>CM020000.1:4800000-7200000 GCA_009771035.1 Lupinus albus | reverse complement strand
TAGCGACGACATATTTGTAAGTCAGTCCAAATATTGCAAAGATTTGTTGAAGAGATTTGAGATGGATGACTAAAAGCCAATTGCTAATCCTATGGGATCAAGTACCTATATCGATGCTGATGACGCTTGAAAATGTATTGAAATATCTAAGTATCGAGGTATGATCAGATCCCTTCTTTATCTTACTACGAGTAGACCAGATATTATGTTTAGTGTATACTTATGTGCGTGATATCAATCTAAACACAAAGATTCACATCTAGTTGTCGTTAAAAGAATCATGAAGTATCTCAAAGGCACAACCGATGTTGGACTATGGTATCCAAAGGGAAGCATATGCGAATTGGTTGGCTTCTCGGATTCAGACTTTGCGGGATGCAAGTCTGAGAGAAAAAGTACAAGTGGTACTTGCCACATTCTAGGGAATGCTTTAGTTTCTTGGTCTTCCAAGAAACAAGCTTGTGTTGCCTTAAGCACCGCTGAAGCGGAATACATAGCAGCTGGTAGTTGTTGTGCCCAAGTGTTGTGGCTTAAACCACAATTACGGGATTATGGCTTAAACTTAGGCTGCACACCCTTGAAGTGTGACAATACTAGTGCTATTAATCTCACTAAGAATCCGATTATGCACTCAAGAACCAAACATATTGATATAAGGCATCACTTCCTTAGGGACCATGTCCAAAAGAAGGATGTGTTGGTAGAGTTCATTGATACTCATAACCAACTAGCAGACATATTCACTAAACCGTTAGCAAAAGAACCTTTTTATAAAATTAGACCAGAATTAGGCATTCTCGATGAAGCTTACTTGTCTTAACATGCTTATATGATAATATGTATGCTTTATTGTGTGTATCCAATGCCTACTTGATCTTAAACTATGCTTGTTATTCTTTAAATTTCAAGTTTTTAGAGTCAAAAACCATTTTTAGCATCAGTGGGGAGATAAAAGGTTACAGTAATCGATTACTGGAAACCAAGTAATCGATTACATAGTGCTACTGTTTTAAAATTTTGAAATTTTGAAAGTGCGTAATCGATTACTCACTTGGTGTAATCAATTACTCTGTGTAGTTTATATATGAACTGCTGCATTTTTTCATAAAAACACTTTACTTTCTCTCTCTTGTAACTCGTGTTCTCTCACTCTAAACCCTCTCAATATCTAAAAACTTCTTTTTTGCACCGTTTTGATTGATTTTTGTTGCAAATCACATCACATTCTTGATTTTAAACTCTTCTACATCTTCATTTACGTGATTTGTGACCTCAATCAAAAACCCCCAGTTTCCAAAACCAAACTATAAACCTTCAAAACCTACAATGGCTTCTTCTTCAAAGAGACCAAGAACTTCTGAGTTTAAGTAAGGAGAATCAACTTCAAAGTTCGATCCTTTGAACTTGACGAAGCTTCTCGCAAACGACGCACAAAGGAAGGTCTTCGAAGAAAATTTCCATGGCGCGCCATTTTCACTCCAAAATACGGTAACATAGGAAATTTTGAATGTGAAGATTTTCTATTTCCCTACTTGTTACGGCAACAAAAACTTTTAGATTTTTGCTGTGAAGCGAACGATATCTATCTTGAGCTTGTTCGTGTATTTTACTGCAATATGAACTTTAGGAAAAATCTTATGACTTCCCACGTTAAAGGAAAGGATATTGTTATGGATATCAAAACCCTCAGTTCTATATGTTGTGATATACCTATGACAGACGAGATCAACGGTTTTGGCCTAGTGTGTGATTGGGACGATTACGATCGCAAAAGATTCTATCTTTCTATTTGTAGAATCTCTAAAGAGGAAATAGAAGGTGAAAGCAACAAAGCCTTGGTGAGACTGTTAAGAATAGAGATATCCTCTCTGCTGGATATCTCACGCTGGAAGATCATTTGGTTCATTATTTTCTTACCTATGTCATTTTGCCGAAATTTTCAAATCATTCGCAAATCAGTGACATAGAGCTCCAATTGATGTATGCTATTAAGTATAACATCAAAATAAATTGGACTAAGATGATAATGCAATAAATGTGGCATGTTCGCGGCTCCCAAAGTTCGTTGCCTTACGCCATCTTCATTACAAAGATCCTTGAGCATTTCGGCGTATCTTTAGAAGGCGAGACAAAAGTGACCCTCAATCTTCGCGAAAGCAAGGTTGGTATAGAGGTTGTCCACAATATGAGGTTTGTTATCAATCCTATCACTCGTCGAACCTATAAACATCGCACCGACCGTCAAACTGCTCCTACTGACCAACCAGAATCTACTGCACTAAACCAACTCGAGTCTCATGCTTCATCTTCTTCATCTGCTGTAATGCCCTCTAATCAGATGATTATGGACGAATTGGTTTCGCTTCGAGACGATATCAGCACAAGGATGGATGATTTCGATACTCAGAACCAACAAATCCATTATGTACTTCATCATCTTTCATCGAGGCTGAGCAACATGGATGTTGATGAAGATAGTTATGAGCCCGAGTCTTAGATATTTTTCTAGGTTTCTATTATGTAATGATTGTGGCTGTGCCTTTTCCATTAAAATTTGAACTTTGTTTGGGTTGTTTATTTTTATTTTCTTTTTGTTTTGGATATTCGTGTATGAACATCATGTTATTTCCGTTATTATGCAATGTTTTCAATTTGTATTTCATACATGGTTTTATTTTATTCTGTTTATATTATTGAAATTTCATATACTATGTATATATTGTATGTTATGCTCTACAAATATGTATTGTGCTAAACTCTTGGCTTTTCTTCTTTTTGATGAAGTCAAAAGGGGGAGAAAAGTTGAGAGTAGTGTATTTTCTGTAATATTCTTTCAGACACATAACTCCAAAAGAATGGGGGAGCATACATATAGGGGGAGCATACATATAGGGGGAGCATACTCATGGACAAGTCTTGAAACATCATCAAGTATGCTACTCTCATAAAAATACATCTTCAAGAAGATATTGGTTTGTCATCATCAAAAAAGGGGAGATTGTGAAGAAGATCTTGCTCTTGACCTTGACACGGTTTTGATGAAGACGCCAACATCACAAAAAGAAGAAAGGAAGAAGACCTACAAAGACTATCAAAGACAAAGCTTCAAGATTTAGAGTCTAAGTCTTTAGGTACTTCTATCCTTACAACTATTTTATTACCTTTGTTAATAATGCTCAAAATTGTTCTCAAGAAAATCAGAAAAATCTAAGTGTGATTAAAAATAATTTTCAAAAACAACATGTAACGGGTTATCATACTTGAGTAACAAGTTACATGAGTGAGAAAAGGATTATCAAACCTCTAACAACTATAAGTAATCCATTACTGTCTTTGAAGTAACAGATTACCATTTTTAGAAAACAGGGTAATCCATTACTCAAAGAGGTGTAATCGATTACACTAAGGCAATTTCACAAAGCTGCTAGACAATGTCATTGAGTAATCGATTACTCAAATACAATAATCAATTTCAATGTGTGAAATTTGAAAAAGCTGTTAACAAGATTGTTGGGTAATCATTTACCCAATTACAGTAATCAATTACTTAGAGGTGTTGTATCAGTTTTTAGATTTCAAAGTGAACAAGTTTCACTCAACACTGATTTGTTTCATTCCAAACGAAACCTACTCTTATCTAGAGGTGTTATGGTTGATTGGAAGCCTATATAAAGGCATTGAAACACTCTCATAACAATAACACATAATAATAACTCAGATTACAAACTCTCTTTAAAAGCTCTCACACATTCTGAATTTCTGCATTTTTAAGCAACATACTCTCAAACTTTCTAAGTATTTCAGAGTTGCTTCTAAGTGCATTCCAAACTTTTTCAAACGTTAAAAGAGCATTATTATCTATAGTATAAGAGTTGTTTTTGGATTGAAAGTCTAGAATTGTCATATACACTTGTAAAGGCAATCCAAGCCATATTGTATATTTTTCACTTTTGCAAAATACACTTTCTTTTACAAGGGTGTGAAGAGAAATGGGTTGGGTGACTTGGTATAGTGTTTACCAAGGGTGTTACTTGGAATAGGATTTTCCAAGGGATTAAGTATAAGTGAGTGTATAAGGTACAACGAGATCTCGGAGTGAGATAATTGTAATTGCAACTCATTATATTTAATAAAGGAATCTCTTGCACGTCAAGAGTACTGGACGTAGCCTTCGGTGGATAAGAAAGTGAACTAGTATAAAACACATGTGTACTCTCTTCTCCTTATCTTTGTTTCAATTTTACCTTTCGAAGTCAATATTTTTCTGCATACTATTTCCGCTGCACTTTAACTTTGATATTGCAGAAAAATTGACCATCGTTTTGCAACAACTAATTCCCCCCCCCCCCCCCCCCCTCTTAGTTGCAATCTCATTCTTACAGGACTAGGCTTACCATGTAAGCACCTCAGATAGAAGTATTGAATAACAATTGATATTGTTATGCTCCATTGTTAAAGATACCTGTAATCTCAGTTGCTTTCCTATTTGGATCTTGCCCTTTAGGCATTTTGATGGAGATTAGTAGGATGACTTTCATGAAGGATATTAATTGGGGATGTGAAAATCCTATTGTATACGACACTAACTTCATGTGTCATTTGCATATGTTTGACATTGTTTGATTATATTTGTGTTATAGGTAGTCTCACTTTAATATTATTTTGTATGTAATTTCATGTTGCATTCAACGTAGTTGGTTCTTACTGAATTTTGTGTCTTTTATTTTGTCTATACTATGTATTTGCTCAAGTTTGTTGCAGTTGCACCTTGGATATATGTTAATGAAAATATAGAGAAGAAGAATTTAGCTATTGTATAATTAAGTATCTTGTCTATGTTGAGATTATTGACTATGTTTAGTAATACCCCTTGTTTTTGAACTAATTTTTTTCATAAGTTATATTTTATGAAAAATATTTAAAAATGATTATTTTTGCTGCATGATGTTTTTTAATTGTTTATTAAGATTAAATTAATGATTTTGTAAAGCTACATAAGGGTAACTATATCTTGAGTTTTGAGGTTGATCATAATGCCTTGTTTTTGGGTAAACATAATATTGAATGTTTACACATTTGGAACTTATCATTGAAAATGAATTTTAAATCTACTCTGATTTTATAAAATATTGCGTTTAACTTTCTTTAAATTGTCACTAAATTTTTAACAATAAAGTATTAAGTTTTCGAATTGAAAAAAATGAAGTGTTACAAGTTAGAGTTAATTATATTAACAACTAACCTCCAATTTTGAGGATATAATTTCTTTTAGGATATGAGAAATGCAACATCCCAACAATTATATTTTGTGTATTTATTATTATAATTTATTTATTAGAATACAGAACATCATATTTATCATAAGTTTATTTTGTAATAAGATAATTACAGTAATATAATTAATTTCCTAAGAAGATATCACAAAGTTAACATATGATTGAATAATAAAATTTTATTATTATTACATTCTTATTATTATGATTTTAAATAATATACAATTATATATATTACGATAATATTTATTTTATAGGATACTGTTTTTATATAAGTTATTTTGTTTTTCCTTATCATTATGTAAGTTTGTTTCCGTATACACTTCATATTAATATGCTAAATCTATACAATAGTAACAATTGTTATTTATCATAATGGACTGTAATATATGGTTTGCGATAAATTAAAAGTTGACATTTGTTATCCAAATTTAATAGATTATTTAGAGTGATAATTATTATGTGTAATAAAAATAAGAATTAGTAGTAATGGAGAGTCAGGATTATTATAAGAGGACACAATAGAAAAACATTGTAGTCTAGATTTTAGTTTTAAAGTACAAAACCTAACAGACATATTAGGATAGAAGGAATATAGGAAAAGAGAGAAGTTGAAAGTAAGGAAAAGGAAAAAAAGTTTGACCATAAACTATAATCTTCCTTCATAATATATATGATCTCTAAATATTCTCTCGAGACAATACATTAGGAAGTCAATGTTTTAAGTGATTATATATATAAAATATATTTGTAACAATAATTAGTTAATATATTTCTGAATTATTATTAAAAATATTTTAAATGAAATTATAGAACAATCATACTAAATCTTATACATAATAATTATTTTTTTTACAATCATATTGAGCACTAAACTGAAAGCTGGTTATAACTAGGGGTGAGCGGGACCCGACCCGCTCACCCGGTATGGCCCGATCTTGATTATGCCTGAAAAGGGTCGGGTCTCATCAGATCTAGGACCGGGTTTGGGTTCAAAAATTAGACAAATCAATATTTAGGTCTGGTAAGGACCAAGCATGACCCGTCCCGACCCGTCCCAATGTCACTCACTCATAATATTTGTATGTGTCTCTGTTCAAATATATACAGAGTAATGATATTTTTTTGGTCGAAAATATCATTGGTTCTCTAATTTTTCATCATATATACATGTTTAATAATATACATATACACATATATTATTTTATATGTCAAATTACATGTTCACAATAATAAATAATATTTAGAAGACTTTACGTAAAATGAGTATACATTATATTTAATCGGGTCTAGGGTCGGATCCGAGTTTGAAGGCTGATCCTGTGAATATTTAGGGTCGGGTTAATTCGGGTCTAGGGTCGGGTTCGGGTTCATAAAAATGGTCCGAACAACATTTAGGGTCGGGTAAGGACAAACCTTAACCTGTCCAACCCGACCCACGCTCACCCCAATTTATAACAAAGTCTATGAGCCCATTGGATTTATTAAAAACTATATTGTTGTGTTATCTTTTAGCAAAAACTCGTTTTATATTACTTTTTAATTGCATTGGTCTTTAAATTAGATATCTAGATTCAATAGTCGATTTTGAACAAATTAATTTATTAGCATATTGTCTTCCCATACAAGACGATACACTTATTAGATGCATGAACTAATTTAAACCTCGTAGCAAATTGGTATGCTATTCAGGTAAAGTCCATCTATTCTCCAAATAACTTCAACTAGAATAAACTCTTAGCAAAAAAAATAAGGAATTAATTTTACGGTTATATCTCTTCTACTCAATTAAGGACCAAAAAGATAATAATAACAAATATCTAATAAGAAATAGGCAACAATATAGGGAATTTATATTTAGTGATTACTTAAGAAATTTGTCTTACACCTCTTGTTAATATGGAAATAAGAAATAAATAAGTGAAGATTTATTTTGAAAAGATTTGTAGAAGTTATCAATTTAATTATACAGTATCAATTGTAAAAATTATCCACTTTATTGTAAAATTTACTTTGTAGTAGTGTAGATTTGATTTTTATTTGGGAAACGAAAACAGAGTTTGCATTTTAGGTGGTTGTGACTTGTGAGTGCCGGACATACATGAGTCATTGAACAACTCTTCCGCCACAGAGAACAGCTAAATAACAAAAACAAATCTTATGATTTATAATAAATGGCACGATTAGCATGTGCATTTTTTCAACCATCATTCATTGGGCCGTGTGGTCAATTAAATTAACATGAAAAGTGAGCTCCAAACGGCTTTTAACGAATATAGTATCACACAACAATATTTGTTTTAAGAGAAAAATACACGGTATTAGGATTGATATGCATGCAATACTAATAAGTAAAATATGTACCATGCCTCAATCCTAAGGACCACACTTACAAGAAAAATAATTGGAAATATATACTTCAATCACTATATTGTTTGGAAAAAAGACACCTACAACATGTGTAGATAACGAAATGTGAACAATTTAACAATGTATACCAGTAACACCCACTATTAATATAATATAATATAAAATAAATGAAAAGTGGTCAAATGCGCGGTAGACTTAGGTGGCCATAGAAACAGTGTCTCATAAACAAAATTAGGGGATAGTTGTTGAAGACTTCACATTGTCAGTGAAGTATATATACACTGCATGCATAGATAGAGAAGACCATTAAAACACATACATTTACATAGCTTAACTCTTGTTATTCAAAGTTTAGCTATTATACATTAATACATTTACGTATATATAGAGAGATATTTTAAGTAAGTTGCAATGGCAGAAGGGAATGAGGCAAGAAAAGAGATAACGATGAAGAGAGTAGTTTTGATGATAAACTGCATATTGCTAGCAACTGGTGCGACTGCTGGTCCACTCGTAATTCGTCTCTACTTCATCCATGGTGGTACTCGTGTTTGGATCTCCAGCTTCCTTCAAGCTGCAGGCTTTCCCATCATTTTGATTCCCCTCTTTATCTCCTATATTATTCGTCGTCGTTCTGTTGTTGATAGTTCAAAATTGAAGATTATCACTATGAAGCTACCTCTATTTGTTGCCTCTGCCATACTTGGTATCCTAACTGGTCTCGACAATTATCTCTATTCATATGGTGCGGCTCGTCTTCCTGTCTCTACCTCTACTCTTATTGTAGCCTCCCAACTTGCCTTCACAGCTATCTTTGGTTTCTTCATGGTAAAGCAAAAGTTCACGCCTTACTCAGTGAACGCTATTGTTTTGCTTACCCTTGCAGCCGGGATATTAGCTTTGAATACTAAAGGAGATCGCCCAGCTGGTGAGTCTTCTAAAACATATATGATGGGATTTGCGTTAACAATAGTTGCTGCTATATTGTATGGGTTTATTTTGCCCTTGGTGGAGTTGGTCTACAAGAAAACCAAACAACCTATCACTTACTCACTTGTATTGGAGATTCAAGTAGTTATGTGCTTCTTTGCTTCTTTATTTTGCATTATTGGGATGATAGTAAACAATGACTTTAAGGCTATTTCAACAGAAGCAAGACATTTTGGTCTTGGGGAGGCTACCTATTATGTTGTTTTGTTGACTAGTGCTATGGTATGGCAGATTAACTTTTTGGGAGCAATAGGAGTCATCTTTTGTGCCTCATCATTATTATCTGGTATCGTAATTGCTTTGATGGTTCCTGTAACAGAAGTTCTTGCAGTTATTTTTTACAAGGAGACATTTAAAGCAGAGAAAGGAGTTTCTGTAGTACTCTCTATTTGGGGATTTGTCTCATACTTTTATGGCGAATTCAAACAAGCCAAAGAGTTAGAGAGGAATCGCGCCATAGCAGTTGAGTTGAATCAAGAGGCTTGATCCATAATTGCAATGTTTTTTGTCGTTATACTCTGTACGGGCCAGGATAGTAGCCCTGATCCATAATTGTGATGCGTCTTTTTGTCATTATACGCCCTAGTGGCCAAGCATAATTTCTGTTCTTTTTTTCTTCTTCCCAATTTGTAATGTAAACCTTACAAAATTCTATTCAATTCATTAAATTAGGCATTTTATACTTTGTATCTTTGTTCATTTTTTATTTTTATAAATAAAATAAAGTCCTTAATTAGGATTATTATAGACTTGATATTGTAGAAGGGACGAGATCCACTTACTCTAAGATCAAGTTTTTTAAAGTTATTTTACATCTTAACCATCAATTATAGGGAAATCCAATGATTTGAATTAGTGAATAAAAATATTATATTTATCTAGTGCTAATAATAAAAATGATAATATATTTATATCAAAATGACTAGCCTGAGTGTGATGAGACAACTTACCATTACGCAAGCAAAACTGAAAATGTGATAAGAGACCAAGTTTGATGATATCCTGTCAGAGGGTCCATGGATAATCTCTCATTTCCAACTAATCTTAGTGACATTGACATGTTAGGCATCATCACATTAATTCCTCAATCCCTTTGGGTGAAAAAATAGAGAATTTATTTGCCTCACATTTTTACTATAAAGCAAACAGTTAGATTGATTCTTAATAACCAAAAGATTACATATTCAAATTATGTAAACAACATCTTCCTTTTAAAAATAAGTAGTGTACTTCTACATTTTTACATTAGATGAGAGTCGTCTTGTATAATGAGATAACTTTTTTTAACATCATTCTGGCGGAATAAGCAATTAGTCCTGTTTTTAAGCAACTTTAAAATGAATATTTGTTTGTTTGCCTCTCATGTTAGAACATTTTCCATAATATTTACATTTATTTCTCAAATAAGAATCTCACTTTATATGAACATCTACTCATTTGATCATGCTTTAAATATGAAAGTAAACTTACATAATGAACAAATATCAAATACACTAATATAACCACACATAGATGACTTGTATAAAAATATTATATTTGTCTAGTGCTAATAATAAAAATGATAAGATTTTTATATCAAATGACTAACCTGAGTGTTGTAATGGCTTGGTGACGATGCCAATAATGTGCGGCAGTTAAAATGTTATCTTGAACTTATATAAAAAATGTTATATTGAACTCAAAAATAATAAAATATGCTCCACCCAACAAAAAAGTCCAAAAAATGTAAACTTGTCATGCAAAAATGTTAATGTGTGAGTAAAGGTTGAACTAAAAAACAAAGAGAGCCTACAATCCATCATTTGTAAATGTTAAACTGCATGTTAAAATAATAAGATTATTATATCAAAATAACTAACTTGAGTATTGTCATGGCTCGGTGATAGTGTCAACGATTGTAGTTCTGGCATGTGGCGGCTGGAGGAGAGTTTGCTTTAAAGAACAAAATAGAAATTATTAGAAAATGACAAAAAAAATAACAAAAATAAGTTCACTCTGACAAACAAAAGATTCAATGGGTTAGATGGTGAGCATGCATACCCAAAATAACATAAAAAATCATTTTTCCTACGTTTACCTCTTTTTCAAAAACAAAATAGAGTGGACTCATAAAGTATCATATTTTTTAAGCAACTTTAAAATGAACATTTATTTGTTTGCCTCCCATGTTATCACGTTTCCATAATATATACATTTATTTCTCAAATAATAATCGTACTTTATGAAAATCTACTCATTTGGTCATGCTTAAAATATGAAAGTAAAGTTACATGATGAACAAATGTCAAATACACTAATATAACTACACATATATGACTTGTATAAAAATATTATATTTTTCTAGTGCTAATAACAAAAATATTAATATATTTATATCAAAATCACTAATCTGGGTGTTGCGAGGGCTCGGTGACGGTGTCAACAATGTGTGGCGGTAAAAATGTTATATTGAACTCAAAAATAATAAAATATGCTTCACTCAACAAAAATGTCAAAAAATGTAAATTTGTCATGTAAAAATGTTATTGCGTAAGTAAAGGTTGAACTAACAAAACAAAGATAACCTACAATCCACCATTTGTAAATGTTGAACTACATGTTGACTAACTTGAGTAATGTGACAGCTCGGTGATAGTGTAACGACCCGATTTTCTACCCTTGAAAATTTTTCATTTATTTTAATCATTTCTTACTTACAGTCGTCACCTTCATTGAAAACTCTCAAGTATCTCTCTTTGAAAATACTCTTTACACTATTATATTATCATACAAATTTATGTTGCGGAAAAACATAATTCATTCAAATGACATTTACCATATACGACCAGTTATGGGTTTCTCAAAGTTATAAAGTCTATAACTACACATATCCGTATTAATCTAAACGGATTTACAGCCATCCCATAATGTTATCAAATTAACTACAACGTCAAATAGCAAATAAAGATAAATAGGTTAATAACATAAAAGCTTCATAAGTGAGCTTCTTCTCAAAATCCTTCATTTACCTACAATGAGATTATCATAAGCAACACATAAAACAAAAGGGAGTAAGTCATTAGTTCAAAACTAACATCACATGATAATCCACATTCAAATACAATTAAGCATTAATATAAATCATAACCACAAATAAGTAAATGTAAACGTTCATATATTCTTTCTTTCATTTCCACGTTATTCATATTCGTCCTATAGTATATATATCCCACAATATATATTCTATAGCACGCCTACTACGTTCCTTCGAAACCTCATACTTCTCATCATTCATATCCACCCTATAGAATATATATCCCATACTATATACTCTATAGCATGCATACGACTTTCATTGTGACATTCTCAGTTCTCATCCTTCATATTCACCTTATAAAATATATATCACATACTATATATCCTATAACATGCATATAACTTTCATTGTTCACGTCTTCCACTTTATCATCCATATTCACCCCATAGAATATATATCTCATACTATATATCATATAGCATGCATATTCGTTTATCTCAAATCTTTTGTCCCATTGCTTATTCTCGCCATCAGACTTACTCTTTACCACATCCGGTCATTTACACTACTCTAATAATCCACTACCACATCGGGTAGGTAATTTCTCAATGATCCACTACCACTTCGGGTAGGTCATACACAATACCACATAGGGCAAGTCATACGCAATACCACATAGGGCAAGTCATACGCAATACCACATAGGGCAAGTCATACGCAATACCACATAGGGCAAGTCATACCAAATACCACATAGGGCAAGTCATACACAATACCACATAGGGCAAGTCATACACAATACCACATAGGGCAAGTCATACACAATACCACATAGGGCAAGTCATACCCAATACCACATAGGGCAAGTCATACATAATATCACATAGGGCAAGTCATACGCAATACCACATAGGGCAAGTCATACACAATACCACATAGGGCAAGTCATACACAATACCACATAGGGCAAGTCATACACAATACCACATAGGGCAAGTCATACACAATACCACATAAGGCATGTCATACACAATACCACATAGGGCAAGTCATACACAATACCACATAGGGCAAGTCATACGCAATACCACATAGGGCAAGTCATACACCGATCATATACGTAATCAGAAAATTCACACATTTTCTATTATCATATACCCTTAATAACTTCTCCTTACAAACTTTTTACCCCTTTCACATATCTCATTCATAACAGCGAGTATGATTTAGAGACGCTTATCCCTTACCTTGGTGAGTGTGGGGGATCGGTTCCGAGTAACTTAAAAGTCTCCTCCGCGATTTCCTCCAACCTTAGAATCTTTCCTCATTATCACCAATAACAACAATGTCAGTCATTTAATCAAAATAACACATAAATAACTCGTATTTCATCATCAAATACTCAAGGGATTCATGTATTTTCAATATTTCTAAATCTACTTCAATACAAGTTTCCAAATATCAAAACATACATGTTTATCTCATATATCAACATCAAAGCACAAACTCATCATCCACATCTAATGTAACAACCCGATTTTCTACCCTTGAAAATTTTTCATTTATTTTAATTGTTTCTTACATACAGTCGTCACCTTGATTAAAAACTCTCAAATATCACTCTTTGAAAATACTTTTTACCCTATTATATTATCATACAAATTTATCTTGCGGAAAAACATAATTCATTCAAATAACATTTACCACATACAACCAGTTACGGGTCTCCCAAAGTTATAAGTCCATAACTACACATATCCGTATTAATCTAAACGGATTTACAGTCATCCCATAATACTATCATATCAACTACAACATCAAGTAGCAATTAAAGACAAATAAGTTAATAGACACAAAAAGCTTCCTAAGTGAACTTCCTTCTCGAAATCTTTTTCATTCACCTATAATGGGATTATCATAAACAACACACAAAACAAAAGGGAGTAAGTCATTAGTTCAAAACTAACGTCACATGATAATCCAAATTTCAGAATACAATTAAGCATTGACATAAATTATAACCACAAGTACGTAAATGAAACACTTGTATCTTCTTTCTTCCATTTCCATGTTATTCATATTCGTCCTATAGTATATATTTCCCATGATATATATCCTATAGCACACATATTACATTCCTTCGAAAAACATCGTGCTTCTCGTTATTCAGATTCACCCTATAGAGCATATATTCCATAATATATTCTCTATAGCATCTATATTACTTTCATCCTTAACATCTTCCTTTCTTCACTCATATTCACCCTATAGAATATATATCTCATACTATATATCCTATAGCATGCATATGACTTTCATTGCGACATTCTCATTTCTCATCATTCATATTCACCCTATAGAATATATATCCCATTCTATATATCCTATAGCATGCATATGACTTTCATTGTAACCTTCTCATTTCTCATCATTCATATTCACCATATAGAATATATATATATCTCATACTATATATCCTATAGCATGCATATGACTTTCATTGCGACATTCTCATTTCTCATCATTCATATTCACCCTATAGAATATATATCCCATTCTATATATCCTATAGCATGCATATGACTTTCATTGTAACCTTCTCATTTCTCATCATTCATATTCACCATATAGAATATATATATATATCTCATACTATATATCCTATAGCATGCATATGACTTTCATTTCTCCGAGTCTTATTTCCATTGGTACTCCCCCAATAAGATTGAATTCATTCTGAGTCTTATTTCCATTGGGACTCCCCCAAATTAGATTGAATTCGTTTTGAGTCTTATTTCCATTGGGACTCCCCCAAATTAGATCGAATTCGTTTTGAGTCTTATTTCCATTGGGACTCCCCCAAATTAGATTGAATTCACTTGAGTCATATTTCCATTGGTACTCCCCCAATAATATTACTTTCATTTGAGTCATATTTCCATTGGTACTCCCCCAATAATATTAATCTCATTTGAGTCATATTTCCATTGGTACTCCCCCAATAATATTAATCTCATTTGAGTCATATTTCCATTGGTACTCCCCCAATAATATTAATTTCATTTGAGTCATATTTCCATTGGTACTCCCCCAATAATATTAATTTCATTTGAGTCATATTTCCATTGGTACTCCCCCAATAATATTAATTTCATTTCTATAACAGAAAAGTCACGCATTTTCCAACATAATGCATAAATTACAGACGCATCATATTAAACCATTACCTCTTTCACATACCTCATTCATATCAGCAAGTATGATTTAGAGACACTTATCCCTTACCTTGGTGAGTGTTAGGGATCGGTTCCGAGTAACTTTAAAAGTCTCCTCCGCGATTTCCTCCAACCTTAGGATCTTTCCTCATTTCCACCAATAACAACAATGTCAGTCATTTATTCAAAATAACACATAAATAACTCGTATTTCCTCATCAAACATACAAGAGATTTACATATTTTCAAGGTTTCTAAAACTACTTCAATACGAGTTTCCAAACATCTAAAACATACATATTCATCTATTTCTCTCTTTACTCATATTCTCATTTTGGGGTTTTTGGGGTTTTCATGAACAACCCACAAAACCTTTCCATTCATCAAATACCAACTCTAAACCAAGAGTTTACAAGAGAAAAACAACCTAAAACGAACAATAACTCTAAAGGATGAGTTTTCATGGTTTCTCATATTTTGAAAATAGATCTAACATACCCAAAACAAGTTAGAGATGAAGAAGAAGAGTTAGAAACAAGAGGTTTACCTCTTCTCAAGCTCTAAGATGAGTCCTAAGGCTCCTTGCTCTTGAAAAGCTCTCTTCTCTCTCTTCTCTTCAAGTTCTAACCCTAAAATGTGTTTGGGGTTTCTATTTTTAAAGAGCATTCGTCGGGTTCTCGCTCAAGCGAGCCCATTCTCGCTCAAGCGAGAATCTCACAGTGAGCAATTCTTGCTCAGCGAATAGATGTAATCGATTACCATATGGTGTAATCGATTACATCAGTTAAAAATGCACATATCTGATGCTTTTATCAGCATGTAATCGATTATCAGGACTGTGTAATCGATTACATCATGCAAAATACAAATATCTGATGCTTTTATCAGCATGTAATCGATTACCAGGACTGTGTAATCGATTACACTGCCCAAAATTGCCATTTCTCTCCGAGGCGAGACAACTCTCGCTCAGGCGAGAATCCTCCAATATAGCCCAGGATTTCACCCCCCAGGTGATCCTTTCTCGCTCAGGCGAGAATCTCTCGCTCAAGCGAGACTTCCAGGACTGATACTCTAATTTTTAAAGACTAAAATTCGGGGTGTTACATCTAACATTTCATCTCTTTCTCTTTATACTCATTCTCATTTTGGGGTTTTTTTTTCGGGTTTTCATGAATATCCCACAAAACCTTTCCATTCATCAAATATCAACTATAAACCAAGAGTTTACAAGAGAAAAATAATATAAAACGAACCATAATTTTAAAGGGTGAGTTTCCATGGTTTCTCATGTTTTGAAAATAGATCCAACATACCCAAAACAAGTTAGAGAGGAAGAAGAAAAGTTAGAATCAAGAGGTTTACCTCTTCTCAAGCTCTAAGATGAGTCCTAAGGCTCCTTGCTCTTGAAAAACTCTATTCTCTCTCTCCTCTTCAAAGTTCTCACCCTAAAATGTGTTTGGGGTTTCTATTTTAAAGAACAGTCGTCGGGTTCTCGCTCAAGCGAGCCCTTTCTCGCTCAGGCGAGAAAATCCCGCCTATTTTAAAAACTCAGATCTGACCCTCTCGCTCAAGCGAGGGATTCTCGCTCAAGCGAGAATCTCACAGTCCCAACAGGCTTCCTCTCGCTCAAGCGAGGGATTCTCGCTCAGGCGAGAATCTCACAGTGTCAACAGCCCCAGTTTGCCATTTCTCGCCCAGGCAAGGCAACTCTCGCTCAGGTGAGAATCTTCCAGTATAGACCAGGATTTCACCATTCCAGGTGATCCTTTCTTGCTCAGGCGAGAATATCACGCTCAAGTGAGACTTCCAGGACTGATACTCTAATTTCAAAGACTAAAATTCAGGGTGTTACAGATAGTGCCAACGATTGTAGCTCCGACATGTGGTGACTAGATGAGAGTTTGCTTTAAAGAACAAAATAGAAAGGACTATCATAGAACCCATTGATATCATAACATCAAGTACATTTAGAAAATGACAAAAAAATAACAAAAATAAGTTTACTATGACAAACAAAAGACTCAATGAGTTAGATGGTGAACTTGCATACCCAAAATAACACAAATTATTTTTCCTATGTCTACCACATGTTTTTTAAGAAACTATAAAATGAACATTTGTTTGTTTGCCTCCCATGTTAGAAAGTTTCCATAATATTTACATTTATTTCTCAAATAAGAACCGCACTTTATGAACAACTACTCATTCGGTCTTGCTTAAAATATGAAAGTAAAGTTACATAATGAACAAATGTCAAATACACTAATATAACTACACATAAATAACTTGTATAAAAAGATTATATTTGTCTAGTGCTAATAATAAAAATGATAAGATATTTATATCAAAATGACTAACCTTAGTGTTATGACGCCTCGGTGACGATGCCTGCAATGTGTGGCGGTAAAAATGTTATATTGAACTCAAAAATAATAAAATATGTTTCACCCAACAAAAATGTCCAAAAAATGTAAATTTGTCATATAAAAATGTTACTATGTAAGTAAAGGTTGAACTTAAAAAAACAAAGACAACCTACAATCCATCATTTGTAAATGTTAAACTACATGTTAAAATGATAAGATAATTATATCAAAACTAACTTGAGTACTGTAACGTCTCAGTGACAATTCCAACGATTGTAGCTCCGACATGTATAAATAACAAAATAGAAAGGACTATCACAAAACCCATTAATATCATAACAATAAGTACACTCAAAAAATTACAAAAATAAAAATAATTTCACTATGACAAACAAAAGACTCGATGGGTTAGATGGTGAGCATGCATACCCAAATAACACAAAAAAATCATTATTTGTACATCTACCTCTTTTTCAAAAAACTAAATAAAGTGGACTCATAAAGTATCATTTTTCCTCTTTACTCTTTCAAGCTTTCATTTCACTAAAGTATCATTTTGTAAGCTTCATTTACTAAAATTGCACAAAATAAGCCGGAGATAATGACATAATGAACATGCATATTCAGAATAATACTAAGAAATTCAAAATAAGGTTAATGAGAAATCATACAAAAAAATGTTATCTTGAACTTAAAAGGAATAAAATAAGTTTCATCTAATAAAAATGACAAAAAATATTAACTTGTCACATAAAAATATTTATCTTGTTAGTAAGAAATAAAATATAAAGGATTTGGATAATATATAAGTTTGAGGAAGAAGAAGGAAAGATGACGAAAGAAGATGGTAGAGATAAAAAATGAAGAAAATAATGGAGAGAAACACATCCATATATGTTTATACTAAACACGTGATTCACAATATAATTATTGCATGATCAGAAATACACACGTTTTCCATCTTCCGTAAATCTACGCCTACTTTAGTATAAACACACCCATATATGTTTATACTAAATGCGTAATTCACAACTCAATCATTGCATAACCAGAAAATACTTACATTTTCTATTCCAAATGCACAATTAAAGACTTATCCTTACCTTGGTGAGTATTGGGGTTCGGTTCTTGGCAACCTCCCGAATTCTACCGACACCACCTCCAACCTTAGGATCTCTCTTCTCATCCCACCACATAACACAATGTTAGTTATTTATTCCAAATATTACATAAACAATTTATTTTGCATCATTTAATCATACAAAATATTCATCATCAATATTCAACCATCTAAAACATGCATAACATCTCATATTTCAATATTTGGGGTAAACTCATCTTCTACCTCTAACATTTTACTCATTCTCTCCTTTTACCACATTTTCACTTTTAGGGTTTTTGGGGTTTTCATGAATCAACCCACAACCTTTTCCATTCTTGAGATACTATCTCTAAACCAAGAGTTTACAAGATAAAAACAACATAAAACGAACCATAACTCTAACGGATGAGTTTCCATGATTTCTCATGTTATGAAAATAAATCCAACATACCCAAAACAAGTTAGAGAGGAAGAAGAAGAGTTAGGAACAAGAGGTTTACCTCTTCTCAAACTCTAGGATGAGTCCTAAGGCTCCTTGCTCTTGAAAAGCTCCCTTCTCTCTCTTCTCTTCAAGTTCTAACCCTAAAATGTGTTTGGGGTTTCTATTTTTAAAGAGCAGTCGTCGGGTTCTCGCTCAAGCGAGCCCATTCTCGCTCAAGCGAGAATCTCACAGTAGCAATTTTCGCTTAACGCATAAATGTAATCGATTACATGGATTGTGTAATCGATTACATCGTGTAAAATGCACATATCTGATGCTTTTATCTGCATGTAATCGATTACATGTATTGTGTAATCGATTACATCATGTAAAATGCACATATCTGATGCTTTTATCTGCATGTAATCGATTACATGTATTGTGTAATCGATTACATCATGTAAAATGCACATATCTGATGCTTTTATCTGCATGTAATCGATTACATGGACTGTGTAATCGATTACACTGCCCAAAATTGCCATTTCTCGCTCGGGTGATACAACTCTCGCTCAGGCGAGAATCCTCCAGTATAGCCCAAGATTTCACCCTCCCAGATGCACCTCTCTCGCTCAAGCGAGAATCTCTGGATCAAGCGAGGCTTCCAGGACTGATACTCTAATTTTTAAAGACTAAAATTCGGGGTGTTACATCGAGTCTAATCAGGTACCTGTTATTAAAGGGAGATGCCAAAGACTAATAGAGAGATTGATGTACTTAGCCCACACTAGGCCGGACCTTGCCTATGCATTGAGTATTGTTAACCAATTTATGCATAATCCTGGATAGCAACATATGAATGCAGTTATGCGCATTTTGAGGTATTTGAAGTCTGCTCATGGGAAAGGATTATTATTCACTAAAAATGTAGATCATCAAAGCGTGGATGCATACATTAATATTGATTGGGCTGAAGCATTAGATGACAGGCGATATACTTCAGGTTATTTCACCTTTGTAGGTGGTAACCTCGTTACATGGAAAAGTAAAAAGCAGAAGGTTGTTGCACGTTCAAGTGCAGAGGCTGAATATAGAGGTATGACACTTGGAGTATGTGAAACACTATGGCTAAGACTTCTCATGATTGATTTGGGCTACCCACCTAAACAACCAATTCGACTATATTGTGACAATAAAGCAGCGTGTGACATAGCTCAAAATCCAGTTCAACATGATCGTGCAAAGCATGTAGAGGTAGACAGATTTTTCATTAAGGAGAAGTTGGGTGAGAAAATTGTGGAGCTTCCTAAAATTCGATCAGAAGATCAGTTGACAGATATCCTTATTAAAGTAGTTTCAAGTCGAGTGTTCTTAAAAATTTTAGACAAATTGGGCATGTATGACATCTATTCACCAACTTGAAGGGGAGTGTTGAGATATTTGATTATTATTATTTCCTATCACATAGGAATTTTACATCTATAAATTAGATAAACAAATCAATTAGATCGATTTGTGATATAGTTTCATTATAAGGTATTCCTTAATATTACATATATGTATTTGCATTCTTTTACCAAGTAAGCGAATAAGATATACATTTAAATATTCCACACTACCATCATTATGCATAATTTTTAATGTAGACTATAGTTTTCATAGATATTCTTATTTTTATTTCAGTTATAATTTTATATTTTTATGATTTTAAGAGATATTTAATGTATAACTTATAGTTTTGCGCAATCATGTATCAATCCTTTTACATGTTTAGAATTATACTTTAACACTGCACCTATTATGTAACACCCCGAATTTTAGTCTTTAAAAATTAGAGTATCAGTCCTGGAAGCCTCGCTTGATCCAGAGATTCTCGCTTGAGCGAGAGAGGTGCATCTGGGAGGGTGAAATCTTGGGCTATACTGGAGGATTCTCGCCTGAGCAAGAGTTGTATCACCCGGGCGAGAAATGGCAATTTTGGGCAGTGTAACCGATTACACAGTCCATGTAATCGATTACATGCAGATAAAAGCATCAGATATGTGAATTTTACATGATGTAATCGATTACACAATCCATGTAATCGATTACATGCTGATAAAAGCATCAGATGTGCATGATGTAATCGATTACACAATACATGTAATCGATTACATGATGATAAAAGCATCAGATATGCATGATGTAATCGATTACACAATCCATGTAATCGATTACATGCCGATAAAAGCATCAGATATGCATGATGTAATCGATTACACAATCCATGTAATCGATTACATGCAGATAAAAGCATCAGATATGTGCATTTTACACTATGTAATCGATTACACAATCCATGTAATCGATTACATATATGCGTTAAGCGAAAATTGCTACTGTGAAATTCTCGCTTGAGCGAGAATGGGCTAGCTTGAGCGAGAATGGGCTCGCTTGAGCGAGAACCCGACGACTGCTCTTTAAAAATAGAAACCCCAAACACATTTTAGGGTTAGAACTCGAAGAGAAGAGAGAGAAGGGAGTTTTTCAAGAGCAAGGAGCCTTAGGACTCATCTTAGAGCTTGCGAAGAGGTAAACCTCTTGTTTCTAACTCTTCTTCTTCCTCTCTAACTTGTTTTGGGTATGTTAGATCTATTTTCAAAATATGAGAAACCATGGAAACTCATCCGTTAGAGTTATGGTTCGTTTTATGTTGTTTTTATCTTGTAAACTCTTGGTTTAGAGATAGTATCTCAAGAATGGAAAAGGTTGTGGGTTGATTCATGAAAACCCCAAAAACCCTAAAAGTGAAAATGTGGTAAAAGGAGAGAATGAGTAAAATGTTAGAGGTAGAAGATGAGTTTACCCCAAATATTGAAATATGAGATTATGCATGTTTTAGATGGTTGAATATTGATGATGAATATTTTGTATGATTAAATGATGCAATATAAGTTGTTTATGTGATATTTGGAATAAATGACTAACATTGTGTGATGTGGTGGGATGAAGAGAGATCCTAAGGTTGGAGGCGGTGTCGGTGGAACTCGAGAAGTTGCCAAGAACCAAACCCAACACTCATCGAGGTAAGGATAAGTCTTTAATTGAGCATTTGGAATCGAAAATGTGAGTTTTCTGATTATGCAATGATTGATACGTAAAGTACGCATTTGATGTAAACATATATGGGTGTGTTTACATTAAAGTAGGCGTAGATTTACGGAAAGGAAAGTATGTGGTACTTTCTGGTTATGCGATGATTGAGTGTAAATCACGTATTTAGTATAAACATATATGGGTGTGTTTATACTAATGTGGGCGTGGATTTACCGAAAATGATTTATGGTGAAACAAATGAAAAAGAAGTACATTTTTAGCCGACCATGAATGGTTAGCGACTCTGGCTTGAGTATAGAAGCATACACTCTGGCTTGAGTATAGAAGCATACACTCTGGCTTGAGTATAGAAGCATACACTCTGGCTTGAGTATAGAAGCATACACTCTGGCTTGAGTATAGAAGCATACACTCTGTCTTGAGTATAGAAGCATGAAAATGATTTATGAGGAGATCGATGAAAGGAAAATATGTTTTAGCCGACCATGAATGGTTAGCGACTCTGGCTTGAGTATAGAAGCATACACTCTGGCTTGAGTATAGAAGCATACACTCTGGCTTGAGTATAGAAGCATGAAAATGATTTATGAGGAGATCGATGAACGGAAAATATGTTTTAGCCGACCAGGAATGGTTAGCGACTCTGGCTTGAGTATAGAAGCGTAAACTCTAGCTTGAGTATATAAGCGTGATTTGTTTTAAGAGAAACGAGATTCTGCTTTTAGCTAACCCTGAGGGGTGTAGCGACTTTGGCTCAAGTTATGTAGCACGACAAAATGAATTTCGAAAATGGTTTACTAACCCTTTTTCTAATGTGGATTATCTTATAATGACGTTTATTGAATTAACGACTTACTCCTTTGTGTGTTTTGTACTTTTGTCATTGATAATCCCATTGCAGGTAAATAGACGAATGGAGTATGCTAGTTCGGGAGCTTTAGGAGCTTTAGACGTTGGATTCACTATTTGCGTTTTTGTACTTTAAATGACTACTTGTGGAATTGAATAATTGTAACCATGGGTGACATTTATTTGGATATTCGTAACCATGAGTATTGTCATATTTGGAGTATTATCACTTTTGGGCTCTTAGTACCCAATGGGAATAATAATGAATGAATTATGTTTTTCCGCAATTTAAATTATATGATAATATAATAGGTGTAAAGAGTATTTTTAAGGAATGATTCCTGAAGGTTTTAAGTAAGATGATGAATGTATGTAAGATGGAATTAAAATGAATGAAAAAAATCTCAAGGGTAGAAATCGGGTTGTTACATATTATATATGGGTTATATCGTGTTATGCTCATTTCTTATATTGGCTTCTCAGAAAAATGATTGTAAAGGTATATTTTGTCACTAAAAATACTTCTCATACATGACCAACTGTGTTGTATTTGGGAGGTGTATGAGTCAATAAACCACTTGCATGAGGAAGCTAAGACCAAATTCTCTACATGCAAACATGACTTGTTGGAGAACAAGCATAAACAATGGTGATTATCCTTTTGATTCATTACTATATGGACTATTTTACATGTTAGGAACAAGACTATTTTCGAGAATTGGTAGATTTCCTTGGATAAGGTGCTAGATATAATTTTTTTAAACTTTTTTTTTTATCAACAATGAGATATATTAAAAGAAATAGAAATAATTAGGAGAACAAGTGGTACTCATATCCACAACTACAAAAATTAACAAGAAGAAAGACACAATAATGGGTTTGACACCCATTCCAAATAAGAAAATTTGAAAGCAGTATCACGAGCACTTAAGGTATTCCACGAATGAATGAATATAAAATCAATCACCTCTTTAAACTGAAACTGTGAATTCTCAAAAGTAATCTTGTTCATAACATTCCAAATTGTCCAAATAGTAATGAACCAAAGAGACATCCATTTTGATAAACTTTTCTTCTCCAAACACAACAAGGATATATGAGAAGAGAAGTTTACCTTAGCATCATTGAAAATAATTGAAGAAAGACCAAAGCGCGAGTAAATATGTTGCCAAATATGATAAGACTTCGCACAAGTGAAAAAAAGATGGTTTATTGCTTCATCCTCTTCCCCACAAAGACCACAATATGTCACAACATTAGCTTCCAATACTCTCCTTTGAGCAAGACATAATTTTGTAGGGACTCCGCCCAAGAAAATCTTCCATTCTAAACACTTCATCTTTGGTGGCACATTACACTTCCACAACTTCTTGAAAATCACGAAATCAACATTTTTCTCCTCATGAGCTAGCACTTTGTAAGCATTGCTAACCGAGTATTGACCATCTTTGTTATGAATCCATATCCATCCATCTATGGCATCAACCTGTGGTCCATAAGATCTGAGGAATTTAATAAGTTTACCATATTCCTCTTGCTCCCAAACGAACTTCCAGATCCAAACTCCATTTTTCCATTCACCCATGGAACTAACCGAAGCATCTTTATCATTTGTCACCTGAAATAATCTAGCAAATAAGATTTTAAGAATGCCCTGTCCCACCCATAGATCAGACCAAAAGCTCACATCCCTACCAGAGCCTAATCTCCTACGAAGGCCATTATCCAACCACCCATTTCCAACACTTACTTTATTATGACTAAGGTTACCTATATCCCTCCACCAAGACGAGCCCCTCCTAGAGCACTCATGATCACCAAAACCATCACCCCGAAAAATACCTTCTCCATATCTAGATTGTAATACTTTAACCCAAAGAGAATCTCTCTCAAACAATAATCGCCATCTCCATTTACCTAAAAGAGATAGATTGAATCAACACAATTTTTTTACCCCAAGACCACCATTCTCCTTAGACCTACACACTTTATTCTTGGAATCTCCTCAGTACTCTTTTTTCATAACTTCTACAATTCTTATGTGGAGTGGGTGATGCATCCATCCAAATGTCTATTTGATTGGTAACCCTTAGAAATATGTAGATAGAAATACCACTTATTCTCTTAATTTTTATTTTTCCTTATTAATATTTTTGACTGCATGGTAAAAAAAAATACTTGTTACACTATAGAAGTGGCGGATGTTCTTGCAATGCTAATTAGTAAAAATATATAATGTTTCATGCTTTATCAATGAGTTATACTATGAAAAGAAAAGAAACATGTTTTTATATTTTAAGTAGGTCCACACGTAGCAGAAAATTATTAGAAAATTTGTCCGATTGTACATCACACTTCAATCACTATATTGTTCGGAAAAAGGACACCTTCTCCTTGTGATATGGAATGGAATGTGAACAATTTAACAACGTGGACCATTAACATCCACTTTAGAAAGAAAAAAATTCTAAACCTTTTCAGAATAATAATAAATAAATGAAAAGTGGTCAAATGCGTGGTAGGCTTAGGTGGTTAGAAAAATCGTGTCTCAAACACATAATAATCATGAGAGAGTAGTTGTTGAACATATAGCGTCCATTCACACTATCAGTAAAGTCTATATATACACTGCATGCATAGATAGAGAAAACAATTAAAACACAAACATTTACAAAGCTTGACTCTTGTTATACAAAGTTTAGCTATTATACATCACATTTACATATATATAGAGAGGGTATATTATTGCTAAGTGGCTTAAGAGAATTGTAAGTAAGTGAAATTGCAATGGCAGAAGGGAATGAGGCAAGAAAAGAGATAACGATGAAGAGAGTAGTTTTGATGATAAACTGCATATTGCTAGCAACTGGTGCGACTGCTGGTCCACTCGTAATTCGTCTCTACTTCATCCATGGTGGTACTCGTGTTTGGATCTCCAGCTTCCTTCAAGCTGCAGGCTTTCCCATCATTTTGATTCCCCTCTTTATCTCCTATATTATTCGTCGTCGTTCTGTTGTTGATAGTTCAAAATTGAAGATTATCACTATGAAGCTACCTCTATTTGTTGCCTCTGCCATACTTGGTATCCTAACTGGTCTCGACAATTATCTCTATTCATATGGTGCGGCTCGTCTTCCTGTCTCTACCTCTACTCTTATTGTAGCCTCCCAACTTGCCTTCACAGCTATCTTTGGTTTCTTCATGGTAAAGCAAAAGTTCACGCCTTACTCAGTGAACGCTATTGTTTTGCTTACCCTTGCAGCCGGGATATTAGCTTTGAATACTAAAGGAGATCGCCCAGCTGGTGAGTCTTCTAAAACATATATGATGGGATTTGCGTTAACAATAGTTGCTGCTATATTGTATGGGTTTATTTTGCCCTTGGTGGAGTTGGTCTACAAGAAAACCAAACAACCTATCACTTACTCACTTGTATTGGAGATTCAAGTAGTTATGTGCTTCTTTGCTTCTTTATTTTGCATTATTGGGATGATAGTAAACAATGACTTTAAGGCTATTTCAACAGAAGCAAGACATTTTGGTCTTGGGGAGGCTACCTATTATGTTGTTTTGTTGACTAGTGCTATGGTATGGCAGATTAACTTTTTGGGAGCAATAGGAGTCATCTTTTGTGCCTCATCATTATTATCTGGTATCGTAATTGCTTTGATGGTTCCTGTAACAGAAGTTCTTGCAGTTATTTTTTACAAGGAGACATTTAAAGCAGAGAAAGGAGTTTCTGTAGTACTCTCTATTTGGGGATTTGTCTCATACTTTTATGGCGAATTCAAACAAGCCAAAGAGTTAGAGAGGAATCGCGCCATAGCAGTTGAGTTGAATCAAGAGGGTAGTACTCTTGATCCATAATTGCAATGGGTTTTTTCATTATATCCTCTACTGCCAGGCATAACATTTGTAATTTTCACTTTTTTCCCCTCAATTTGTAATTTTAAAATTACAAAATTTCATTCAATTTATTAAGTGAGTCATTTTATGCATTGTATTTGTGTTGGTTTTTTATTTATATTATATAAATACAATAAAGTCCTTAGGATGGTAGATTTGATATTTAGAATCTTATATGTATGAGTTAATTTTTAGGTTTATTGCAGTATCCAGATAGTTGTTCAAAATAAAACATCTTGGATCCATGCAGAAGGGCAAAATCTGATTTAGAATATTTTTCACTTTAACCATCGAATAAGGGAACCCTTGTCTTTTTTATCACAATTTTTTGTTAATAGTTCCATTGATTTTGGCAAAATTAGTGAAGTTAGGGATGGGGATCACCTGTCCCGAACGGTGTCCCGGACCAATGACATATTGTCATAAATTTTTAAAAAACAAAACGTAAAATTCTTATTGGCTCGGGACACCGTTTGAAACACTGTTTGGGACGGGTAATCTCTATCCTGAAGTTAATAATGCAATAACGTAAAATGCAGTGACAAGTTTTTTCTTGATTTAGAAAACTTTTTACATTAATAATGGAAGAAGAGAACCCTTGTCCTTTTTATCTACTTGCTTGCTTCTTGATGTTAACACTATGAATCCTGCAACTACCATGGAGTCAATAATGCAAGTTTGTTTGGTGGATCTTCAAGAAATACCACTACCACCAAGTTGAGGATCCAACCACTTTTAACACTATATAATCTAATACATTTACTTATAAATCATGAATTTGAGTCATCTCAAATCTCAATTATCTTTTGGGATAAATTGTAGGTTGACAAATAAACATCATTATTCAAACTCCAAAAATTTGGAGGATAAAGGAATTAAAAAGCTTGTCAAGAAGATGTGGGCTACTGGTGGCCGATTTGAAGAGTTAGAACAACGGTCTAATTTAGGAGGTTTCTCTTTGCCATTAAAAACATAGGGAAATTGAAATATTTGCCTCTCCAAAGATGTTTTTTTATTATACTAAAAGATATAGATATGTCATTACATATTAGATTTTCTTTGTTTGTTCAAGTATTTGACTCTCCATTAATGAAGAGAATTCATACCCCTATATAAGAAGCACATTAATTAATCAAATTCATGAAAGAGAAAAAATACACATCTAGTATTCTACCACGGGGCCTTAATTTTCACATTCACGATCCACATTTTTTCTGTGTTTAATTTAAATCTTCTTTCTTGAATAAATTCACAGTTCATTTTCAGTTAAAAATAATTTCTGACTTTAGTTATCGAAGTTCAGTTCAACTGTACTGTACTTCAGTGAAGAAAGTAAAGAAAGTTAAATATTTTAAGGGTATTAAGTAAAGAAAGTTAAATATTTTGAGGGTATATGTTAGAATGACACAAATTAAGAGGTGCAGTGCTCCAACTTTATTTGAGAGTATAGTTTAGAATTATCCACATATGGGTACTTTAAGTGTATGTTTGTAATTTGGGTATGGAGGGATGAAATAAAATGATTTAAAATCATTTTATAAGTATATTTTTATGGCTTTAATACCCTCTCTCTCTTTTTTTTCTTCCTTTATACAGACCCTAAATTACCCTGTCCAATCACAATTATTCAACTTTAACCTCAATCACAATTTATAACCCAACATAATATATATATAGACAAATGTATTGAAATTAATTACTATAAAAATAGTTTTATTAAATCCGTGTTCCTGAAATCAATCAGCTATATCAATGGTTGGATATAGATATTTTTTATATTAGATATGTACTAGAGAAATATATAAAACTGTTTATTGGAGGTACTTTTTCCCTTCATCTAAACTTGATTTTTTGAATAACGTACTGACTACTAAGTTACAGCAACCATGCAGAGTAGTTTGAGCACGTTGGATGGATTAACTGTGGGATGATGAACGGTTAACTTATCTACAAATGGTTGGACATCAGTGTGGTTCTGCCTCTTGCTCCTATTCAATACTTGACATATCACATAGGCATGGTGAAACATCATTTGGTTTGCAACTGTTTGGGCAATTTGGAGACATCGGAATGACGTCATTTTCAACAAGGTTAGATCATCCATCACTTTCATCTTAGACACCGCAAAGGTGAATGCTTGGCTTTGGATAAAACACATTTTAGGGAGGGATTTTACCTTGTACTCAGATTGGCTATCTAAGCCTCTTGACTGTTTAATGGTCACATTGTAATTTTTCTTTTCTTCAATCTTTTTCTTGTATATTCTATTCCATCCAATAAAATCTTCTTTTGCCGACAAAAAAAAACATAGGCATGGTGAAAGACAGGAAATACTAGAAAATTTGGAGTGTTATCTGGTTCGCAACTATCTCGACAATTTGGCTTTCTAGGAACGACTAAATCTTCAACAAAGTGAGGACATCCTTACTACATATTCTGGACTCAGCAAATGTGAAGTCCTGGATATGGATCAAGAGCCAGAGAGGATTGAACTCTCTTCTTTATTCAGATTAAATTTGTAATCCTCTAGCTTGTCTTAATATTATTATGCTGTAATTAATTTTTCGTTCAGTGTTGTTTTTTCCTATTTTCCTTTTCTTGTAACATTTACCTTTCCTTAATAAAATCTTTTTTACCGATAAAAAACTAGGGATGATGATCTTTATTATTTTTCTATTTCTTAAACTTTGAATGAATAATTTCAGTCACTCCAAAAAGAAAGTGAAAATGAAGTGCTACACTAAGGACAAAGTGAAATAACTGGCTTTTGAGGTCACGGATTGGTGATTCCCATATGCGGAAGAAAATGACATCAGTTGCGACAAAAGTGATGCAGAAAGTTTTCTAATAACTAACATTACAGAGACTACTGTTTCTGTTGGATGCTGAGCACCATATATGTGGTTTGACACATCACACTACCCTAATTAACCTCATCAAAATCTTTCACCAAATGAATAAAGACGCGAGACCAAAGTCTAACTCGAGTAACGACCGTGCATTTTATCATGCAAATGCAGCAAATTTACATTGTTGGGGTTGGTGGACTTTTTTATTACGGGAATGGGACACTTTTTTTAATATTTACAGGGAAGGGATAGTTTTAGTGTAAATCGTTTTTCTAATACACGGTTTTTTTTTTAATCAAAAACCGTGGACTATGTCCATATTTTGGCGTGATCCGTGGATTTCATTCACGTTTTCTGGAAACCGTGTTTGTTATCCACGGTTTTCAAATATGTTAACTTTTTTTTTTGCTTAATAGTTGTCTAAGTTTCATGCTGTTTTTTAGATTTTTAGCAAAACGTGGATAATGCACACGTTTTGTGAACCCTATTTATATACCTTTTCACTCTGCAAAACCCAAACCAACTGCTACCTAATACACAATAATAGAGGCATATCACATTACTATTAGAAGCATACCACATTACAAATATACCAATACAACACTTCATTCCATTTTACTTCAATTGTAAAAGGTAACTCTTAATATTGTTATTATCTAGTTTATTTTTTGTTTTATATTATGAAATATCATTAACATTATGATAGTTGTTTTATGTAGATGACTATCGTAAAAGATATTGTTAGTGATTTTAGTGATGAAGATGAAATTGAGTTATGTGGTGATGATAATGAGGAGGATGCCGATGTTGAGATTGGTAGTAGTGAACTACACGGAAACATAACATATGCTATTCCTTCAAGTTTTTTCACCTATACTAATTCTTCAGATGGTCGTGACTATCGACCAAGATCAACTACTTTTAAAAATGACAATGATTTATCTATTGGGATGCAATTTGAGTCTAAAGAATCAACTTTAAATGCAATTAAACAATTTCATATTTGTAACTCGTTTGATTATGTTGCTGTAGAGTCAAAATCAAATAAATATGATGGTTGGTGTAAACATTATGGTGCAGGTTGTGAATGGCGTATTCGTGCATGTTTGAATGTAAAACGTGGTGTTTGGGAAATTAGAAAAATTAATGGAACACATACTTGTGTATCCACTGTTGTTTCCCAAGACCATACCAAACTAAACTCATCTTTAATTTCAAATTGTATTATTAATTTGGTATCTGAAGATCCTGGTATACCAATTAAGGCCATTGTCAAAGAAATTGTTAGTCGTTTTGGATATACCGTGACTTACAGAAAGGCTTGGATTGCGAAACAATTAGCAATGAGTCGAATTTATGGTGACTGGGAGGGTTCATACAATGACTTACCACGTTGGATGAACGCCGTCCAGAACTTTGCACCAGACACCATTGTTCGTTATGAAGTATCTCGTCACTTTGTAGGTGGCATTGAAGACCCTACAAGTTTCATTCTTGATAGGGTATTTTGGGCTTTTATGCCATGCATTAAAGGGTTTGCATATTGCAAACCAATTCTACAAGTTGATGGTACTTTTTTGACTGGCAAATACACCGGAACTTTGCTAATAGCAAGTTCGCAGGATGGTAATAGACGTATATTTCCAGTTGCGTTTGCTATTGTTGAAGGAGAAACGAAGGAAGTATGGGATTGGTTTTTTTATAACCTTCGAACTTTTGTTACCCCACAAGCGAATATATGGGTAATTTCAGATAAGGGTACAGGGTTATTGGCTGCACTTCGTACTCAACTGCAAGAATGGTCTAATGCTGAATCAGTTTATTGTATTCGTCATCTTGCGAGTAATTTCAACAAGGAGTTTCGAGATCCTGATCTAAAAGATAAAGTTATTGAAATGAGTATGAGTATTTCTTAAATGTTTTAGTGTTTTATTTATATAAAGGGGTTTGCTAACATGGGGAATGTGTATTTTCAATTAGTTACATGTTAGCAAGGTATACCAACATAGTTTAATCGATTACCAACATAGTGTAATCGATTACCAAACATAGTGTAATCGATTACCAAACATAGTGTAATCGATTACCAAACATAGTGTAATCGATTACAATGTGAAAAATGCACATATCTGATGTTTTTAATATCTTGTAATCGATTACTAGTATAGTGTAATCGATTACATCATACAAAATGCACATATCTGATGCTTTTAATATGTTGTAATCGATTACTGGTATAGTGTAATTGATTATATCATACAAAATGCACAGGTCTGATTAGTTTATCATCATGTAATCGATTACCAGGATAGTGTAATCGATTACACTGTTTAAAGTTAAATTACATAAGTTAAGTAGTTTTATTAATTAATTTAACTATTTTTTGTAGGTTATGAGTTGATACGACCATGTTTTGAGCGGATGTTAACGGTGTTCCTGACAATGAAACTTTGTATCACCACTCGTAGTATATGCAGTGGTATTTACAAAGGACGAGGAGATACATCTCCCTAGACGGGGCATATTATGTTGGAGCGGTAAATTTCACTATTTATTTCACTATTAATATACAAATTTTTATATATTTATTTCACTAATTATTCTATATATTTTTTTCGCAGTTCAAATTCGCAAGTGAACTTATGGAAAGAACAGCTGGTCCACAATGTTACAACAATCCTATCCAAACTATTGACTATGTCCACCAAGCGTGTAAAGAATTGGTGAAGGCACTAGCAGAGTTAAATCCTATGGCCTTTAGCATTTCCCAACCTCAAGCTCCTCCTTCTCAAAATTTTGCTATGCCTACGTATGACTCTGAACTTCAACATCAAAGTTCGAGTCAAACACACTTTCAACCACAAATGCTATCACCTCATGTATACGGAGAACAACCATATGAATCATTCAGAGCATATCCAACAAACTATCATATGGGTCAAAGTTCTCAATATCAATGATCATTACCATCTATGTTTGCTACAAATCCAAACACGCCAATGTCGGCATATGGGACACAAGATTTTTACCATCCTACAATGCCCTCACAAATACAACAATGCAATATTTATGGTAATGAGAATAATGAGGATGATGATGATGGTGGTGATGAGGAAGAGGAGCAACAACTTGAAACACGAGGTAGTGGAAGAGTTGTAGAAATCCCTCAACAACAACTACGGGTTCTTCCACCACGCCGAAGAAGACCACCTCCTTGTGGTACTTCTTCACATCATAGACGTCATTGATAATTTAAGGATAGTTTGTATTTGAATATTTTCAATATAAATCTCTTTTTCATTTTCAATGTTAGTGATATTTTTCCATTTTTAATTAAATAAACCTTAACAATTAATTTAATAAACCTAACAATTAATTAAATTAACTTTAACAACTAATTAAATAAACCAAACAATTAATTAAACTAACCTTATCAATTAATTAAATAAATCTACCAATTAATCAATTAATTAAATTAACTTATTAATTAATTACATAAACTAACAATTAAATAAAATAAATTTAACAATTAATTATAAATAACAAGATAAATACTTACATTGTCCATGTTCACGTTTTGTCAAATTAATCAAAGAAGAAAAGTTAACATATTTGAAAACCGTGGATAACAAACACGGTTTCCGGAAAACGTGAATTAAATCTACGGATCACGCCAAAACGTGGACATAGTCCACAGTTTCTGATTTAAAAATAAAAATAAAAAAAAACCGTGTATTAGAAAAACGATTTACACTAAAACTACCCCTTCCCTGTAAATATTAGAAAAAGTGCCCCATTCCCGTAATAAAAAAGTCCACCAACCCCAACAATGTAAATTTGCCTGCAAATGCAATGCAGTTCAGAGAGAGAAAGTTTATTTTAGAATAGCTCTAAATGGGAATTTAAATTTGAAAGCTTCTCAACCTAATTTCCTCCTCGTACTGAATTTAGATTCTGTTTATTTTAGAATAGCTCTAAATGGGAATTTAAATTTGAAAGCTTCTCAACCTAATTTCCTCCTCGTACTGAATTTAGATTCTTTTATGCTTCGTTCGGATGTAAGGAGAAAATAAGAAGAGAGAAATATGTGAGAAAGATAATGAAAAGAGAGAAAGAAATGAGAAATAGATGAGAAATAAAGTGAATTTTAGTGTTGTTTGGTTGTATAGAAAAAGAATAGAAATAAGTGTGTGTTTCTTCCTCACTTTTCTCTGAACAATGATTTATGATCCAAAATTATGTTTCAAATCATGTCCCGGATCGATGAAAACATTCATGTCAATTACAAAAATTATAATATTCATTACTTTTTATTTTTTTATTACAATATCATTACTCTGGGACATAATTTGGGACACAGTTTAAATAACAGATCTTGATCTCTCTTCTCCTCTCATTTTCAATTCACTTTGGAGGAGAAACAAATTTGGTGGGTCCTATCACACTTTTCCTTCTTTCTTCTCATTTCTCCTTCTTAGCCAAACAAATGGGGAATTCACACTTTCTCTTTAACTTCTCTCCACTCCTTCTCTTTCACCTCAACCAAAGGCACCCTTAATGTTATTTTTCAATGAAATGTTAATAAAAAACAATTGAAAATATAATAAAATATATATAATTAAATTTACAATTTAAAATTATAACCTTAATTTTTAATTAATAATAAAACATTTTTTCCATTGTTTTATTTATTTAGGGGTATTCTTGTCTTTTCAAGCATAACATCATCTTTCTTTTACCACTTTCTATCCAACCAAACAAAAAAAAGAGTAAGAGGAGAAAATATGTTTTTCTCTTCATTTTCGTTCTTTCTTTCTTCTCTTATACCAAACATTACAAAAATCTACTATATTTCTCTTCATTATCTTTCTCCCCACTCTCTTTCTCTCTTCTTATTTTCTTTTTGCAACCAAATAAAGCATTTAGTATTACTCATTAATTAATAGCCATATTAAAGATAACCATAAACAAAACTTTTAATATGGTTACTTTGGAGGAAACAAATGTTGCAAAAAAATATAAAGTATCTTATTGCAAGAACCATAGAAACCATTATTATTAAACTCAGACTGGTGGCTGACTCGGATAGGCTTTTGGGTCAATAAGTCATTGGTCGGACCAGTAAATCATTGATTGAATGGTTAACTCAGTCTACAATTTTTCATTAATAAATTCTTAATAATATTAATAACTAATATCATATTGTAAAGGGAGTAATGTATTGATGCTTGTCAAGAAGGTGCTTCTGCTTCATGTTTATTAGACTAATTGTAAGACATCTATAACAAATAACAAAAAGTGAAAAACATGTCAAATAGCAATAACAAATCTACTGTAGGAAGAACAAATGTAGTTATATAGTTTAGCAAGACAAAGGACACATATAGTTGTATAACAAGAACAAACGTAGTTATAAACTATTAAACTTATATACTGCACATATAGTATATTTATATATTACTACATTATTCACTATTATAGATAATATATTCCTTATTCTGCATTAGTCTGCAAAGCTGCATTACTATATCTAATATATTAGTGCAATAGTTGTATAGTTATAACGTGTATTGTATATTTATATATAATATTAATATATAGTTACTGCTATGTGACGGACAAAAGAACCAAAAATATTATGCATATAGTTTCACTTACAATTGCAGGGAGTTATGGCGGCAGAGGCAACGACAAACGGCAGAACCAGCGGTGGACAACAAAAGCAGCATCAGATGGTGACGGTACTGGCGGCAAGAACGATAGAGGCAACGTGGCTATACCCATAGGTCATTGTTCTAAGTTTAAAGTTAGGTCGTTTTGGACTTTTTTTAAAGAATATACCGCAAAACATGATGTCATTCTTTTTTTTTTTAAACTCACTCAAAATGACATCATTTTGAGTTCCCCATTTTTTTTAAAGATGACTCGCGATTCAATCAAGAACCATTTGAATTATCGGTTTTCACTTAACTTGCTCGAGTCAAACCGATTCTTACAATTCTAAAGTATACCCAATCCAACATGTGACTCAGATTGGTCTAGTGGCCGATTCCCGGTCCAACCGATGGAACTGGCTGGATTGAGCCGGTTTTCACAACATGGATAAAAACCTTCGGGGTGTTATATTATAAAATGGAGCATATGAAGTATACAGAATAAAAAACTCATTATTAATAAAGTGAAAATAAAAAAGCACACGCTCTCTCAAAAAAAAATTAGTGTGAACTAAATGCATCATTCGATTGACATTGAAGATTAATTTCTTTTTGGGTGTAAAGTTTATTGTAATGAGTTTTGTTTTCATTAAGAAAATCTTCTTTATATAAATGGTGGACATCGGTTTTAAAATGTGGTTATGGTCATGATTAGGGTTATATTGTGTTAATGTAATTGTGAAAAATTGTGGAAAAATGTGGCCGCAATTGCAATTGTGAGACTGTTGGGCAGACTCCTAAAAGCACAATATTATAACCACAACTATGATTGCGCAGAGGGTCTTGCAGGCCTAAAGAGACAATCTACATCACTTGGTTTTTTCACCCCTTACACGGTTGGTTCCGATAACATTTCTATCTCCATGCTACAATATGTTGATGATGTCATCTTAATTGGTTATTGTTCTGACCAAAACATTTGGGCCATGAAAAGTATTATGAAATTGTTTTAGCTTTCTTCTGGGCAAAAAATAACTTCAACAAGAGCAATCTTTGTGGTCTGAACTGAGGGGATAATATGATGAGACTTGCAGATTTCCTCCATTGTAAGCTCTCAACTCATTCTTTCTCTTACATTGGAGTTCCTGTGGGAGTGAATCACAAACGTCAACACACTTGGAATTCTATCATTGACAAAATTAAGTCCAGAATCTCGTCTTGGAAAAGGAGCTAGATATCCTTCGGTGGTCGGGTAATTTTAATTAACGTTGTCCTATCCGCTCTCCCTCTATATTACTTGTCCTTCTACAAAACTCCTCTTAGTGTTGTTCGATCTATTCAAAAACTTCAACGAAACTTTCTTTGGGGAGAGGTCAACAACAAAGGGAAGATCAACTGGCTTAAATGGGAGGAAGTGTGTAACCTAAGAATGAGGGATGCCTAGAGGTGAAGGATATCCATTCTTTTAATCTTGTTATGATGGGGAAATGGAATTGGCGACTAGTGAACGTGTGTGATGGTCTATGGTTCAAAGTGCTAAATTATAAGTATGGTCATGGCTTCATTAAATCTTATAGGGAAGGGTCCAGATCCTCTGCTTCCAAAAAGTCTGCTTGGACCAAGGATCTAGATAGTGTCTCTCATAAGGATTTGGTTAATACTCATTGGTTCTGGGTAGGTATCATTCGTCGTGTTGGAGATGAGTCTACCATAAGCTTCTGGCATGATAATTGGTTCAGACATGGAAACTTCCTCTCTAGGTTTAAAAGGCTTTACAATCTTAGCTTTCATCCGAATGGATTTATTTCCAACTTTGGAAGCTGGGTGGTTGGAAAATGGGAGTGAAACTTAACTTGGAGACGACAACTTTTTACTTGGGAATCAGATCTGACTAACACTTTCTTGCATGAACATAATCAAACGGTGATTCAGGTCGATAAACTAGATTCTTTGGAATGGATATATGACAAATCTAAGCAATATTATGTACCATCTGCTTACAAGTTTCTCTCTCATAATGACCACCAGCAAACTACTCTCACACAACATTCTCATTTTCTTTGGAAGTCAAAAGCTCCATTGAAGGTTACTACTTTTGCATGGAGACTCTTCCAAGACAGACTACCCACAAAGGATGTTATTTCTACAAGGGGGATTTCCTTAAATCACGGAGGGGGACTTTATGCTCTTTATGCATCGAGTATTCGAAATCCACTCATCATTTATTCTCTTTGTGTAACCTAACCTACTCCATCTGATAACTCATCTACAAATGGTTGGACATTATTGTCGCTTTGCCTATTAATCCAACTCACCATTTCATAAACCACATGGGTATGGTAAAAGATAGGAAAAGTTGGAAACTTTGGAGTGTCATCTGGTTAGATACAATTTGGGCGATTTGGTTATTCAGGAATGACTTAATTTTCAACTCCATCAAACCCTCTCTCCACCAAATATTTGAATAAGCAAGAGTGAAATCGTGGCTATGGATAAAGAGTTAGTAATGGATAGACCAAATTCTTTATTCTGATTGGATTGCTAATCCCCTTACTTGTCTCAACATTGTTTTGTAATTTTTTTTCCTTTTCTCCTTCAACTTGTAATTAATTCATTCTAATAAAGTTATTTTTACGGATAAAAAAACTATGATTGCGCAGATTTAACACTGCTTGCGTCACTTAGCGCTGATGATTTCCGTATCCTTGAACTTCACCTATAATTTAACAAAATCCACTCATCATTTATTCTCTTTGTGTAACCTAACCTACTCCATCTGATAACTCATCTACAAATGGTTGGACATTATTGTCGCTTTGCCTATTAATCCAACTCACCATTTCATAAACCACATGGGTATGGTAAAAGGTAGGAAAAGTTGGAAACTTTGGAGTGTCATCTGGTTAGATACAATTTGGGCGATTTGGTTATTCAGGAATGACTTAATTTTCAACTCCATCAAACCCTCTCTCCACCAAATATTTGAATAAGCAAGAGTGAAATCGTGGCTATGGATAAAGAGTCAGTAATGGATAGACCAAATTCTTTATTCTGATTGGATTGCTAATCCCCTTACTTGTCTCAACATTGTTTTGTAATTTTTTTTCCTTTTCTCCTTCAACTTGTAATTAATTCATTCTAATAAAGTTATTTTTACGGATAAAAAAACTATGATTGCGTAGATTTAACACTGCTTGCGTCACTTAGCGCTGATGATTTCCGTATCCTTGAACTTCACCTATAATTTAACAAAATTTCACATAAGCAAAAATGGAACACTGACATAATACTTAATTATGGAACTCAATCATTTAACAACTTATACTCTTAGGATCTGTTTGTGAGAGTTGGATTTTGGATAGAAAATAGTGAAAGGGGAAAGCTTGAGAGCTACAATGTATACATATGAGATAGTTTTGAATTCTTCACTTTTTCTTCTATTTCTTCCAAAACTCAACTACCAAACGAACACTTCGTGGGATGACTCCCACATTTTGATAATGGAATTAGGAACAAAATAAACATCAGATCTATAAATAAGAAGATCAATAACGTGTATATAACATGTGGACACGTGTATATAATCTTCATATCTATGTCAATGCTTGTTTAATAACGTTTTATTAAAAAGTAAGGTATTAAGGTCGGAAATACAAAATTTCTAGGTTTATTTTAAGTTTATGTATCTTTGGTCAGTATTATATATCGTACAAAAATAATGTGATAATGAAACTGAAGGGAAATCAGGCTTTGACACTTCCATTAGAATATAGCCAACATGTGAAGATTTTCTGTAACAGAGAGTCAACATCCTCGTTTGGTGAGCATTGTACAAAACCTGGCTTTACCACATGCTTTTACTGTCTCAATTCAAAAAAATTATGAAGCTCGTGAAATTCAATGAAACAGTAAAAAAAAAAATTAGTCGTCTATCACTGTCAAAGAGAGTAGAAATGTAGAATATACTAGAAAAGTGAGAATGGAGAGAGATGTTTTCAATAAAAATACATGGTTTGCAATTTTTAGAATCAAAACCCTAATATACCAATTAGAGTATAGACTTCTTTGAGGTAAAGTAAAAAACAAAAAAAGTTGTAAACATGTTTATACCTAACAAACAATTTTCTTATTCTCTCCTTAATCTTGCTTTTCCTTATTGCAATGTTGAGCTTCCAAAGTGTTGACTTGATTCTGCTGTTTTAATCTTCGGATCCAAAGAACTTATAGTACTCATGGCATGTTGTTGCAGTTGGTGTTGTTGCTCTCTTTGTAAAAACCCAACACTCCTGTTTCTTACCATTCCTCCAACACCAAGAAAGTCCAAGGTCAACTTATCTGACCCTTCTAAACGTACACCAAGGTTTTGGTTCAACTTGTTGTTAGACTCGTCTACATTGGGAAATTGACCAAGGTTGTTCTCATTCCCATGCATATTCCCAAACATGGAAGTGTTGCCATTGGCAATAGAGTTCATCAATCCATGAAGATGGTGCTGGTCATTTTCCATGTTTGATCTTAAACCATCTCTCCTATGATCACTTCCAAAATTTGCAACATTATCAGGCACAATATCCCTTTCAGTTTTGGTAACATTGGTCGATGAACTACACATTCCTCTTAGCATGGAAGAACCATTACTGGTTGTGGTTGAACCCATTTGAGCTGCTTTATGAAGCAGTGCAGTGGCGGACATATGAGGCGTTGGCAGGCTTTCTTGTTGCACTGAATTTCCAAAGATTGAAGACATACCTGACCAAACTTGATCAGTCACAGTTATAGGGTTGTTATTAATGTAGAGTGTTGTTCCTTGGTTACCACAACCACCATTAAAGTTGATGAATTGATCAGACATTATGCTACAAGTCCTAGTGCTATTAGGAAAGAAGCTAAGACTGCAAAGATTGTTATTGGAATTAGGAGCAACCCCTGATGGAGAATTGGAGTTATTGGTGTTGTTGCCTTGAAGATCAGGAAGTTGCATAAGACCAAGTAGTTGTTTATTTGAAAATGGTCCTTGTTGCAATTGGTGTTCTTCAAAAGCTTGATTTGGAGCATTCATGAACAAAGCTGAGGAATAAATTGACTGAGGTGTGTGTTCATATGAAGATTGATTTAAAGGATTATGGATCAAGTGCTCCAACTTTGCGGTGCCTGAACTGCCAAGGTGCAAACTACTATTAGTGGATGTTTGGTGTTGATTTTGAAGTTGGGAAATTTGAGTATCCACTTGGGATAGTCCTAAACTCATGTGGTTGTTTATGCCATACAAATTAGTCCCTAAAGGATTTGAGCCATTGGGGTGTCTTGCACATTCCTGTTCAAGTGCATCACAAAAGGCCCTATGAGTGATGAAACTGTCACGCCTGCATCAAAAACATTGGAAGAACATAATAAAAAACATTCCAAGCATGTGGAATTAAGAGTTGCTGAGAGAACATAATCAAAATGTAGCCCAAAATGCTCTTGTAGTTTTTTCTACTTTAAGGCAAAAAAAAGTTCATTAATCTTGATTGCAAAATAAATCCATCACTTGTTACATAATGATTTGCAAGTAATGGGTAATATAATTTCAAACCCCAATCTAAAAAAAATGACTGAATTACTACCTATAACATTGAATAATGACATGTCCTAGTAAGTAATTTAATCAAAGAAGGGCAAAAATAACAAGTTGGGCATTGTTAAAAATAGCATTGCTATTCATAATCCTAGATGCTCCAAATTAAAATAAAATCTAAGCACTACATATGCAACCTAGCTCCACCAGAAATTAAAAAATAGAACCATGTCAACAATTTAATGATTTTAATTTAGTAACCTAACCACTGTCTAGCCTAACGAATTTTGGAACTAGAGTTGGTTCAGGTAAATCAATAATATAACCGACCAATTCAAGGGGTAGACATTATGTACAAAATGATTTGATCTGATTTAATTGGAATATCAATTATTTTGAAAACAAGAACACTACACCAAATGGAGAGGGCCCGGGAGATTATAACAAAATGTGATACAGACCAAGGATATTGCTATATATTTTTGGCTATGCAGTGTACTTATTTTTTTGGTGGTTAGTCTACATCACCTAAAAGAGAGGGTTGTTCCCAGCATGGTGATGTTTTGAGGATACTTTGGTTGGTTTCTTCTATTTCTTGCTAGTTTGGTGCATATGGTAGGTTTGAGTTTCTTCTATCCTTTTTACAAAGACACCCTAATATCTACTAATATGAATGGTTTCATTTGTCACTAGAAAAACAATCATCTTATTAAATAAATTAATTTCCGTTAAAAAATAACTTATCAGAATTTGTAATAAAATATTTAATTTTTATTAGTAGCAAAAGTAATGATGCAAATTAGGTAAAAAGGGACAGTCCAGTTACGTTCTTCTTAGAAAGTGGGAGGGTTAAAATACTTTTTTTATCGATAAGGTTTTATTTAAAAAAAAAATATCTAAATCGAACTGCCACTTTCAGATCTCTCTTTGATCAATAAAAGAGAGAATTATTTGCAACTTTGATGAAAGTGAGTAATCATAAGCCCAGCAATGGGCCAGCCTCAATAAATGCAAACTACCTCAAGACTTGTCTATTTTCCACTCTCAGAATTCATCTGCAAAAATCGTACCATGAAAAGTTTGCTAAATTCTGGGGAAATATGTTGGAAACAAATATTGTAATCGGCTAATTAATGTGGGGAGTTTTTTTTTTCCAATAATTATTTATTTGAAGCATATTACCATATTAATTTATATCCAATTGGATCCCATCAAACTATTTCATAGAAGTTCATTGATATCCTCTTTTTATAAAACAAGTTGACTTCAATTCTTGAATAATCAATATTTATTATATTTTATTTTTTCACCACAAATGTTAATAAATAAAATATTAAATAAAAGTAGACATGTAAAACAACAATTATCACATAATTTTTTTTCATAATGATTAGAGAAATGCGAACAAATGTATCTCGTCATGTAAATATTTTATATTATTCTAAGTGTATTATTCATCATTTCTATATGTTAATAATGACTATTAATTAAAATCCATATAGATAAATGATAGAAAACAAGTGATAATATAAAAAAAAATTAGATTGTCACCTATATATATCAATTAAACTCATTACTTTTTTGAATATACACAAAGCTAGTAGTGAAATTCAGTCACTTTGGAGCCATAGAAAGAAGAGAGTACTTCAACAAAGCATATTTATAGTATCCTTTTGAAAGAATTATTTTGGTCATTTTTATAGGATTCTTTTCATATATCTAAACATGATAATTAAAATTATTATTAAAATAACTTTATTTACTTAATATCATTAATTAGAATGTATTGGAAAGAGAGAATGACTCATGAGTATAAATTTGAAACTCTATAAGTAGCCAACCTGAAAGAGAACAAAACCCAGCATCTCCAACTCATCATGTGAGAACAAACCCAGTATCAGTGTACCCCACAATGTTGCCTAAACTACACGTTAATAGGAATAAGGACGAGGGACACTATTCCCTAGGATTATAGTTGCAGCTTGCTTGTTTTTATTTATTTTTTCTCGTAACATTTCAATTTCTGTACCCCCATTTGAATATTGTGCTCACGAGGGAGCAATCTTATGCCACTAACACCCACTCCCAAAGTAATAGAAGGAAAGAGAGAAAGCTATTTTCTTCACATTTAACTTTTGTTAGTAGTAGTATATTTATTCTTCAGCTACATCACTAGCATATTTTTTTAACCCATTTTTCATTAGGTTAATGCAAATTTGCTAGTAATTAATTTTACTTCAACACAAGTTATAATCAAAATGATCAAGCTAAAAGAAACCCTTATTTGCCGGAAACTGTTGAGCAAACTTAGTACTAAAGAATATACACTATGATAATTCTTGTAACAAATCACAATAGAAATACTTAAATCATTGTGATCATAGTTACTGACTGCATCAACCCTATTTCTCATGATTTCCCATCAACAATGGTAATTTAAAATCATCGAAATAAGTATTAAAAAATGGGGTGAGTCGGGTTCTGATCAAATGATAAAAATATGTGTGGAATGATGCCTATAAGTGTATATATATTAAGCGAAACTCTATTCATTATGTGAAAAACATTCATTATTTATAAAAGTTCATGGGAAAGACTAGCTAGGAACTAAGATTAATATAGTTAAGTTTGTTACCTTGAGAAGACAGTGCCACAGTCACATTTATACTCTCTAGTGCCACAAGTCTTAGAATGTGCTTTCCAATCTGATTGAACAGCATACTTCTTTGAGCACTTATCACACTTCCACTTCTTCTCTCCATGTTTGCGAGAGAAGTGCTTCTTTATCCCAGTGAGGTCTCCCAAAGCCCTTGAAGGGTCATGATGGACACATGTGGGTTCTGGACACAAGTAAACCTTTCTCCTTGGTTCTTTTATACTCTTCTGCTTTAGCTTCCAAGGTAGGTTGTGTCCTCTTCTGTGTAGCTGTAGGTTTTGCTCCCTTTGGAACCCTTTGTTGCACACCTCACATATGAACCTATTTGTTGCCATTAGGGTCTTGGGAGATAGTGCTATTACCTCTGCATCTGGATCTATTATTATACCATGGGGAAAAAATGCCAAAAAATAACTATTAGAAAATTCTATGATTCAATACCTTGCTAAAATTGAATCTTCACATGAAACTGAAGAAGTAAGCTTTTTATAATTCCATTTTTTTAAAAAACCTCAAACATTTTAATAGTAGTAAAAAGTAGAAGATGCTAAATCATCAAGATTTTCTAATCCACTAGCTTAAACTATCATTTATAACTTCTCTCCGATATGATAAATTGACAGCCCTAACTCTTTTTCTTGATTTAGGGTTCCCCATGTTCATTATTTAGAATAAACCCAAGAAAAAGTTGAAAAGGCTATGAATTTTATTCTATAAGTCAACATATAAAAGGGTGTGTACACACAGAATTTAACTTTTATTAATCAAATACAAATAAGCGACTTGCATGGTGTTCCAGGCTGATTCCTCCTTCTCTTTTGAGGTACTATGTTTGGAGCAGCAGTGGAGGATTGGTGTTGTGTAATCTGACTCAAATTTTCATCTCTGATTCCCAAAAATGGTGATGATGATTCAGCAGCCATATTTCAGCAAATCTGGAATTGCTAAACGTATCAAATGTTAATCTGAATCCTTCTTCGGTTCTCCTGAAAGAAAAAGTCATGTCCATGTTTCCTTGTCCCTTGCAAAGCATTAAAGAAAGAAAGAGAAAAGAGGACATAATAAATGAAGATATAAACAAGGACCTGAAGTAAGTTTGATTTTTACCTTGCTTTCTTGTCTGTTGGAAGAATCTCTAAGATTAAACCCAAAAGACACCAAGAAGAAAGCATCTAAAGTGACAGCAATAATCAAAAGAAGAAGAGAAGAAAACAATTCACACTTGATACCTATTTATCTTCTATCTATTGTTTTCTTATATATAAAGTTTAGCTACACCCACTTGTTCGTTATTCCTCAATCATTTTATGTCATCTAGATAAACAATAATAATAATACTACTACTTATCATGGTTGTCCACCCAATCTTAGGCATATATATACCCACATATGATACAATATCTATTTTTCTGTGTTCTGAATTTAATTTGATTTTTGATAAAATCACTTATGAAAATTACCAAAGTGATTGTGAAGGTAATTCATGTCACTATTATGCTGCAGCAGCAACTCTTGGACAGGCTACTGTGTCCTTAGGTAGATGATGGTTTGGGGCCACAGACTGTAGCATGTAGGCCTCACCTTCTCCCTATCTTTCCTTCTCATATTTTGTATCTTATTACCAAAAACCAGACAATTTCTTTCGTCATTTATCTGTTCACACCTTTGCTCCATTTTAATTATTATTTATTACTGTTGCACTTCATTCCTTTGTTTTCGCCTCTAGTGAGCATAAAAGGGGTTTGATATTGTTTTTATGATGAATAATATAGTTTCTGCCTTAATTATATAATTACCATCACATTGACAGCACTTTCCGTAATTATATAAATACAACATGCAACTTCAAATGCAATATTTAATTAGAGGGCAGCCAATATTCAAGGGTTTGACTAATGTGCGTACCTTAGATTACATGGTCAATTTAAATATATTACATATAAAGAATAATGGATACAATATTTTAACACCACAAATCAACTTCATGTTTAATGTTAGGTCAGGATCACTTATCTTAAAATGGTATCCTTAATCATGTTTCAGCCAATCAGATAATGGAAATGAAAAGTTACATAAATAAATATTTTTTTAATAAGTAATTATGTAGATTTTTAAATGACATGACACAATATTATTGACTGGGACAAGATTTGAGACATTATTTTGGGACAGGTGATCCCATCCTAGGTTAAATGGCAATAGGAGGGGCAGACATTATTAAAGTCGAACCAGTATAATTTATTAAGAAAAAATAATAAAGTAGGTAATATATAATCTTAAAATAATAATAAAATAATAATAATATATATATATAATTAAATTACAAAATAAATTTATAAATATGTAAGTATTTATAGGAGAATTATCATAAAACTTGTTCTTACTCATAAATTATTATTATGTGTATTAGTTGCAATTATTTTTATGGTGCTCATATGTCCTCAAGTTTTTTTTTGCTATCCCTACTTCCACTAATGAACTTCACACGTCAAATTCAAATCATTACCAGAAGTTCCTGATGAGGAACCTCACACATCATATTGCAACTGCCTCAAAGAATGCTCTCATTGAAAAATATTACTGAAAATTTTATTATCTAAAACAGGCCATTTGGACAATTCTTAATACCCTCTTATCTTTGATTTCTAGTGTTAGAAAGGCATTTATTAACATTTTTCTTATTTTTACTATTTGTTCTTATTTAATTATTTTTAAAGTCGTTTACACAAATTAAAAAACACAATTATTATATTTACTTATACTATGTTTAGAATTTATTTTTCATCAATTACAAACATTATTCTCATTTGTATTAATTAGCTCTGATTTTTCTATGCCTTTTTCGCTTCCGTTGTATTTCAAGCCTCTTTTTCCACCGGCTAACGTGATGCTTTTTATGCTTCTATGATTGTTCTTATCTTTTTATTATGACCTGTTTCTTTTCTTCTTTTTTTACATATAATAATGCCCAAGACAGAAATAATAAATCAAAAAATGAAAGTCAATGTTACTTCTCCTCAATACAATATTTTTCATCTCATATATCATCTATGAAATTATTATGTACATCATTTCAATGTAGCATAATTCAACCATATATCATGATCCCCATATTAATAAATAGATCAAGTATAGATGAATGACATTATATCTATTTCCAACTTCTTCTTCTTAATCTTTAGTGAGTCAATCCAAAATCTTTAATTATAACACAATACTTATATAAACAAAGTTCAAAATAGAACAATAAATCATTTTTATTATGCAGAAATCTGATATAAAATATGCAAAATAAACCATAAAATATATAGATTCCCACTAAAACTAAGGTATTCTTAAGAATAATATTCATATGAACAATGTGTTCGTGAAACACTTTAGGTATGAGTCAACGGACTAACTAACATAAAATTTGTCCATATATGTTCTTTGAAAATCTCTTTATTTTAAACAATTTCTTTTACAATAAGATACCTAATGTCTCAATGACATTTCAATTTCTTTTAAGCCATCAATCCACTTTTGAGAGTTATAACTGCACATAGCTTGAGAGGAGTTGATTGGGTCATCCTCTATTAAGTCGATATTATCCTCATATTCTTGAAGGAACATAATATAGTCATATGGGGTTGTATTTCTCCTTTCTAGTGGATCTCCTTAATGACACTTCTATTTCTTGAGATTTTTGATATTACCTATAGGTACATAAGGGATAACCTCATTGTTTCTTGTTATGAAATACTATCAGGAATGATAGTCTGAACATTATCTTCTATTAGTGAAGTTTGTGCCTTAAACGATAATATATAGGTACAAGGAATTGATCATTGTTAGTATTAAATTCTTCCTCAATAACAAAATTTTTTATGATATATTCTTTCCCAAACTTAACTTCCTCAAAAATAAATTATATTTTATTTAATTTATAATTTTTACCACAAGAATTTTCTTACATTATTCATTATTAGATCTAACAACAACTAGCCTGTAAATATTATAAATTAATGAACCATAGTCAACTATCTTTAAATTTGATAGGGTCTAACTTTATTGTTTTCAAAAAAAATAAAAAACAATCTTTTCAAACTGGAAATAATAATTAAATTTCATCTACAAGGTTTTTTTTCAATAGTTTCTACTACAAACCTTAGTTTGGATACTCTTTCTTCATGTGTCATTGCTTCTTACAGAAGAAATGGGTAAATTTATCATTACACTTTTGTTTATTTTGCTAAAATGACCTTCTTAGGAATAATATCTATATGAACAATGTGTTCGTGAAAAACTTTAGGTATGAGTCAACGGACTAGCTAACATAAAATTTGCCCATATATATTATTTGAAAATCTCTATTTTGAACAATTTCTTTTACAATAAGAAACCTAATGTAATTCTTTTTTTTTTGACCATTTATAACTCCTATTTTTGGAGTGAAGAAATGTGAAATTAATGTCGCAATGACGTTTCAATGCCATCAAACACACGTAAGTCGGTCACAAAATTCTCCAATCATATAGCATGCTTAGATGTCTTAAAACAAGTCATAAACTCCATATACATGGTTGAAGGACCTATGAGTTTCTACTTAAAGACTTCCAAGAGATAACACATCTAGATAACATGAAAATATAGTCAAATGTGGAGCATTTGATGTCTAAACATTTGGCAAAATCAAAGTCAAAGTACTCAGTGATATCTAAATTGTCAAACTTCCATAAGTGAACATGTGCATCTTTTGTTCTCTTCAAGTAATGCATCATAATGAATTAAAATAATGCATTCCGAGATTACTCAAATATCTACCAAAAAAATCTCACGACAAATATTATGTTGGGACCTTTGCAAACTTTAGAGTACATTAGACTTCATACTACAAATGCATAAGGAATGATTGGAATTTCATTTCTTTTAAGGTAAACTTTGATGTATTGTTCAAGATTAAACTTGTCTGCTTTAGCTATGGATCTATCTCTTAAATTATTATCTTTCATGTCAAATCTATCGATGAATTTATCAATATAGCTCTCCTGTGACAACCTTAAATAACTTGAGAGCAATTATCTAATCTCTGATTACTTAACACAGAAAAAACTTCTCCAAGATCTTTCATTTCAAAATTATGTTAGAAATCACTTGATTTCATATAATAGTCTCATATCACTTGATTTCACACAATCATCAACCTTATTTTCCTAGAAACCAAATGAGGTAATGTCTTGATTGAACTTGTGATATCATTGACGAGAAGCTTGTCGAATGCCATGTATATAAGGATTTCTTTAACTTACATATCATAGATTTTGATTCAATTGACAAAGTTTTCTGGTTGAACCATATAGGTCGCTTCTTCAAAACACGTTATTAACATCCATCTAATGGAGCTCAAAATCGGAATGATCTACTATATTATTATAAAAGAATTTTTGAAAGACACTGGAGAGAATGTTTCTTTAGATGAGGTTTATCTCTCTCGATATTACCCTTGGGTCCTTCTTGGTTTTAAATATACATTTGCATCCTATAGGTTTCACACCTTCGGGTACTTCATCAAGATCACAAATGTCATTATCATGCATAGACTTCATCTCATCCTTTAAGGCATCAATCCACTTTTGAGAGTTATAAGTGCACATAGCTTGAGATGAGTTGACTAGGTCATCCTCTATTAAGTTGATATTATCCTCATATTCTTGAAGGAACATAATATAGTCGTATGAGGTTGCATTTCTCCTTTCTAGTGGAACTCCTTAATGACACTTCCATTTCTTGAGATTTTTGATATTGCCCATAGGTACATGAGGGATAAACTAATTGTTTCTTGTTATGAAATACTATCAGGAATGATAGTTTGAACATTATCTTCTATTAGTGAAGTTGTACCTTAAACAATAATAGGTACAAGGAATTGATTATTGTTAGTATTAGATTCTTCCTCAATGACAACATTTTTTATAATATCTTGGTTCCCAAACTTAACTTCCTCAAAAATAAATTATTTTTTATTTAATTTATAATTTTTACCACATGGATTTTCTTACATTATTCATTATTAGATCTAACAACAACTAGCCTGTAAATATTATAAATTAATGAACCATAGTCAACAATCTTTAAATTTGATAGAGTTTAACTTTATTGTTTTCAAAAAAATAAAAAACAATATTTTCAAACCGAAAGTATTAATTAAATTTCGTCTGCATGGTTTTTTTCAATAGTTTCTACTACAAACCTTATTTTATTACCCTTAAATATGAGTCTATCATCATCACTTAGCTTTGGGTCCACATGCAACCATACATATTGATACTTATGTGATTAGTGGTACCATAATCCACCCATCACATATCATTAGGTATACAAGATAAATTAACTTTAGAACAAACTAGAGTGAGAAATGTACCCCTTTTTTACACGTCATGTGACATATTTTGGATACTCTTTCTTCATGTGTCATTGCTTCTTATAGAAGAAATGGGTAAATTTATCATTACTCTTTCGTTTATTTTGCTAAAATGACCTTTCCAAGCTCTCTTATTATTCTTTCTTTTCTTATTTTGTGAAGTCGTACCCAAGTGAGTACTTTCAGTCTTATCTTTCTGTAACCGGTCTTCCACTTGCACAAAGTAAGATATATGTTAATAGAGGGACCAGTTGTTCTTTTATGTGTAACAACCCACTTTAAATTGCCCAAAATGTGAATGGAGTGAAACCAAAACCAAGTGTACAAGTAAATCCTCACCAATCTCTAACTTGCGTGATTTGAATTTTAATGTGAGATTAAACCTCTTCATAATGTACTCCCATATGTTCCATTTGCCTTTATACATCATGTATATGAGATAAACCAAAAATTTACTCGACTCTGCCTTTCTATTTTATTTTTGGCTAAGTATTGCTCAATTTCTTCAAAAACCTTTCTTGCACTTTGATCCTTGGAAAAATACAGCCCTAAAATGTTTTTAGATTAGAGCTTTATGAACATTAGGTACATTGGCTTATAGTTTACCCACCTTCATAATTTTAACCTCATCAAGGTTATTGAGAGTAAGAATGAGTTTATGCCTTATGTTTTGTTTGCCTTTATTTAGCAAAAAAAAAAAAAAGTTACTCGATTCTATTTTTATTTTTATTTTTGGCTAAAGCTGAAACTTTCTTGCAACTTTTGATGCTCAGAAAAATAGAGTCCCGAATTGCTTCTTAAACAAAGCATTATATGGTCATTAGACACATTCGCTTAGAGCATTCCTATTTCTTAATTTTAACCTCATCAAAATTATTTGCAATAAGAATGAGTTTCTCTACCCGAAATTAAATCCAAATTCATCCTTGACATTAAGATGATTTATCTAATTTAGCAATAGAATGCTATTAATAGTGGTAGAGACTGAGCTAACATTAATGTTACAATCAACAACTGAATGCACAATGGTTAAATATAAAATGAATAACAACATATATCTCAAGTGTTACATCAAGTCTTATCTTTAGACAGAAAGTCGACTCACAAGTAAGAACCTCTTAGCTAGATTATTTGTGATAATAGTTTAACTCAACCAAACATAACTCACATTACAATCATAACACAATACTGCTCATGCATATTAATTATTTTCAGTCAATTATCTTTCTTTACACTAACTCATAAATAAAAAGTCTCCAGAACATATGTCACTTTGATAACTATGCCTTTTAACCGATCAAAATAATAAATTAGACACACTCATTAAGAGAAAGTTAGTGTTGTTATGCAAGAAGCCATATATTTGTTGTATATAAGAATACAGGTGCAAATAATTCACCTAATTGACGCAACACCTAGTACAACATTGATTTTCAATATTTGGATAAATAAGTTAATTTGTAAGTGACACTCTCATTATAAGGAAAATTTACTATAATGGTATATGTTGACCATTAAATTACGGTTTTGGTGTAGTTTTTAGAAAATTTACGGAATTAGTGTAGAATTAGGGGAAATCGTTGATTATATGCACATATTATTAGTTTTTTTCTTTTATCTTTCCTGAATTCGTGTACAAGAGGACCGAATAACATTCCTCTCTCATTCTTCGTGGTTCATAACCACGTTTTCTTCTCTCTCTCCTACTTACATGCAATTAGTGGATTCGATCTACGTTTTTTGGTTCTTGTTTTTATTTTTTTTTATTTTTAATACTTTAATTTTTTTGTTTATTATGTATATAAAATTATATTTAAGGTTTATTTTTATTATCTATACTATTAATAAAGCCAAAACCCAAAATAACTACCCATCATGGTGTAATTAATGATTTCCTATTTTACCCTCACTATATTCTAATTTCTACTAAAAAATCATATAACCAAATGCAAATTTTAATATATTCAACTATAATTATAATATATTAATATATCTAACACAACTCATTTAGTAGATGTAGAGTACACGTTACAAATGATATGAAAGCAGTTGACGGGTATGGCAGTGCCAGTCAACACGCTAGTGTACATAAATAAACCTTATTTTGGGTTATATATGCTAGTGTATATGGTGTAATTAATTATTTTCAATTTATGTACACTAGCGTGTTGATCGGCATTGTCGTGTCCGTCAACCCTCTTTTCTATCATACTCTACATGTAATAAATGAGTTGTGTTAGATATATTAATATATTATAATTATAGTTGAATATATTATAATTTGTATTGGGTTGTATGGTTTTATAGTAGAAATTAGAATACATCGAGGGTAAAATAGGAAATCAGTAATTACACAATGGTGGGTAGTTATTTTGGGTTTTGGCTTTATTAATAGCATATATAATAAAAATAAACCTTAAATATAATTTTATATACATAATAAACAAAAGAAATTAAACTATACAAAATAAAAAAAAATAAAAATAAAAGAACCAAAAAACATGGATTGAATCCACTAATTGCAAGTAAGTAGGAGAGAGAAGAAAACATGGTTATGAACCACGAAGAATGAGAGAGGAATGTTATTCGATCCTCTTGTACACGAATTCGGGAAAGAGAAAAGAAAAACAATAATATGTGCATATAATCAACGATTTCCCCTAATTCTACACTACACCCATAAATTTTCTAAAAACCACACCAAAACCCTAATTCACTACAACAGCCTTTGTATTTAGTGGAGGTTTTTTTTTGCGATTAGTGGAGGTTAAAAACCTCCACAATATAAATAGCGGAGGTTTCAAAAACCTCTATAGTTATGACCGCTAGACGCATTTTGTGGAGGTTTTAGAAAACCCATGATATTGATAAATTTGTAGTGGTTTATTAGTGGGGTTTTTAACCTCCGCTATTTGAGGAGGTTTTTAATCTCCGCTATTTTTGAGGAGATTTATGTTTTGCAGTGTACCACTACTCGAAATAACATATGCAGACCTGAAAGTTAACTATTATATGTTTCTATAGGATTTTAACTTCAAATTAATTTCATAATTTTAACAACTTTAATCTCAATAAATTATAATTATTATTTAAATATACAATACTGAATACAAATGTTCTTAGCAATAATAAAATTTTATTTCAAATAATATTATACAATACTAAATTCCATATCCTCTTCTGACATCTTTCTCGTAAGTATAAATCTAATGAGTAGGCATATCAAACTTGTGGATATTTGATCCAGCACAACTACAAACAAAATTCTAGGTGATTGGATTCTAATTTGCCTTAAGCCAATTTTGACAATTTCCAATTGTAGGCCATAAAAGAGGCAATATACACCATAGAACACTGCCATTGTGTCATTAACCTTTTGGAGTAGCTTTGATCTCTTGTAGATTGCCATCAATGTAAACCAAGGAATTGATCCAGAGAATAGTCCCATTATAAGTGCTACCCATCTCTACACAACACCTAAACAAGATATACAATTAGAATATTAGCCATGATAATAGTCCCATTACAATTAGAATATTGATTTGTGTACATCAGCAAACACATTGCCATAACATTCAGAATGTGTAAGAAATGTGTGTGTCAATCATAATTACCAGGTAAAAAAATATATATGTAGATGTGAGGTGATTTCTAGTATTATTTTAAGAAACATTAGCCATGATAATTGCTAGCAATGCATTGGCTTATGAATAGAGAAAAAGACACAAGTGGAATCAAATAAAATCTACAAACACACAACCAAAGACAAACATATATACTATAGCATGATTGCATCCACCATAATAATGGTCCTGCAAATATTTGATTACCAGTTGCATATAGAAGACAAACCCCAAGAGAATACCATGCTTTAGTTGAATTCCGCACAATTTATGTTTTATTCCCCACATTATCCTCTCACCTTATAGTTAGGTGAGAGACTAATCTCCTAAGTACTACTAGAAACGTACACAGGACCCCTCCAAACAATTTATTTCATACACATGAATTCTTGGTGGGAGCCTTGTCATTGGGCTGCCTTTTTTTAAATGAAACCTAGGATTGAACCCAAAACCACATGTTTAAGAGAGCGAAGCCCCTTCCAATTGGGTGGACACATATTCGTCTATAGATCTTGTGGCACTCCCTTATCATTGAAGTGCCAACATATAGTGGGAAATGTACTGACCTATATTTGAAGGTCCTAGGGAACCAGATACAGATTATAATGTAAGTCACTCTATGAGTTATTATTTGATAGAAGAAATAAGTCAAGGAAAACAATAATTAGATTTTTATGCATCAATGCAACTTATTGTTCTGGCTTTATTCATATGCACTTCCACCTTTGTTTATTCCACTCACTCTCAGTATCTACATCCTTTAAACATAAAGAAAAGAGCTATACCTGTGTAGTGTTCTCGATGCATTTTCTAGTCTGCGCGATGCAAGTAAGTGCATCGCCGATTCTCTTAGAAATGTATTTCATGTATTTACATGCTTGTGTGCCCTGCAATGTTCTATTTGATATGATAGTTGCTTGCCTCATTCTAAATGAAATACCTACAGTGCAATTTTGATTGCATTATTTTCATAGGGAGAGGTTAATAGTAGTCACAAAATCAAAGATAAAATTGAACAAAAAGTATGTGCTAAACTAACAACCACAGAATATCAATTCTGCGTGAAGCTAGTTTTCTTTGTATGAAAATATATTAATTTTGAAAGAAAATAACATATAAACTTGGGAATCCTATTACTTGAACATCCTATTTTTTCGGAAAAGGATTCCCAACACTATTCGACGTTGCTTCATTCATTTATAAATTATAACCTGATGACTTCGAAGTATCAACTATAATTACACTCATTTGAATATTTTATCAAACACATGGTGTGCTTCGAAGTATCAACCATCCTAAATGTTAAATCTTCGAAGTATTAAACAAGATATTTATAAATTATAACCTGGTAAATAAAATGCTACTCAAAATGCCAGGTATTTAAAGAAGAGAAGAATCATTCAAAGTATGAAGGCATAAGCATCAGAAGTCAAAGTATTTAATTGAAGTAAAATAAAGAAGAGGAAAATCATTCAAAGTATGAAGGCATAGGCATTTGAAGTCAAGGATTATGAACCTTCGGCGGTGGAGAAGAACCCTCGGCGGTGGAGAAGAACTCTCGGCGGTGGAGAAGAACCTTCTGCGGTGGAGAAGAAATTTCGGTGGTGGAATGTGGAATGTGAACCGTAGGGTTTGTGAAGAAATCACTTTTAAAAGGGAGAACGAAATCACTTTAGTTTACAGGTTTGGTTGAGGGAATATTTGTAGATAAATATGTATGTGTTGAATTAAAAGGCAAAAATATTATTGGCGTTGTGTAAGAAAGAAGTAAGAAGAAATAGAAAGAAAGGAATGAAAAATGTAAATTACCTCATCGGTGAGACCACAGAAGAAAACCTCTGCAAATATAAGGGAGGTTGAAAACCTCTGCAAATTAAATTAAAACCTCCATTAAATATCTAGTTGATTGTCCGACCGCCTCCATTGATTTATTTGGGGAGGTTTGAATAACCTCCGCAAGAAAACCTCCGCTAAATTCAAGATTTGTTGTAGTGATTTAATGGTCAACATATACCATTATAAATTTTCCCATGCGTGCCTATGTGCAAAATTGAATATGCGTTAAAACAATCTAAATAATAAGAAAATAAACAGATATATCTAATACACAATATAAATATTCTAAATATATTGCAGCATATATATATATATATATCAAATATTATTTAAAAATTAAAATTTGTATTGTGATATACGTTATAAATTTGTATATGATATGCTTTTTAAATTGGACAAGTTTTAACCTGTATATCTTACAACCATGGTCAACACTCAAATCACAACAAACTCAATTCTTAATTCATGTGTATCTAATTATTTCAAAATAGATTGCAAAATTAAATTTTAAATAAGCATATATATAAAGAAAATTGCAATCAAGCTAATGAGGAATACATATGAACAATGTAAACTAAAAACAGATTACTAATATCATATGATAATATTGTTTTTATAGAGTTTTTTGGTACATTTTTTAATGTTTTTTTTTGTGCATATGATTTGTAAAAATGTTAAAATGAAAATGGAAACATAAAATTCATAAATCTAAAATTAGGGTGGATACAAATTTAGGGGGAAAATATTTTTGATAGAGAATCTTAAAATCCATAACCTAATTTTCTCTTAACACTTATTATAATCATTTTAATTTGAGAATTATCAATGATCTTTAAAATTTTGGTAGGATGATCTCCCTCAACCAAACTACTCTCATAAAAAGAAAAGTTATTTTGTGGCTTAATATATTGAGTACCGTAACTATTTTTCATGTATTAATATATTTTATGACCAATATTAATAAGTTGATATCAGTTTTTAAAAATCATATGAATTATTAATATTAAACAATTTATTTTATAAATAACTAATATAATTGTAATAAAATATCTATACTCAAATATTAGTTTTTTTTATAATAAAAGAAACAGTGAATCTTCCTTTGTAAAACACAACTTCAGACAAAGTTTAGGATTTATACTGACTAGCGTATTGACAGGCCCTATCGGGCCTGTCAACCCGCTTTCCTATCGCATGTAACTTTGGGTCGTATACAAAATAAATATTTAATGTCATAATTGTGTTATATATTCGGTTGAGAAATTTTTATTTACTCTCGTGCCTGTCAACACATATTTCTTATGATTGGTTTGAAATATATAATTTACGTGTATTAAACGTTTGACATGATATTTGAAATAATTTTATGTCGACCCATATTCCTAATTTTAGAGGGTTTTTATTTAAAATTGATATTTGGTCCATAAGTCATAAGTGTCCATAATTATTATCAAAATGGCGACATATAGTTATGGAAAATGGGTGGGAATCACTTATATTTTTTTACTCTTTGTCCATTAGTTAGGAAATCATTATCTTAGATGTCTTAAAATTGTAGGAAGTGCTTCTCTAATTTTAGAGGAAGATATTGTTAGGGACGAACTCCTAATACTCATTTCATTTGGGAAACTTATTTTGATTCATGTTCCAAATTTTAGAGAGATTTTACTGATAAATGAAGATTGAATATACTGTTGGACAATGTGAATGGTTTAAAGGCGTAAGTGTAAAACAACCGAACTAAAATTCAAATAAATTATGATGTAATTTGATTTAATGTCTCAACAAATTTATGATGTCATTTGGTTTACTCAACTTCAAATAATATATGTTCAAATAACATATCAAGTTTTTCTTGTTTTCTCTCTTAAATTTTTTTGTTTAATATTTTTTCAGTTTTATGGTTTTTTTTTTACTTTTTATTATTATTTATCAACAATTGTTAGTGTGTTATAAAGAGCATGTGAATTATCTCAAAATTGTTAAACATATATGCTCACACCCACTTATGATTTGTGGACACTTACTAAATAGGTTAGATGCCTCATTTTCTCATTACTTTTGATAGTCAAGTAGTATATGATTTTTCCTACGTTACCCTTTATTTAATGATGATAATTTTTATTTTAATAATATTTTGTGTTGAGCAATATTATTGAACTTCTTTTCAAACTATACCTTAAAAAGTAAGTGTAGTTCTCAATTTGTACTAAACATCTAAGTACTCAAATTAAATAAGATAATAATAACATCAAAATCATGACAAAATAATAACCTTTTGTATTTTGACATGCCACATGTCCAATTATACTCATGAATTACCGGTTCAAGAATTTTGATTGCTAAATTAAATATTAGTACATTGATAGATAATAAATTTCAATATTTTCATATATGATGGCTTTTATAGGCACTATAGAAACAGAAAGTAAATCATTTGAGAAATATTTTGCATGAATTTCTTGTCATTACTTTTGAATGGGATAAAAATTTAATTGTTTTTGTTGAATTTCAAAAGTAACCCTTAGAGGTAGTTCATAACCAAAAAGTCATGCCAAATGTTACTAAATTATAGCTCTTTCCTCATGGAGTATATTGCAACAAAAAATAAGGATAAAATAAATGATTAATGCACAACAAAAAAAGTCTACTTTACTTATGAAAAAAAAGTTTAGTTTCCTTCTCATTGATCTCAATGAAAACATAATGAAACATTAAATTAGTACTCAAGGAAAAGGGTATAGAAGAATAAAGAAAACATACATGAATTGATGACAAAACAATACAATTGCTTAGCAAGAAACCTTCTTTCCATTAATAAAGTGAAACAACTTCCAAGAAGAAAGTGAAAACAACAACTTTGATGTGTGTTTGTGTAACTTTGAAGAGCCTCATAACAACAAAGAAGGAATTAAACAAATAAAAACTCATAACAACAACAATAATAATATGTTGTTGTTCTTTTTCTCTTTCTTTTGTTCTAATTTATCTCAATGAAAACATAATGTTTTCATATGCACTTTTTTCACTTTGTATCTTTTTGGGTATGATTTTATCAAACACATTAAGTGCACTAAGTTGAAAGAATAATTCCAATGGTGCATAATGTTGTAAGTTTAATCCTAAGCAAAAAAAACTCTATGATAATTATGATGCACTTACCATCCTACATCTTAGGTTTTATGGTGCACTTACCAATATATTTTTCATTCATCACACTACTAATGGCATGATTGTTTGCATATTATGAAAGGGAAAATGAAGAAATATATTAACAAATAGAAAATAATAAATTCATACCGCAATAAAACATATATGAATCCAAGAATACCTAAAAATAAAAATTAAAGTAGAAATGAAAAGTAAAATAGATGTACATACCTTACATATTTAATACCTCTGTTAACAAAAACTTTGATAGCTGCCATGAATAATGTCAAAAAAATTATACCGATTGACAAAAAATTATACCCTAAAAATAATGGAGAGAGGAATGAAACCCAATGAAAAGGAAAAACTGGGGAAGTAAACCCAATGAGAGGAAAAAACTACGGAGAGAGAAAGATGAAATGAGAGAGGAAGCAAACCTCAGAAGAAAAAATGAAATGAGAGAGGAGTAACTGCAAGTTTGAAATATAGAGGTTACTCACATTTAACAATTATAATATTTAGATGTGTTAGTTTGTTTTGCAGTTTAAAAGTGGAAGAATATAGAAATTACTTTACTAATAAGAGTGGGTTAACAGTTTCAATTGTGATTGAAACTAAAACTCTTTAATGACATTATAAACTTATACATATTACTCTAAATTCAATCAATTTTTTTATACTTATTATTTCTTACTTAAAAACTTAAACAAAAATATTACTTCATCTTTTGCTCACATTCTTATATTTACATTTCTATTATATTTATACTGCTACATTTATGGTACATAAATTAGGGATATCTTTATATACTTTTTATATCCATCGTTTATTTTTGAAGTTAAATAATAAATATATTTATTTTCATTATCTTCCATTAAAATATGTCATTTCTCCTATTTGTTTTGGGGAATTGTAAATATAATATATGTTCTAACATTACATTAGAAAATAAGTAATGTTCTTAAATTTAAGGAATGATTTTATATTTATGGTCCTTATTTTTAATTAAGTAATGTTCTTAAATTCAAATTTTAGGAATGTATTAAAATTATGTATTTCCTATATAATAATGTCCAAATGGTAAGTTGTTATAAGGAATATACATGTAAATATGCTATAAGGTGTTATATATGGTTTTTTTTGTAAAATTTATAATTTAATGAGGGCAAATAAGGCAAAACACAAATTACACCATGATGGTGGTTATTTTGTGTTTTGCCTTTATTAGTAGTATAGATACACCAATTAGCAAAAGATAATGTGTACACAACTCAAATATTAATTATAAATTATAAATTTATAGTATGTATGTGCAGTTGTCATTTTACAAATTCCTAGATAGGCTATTGCTAGGAGGTACCACATCATCACATTTATATAAAGGAATCAGAGGGTACTTTTTAGCTTCCTTAATTGACATGTCACCTGCACATAACACTAATATTATGACGCCTTTTAATGGGATAGAAGGTGGAGTGGGTGCAATAATTTGAGGTTTCCAAAGATGGAAAAAAACGGTAAATGATAATGTTGTGAAAACAATAAGGTATCAGCTATTTCAATCTGAAAATTGATGAATTTATCTTTATATTCATACGATATAATAATTATATAGATCATATAAGTATATCAGTCGAAACCGATCAAAAACAGTTAAAACTAATCAGATTATCTGATTTTCATTTTAACAATATTGGTCATACCGACTAATTTTCATTTAAAATTATTTTTGTTGTGAAAGTGATTTAATTTTAAACAAAAAAATTTGTTGTGAGGGATCAACACAAAACTACTACATTTGCTAATACTTCTAAAATATGGTATACCACCAGGTCACACATTTTGTTTCAACAAATGATGTAAATAAAATTTTTTATCATCTTCTTTATAATTTTTTAACATTAATTTTATTATAATATATATATATATATAATTTCATCTTTATATGCAATTTAATTAATAATTATATATTGAAATGCTACATCATCATATCAATACCCTAACCGGCTTGATAACATATATTGAAATGATATGTAGTACCAACAATACATTGGTCTAGTGTTGTACAAGATTCTGGAAAGATCAAAAGGTCAATGATTCAATTCCTGAGTGACATTTGTTGGGATAGACAATCGCACGCCCTAAAAGGTATTATTTTCTTATTTAGAATGTGAGGAGATACTTTTGGTAGTATCAAATTTTATGTTTGTATTTTAACAAAAAAATTTGTTGGGAATAATAACATCATGTTATGTACTTTGGAAGTTTAAATAATTAAACAAAATATAAGTGTAGAATACCAAAAATTGCTATTAAATAATGGAAGATGAATTTATGAAGATAGTTTTTTTTTTCGTTTTCTGGGTGCTAAAGTACTTTTGTTATTTCTAAATAAAATAATATTTTAAATCATGATTATAAAATAAATGTGAAAAATATTGATAAAATTAGTTCAAGCTTGAATGTTTTTTAATACATATCCAGATGTATATATAACCCATACATAGAGGCGGGTCCACATTCTCAATAGTGGGTGCATGTGCCTCACAAGATCTTTAAAACAATTATACCACACATATTTATATATATATTTATATATATATATATATATATGTGTGTGTGTGGGTGTGTGTGAATGTTTAAATAAATTGTCTAACAAAAATATTATGAAGTATGTTAAAGATATTTGTTAATAAATTCTAAATAAAAATTGTGTATTAATTGGTTAGTGATTCAATTAAGACTTTGAAATTTCAAGCATTGTATTTTCCCTGTAGTCTTTCTATATGTAGATTTTTTAACAAATGTTATAGGGACCGGTATTAGTTAATTTGACTTATTAATTAAAATAATCACTCAAAAGTTAAATATAACCATAATTCATAGAGAATAATTATAAAAACTTGACCTAGATGTTTCTCTTTTTGAAGTTTCATTGATGTTGTAAAATGCGATTGTCATAATTATGTATGGTTAACATTTTATACATTTTTACTCAAACCACTAACTAATATGCTTCCCTTTAATTACATCATAATTATTTTAATATCATATATTTATGTAAATGTCGCCAGCACAATTAGAAATTCGCCACTGCCCATTCACCAAAGACATTGGTGATAATTTTATGATCATTTATATTTTATTCAGAGGCCTTATAATTTTCCATGATTAGATCGAAGTACATAAATTACATTTATAACATTGTTTTTGTCATGATTTTTTCACCTATACAAACATCCTCTATAGGGTGGTGTCCAGTAATCTGGTCCACTGTTCTCTCTATAAACTAGAGGGGTACACGAAGTAGGAACTAAACAAAGACCTTTACTCCTAAGGTCTTGCTTTTTGTCCTCCTTATCTTTACTTTCCAAGGTTTCCCATGGATCCTGGACTCAATCCAAAGAAAAAAATTTCAATAGGTTATATTTGATTAAGAGTGACAAATTGAGAGACTTAGTTTTAGAGAACTTTCTTACCTTGTGTGGGTCACTCTTCAAATAAGGGTTGCTCAGTAACTGAAAAATATGTTTGAATGTATATATCTGTAAGAAAAAAATAAGCTAAACTAATAGGAGCTGCACTTAATGCTGATAAAAAAAGTAACAAGAAATTCAAACTTAATATGATTACAGCTGCATCTTAACAAGAAGGATATATAGCTATATTAATTAATTAGAGTTAAAATTTCTTGGTGTTTACCACTAAGGATGGCAATGGGTACTCGGATCCGCGGGTACCCGCAAAAAATACCTGCAATGGGTCGGGTCTGAGTCTATGTTTTGGACCCGTGGGTAATTGAGACCCGCAATTTTAAGATCCGCTGTTAAATGGGTTTGAGTCCGGATAATAAGGTACCCAGACCCGTGAGTACCCGGACCCACTATTTCTTCCTATATATATAACAACCTAATTGTAATATCATGTACACTGTAATATCATATTAATCCATAATTATAATATCATATTAATTCATAAATGTGACTATTGTGTTGTTAAAATGTGATGTTATGTGGTTAAGTAATGATATTATGTTGTTAATTCATATGTATGATGTGATATTATATTAACCGAAGAGTTCATACTAAATGAATTTTTCATCATAATGTTGAAGTTTTTTTTAATGTTTGTTAGAGCAAAATGACTTGTGTTTAATAGTCAAGTTACGTTGTTTTTAAAACTTTAAATTAAATTTTTTCAATTTTTTCTATTGTTAATTGTCTAAATAACATATAAGGTCGTATGAAACAAATATACCAATGCATAAATTACTTGAAATTATTTTTAATATTTTTGAATTTATGGGTACTCAGATCCGTTGGGTACCCAAGGACCCGTGGGTAGCTGTTAAGTGTCAAATAACAAGGAAATTGAACATGAATTGGGGAACTTAGTTGTGAATTTTGATGAAAATATTAGACAAACTTTCATGAATTTAGAATAATTGCTTTGGTCTGGAAAACTTATACAAATGTTATCAATTGCAGGGTAATGGATTGAAAGAGATGAAAAATGGAAGATATTCAGAACAGTGGCTCAAAAGTACACACACTGGTGGATTCTCGCTCAAGCCAAGGAAACCTCGCCCAAGCTAGAATTCTCGCCCAAGCGAGAGACAAGTGATCACAAGCCTCAGCTACTGACGAATTCTCGCCCAGGCGAGGATCTATCGCCCAAGCGAGAGACCAAAAGTCTGAAGTTCATATAGGCGGTTTCCAACAGTTTTGGGGGTTACCTTTTGCCATTTACACTAATTTTGAGAGCTTTAGAGAGGGTGAAGCACGAAAGAGAAAGGGAAGAGTCGTGGGAACGACTTTAGGCTTAGATTCTTATTGTTTTATGCATTTCGTCATTGTAATGTGTAGAATGAGCGGCTAAATTCTCAGTGTGGGATTGAATGTAATCTTCTGAACTTTTGTATTCTTGAATTCAATTCAGTTTATTCTTAGTTATTTGATTTTGGAAATCTTATTTTATGCTTAATGCTAGATTTTATTTAGTTATTGAAATCTTGATTTATTACCCATGTTCAACTGGAAAGCGAAATGTATGGTTGAATCCAGATAAGTTTTCTTGATGTGTTGTTGATCTAGGGATAGACAATGACACATGAATTTCTTATACATCGGGTTTAATGATGCTAGATAATTTGGCAAATTACCAAGAAATTGGAGTTTGAGGAATTATCTAAGGATTTTGTAATCAAGGAATTGATACAAATGATTCGTGATGTGCATCAATATCAATAACTTTTCTAGAATTGAATCTAAAGTTTACAAAGATGAAGAAGATGAAAGTCAATCTCAACCATTTTTATTCACAATTTATCAAACATATTTTAGAAAATACAAAAATACCGATGACTTTTATCTCAATCACCAATTGTAATTATTTACTCAATTTATATATTTAGAGATCAAGATAAATTTGATTTGCTCCTTGAGAACGATATACCGATATTTACCGGTTTTATTACTTGAGCGATACGGTACACTTGCCGTACGAAAATAGCTAACAAGTTTTTGGCGCCGCTGCCGGGGAGCAATAGGCGATTTATTTTGAATTTCTGAAAATATTTATTGAGTAGTGTAAATCTTTTTTGCTTTAAATTTTTTGTTTGTATTAATTTCTATACTAACCCTTGCTGTAGTCTTCTCATTTATGCTTTTGAGAGGAAAGGCTACTGAAGATCAACTGCAATTCAATCCGGAGATTGAAAAATCAGCTAAAAGCAACTGGAAGAAAGCAAAAGCTAAGAAGAAGCAAGGTGCACAGTCTAATTCTCTTCATTCTGGTTCTCAACATGCACCAATTTCAGACACTCCATTCAAGATGGATGATAATAGCACCAATACAAACGATGAGCAGACTAATCCTCCAAGAATGACACTAGGTGATTATGCTATGTATCAAGGTCCGCGACATTATTCCAGCATTGTCATTCCACACACTATACGGGTAGTTGAAATTAAGCCTGCTTTTCTGAACTTGATCAGTGCACACCAATTCTCGGGGAAGGATTATGAAGATCCTTATGCTCATCTAGACAACTTCTATGAATTGGTAGCAACCATGGGGTACACTGATAATGAAAGAGAAGCTGCATACATGATGATGTTCTCGTTCTCTCTAGTTGGTGAAGCTAGGGAATGGTTAAAATCTCATCCAACCCAAAGCTTAACCAATTGGAATGACTTGGAATCAAAGTTCCTCACACGATTCTTTCCACCAGCTCGGTATGTGCATGCAAAGTTTGAAATATCAACATTTCGACAAGGTGCTGATGAAGCTTTCTATGAAGCTTGGGAACGTTTCCAAGTGCTGCTGAGAAAATGTCTCAATCATGGTTTCGAGGATGTAGATCAACTCAACATATTCTGCAATGGGCTGAAACCTGAAACCAAGATGATTCTAGATGTTGCAGCAGGTGGTACAATGATGGATGTCGATGCTGAACAGGCTACAAGGATAATAACATACCCAACGGGTAGTAGCATGAGTCTGTGGCAGGTTTGGGTCCAAAAACAAAGCAGTGGGGCGGGTCTGGATAATGCACTACCCGTACCCATCCAGACCCATTGTCATCCCTATTTACCACTACATCTTTCCGAATTAAATAAAAGTTTATGTTATTCAAGATTAACCAAGGGAATCGATTAACCTAACACTATCCTTACTTATGAGAGATTTTTACGTAGTCCTAGACCAATACTCTGAGACACATCTATGTTATTGATTTTGAATAAATGCATATAAGCTTAGTAAATTAATACATTAAAACATTAATTATCAATGATATATATGTGTATGAGTCTATAGAATAATTTATTAAATAAACATGAGTTATAAGGTGGTGTAGTGGTTAAGATGAATGACTTAAGGAATAGAGTGAAGAAGGTTGTAAGTTCGAGTTTCATTCATAGCAAATTTAAAGAGAAGGGGTGAGTGAAGGAGGTTAAAGGTTCGAGTCTCGTCCACAACAAATATTACAATCATCAACCACAACATTAAAATTTAAAGAAGGGACTTATCCTAGAAGTAAAATTTCATTGACATTAAAATTAAAATGTAAGAAAGAAGAAGAAGGAAATCAAGACCAAAATAATTTTGTACTATATAGTTGCATAATGTACTAATGAGAGAGGGACTTTTCTATATTGGTACCCACCTGGACTTGTTCCTGAAGACACTTTATGTATCCAATTGCTTCAAACAGCACTGATGCTGTATCAGTCTGAAATTCAACAAAAAAAATAATTGATCATTGCGATAAAAGTAAAGCACTACTGTGAATAATTTATATTATATATTATATATAAAGGAGAGGAAAAAAGAAAATAGTAACAACAGGGAAGGGGGAACTTAGTGCAATTAATCTGTAGTAACCTTTCCAAATGGAGACACAATTTGCTGAAGGGCTGTGATCTTGTCTGCTAGCTTGACTTTGGGTACCTGAACCTATTAAACAAACAAATAGAAGTTTCTTAAGAGTACAATAAAGGAGGCTTCTCACTTTCTGCTTTTTCTTTACACCCATAGTTCATCTTGCCTACTTATGTACCTTTGTAGATGAAGCTATGGATGTGTCTTGCTTAAGCTTCTTCAATATTACTTCTGAAGATTCTTCGGATCTTTTCTTCTTTACTTCATGTGCTGTGCCTTCTCCTTTTCCATTATTAATTCTTATCTGCACATTAATTGCATACATTTTATATACAAATATTTAACCTAAAATATAGTATATGATATTAATTGTAAATGATGTTCACTAAGTCAATTTACTGCATTATTTATCATCACTTTTAGTTAAAGTTAATTATCCCTAGTAAACAAATAGTAACTTTAGTTATGGGTCAAAAGTAATTTTTTGTCTGGTCCAGCAGACTTATATGGAGGGGCATGTTGGAAGCAAGTCTCACATCGCCTACTTCATTATTTTATTAGACTACTTTTCTCATTGTCAATTGGTTAAGAGATGTAACCATAACAAACAGTACCGAGTAGTATAATAATAAAGTTACCTTTGATGATGTCTGAAGACCTTGCTTCTTTGATTCAGGTAAATTTGAGTACTTGATGCTATGTTTCTGTGCATGAATCCCGATATCTGGCCTTCCTACCCTATTGTTGAACGATATTAGATCTGAGAAATTTCTTGGGCATGAAGAAAGGTTCGGTAAATCATGATATAATTTTCTAGTCTCTCCCATTGATTTCCCAAAAAAAGCTCCAGCCACTTCACTTGTATGATATTCTTCCTTAGCCTTCATATCCTGATCAAAGCAAGGGAACACTCCAGAAGGTTGCTTGAAATGACAATTAGGGTCAGATTGTGTGTAATAATCCATGGAAGAATTCAAAGACATGTTTCTTATTTGTGGAACAAAGTGACTACTAACTTCTGGGTCTGGTGGGGCAATAGACCAAGTGCTTACAAGATTAGATAACTTGGTCAACCTTTCATTATTCTCAATCATGGCATTACTGTACCCATTTATATGCTTCTCTAAAGTGTTGAATGAATTTGAGTCACTATAGTGATCCCAATTTGTATCAAGTTTCTTCAAGTAGTCACAGGCTGGTTCAAACATGGTGTTTGTCATGCTTTTAGATGATAGTGCATCCAGAAAGTTCTCTCCAATTTCTTGATTGTTGTGTAACTCGCCATTTGATCCAACACCTCTATAGATTAAAACATGAAAAAGTTATTTGCAATTTTATTAAATAAAAATATGTAAAACCAACCCTAATATTCTAATTTGTTTGTAATTAAACTAAATGAAAAAATTATCAAATCAACCTTAATATTCTATGTACAAAGACAAACCAAAAACCAATTAGAGTCTATTCTTCATATAAGATTTGTTTCAGAGGCTCAAATATATAAAATATATATTAAAGTTATAACGATTTTTACGTATATAGCATATGATGAGATTACAAATGATGTCCTTTTGACCTGTGATATTTTTTTTCTAGATCCGTTACGTTACATATAAAGGGGAGGGATCCACTTACTGTTAAAAACACTTACTCCACATCATAATCATTCATTCTTGGGAAATCAAATGGTTTGAATTGGTGAGTACATCTAAACCATTAGATTTTTTAAGATTGGATGGCCAAGATGAAGAGTAGGTTTTTTCCACTTATTCTTGGAGTAAGTGGATCCCTCCCCATATATAAAAGATAAAGATAGTTTCAATTATTGAAAGGAAAATTGTTAAATTTTGATGTTCAAATAAATATACATACACATATATTTGTAGTAACTTATAAAAAAATATAGTATGTATAGTTACGATGCTCAAGAGGGGTTTTGTTGGTGAGGATAAATTCATGCAAGGGTGCTATAAAAGTATAAGAGATTTTTGTATTTTGGTATGAACACGTTAATGAATCTATTGACTGGTGTTGTACATAACTACTATTATGTAGTGGAAAGAAAAAGCCTAGATTATTATCCATGGACAAAGATAAATATAGTGCCTTACTCCCCATCATTATTTCCTTTAAGCACCTTAAAGCACCCGTAAATTTCAAGGATTTTAACTTGAAAGATTATCCTCTTATCTTCACTTACCTTTGTCAATTCATAGCACTAAATAACATCAAATATTTTCATTTAAAAAGTCAAAATATTCTTATACAATATACTATTTAGTTTCTATTTTCTCTTTAAAACCATTAGTAACATAAAAACTTACAATAGAACATGACTCCAAAGTTGAATGTCTGAAGCATGTTCTCCCATCAACTCATTGGAGGAAGGTGCAAGTGGTTCGGCGAGCCTGCGAGAGGACTCAACGGTGAGGCTTGAATGGTTGGAGACATTAGTGAAAGAAGTAGAAACAGATATATTCTCCTCATAAGAAGAAGAAGAAGAATTAGGGTTTGTTTGGTTGTTCCATGTGTTATTAGTATTGTTCCAGGAAGGAACAGAATTTGCCTGGAGATACCACCAATTTAATGGGGTATTAGAAGATGTTGCAACCGAGTTTCCAACACATTCTTCAGCCATTTTCTTTCTTTATTTTTTTCTTTATATTCTCTAGCTTTTATTGGTGGAAATGAACCTTTCTAGGGTTGGAACTATATCTTTGTTCCTTTGTAGTTGTAGGGTGGGAATATATTGAGGAAATTGCTCCAGTAGTTTTAGTGATGTATGAGTTTGTAGGTAATAGCAATTATAGGAGGCGACAATAAAATATGCAACCTGAGTTTTTCCACTAACGTTCGTGGGCAATTATTATAAGGTATGATGGGCCAGCATGAGTTTGGCTTAAATGTTGCTAATGTTGTTGGTGAGAATGGTATTTAGGGTTCAAGTTTTATTATTGGCCACTGTACTTTGCACTTCCTTTCTTGTCTCTCGTGGACATCATTATTTACCATTATAATTATAAACGTGTGTAATAAACTAAACCAATTGAATTTGAAATAAAAATGAGCTCCTTAAATAAATTGGCAAAACTTGAGTCAATTATTTATATTTATATACTTAGAGAGTTTTTATATATTTATGCACATTAAATATATAGTCATTATACATATTTTTTAAAATATTTTACAATTATTTTGTAAATATACTTTTTATATTAACATATGAATGTAATATATATATATATATATATATCAACTTTATTATTAAGGAAAAAAAGTAATTAGAAGAATAGGTGATATGTAGACTTTTGTATGGAGACTTTTTCAAGATAGAATCTCTTCATGTGCCATCTTTTACTCTGTTTGGCAACATATTTACAAATGGTTGAATATTCCTATTGTTTTACTACTTCAGCCAAACAATCATTATTTATGTCATTCCAGCATGGTAAAAAATGGCAAACATCGGAAAGCTTGGAACATATTTTGGTTTGTTACTCTTTGGGCGCTTTGGATTTCTAGAAATGATCTTATCTTCACAAATATTCGTCACTCAACACATCACGTTGTGGACACTTCTAGGGTGAATGCTTGGTTATGGGCCCAAACTCTCTTTAGGGAACGATTCCATTACTTATGGGTTTCAAAACCTTTGACTTGTTTAAACATTAATTTGTAATTTCCCCCTTCCTCTCATCTCTTATACTAATCTTCTTCTTCTAATAAAATATTCTTTTTGCTGACAAAAAAAGTAGTATTCTTATCTACAAACATCTAATGATAACAAACAAAAAGACAATTAAATGGGTGGATCACACATTCCATAAAAGAGAATTAGAAATTATTAGAATGAGCAAAGAGGATATTCCAATAGTGCAAAAAAAATAAGTAATGAACCAAAGAGATAACATTTGTTTGCTATTGTTCTCCATCCAAATTATATTCACATGAAAAGAGAAGTTTACTTGAGCATCATTAGACAAAATTAAGGAAAGACCAAACCGAGAGTGGAAACTTTGTCGCACATGATAAGATTTCGAACAAGTGATTTAATGTTTCCTCCTCCCCACATAGAGCACAACACATTGAGAAATGTGCTCCAAAGACACCCCTTTAAGCTAGGCACAACTTTGTTGGAACTCCGCCCAAAAATAATTTCTACACTAAACATTTCATCTTTGGTGGGATACTACTTTTCCACACTTTTTGGAAATCCACTTTGTGGCATCTTTTATCTTCATGAATTAGCACCTGATATGCATTTCGAATCTAATATTGATCGCCTTTATCATGAATCCAAATTCATCCATCAGTGGCATCTTGATCTAATATGCAATTTCCAAGTATTTAAGAGATCCTCATACTTCTCTTTCTCCCGAAGGAACAAACTTTGTCTCCATGTGAGCTTCCAAAATACACCATTTCTCCACTCTCTCAAAGTACTGATTGTTGCTTCTTTATCAAGAGCCACCTGAAACAATCTAGCAAAAGAATTTTTAAGAAGATCCCCCCACCCATAAATCTAACCAAAACTTAACGTCTCTTCCGGATCCTAAACTCCTACTAGAACCTTCAACCAACCATCCACTATCCACTATTTCCTTATTATTATTACTAAGGTTTCCTAGATCTCACCACCATGGTGAACCCCTCTTAAAACATTAATGCTCACTAGCCCCACCACCCCGTAAAAACCCATCCCCATATCTATGTGGTAAAACTGTCACCCAAAGAGGGTATATCTCCCTTAGCAAACTCCATATCTATTTACCTAAAAGAGCTCAATTGAACAGAGATAAATTTTTAACTCCTATCCACCATCCTCCTTAGATCTACACACCTTCTTCCAACTCACCAAGTGGATACCTTTTTCCCCTCTTCTCTACCCCACATAAATCATCTTTGAATTTTATCAATCATGTTAATGATAGAAATTGGAGCCTTAAAAAAGGAGGAAAAAAAATAGATAGGCAAGAAACAAAATATTGATTTAAGGAGAGTTACTCGAGCACCAAAGAAGAGAAGCTTAGCTGCTAAAGAGATAATTTATTCTTGAAAGCATCACTGACGAGGCCAATTGGAGAGCCTTCTAGGATTAGCACCAACAACAATTCCTAGAAAATTGAAAGGAATTGAACCTATTTCACACTTCAGTTTTTCCACTGCCTTCGAGACAAAGTCGCTATTGGAATTAACAGCATTGAATTTTATTTTGTGGAAATTGATTTTCAGAACTGACGTCAATTCAAAGAACTTCAAAATACTTTTAAGAACCAACACATTCTGATCATAGTTATATGTATTAAAATTAAATTTTTCATGCATATTGATTTAAAAGTATTATTTCACTTTTATATATGTACATATAGGAAATACTTAAGTGAGAACAATAGTTATTATGGAAAAATGAGAACAATTAATATGAAGCATTGAACAATTATTGAACTAAATATATATAAATGTATATATATATATATATATATATATATATATATATATTGTGTTTTATTAATCTTTAGTTGTATATTATTTTTATTCTTAAAATAAATTATATTGATTGAGCATTATTGAGGGGTTATATGATCCAATCATGTTCAATAATGATTGTTGAATTGCTTTGATTGTTGATGGGATCTTAGGATCTGTTGGTTGGCCTGGGCACGAGCATACGAATTCTCAGTTGCATGAAGATGGACTTATTTTCCAGAAACGAATTAAGACATTTCCTACGATCTGGGGCAGCGAGTAAGGGGCAGACACCTCCACATGCGTGTTGTGTGCAAACTTTTAATCATGGATTGAGGGTTGGAGGCAATTAATATCATATATACAAATTGAACGTGTTATTATTTGTGTAGTTATATTCTTATTGATATTATATAAGTTATTAGTCTATATACTATATAAGAAAATTAAGTCCTTGCCAAATTAGCTATGACATGTGTCATCACCATAATCATTTTTTTCCCTCCAAAAATCTTTCTTCATTTCTCCTCCAACATTGTCAATCTATACATGTTCATTTCATTTAAGTTTCATCCTTATATTTGATATTTGATTATATGTTTTTAAATAATTCAAAAATGTGAATAATATAATGTTTATTCATTGTTCTAAAAAGAGATGTGCAACTTTTCATGGAAGTTAACCTTATATATTCTTTTATCTTTTGAGTCAATTTTATGGTAAAAACAAAACTTTTTTGTTATCAAATTAAAATATATTGTGAATACAATTTTTTTATCTTATACTTTTATTGAATTTATTAATCATTACATATGTTATATATTTATTAAAAACTGACACCATAATTTTTTAATTATCTCTCAAATGTATCATGTAAGTTAATTAAAGATAATAAAATGTCATAAATTCTAACTTTTTGTTTTGTTTTATTTTTACATATAGACAAACTTTTCAAGTATTAAAATGATCATTTATATGAATTGTGGATAATTATGTAATAATAACGGTTTTGGAGATAATTACTCTCGATATTTAAGAGTAATTAATGTGAACAATGAAAGATAAAAATTCATATAAAAATACATAATATAAAACAAACAATAAAGGAAAATTCATAAGGGAATAGAAACTACATAGGCAAATAATGACAATAAATTTTTTATACTATTGTAATTTGTAATCGAATAAGTGAATAAATATCGACAGCGTTGAATAAATATCTCCGATCAATTGCAAATTAATAGCTAACAATTAATAATTACTTTGAATAAATACCGTCGACCATTAGGAAAGAAATAAAACTCGTGAACATTAAGGAATAGAAACACATATTGTCATTTAACGTGGTGCTTATGGGTGATATCGATGATGCTATTCAAGCTAAAAAATAATGTATAGTAATCAATATATGCAAATTAGTATGCCTGCTTTATTTTTTAAAAAAAATCTAAAAATTTAATTATAACGTCCCATTTCATATCTTTAAAATATTTTAATAGTTTTAATCCTAAATAATTTAGGTTTTCACTATTTTGAAGGAAAAAAAATCGAACTATATAATTACAACTTCCATATTTAAATAACCATTTATTAATAAATTCCACCTCTATCTATTAAAATATTATTTTCGAAATTGTCATACTAAATCATTAAACTCGTAAAGTATTAATCATTAAATTACTTATTAAAAAAATATAAAATAATAAATCAATTATACTAACAACTACTAAGAAATAATATCTTAGAAGTAAAATAAATTATAAACAAGTTACATTAAAAAATTATCACAATAAATCATAAAATTAAACAAATTCTTCATATGCACGTCCATATTAATAATGAACAATATAAATTTTTATTATATTTATTAGTTAGCCAAATATATAGACTATAGAACATGATTATCAATCAAGAAAGTACAAAAGTGTATGGGTAACATATATTTTCTTAGCAATGCGAATGTAGGGATAACATGTGTGTTTTTAACTATACGAATGCACTGGTAACATGTGTCTTCTTAATGCACACGTAATATATGTATTTTAACCATGCAAATACACAAATAACGTGTGTTCGTAACCATATAAATGCATATGTAATGTATGTTCTGAATCATACAGTTAAAAAATACCGCCCGTGCAAATGCACGGGTCACTTGCTAGTTATATTATAAGATTATGATTATTAATCCCTGTTATTATTCTTTGGTTTGGTGGATTTTAGTGAAGTCACGAGTATTGGTAAGATCTTGTTGAAAAATTCTGACCCGGTACAACATTGCTATTTGAGGTTATCATTACTATAACTTCATATTGACTTGATATATATATATATATATATATATATATATATATATATATATATATATATATAAATAAATGTTATCTCATTCACTTTATATGTTGGCAAACTTCTTAAAGTTGGTCTCATGATAGATTTCTTGAACTTATTTTGTCAAAAAAATATCATTGTACTATTTTTAGTTGTTATTATAGTTATAGTTATATTTAATTACATTAAATTCATAATTTATCATATAATTATTAAAAATAAATTGAGCTGTTAATTGATTTAATTATAGATAATTGTATTGATTCATTAAGTATGATGAAAAACTAAGATATGATGATTTGCCTTAGGTGAAAGTGATGTACTTAGAATTTTGTAATCCTGTGTTATAGAAAAAACTATTTACTCTTATAGTGAACTATTGCTAGCTCCCTTGAGAACGATTAATAGTTATTTGATGTAATGTTGATTTCTCATTCATGTCTTATATGTGACATTTTACACTAAAAAAATTTAAGATTGGTACCTTACTTATGAATATGTTCATTTTATTAAAATCTTAATTAAACATTAAGATTTTGTTCTTTACATTATAGTCAATATATGTGCAATTTTAAGAAAAATCAAAGTCTTAATTAACATGATACTTTTGTTACTGATATTATAATTAATGTCCAAGTGATATTAAGGAATATTAAAATATTGACTAACATAAAGACTATTTTCTTTATATTATAATAAATGTATCTCTGATTTTAAGGAAGATTAAATTTTTAAATTTACATGAAGATTTTGTTCTTGATATTATAATCAATGCATAAAGGATTTTAAAGAAGATTAAACTCTGAATTAACAATTGTATTCATTATATTATAGTCATTGTATATATGATTTTAAGTAAGATTAAAGTCTTAATTAACATGACAATTTTATTCTTGATATTATAATAAATGAATATAATTCTAAGAAAGATTAAAATCTTAATTGACATGATTATTCAGTTACCCTTATCATTTTCGATGCATGTTCAGTTTTTCTACATCTTTACCAAATCAAATGTTGTCACTACAATAATTGTTTCAAAATTATATTTTTACATTTGCATTTAATTTCAAGCATATTTTCTTATGACCTCAACAAATTTAAATATTGTTACTACATTTTAAAATTCTTAGTTTTTATGGATTGGATAAATTATCCTTCTACTTTTGGATACGCTTTCTTTAATTGTTATTATTAGTTTGGAAATAATTTGTATCTTTAATGTTAATTTCATTAAAGAAATTCATAACATTATCTTCTAATTAAATGGATTTCCATGTTAGTAAGCTATCCATTTTTCTATAATGATTTAAGAACTTATGATTTTTAAGATTTTATTGTTGAAAGAGAAAAAAAAATAATCTTAATGGTCTAAGGAGATGAAATGATTTTTATTTTGTACTAGCGTGTTGACAGTCATTGTCGTGCATCTCAACCTATTTTCCTACTTTTGTAATATGTAGTCTAGATATTATAAATGTCAAATATAGTAAGTTGTGTTATATATTGTAATTGTAGTTGAATATATTTGATTGAGATAATTGTTCAATCTTATTTTGTAAAAATTATATTCAAATAATTGAATCAAACTCAATTATTTTGTAGGTGAATATTAAAACCAATGTTGTGAAACCCGATTCGGACGTCAAGCTGGAAGAGCTTACGTATTAGGTCTAACCGGTTTAAACAGTTAAGTCGTCCGGTCGGACCGGTTAATTTTAAATATAACTAATAATTTTTATCTATAAATATATAATTATATATAAATGTAAAATTTTATATAATCAATAACAATTTTATATAACTATATTGAAGTAACATCTTTCTATCTTTTTTTGGATTGAAATAAAACAAAACATTAGATTAATGTTCCATTTTTTTAAATTTTAAGTGAATCGTCCGGTTTTTTCTCGGGTTATTCCGATTTAACCGGGTTTAGCACGGTCGAATCAGAATTTCTACGGTTCAAAGCGGTCCAACTACTTATTTGATTAAGACTACAAAACAAAGTTGTTTTCAAGTCCGGTCAGAGATCAAACCGGTCGAACCGTCCGGTTATCACAACACTAGTTAAAACTACTGTATTTTTTTGGAAAATAAAAGAAGTAAATTGTATGATGTAATGAAATTTTTATTGTAAATAGGAATATATAAATGATTTATAATTAAAATACAAAAAGGTATAGGATAAGATAAATAAGAAAATAAATTTTTTGGATTAACGATGTTGGTTCTAAAAGTAACGATGACATTATGATCGACATTACACCATGTGAAGAAACAACTTTATCACTGAAAAACAAATACTAAACAAATAGTGACTCTTATACAAAGAATGAAAGACGACGTGACAAACTTGTGACTCTTAATAAAAATGTGACTATTATTGTTATCTGCATTGTTCCTTACAATCTTTTACTCTTAAAATATAAAGAGTAATGGGTTATTCAAAGTATGGATATCACATAAATGTCAAGGTATGTAGTAACAACAAAATCATAAACTTACAACAATAAAATATATTTAAAATATAATGTGAAATTAAAATTGCAATATATGATTGCATAATTTCCCACTATTAAAATTAATTAATTTCCCAGCATTCCTGTGGTTCTTTAGTGTTACCTACATAACCGACAACTTACTATCATATGCTTTAATATCACCAAAGAACTTTCTTGTTCTCACTATATGATTGCATAATTTCTAATTGGAGAATAAGAAGATATGATGTGTTGAATGAGTATGCAATTGTAGAATGAGGCATCACGCGAGAAAATGTGGATAAGTTTGTTTCTTTTGGTATTGTTAACCGTCTATCATAGGAATATGTTTGGTTTACCTATTTATAGGTTTAAGATCTTGTAATTCCTTTATGGATGTTCTTGGTTAATCTTTATAATATAAATATGTGGATGTAATTATACATTTGCTTTAAAAAAGGCATTAGGCTGGGTTAAGTGTAGATATGAGAGAGAGAGTTGATTTTGGAGAAAATGAGGAGAAAAAGATGAGAAAGAGAGAACTTGAAGCAATTTTAAATGTAACATTCCTAGTTTTGGAAAAAGGATGTTATAGAGTGAAGGGCTAAGTCGGAATTATAAAATAGGGATATATAGAAATTACGTCAATTCAATTACTTAAATACCCTTAACCATGTTTTGCCTTTATATAGTAGTATAAATATTGTTAATATATATATAAATGTCTACATATTTTTCTTGGTAAGTAATCAATTCTATTACAAAAAAGAAACCTTAGTGACACAAGTCAAAACTGGTTTGTTTTCTTTTTTTGCAATGTCACTCAAACAATAACATTTTCTAACTCATAATTTTTTTTGAAATTTATAATTGATAATCAACTTTTTTCTATAACTCTAATGTCCCCGAAGAAATTCCTTATCAGGCCACCATGTGTTTTTGCTTCTCATTTGTTTGTTATCTTCTCGTTGTTTTGGTTATAAAATAATCATCTATTGTCTGACCCACACATGATAGATTCTACTGAAAAAGATAACATAAATAAATATATGAAATTATTAATATAAAATTTAATAGGATCAATTCGTATAAATTTTACATCACTACAAAATAATTATGAAATTTATACTTTTGATTACTATATTTTTTTACTAAGAAACATAATTATTATAGAAATTATTTTAAATATAATAAGTTTTTATTTGACATTAAAATCTAGGTTCATAAGTATTATGGCCCTATGGATCTTTCATGCCTTGTTAAAATATCTTAAAGGTTATGCATTTACATGTTGAAAATTATAGTATAATTATTTGTACATCAATTTATTTTATACTTAATATACACTTATGTTTTTAGTTATCCACATTTTAATTTATAATATGCAAAATTTTAGATATAAAAAATAACAATTTTTTAAAGGTATAATTTACAAAAAATAGGATAAATGTTATTGTTGATAGGGGTGAGTATGGGTCGGGTTGGGACGGGTTAAGGCTTGTCCTTACCCGACCCTAAATGTTGTTCGGACCATTTTTCTGAACTCGGACCCAACCCTAGACCCGAAGTTAACCCGACCCTAAATATTTACAGGGTCGGCCTTTAAACTCGGACCCGACCCTAAACCCGATTAAATATAATGTATACTCATTTTATATAAAATCTTCTAAATATTATTTATTATTGTGAATATGTAATTTGACATATAAAATAATATGTGTATATATATTATTAAACATGTATATATGATGAGAAATTAGAGAATCAATGATATTTTCGACCAAAAAAGTATCATTACTCTGTATATATTTGAATAGAGACACATACAAACATTATGAGAAAGTGAAAATGAGACGGGTCCTGTTTAGTCCCTACCCGACCCTAAATATTGACTGGGTCTAATTTTTGAAACTGAACCCGACCCTAGACCCGATGAGACCCGACCCTTTTCACCCCTAATTGTTGATATGATTTTTATTGTATGTAAATAATTATTATATATTTCATATGCAAGTGTTATATTTTTATATGATTATGGGTACTTGATATCATTTAATTGCATTTTTTTATTGGAATGATGTATAATTATTAAATCATATTGGATTTATAAATAATGTGTGCTTTCAAATAGTTAGAGACAAATTACTACATTACTATCATTTGTGAAAATAGAGATCTTTGTATGATGTTGAGACATACTTAATTTTGTGTGACCCAACTACTCATTCCATTCTTTTTTGTTTTTGTTTATTCTCTTTCCAATCACATTTAACAAACACTCTAAAAAAACTTAGGAATACACTTGAACTCTATGAATCTGTGTTATTATCAAGATACACGTGCATTTGCAATGTATATTATATTTTTATCTTGTTTTTATCTTTTTCCCATATTTTACTTTAATATTTTTTTTCTTATCTCAAAAGAGATTTTGATGTTGTGGAAAAGGAATATTTTGGATTTCCTAGATTGAGATTGAAATTAAGGCCTACAGTTAATTGGCAAGATTGTATTCAAAATAGGAGTTGACATTTCCTTATTAAATTTATGTGAATTAATGTGTCTTAATTGTGTGAATTTCCATCCGGAGATATTTTATAATCAAATAGTTATAATAAAATGTGTATTTTGATATTGATCTTATTATAAATTTAATGAACTGACATTATTACGAAAATAGAAACTTTTAAATTATGTCCATCAAAATAATATGTATTCCTAAGTTATCACTTTTGCTTGGAGACTTTTCATGGATAGGATTCCTACCAAGACCGCCCTTTCTAGGCGCGGTGTTACTTTTTTGCAGGGTAGTGGGCTTCTCTGTCCTTTTTGTAATGACGATTTGGAATCTGCTTTTCATCTTTTCTCCTCTTGCACAGTTACCTACTATGTTTGGCAATCAATTTATAATTGGTTGAACATCACTGTTACTTTGCATCAGAATCCCTTTCACCATTATTTAAATCATTTGGGATTGGTAAATGATAAGAAGGGTTGGAAAGCTTGGAGCACTATCTGGTTCGCTACTATTTGGGCTATTTGGAGACATCGGAACGACATTATTTTCAATAAAGTTAGACTTTCCATTAACCACATCGTGGACACTGCTAGGGTGAATGATTGGCTTTGGATTAATAACATCTTGGGGGTAGAGTTTTCCTTATACTCGGATTGGCTTTCTAAACCTCTTCTTTGTCTCAATATCAATATGTAATTTTTTGTTCATTTTCTCTTGTAATATTCTTGTAACATCTTCTCCTTTCTAATAAAATTCTTTTCCTCATAAAAAAAATAATATGTATTAATTTGATATATGACATTATGATATTTTTATCATCACATAGTACTAAAATGGATACTTTGATATTGTTACACATGTAATTATCACACAACTATATAATTTTATAACCTTTTATTGAATTAAAAAAATTAGTGTTATGAAGAGAATTAAAAAATATTATTATTCTAATTTGAAATCACATTTCTTCCCCTAATTAGTTGTAACCTATATAATAAATAATGATATTAGTTATATGATAGAAATTATAAGAATATGCTACTATTCTAAGATACTCATATTTGAATTTGATAACTGCTATCATATAGCTTACAACTGATCATTAGGATAGGAAATATAATTTCAAATTATAAGAATAATATTTTTTAATTATCTTAAATGCACTACTTTGTTTTTAATTCATTAGAAAAGTTATGAAATTATATAGGTGTGTGATAATTAGCTTGTAATTACAGGTGTCACAATATAAAGATATCCATTTTAGTACTATGTGATGATACAAATAGCATAATTTGATTTGTCGAATTAATATACATATTTTTTATGGACATGTAATTTAAAAGTGTTTATTTTGGTAATAAAATTAATTCATTCATTTTATAATAAGATCAATTTAAAAATACATATTATTATTATTATTTGATTCTAAAATAACTCCGTATGAGAATTCGCACAGTTAAAACACACAATTTTAATAAGGAAATGTCAGCTCCTATTTTGAATACAAATCTTGGCAATCAAGGCAATGTGTATCTTGACAATAACGTATATTCATAGAGTTCAAGTTTATTCCTAAATTTTGTTTAAGTGTTTGTTACATGAGATTGGAAAGAGAATAAACAAAAACAAAAATAATGGAATGAGTAGATGGGGTCACACAAAACATTAACTATTACAACAAAAAACCAATGTTTGTGTAAAAAATAGTGATTTCTAAATTAATCAATTGTTAAAAGAAAAAACAATGAACACAAAAGTGTGAAAAACTAACAATCACCAAATTAAAAAATAAGAACCTAAGAAAGAAATGTTACAACTAAAGAGATTCGAGGAAGTTGTCATGTTCTACTTCAGTCCAACAAAATTTGACAAAGCCAGTGGCGACAGAGGCATAGTGGTTGAGACAAAATGGTTGTTTCTGGAATCTAATATCTATATATAAGAAAAACCTCAAAATCATTGGAGAAAGCCGAATCGAAAGATAATTTTGGGAATCTAAATATTGGAAAAGGAGAAAAGACAAAAATTGAAATATGAAACAATAGAAACTGCAATTGAAAGGAAAAACTGAGAATAAGAATGAGATAAGGGCATTACCGTGATTTGTAGATAGCAAAAGAGAATTTCGGGAATCTAAATATTAGAAAAGGAGAAAAGCAGAAAAAGCAAACATTAAAATATGAAACAATAGAAACTACAATCGAAAGTGAGCATTACCATGATTTGTAGAGAGCTAAAATTGTCTAAATAATATTAGAAAAGGATGAAAGGCAGAAAAACAAAAATTGAAATGAATGAAACAATAGAAACAAACTATATTTGAAAGAGAAAAATGAGAGTGAGGGAATCTAAATATTAGAAAATGATAAATGAAGAAAAAAACAAAAATTAAAATAAACAAAACAATAGAAACTGCAATTGAAAGTGAGAATGAGAGAAGAACATTACTATCATCCATATAGAGTTGAAATTGTCCAAATATTATAAAAAGTAGAAAAAACACAAATTGAAATGAATGAAAGAAGAATAGGACTACATGAGTAAAAGAAGGAATTGGTGGAAGCAGTAACATACTAAAGGACAACACATGTAAATTTTTAAAATGTCCATTTTTGTCTTTTCACTGGCTCTCTCAATTTACCAAAAATGATACAACTTTAAATATATATATATATAAAAAGCATGTTAACGGTGAAACATTTTATTTCTGTTGACCGACCACCCCACATACATATAATTTTATTTGGTACGTAAGACTAAGAAATTATATTATAAATTCAAATATTTCCCCTCTTGGACGACCAATAGCTGGATCACAATATAATTACAGCACTAGCCGCCGCCGCCGCCGCCACCACAAACAGATGATTCAGAGCCACATAATCCGTTCACTTTACAATGGAATCAATTATCAGTTAATTAAGATCAAAAGTGTCTCATAATAACCAAATGATACATATACTTTCATTAGTGGTTTCTTTTAAAGATTGAAAGGTTGGATAAGGGACCATAACCAATAAGTTGATAGGTTAGGTGGCTTTATTTTAACATCTGATGTACTTTTGATAGAGTCAGAAACTCAGAATCTTCTCCGGAGAGAAGTGAGTGAGGTAGAAAACCAAAGAAAATGATATAAAATGAATTAAAATGATTGTATCTTTTTTATTTAATAGTACTAATGAATTTGAAAACACTAGATAACCAGGGATACTTGAATTATTTAGGCATTTAACATTGTCACCTTTAACTTCCAACTTAAGAAAATTAATTTGCTTGGGCCTAAAGCTAGGAAACCATGTACTAATTGTATGAAAGGAAGGAAAGCGTCTCACGTAATTTCCTTGTAGAAGATGTGTTTAACCTAAAGAGAAAGACATATCTCTATAGAGATCAATACCATATTGACAATATATTAAAAGATTAACTCTAGTTGAAATTTAATCTAAAATAATTATTTTGGATAGCATCAAAAAATAGAAAATACATTTATTTTAAAAATAATATATGTTACATATGTCTTGTACAAAATTTTCTCTTGCCATGTGTATAAGTTTCACAAAAGAGAAAGCTAAAAGTTTCACTAGTTTGAAATTCTGGTTTCCTAAATTTTCTGCTGCATTATTATTTCATGGGTACATGTCCTCAAACACCGGGTGTAATTTATCAATATCCCATCCACTAGCGTTTAGCCAAGTACTTAGATTCTTACTCACCTACATCTTTCTTATGTAATGTAACACAAATTTCATTAACAATGACATTTATATAAAGAGCAAATTAGGTGAATATATACGAAAGCTTGATTTGATTGCTAATTAAACCAAATAAAATAAAGACTCCAATAACCAAGTAATAGTGGCACCTCTTGTCCTACGTTACATGCTTTATAATCATCTTTCTAAGAAAATAAAATTTAAATTATAATACCTTCTTTACACCTCTGAGTAGAAAGCACAAGTCCTCTACTTTTCATTTAAAAATATATTTTGGATGGGACAAGTTTGGATTGTAGCCATAGCACGCGAAAGCTTTTTAAGAAATCATAAAATAATAAAGTGCAAGAGTTTTAGGGGATTGGAAAATCCAAACCTAAAAGAATTGTTACTAAACTAGAATAATTTGTGGTCTAGTGGTGTTTGCTTGTCCACATTATTATACAATAACAACTTCAAATAAAATCACATTGACCTATTTTCTTCTTGTGGAGGAGTTATGATGCATTGTCATAGGGCCTTTCATTTACTTTTTTTATTGTGATGTGTCTTCTACCTATATGTATGTATGGGATTCCTCACACTTCCGTTCCCCATACAAATTCCACTGGGGCTTGGGTGTTGTTGGAAGGAGTAATTAAAGATTCTCTTGAAACAAGTATCACATAATAACAAGGAAAATGGTATATCCTCCTACTAAATCCTCCTAATAATCTTCATACCCACAAGAAAGTGACATATGTTATCTATAACTCAATCACTAATAAATAAAGTATCAATTTGTGACATATGTCACTTTTTTGTGGGTAGGAGGATTAATAAGAGAATTTAGTAGGAGGATATAACATTACTCTAATAACAAACAAAATATAATATGTAATGATATTTTTATTTGCTATGAAATCACATTTTTATCATTGAAAAAATGATGAAGAACTAGCACATGTCTCTCCATTAATGGAGATGATCTTTAATATGTGGAAGATAGTGTATAATAAAATAAATAATTAACCAATGTATACTCTAATTTAAAAGAGATAATAGTTTCTGGCTACTCTCATTTAAAAGAGAAAATAGTTTCCCATTAGGTCTGCATCCTCTCAAGTACTGGACTCCAGTACTGAAATATGAGGTCTAGAAAATTTTGAATATTAAAAAATAAATTTAATTAAAAATAATTGAAAATCTACACTGTTAATATTTTTTAAGTGACACATGTTACAATTTCCGATTGTATGGGAGAGTACTGGACTCTCCATTACAACATAGGTTCAAAATTCTTTCCCATTGGTTTGCCTAACAAAATAATGGTTTAACCCTAAAATTTGTTATTAAATGGGTTTTATTGATCATTTTATATTTATTTAACTTCGGAATAGCTTAAAGCAACTCAAGTTAAAATTCACTTCAATTGAGCAAATATGCCATTTGGGTCACATACCCCTAAATAAGAATGTTCTTCAACTTCCCTCAATCATAAACTCAATATATAGGGACATTCTTATTTTACAATGAACTCTAAATTTGACACTATCATGGATGCTCTAATGTACTAACATTCATAATGTTGATGTTTCATGGAGAGTAGAAAATTTGATTTAACATTTGCTTAAAGCTATGCGTATATTATTCATGGGAGATAAGTTAAAATAATTATACTTTTACTAAAGGAACATACATGATTTTAAATTGTGGTTATGATTGATGTCGTGATTTTATCGTATCATATTTATTATAATCTTAGAAAAATTAAAAATGTAGTCATTCATGATGCAATTAATTTTGAAGACTTAGAAATTCGCAATATTTATTTATGCAATTGAGATAATAGACTGAAATTTAAAACCATAACAAAATGGGCCCAAAAAAGTTGAAAAGCTTTGTACTTTGTATTTGATATCATTTTTAGGGTTAGTTTTGCTCCCACAAAACGCACTTCAACCATATTTTTTGAAAAAGTTCGATACTATTCTTAGCCATATTTTCCTTAAACAATTCAAACCCTACTCTCCCTCCACTAACTCTATCACCATACTTGCATTTCGTCCAGCACACCCATCAACGACAAAAGAGTGTTTTGTTACATATATGTGACACAGAAGAGAAGTGATGAATATCCTTTCTTTTAGAATTTGTGTTACCGGACCCATATTGAGTAGAATAACAAACTCAATGTGATACTTAAACCATTATACTCTCCCATCGAATAAACTAGATTTTTTGGTTGGACTCTCCTGATATGCTTAAGTGTTAACAATTCAATGAAAACATCAAATGTATGGGGATTATTCTAAATGATCTAGACATAAAAATATATATTCAGAACTGCTAAATGATCTAGACGTTACATGTGGTAAGATTTTATATCAAGAGAAGTTACAAACAGTTAAAAAATAAGCAAATTAATTCATATGATAATCCTTAAGCCAGGTTGGTGTTACTATACTGCGTTTGGGCCTTACTGGTACATTAAGGGCCCTATCAATATGCATAATAAGATAATATAGGTTAACTAAGTCTCTTTTCTTTGTAGGATCGTGGTTTGTTTAACATGTTAAAAAAATGGAGCATTGCCATTATTGATTCTATAGAAATGCTAAAGATATGTTTTTATTATCTGTAAAAGTTAACTTTTTTATATTTCATAAAAAATAAGAAGGTACATGATGTACTAAGTTGAGAGAATTACTGGTACGAATATGATTAAAGTATATCCAAGGCAATTTATAAAGCACATTACGTAGTTTTTGTAACCCAATCAGAATAGTTTATTGCAGTCCTATCTCTGTTCCTGTTGATCCACAGTCATGATTTCACCTTCATGAATTCAATAATTTGGTGTAAAGAAGGCTTGATTGAGTTGAAGATGACATTATTTCTAACCAACCAAAAAGACTATAGTCGTTAACCAAATGACGCTCGATAATTTCCAGTCTTTTTTATGCTTTGTCATGCCTATGCCTATGTAAATAATAGTGAAATGATGGGGTGAGTCTAGTGGTAGCTGCAATATGTTATGTTGTTCTGGTTTGGTTGATCCAATAGCATTTTTAGAACGGCATTACAAGAATACTTACAGCTTTCAACTATCTGTTGTGGAAATTACGATTACTATGGATGATGTGACTTTCATCTTGCATATTTCGATCGCAAGCAAGATATTCAAATGGGATAAACCATAGAAACCGGAGGCTTTGGAACTCTTGGAAGAACTGTTAGGTGTGTCAAAACCCTATGTATTGGACGATACTGAGAAAACAAAGAATTATGTTGTTAGTTTCACATTTTTTTGGAGGAATGGATGATTAAGACATGCATTGCCAGAAATCAATAAGAGCATGCTACTACACCTATCTACTTTATGTGGTCAGAAACATTTTGTTTATGAAGAAAATTCTAACCAATGTTCATCATTTGGAGACTCCTCTCCATTAAAGTGATTATTTCTTTTAAGTTTTAAAGGTAAATATGTAATATAACTTTAGATAAATATGACACAAATATGAATGCATGCATGTTGTTTTTCTTTTGATATTTACCAGCACTTCCGTAATAGAGAGAAGTCTCATTCAACAATGAAGAGTGTTATCCTTGACAGTTGAGATTAAGTGGATTGGTCATTAGTCAAATGGATAAATGATAAAAATGAAATTTTGATTAAGTCACATTTAAAATGAGATTTAAAACTACTTTTTGGGTGCCTTACCTAAATTATTTTAATCAGAGCAAATCCATAAGCTGGTGAACTTATCAGGCCGGTGTAGGAAAAAATGTTGGAAAATGCAGGATTGATTCATTTTCATTAGATAGAATTTTCATTCTTATAAATGTGTTAAAAATATTCCTTATAACAATAGGAAGAAGAATGAAGAAAAGTGCAGAAAATAGCAGGGTCCAGCTGAAACAGGCAACAACCCTATGCATATAAGTAAAACCTAACAATAACAAAGTATAGCATATAAATACAGATGTATGTAAACTTGGGTCTTTGTTCAAATATGTTACACAATAAGATAATGTGGTCATGGCTTCTATAACCAAATGGAAACATGACATGGGTATCATACTATCATTACAAAGCTTACCATTTTAGATCACCACCAAATTGGTCATCAACAGAAATGGGATACATAGACCATAGGGAAGCAAAACAAAATGACTTTGTGATCACATTGAAGTTACAAATGAAGAGTAATGTCAAATTGAGAAAAGAAAAGTTATATTACCAAACCATACAAATGATTGCAAAACCCTGCCTACCCATTTTCCTTTTCAAAAAAAGAAAACAAAATGACATTAGAGGAAAGAATAAGAAAATGCATAATAATCCATGTACTAACAACTAAAACATTCATTTGCAAAAACAGCATCAGGCTGAAATCCTGGTTCATTAATCATCTCTCTAGAAAAGATTTGTCAGGAGTAGCGAAACAGATTATCGGGAACGAAATTTCATTATGCTCTTGATCTGGCAGAGAACCTTCATATCTTTTGTGTAAGCGACACATCAAGTATCCCAATAGAAATTTTAGGTTTGTAGTGCTCATCTGTATCCACTTCTTCAATTTCCTGGAAAAGGATTATGTAACATTCAATATCAACTGTAATCATAAAACCCATTGTTGATCTTGCACTGTTTGCAAGAATTGAAAACCATGATAGTTTCTTGGAAATAAGGAAAATTAAGTAACAACTTTCTAATAGCTAGAATTATTTTCATTCCTAACACGTAAAAATTATTAACCATCTTCGCCATTATTGCTAGTTTGAAACATTATTAACAAAAATACATGTGAATTGATAAATCAACAAATAATGAAATTGAACATTTTAAACCTTGATATATAGTTTCAAATTAATAAAAAAATGACCACCATTAACGGCCAACACATGAAAAGATTTGCAGAAAGAATTCTTAACTGGTAGGAAAAGGAAAAAGCACAAGATAAGCAGCAAAAGAAAGGAAAAGATAAATGTTCAAACGATATTGCAGACATAACGATGAGAATAAATCAAATTCAGTCACCTGAACAATATCCTCTCCTTTGATGACTTGCCCAAACACAATAAGCTTCTCATTTAGTTCTGGTATCGGTGCAGTTGTAATGAAAAGATCGAATCCTTTGTTTAAGTGTTTGCCCTTGGAAGTTCCAAGCATGAATGCTTCATGTTTCATACTAGTACATGATCACAATCTCTATTAATTAACAAATTTATGAAACTGACAAGTACATCAGCACAAGGATGGTCCGTACCGATATATCAGAAACTTAATTGAAAAAACCAAAAGAATGAGAAAACCTTGTATGTTGCTTTCCTCTCAAGTTCCAATCTTCCGTAGCTCCCACTCCTTCATTATCCCCTGCCTGAATCACGAAGTGCTTAATCACACGGTGAAAAAGCATCCCCTTGAAGTGCCCTTTTTGACTGCAAAAGCAATTGCAGTTTAGGATGGAAGCTTAAGTAGAGTAGATTTGAAAAAGTTTTATGTAAGAAACCACTTACAATCAATATACTACTAATGCATATTGACACCAACAAAAGTTAGAAAAATATCAGTCAACCCATAGAGTTGTAATGCTTTGAAGTTTTCATTAATTTCATGCAACTACCAAGTTACAAATAGCCGTGCTCTCTCTTGTCACAAGAGGAGACGTTAATTTCGAGCGGCATACAAACACACAGTTATAGCAGTCGACACAGTTTCGCTAGTCTTATGTCTATGCCATAAAATATTTGTGTTTAACTTGATGGATACCTTCCAATCACAAATAACACCTAAACTATGCAGTACAGACAGACATAGAGTCGAACCATGATATGAGCATAGGGAAACCAAATTTTAGAAGTTGTACGACACCAACACACACACACACACACACATATATATATATATATATATGTAGGTACTTGATAAAAGCACCTTAGACTTATTTTCTTTTCTAGTATCAAAAAAATGCTTAAATGTTTACAATAGACTCAACCTCTTGATGTTATTTTGTTTTTTTTTCCAAAATTTAAAGGGCAGCTCAAAGCCATATAGAGTTGTCTTCCACGGTGTCTTCAACTGTATTAGAGATAGAAAAAGCTAATTTATAAAATAACCACATGTCATCGTGTGTTGTACAAATGTTGGTGTCAAACACATTTCCAGTATGTGACGTGGCACAGAAATGGTGCACCTATAGCAATCCTCCATTTTATACATGATCTACCCCACTTGAATGATGTGACTTACATCTCCCTTAATCTCTTTACCACTTGGTATGATTGATCCAAGATGCCTAAATTATGTGACTTGTAATCTCCAGTTTTAAACTCGGTCAATGTTATCACACAGCTTACAAAACTTACATTCCATATAATCCATTTACTTCCACTTCAATGGAAGCCATGTGATTCTAAAGCTCCCCTTGATAACTCTAATTTTCATTTGTTTCCCTCTGCCAACTCTCCCATTAAGTCTATATCCTTAGCAAAAAACATAAATCAAGACGCTGATTCTTGTCTCAAGGATACGATGAGTACGAATACTCAAACCCAAGGTGAAATGATAAGGGCTCAAGGTTGAACCCTGTTGCGATACACTCTGAATAAAATTATATATATATATATATGAATCATGCAAACATAAAGATTTATACTAATTCATTAAATCTTGTGATAATGAAGAGTATAGACAATGGGAAAATGGTATCAATATAACTAGGAATACTTTATCATACTTAACATCTACTGCAACCAGGAAACCACAACTTTGACTAAAATGGATGATAACATGAAAAAAGTTAGCAAAAAATAAATCCTAAACCATTCAGCAGCCTCCAGATTATAATAATATTGTAGCAAGTATACACTATAGACTGAATAAAGGGAAAACCAACTCACCATAACTCAATGAATTCATCAACAACTTCAGGGGCACTTTCCTTGTGCAGTTCTATGATAATAGAGCCCTTGGAGGTATTTAAAACCTAAAACAATGATGAGAAAGGAAGCTAGGTTATGGGATAATATTTCATTTCTCATATAATATTTTCAATCAACAAGCATTTTAAACTTCATTAAAATTTAACTTGACTTGAAAATGTTCAAAAAACAAAAGGAATTATTGCAGCTTGGTAATTACTACAGTTTGGTAAATAAAACTTACAGCATATCCAGGTAGGTCAGATTTCCTTGGGTCTACAAAAGTATTCTCAGCCTATCCAAAAAGCAGTTTGAATAATAAACAATAATTCTATTCACACACACAAAAGCTCAATAGAACGAGCATCACCCTATATCAATGGGCAAACTCAAACTTATAAGATACACCTTCAATAAGATGAAAAAACACTTGAAAGGTATCATATAAAAAGAAAACATAAAAATGCCTCCAGAGAAATGAAAACCCTTTATAATGTATTTAAGGATGTACCACTGAGACTGATAATTGATTCTCTGATCGAAATCTTGACCTGAATATAGGGAAGAAATGAATTGTTAGGCAACAGCTGATGCTCTTCAGAAGTTCCTATGCTATATGAGAAAAAGGAACAAATAATGTAAAAAATAATATACATCATCATTTACTCCAGTAAGCTTATAAGAACTTCTATTACCAATGCTCGTTTCATACTCATCTCATTAAGAATGAAAATCACTTCAAAAAATTATGTAAAATAATAGAAAAGCCTTAGTGAATGGCAGCATGCTCAACAAACAAACCAAACTCTTCTTCCTAGAATGGAGCATAAACTAAGGTTCAAGCACCACAGAATGTGTGGAGTTCAATCAAGATAGCAGTAAAATAAAGCCCCTAACAACAAATTGCATTCTCCAGTAATTCCTCTATATCTTAGCAATAGCATCCAATATATCATCATTCACATTCATACTGAACAAGTCTTAGACTAGATACAGCTAGAGCTTAATTTCGCCGAGTATCATTTTCCAACACATCTTTTGTTGTTTTTTTGTTGGGGAAAAAGAATATATCATATATAATTTCTCGCAATAGGAATATGGCATCACGGATAGAACATAAAAACCCTTTACTAACCTGTTGGACCAATGTCTATATGTAGCGAACACAAAGAATGCAAACAAGACAAGAATCAATGAGTAGAATATAATAGTCGTGGCACTTATGCGTGAAGGCCCCTTCTTCCTTTTGCTTTGCTGCAGCAGAGCCTGAGGTTTGATCCTCGCCATTTACCCTAGTCTTCAGTTTCAATCAAGGGCATTGTTAAATTCCAATTAGGAAAACAAAATCAATGGCAAGAAACATAAAGATAAAAAACATATCAATCAATAGAAAATAATGCTAAATATCAACAACAAAGAAAAAATTTAAATTAATCAATACCAAAAAAAAAAACAAATTTTTATAGTTGATTTACACGAGATTCAAACACCAACTAAACCCCTTGGCTTAAAGTCTGAAATTTTAAAGTAATTTTTTCCTCTCAAAATCGATGAGAATAAAGATAAACTTGAAAATTGAATACAGGTTAAGATCTAATAAGTACTTGTATACTAGGATTTGGGCAAAAGCAACAAACTTTATTAAATAGAATAGAAAATAAAATAAAATAAACAATGCCCAGAAATTATATGAACTCAAATAGGGCATAGAACTCAAAGTTTACTAGTTTGATTTAATTTAAATAATATTTAAAAATAATAATAAAATAAAGAAAACAAAGGGTAGTACCTGAGCGAGTGTGTGATGGACGTGTTAGAACAAGAGAAGATGATGTCAAGCACTGAGTAGATCGAAGAGAAGAAAAGGAAGACGATGTTGGATTTCACAAAAGGAACATCAATTTGTTATGTGTGTTATTCTCTTCAACGATGAAAGACAAACTTTGATACACGGATTCAGGTCAGAATTTTCCACTTTCCTTCAATCGTTTTATTTTAGTTTAGTTTCTATTTTGAATTTAAATAATTTACACACCTTCATAATATATAAAATAGAGTAAAGATATATTTGACTAACTCATCTTTTTTTTTTTTGTTAACACTAACTTTATTTTTAATAAATTTAAATTGTAATTTCAGTGGACTAAAATGTTAATTTAAATTTATAATGAAATAACAAAAAAACAAATGAGTGTTTAGTTCAAAAAAAATCTTCTTGTAAGGGTAATAATAAAAGTAAATATCTTGCATAAAAGAAAGTAGTTGAAAAGAGATATATTCTTTATTTGGGATATGGTTAGTTAACAATAAAAATGAAAAATATCATATTCTAATAAGAAAAAAATGTAAGGAATTGGTGATTTTTTATTAGAAATAAAAAATAGATTGAATATTTACTTTCTTTCTTATAAATTTTTACATGTATAATTTGATTCCTAAAATGATAAAAATCTAAAATAATACACTCTAAAATATGTGCTTCAAAATAGTTTGACAAGAACTAAAAAATTTCAAAAACATAAAGTAACTACTCATAAAGTAATTTATGTTTGTTTATTTTATCATTGACAATTTGTAATTGATTTTATTTTCCATGCTACACGAAATAAATATATTTTGATTTTTATAATTTGTCTTAAAAAACAACACCAAGCCTCCTCCACTTACTCACTTAGAATCAATCAAAATTAAGAGGACACCATCATCACCTTTAAATGAATGAATATTTCAATAATGTCTTTAATTATACATTTCTTCGAACCATTGGTCGTGGAAACAAGTGACCCATTATAATGAGTGAAATATGGTCAAGAATATACTTATGATTTATAGGTATTACCTTTGCCTTACTCTCTTAGACCAAAGAATTATTTCTCAAAATGTAACATTTACTATATAGTATATAGTAAAATAATGGAGAGAGCAAAATAATGTGGTTATCAATTGTGAGAGAGCAAAATAATAGAGAGTGTCATATTCATTGTCATTCTCTTTCTTTTCCATAAACATGCTAATCTAAGGCAAATCAATTATGGTGAAAGGATAACCAAATTTTCAATAATTTATTATGTGCTTCAATAATCATTTTTCATATTTGTGTTTAATTAATTGGAGATTGGATAGACACAAATAGGTCTACCTCGATGTATGTATGATCGAGTATTCATCAAGATAAGATTTAAGGTTCTACTCTTTTACCACTCTATTTCTTTTAACACTCTTTCATCTAAAGAGTCTCTCTATGAAATCAAGTTATGCATTTTGTTTCAAATATCAACTTAAAACATATTTATTGTGATAATGTTTTTCTTACCTCTTTATGGTATGATGTTTTTTACTCTAATTGTTTCTGTGGTAGCATTTTTAGGATCTAAATAAATATTTGAACTAGAAAACTCTTCTACTTTTTAATGTCTTAGAACACTCTTTTATTTGATTATTTAAAATCGTCCTCTTTGAATTTGACTATTATTTATTATTTCTTAAGTTTACTAAGTTTGAATAGTCATTATTGTATATTTTTTCAAGATACCTCATTTGGCCATAGTCATGGAATATGCTATATTGGAAGGATTATTTGAAATAATATGTAGTAAATTCATTGATTAGCTAAGTATTAATTCACAAACACAAAATTTTAGTGATTTTATAATACTATCTTTTGTCCAAACATCCCTTATATTAAATAATGTAATTTTTTAGATTACAAAATAGAAATAAATAGTTCATTCACTTTAAATTTTTATTTTTGTTAAAGAATATAATATTATTGTTTTTGCTTCACCAAATATATACATCACTAATTTCAACATGCGTTTTGATCAAATTCTATTTTTTACCTTATAATTTGTTTTGCAATTTGCAAACTCTTAGTTATTGACATAATATATAATTCAAAAAATAATATTTTCTTCAAATACATAGATTTATTATCTCTATTTGTCCTCTGGGTTATGGATAATCTTCAATGATCAAAATAGTTAAGTTTATTGTTAGAAGAATTAATTAGAGGTAAATGTGATTGCTTGATATAGTTTTTAATGCATTCTAACTTCAAGTTTTTTATCAAATTGTTTGTGCACCTTTTCCATTGTTTGTTGATTGTTAAAGATATGAATGAGATATAAATGGATTGTCAAGTTGCGGGAATAAAAGTTGTGGTGAGCATCTCTCTGAACAAGGTATGGTGGAGAAAATACTTAGAACTCTCACTTTCAAATTTGATCATATTGTGCTAGCAATAGAGGAATCAAAGGACCTTGAACATTTCAAGATTGATGAGTTACAAGGTTCCTTGGAAGCATATGAACAAAAGTTCATAGAATGGACGATTGATATGCAACAACAAGCCTTGAGTGCTCAATTCAATAAGAAGACTTTCGATCACTTTGACAAACACAAAATGGATAAAAGTAAATGGTATGGTGATAAGATAATTGATGCTACAAACCCAAAATCATGTGGACTAGAATCTCAAAAGTTTAACTCCAGTCATTATAGTTATGATTCTGAGATTAACATAGCCAATAAAGGGGGCAATCAATGGAGTGGAACAAAAAAGTGAGATAAAAGTAAGATTTAGTGCTTCAATTGGAGGAATTGGGGACATTTTGCATCAGAATGCAAAATCAAAAGGGTCACTAATGTTAAAGAAGTAGAGGCCAGGTTAGCTAAAGATGAGGACCCTAATGAAGAAATGTTGTTATTGGCAAGAAGAGAAATCTCAGCTCCTATTGAATGTGACTCAAATGAGGACTCCGATGAAGCATTGTTGATTGTGACCACCCAATGTGATCAAAACTCAGACAGCTGGTACCTTGACACTGGATGTTCCAACCACATGACTGGTCATAGGGAGTGGTTTGTGACCATGGACAATGTTGTAGAGACAAAGATTAAGGTTGCAGATGACAACTGCATCACTACGAAAGAAATTGGAAAGGTGGTGATCAAGAAGAAAGATGGTTCAATCTCATATATTTCAAGTGTTTTGTATGTTTCAAGCATGAAGAGTAACCTTCTAAGTCTTGGATAATTGATGGAGAAAGTATACAATATAAGATTGGTGGACAAGATGCTGAAGGTATTCAATAAAAGAGGATTGCTAATCTTGAAGGTTCCACTCTCTAAAAATAGAACCTTCAAGATTGGTATTCAACTTGGAAATCACCAATGTTTGGAATCCATTGTAGTTGATACATGGATTTGACATCAAAGACTTGGTCACCTTAACTTTAGGAGTCTGGAGTTGTTGAGCAATAATGGAATGGTAACTAGATTACCTAGTATTAAAGCACCAACAGAAGTGTGTGATGATTGCCTCACAAGCAAGCACACAAGAAACTCTTTCTGCTAAAAAATACCAACAAAGTCCACTAGACCAATAAAAATTGTGCTTACTGATGTGTGTGAACCTTGGAAGTTCAATAACTTGGAGGGAACGACTACTTTATGACCTTCAAATATGATTTCACAAGGAAGTTGTGGATATATCTGATAAAGAAAAGGAGTGAAGTTTTTGACAAATTCAAGAGATTCAATGCACTTGCAGAAAAACAATGTGGCACCCAACTAAAGGTGCTAAGGAGCGAATGAGGTGGAGAGTCTGTATCTCATGTGTTTCACGACTTCTATGACAAAGATGCCATCATACATGAGATAATTGTACCATATACTCCTCAACACAATGGAACAACAGAAAGGGTCAATAAAACCATTATAAACATGACTATGAGTATGCTCAAAATAAAGAAGCTTCCTAAAAGGTTTTGGGGAGATGTTGTGGTTGATGCAACATATATAATAAATAGATGCCCTACAAAATGATTGATGGATATGACACTAGAAGAAGATTGGTCATGACTCAAGCTAAGTGTGAAGCACCTCAAGGTTTTTGGCTCAATCTCCTATATGTATGTACCTGAGAACAAGAAAAAGAAGGGGGATAATAAATGAAAAAGTCTAGTCTTCCTAGGATATCACTCAAATAGTGCATACAAGGTTTTTAGTCCAAATACAAATTATATCTCATACAGTAGGGACCTTAAGTTTGATGAGTCTAGTATTAGAATTGGGATTGTAGCACAACAACCTCAAGTCAACCAAGCATAATGATTATTAACAACAATCAAGAGCACATGGTCCAAGGAGTGTAACACCCTAAATTTAAGTCTTTAAAATTATTGTATCAGTCCTGGGATTCTCGCCTGGGCGAGAAAGGCTCACCTGGGAGAGTGAAATCCTGGACTATACTGAAGGATTCTCGCCTGAGCGAGGGTTGGCTCGCTTTAGTGAGAGTGGTCTCTCCTGAGCGAGAGTTGGCTTGCCTGGGCGAGGAAGGCTTAACTGGGAAGGGGAAATCCTGAGCTATATGGAAGGATTCTCGCCTGAGCGAGAGCTGGCTCGCCTAGGCGAGAAAAGTGATGTTTGGACCTGTCGAGGCTGTAAGATCCTCGCTTGAGCGAGAGATGCCTCGCCTGGGAGAGAGTTCCCTCGCCTGGGCGAGAGGGTCAGATCTGAGTTTTTAAAATGGGCAGGATTTTCTCGCTTGAGCGAGAATGAGCTCGCTTAAGCAAGAACCCAACGCTGTTACATTAAATAGGGGACCCCAAACACATTTATGAGGGTTAACCTAGAGAGAAGTGAGAGAATGGAGCATTTTCAAGAGCAATAAGGCTTGTGAGTCATTTAGAAGCTTGAGAAGAGGTAAATCTCTTAATTCTAACTCTCTTCCTCCCTTTGAAACTTGTTTTGGGTATGTTGGATCTCTTCTCAAAATGAGAGAAACTATGGAAACTCACCATTTTGAGTTATGGTTCGTTTTATGTTATTTTATCTTGTAAACTCTTGGTATAGAGTTAGTATTTCAAGAAAGGAGAAAGTTTGTGAGTTGATTCATGAAAACCCCAAAACCCTAAAGTGAAAATGTGGTTAAAGAAGAAAATGGGTAAAGTGCTAGAGGTAGAAGATGAATAAGCTTTCTAATGTTGAAATATGAGATGAATATGTATGTTTTAGATGTTATAAACTTTTGATGAAAGTAGTTTAGCAACATGGAAAATGTGTTAAATATCTTGTGTGGTTAAATAATGCAATATGAGTTGTTTATGTGATATTTGGAATAAATGACTAACATTGTGTTGTATCGTGGGAATGAGAAAGATCTTAGAGTTGGCGGTGGTGTCGATGGAACTAGTGCAGTTACCAAGAACCCAACCCAACACTCACCAAGGTAAGGAGAAGTCTTTAATTTGTACTTTGAATGGAAAATGTGTGTATTTTCTGGTTGTACAATGATTAATTGGTGAATCACGTATTTATTATAAACATATATGGGTGTGTTTGTAATAAGGATTTCGTGGATTCACCGGGTATGATTGATAGTGAAATCAATGAAAAAGAAATGTATTTTTAGCCGACCATAAATGGTTAGCGACTTCGGCTCGAGTTTATGTAGCAACACTTCGGCCCGAGTTTATGTGGCAATACTTCGGCTCGACTTTATGTAGCAACACTTCGGCCCGAGTTTATGTGGCAACACTTCGGCCCGAGTTTATGTGGCAACACTTCGGCCCGAGTTTATGTAGCAACACTTTGGCCCGAGTTTATGTGGCAACACTTCGGCCCGAGTTTATGTGGCAACACTTTGGCCCGAGTTTATGTGGCATGTTTTCTTTGTAAAAGAGATGAGAAATTGCTTTTAGCTAACCCTAAGGGGTGTAGCGACTTTGGCTCAAGTAATGTAGCACGAAAAATGAATTTCAAAGTGATTTACTAACCTTTTCTAATGTGGATTATCTTATAATGACGTTTATTGAATTAATGACTTACTCCTTTATGTATTTGTGCTTTTGTCATTGATAATCCTATTGCAAATAAACATGTGACATGAGGTGGTCTCATATTTGGAAGCTTTAGGGGCTTTATGTTTTGGTTTCACTTATTTGCACTATTTTGTACATGAGTGCTTATTGGATTAGTTGAAATATTTTGTAACTACGGATATATAACTTACATGATTTATTGTAACTCTAGATATTCGTAGCTATGAGTATTTTTGAAACTCATAGTTAGTTGTATGCGGTTGTTGCATGACATATTGAAATGAATTATTATTTTCTGTCGAATAAGTATGTATGTCATTTTGAATTATGAAATGAGTAGGAATGGGAAAGTGAGAGTTAAATATGGTTGTTGGAAATTATTGGTAAAATTTATGAGGAAATGAATGCATAATGAATAAGATAAGAAGAAAATTTTCAAGGGTAGAATTTCGGTCCTTACAATATGGTATCAGAGCATAGTTAATTATGCGGTCTAGGCTATGGCTTTACTTGCTTCTTTGTAACCTTTAGTTGATTTAACTATGTGATTTAGGTGAAATGTTGTGTGGTTTTGTGATGATTTATCTGGTTAAATGTGGTTTACTGATGAACGAATGAGTGCAGGTACCCGTATCTAAAATGTCTGGAAGAAGGCGAGGAAGGGGATCGGGGTTAGAATGAATTGTTTGCCCAGATTGCAGCAGTGCTGACAAACATGAACGAGAATTTGCAACACCTGAATCAGAATGCGACACCAAGCCCGAGTTCACAGCCTTTGGTTCCACCCGGTCCGGCTGAGTATCAAGGTTTGGATGAGTTCTGTAGGAGGAACCCCTGTCTGTTTCAAGGTGAGTTCGCTCCTGATGCAGCCATCGAGTGGATTCAGAGATTGGAGAGGATTTTCAAGGCCATGAGTTGCTCTGATGCTCAGAAGTTGGCGTATGCCACCTATATGTTAGAGAATGAGGCCGAAAACTGGTGGGAATTCACTCGGCGCTAAATGGAGGCGGAATGGCAAGTAATTTTGTGGTGTACTTTCAGGGAGAAATTTCTTCGAAAGTATTTTCCTGCTGATCTGAGGAGTCAGAAAGAAATGGAATTCATGAGGTTGGAACAAGGAAACCTGTCGGTGGGAGAATATGCGGCCAAGTTTGAAGAGTTGACCCGATATCGCCCTTATATTGAATTGGAGGCAGACGGAAGGTCTAAATGTTCGAAGTTTGAATCGGGTTTGAAGCCCAAGCTGAAAACGATGCTAGGCATCAAGAGATCACTGATTTTTCTACATTGGTCAACAAGTGTAGAATGGTTGAGGATGATATGAAGGCGGATGAAGTGATGGCGTCAAGATCATTTCCTCCCAAAAAATTTGGGCCTCAGAGGAATTTTGTGCACGAGAAGGGCAAAGGAAAGGCGTTTCCGGAGGAACGGAAGCCTTATTCTTCACCTATCGGTAACCGAGGGTATACCCCGCATGGGCCAAGAACTCATGCCAATACTGGGGGGTCGCAGCAAAACCCTCAACCCTGGTGTAACAAATGTGGCCGAAAACATTTTGGTGATTCGTGCCCCGGAACCACACTCAGCTGCTTTTTCTACAAGGAGAGTGTGCATCTTAAGAGGAATTGTCCCAAATTACGACAGAGTATGAATGATGTGAGTGCGGAACGACCTCGATCCACTGGTAGAGTATTCACCATGAGTGGTGCAGAGGCATCAGATGTGGATGGTCTGATCAAAGATAATTGTATGGTGGCAGGTATTCCTCTTTTAGTGTTGTTTGATTCGGGAGCGACACACTCCTTTGTATCTATTGAATGTGTGGATAGACTGAAATTGCAAACTGAGTCGTTGCCTTTCGACTTGGTCGTATCCACCCCAACTGATGTGCCTATGGTGGTGTCGACAGTGGTGTCTCGATGTCCTGTAGTGGTAAACGGTAGGACTTTTACCGTGGATTTAATCTGCCTACCACTATCCCAGTTAGATCTAATTTTGGGGATGGACTGGTTGTCGGCGAATCATGTCATCCTTAATTGTGCCGATAAAACCGTGGTATTCGGGAATCTGGATGAGGTTTCTGATAAGGATAAAACATGAAGCCGTTATCGGCAAAGGAAGTCAGGACTTCCTATAAGGAGGGAGAAGTCGTGTTTATGTTGTTGGCATCCTTGGAGGGTATTGAGAAACCCAAGGTTGAGGATATTCCGATAGTTCGTGAGTTTTCTGAGGTATTTCCCGGTGATATTCCGGAATTGCCTCTAGTGAGAGAAGTTGAATTCTCTATTGACTTGGTACCTAGAACGGGACCCATATCTATAGCTCCTTATAGGATGGCACCGTTAGAATTGGTTGAGTTGAAAAAGAAGGTTGAGGACTTAATGGCAAAGAAGTTTATTCGTCCTAGTGTCTCGCCATGGGTTGCGCCTGTTCTGTTGGTTAAGAAGAAAGACGGTAGTATGCGGTTGTGTACCGACTACCGACAACTAAACAAAGTTACTATTAAGAACAAGTATCCATTGCCTCGGATTGATGACTTGATGGATCTGTTGAGAGGAGCGGTAGTGTTTTCAAGATCGATCTCCGGTCGGGTTATCACGAACTCCGTGTAAAATCCGAAGATATTCCTAAAACTGCTTTTAGGACGAGGTATGAGCATTTTGAGTATTTGGTCATGCCTTTTAGTGTAACGAATGCCCCAACAATATTTACGGACTACATGAATCAGATTTTTCATCCGTATTTGGATTCATTCGTAGTGGTATTTATTGATGACATTATGGTTTACTCCAAAAGCCAAGAGGAACATGCAAAGCACCTGAGAATTGTTCTAGAGCTTCTAAGTAAGAACCGACTGTATGCTAAACTGTCTAAATGTGAGTTCTGGTTGGAATCGGTAAACTTTCTGGGACATGTAATATCCAAGGAAGGGGTAGCAGTTGATCTTTCTAAGGTTGAAGCGGTTATGGAATGGGTGGTGCCCAAGTCAGTCACTAAGATCAGGAGTTTTCTAGGTTTGGCTGGTTATTATCGGAAATTCATTGAGGGGTTTTTGAAGTTGGCACTCCCATTGACAAAACTCACTAGGAAAGGAGAACCGTATGTGTGGACACTTTGTTGTGAAGAAAGTTTTCAAGAGTTGAAATGAAGGTTGACTAAGCGCTAGTGTTGGTTCTTCCTTGTACTGATCGGGACTTCAGTGTATACTGTGATGCGTCCAAGAAAGGTTTGGGTTGTGTGTTGATGCAAGAAGGGAAGGTTGCTGCTTATGCTTCTCGACAATTGAGGAAACATGAACAAAACTACCCTACCCACGATCTTGAATTAGCTGCAGTGGTCTATGCCTTAAAAATCTGGAGACACCATCTCTATGGCGTGAGATTTGAGGTATATAGCAACCACAAGAGTTTGAAGTACCTATTTGTTCAAAAGGAATTGAACATGAGACAGAAGAGATGGATGGAATTCCTTAAGGATTACGATTTTTGGTTGCAGTATCATCCGGGAAAAGCCAATGTGGTGGCGGATGCTCTAAGTCGAAAGTCTTTTCACATGTCGGCTTTGATGGTTAGGGAAGGGAAACTGATTGAAGAGTTCAGAGATATGAACTTGGAAGTTCGGATAAGGCCTCATAGTATGATTTTAGGAATGCTTAAGGTCACAAATGAACTGTTTGATCAAATCTGGGCGATGCAAGTTGAGGATGATGAGCTAATGGCTAGACGGGATTTAATACTAAGTGGTAAGGAAACTGATTTCGCATCGGACCCTAGTGGAATGTTGCGTTATAAAGGGAGAGTGTGTGTGCCTCGTAATGAGGAATTACGGAAGAGTATTTTAGAGGAGTCCCATAAGAGCAAGATGAGTTTTCACCCGGGAACTACCAAGATGTACCAAGATTTGAAGAAGTTGTTCTGGTGGTCTGGATTGAATAGAGATGTGGCTTTGTATGTCTCAAGTTGTTTGGTATGTCAGAAAGCCAAGATTGAGCATCAACGATCAGCGGGAGAGTTACAATCCCTAGAAATTCCCGTTTGGAAGTGGAACAGTATCTCCATGGATTTTGTGTCTGGTTTTCCGAAGACTCAGAAAGGGTACGACTCGATATGGGTAATAGTGGATCGGTTGACTAAGTCTACTCATTTTTTGCCGATGAACATGAGATACACCCTAGAACGATTGGCGGAACTGTACATCCGGGAAATAGTTCATCTGCATGGGATACCGTCGAGCATTATATCGGATAAAGACCCCTGTTTCACTTCGAACTTTTGGACAAGGTTGCAGTCAGCATTGAGAACTAAGTTGAAGTTAAGTTCAGCTTATCATCCGCAAACGGACGGCAATCAGAAAGAACAATACTGTCATTGGAGGATCTTCTGAGGGCTTGTGTCTTGGAACAACCGGGGAGTTGGGATGGCATGTTGCCTCTGATTGAATTTACCTACAACAATAGCTTCCATTCGAGTATTGGAATGGCACCTTATGAGGCATTGTATGGTAGGAAGTGCCAAACTCTAGTGAGTTGGTTTGAGAATGGGGAGAACTTGATATTGGGGCCCGAGCTGGTCCAAGAGACTACGGATAAGATTAAGAAAATCCGGGAGAATATGAGGATCGCCCAGAGGCGGCAGAAAAGCTATTACGATAAGAGGCGGAAACCTCTTAAGTTTAATGAGGGAGATCATGTTTTCATGAGTAGTCCCGACTACCGGAATTGGTAGGGTGTTGAAGTCTCACAAGCTGACTCAGAGATTTATTGGACCATATCAAGTATTGAAAAGGATTGGGCCGGTCGCATATCGGATTGCTTTGCCTCTGTTGTTATCGAATCTCCACAATGTGTTTCATGTGTCTCAGTTGAGAAAATATGTTGGGGATCCATCTCATGTGGTAGAATCTGATCAGATAGAGTTGAAGGATAACTTGACTTTTTTGACGCTTCCCGTGAGAATCATGGATACTAGTGTCAAGAGATTAAGGGGCAAAGAGATTCCTTTGGTGAAGGTACTGTGGAGCCAAGTAGACGAAGGGGATGCTACTTGGGAAGTGGAACACGATATGAGGGAGGATTACCCTTATCTATTCGAATCGAGGTATGTTTAATTTTCGGGGACGAAAATTCTTATAAGAGGGGGAGTGTAACACCCTAAATTTAAGTCTATAAAATTATAGTATCAGTCCTGGGATTCTCGCTTGAGCGAGGGAGTCTCGCCTAGGCGAGAAAGGCTCACCTGGGAGGGTGAAATCCTAGACTATACTGGAGGATTCTCGCCTAAGCGAGAGTTGGCTTGCTTGAGCGAGAGTGGTCTCGTCTGAGCGAGAGTTGGCTCGCCTGGGCGAGAAAAGTGACACTTTGGGCCTGTCGAGGCTGTAAGATCCTCGCTTGAGCGAGAGATGCCTCGCCTGGGCGAGAGGGTCAGATCTGAGTTTTTAAAATGGGCGGGACTTTCTCGCTTGAGCGGGGATGAGCTCGCTTAAGCGAGAACCCGACGAGAGCATTAAATGAGAGAAACCCCAAATACATTTTTAGGATAAGAATTGAAGAGAGGTGAGAGAGAGAGCATTCCCAAGGTCTAGGAGCTTTTATTCTTGTCCAAGAGCTTGAGAAGAGGTAAAACTCTCTATTCCAACTCTCTTCTTCTCTTGAAACCCATTTTTGGTATGTTGGATCTCTTCTCAAAATATGAGGAACCATGGAAACTCACCATTTTGAGTTATAGTTCGTTTTATGTGATTTTTCTCTTGTAAACTCTTGGTTTAGAGTTAGTATTTCGAAAATGGAAAGAGTTTGTGGGTTGGTTCATGAAAACCCCAAAACCCTATTGTGAAGATGTGGTTAATATGGAAAATGAGTAAGATGCTAGAGATAGAAGATGATTAATCTTTCTAATGTTGAAATATGAGATGAATTTGTATGTTTTAGATGTTGTAAACTTATGATGAAAGTAGTTTGGCAACATTGAAAATATGATGAATATCTTGTATGGTTAAATGATGCAATATAAGTTGTTTATGTGATATTTGGAATAAATGACTAACATTGTGTTGTATGGTGGGAATGAGGAAAGATCCTAAAGTTGGAGGCGGTGTCGGTGGAACTTGAGAAGTTGCCAAGAACCAAACCCAACACTCACCGAGGTAAGGATAAGTCTTTAACTTATGCACCGTGATAGAAAATACGTGGATTTTCTGTTGTGGATAATGAAATGTAATGTAAATCACTTAGTCGTTACAAGCATATATGGGTATGTTTGTAGTGATGAGGAGTGGATTTACTATTTATGTATTGGTGGAGTGCCAATGGAAATAAAACTCGGAATAATGAAATGAATCGTAAATCACTTTGTAGTTATAAGCATATATGGATATGTTTGTAATGATGTCAGGTGCATTTACTGTTTATGTATTGGTGGAGTGCCAATGGAAATAAAACTCGAAATAATGAAATGAATCGTAAATCACTTTGTAGTTATAAGCATATATGGATATGTTTGTAATGATGTCGGGTGCATTTACTATTTATGTATTGGTGGAGTGCCAATGGAAATAAAACTCGGAATAATGAAATGAATCGTAAATCACTTTGTAGTTATAAGCATATATGGATATGTTTGTAATGATGTCAGGTGCATTTACTGTTTATGTATTGGTGGAGTGCCAATGGAAATAAAACTCGAAATAATGAAATGAATCGTAAATCACTTTGTAGTTATAAGCATATATGGATATGTTTGTAATGATGTCGGGTGCATTTACTGTTTATGTATTAGTGGAGTGCCAATGGAAATAAAACTCGAAATAATGAAATGAATCATAAATCACTTTGTAGTTATAAGCATATATGGATATGTTTGTAATGAAGTCGGGTGCATTTACTGTTTTTGTATTGGTGGAGTGCCAATGGAAATAAAACTCGGAAAATGTATTGGTGGAGTGCCAATGGAAATAAAACTCGTTTTTAGCCGACCATGATTGGTTAGCGACTTTGGCTCAAGTAATGTAGCAAGCTTTGGCTCAAGCAATGTAGCAAACTTTGCCTAAAGTAATGTAGCAAGCTTTAGCTCAAGCAATGTAGCAAACTTTTGCTCAAGTTATGTAGCATGGTTTTCAAGAGTATGAACGATGAAAATGGTTTTAAGTAAATTTGATTTTTAAACCATTTATTTAATCTTATTGAATGTGGATTAACTTACATTGATATTTGTTGAGTTAACGACTTACTCCTTGTGTTTCTTTGGTGTATTGTCAATGTTAATCCCATTGCATGTAGGTGGAAGGAGTAAGGGTGTTTTTGATTAGGAGCTTAGAGACTTTTATTTTGATGTCTCTTATTCATTTTGTGTAACCTCATTTGTTGTACTTGAACTAACTAATTGTAACTATGAACATGATTGTTGTATATGACATTAATCCTGGAAGTTGGTAATTTGGGATATATGTAGCTATGGGTGTTTTGGAAACCCATAGCTAATTGTATGCGGTAGTTACTAAGTTACATTAATACGAATTATGTTTTTTCTGTCATCTGATTTGGTATGTCATTTTTGGTTTATAGATTGGGTGTGGTGAGGGAAGTGAAATCTTTTAAAATGAGTTCATTCAATCAGTAATTCTAATTTATAGTTAAATGCATGAAATTGGATTAAAATAGGGAAAAAATTTCAAGGGTAGAATTTGGGTCCTTACAGGAAGGATTGTAACACCCTAAATTTAAGTCTTTAAAATTATAGTATCAGTCCTGGGATTCTCGCCTGGGCGAGATAGGCTCACCTAGGAGAGTGAAATCCTGGACTATACTGAAGGATTCTCGCCTGAGTGAGAGTTGGCTCGCTTGAGCGAGAGCTGGCTCGCCTAGGCGAGAAAAGTGATGTTTGGACCTGTCGAGGCTGTAAGATCCTCGCTTGAGCGAGAGGAACATCGCTTGAGCGAGAGATGCCTCGCCTGGGAGAGAGTTCCCTCGCCTGGTCGAGAAGGTCAGATCTGAGTTTTTAAAATGGGCAGGATTTTCTCGCTTGAGCGAGAATGAGCTCGCTTAAGCGAGAACCCGACGCTATTACATTAAATAGGGGACCCCAAACACATTTATGAGGGTTAACCTAGAGAGAAGTGAGAGAATGGAGCATTTTCAAGAGCAAGAAGGCTTGTGAGTCATTTAGAAGCTTGAGAAGAGGTAAATCTCTTGATTCTAACTCTCTTCTTCCCTTTGAAACTTGTTTTGGGTATGTTGGATCTCTTCTCAAAATGAGAGAAACCATGGAAACTCACCATTTTGAGTTATGGTTCGTTTTATGTTATTTTATCTTGTAAACTCTTGGTATAGAGTTAGTATTTCAAGAAAGGAGAAGGTTTGTGAGTTGATTCATGAAAACCCCAAAACCCTAAAGTGAAAATGTGGTTAAAGAAGAAAATGGGTAAAGTGCTAGAGGTAGAAGATGAATAAACTTTCTAATGTTGAAATATGAGATGAATATGTATGTTTTAGATGTTGTAAACTTTTGATGAAAGTAGTTTAGCAACATGGGAAATGTGCTAAATATCTTGTGTGGTTAAATAATGCAATATGAGTTGTTTATGTGATATTTGGAATAAATGACTAACATTGTGTTGTATCGTGGGAATGGGAAAGATCCTAGAGTTGGCGGTGCTGTCGGTGGAACTAGTGTAGTTACCAAGAACCCAACCCAACACTCACCAAGGTAAGGAGAAGTCTTTAATTTGTACTTTGAATGGAAAATGTGTGTATTTTCTGGTTGTGCAATGATTAATTGGTGAATCACGTATTTATTATAAACATATATGGGTGTGTTTGTAATAAGGATTTCGTGGATTCACCGGATATGATTGATAGTGAAATCAATGAAAAAGAAATGTAGTTTTAGCCGACCATAAATGGTTAGCGACTTCGACTCGAGTTTATGTAGCAACACTTCGGCCCGAGTTTATGTGGCAATACTTCGGCTCGAGTTTATGTTGCAACACTTCGGCCCGAGTTTATGTGGCAACACTTCGGCCCGAGTTTATGTGGCAACACTTCGGCCCGAGTTTATGAGGCATGTTTTCTTTGTAAAAGAGATGAGAAATTGCTTTTAGCTAACCCTAAGGGGTGTAGCGACTTTGGCTCAAGTAATGTAGCACGAAAAATGAATTTCAAAGTGATTTACTAACTTTTTCTAATGTGGATTATCTTATAATGACGTTTTTGAATTAATTACTTACTCCTTTATGTGTTTGTGCTTTTGTCATTGATAATCCCATTGCAAATAAACAGGTGACATGAGGTGGTCTCATTTTTGGAAGCTTTAGGAGCTTTATGTTTTGGTTTCACTTATTTGCACTATTTTGTACATGAGTGCTTATTGGATTAGTTGAAATATTTTGTAACTATGGATATATAACTTACATGATTTATTGTAATTTTGGATATTCGTAGCTCTGGGTATTTTGGAAACCCGTAGCTAGTTGTATGCGGTTGTTGCATGACATATTGAAATGAATTATTATTTTCTGTCGAATAAGTATGTATGTCATTTTGAATTATGAAATGAGTAGGAATGGGAAAGTGAGAGTTAAATATGGTTGTTGGAAATTGTCGGTAAAATTTATGAGGAAATGAATGTATAATGAATAAGATAAGAAGAAAATTTTCAATGGTAGAATTCCGGTCCTTACAAGGAGACAGTGTCAATGTTGTTGAAAGACTTTAAAGTCAAAGACATATGCCATCAAGGCTTTAAGACTATGAGGTGTTTACTGACTCCACAATCACTCATAAAGGAGATTTTGTGCATATGACCCTCCTACCTGAAATGGAGCCTATCTCATTTGATCAAGCCATCAAGAAACACTAGTGGATTGAAGTAAGGAATGAGGAAATTATCTCAATTGAGAAGAATTATACATGAGAACTTACAACACTACCAAAGGGTAAGAAGACAATCTTAGGGAAATGAATGTATAAAGTGACGCTAAAGCCTTATGGAACTGTGTCTAAGTACAAGGCTAGGCTGGTAGCAAAAAGATTCTTGCAAAGACCAAGATTAGATTTTGATGAGGTCTATGCTCTAGTGGCAAGAATGGAGACAATGAGACTTGTCATTGCAATTGCTAGTTCAAAAGGTTGGTCTTTATGTCAAATGAATGTGAAATCAACCTTTTTTTAGTGGTCCATTGGACAAGGAAGTATTTGTATTACAACTTCCTGGATTTGAGGCTCCAAATCAAGAGAATAAGGTGTATAGATTGCATAAAGCACTATATGAATTGACACAAACACATATAGCTTGGAACAATGGGATAGATGGATTTTCATTGAAGCTATGATTTTTTAGGTGCAAAAATGAGCTTGGTATCTACAAAAAAAAGGTATATATATTGAAGCATCAATAATAATATGCTTGTATGTTGATGATTTGATTATAATTGGCAGCAAGAATGATGAAATAGAATAGTTCAAAGCAAAGTCGTCACTTGAGTTTGAAACGTCCGATTTCGGAACTCTATCATACTTCTTAGGAATTGAGTTTGCCAAAACTGATAAAGTGATTTTGGTGCACCAAAGGAAGTATATTTTTGATGTCTTGAGAGGTTCACCATGCTTAAGTGCAACTCAACTTCAACACCAATTGAAACTAGTCATACTCTATCCAAGGAGAATTCTGAAAATTCATGGGCTCAATCAACTGATCCAACACTTTGTAGGCAAATGATAGGATCTCTAAGATATATCTACAACATAAGGCCTGATCTAGCTTATGGGGTTTGACTGGTTAGTATGTATATGGAGAATCCTAAGCGCTCACACATGCTGGCAGTGAAATGGATACTCAGATACCTCAAAGAAAGTATGGATTATGGTGTTCTATTCCCTGCTAGTAGAAGCAAAGAACTTAGCAAAGGATTCAGCTTCATCTATGGCTACACAAATGTTGATTGGTGTGGTGATAAGGATGATAGGAAAAACACAAGTGAATACCTATTCAAGCATGACAATGCAACTGTGAGTTGGAGTTCAAAGAAGCAAAAGATAGTTGCTCTATCCTCATGTGATGCATAATATATTGCAGTTTGCTTGGGAGGACAACATGCATTGTGGTTGCAAACATTACTTATAGAATTGGGAATGCAAATGGATGAACCAATTTTGTTGCTTGTAGACAACAAATCAACCATCAATTTAGCAAAGAATCCAATGGCTCATGGTAGATGCAAGCATATAGAAACCAAGTATCATTTCTTGAAAGATCAAGTGGAGAAGAGCAACTTGAAGGTGTAATTTTTCAAGTCAGAAGCGTAATTGGCTGATATACTTACTAAACCATTGAAGATGGATGTTTTTGAAAAACAAAAAAGAGAACTAGGTGTTATTAGCATAGCTAGTATAAATTAAGGGGGTGTGTTGAATAAAACTGTAATTCATATAGCTAGATTTAGAAGATAGTTGAGTTAGTTAGTGTACATTCTATAAATAGAAGGCTTATAACCATTTGTTAGTTGATGAATAATAAAAACAGAAAGTTTTCATTTTACTCTCTTTTCTCTCATTCTGTTCACTTTCTTCCTTTCATTCTTTATGCAAAAAATTAACATATGTCACTTATAAATCAATCACTAATAAATAAAGTATCACTTTGTAACATGTATCATTTTTTGTGGTAGGAGGATTATTAAGATGATTTAGTAGGATGATATATCATTTTCCTAATGTATATAGCTAAACAATATATGGATGCACTATGTATCACCACAATCACTCTAAACACTCCTATAGAGAGAGAATGAAAGTTTGTGATTTTATCTTCACTCTTAAACCCCATAAAGAACAAGAGAGTCTCCATTGACATTCATATGAGATTGGTTCTATACACGTGATATTAGTATCACTATCAAGCTAGTTATTGTTCACCAATCAAGATTTATAGAAGTTGCACTCCTCCTAAACAAGAACACAATGATCGAGGCTCGTAATTAAGAAGACATTGATTTAGAGTTTGTGATCAAAAAAGTAATTCAAATAAATGATATATGATATAGTGATTTTATATATATAAATATTTATAACCACAATGTTTATAGATATTACACTATTTTGTCAAAGTCTAATGTGGCCTAACTCGTCCCCACTAAAATGTTGAGTCACTATGAAATTTATACAGTCATTTTTTGTTCAACAAATCCTGACCTTTTTTATCAACCCTATTAAAACTCGAGTTCGAACCACATGACTTAGATGAAGAGGACTGAATGGCCAACTTTATTTATGACAAATGTTAGAATTAATAGCTAGTGCATGATCTATACGTTGACTACAACTTTGCATGGTATCAATGTGAAACGTCTTTGTTATCATAGACATATTTCAAAAAAATAACGAAATTACATAAAATAAAAATACAAACTTATTTGATGGATATGAAAACGAACTAGCATGTTTTTATCTTTGTTTTTAATGACATGTATATAATTTCTATTTAATCAAATGGATAGATGTGTTATTGAATATTACATTTTCCTTTGTTTTTAAAATTATTTACCTTTCCATTAATGAACATAATCATAAATCTACAAAATGTTTCTTTAAATGAATCGTGATAATTTCAACTTATATTTTAATTTTTAAATGAATTTTAGAGGTACATATGAAGATAAAAATTAAAAATAAATTAGAAGAAATTTATTTTATTATAAAGAAATTATTAAATTTAAATGGTTGAAATAACATAACTTAAATCTTAAATCCACAAGCAATAGCTTTTTTTTATCAGCTCCACAAGCAATAGCTAATAAGGTGTTAATCTCCTTGTGTGAGGTTTCGCGAGATATATATAATGACTAAAGGATTAAAGATTCAATTTCTAAGCGCAACAATTGTTAAAAAAAACAAGTACGTATCTTAAAAGAGATTAGTACTTAACTAAAAGGCCGAGGAAATACTTTGACAGTACCCAAAAAAAAATGGGCAAGGAATTGTGTCGGTGATAAAGTGGCAGGATTGTTGAGTTAAAGATGCCTGGAAAGGCAGTCTGTAAGTTGTACAGGCTGTACTACAAAGAGAGAGAGATGGGACGATGAAGGGTATTTTGGGAAGAAGAAGGTATCATTGAGGAGAGACTATCATGGTTTTGGCGTATATGGGTGAAGTAGTGAGAGAAAATGGAAGAGAAGGGTACACAAAAGAGAGAAGAAGTGGTGGGGTTAGTGTCCTATTTGGTCAAAAGATATATTGACTCAGACCTCTTTGACTGTCCCTTGTGACTCAGAATGAATGAGCACTCTCTGCCCCTCTGCCACACTTGTCAGCAATCCCTCCCTCTTCACTCCCTCCTACCCCAAATTTCATTTCTCATTCCCAAAATACCCTCCCATCACAAATGTTTACTATCGATCTTTTTTTCGAGTTGAGTTTTGGATGCAAACATAAATGCAATGTCTGAGTCATCTCATAAGTGTATGACTTCTATTTTTATTTCTTCATTCCAAAATTCAACTCACAAATATACTATTGTTTCATGACCTTGGCATTATTATCATACTGTATTCCATCTGAAGAAAAGGAAAACAAAAGGGTGAAATAACACATAAATAGAAACTTACATGTCTACAATATAGATAAAGAAACAAATTAATTAAATTATGTACATAACAATCACGAAATGAACAATTAATGTTAGACTTGGTATCTCCAACAAAGAATGGAACATATACCTTGCATCACTCATCACCTGACATATATCATGTGAAATCAATTTGTTGAAACTGACTCAAAAGTAGTAAGAGGTGGGGGAGGAAGGAAAGAATGGGCTGATATAACTTTCTCAAATCATCACATAATTAATAAACTAAGATGAAGAAGCATATATATATATATATATATATGCATATTAATTAATTATCTTTGGCCATGCCGTTGATCAGAATTAATGAGTGACTGAATGGCACCGGAAAGATCGGTGACGGCGGCGACAAGGGTGGCAATGCCTTGCCGGTGAACCTCATTCCGAGCTTCTTCCATCTGAATCCTCCTTTGCTCTAGCTCCATCATTTCACGGTGCCGTTTCTCCTTCTCCTCTTCACAAGTTCTAAGTGCTCGTGCCAACACTGTTGCACTTTTCATTATGCTAGAACCAAGGTTCCTAATTTTCCTACGTTTAGATTCCGAGCCATCACCATCACTTTGCTCTGTGCTTTTAGAAGATTGTGATTTCTCTACAATCAAACCATTTCCTCAATAGAATCACAAAATTCAATTCATAACATTGTTAATTACAAGGATCATTGGAGCTACATTATAGCATGCAATAACGAAATAATGAAAGAAGCATAACATGTAACAATTAACGAAGACTAAGAAAATCTTAGCTTAAGCGTGAAATTGAAAAATGGTCCCGTTCAGCAGGTGAATATAAAATATAAAGATGAATTAATGAGTATTTAATTTGCATGAGTTTTGAGTATGAGATGGTATTGGTTAATGCATTAGTTACGTGGACAACCAAAGTAATAAATACTTTAAATTTCTAGGAAGATTCGAACATTCGTTATTATTAAGGATTAAGATTATGTCATCCACCACAAAAAAGTGGATCCACCAAAAAATAATGATTAAGATTATGTTAATGATAACACCAAGAGGGATTAAGCAACTTAGAGTCTATTTTCTTGGACAGCCCACAAAATCCATGACAATCATGAGATGGTACCCTTTCACACACTGGTTTGCATGATTGTACTATATAACCTATATTTATTTATTATTTATTGCATAAATATTGTTTCGTTATTAGAAACTAAAATAAAACACTTTTTTGTCTGTTTTTTAATGGGAACCATAATCTTTGTGCAGTGGAGCAACGTGGTCTCAGATACCATCAACAGTTGCACCCATATTTCTCATCGTGCACCGTAGGATGCAAACTACAGATTCATCAAACGATCAAAAAATGTTATCACATTGAGGTGTATTTTAAATAGCATGGAACTAAGTGTACCATATAAAATTAAAAATGAAAAAAGGGTCCTATTAAATGTGACAGGGTTTACAGACCCTGCAAGTTTGACCGATAACTCAAACATAACACAAAATCCAAAACTTGTCAAAAATAAATAAAAAATTAATTTTTTATAAAAAAACTGCAAAAAAGTGTTTGTTGTGTTAACAGTGATATCTAGGCACCACATTGATTACTGCATTACCTGAAACCGCCGGAGTGGTGGAGACAGCCGGGGCTTGCGGCGGTGGGGGAGGTTGTTGTTGTGGCAGTGGAAGAGGTGGTGGTGGTGGTGGAGATAGTTGTATTGCTTGAACAGATGGTGGTGTTGCTATTGTAACAATAGGTTGAGGTTGTGAAAGTGGAGTGGTTGTTGTTGTTGTTGTTATTATTCTTGGCGTTTGTTTTCTTTGAAGAACTTCACTTATGGCTTGGTACACTTCAAAGATCATATTAGAAGGTAGGTTTTGCTCTTTGCGTTGTTGTTTGTTGAGTGTCCAATAAGAAGAATTAGAAGAAGAATATTCTAACAATATTTTGGACTCATAATCACGAACCTTCTTGTAATCACGAAGCAAGTTGTCCCATTTATCATTGCATTGATTCTGGCTTCTTAAACATCCATGGCTCCAGCAATAGTTCTCAACCCACTTCCACCTTAGTTCACCAGTGTTTCTGCTTCCACATGCAGATATTGAAGAAGAAGAAGAAGAGGGTGTTGATGAGTTTAAACTTGCTGTGACTTTTAGCCTTCTTTCATCGTCTAGTTTCTTTGCAGTGATGAGGATCAGGGTTTCTTGGATTGTCCAGTTTCCTTTCCGGTATTCTCTTATTATTAAGGGAGTGGAGGAGGTGGTGGTTGCGGTGGCAACACCTTGGATGAGAGGTGGTTGGTGGTGGTGTGGTTGAGTCGGTAAGGTTGGTGGTGGCGGCAATGGAGTGGTGGAAGGGTCAGACATGGTATTTTATTGATTTGGCATGAGATTGTGGAAGAAAGATATCGTGAGTGAGTGAATTAATGAGTGAAAGAGAGTGATGAGTTTGTTGTGTGTTAATTTTTTATATGGGTTTATTGTTGTTATAGTGCAGTGAAAATGAGAAGTGAGATTTGATTTGGGGAATGGATTTTGGGTTGTTTATGGTTTTTGTTGTGTGTTGAGTTTGTGAAGGTGCGAGAAGAGAATTGAGAATTCTATGGTTTAAGGAGTAGGTGAGTGATTTACAGTATTGGGTATAGAAAGGTGCCACGTGCGAAGGTGGTGAAACCCAGCTTTGATGCACGTGACTGGACTATCTCGTACTAATGAATTTGGATCCTCTCTATTACTATAGAGTCCATTACCATATTATGATTTTGTCATGTGTCCAAAATAAAAATCCAATAAGCCCAATTTTAACTTATATTTTAATAAAATAAATTGTAAAATTCATTTCCCCTTGTAATCCAGTACTGGACTATCTAGTATTGGAGAGGAGTTGGGCTCCATACTAATTGATGTGTTCGAGACCAATCTTCAAGTGGATGGGGATCACCTGTCCCAAAATGGTATCCACATTCATGTCCCGACCAATTAGAAAAAGAGAAAGAAATGCAAGTGAGTGAATTTTTTAAATGAGATGACGATATTTTATTGGCCGGGATAGTGATGGGGACACCATTTTGGGACAGGTGATCCTCATCCTCCTCAAGTACTAGAGAGACGAGTGTTTTAATCTCCTTTTGTTTTCAATATTAAAATTATTATTTTATTATAGTTAAAAGAATAAATATGTTATAAAATATTGTATTTTCTTTTGTTTTTGAATCATTTGTATTTTTAATATGGAAGAGTATCCTTACTTCTTCCATCTATCAAGCAAACATGGATCATTTATGACCATTTGTCTTTAGGGATATTTGAACTTTTGGATGGGGAGGAAAAAGTGAATCATGATGGTAAACATACCTAGCAAAATTGACATGATTATTACAAAATAAAGATGTATCACAACAAAACACAATTTTTGTACTTACAATGCATTTAAATGTAGTGCGTACGAGTCTTGGATATCAGCTCAATAAAGCTGGTAAAATGGGTTGGTCGAGCCTGTTTGATGAATGAGTGTGTTTAGATTTAAAAAGACTGCAAGTTGATCTTGGACAATTATGGCTTGGTTCAACCAAGTCTTAACACGGTTAGACTGTTGTTAGAGATGAATGAAGATACGTTATCCCTTTTGGTATTTCTAATGGTATCTTGAACTGATGAAAATTTGTCATTTAATTGGGAAAAAAGTTATATAAACATAAAATAATATTCTATTGGATGGGGGACATGAAGACAAAATTCATTTAGGATAGATGATCCATATTTGCTTCCGAGTCAGCCCAGGCCATAAGGCCACTTATTCATGTTAAAAGTTGACATGTTACAAGTCAAGTTTTTCAACTCAAAACTCTAACATGGATATAAAATCTTTGTGCAAAGGTGATAACAAGCAACCAAATAAATACAGAGGAATAGAATAACACAGGAGAATTTGCTAAATTTTTTTAACCAATTGCACCAATGATTATATAAGCATTAAACGACTACCAATATATTATTAGATGTTAGAATTACAAGCTCTTGCATACACAATTTTGGTTTATATAATACATATATAGAATATTACACTAGCCTAGTATGACAGGCCCAAGAGATATTTCTAAACAGGGTAACTTATAACAGTGAACTTGATTTTAATATATAGTCTTGGTCTCTCCTCTCCAATTCTAAGCAATATGAGACTTCTTATAATAATATACTTCAACGTTCCTCAGTAATCTCTAACATGGTTTAGAAAGACCAATTCTTGTCTTCACGACCGTCTAAAAAGGTTAGTGTGAGCGGCCCATCAATAGAGTCCTCTGTATCAAATGATTTCGGCGTCCAACGCAGAGTCATTCACGTTGCCATGGAGAGCCCATTCCAAACCACCTCGTCAAGAACTTGCTTTATTAGGTAATAGACCATGGTTTCACTCTTCTCCAAACTTGTAGTGCAACTTCTCCAAACTTGAATCATCGTCTAATGGAAACACCTCATCTAACTATTTTTGTTAGGAAGGCTTTTGATACAAGGAAACTACTACATCAAAGCCTACCAACAATCTACATTTTCAATATTTAGTTACAAACTTAACCATGGACATTACTTGGAAAGCTTCAACATTTGCTACTATTGTATATACCAATAATCATAGTTCGGAAGAACTAGCATAGTCCACCTTAAAGAGTATATCCATGACTTATTTTGCTACATTGATTTGATTAATTTGCTTGTTTACATTCATTCTAGGCAAATTTACATATTTGTCATTCAAGCATATAAATAATATTTTTTTAAAATTATGCGGTTGCGTATAAATATGTGCAAAGTGGTAAGTTTTTAACTTCAACAGTTGAGTCACACAAATGTGTAAACTCGCACCTTCATGACCTAATTGCAAAAGTTAATAATAACCAATATCGATGTTGAGTCACTATGGATCAAGGGGAAGCGTAGGGTACAATGTAAAAGGGCAAAAATGGTATTTTGAGAATTTAAGAATTTGTTAGGTATGTTTAATAATTTAATTGAGAGTGTCAAAAATGGAACTGAATAGGGTTGAAAACAAACTTATCTGAGTTGAACTAGAGCTCAGTTCGGTTGTTAGCTCGATTAAAGTTCACGAATTGTTTGGCTCATTTCAATTTGGATAACTTAAATAATTAATTCGTTTTAAAAAAATACTACAAAATGTTATATATATAATATATAAATGTTATATATATATAATATATTATGAAAAATGTTAATATAGATCATTGAATCTTATTTGAATGGTCAAAATTAAAGGATACATGATTGGTTGTACGACCCAGATTTATTGTTCTCACAATTTTTATATAAGAATTATTATCACTTGAGCCATTATATATATATGGTTTGATAACATGAGCTCACCATTTTCTATGAAGGATTATGTTAGCAATGTGTACTCTAATATTGTGACTAAAATATCATTAGTTGCTCAATTAAAAATAAGGCACATGTCAAGGTTATTTTAATAAACAAACTATATTAAAATTAAAAATAACAAAATCCTTATCTTCTTACCCAAAACCTCTAATCCTATCTAATTCACAATATTTTCTCCTAATGCACTCAAAGACACTGTAAGTCACCACCTAAATTGAATGCAGAGTAACCACAACATAGAGCCGCCACACCACTGCCCAGAGCTGCTGTCGTATAAAATAGCAAACTCACAGAGCCATTGTTGCACATAACTGCTTCCGTCAAACCCTCAATCTCTCCCGAACACTCAATTTAATTTCATTGATATTCACATGATGAGTGATTTGTTGGAAAGTTATGGGTAAATAATTGAAATGGAATTTCAGCTCTTCTTTTTAAAGAAGCTAAAATATAATGGTACAATGTGAGCACCAAATTTTTTTCATGTGTTGCTGAATTCTGGTTTATAGGCCTTTGTGGGTTCTAAATATCATGGTAGTGAATTTCAGTTTATGAGCTCCAAGAGCATGACTTTCATGCATCAAAAGACAACCTTCAATAAGAAAAATGTAGTCTACATAACTAGAGTATTAGTGGATGGAGAATATTGTATAATGCATTTTATAATTCTCAAGATTAAAAGAAGAAGATGAGAAAGCAAGAACAGGGAAAATAGATAAAAGTTTGAAGAGGAAAATATTCATCTTCATTATAATTTCTTGTACATAACAAAATGAGTAAAAATGCCTTATATCAGAATTCCCTTACAAGAGGTGATAAGTTAGTAAGTAACTTCCTAAAACTTCCTAAAACTATCATTCTGCAACTGCTATAGGTGGTGTTGTAACTAGTTGCTGATGTGGCAGATATGAATCAATACTCTAACACCCCCTCAAGTTGGAGCATGGATGGAATGAAGGCCCAACTTGGAAATGAATCGATGAAAGGAAGCAAGAGGTAGGGGTTTGGTGAAAGCGTCTGCAAGTTGTGCAGTTATGGAAATAGGGAACAAATGTATGAGCCCATTTTGGATCTTCTCTCGAATGACATGACAATCGATTTCAATATGCTTGGTGCGCTCATGGAAGACAGGATTATGTGCAAGATAAATGGTAGAACGATTATCACAATAAACTTGAGCAGGATTGAGAAGAGGAATGCGCAAATCGGCAAACAAGTAGTTAAGCCATTGGATCTCACATGCCAAGCTTCCAAGGGCACGGTATTTAGCCTCAGAGGATGAGTGACTCACAGTGTTATGCTTCTTAGACTTCCAGGAAATGAGGGAGGAACCAAGGAATACACAGTACCCAGTAATGGATTTCCTAAAATCCAGACAACATGCCCAATCAGACTCTACAAATGCAGATAATTTGTAATCAAATTTGGAAGGAAATAAGAGTCCTTGAGCAGGGGAGGCTTTAAGATATTGAACCACCTTCAACGCAACTTTGTAATGAGGAGTCATAGGCTTGTTCATGTATAAACTCGGTTGCTGAACAACATAAGACAAATCAGGCCTAGAAATAGTCAAATAAATCAACCTTCCCATGAGGCGTCTGTAACTCGGAATATCACTGAAAGGTTCTCCTTGATCTGCTCGAAGCTTGACTGTGGGTTCAAAAGGGACTTTGGTAGGTTTAGTAGTAAGAGAACCAGAATCTTGTAACAAAGACAAATTATATTTTCGTTGATTAAGATGAATTCCCTCCTTTGATCTAGCAATCTCAAGACCCAAGAAGAATCGCAAAGGCCCTAAATCTTTGATCTTGAAAGCTTTGTCAAGATATGATTTGACTCTATTGATCTTTGTGAGATCTGGGCATGCCAGAACCATGCCATCCACATAGACTAAGATGGCAGTAAAGGAACCAGAAGAACCTTTGGTGAGTAAAGCTTGATCTGCCAAAGAGTGAGAGTACCCCAAAGACAATAATGCAAAAGACAAAGTGGTGTCATTCTCTGCTGGATTGCTTAAGTCCATAAAGTGACTTATGCAGATGACAAAGTTGATCAGGATGAGCAAGATGTAAACTAGGAGGGGGAAACATATAAACTTCCTCATGCAAATCACCATGAAGGAATGCATTATTAACATCCAATTGCTCAAGAAACCATCCATTAGTTGCTGCCAAGGCAAGTACAACCCGTACTGTAGTAATCTTTACCATATGAGAGAATGTATCAAAATAATCAACTCCCTCCATTTGAGTATATCTCTTTGAAACAAGTCTAGCCTTGTATCATTCCAAACTACCATCAACATAATACTTTATTTTATAGACTCATTTGCATTCAATGGGAACCTTGCCATAAGGAAGTGAGACAAGGGACCATGTATGATTCTGCTCCAGTGCCTTAAGTTCAGTATCCATAGTTGCTTGCCAATGAGGATGTTGACATGCTTGCTTAAAGGATGTAGGCTCTTGTGAAACAGAAACATTTAAACAAAAATATATGTATGAAGATGAGCAATTGGTGTAGCTTAGTACTGAAGATAAAAGGTAACTTGCACAAGAGGATGATGAGTCACACAATGCAATACCAGAACCAACAAGATTGTAGTGATAGTCTTGGAGATATGAGGGAATTCTTTTGGGTCTTTGTGATTGACGAGTGGGTAAAGGAAGGTTTGGATTAGTAGAAGTAGGTGTTGTGTTTGGATTAGTAGAGGTATGTGTGGTTTTTGGACTGGTGTTTAGAGTATGCCTAGTGGATGTAGTGTTAGAATTAGTGGCAGAGGTGAACGTGGATGTGGAAGTTAAAGGAAATAAAGTAGGATCAGATGGAGAAGGATATATATCCAATGGGAAAATGTCATGATGAGGAGTCAGAGAAGAAGAAGGTAAAACAAGTTTAGAAGAGGCATTTTTGGAAGAGTCATGAAAAGGAAAGAAATGTTCATAGAACATAACATCTCGAGACAAAAACACCTCATTGTTATTGAGGTCATACAATATAAAACCTTTGGTTCCTTCTCTATAACCAAGTAATGCACACTTTCTGGCTCTAGGGCTAAATTTAGTTTTACCCGATTGGATGGTACTAGCAAAAGCAAGACAACCAAACACTTTCATATGGCTAAGATTGGGTAACATATTGTAGAGTGTTTGATATGGACTTTTATTTTGTAACAAAATAGTGCACGGCATGCTGGATTGCAAAGTTCCAAAGCTTAGGAGGTAACTTGGACTGAAAGAAAAGGGCTCTAGCTACATTAAGAATGTGTTGATGTTTTCTTTCAACAACACCATTTTGTTGAGGTGTTTCAACACAAGTGCGATGATGCAGAATTCCTTTGGAGGAAAGATATTCATGCATTAGGAATTCAGCACCATTATCACTTCTCAAACATTTCAATTTGGTTTTGAATTGTGTTTCAATAAAGGAGAAAAAATTCACAAGATGATTCCTTGTTTCACTTTTACACTTCATCATAATAACCCATGTAAACCTGGTATGGTCATCATCCAAAGTAAGAAAGTACCTATAACCAAACAAGGATGAAACAGAAAGTAGACTCTATATATCAGCATGAAGTAAGTCAAAGCATGTATTGCATTGAGAATTGCTTACAGGAAAAGCTAGTTTATTTTGTCTAGAGTAATGACATATCTCACAAGGTACATTTGGTTTATTACATGATGGAACATAATGAAATTGTTTAGAAAGAACTTGCAAAACAGAATGAGGTACATGACCAAATCTTAAATGGTAAAGTAAAAAATCATCAACATCACTTGGTGAGGAGTGGACAGCAAAGGCAGAATGTGTGGTGGGTAAATCTATCACAAACAATCCATGTTGTTGACTAGTTGAACTAATCATCATCCCTGTAATATTCTGCATAATTGTACAAGAACCTTGATGAAATAGCAAATTACAATTCATTGTATGTATCAATTTGTTAGCTGAGACTAGATTAACATGAAATTGGGGAACATAAAGGACATCAATCAAGATAAGATAGTGCGAAAGATGTATGGTGCCACAAATGGAGGTTGAAACCTTTTCTCCATTTGGTAAAGTAATGATAAAGGGAGAAATAGTACTGTATTTAGTGAAATATTTCAAGTCATGAGTAATGTGGTCTGTGGCAATAGTATCCAATAACCATTTCAGACCTATGTTACCTGTTGTGGATGAAGAAGGCAAAGCAGTGTTCACTACAGGGGAATCAGTTACAACTGCATTAACATTCTGACTTGAATTCAAGTTGGTTTTCTCAAGAATATCCAAAAAACTTCTCATTTGCTCTTTTATTAAACCTTCTTCAGTGTGTATCATTTCTTGCTTGTGATTCCCTTGCATATCATCACAATAACCAGATCTAGTTCTTGTTTGATCATAATTGTTATCCTGAGGTCGAGTAGCTACATGATTTTCCATCTTATTGGGCTTAGTCAACTGGTAACCAGATGGATAACCATGCTTCTAAAAATAAGTGTCCACAGTATGATTATTCCTTTCACAAAATGTGCAGAATCTTCCACTAGAATTTCCTTTATTGAATCCAACATTAGAATATCTCCCCCTTCCCCTAGAGGTGGTACTGTTTTTGCCTCTAAAGCTAGGCACCATAGAAGTACTCATTTGTCTATCTTGTTGTATCAACAGTGAAAAAACTTTGCTAATCAAGGGAAGTGGTTCAATTAACATGATCTGAGAACGTACTTGAGCATATTGCTCATTCAACCCTTTCAAAAATATAATCACATAATCATGTTCTCTATACATCTTAACTCTTTCAATTAATCCACAAGAACATAGCACAACACAACCACATTGACCAATTGGTCTGAAATTCTCAATCTTCTCCCATAATGTCTTCAATTGAGTAAAATAATCAGATATAGACAAGTTACCTTGATTAACCCTATAGAACTCTTATTATAACTCTACAATTCGGAAGATATCTCCTTGGGAAAACCTCTCTTGTAGATCCTTCCAAACTTCAGCTGCATTATCAATCCACAAAATGGATTTGGCAATCAAATCCTCAACAGAGTGTTGGAGCCAAGACAACACCATTGTGTTGCATCTTATACACGGGCTGTGTAAAGAACTACTGGAAGAAGGTTGAGGCAAACTTTGATCAATGAACCCTAGTTTGTTCTTCGATTGAAGAGCGAGCTTCATAGCCCTGGACATAAGTGATAATTCTTACCATTTAGGAGAGGAGAGACAAGAACGAGAGCTGGATTCTCGCTTGAGTGAAGTAAATACGGATTTGAAGGATTAACATTAAAATCATCCAAGAAACTCTTATTCGCCATTAATCGAAGAAGAGTAAAAGATGTTGATTATCGTGTAGAAGAAGTGACGAATGTGTTGAAATTCAGCAATTAGAGAGAAGAATCAGCAAAAGAAAGACGAATAGAGCCTAATATGCTCTGATACAATTTCAAGATTAAAGGAAGAAGGTGAGAGAGCAAGAACAGAGAAAATAGATAAAAGTTTGAAGAGGAAAATATTCATCTTCATTATAATTTCTTGTACATAATAAAATGAGTAAAAATGCCTTATATCAGAATTCCCTTACAAGAGGTGATAAGTTAGTAAGTAACTTCCTAAAACTTCCTAAAACTATCATTCTGCAACTACTATATGTGGTGCTATAACTAGTTGTTGATCTGGCAGATATGAATCAATACTTTAACAATAATGATACCTCTACTTTTAGCCACATTATCCCATTCTTAATGGGTAGTTTTTTATGTAGGAAATACCAAATTCATGGGATGGATAACTACTTGCTTTCAAATTTTCTGCACATGAATTCTGTACAAGCAATCAATTTCTGACTGAAAGAAGATGATAGTAAGGAAGCAACCACTCACTCATGTGTTTATCATATCAGCCTTGCACATTGAGGTCTAGAAGTGGTAAAAAAGTAACATGAAGAAGATAACCATGGTAGATTAATTTAACAATAGTGGTCTATGTTCTTGGAAGTTACTAGTTTGAATGAAATTGTCTAATGTAATGGTGATTGACAATTGATAGATCAAACTAGTGGGGGTGTTGTTAACTCCCTCATCTCTCACTTCATGGGAAGTTTCATTAAAGTGGATGAGTTATTTTCTCTAATAATTCCTCATAAATCCTTCTATAAATAGAGCACTTGTGCATTGAAGAATTCATGTCATCATATGCTATCTCATGAGTAGAAACACATATTAGAAGTTATAATCCAAAGAGATTAGTTAGAGTAGTCAGGAGTTTCTATTGTTAGAAACTTGTTAGGTTGGTTAGTCTCAAAATAGCAAGTATATAAATAGTTGATAAAGCAATGCATATGACTTAGAATTTTTACATTCAACATACACACTCTCTTCTCCTACTCTCATAAACACACACACTCTTTCTTTTCTCCTCACACTCTCTGTTTTCATTTTCTTTCTTTCAAGAACTCTAACATTTGGTATCAAGAGCTTTGTTGAAGATCCAATTCCTTTTTCTACTGTAATCATGGCTTAATCCACTGGAAATTATGCAACAAATAGACCTGTTTTTTATGGAAAGAATTTGTCAAAGTGGTGCATTCAAATGAAAGTCATCTTTGGTTACCAAGATGTATATGAAATCGTAGAGGAAAGACTTCCAATCTTGGAAGACAGAGTTAGTGAAACTCAAAGAAATGCCTATAAGCAACACAAGAAGAGAGACTGCAAGGCTTCTCCTTCACCAAGCTGTTGACAATGCTCACTTTGAGAAGATTGCAGGTTCTACAACTTCGAAAGAAGCCTGGGAAATCCTCAAGAAGCATTATGCTGGTGTTGCATGGTTGAAGAAGATTAGGCTGCAAACAATGAGGATGCAATATGAGTTCATGAAAATAGAGGAAGGTGAAAGAATATAATCTACGATTTCTTCACTAGGATAATCACTCAAACCAATGCTATGAAGGCTTATAGAGAGAAGATGGAGGAAGCCACAATTGTTGACAAAATACTCAGAACTATGGCCCCAAGGTTTGAACATGTTGTGGTGGTCATTGAGGAATCATGAAAGATTGATAAGATGAAGGTTGAGGACCTTCAGGGGTCTCTTGAGGCTCATGAGAAAAGATTGAATGAAAGAGGTATAGACAAACCTTTACACCAGGCACTACAGGTTCAAACAACCAGAAGAGGAACCTCTTTTGAGAGGTTCTCAAATAGAAATCGTGGGAAGACACTTGAACAAAGTAATGGCTAAGGAAAATCTCACAATCAGGTGGTACCACCATGATCAGGCTGAATCATCCATCAGAAGTTTGAGCTAAAAGTTGAGAATAAATCAGCCATAAACTTAACAAGAAACCCAGTTAGCCATGGAAGAAGCAAACACATTGAGACAAAATATCACTTCTTGAGAGATCAAATTAGTAAATGAAAGGTTGAATTGGTTCACTGCTCTACTGAAATTCAAGTAGCTGATATGATGACAAAGGCATTGAAAGTGAAAAGATTTGAGAAGATGAGGAACATGCTAGGTATCGTTATGTTTTGATAGAGCATGTTCATGTTATTTAAGTAAAGTGTAATTTTTTGTTGTTTGTTTTCTTTCTATACTTTGTTGTATGTGTAATCTTAATCCAATGTTAGAAGTTATAATCCAAAGAGATTAGTTAGAAGTAGTTAGGTGTTTCTATTGTTAGAAAGTTGTTAGGTTGGTTAGTCTCAAAATAGCAAGTGCATAAATGGTTGATAAATGCCTTTTTTTAAACGTAAGCAGCAATGGAGTTGGGCTCAAGTGTGAAATACATGGCGAAATATCCTTTACAAAACTAGTAACTTTGTTGTGAACGCTTCAAATTTGCATGCACTTCTATATATCATTTTTATCATGCTTTTGTTATTTCCATTTCATGTTTAGACACCATGGAAAGCATCTCACTTAAAAATCTCAAATATCCTCATCTTTTAATTTATGAGAGTGAAACTGCACAACTAACATAAACTTTAATAATTTTAATGGTTTAGTCAAATCCTGCACAACTAAAAATAAAAAGTCGATTCCTAAAAACGACACTTATTGAAAACAACAATCTTATATATAAAAAATGTATCATAAAATGATGAGATATCCTTACTAGTAAAAAAAAAGAGATTTAATTTTTAAATTTAGTCACACTTTTCTTGTTACATATACTTTTTTGTGTTTTCTTGTTACACATACTTTTGTGTACCACCTATAAAGCAAGATTGACGATATTTTATTAGCCGGGACAGGGACGGACACAGAGTAATTTTATCTGCCCAAACACCAAACCCCCAGCAATTAATGTTTCGAAGGCCTCAAAATTGGGGGCAGGGAGATAAATAAGGAAGCAACTAAACCAATTGCATCCCATTGATTGATATACAAAATGCCATAATATAGAGTAGTTGTTCACATAATCACATGTGACAAACAACCCAATAGGCACATTACATTAGTAGATAAAACCAAAACAAAAAAAACATAGTCCCAACATGGAAACTACAACATGATTAAAGACAAGAAATTAAAGTGCATTTAAGGAAGATATATTATATTATTAAACATGAGTTCCATGAGTAGCAGGGATAGCTGAACCCTTGTGCATTGGATCTCCTCCAGTAACACCTCCTCCTACACCATAGTCAGTGTCACGATATCCTGGACCATATCTGCTGTTATATAAACCAGCATGGATTAGCAACAAGTATATTAGTTGTGTGAAGGTTAGGATTATTATGAAGGCCTCCACTATCTTTAACCTCCACCCTCTGTGCCCTCCTATGTTTATCTGCTTGCAAGCCAACCTGTTACATTAAATGTTCAATAATAAGCATATAGTATAATTTAATAGTGAAGGATTTGTAAGATAGTATTATCAAAATGAAGTTATGAAAACATTATTCAAAATGTATGGTTTACCCAAAGGCAAGAGCAGTGACAGCCCAAGCAATGAGTGCTGTGGCTCCTGCAGATGCTAAACTGTCACTCCTCCACATTCTGATGTGATTGCCTCCATTGAATTTGGACACTATGCCCAGAACAGCTGCTAGTATTGAAAAGGTTAAGAAGAATATGGTTGCACCGTTTCCTCCAAAACCTGAGAAGAACATCATAGGGTCATTTTCTTCTGTAATAATAACTTCTCAATCAACAAACAAAGCAGCCACTTTCCAACAATTCATATAAACTTACTGGGGTGATGTGTTGTGCCATTGATGAACCTGTTGAGGCACCAACTAGCAAAGCCAAGGACAAGAAAATACATGATCAAGTTAAGAAACATCAAAGGAGCTGCAACATTCCTTCCAACTGTAGCCATATTTCAGTAGCTAGCAAGTAATGTTTGTTCTATAAAAAACACACAGAAATTTCAAAAGATAAAGCACAGAAATTGTTGCACCTATTTGCACTTCAGAATGCTTAATATTCACTCTCTCTGGTGAGGTTCAGAGGCTGGCATTATAAAGCATTATATAGAGACCTCAAATGAATATTAAGGACACGTGTCAAGCAACAAAGTTATGCATGTGTGCTCTCGTGTACAGGTGTTAGGACACTTGTCAAGTTTTTTTCAATATCTTTTCTACAACTCTCCCTCTTGGTCTCTCGAAGTTTAACCAAACGGTGCATTTTATATGTAATTTAAATGCATGCATGTAATAGAAATTTAATTGCTGTAAAGAAACTTATTTAAAAACACATTAAATTCCAAAAACTATTACATCATCATAACTGAAATTATTTTAGTGTTGCATTTATCATTATGGGTTATATATAAGAATATATATCTATTGGATGGACACTTGTGTAGCTCTTGTTCGAGAATTAATCATTCTTATCCATTAGGACTTTTATGTTTTGAAGTCATTCACTGTCTTGTGATATTAAATTCAGAATGTTGTTATTCTATCATCAAATGATAAAGCAAAATGCTCCAAGTGGGAGCTATTTTCGGTCCACTTGAAGAGCAAAGTGGGGAGAGAAATAAATTTTTATGTCTTTTTTAATAATGTTATCTTATAATTTAATTAAGATAATTTTAAGTTATAATTCGATTTTTAAATGAATTTTTGGATATGCTTGTAAAGAGAGAAAAATATGACATGAATAAATAATTTGATTTGTTGTAAAATTAATTTGTTAAATTTAAAACGTCTACCAAAAAGTATTACATCTATTTATTACCATCGAATATACGTAAATTATACAATCTAATGAGTGAAGGTTAATCCTTTGACCATAGTTTTAATTTTGAACGAATGAGATTTTTTTTTTGGATATAATTTAGAGTATCCTCTCATCCTTATTGATTAATAAATTATTTCAGTTTGAAGTGTATGGCTATCTCTCACAAAATATATCATTTATATGAATCAAATCTTTGACCATTATTTTCTCTATGAGATAATCCAATAAAATATTATATCACTAAGTAACTCTTTCGAATGAGACTTTAGCTATAAGTGGCTTTATCGTTTATAATAATTTTATTCGGGCTTGATCAATATTATATTACTAGAAAATGCATGCGCCCAAATAAAAATAATAATTCATAGTCTATTGTTTTCTTTTTTTTCTTACAAATATATTCATATGCTTTGGATAAAAGATTTGAATATTCTAAGTGTGAATTAAAGTATTGAAGAAGTCTTACATTATTGAGAAATAAATGAGATAAAGAATATATAAGTGGATGAACTCATATACATAATGGTTTAAGGTTTTTTTTTATCAAGATGTAACGTCAAACTCAATTATATGCTTCTTCCACTTAGCCCGTGGAATAACGCTATAGCTTATTGTCAGACTCTTCCACGACCTGGGAACCTCCAATCATAAGGGGAATCTATTATTATCGAGCATGATAAGAGTGAAGAACTACCATGAAATATTACGTCTTGAACCAAAACCTTTAAAGCAATGGTATCACGAGTCTTTTCCACTTATAAATCGTTTCACTTGCCCCTTATTTCTAATGTGAGACTTCAAACTTGAATATATGCAACAATCTCCCCATTTAAGTGTGGGGATATAAATACTTACACATTTGGCCCCCTTAAGTCAACCATCTCCTAGCCGAACCGTCGATTATGCTACCATTTGTTGGATTCATCCACAACCAGGGAGTCTCCAACCATCGGATAGTCCTATTGTTACCAGGTATGGAAAGTGTAGAGAGCTACCGTGAGACACCACGTCTTGAACTCAAATCATATGACAATGCTTCGATTAATCTTTTCCCTTCATAAACTCTTCCACCAATTTCCTTACGTCCAATATGGTATTTCACAATAAATTTATCATTTATAGATAAAGATCTCCCATTGTTTGGACTCCTCAATCTTAAAAAGTTGTTTAAAAGACGATGGGGTCCTTATGTCATAAGTGTTTTTGACAAGAGGTAGATGATGTGTTCCATTGATGATAAGACAAACCAATCGCTCTAGATATAAATAGAAAGTTGAACTCTAGTTTACAAAATATTTAAAGTGACGTAACTTACACAAATGGGAAAGATGTTGAATATTTCAAGTGTGAATTATTATTGTGTTGTAATGTTATGTTGATGGAAGAATTTTAGACATTTGATATATTTTATTGTCTTATTTTAAATTATGTTTTTAGTAAAAAAAATGTATATTTAATTTAAAATTTAATATTGTGTATTGTACTTTTATCATGATTTCTTTGTCATTTTAATTTTTCTTCTTCTTTTAATTGTTTTAAATAACATTCATGACGGTAGGAAACATGTGCATAAATATTTTCTTAATTTATGGTACTTGCAGATCTGCTGGGTATTCAAGAACCCACAGTAGCAGACCCAACGAATACGTGCGCAGCCTCGAGGTGGGTTTGGATCCTAAAATGACAAAACGAGACGAGTCCGGGTAAGACACTACCTGGATCTATCCAGACCCATTGACATCCCTACTTTGACTTAAATATATAAAGTGTAGCAACAAGACATTGATCTAGTTGTATAATGTCTTACTGAATCCAAGATAGACTATAAAATCAAAGATTTGATTCCCTCATAGCGACTTGTTGGGAAGGAGTCATACAACCCAAAAGGATTAGTTAATTATTGATAAATATCCTTACTTATGCCAATAAAATAAAATATATAAAGTGTGTGTGTTTCATTTTGCTGATTTTTGTGCCTAGATAAATTGATTGTAATCTTGTTTATTTGATATTAATGTAATGGTTGACTTGAGCACATTAAAATTTGATGTGGTATGGCCGAATCCAAAATTCAATTAGACTGATTTTGCAAGTTCAGTTCAAAATCTATTCATTCAATGAATCCATATTAAGTGCAGAAATAACAAAGAGAAGAAGCAAATGTTTGTTGGTCCGATAGATAAACAAGACAAAATATAAAAGTTTAGAAAATATGCACATTCTGTTTACTATGTTCTAAATTCCAACAATAATTATATGAGCATGTAGATCCAAAACACCTTTCGATCCACAATAAAACAATGTGCTCCTAATAACAAAAACATCAGATTAGTTCTAACTAATTCAATGATAAAAACACTGAACTATATTTATGCAAAATTCATTACTCCATTTAATGTCAATTAATCACAAAGATCTACCATATTATGCTTACAATTTGAATCAAACAACCACTTCAACTAAAGTGGTGATTCAAAGTTCAAACTATTAAACATGAAAATTAATTATATGGTCTCTAACCTATATTAGTCAATGCAGTTTCCTAATCTTCAAGGCTAGATATGCCACAACTCTGTACCCAACCAACATTGCAGTCAATGCTGCAACATCTTTCCACATATTATCAAGGTCCAAGCACTTTATGGAAGGAAAATCTCTTATCCTACAATGCAACCCTGGTTCACACTCATAAACCTCATTCACTGAATACTGAACTCCTACCATTAACTTATAGCAATAGTGACTAAAAGAAATGTACTTCAACCATGCTATAAAAGATGGCATGTGTTGATTGTAGTAACCACCAGCTAATAGAAACACTAGCATGGTTACTGAGGCTAGAGTTGTGGCCTGCTTCACATCCATGAGAATTGCACCTATTGCTAGGCCAATTCCTTGAGAGACTAGTACATTGAAAAGCATGATCAAAAGGGTTAACACAAATGTAACAAGTGAAGGTTTTAGACCACCCATCCAATAGGTTATTGTTACAAAGATTGTAGGAAGCACAAGTTCCATTGGTAAGTCGCCGATCGTCCGCGCAACATAGTACGAGGAAAGATGGTACATTCCTGATGATTTTTCTTTTTTCAGCATTGGCCTCTCTAGAGGAAATACAAAGATGGCATTGAATAGAGGGAAGAATCCCCAGAATATGGAGAAGAAGAATAGCAGTCCAATCTGTCACAAGAATAATATTGCTCTAAGTACTCTACTAATACTACATGAGAAACTTAGTACTTTCTACTATATTTATGTCCGCATGCTTTTAAGAAAGACTTAGAGATCAATGTTTTGTCATTAAACATGATTTATGATGGATAAATACTTAGTTGTTGTTGTTTTCGATGTCTGCGTGTTTGTGTGTGTCATGTGTAAGTGGCAAATTGTCTAGTAATCTTCATCCTTATACATATATACCTGATCTTGTACATGTGAGGGATCTGAGTGCCACCACAGAAGTCCAGAGAGAATGGAGACAGACAAGACTTGAAAAATCTTTAAGCCAGAAAAAGATTCATGCCTCTTCTCCTTTAAACCCCTCTTAAGCAACACCTTGAATTGCTCCCACCAACTAGTGCTCCATTGATTATCAGAACCTACCAAGATTGAACAATGATCATTATTTAGCTACTGTCTTATACATAAACTATGCTCTTTACTGATATATAAAGGAAAATAAGACCAAGATAGCATGGAAATTTCACTTACTTCTTGGTGTCCCTGATGTAAGAGACGCTGAGTCATTGTTATTTCTCTGAATCTCTTCTTTCAGAATAGGATATAAGTTTTTCTTATAGGATGAAATTAGGGACTGTTTTATTGAAGCTTGATCATCATGGTTGTCTATTTGATCATAATGTTTGACATCTGCAACTATGCCTGCAAATCCACAGAACCTAGAATATTAGAAAGTTCACCAGCATGTCTCTCAAGAAGTTCCATGCATGTCCACCAAATGTTTTGGACCGGTATGTTGAGAAGTAAGTCCCACATCGCCTAACTTATTGTCTCGGGAATAGTTTAAATATTTATTGGATTATTTTTCACATTGTCAATTAGTTTTGAGATGGAACCTTAACATAATGCACTAATACAACAAAAACTCAATAATCAACTATGTTATGTATGATTTTTACTTAGAAATCAATTATTCTAAATATGTCAATTGTCTGTATAAAAATCTTTATATGAATAGCACATAACACTTTTTATGTTTTAAAGTTAAAGTTGGATGAACTTTTAGATTTTCATAACATGGCTTATGACACAGTGGATAAGGACTCCAATGTTGTTAGGTTGTTATAACATTGGTGGCTATATTTGTAAGAAGGAGAATTGCTCAGCCAAAAAAGAAGCTTTTTCTTTTAAAATAAGACAAAGGATTCACGTGAATGGATGAAATCAAATCGTGATGGCAATTAGAATTGAATTCAAAGAAAACACTAAGGAGTTATGTGTAATGGAAAGCAATATTTGTAGGTGAATCCAAGGCAAGAAGAACAAAAAGTAGTAATTAATTCCAAAAACATATATACTTTATCTTTCACAAAACTTTTTCTTGTCATGAGCATTGGACCATTACAAACACCTTTACAATTTATTATATAAAGTATCTTTTGTGTTGATTTATTACTAAACGAAAGAAAATCACATGTTATGAAACAGACCCAAGAGGCTATTAGTGTCTTATTATCAATTTAATGTTTCTAATGACCCATTAGTTGTTTCCACCTTGAAAAGAAGGATCATGGGTTGAGAAAAAACCTCAATCCTTTAGCACCACTATTATACAAATTTTGAAAATGAACCCTCACCTAATAATTAATGACCACAAGTGTAAAACACTTCACTTGAATATCATGCATGGACATGTTTGTGACTTATTGGGTCAATAATGTTTTGTGAGGTAGACATACATAAAAGCCCAAATCTCCTTTCACTCATGATACTTCATTGTGAAAAAGCTAGTGACACAGCACTTTTGCATGTATATCTTTTACATGTGTGTATATTTAAACATATGAACTCCACAAATTAGTACTTTCTTCTGATATGCTAACGTGACAAATCATGATAACAGTATATATAAAAAATGAAGTCCATAGAGTAAAAAAATGTGAAGATTTAATGTACTACTATGTGTTAAGATTAAGCATGTTAATTTGTTTTATTTATCACTAACTCAATTATGATCCAAATTTGATTAAAATGATTACTTACCATTAGCAAGGTCAAGCAAAAAATCTGCGGGGTTCATGAAATTGAAAGCTGGCACATACCCAATGGACTCAAGATAATCCATGACCCGACCCGACGACCCGCTATAAATCGGGTACCCATCAGACAACACAACCACCTTATCAAACATTCTATACAACCGGCTTGAAGGCTGATGAATGGTGGTCACCACTGTCCGGCCGCCACGAGCAAGTCCTCGGAGCAGCGAACCAATCCGTTGGGCCGTGGTTGAGTCCAACCCGGATGTGGGCTCATCCAGAAACAACAAACTCGGGTTCACCAACATCTCCTGCCCGATACTGACCCGCTTCCTCTCTCCACCGGAAATTCCCCGAAACAAGGCCATGCTGCCACCAACTGGGCTGCTACGGCAGCGCGTGAGACCAAGCTCCGTGATGATCATGTCCACATGTTGCATCTTCTCTTCCCTGGTAAGAGTCTTTGGTAGCCTCAACAAAGCAGCATAGGTAAGTGTTTCAAGGACGGTAAGGTGAGGGTATTGAACATCATCTTGTGACACAAACCCTATCTTGCGCTTCACGGAATTGGAGTTAGGGTTTCCATTGTATGTTATAGTGCCGGTGATTTTTCCGGCGAGGCGGCCAGCTAGGGCGGTGAGAAGGGTGGTCTTGCCGCTGCCTGAGGGCCCTAACATTGCCGTTAACTCGCCGGGAAGGGCTATGCCGGTTACACCAGTTAGTACTTTCTTCTTTGGATTTGGCTCTTGCCTTGTTATACAACCTTTGTTCTTCTGGCTTTGTAAGCTTATGCTGTAAGAAACATCTTCAAACTACACACAATAAAGAAAATACATGTTCACGTTAGAAAGATGTTTGAACAATCTAGTTGTCATGATGGACTAAATAGCAAAACTTAGCTCATGAAATTAATGTGCACTCGTAATTTATTAGCAACTCAAGTTACTGCACTATATTATATGCATGGGTAGGATTAAATTTATAAAACTGCCATCAACTTAAACCTTTTCTGTTTATCTTACTTTAGAAAGTTACATGGATTATTTAAATGCAATTTCACAATCAATCTTAGATTGATATATCGAAGAAAAAAACATTTGTACTACATGAGTAAGGGAGGAAAAAATGTCATCATATCACTCTAATGTTTTAAATTATACTTCACAATCATAACGACTACAAAAATAGTAGTCTCGGAATTCTTCACAACCACATCACAAACGTATTTGCGTCACATTTCATCCAACCTTTTGCAATGCAAAAGCATTTTAAAACACTAGAACATTCAAATCCCGACTAATCGAAAGAGTTTTATAAATTAAAGAATAAAAAATCTTTGAGCATATTATGAGAAGGAGAGAAGGTGATTGATGAGTACTTTAAGGGTAACTGGACGCAAGGACTGGTGAAGAATAGATAATCTTGCAGGTGTTGCTGTTGGTTGAGGCTGATTCTGATGTACAGGAATGACATTGTTATCCAAACTGGGTTTAACCTTGTTGGTGTTAGAACCATGTGGTTCACCATGAACCGAACCGGTCCGGTTCATGATGGCATGATTATTTGGTGCAATATTAGTTTCTTGCTCATGGGCCATCATCTTAAATTATATGGATATATAGAAATATATATACTTTGGTTAATGATTCAGATAGAAATTTGATGTGAAGAGAAGTAGAATAATGAAGATATGAGTAGTAAGGAGAAGGAAGAAGAGAGTCACATGAGAGAAAGAAGCATAAGGTGAGTTAATTATAAAGTGAGGAAAGACACGAGAAGGCACATAAAGAAAGGTGTGATTGAATGATAACAATATGTAGTCTTTATAGGGAGAGACAACACATTTGTTTGCTACTGTTGTATGTTGTTGCTGTCACTACTATTTGTTATGTTGAATGATGTTAATTATTCTTTCCTATGCTCAAATAATTGAGTTAATCAGAATAATTCAGGAGAAACATGGGTCTTGGGCTCTTTTGTTTTTTTCCTTTTTGAGGGGGAAATGTATCAACTATTAGTTCAATAATTAGATTTTACACTTCACTTAATATAGTTATCATGATGAATATTACATGTCCTACTTTTTGTGTTAAAAATGTGTACCAATCTAATTAAAATCTGTCACTCAAAAGAAAATTAAAAAAACATAAAATAATATTTTTTATGTTACTTAGTGCAATGTGATTGGCTTGAGACATAGAGACACAAATATCTTGGGACGGGTGATCCTTGTTCCGTTTTCATATCTATACATAATTTGTATAGACACATGTCATTAGATTCATTAAAAAAGTATTTGGTTCAAAATTTATATATTGTTAGTCAATTATTCATCGTTAATTTTTAATTATTATTGATTCTTCAAAAGAATAATACAGATGAATGATGAATGAGACTTTGTATAAATCTTTACAATGACAATTCATAAATATATATATATATCGAGTATAAAATCACATGATTTTTTTTTTGGAAATGTAATGTTCGTTACTAATTTTAAATAATTCGAATTAATTCTTTTACAAATCTGTTTACTTACAAGATAAAGACCGTATTAATTTTATTTTAAAATATTAGGTGTGTTTCAATTTATATAGGAGGATGTAGTAAAACTCATTATCCATGAATATATAATGGTTATGGCATTGAACATAGCCACAGGTAAGGAGAGCATTTCCTTGATTCCTTTACTTTTTTTGTGAAAAAAGTAGTGGAGATTTTTGAAGTTTGGGGGATGTGCACTAATAATAGTAAAAATCAAAATAGGTGGGGGTCCCAACATTAGATTTGGTGATATACACTGGTCCTCCAAGTATAAGAATGCATATGCTTTTAATTGCAATGTTCTGTAATTAAAAAAATGTTATTTAATAAATAAATAAATTATAAAAATATAAATTAATGTTTTTATTTTAGTTGGTGTAATTCTATTGAATAGGAACATAAAAACATATTTTTTTGGGGTAAAGGATGTTAGAATAATTCAACAATTAGGTGGTCTATGTGTTTGAAAGTTACTAGATTGAATGAAAGTGTGGGTATTAGTAACTCTCCCTCTCACTTCATGGTAGTTTCCACGATAGATGAATAGTTATAACTCCCCCTAATCTCCTTCTATAAATAAAGGCACTTGTGCATTATAGAAGTCATGTTATTCTTTTCTATCTCATGAATAAAAACACAAAGTGGTAATTAGATAAGCATTAGTGAGTGAGTAAAGGAAGTGTAGTGCCATATAGAGAATGAAGAAAAATGAGTTCCTACTCATCAAGAAACGCATAAAGGGAAGGCAGAGAAGTGAGAACAAATGCAATCGAAAAGACAACCAAAAAAGTAACCAGAAAGTGCAGTAAAAGAGATACCGCAATGAAACCATATATTTTTCAATCTCTTCATTTATCACATGTGAATGTCATAATGTTAAGGTTTTAATTAAAGGGTTCTTATAAACCATTAAAGGCTCATGAAATTTTCTAAAGTGTAAGCAGGATCCTGATCAATTTTTTGACAATGACAAATTATGAAAGTTTAATTTTGAAGTAGCATGTAGTTGGTAGGAAATCAACGTAAAATTATTATCGGTCATAAATAAACTATATATAGATTTTATGTTTTCTTTAGTTGGGGGGAATGAGAGAATAGAGATTAGTGAGAAAAAAGAGAAGAGAAATAGATGAATAAGAATTATAATAAATTTTTGTATTATTTGGTATGTGAGAAAGAGAAAAGAAATAAATGGAAATAAATCTTTGAATGAAAAAAATATCCATATAATAAAGAAAGTATAAAAAAAGTGTTTTAGTACTAATTAAATAATTAATATTATAAAATTTATTTTAAATTAAATATTATAATGTAAAATATTAAATCAATTTATTTAACATTATAAAATATTAAAACTTGTTTATTGTAGCACAATTGTCACAACGTTTTTTCATTAAATCAATTAATTCAATTGGTAGTAGTTTGTGTAAGAAAACAATATAAGTGAGAGTATTTTTGTCATTGTCAAACATATATCTTCTCATTCCTCATTTCTTTGCATACAAGGAGAGTAATTTTGGGCATGTGTCCCACACAATTTTACTTTTTCTTCCCTATTTCTCATGTAAACCAAAGTAGAGAAAAATATTAACTCTCTCTTCTAATGACAACTTCTTTACTCACAAACTCTTGCCTTCCGAAGAACACTTAAATTGGGTCGTTTACGCTTCAAATTGGTTATTCACATTTTTCTAACAATCATACTTCTGTATTTTACAAAATTATATAGGTCAATCAAAAGCATCATTTGAGGATATATGGGGTTCTGGAGTTTTGAAATATGAACCTTTGTATTCACGAGTACCTCTGGTACTCTTACTATGGATAAATTTTTTTTTCTTTCTGATAGAAATAAAAACTAGATTCTAAATATAACCGAGAGATTTTTGTTTCACTCATATGATGTTCGTACAATACGAATGGATATATATATATATATATATTCTCTTAGAAGATGTCTTCGCTTCATTATTACGTGAAACTAAAAATATCAACTAAATACAGAAATCTGAATATTAAACTAAATCAGTGGCCATTTACTTCTACCTTGTATTTTGGATCAAAAAGTCTAAAGTGACTTTTATGAAGAAATCTTGTGCATGCACAATGTCTATTAAGAACACCCAATAAAACACTATTCTGTCATTAGAATAAATGTTTTATTTTCTTATTAAAGTTTATATTTTGGTGATGGTTAAGTGTTGATTAGTCGGGCCTATACAAGTCTTTCTCTTTTTTATTGGCAAAAATGTAAGTTATTATATATAATAATACTTGAGAATAGGAATGCCCCTCTATCTTGAATATAAAATTAAAGATATATAGCATATATATTATATTATATGTTATAAAAATGTCTAACTATATTTATTTCCCCACAATCATATATATTAGACACAAATATTTGAATGAAGATAAACTGTTTCCATTTGTGTCTTATGTTTCCATCTAATTAGAAAGTGACACTTAATTAAAAAAAACTCATAAAAATATAAATTAATATTTTTATATTATTTGTTAAACTTTGAATAATTAAGCACATAAAGACATGGTCTTTTTCGAACTTCATATGTTCTAAATATTTACAGTATAGTGTCATTAAATATCTCAGGTGAGTTTTGCTACATACCCAAGACTCTTAAGAAGAAACTAATATGTGTAATTTGAATCAACCATGCATTTTTTTTGGAAGGTGAAAATTCTATTAAAAAAAGAACCATGATGCACCAAATAGAAACAAAACACAACAACAAAGGCATATTACAGCTCCAAAAGGAGTATAAAAGGAAACTACAAATACCTAACAACCAAAGAGGATCTAACATTAACACGCGAAGCAAATCGGGTTAGATACCCATTCAAACCAAGACATTGAGAAGCCTTTGATTCGATTTTTGATCTAAAACCATGTCTTAAACTTTATCTCAATCAACAACTTTTCCATACTTTTCCTCTTGTTAAAGATGATATCATTTCTACATTGCCATAAAGACCAAATACCAGACATCCAAATCACAAAACCAACCATGCATTTGATGAAAAACAATTTTTATGGCATGTATTATCATTTCAGGCACGCAAAAGATATATACTTTCCTAAATTAAAGAGAGAAATATTTTGTGAGCAGACACCAACTAGCTATGCTGATAATTTTTATGTAGATGAATGCATGTATTCATAATAGTTTTTAGACTTGAATCCCTTTATTATTACTACCTTTTTACAAAACATTAATCATGCAACTTGAAATCATTTTTTTTTTTACTTTTAGTTCTCTACTTTTGTTCTTGTTTCATTGTTCATACGTCAACTAAATATGCTACGAGTGAATAAAATATATTTTATCATACTATTTGGAAAGAAAAAAGTAAAGAATAAAATATAAAACCTTACTTTTACTATAGAAGATCTCTCTCGTAGGACACCAAACCACGTGAAAAATCTTTTATTTAGGTAAGAAAATCACCAAAAAAAAATTTGTTAGAATTGTGAGTGAACACCTAAGCTTATTGCTTGTTTGACTTGTCCTCTCTTTATAAGGTATCTGCTTTTTGCCAGGGTGTCATGAAAAAATAAAAGTTGAAGAAAGCATGGTTCCCCAATGACTTTCTAGGTGTCAAATAACGATTCATCTATAGAAGTAGTGGCTGAGATTATTGTATGTGGTCTTTCGCATAAAAGGTAAGCTTGATGGAATCATAATTCTATAAGGTGTTTAATTTCTTACACATTTTTCTTCCTTGTGGTTGGTGTGTTTTCTTGTTGATGTAAATACTGCCACGCTTAAGGAAAAATAATATTGCATATGTGGGAGTAGGACCCGACCCTACTTATTCACTCACCCAATTTGACTTGATGGTGATCAAGTTAGAGTTTAAAAATTAGACCCAAACAATATTTACAGTCGGGTAGGGGATAAGCATGACTCATCCCATTGTTACCTACTCCTCATATTTATATGTGTTTCTATTTGATAATAATGACATCTTTTTGGTCGAAAATATTATTGATTTTCTAATTTTTTAAGCATATATATGGTTAATAATATATATATATATATATCATTTGATAAGTTAAATTACATATTCATAATAATAAATAATATTGAGAATAATATATCTAAAACAGATGTACATTATATTTAATTCAGTTTAGGATGGATCTCAAAAGCTAATCTAATGAATATTTATGGTAGTACAACTCTTTCCACCTATACACCATGTATTCAATTGGCCATACTTTAAAGTGTTCAATTTTCAGTAATTTTGATGTTTTGAAGACAGAAATAAGATACAAAGACAGGAGACAATCTACCTGAGATCATTACAAAATGTAATTGGATGCATTATGCATCCGAATTGAGATGACAATATACCAAAATGTATGTAGATTCTTTTTTCTTCTAGGTATTTCTTTCGTGGAATTTAGTATTCGTAAAAAAAAAATATTTCAAGGTGAGTTGCATTTTGCACTTAATTTAGTTAAGGTTAATTACAGTGTTCTTTTATCTTTCAATTTTAGCTTCTAACCTAGACCTCGGGTAACTTAATGATGTAACAAATATTTCAATTCATAGGAAAAAAATGTGTATATAGGAGACTATAAGGTGCATACAATCAATATCTATGAATTATAAATTTGGCAAACGAAATTTAATTAGGAGACTGTAAGGTGCATACAATCAATATACAGAAGAAATCGTTACACAAATCATAGAATAAAACATGAGTAACCAATGTTAGGAAAAATATTAAAAATCCATATGACCAACAATATCAAATGGTGATAATGAATTCTAGGGATGACAAAAATATCTTACAAGTGGGTACTCGTCAAAACATCTGCAACGGGTATCCACAAAAATAGCTCATTGGTAGAAATTGGTATTATGATACCCGTTCTGCGGGTACCCACATATATACTAATTAAATATTTTATACTTAATAATTATTTTTTAAAATTATATTTGTCTATTTTATTATTATTTCATAATAAAATTTATTGTTGAGACTATGATATAAAATTATCGTATACATATTATATTATTCAAATAATAATTATTTTTATATATTAATTATTCTAAAATATATAAAAATATAATTAAAATTGAAAACTCGTTTTGTACCCGCGGATATTCGTTACCCCAAATAATACGGGTATAAGCACGGGTATGCACGGGCACCCGACCCTCTTGTCATCTCTAATAAATTCCCACCTTATTCCTTAAAAAATGGATCACATCATAGTACACCAAAGAATTAGTAAATCAATGCTCCTTAATTACTTGCTAATGAATAAGTATTCACACAAAGATGAAGGGCATGAACTATATATTTTATTTTTATCAATAGAGATGGATCCAAATATAACCGAGAAAATGTATCCTCAAAACTTTGAGCTCCATTCTTTTTCCTTTGAGGTACTCCATAATAAATAAAAAATGATTGATAAATCGAGAGGAGATCACCACAAGCAAAAATTATATTCTTGATGAGACCGATCCATATATAGTTCAATTTAGAACTAGGAAAAGGAATATCTTACTAATGAGAAATCCTAATTTTCATGAAAATCAAATATTCATATTCATGTTTGGCACGAATATAAAGGGAAACTAACACCTAGAATGAAAACCAATGGACCAAAACACATAATGTGATCCAAAACTACAAAACAGAGTAAAAATGTACAAAAACATTATTTCTATTTTTACTACCGAAAGTTTATATTTGTTTATTACTTTTGATCTCACTATTTAAAATTAATTATTGGGTCTTACCTACTATGATTCTTTCCTTATCTTTATGCACGTATTTATCTATGAAAATGTATCCAAAATACTTTGGATTCTCTCATTACAGTACTTTTCTTCTTAATTTTAAACATTTCATGCATTATTGAAACGTGTATCCATTTCGCTTTTCGTCTCTTTATTGTTGGGTACACTTGTTGTGCTAATCCATTGTACCATATGCCAAGTGTTCGAGCATTGATCAATTGTCGAACTCTTTTCACACTTTCCACCAAGACAAATTAAAAAATCACACCAAACTTTGGAAAACGGAACTTTGGTTGACAATATGAGAAAGTTTCCTTTTAAAAAAATAATTATAAAGGTTTTGTTTGTGAAGAGTTAAAAATAATTATGTTTTGGTTATACAAAAGAAATTATTATATTATTTTTTCGGTTTTAATAAAATTGTTAATCTTTCCCTTCTTTATATTTTCATATTAATCATTATTTTTAAGAGAAATGTCGATAAACAATCTCGAAATTTTATGTCTTTTATAAACAGTTATCATCAATTATTTATTCTTCCTAATTTCTCATGAAAATTTAATTGTTAGGAAAATTGATTCATGCATAAAGATTATGGTAATCACTAATAATGAAAAATTCACATCATGTATTTTATTTTAATATCCTCGACATTCATATACTATTATTAACTTTTAATTTTTATATAAATATTATTGTATTGTTTCATTTTTACTCTGAAATTTATTTATGTTATTATTCTTGATCAATTTATATTTTGATGATAATTTTCTCAATTGATATTAACAAATATTTATTGTGCAGTATTATGAGATTATTGACAACAGTTTCATTCTTGGTTTACTAGTAATTTAAAATTATTTTTATTCATATATCAATATTATAACAAATAAAATTAAAAGTAATTAGAAAGAAAAAATAGTTCAAACTAGGGGTGAGTGTGGGACGGGTTGGGACGGGTTAAGGCTTGTCCTTACCCGGGCCTAAATGTTATTCAAATCATTTTTCTGAACCCGGACCTGACCCTAGACCCAGAGTTAACCCGACCCTAAATATTCACAGGGCCAACCTTTAAACTCGGACCCGACCCTAGACCCGATTAAATATAACGTATACTCATTTTACATAAAATCTTCTAAATATTATTTATTATTTTGAATATGTAATTTGACATATAAAATAATATATGTGTATATATATTATTAAACATCTATATATTATGAAAAATTAGAGAATCAATGATATTTTCGACCAAAAAAGTATCATTACTCTGTATATATTTGAACAGAGACACATACAAACATCATGAGAAAGTGAAAATGGAACGGGTCGGGAGGGTCCTGTTTGATCCCTACCCGACCCTAAATATTGACTAGGTCTAATTTTTGAACCCGAACTCGACCCTATACCCGATGAGACCTAACCCTTTTCAGGCCCGACCACAATCGGGCCATACCGAGTGAGCGGGTAGGGCCGGGTCTTGCTCACCCCTGGTTAAACCTACTTATAAAAGACATAAGGTTTTTAGACTTAAGGCTTAGTGTGTATCTCTTATATAAAGAAGTAGAAAAGATAAACATATAGTTGGAAATTTATATATCATGAGTTTTTAATAAAATAAAAAAGAGAAACATTTTTATGTAAAGATAATTAAATAGAAAATGAAAATAATTATTAATAGTCTCAACAATTATCGTCTCAAAAATATAATCTGTCTTGTCTTTATGAGACATTTTGATGTTTTTGTTTTAATTTATTTATAGCACTTTTTTCAAATTTTCAAATATAATAAATAAATTTGTTATCAAATATTATTATTACTTAAATAATTTGAGTTTTAGAAAGAGAAAATAATATAGTTTCATTAATAAAGGATAATTGTTCTTGGTACATAAAAAAATTGACGTTTATTAATGAAACTAAATTGACGTTTATTAATAAAATTTTTTGTCTCTTTCCACCACTCAAATATAAAATATACAGTTCACTTGTGATACTAGTTTTATAATAATTTTTTGGGAAAGTGTACTAAATCCACTTATAGTTTTAATTAATTACAAATTGATATTATAAATTTTTAAATCGTCTCAATTCATCATTTTTAACCATCCACCGCAAAGGTATGTATGAGATATATGATATTAACTATTATTATCATACCAATAAGTCATTTCATTCATTTATTGTTAAGTTATTAACAGAAAGACACGAATAAATTTAAATCCAACTTCCAATAATATAGCACACTCATAGCCATTTTTATCCTTTGTCTTATATATTCAAATTACATATTTAATAGAAATTTAAAATCATTTGTGCTTTTACCAAAAAGACATTTTAGAAACCAAAAAAAGTCATGCTGCTTAGATTCAAGAAAGGGGTAACAACAGACAAATCAATCTACTGTAATTGTTGTTGAAACAATAGAGTGAAGGACATTGGAATTGTCATTTGGGTCTGAAAATTTTGCTTCAATCTCACCTAAATATGGTTTCTCTTGTGGGTTGTTGAACAAAATCTATTAATATAATTATAATAGTTTAAGAGTAAATTGAGATAATTTAAATGTTCACAATGCCAGTTTGCAAATATCCAAAAGTGTTAAGGGTGTAAATACAATTTTTCCTATTTTTATAATACCAAATAATTATTCTTTTAAGGTGAGGAAGGAGATAACACATTTTTTAAAGATTTGAACTCATACGCTTACTTTTTATATATCTTATTCATACTTTTGAAGTCCTACTTTTTCTTTTCAATGTGAGTTTTTTTAATTAAAAAAGTGGTTCAATACATAATCTTCTACTTAGTAGGGTTTGAGGCAAGTTTCTCTCACAAAATCTGAGTTTTTTTATTAATTGTATATAGCATAGTTAAGGTACAAACTTATATCCATAGTTTAAGCACAACTTATATCCAAGGTTGTAAATAACAATTTTGTTAGTGGTTTCAGACATTTTGAAAATATTTACATACGTTTATATTGGTTGCAAATTTAGGTTAAAACCTTGATAATATTCCACTTTGCATAATCTCCCATGCATACATGATAGCACCTCCGAACAAAAGCTTTTTCATTCTCAAATATTATTCTCACCAAACATGGTGTGCCATGCATGTTATGCAAAAGTGATTTCATGTGAATACCCTTAACTGAGAGGAGTTAATTAGAACACAAGCTGCTTGGTCCACGTCACCTCATATTTGTGTAAAATGACAAGATTACAATGCAGAATAAAATAAAGAGAGACCAACTATAAATCGTGTTCATGTTGTGATTGCAGACATTGTATCGTTGATTGTAACGGTTGATGTATGAATTGTTAAAAGATAGCAGCATAAAAAAATTGTGATTGAAAATTTGTTTATGAATCTAATTCCATACGATACAGTCGGATATGGCCTGATTTGATAGAATCAATGAGATTTATTCTACATCGCAATACTTGGGACCTAGTTGAATGTCTTCATCAATTTGATAAGAATTGTGATAAAATGCATTACTCGTTGCCAGGGCAAGCTTAGGTGTAAAATGATGATTCTCCAATAGCAATCAAGAAAGTTATCCTTTATTTCAAAAATCTCATTCATCATGTACCGGAATATTCAACAATAAAAGGAACCAGAGTCTGCATTTAAGAACACAAAAAAGTAGACGGGGGAAGTGTTACATTATGATAATAAGGGTACAAAGCACCTGGATAGAGTAGTGTAAAGTAAGCCCTCATTAGAATTGGAATGGGATCATATGGGATACCTCAGCGGAATTGCAACACGTGACAAAAAAAAAACTCTTTAGCATTCATGATTTCATGTTATTTTTTAATAAATTAAAAATTAAAAATTTTAAAAAAATTCTCATCATATTCAGGTACTAATTCTCATCCTACTGGAGAGGAGTTGAACTCCACTAGTTGTGGGACAAAGGACAAGGTTACAACAAAACATGTCGACCCTCTCCTTTTCCCATCAAAGTTGTGGTTCATTTGAAACCTCCATGAATGGTGCAATTATAAATGCTAAAAAGTAAAACTCTAACATATTAGTTTATGTTATACTAAAGTGAAGCATCACTAGCTCTGTCACATAATTCAGTGAATTTTAGCCTATAATTGTTCCAATGAAATTTTCTCAAAAGGCCACTCTCACAAGTGGCAGTGCACGCTATACAGGCACGTATTATCCATTATTCACACTCATGTGAGACTTTAACCATCAAATGTGAATTTCCAACCTTGACTAGTTGTGTAGCACTAAGTTGCTTGCTACGTTTTAAATTGTGGTTGTGTTTGCAATAACTTTGCAATTATAGAAATCGAAATTTCGAATTATGACATTAAGTGTTCAGTTTACAAAGGTTGTATATATAAATTTAGAAAATCTCACGTAAAATGGCTTGAGATATACTAACAAAAATGAGAATCTCCAAACAGTGGAATCCGCAAAAACTTGAGAATATGCAGTCAATTTACTCATTGTGTTTATAACGTTTTGAGTTAAAATCACATTAATAGCATGAGGCCTAGTTGCTAAATAATATGTATATATCTTTTTAAGCGTTTGTAGAGTAGTGAAGGCTTGACCTGGATGAACTCATAAGACTCAACTTAAAACTTATTTTAAATAAAGATGGAACTTAAAGAGATATTTAATTATTAGAATATTTTTTCTAATAAACAAGAGGTTAAACCCCAAGTAGCTAATAAGAAACAATTTTATAATAGTAAACACAAATAATACTGTTGAGATAAAAATAATAATGAGGCATATTAGAGACTACATTAATATTGTGGAATAGTTTTCAAACCCTTCTAACTATTTTCTTGATTATATTGTTTAAACAATATGTAGATAGAAATATCACTTGTTCTTTTAATCTTTTTTTATCGTTAATAAATATTATTGCTGATCAATAAAGTATATATACTGAAAATTTTCTGATTGATAGCAAGTTTATACATATAATTTATGGGGTACATAGTTATTTGTGGTAAAAGTTTATCTAAAATATTGTAATTTTTCTAAGTAGATGGGAGACACGTCCCCGATGGAAGAAGACGTAAGTAGGTGTGTGTAACTCTGAACAAATATATGTTATTCTAAATCATATTCCAAATCTTGCACAAATGACAATGAATTAAAAATAGAAAATAATAAATGTTTAAATTTTTAATTGATATGATATGTTTTATTGGTGCGAGATATGATTTAGGACATAAAATACATATTCATAAGATATTTTTTATCAAGTATATCATACGAGGATTAATTAGTCTCATAATTTGACGAATATCATCAAAACCAACGTATGGTACGTAAAGTTCATCAACTCTTATTTAAGAACCTTGCAATGCAGCTAGGGGAATGAGAATAAAATGTTATGTTTGATTCACTTGATTGGTCATGTCAATAGTAGTTATATTCTCATTATTCAGTATCTTCATTTTGAGGATGGAAACACATCCCACTTGGAGAACTATTGTCCCTTCTTCTTCAATGTGGTGGGAATTTGAATACTCTTTTCTTTTTTAAATATGGTTTTAAAATTCTTTGTATTTAAATCCATAAAAAGTAAGTTTCATGTAAACTATCGTTTTTAAAAATTCATATGAGTATCTAATTCATTGTAGATATATACTTAAGATGCATTTCCTGATTTTTGCAAAATATATTGGATTTATATTATTTTGTAATATTTATCAAACTACAAAATAATTAAATAACAGGCTAAAAACAGTATAAAGGAGTCAAATATTAAATTATGTTTATTTTTTAATTTTTAAAATGAGAGAGAAAGAGATTTTATTTAAAATAGAAAGAGATTTAGAAAGCAAAAAACTCTCTCAAGCGCAGAAAATCACAAAAATGTGTAAAAGGCAAAATAGGAAGAGCTTTAAGAAAAGTAGTTATGTTTATATTTTATTAATTTTATTTTCTTCCATTTTTATATCATTTCTATTTGCTTTGTTATGAAGTGAGAAAAATGAAAAAGTAATTTTGGATATGCCTTAAATTAGGTTTAAATACCAAAATTATCAAGCAACACTTGGTACGAGATGGAATAAAAACTCAACGACTATCGACTATAAGCACAATAATAAAGAACAACTTTCACATACAAGTGAAATTTAAGGCCTTATTCCACTGTAATTAATTTGCAATCCAATTTGATTTAATTAAGTTAAGATGTTAAGATATTTGACGTAATCTCATCTAAATATATATTATATGTGATTTGAATTGGTTTGAATCAAATTTTTTATTATAAAAGATTGAAAATGTACATACACTTTAAAATTCTCATAAACATACTAAAATATTAAATATATTTACAAACTTATATTCATTCATGTAAATGTGGTGGCATCCTTGTACTGTATTTTTTACTTACATTGTAAAAATATAATATCACAAGTTCACAATATTTTTTCTAGTACTATGTTAATGTAAACAAACAAACACTTATAGTGTCAATTTAAAAATTAGTATATCAAAAACCATATCATAATTAGGGTCTAGACAATAAGTAAGAATATTATATTTATAATAATATGTTCCCATTAAAAAAGAAACAATTGGACATACTTCACAATTGATATTAATTCATTCCTTCATTGATTATATTATATATTAGAGGAAAGCAAATCCAACAATTTAATAGTTAAACATTTTGCCTACACGTGGGAATGAATATATTTGTTAGTGCATATTCCTATTAAACCAAATTAATCTAATCCAATTTGGATCGATATGATTTATATATAAAGTTGGAATCAAAATCTAAACTATATTGATATGTTTTTAAAAAATCAATCCAATATTATTCAATCACATCTAATTTTTGTGGTTTCAATTTAGTTTGGACTGATTTTCAGTTTTATTTTTTTTTAAGGGATCTTGATTTGTATATACATTCTCAACGCATATTGTAGTTGAGATTCACAAATAGTTGAACACTTGTTTTCAACTAGGAACTTATTTAATCAATTACACACTACATATTGTGGTTTGACTTATAGTACTGTGAGCTTCCTTATTATATTGGTAAAATTGAAGGGTCGGCCATACCCCCACCAAGATAACCAATTCATCATAATAGTAAGTGCATTATTATAGTGAGGAGTAACATGTTCCACATTAACAGAATTCCTCTCCATTACTTATCTAGTTTTTGAAATGTGAAGAAAAATTAGAGCATGTTCCACATTGATCACATCTTATATCTCCAATCAAACCCCATATAGCTACTGTACCCAAATTCATATTTTGTTATGATTTATTTATGTGTGGGTAAAGAAGCAAGCTAAGAATTTTAATAAATTAATCTATTTTTTTTCTTCTAATGAGTGTTTTAAGAAGAACATTTTTAATGATTCAAGAAATGGAAATTTTATATTAATAAAACATAAATCCATTATTTCAAAATATATTTAATATAAGAAATGTACTTCTAAATAAATCAATCAATATGTTTAGATGATACTTTTCATTATCCTTATTATTGAATTGAAAAAATATTCTATAATAAAATTTTTTATCTGTGATATAAGACCTTACTAATTTTTTAGGTATCATACAATGTTAAATATTAATATTTGATCCTACAAAAAGTACTTATATCATAGAAATATTAGAAAAAGCTTTCATTAAATAATTATATCATCTATAAACAAAACCATATGGAAAGCATAGTTGACTTGGTTTAAAGCTTATTTAATAGTCTTTCAGTTGTTGATTGATTAAGGATCTTGGTGGTTAGTGAGTTATTTCATCAAGATTGTGTATCCAAAGGGAATGAGATAAAACACAAAAGGAGCATTAGCAATGAAATCTTTAAAAAATATTATAGTCTTGCAGTAATCATAAGGGATACGTGTATGGACCAAAGCAATAGAATTGCTTATGGAAGAGTATTATTTGACCTATTTTTCTCCATGACCCCACTTTGACTTGTGAGATCATGTTAATTAGGGTCCATCTTAAGCAGTTAAGTTGAAAAATATCACTGATATACATGTGTTAACGAATATGAATTTATAACTCTTCATAGTCGGCCATATATAATTCCCCCCACTTCAATGTACTTCATTTTCATAGTATTTAAATAAGATATACACTTTTTTTTATGCATGGTATCTCATAAAAAGATATTCACTTTTTAAATAAGATATTGTAGTTTAAATAAGATATTCACTTTTTTTGAATAAGATATTCACTTTTTAAATAAGATATTGTAGTTTGTGCATGGTATCTCATAAGTATCCTCTTGAAAACCTAGTAGCTAAAATTTCATGAAACACTAATGTTTAAATATCACTTTAGTCAACGCCACTTCACACAATATTTGAAGATGACTTTCACTGATCAACACTAAAAAAATCCCAAGAAATTATTATAAGCTAGTTAAATGATGATTATTAATCATTTTTCCTTTTTTTCTTAAGTTGAATAGATTATACATATAAATGAAGCAATGCATAGTAAAAAGTTGTTCTATGATCAACTGTTATAAAAAGGGAATAAAATTTTTATTTGGGTATCTTGTAGTTGAGTGATATACTTTATTCAATGTTTGTGAAAAATAAAAAATAACTATAAAAAAGAGAGTGAGATTGGACAAAGGACTAAATATCATTAACGTCTCTGAACTTCTATCTCTCTTTTATGAATTGTTGCATAAACTCTGAAGTCACTAAAAAATGTTTGCTCCATTAAAGTTAATGGAAATCTTTCAAACATTGAAAGTGCACATAGAAACAAAATACACTTGTCCAAATACACCATCATTGTCATTTTTCAGCAACATGCATTATGGTAGTACTTCAAAATTCACAATTAATTTTATTAGGATACTATAATAGGATTCTTCTTCAATTGTAAATTACCATAGCCTTCACTAAAAAGCAATGTGCATTGAGCCACCCCCGTATACTATGGGGCTTCTTATAATTCTAAAAAAATCCTTGGAAAATTAATCTAGGTAATAGATAAATGTTATTTTCAAAGCTTAGTGGCTTCAATAATTGTAATTTAGGAAGCACCTAGTATTGTTATCTTATATATGTTGAATAGGGTGCATGAATTGAACACTTCTAAGTGGGTTTGGTCATCATGAGCCTCTATTTGTTTTGAGCCATTTCACTTGCACCAATTCTATGCTATGAAGAGACAAGTATTCATTCAAACTCCACTTTTTTAGGACTCTTTTTCTATTCACTAACTTATGTTCTTTCTTGCCCTCTAGCACTTCAAAGTGGTAGTAGTGGGAGGCAAACAGTTAAGGCTTTCCAAAATGTTGAATTTTCGTACACTACTAGCAATGCACATTTTCTACTTGGAATTGCTTAACAAGTGTTTTAAGGCACTCTTTGACATTTCCCTTTATTTAATAAGTTTATTCTTGCACATACTTTAACTCTATATACAATAATTGGATCTAACTTAACCTTAAAAATGAGTTTATAAGAGTGGGTTACCCAAATCATTTTAAGCTATTCTTTGCTCATATACTCAACTTATGAGTAACTTTAATGCTTAACACACATCTCTCAGGAACGGGATCCTCTGTCCCCAAAATATCCTGTCTCCTTGTCCCTACCCAATGGAATTGCACTATTTAATATAAAATATTAGATTTTTATTTTATAATATTTTTTTTAATTAGATGGCAGATTATGATTGGTCTGGTACACTATTGGGGACACCAATAGGGACAGCAGATCTTCATCCCATCTCTCATGCTTACGAGTGAACATTTTGAACGGAACTTTGTAGAACTAGATATCTGCATGTGACCCAATATTTTGATAGATTTTGATAATATGTATTAGATAAAACTAAAATCAATTGTAACTTTTTCTGAATGATTCATATAGTGATTAAGTGTAGATAAGTATCAATAGTTCATTACTATTTGTTTAAAAGAAACTAAAACCTAACATGTGTCAGCTTATTCAGCATGTATGGCTTTGACATCAGAGGTTCACAATGCAGCTTTGTTGATTAAGCTACTTAGTGGAGTTGACTATGATGCTTTAAATTAAGTGATTTCCAGTTTAAGAAATTATTCTACACTGTTAATGAACAGATTTTATATATTCTATTCCATTTTTGAAAAGGACATTTAAAGTCTAATAATATATTTTGTTAGCTAGCTTTTATGTATCTAAGTTAGGTAAGTTGGCACCTTAACATAAACTATAATTAAACAGTGTATTTCACACATATTCTTTAAGGATAATACAAACCAGAATCGAAGAGAGAGAGAGAGAAATTGAAGAAATAATAAGTCATTTCATCCACTCAAGAAATTGCATATTTAAAAATAAAGACCAGGTACGATGCTTTAGTCACTGTTAAATTGGCACTAAAGCTTTTACTCAGATTCAATTATAGAATGCATTTAATGCGAGTACAGTATTGGTACCTAGTACACATTTTCAAATGATGTAAGATTCTTAGGATGAGATGTTGAGACTTGAGACCTAAAACTAGCTGAAATGTGAGGATTAGAGACTAATAATGTGACTCTGATTTAGTATTATGATGTGATTAAGCAGAAAAATTAGAAAAATCACAAGCTTCTAGTCCAAAATGATAAGGTATGAGTACCCTACCTTTTTTCATTTGAGTTTTAAGGGTAAAAATATAATCTCACTCCAATGTACCATAGCATTGTAATTGAACCTCACTGCCTTGGATGATGGCATGGTATAACCTTTAAACAACATAGGGCATCTTCTGAAATGATAAAAAAAGTTGGAGATAGGTATAGGCATGCATCTAAAATTGGTAATGAGATTCTATTTTTGTGGGGGACATTTAATATCTTCTTCAACAAGAATGAAATGAAGTGAAAAAAGTAGAAAGAAAAAAAAGTTAATGTGGTAAGTTATTATAGCCAAAAAGGCTACTCCATGCTTTGTCATTGCCATATTTAAAGTAAAATTTTGCACCTAAAAAGGTTAAATAGGTGACTGAGAAGGTTTTTGTAAGTTGAAAATGTAAGAGCAGCTTTGTTTTATTGTATTTCACATCTGAACCATATAGTGGAGACAATGGGCCACAATATGTTTGTATAGTATTGATGACATACTAAGAACTCTTATAGATTGTTATAATGTTGAGATGACAAGTTCCCATTAATGTCTGTTTGTATTGATAATATTGCACTAACATATCAAGTACAGGTGTTGGAGCTGGATGAGTACCAGTTGGGCCTAGTTGAGTGTCTTACAGGTTGAGCAGATTCCAATGAATCTAGGTCACATATAACTAGTGGATGTAGGAGATAAAGGACACTTGAGAATAGAGATTACTTAGTCTTAAAATCTGTACATTTTTATACTACTTATTAAAATTTGATTAGTTTAGGATAGAAAATTAGAATAAGTTTTGAGACACATAATCTCAATTCAAAAGTCTATACCACTCACAATCCAATTGGTTTAGTAACAACATTGATATCACTTTTTATATATATATATATATATTCATATATGGGTGTGCTAACATGAATAAGGTGATTTTTCAGTTAGGTATATGTTAGCAAGATGTACCAAAAGTTCTGGACAAAAAAATTCTTAATTTTTTATTGGAACAAGTTTTAATAAAATGATTATTTATGTAAATTACCTGTAAAAATAGTTTTCTCTCTCACCTCACACCCCAAAACTTCAATTTTTCTTCCTCATTTTACTAATCTCAAATTTCAAAACTCTAACTTTCTCTCCTCCTCTGAAACCACATTTGTCAAGCAGCTGTTAGACCACCACCTTCAATGATTCTCAGAAACTCCAATAAAGAATGCAGGAACCAATTAAAGTAATAGTGGGGAAAATGATCCTCCATTAAACAAATGGTAAATCTAACCATGAAATGAAGAATGAAAGTGAAAATATTGTCACGTTAACATGTTAGGTAGTTTATAATTTAGAAACTAGAAGTGTTATTCTTGTTAGAGAATTAACATTTCACTCTTTCATGGATTTGAGAATGGGGAGAGAGAAAATGACTTTGAGAATGGGGAGAGAGAAAATGACTTTGAGAATGGGGAGAGAGAAAGAGATTTTTAGGTTTAGGGGTTTGCTAGCGAGAAAAAAAGATTAGGTTTAGGTAGGAGAGAAAGTTAGGGATTTGGAATTTGAAAAAAAAAGTGAAATGAGGAGGAAGATTGAAGTTTTGGGGTGTGGGGTGAGATAAAATAAAATTACATAAACACTCATATTATTAAAATTTATTACATCATACTATTAAGAGTTTTTTTGTTCAAAATTTTTTGTACATCTGACTAACATGTACCTAACTGAAAAATTACCTTACTCATATTAGCAAACCTATATATATGGTGAACATGCTTGGATTAATATATGTTTTGACTTTGATTTTGTTAAAGACTTAATGTTGTTTGTTTGTGTGAATTTGGAGTAGATTATGAATATGAATTATAAATCTGAATACCTACTTATTTGAAATTTTTTGTTATAGGTTTACATCTATTACTATATAAGAAAAAAAAGGTTCTTCATGCCTCATGTCACTCTCTCCATAAAAATTTTCCCTCTAAAACATGTTCATTGCTTATGGGAAGGTCTCACATATTATAACAATATATATCACTACTATTGCACTTAATGGAAAATAATTCATTTCCCAAAAAATTATAATTTATTATCTATTATTATTGGAATTTTTTTTATCATTGAAATTGAAAATCAGAAATAACAAATATATTTTCTATTTATGTTTTCCGTAAAATTACTAGTACTATGAGTGTTTGAAAGTTGAAATTATTATTGGGAATTTTTTTATCATTAGAATTGAAATTCAGAAATAACAAATGTATTTGCTATTTTTGTTTTCCATAAAGTTATTACTACGATGAGTGTTTTGAAAGTTGAAATTGAGGTTGCAGTGGACATCATGTTGAGAAATAAGTACCACATCGTCTACCTCATTGTCTCGGAAATGATTTAAATATCTGTTGGGTTACTCCTCTCATTACCAATTAGTTTTGAGATGAAACATTTACATGGTATCAGAGCCAGAAATGTGCCAAAATATATCATTTAGTTATGGGTCAAATGTAACACTTCGTCTGGTCCGACAGACTTATGTGGAGGGAGCATGTTGGGAAATAAGTCTCACATTGCCTACCTCATTTTCTCGAAAATAATTTAAATACATGTTGGACTACTCCTTTCATTGTCAATTGGTTTTGAGATGTCTTAACACACCACCGCCCATTGCTATTAATGGTCATATAATTCTTAATTTTAAGAACATGAAAAGTTTCTACATACTTCAAATTTTCATTTATTGTGGTAATACAATAAATTGAAATCAAATTGTTTCAATTTTTTATTTTAATTTTGTTAGAATATTCAAATTTGAAATTATCATTTATTTTTATTATGTGTTTGAATTTGTTAATACACGGGTAACACTTGTGTTCGTAACAATGTGAATATATGGGTAACATATAAGTTTTAACTAAGGGAATGCACGAGTAACATGTGTACTCTTACCAATGAGAATGCACGAGTAACATGTGTGTTTTAAACCATGCAAATGCATAGTTCACATGTGTGTTTTTAACAATACAAATGCACAAAAACTTATATTTTTTTAATCATATGAATGTACGTGTAACATATATATTTTTAATTATGCTCATATAATACATGTGTTCTTAATCATACGACAAAAGTACTGTCTCGTGCGTATGCACGGGTAATTTACTAGTATATATATATAAACAAGTATGTTCGGTTTAACCGGCCTGCAGTTTAATTACTGAACCACTGGTTGAACCACTGTACTACCACAATACCAGTACCATGACTGGTTTGATAACTGGTATGGTTTCTGTTACGGTTTTAATAATATTAATTTTGCGGAATGAGGCCACAAATTTTTGAGAAATAAACATTCCGAACTTATTACCGAAGCACCGGTACGGTTTTAATAAATGATTTTGCCGTATGAGGCCACAAATTTTTGAGAAATAAACATTCCGAACTCATTTCACGATGTTTTTTTGTTTATAATCCAAATAACTGCTACAGGACATTTACATGTGTTTTAGTTAGAAAGAAAGATTGTGTCTTTCTTTTTTTTACCATAAAAGTGACACATTTTAGTGTCCTTTCTATGGGCTCCAATTTTATTTTATTTTAACAACTACAGTAAAATATGAAATAGTTTGAAACCTATATAGAAACTATACAATTAAAATCATTTTTTTTTAAATATTTAGAATCAATTTTTTATGTATAAACAGCCATATCCTTTATATTTTTTTTATAGAATACTTGCAAATACATTTCAAATAGCACTATACCATTAATGCAAATACATTTTTGCAAATACACTATCACTACTATTGAAATTAATAAAATAAGATATATTTTGCAAACACCCTATCACTATAATTTTTTGCAAACACATTATCAGTATATTTTTTGCAAACACACTATCAATATAGTTTTTTTTTCAAAACACACTATCACAATGTGATGGGAAATACCTTGAACATTCATTTCATGACACAAATCACAAGCCTCTTTTAGGAGTCCCTCTTTGCATAAACCAGCAATGAGTGTAATGTAAATTACAAGATTGGGCTTAACCAACCTTCCATCCAGCAAGAAGCAAAAACAAAATGCAGGAAAAACTTAAATTCAACATCACATTCTGGTATTATATATATCTTGGCAAAACATTTACCATTATTACTATGTTAATCTTTCCTTACCCACCTATAATATTAAACAAGGCTTGAAAGGATGAACATTTGAATTATTGAAAGGGTGTACATTGTAGTCCTTGAGAAGGCTAAGTCAACCTGTATTCCTCATTCCAGCTGCAATCCCATTAATAGTAATAAGCAGAGCATCTCTGATTTTAAGGTTGTCGTCGTCACGTCTTAGCCTCTTCAGTATCTCCACCTGCAACATGTTCATAGGATTAAGGAAGGGAAGTCTATTCTCAATCAGCCTCCTCAAGCTCCTATTGTTCTGTTGAAGTTTCTCGTGACCACTAATCACGAGTACAAACTTTCCAGCTGTCATGAGCTCGCCCCTTAGTTCACGACCAAGTTCTTGCCTCTTCTCCGACACAAGAACTTTATCATAGTGCTTGGCTATAGGGATGTCTGCTTTGCCCAAAATCATCTCAATAAGGTCTATTGTACTTTGAAAGAAAGGCCACTCTTTGTACATGGCTTTCAGGTCTTCAGTATAACCTTTCTCACAAGCGCCTTTTAAACCTGCTCCAACTCCAAGCCAAGCTGGAAGAACAAATCTGGTTTGAGTCCAAGCAAATATCCATGGAATTGCACGAAGGTGTCCAATTCCTGTTGAGCTCTTTCTTCTTGCGGGGCGGCTACCTATGTTAAGGAACCCGAGTTCTGCTTCAGGTGTGGCTTCATGGAAGTAGGCGAGGAACTCCGGATTTTCATAAACTGTTGTGCGGTAACACTGGCAACTGATCTTTGAGATCTCTTCCATGACATTACGCCATTTTTCTTCTCGGGGTGGGAGAGGTGGACGAAGGGTTGCGAGCAGCACTGCAGTTGTGTATATTTCAAGTTGTCTAACAGCTACCTTTGGCAATCCAAACTTGGCCTCTACCATCTCTCCCTGCTCGGTAGACCGAAGTGTTCCCTGCAATGCACAATGAAAGACATGCAAGAAGCATTGAAGACTTTAGAGCATTGCTTGTAATTTGTCTCATCAAATGTTCTACTCACATCAGGGTCACAAAATAATTACAACAACCATTACTTCATAGTTCATACTATTTGTTTCAAAAAGCTAAAAGATTTAAAACAACAAGGATAATAATAAAAGAGAAATATTCTCACTCGCGATTTTAAAAGATAAAATGAGTCTGAAATTCAACCTACCATCACAGAGCCAGGTGGTTGTGATTGGATAGCCAGATATGTCGGGCCACCACCGCGACCAATACTCCCTCCACGGCCATGGAACAGTGTAACCTTGATGCCATACTCATTGCAAGCAGCTACAACATCCTCCTGAGCTTTGTAAAGCTCCCAAGCAGCAGTGAAGCGGCCAGCATCTTTACCCGAATCAGAATATCCTACCATAACCTGCATATACATGCATATAATACTATCATGTGGATTTCACATAATAGCTATCAAGTAAAAGTGAAATGAATCTTTCACTGAAAAGGTACCTCTTGATGCCCATTATGGTTCTTAATGATGTGTTCACGGTACCAGTCTATTGATAACAGTTTTCGTATAACTGAACCAGCTGCTCTCAGGTCCTTCACAGTTTCAAATAGAGGGACCACACGCAACCTATTGTACACATGTATTTCAGTAAAATTCAAGTTTTCTGACTAAACTGTAACAGTGCATAACTTAAATATTCTTCACACCTACTTCATATCATCAGGCAAGTCCAGCAGTTTAACCACCACCACTCAATTTGAAAATTTTCGATCAAGAAAATTAACGTTAAGCTTTTCGGACATAGCAAGTCCACAAATAGAAACAAAATTTACATGCATGCATGTGTATATAGCTTACAGGAAACATGTCAACACATCTATTTGAAGTTTTATTTAAGACATAATATTCACATAAAAAGAGAAAGCAAGCACAATTATGATAAGCAAGGTTTTAAATAACAGTTTCGTTAACGGTTTCGGAAACTTTGAAAATCTTGAAGTTTCGTAAAATTGGGGGCATTTGCAGTCAATGCGGCCACAATTGCGGTCGCGAACGTTTAGGCGACTCCCTAAACCTTGACATATCTGCATTTTCCGCAGTCACGAACCCAAATTTAAAACCTTGATGATAAGACCGGTATGAAGATAGATAAATTCCACTTGGGGTTCCATACTTACGTTCCACCAGGACATGGTCTTCCTAACCCCCCAACAACAGCAAGTCGTGCATCCTTCTGTAAAAGCTCCACTGCAAGGACATCACTTGCCTGCATTCAATTAAAAAGTTCAATATTGTCATTGTCAATACCAACTTCATTTTTACAGATTCAGAGTCAAAATGGCAATATGATATTTAGATAACAAAAAATTATCCTACAATTCAAAACCATCTTGACAGTTATAAGGAAAACAACATTTTCATGCAAAACTAAAAGCCAAAAGTAACAAGGAAAATATAAGGACCTGATGATTGTCAATGGACATATTTTCAGTGTCAAAAAGATCAGGTGAGAATGGAATCTATAATTAGTATTGTACAAATTGTTTCTATTGCAAAGCATCTACTAATAATTTGTAACAGTGGTAGCAATTTATCATACATTTGAGGCCATAGAGATCACATAGGCTCCAAGTGAATCACTCCCTAGCTCAGCAGCAATTCGGAAGGTGTCCAAGACTTCTTGAACATCAGGAGGAACCTACAAAAAAAATCATGATACCAATCAGAAATATAGAACAAAAAAGGAATTAAATGATCACAAGTTATTCAACTATCGATTAGTTTAGAACAATAAGAATGAAAAATTGTAGTTGAGTTTGTTCTGGTGTAACTGGTTAGTAATTAGCAGTCGCAGTATCATATGCCTGAGAAGAAAATGGAAGACAAACAACAATAGCAAAACACAATTATAACCAAAGGCTTCTCCCACTAAGTGGGGCACGCTACATGGATAAGAGGAAACCATTGTGTTTCTTCATAAATAATGTCCTCAGATTTCCCACCTTATAGGTTACAAAGCTAGTAAAACAGGTGCGTAGTATAATAAAAACTCGAGCCATCTCACCTCTATACTTAGAGGAACTAATGGTCTCTTCCCTTTCAGCTCTCTTGTTAAGAAGTTCAGTTTCTTTTCTTCATCCCATTCACTGTAAGTCCCCATATCCAAATACTTCGTAATCGCATCAAGTGTCTCAGCATGTCTTCCAGATTCCTGTCATACAGCTAGTTCATGCCAAACTGATTATCCAAGCAAAAAAAGCATATAATTTGAAACAGACCTGACGCAAATCAAGCTTCATTAGCACCATTCCAAAGGTAGCAACTCTACGAATCAGATCGGCAAGTCGACCATCAGCCAGCATACCAGATCCACATGATTGCTGGAGAAATGGATTGTTAAATACTAATTCTGGAGAAACGGATTGTTAAATACTAATTCTGGAGAAACGTTTTAATGAAAACAATGCAAGAAAAAGTATTACAAGAGATTCATAGCAGAGAAGGAGAGGTTCCAAAAGCTGATCAGATGTTTCATAGTAATCCAAAGGGTCATAGTCACATGGAATATCCTCAAGAAGAAGCTCTAGGCGTTTTCGGCTTTTCTCAAGCTAAAACACATGACATAGAAGATGCATTAGTTTATTACATTGGCATCTGACAATAAAAAAAATAAAAACCGAGAAAACTGTACGTCCCATGACAGTATGCAGAAATGATTAGTCTTGGTGATAAGTAAGAAACAAACCTAATACGGGCAACTGTTCTAATAAAAAATAAGAAAACATATGTAAATATACTAAAGTACATTATGTAATCTTTATAAGCATACCAGTTATCTTTATAAGCTATCTATATCTGAAAGCCTTGGAGGAAAGCAATATATGAGTAGCTAAATTCAAAAGAGGAAAGGGTGTTAGGTTGTCCAGTTATCTATCTTCTAAAGAATTTTTCGATCAAACTTTCTTACGAGATTTCAAACCCAAACATAAAATTATACAATCATTTCTTTCCCTTTCAAGCACATGCCAAGGTGTAAAGTCAATAATGTTAAAGAGATCAGAAAATGCATAATTTCTCACACAAACAGCAGACATTGAATACCAGCATCGGCATAGTCATTTTTGAAGTACTTATCATATCAGTGGAAGAAATCTGAAGCAATACCTTATCTTTTACATTCCCCAGGACAATCCTATAAGGAGCAAGTCCAGGAAACTGGGGGAGTGATGGCTCTAGAAGCTTCTTAAAACTGGACCTTCCTATATTGGATTCTGCAAACAACTTCCTCTGAGCAAGTAGTGGATTAGAATTGGAAGAAGAAGAAGGTGAAATTGCAGATGGACTGGCAATTGCAGAACTTTTTTGCGGTGACTGAATATTGGAACTGCCCCTTTTTGATGCAGCTGAACTTGACAAAATTTCACCTCCCTATCAATGAAAAATTGATATTACTAGGATGCAATGGTAAATGCAGAAATACTGGAATCAATGAATTAATCTACCTTGTGATTGAGTTGCGTGTAATCATGGCCTGGCATGTCAAGTCTGGGATGCTGAGATTCACCATTTTCTACATGAAAAGAATACATCCAAACAGGAAATGAATTAAATAGCTCCGATCACAATATAAATCTTATGTCTAGGATATTCATTTTTCATACGATGAAAAAGGCGCATTCCTCAGATCATCAGAGGTAGAAAAAAGAAAAGGAATGACAATAATTTTGTGATGTTCTTGAAAAAAAAAGACATGGACATCGAAGAGAAATGATATGCATAAAGAACTAGACAGAGAAATTATGATCAGTATTATGTGTACCAGCGAAAGAGGGTAAATGAGCTCTAGCTTGAAGTTTTGTTGGAAGTGATTGAGTTCTATTCCCGGATTGATTCCAATTCTCACGGCGATTCTCATGATTAGTAGTTTCTGTAGAGGAAGAAGTGACCATCAACTCTTACTCTCTTAGAAGTGGATTATAAGAGTATCAAACATTTGAGAATATGATATTGAAAGTCAAGCTATACAAGAACAGTCAATAAAGAAATATCTGCAGCAGATTAAGTAAAAACATAAAAAGTTCATATATAGAAATCTAAACAAAAGACATTCCATTATACATTATTGATCTATGTTAGTCACACAGTCATACCAAACTTGGAAATATTATCTACATATCTTGGTGATACATTAAGAAAAATACCATTTCAGAAAAGGACTACTGTCTCATTGCATGAAATTAAAAATTAAAAAACATTCCAAGGAAACCATACATAGAATATCACAAGTTTTTACCCCACACACACAGGTTATGTCACCAGCATTTGGATAGATTTCCTCAAATATAAAATTGAACTGACAAACCTTCAAGAATTTCATGTGCCAATCTTGACAACATATCACTGCACTGGTTCATCGATAGCTCAAATCTAAGGCTATCAACTTCCCGAATATAGAGGTCAAATGCCATCCATCTAGATAGAAGTGAAACATCTTTTGTGACCTGAGGAACCAAAGAATAGCAACTTAGGAAGGAACTACTATATCTATCATCATGATTTACAGGATAAAGCAAAACCAATAAGAGAAATGTTCTCTAACAAGCAAACGCGACCCAAGGTACACACTACAATAATTGAATCCATAAAGAACATCACTCACCACTCCAAGAAAACGATAAAGGGGAATTTCAAAGAAGTATTTGAAAAATTAATAGGCACCTAACTTTTTCCCTTTATATTCCCTAATGTTCAACAAGACTTAAATTTTCCCTTAACGGAAGACATGCATGACATGATTAAGCTGTCAATTATTACATTAGAAAAGAAATTAATGTTGCACACTGATAGAAACTGGATGGAATATAGAGAAATTGAAGAAATCAGAGATATGTATTATTGATAGAAACCCTCAATTAGGAGATCTAACACACCTGGAAAAGTACAATTATCAAAAGATGGGGTGTAAAAAATATATTTCAGCATGCGCTTGAATGGTTGTTTATAAAGCTAACCTTGGATGTCACATTTGGGTTTCCATCTCTATCACCTCCCATCCAAGATCCGAACTTAATGGGAGTGCAAGTCAATGGAAGTGGCTTTCCTGTATGCTGCAAAGAAGGATAGGTTCACATGATTTTATTGAAAATCCGATAGAGTAAAAATGTCTAACCGATCAACTATAAATTAAAGATGACAAACCTTCTTTAAAGCATTGCTGACTCGGCGCAAATAGTGAGGAACGGCCTTCCAGAGTGACTGCTCCACGATATTCAAACCTGGAAGAGATTAAAAAGTTAAAACAAATAGTTTTTCTGCTCATAATTATTATTATTATTATTTTCTTTTACTTAGAATCAAAGTATGCATGATCTGACATATGTAATACAATACTCAAACAGCATACCAGCTCTAGCTTCATCAACTGGGGTGGGTTTTTGACGTCTAAGCTCGTCTGTCTGCCATATTGAAGTTATCTCTCTCACCTACCAAATCCATTATGATCTATGAGAATGAGAGAAGATGTTCCGGAAAAAGGAATAATATAAACTGTTTCATAATTAAAAAGATTATCTCGCATCCTCACACACTACAGTAGCTTTCTAGAATGAAAACAAGTTCAGGAAAAGTACCAGATCTTCAATCACCATTTCTCGATCTTCAACGCTAAGATCAGGTCGATCTTTAAATTCCAAAAGATGCTGCACACAGGAGGACAAAGTAGTTAGAGAAAAATGCTTATATGATATTTAAGATTTAAAAAATTTCAAGCCTCTGAATTTTTTTATTAAGGCAAAAATAGGAAGGAAACTCACAGCTATTCTGATGTGTTTGTATTGTAAGGTCCGGCGATTAATTTGAGTAGGATGAGCTGTAAGAACAATTTCAACTTCCTGTAGCAACATAAACAAAATTGAATTTTGAAAAGTAAAAGAAACTAGAATTGGATTGTGATTGATAAGGAAAGAATAATCTAGAGCGAAAATAACTAATGGTTCAATGTTTCTAAGCTGAGCCTGAGTACATTCCGTAATTTTTTTAAATGGCGGGAAGCATTAATGGCAAGTCAAATTCATCTATGCTTCTCATTGTATATACATAGACAAGTAAAGAGCAAAATAAACCTGTTTGCAGACAGTGTCGTAGAGCTCATCAGGGGAAACTCCACCCCGCACAAGCTGGTTAAAGATATCGTCACAAGATTTTGCAATTTGTGCTAGATTCCCTCCTTTACGAACCCTACATAGACAAAATTTGTGTAAAAGATTAGCCAAGATTTTAATCACAAAGAAAAAGGATTAGCCTACCTGTGTAAAGATGGATTTAGAATTGCAGTATAACTTAGTGTTTGATGTGTGGATAAAATAGGATGGAATGGATGTTTTGTTATATTCTCTTTGATTCTACCAAAGTGTTTCCACTTTTCACTCTCATGGTTTGTCATGTTCCATTTATAAAATTGACATAACATAAAATAAAACTCATATTTTGTTCCATTATATTCTCACATGTATACAAATTAAGTAGATACAACAAGTTTCCTCAAAGGTGTTAATGGATCTTATTTACCTCCCTGCTTTGGGAATGATTTAAATACTTATTGGTTTGAGATGAAACTTTAATATGGTATGAGAGTCAGAGCCCAACTTCTCCCTCATTATCATGGCCTAAAAGATTTTATTCCATTTTGGATCAAAGGTAACTCATCGCCTCGTCTGGTGTGCTTTTGTAAAGAGGGTGGGAAGTAAATCATAAATCGCTTATACCCACTAATTGGTTTTCATATGGAACTATAATGAATATAATTCTATGAAAGACAAATACAAATTACAAACAAAGGAAGATAAAAGAGCAACATTGAGTGAGGCAATTACCTATGATGGGTTTCAGCTATACCCATCAAAGTAAGATAATGGCTGAAGGCACGAGCAATGGTGAAAGCTTCTTCTAATGACATCTTTGATAACTCTGAAGCCAATTGCTTCTCAAGAAGCTCTGCCATGTCCTCAATCCCTGCTTGCCTCATATTACAGCCACTCTACCAAAAAATCAGAAACCTTAGTGAGTGTTATATTAATCAATTTTCTCATCCAAGAATCTTATTAACCATATGAACCCACACATCAGCACATGCATGATCATAACAGATAAAAAAAGTTCATATCACACATCAGTTGAAAATTCAGTTTGCCGTTGCGGTTAGTGTGACGTTGGTTGTGCTGTGAATTTTTTTGTGATTAAAAAAATATTTTTTAATTTGACGCAATCCGACGCTATTGTGCTTATGCCCGATGCAGTTGTGCTTAAGCCTGATCATATTATTCCGATTCAATGTCTCACTGTAATTGAATATTGCCCCCTCATCAGTCCATGTGGTCCATATTTTGAAACAATTGTTGAAGTAAAAAGCAGACCCCCATCAAAGAAAAAAACACAGAATCACATATACGCAGTGAATATTCAAAGAACAAGTAAAAAAACAAAAGTGGGGTATAAAGAAAAACAAAGAAAAAAGTATTTTTTAGTTGAACCTGAGCAAGGACTCGAATCCTTTCGAGTTTGTCAATGAAGTTTGATCCAACCTCACGTTGCAAAATGTCATTAAGAAGATTTCCAAGCAACTTGCAATCATCATCGAAGCTCTGAAAAGAGATTTCTTCAGCAATATCATCTGTTGTGTCCGTCATTATTGTTGTTGTTAGTTATGATTATAATAACTCTCAACAAAAACACAGAACAAATGAAACACAAATTAAGTTGCACAAAGAAACAAAGATATGAATAGAGAGAGAGTGTGTAAATGTGTTTTAAGACTGAGAACTAGGAAGTGAGTGTTTATGTTCCACCACTTTCGTTGGGTTTAGTTACAAAAATATGTGGGGCCAAGGATTGGTAGTAAAAGGTACACAGGATAGGGAACACGAAACATGTGGCATTCATGGCTTGAAGGAAGGAAGAGGACCAAACAATGTCATTGAATGATTCACATCACATTTCTATTCTCATTCTTTTAAAAAATTTCTTGTGTTCGTAACAATATATGATTTGTCGAGATTAAAAATGAGACATAATTTAGAATAGATGATCTCGAACAATGTCATTGAATGAATATGAGGGATGCAGATCACCTTTACCTTTCCCTAATGGTATCTATATTCGAGCGAATCAAAATATTATTTTTAGTTATTTTTTATTTTTAAAAGTTTTATTGTATTAATGTCACAATATTTGATTAGCTTATAAGAGAATGAGATATTTGAGATAAGTGATCTATTGTTGTTTTTATTTGGAGTGTGGAGCATACAAACAGTACAACAGAGTCTGATCAAAGTTAATGACTCTCCGTGTCTCTCTTTTTCACCATGTGATTCTTTCTATCATGTGTCACCTATTTTTGTTATTTTCTTCAGTATATACCACTTTTGATTCCTCCAACGAATTTTCAAACATACATACGACAACTAAAGCATTCTTATTTTTTTCTTTTCTTTTTTGTTATTAGTAAAAGTTTTTTTTAAATGATATCTTTAATCATTGAACCTTTGAAAGCCATGAGTAAAGGATAAGGTTAGAGTTTTTATTCATCCATGGTTTGCTTAGTGATGGAATATATATGATAAGATTATCAACTAGTCTAGGAAAGTATTATCATAATGCTTATCCTATTATGCTTGCTTAAAAAAATAGAAATTTAATTTTTTCCATCAAACACCAACACTTTGTACTGAATAGAGATATGTTTAAGCCCAATTTGTCTTAAAAAACATATGTTGGGATTAACTTACAAATGCTATGCCTCATCAAAATTTTACCTAGTAGTAAGGAATAATACCTAGCTATGATTCTATGAATGGGAGGATCGGATAATAAACTTATCCTAATATAATATTTTCCTAATGTAATCCACAATGGAGAGGAACCACACTTATTAGTAAGTGGCAACTTTTTTTCACTATAATGAGGACCACTCCAATCAGTAATCTTGTATTTGCATAAACAACTTAATCATCGACAAGAACATTGTTGTATTCTCTCTAAAAACTGTTTTATTTGTTGGATGTATTTTAGTTATTTTAAAAGAATATAATCAATGTATCACAAATGTTCAAATGATGAATTAATAAAAAAGTGAATATTTATAACCATTCATCCATTCTTAATGTAATTTTTTAGTATTTCTATATTTTAAAATTAATTAATAAAAAATATGATTTGACAATCATTAAAAATCATTTTTTATTATTATTATGGTTGTCATTTCAAAGACTTCATACTTATCATTATTTTTTATTTATATTCGTTATTATGTCAAAAAAATTATTTATTAATTTTGACCAACAAAGTCCAAGGAAAAGAGGTGAAATCATAATATTTCCTCCAACTTTATTATAATTTATTTTAACAGACTTATATATTAATTATTGATAGTAGAGAAGAGATATTATGTATCTTAGGAATTATTTTAAATATTTAATTATTATTGAAATATGTATGTTTTTTATTGTTCATTTTTTATTATTATTATTAATAATAAACAAATAAAATAAATTAAATATTAATAATGAATAGTAATAAATAAATTTTGAATGAATAAAATTAAGTAATTAAAGGTAAAAAGAAGTAATACCATAAGGTAGAATAAAAATGAATGGAAGAAAATGATTTCACACACAAATGAGCATATGATATAAACTACAACATTGGAGTGGAAATATAGGGATTGTCACAAACTTAGAGACACAACTCTTGTTGGAACACATGATTATCTTTATAGTCAATAGAGTCTGGGTGGAAATCCACATACCAGTGTGAGGTTTGAACGAATTTCGAACTGAGTTCATAAGGTTTTTAGTTTCTTTCTTTTATAATAATGAAAGAATTTAATAAGTGATCAAGAAGTATATTCATTTTGAGTAACTTAGTATCAACGATCCGGCAAATAAACCTTGTTGGAGATGCTCATAGAATTAGATTATAGTAGTGAACCTGTAATTTAAAGTTTTGAATGTAGTGGAAAGTTTATATTCGTGAAGTTGGCTAGAAACTTATAGTCATTTAGATAGTTGCTTGAATTAGAGTTTTTTGATAAAATTTGGTGTAGATCTATGTAGCTGCAATTCTTCTAATCACCAAAATGAACATATTATGTTTATTTATTAATTATAATGATTAATTCGAGTAATTAAATATGTAAATAATTAAAAATCAAATTTTCAATCATGTATTTTAATACTTATTTTTAGTAAACTCCAATCAAGTATTATTTGAATATGTGTGTGTCAACTTATGCATGACAATAAGTGTTGTCTACTTCAACTTTGTAATAAAAAAAACTACTGGTCCTATGCAAGTTTAATATAAATTTAATGTGTGGGGAGAATGATTATAGGAAATTTAGTGTGAATAATTAATATAATTTGTAAATTAAATTTTCAAAGGGGGAAACTAACAAGTGAAAGATTGACAACTCCAAAGCTAGCTTTGAAGGAGAGTAGGACTCCTCATCATTCATGGTAAATGTATTTAATTATCTTTTAAATAAAAAGGACAAAAGTGACATTACATCTTCCATTTTCTTTGATTTTTTTGAATATTTTCCTCTCCATTAATGGGGAGGAGTCTTACTCATATATATGTTATTACTGAGTATGTCAAAAAATGTATTACTCAATATGTCATTTGTTATAATACAAAAAAATAATAAAAATCATTTATAAATTAATCATTAATAAATTTTATAATACATATTATTATTATAGCGTAGAAAGATATATCATTTTTAAATTTCCAATATAAAATTCTTTATTTATAATGAAACAACTTTAATACATCATATTAACCTTATTAAAAGCTAGAACACTCTGTTGTAGTAGAGTACCGTGATCATTGAGGTGCAATAATTGAGCATGACAAGATTACACTGAATTTGTCCCATCAAACAAATGTGGAAGCTGTTCAGCCTCATGATGTTAACAATTATTCCACATATAAAAAATACTTCATCCTTTTTTTGTAAATATAGGAAGTCGTTTTTTATTTATATTACATTATGCAACTTTAACTTCTTTGTAAATTTTAATGGATATATTATAAATGGGGTACGAATCTACTTACTCTAAGAATAAGTAGAAAAGACTTACTCCAAGAATAAGTGAAAAATATTTATTCCTCATCTTAGCCATCCAATCTTAAAAAATCTAATGGCTTAGATGTACTAACCGATTCAAACCATTGGATTTCCCAAGAATGAATAATCATGATGGAGTATATTTTTTCACTTACTCTTGGAGTAAGTGAATTTCTCCCCTTATAAATGAGTTAACAATATTTCAGAAATCAAAATTGAGAATCACACAATAGAATAGTACCACTAGTTTTATCGGATGATTTAGGAATTCTGGATGCATATGTGAAAAATAAAAGATATATACATCAATAGTGTAAGAGTTTTTACACTGTTATTGTGTCATTTACTATTCATTTTTAATTATTATTTATTTTTAAATAAAACTGATTCAAATAAATAATAAATAATATGGAATATTTACCCAGAGAGATATTTCATCGTGTGAAAAGTCGTGTGCATATTGATAACGGGGAGTGATAAATAAAGAAGGATAGATACTTTCTAATATCCATAATGTGTCGTAATGATAAATTGTGTAGAATTTTTGTAATCATGATTATGATAAGGAAGTTGATATAATATTTTTTTTACTTGATACTTTTAATACACTTAATTATATGTTTTTGTTGTATTCTAGTACATGGATCAATAGTCCTAAAATCATTTAATAAAAAAGTTACACTTCACTAAAAAAGAAAAATTACAAATATGAAATAACATTTTTATATTACTTGAAAAAATTGGATTAATTTGAGACATAAAAATATAATTATTTTGAAACAGATGATCCTCACTAGTCTGGACTATATCATATTGTATCGATATCTATGGTCGTATTAATAATTTAAGAAAAAAAGATATATACACTTATCAATTTTTACTTATTATTAACTCTGAAATAAGAGTAATACAAATAAATAGTGAATTATATACTGATTGTATATAAATGTTTATATTTTTAATGTATAAATATTACATTTATAATTCAAACACATATATGTTTTTTTATTACGTTGAGATATAAAATGCATCTTTTACTAACTTTTAAGTAACATGCTCCATGCCAGTGAGTGTAGATTATATTTGCTTATAAAAAAAATGTGAACTTAGTTACTAGAAAATACTCGCTTTCTAGTTACAATATGTGTTCTTAAATTAACTTCCTTATTCACTTTTATCAATTTCCTTAAAAAAAGAAGATATTGTGAAACTAATTCTCTACCTTTATATCAAATAATTCAAAGAGACAAATCATGTTTGCAAATAGGTCCAGCAACAGACATGAGGAGTTGCATTACCTATATTCATACTTACACTAATTGCGGATATAGCGGGTATTCATGACGAACGAATTTTCAATTTTAATTATATATTTATATATTTTATAATAATGAATATATAAAAATAATTATTACTTAAATAATATGATATGAATATGATAATTTTATGGTTTTATAATCCAGTCACTAAAATTTAATATCAAATAATAATAAAATCGACAAAATAATAATATTAAAAAATTAAAATATATAAAATATTTAATTTAAAAATACGCGGTCACCCATGGACGGATATCATAATACTCATTCTCACTCATATAAATTATTTTGCACGTATCTGTTGTTAGTATTTTCACCGATACCCACGAGTTTAGTTTTTTGTCATCCCTATTTACAAAAGAACAAAGGAAATCCTCATTAGAAATGAAAGCGTTTAAACTAATTATTTATATTTTAATTAAATTAAACCAAAAATTCAACAAGACAAATTATTAGTCAAGAGGAGGAATCTATTTACTTCACTTCACATCTTAGTCATCAATTCTAAGGAAATCCAATGATTTAGATCTAGTCACTAATTTAACCATTGAATTTCCTTAGAATTGATAAATAAGATCTGGAGTAGGTTTTTGGAGTAAGTGTATCTTTCCATTAGTCAAATTGGCACATTATTAAAAGAAAAATTCTTTGAACAGAAGATTATTTAAGGTTATTTAATTATATGAACAGAAGATTATCGAAGACCCAATTAGGGAAGTCATGAGAAAGTTTTTAAACTTAAACTATTTAAAAACTTGGTTATTCATATTTTATTAAGATATAGGGCATGATTAGAGTCCATAACATTGTTTAGATTTATAGTTGATGTCACCCAATGAAATGAAGTGTCTAACTTTATCTATAACAAGCAAAAGTTAAAAGTTACGAGTTACATGAAAAGGAAAAAGTTGCATATCATTTTTATAATGTTAAATATTTAAAAAAAATATCAATAAATAACCTATATATTTTTTCAATGTCATCTCAATGTGTGTATTCCACGGAAAATGAAGATCTTGAGATTTGAATTCCTTGAACTAAAAATTGTACGCCAATGTGAAGAAAGAAATTATTGTCATTGGCTCTTATCAATATAAACTTTGCTTATTAGATGGGAAACTTATGCTTCCTAAGCTTTTTCTTAATTTAAAATCCTTTGATAAAAAATCTGTTCTAAGTTTGAAAGTGAAACTTTCGCGTATCTCTCAATTTCAAATGGTAATTGATAATGCCAAAATATTGCCATATTTTCTTTAGAAATATACAGGAACATTGATACATGTCCAATCTCTTTAATAGAATATATTTACTGTCATTTCATATCCTATAAAACAAATAAATATATTTCCCTAAGTATCTCTTTAATAGAATATATTTACTGTCATTTCATATCCTATAAAACAAATAAATATATTTCCCTAAGTATCAAGGGACCTAGTGTGAAAATCAATGGAGTTCATGAGCTTGAACATCCATGGCAGTTACAAGAAAGAATGAGTGAAGAGAGAATGAAAGTTAAGAGAATGAAAGAAAATCTAGAGAGAAAGTTTTGGAAAGAATGATTAGAAAATATCTATTCCAATAAAAATTGATCCAAAGATACAAAGGAAAGCCTTACATAGTAAGTTAGTTGATAAACAACTATAACTAACTTAATTAAAGATTCTAAAAATAAAAAAATTACAAAGTTTCAACAAATAAATTACACCAAGTAACTTAGGCATATTAAGCACCAAAATAAATACACTTATGTGCATATAGCATGTTCAACAACCCCTTCAAGCAAGCAAGTGAATATTGAGCACGCCTAGCTTGGAATGGAATCTGTGAAAGAATTGAGGAGACAAAGGCTTGGTGAATATATCAGCAACTTGTGAAGAAGTAGAAATAGGAAGAAGATGAAGAAGTTTGGACTGAATTCTCTCCCTAATTGAATGACAATCAATATCTATGTGCTTTGTCCTCTCATGGAAGACTGGATTTGCAGCTATATGCATAGCTGACTGATTGTCACAAAACAATTGTACAGGTTGAGAATGAGAAATGCCAAGTTCTTGTAGCAGAGAGACCAACCATTGTGCTTCTACTGATGCTAAAGCCATAGCCCTATACTCTGCTTCAGCTGAAGACCTGGAAACAGTTTGTTGTTTCTTACTTTTCCAAGAAATAAGTGAATCTCCTAGGAAGAAACAATAACCAGAAACTGATTTCCTGGTATCCACACAAGCTGCCCAATCTGAATTTGTATATCCCTTGAGAATCAAGCTGCTTGTAGAAGGGAAGAAAATACCATGACTAATTGATCCTTTGACAAATCTAAGTATTCTCATGGATGTTGTTAGATGTTGATCAGTAGGCTTAGAAAGAAATTGACTGAGATGTCCAACAGCAAAACACAAATCAGGTCTTGTGTGTGTAAGATAAAGCAACTTACCAATCAATCTTCTATAGGAACATGGATCTTCCAAAGAAGTACATGATTGAGAATGAATCAATCTCCCAGAATAATCCATTGGTGTTGAGCATGACTTAGCAGCCAACATATTAGATTCTTGAAGCAAATCCAATGTATACTTTCTTTGATACAAATGGATTCCTTTAGAATTTCTGGCAATTTCCATGCCTAAGAAGAATTTGAGTATGCCAAGGTCTTTGATACTAAACCTAGTATCTAGCAAGGATTTCATATGATTAATCTCTTCAATATTGTTCCCAGTAAGTACCAAATCATCTACATACACAAGTATGACAATGAAATGAGGAGATTGGGACTTAATGAAAAGAGAATAATCTGAAGTTGACTTAGAATATCCACATTCAATCAACACACCAGTCAACTTAGCATGCCACTGCCTACTAGCCTATTTGAGCCCATACAAAGATTTTTCTAACTTGCAAACAAGATTAGAATCTGAAACCTCTAAACCATGAGGGACTTTCATATACACTTCCTCATGTAGATCACCATGCAAAAAGGATGTATTTACATCTAACTGATGCAATTGCCATTGCTTGATAGAGGCTAAGGAGAGAATGATCCTAATTCTTGTCATTTTCACCACAGGACTGAAAATCTCAAAATAATCTATGCCATCTGTTTGTGTGAACCATTTTGCTACAAGCCTTGTCTTGTATCTCTCAACAGTCCCATCTACTTTGTGTTTGACCTTAAACACCCACTTGCAACCTACCAATCTTTTATTAGGTGGAAGAGGGGGTTAAGACCCAGGTTTCATTATTCTTCAAAGCATTTAATTCATGATCAATTTCTTGTTTCCAACAAGCATGTTTAACAGCAACATCATAATGTGTTGGTTCCTCATAAGAAGAAATAACAAGAGAGAATTGTTTATGCTTGTGTGACAACTGATCATAAGTAAGACTTTGAGACAAATGATACTTCACTTCAGATGTAGGTAAGACAAATTTAGATGATAGAGTGCAATGGTAATTGTCAAGATATCTAGGTCTAGTTCTAATCCTAGTAGATTGTCTAGGAACAGATGTGTGAGGTGACTCTGTGTTTATGGCTATACTTGGTGTAGGCATGACAGAATTGTCATAATCATATGAGAGAGTATGATTATTGGAAGATGAAGAATGATCATCTGTGAGAGTGTGATCATTGGTGACAAAAGGATCACTATGAGTAGGTAAACTATTGATCATAGGCATAGAGTTAGAATTTTGTGTTTGTGTTATTGTTGCTAAATTCTCAACAAAAGGGAAGATATGTTCATAGAAAGCTACATGCCTAGATAAGAATATCTCATGAGACTGAACATCAAAAAGCAGAAAACCTTTAACTCCTTGTTTTAGACCCATAAATATATATTTCCTAGATCTATGATTTAACTTGGTCCTATGTGCAACCAGGGTAGTTGCATAACCTAAACAACCAAACACTTTGAGGTTAGAAATATCAGGACAGGTACCATGCAAAACACTATAAGGAGAGTCATATGACAGATAAGGAGTAAGTTGTCTATTGATCAAGTGTATGGCATGAGACACAACATAATTCCAGAAACAATGAGGAATACTTGACTGAAAAACAAGAGCCCTAGCAACTCCCAAAATATGCTGATGTTTTCTCTCAACTATCCCATTTTGTTGAGGTGTTTCTACACATGAGGTTTAGTGTAAGAGACCTTGTGTGGCATAATAGTCAGGCAATAAAAATTCCTTACTATTATATGTCCTAAGGCTTTTAACTTTGACTCCAAACTGAGTAAACACCATAGAGACAAAAGACTTAATCAATTGAGGAACTTCAGACTTCAATTTCAAGAAGAATATTCAAGTGAACCTAGACTTGTCATCAACTAATGTAAGGAAGTATTTGTGACCTGATGTACTAGGAGTGGATATTGGACCCCAAATGTCCATATGAACCAAATCAAAACATTGTAAAGATTTAGTGGTGCTCTCATTATATGGTAGCCTTTTCTGTTTAGCTAGATGGCAAATATGACAAGGATCATCTGTTTTATTGCATTGAATGAAACGGAAATGTTTTTGCATTACAAGCAATTTCTTGTGAGACAAATGTCCCAATCTACTATGCCAAAGATTACAACTATACTTTGTAAATGAGTTTACACTTTTATGACTAGGACTCAACAAAGACAAACTAGACCTAGAAAGTGTTTGAAAACATAAGGGTGACTCACTCATAGCATAAAGCCCATCCTTAAGCTCAGCTGCACCAATCATCCTCAATGATAGGAGCTCCTGGATATGACAAACAATATCCTCAAAAATCAGTTTGCATGGTATTGTCTTAGTCAACCTAGACACAGAAATGAGATTATAATGAAAAAAAGGTATATAAAGGACATTGGTGAGATATAGAACATCAGAGAACATAATGGTTCCTGAGATAGATGTAGATACTTGACTTCCATTTGACAGAGTTATGAGGACTGGCTTAATCTTTTTGTGTGTATGAAAGAAAAACATATTATAACAAACATGATCAGTAGCACCTGTGTCTAAAAGCCAATGACTTAACTTAGTAGAACAGGTCAAAATAGAAGGTATACATTTGTAGGATGGACTAGAGTTGATAGAACTATGAGGAACAACACTTAGTTGGTTTGTAGCATGATTATGTTGCAGTGTTGACTGTTGCAAAAGTGAGAGTAATGTTCTATGTTGCTCAGGTGTTACTTTCGGCATTGAAACATTCTCTTCAACTCTATACTCCTATCTTGATCTGTTAACATTCTCATCATTATCTTCTTGAATCTCATCAGCAGTGAAATTGTTCACATTTCTCTGATTACTAGGAGGATAACCATGTTTCTTATAACAATGGTCAACATTATGCCCTGATTTGTGACAGAAAGTGCAGAGCTTCATGCCTCTTCCTCTTGGATATTTTCCCAATACACCATTTCCTCTACCTTGAACATGAGATTGTCTACTCATCTGTCTTTGATATCGTCTTCCTCTAGTTCTTCCTCTGTTGGAAGCATAAGAATGACTTCCAAACTCAGAACCACTAATTGAGTTCACCTCATTTGTAGCACTTATAAGCACCTTTGACTCTTGCATATGAACATTTAGATGCCTCTCTTGTTGAGTTAATAACGAGAATGCTTTAGTAATGGATGGCAGAGGATCCATTAACATGATCTGAGATCTAACATTCTCATATTGATCATTCAATCCCTTTAGGAAACATATAACATAATCATTCTCTCTGTATGTCCTAATAATAGAAGCCAAACCACAATCACATCTGTTATGTGCAAGATAAGGTGGTGGAATTGACCTAAAATTATCCAACTATTGCCATAATCATTTTATATGAGTATAATAGGATCCAATTGAGAGATTACCTTGCTTATAGGTATGAATTTCACCTAATAATTCAGAGATTCTGTAAATGTCTCCTTGACAGTACCTCTCACGCAAATCCTTCCAAATCTCAAGTCCTGTTTTCATCCACATCACACTTTGCACAACTGATGCATCCATAGACTGGATCAACCACGAAACAACCAAGTCATTGCATCTATCTCATGCCTTAAACGTTTGATCATCTTCCGTAGGTCTAGGAAGTGATCCATCAACGAAAGACAGCTTGTTCTTCATCTTTAATGACATAGCCATGACTCGTGACCACGAGTGATAGTTATCTCCGTTAAGATCAGTAGAAACTAAAGAAGCTCTAGGATTTTCAGTAGGATGTATGAAGAATAGAGAAGTAGGATCTTGAATCATGTTGCTCAATGTTCGATTATCCATGAAATCAAAAATTAGGTAAAAACGAAGAAATCGAAAAAATTCAGTTTCGATTGAGAGAAAAAGTGAAGACGAATAAGAAGAGAAGAGAAAGAAAATAAGCAGCGGAGGTGTAGCAGAGCCTCTTCAGAGAAGAAGCTCTGATACCATGTGAAAATCAATGGAGTTCATGAGCTTGAACATCCATGGCAGTTACAAGAAAGAATGAGTGAAGAGAGAATGAAAGTTAAGAGAATGAAAGAAAATCTAGAGAGAAAGTTTTGGAAAGAATGATTAGAAAATATCTATTCCAATAAAAATTGATCCAAAGATACAAAGGAAAGCCTTACATAGTAAGTTAGTTGATAAACAACTATAACTAACTTAACTAAAGATTCTAAAAATAGAAAAGTTACAAAGTTTCAACAAATAAACTACACTAAGTAACTTAGGCATATTAAGCAACAAAATAAATACACTTATGTGCATATAGCATGTTCAACACCTAGCAAAGTCAAAAATGTCGTATGAAAAATGAGGTCACATATCTTTTACTATATATAATAATAATTATATCAAAGCTGTCATCAACTATTTTATATGTTCTTGCTAATATATGTTTAAGGAAAATGCTTTATTGAGACAACATTAATATGGTCTTTAAGATAAAAGAGTTACATATTTAATAATGTGATTCATACCCAGTCTGAAGCCACGCATAAAATTACCTATTACTTATAATTTATATCTTACTTATTCATGGTGTAGTGAAGAAGATGACCGTACTAAAAGGTTTTGAGTGTATCCAGTGTTGAAAACGTGAAACCTTTGTTGTATTGTCAAGCATTGATGAGTGATACATCTATTAATTGCAATGTGCATGCTGCATATGCACTTAAAGTCAGCATAAACTTTGCAAAATATCTTCATATTGAAGATATGCTATGCCATTGTACTACTACATCCTACTAAATCAGGCCCTAGTTTCCATAAAACAGATACACACCCTTCTATTATTATTAGTTTTTAGAGGAAAACTTCATTTGGATCAGAGATTTATTATGAAAGTTTAGGACTACCAACTACGTCCTGAAAGATTAAAATTTACATCAAATTCATCCCTCAAACTAACATGGAATGCACTTGGAATACTATGTTAGTTTCATGGACAAATTTGATGTCATTTTGATCTTTTAGGGACTTAATTTCCGGACCTAAAGTTTGAGAGATTAAGTTTCTTGATGATTTACTATATTTCTTATTTTTATCTTATTACGACTTCTTTGACAAAAGTGTGAAGATAGTGAAAATGCACTTTATGGGAAAGTACCCATAAAATTTATTTTATTTCATGATATCATCATTATTTTATAACCCTCCATATATCTTATTGCCTTACAACTAGATCAACCTAAAGCTATTTAATGTAATAAACCAGTCTCAAACTTTCTGTGATAATTACATATGGAGGAACATTAACATATATTACTTATTTGAATAGTTTCCACGTACTATTTAATTCAACTTAGTCTTATCTAATAAATGCAGGTAAGGGCCCTGAATTTCCCTTAGAACATGGTCAAGGTGGCAAATATTCCATTAGCAGACAAACTTGAAATTTGTTTGGTTAATAGAAGAAACATTCACAAGCATTAATTTCTCACTGAATTATGTGCATGGTGTTTGGAGTGTGAATTTTATTCTAATGATTCCCTAGCTTTGAGGGATTTAGAGACATTGAAATTATACACAATTGAGACATAATTGGCCTATGATAATGGATGAATGTGCAAGTTGTATCCCTATAAGAAATTTGATTTTTTACCTATATGGACCCAACATCAAGATCTCATCCATAGCCATAGCTTGTTTCCATTGGACTAATTCTATGGATGCCAATAGCTATGTGCCCAATTTTGTTCAATAAGACAGCAAACAGCTTTGGACATTTAAAGCAAAAAACAGAGTTTTGAAGAAATCAAAATTTTTATTGAGTGGAAGTTTCACAAGTTATAGCGGGCCTAGACTCACTAGACATAGATTACCTGTCTTACATGGTGTCTCGTTTTCTGTCTCGGACCAATTAAAATATTATTTTTTGTTACTTTTTATTTTTATTTTTTTTATTTTATTCATGTAGCAACATTCCGATTGGTTTAGTACATGGAGTATGACACCGTGTAGGACATGTAATCTATGTATAGACACATTACTCATGTCTACTTTTTTCCAAAATGCAACTATGAAGGTTTTGTATTTGAGTATTCAATTATTTGCCTTTGTATGCTTCAGTTCTGACTTCTGAATAATGATCCAAATGCTAGCTTTTTTATTTATGAACATTAACATAAAGTGAATAATATTACACTTAGCCAAGAAAAAAAAGGAACAAGAGAAAAGATGAGGGTAAGTTTAATTTGAATCATATATAATTTGACAATTACTAATGCTAATTTCTGATATTTTAGTTGCATACACATGAAAAAAAGACAAACTGAGATTCAAGAGAAACTATTTGGTATCATTGCAAACCAAAGATATCATTAGGACAAGCCGAATATAATATCAAAGTATTAAACTGAAAATTGAGTAAATACATTACTATATGCTAAAGCCAACAATATATAACCAAATCATTACACTGATAATTGAGTAAATATATTAATATTACTATATGCTAATGCCAACAATATCTTCTATACATTAAAACTTAAGAATCACATAGCCAAAAACTTCAAACCCTCCAATGATATAATCTTATTGGGTTTGATATAAGATTGGAAACCTTACATATCTCCCATGAATACAAAACCAAAAAAAGCAAAAACATGGTACAAGAAAAAATAATGTTAAAAAGGACATCTTATTGAACTTAATTCTGAGGTTTGGAATCCACCATTGCATTATGCCTACATGAAGGGCCTGAAGGTGGTACTGGAATCCCTTTAGGGAAGAAATTGAAAACAAGGCCACGAGGTTGAAAATCCGGCTGCGGTTTTCGCCGGAGAAGCTTTGTGCTTTCACTCTGCCTCAGAGTTACCCTTGTCCTTATTCCAGTGCAAGAACTAACAAGAAGCAAGTAAACCAAGATAAGAACTATATAAAAGGTTTTGCATGGAATAAGCAACGATTTAGAATAATGAGAATTGGCCATGGAAGAAATAAGGGTGTGTAAATTATGCAAGTTTTTTAGCTCAACTTGGTTGATATCTAAGAGAGTTTTATAGAGGGTGTTGAGTTTTTTTTCCTTGAGGAAAAATTTTCACTGCAAAGGAACACTAAGGATATGGTTTTATATATGGTTTGCAATTGCATGGGGAACATTGAAAAATGTAGGTTATTGGGTTTGTAATGAAGGGAAGTAAATATTAACAAGAAAAGTAACATACAAGGTAGAAAATACTATTGAATTTTAAATGTCAACGATTGAAAATAAAATGAATATTTTGGTACAAGTGTTTGGTGCCGGCTATGCATGGACTTAGGACACAAAAATAATAGGTTTAGGTGTATGAAAATGACTTATTTCTTGGTCATTGAGATTGATTTCCCAAGACAAACATAATAAAGAGTTTGATTGTGAAAAATTGAAAACTTAGACCACATTTTTGAAGTAATTTCATATGTCATAAACCAATCAATTTTCTCGAAATAATATAAAAATATTATTTTATATTTTTATAATTTTTTTAATGGAGTATCACTTCTTCATTGGATCATAACAGGATTTTGGGACGATAATGTGACAGGTGATCCCTATTCATTTTTGAAACCCCAGAATTCATGATGGATAGTCACCATCACTATATGTGGAAGTATGTTTTTACCTTTTCCCTCAATTTAATGTATGGGGAAATTCATCATTCCTAGAATTAGAGAAACCTATATTTTCCTTCTTTCTTAGTTTTGGTTTCAATAAGGAATCTTACATCTTCTAGTTTTGGATTTAAGCATGACACTAGTCTATGATTTAATTAATTGGCATGACACATTGGAAGTGATGGGTATTATTTATGGAGAAATCAAAATTGTTAGAAATTTGTCTACCTTTGCAACATAAAGGTTCTTTTAAGAAGGAAATTGCCATTAACCAAAGCTTATATCCATAATCAAGTACTCAACTTCAACAACAAAAAACTTCCATTTTTGGTTTACATGAGTGAATGACATTAATTATTGGCTTTTTTTATTGTGGAAAGTGATAGCACGAATTGAGAAAGTCACTTCACAATCCTTGAGTTGCTAGCTGTTCATGACATGAATTATCAATTATTTTATACTTGGTACTTATAACATCATTATTATTTATTATGGTGATTATTTGAAAAACCAAAATATGTTGGGATTTGTTTTTATGGGTATCTTTTGCGTGCTATATTTAACAAGAAAACAAATACTAGTATTTTTGGGACCTACTTATCCATATTCAACTTTTTTGACACTAATCTCAGTAGGTAAATAATGATAACATATGCTAAAAAGTTAAAAACCATTCATTTATAACACATAAGAATTCACTTCTTGGCTTATCCCTTACTAACATTAGTTCTAGCCATGTCTTGGTAGAATAACTCAAATAATTTATTATAAAAGAAATAATATAATATAATAATGACTCAAATAATAATTAATAAAGTAAATTATATATAAATTCAAATAAAATGATAAGACAACATTTTATTAATGGGTCATACTCCTCTTCATTAAAGGAGAGAGTAATGTTGTTTTTTTGCTTTAATTATAAGAGTAAAATTGTCTTATAAGAATATATATAAGGATACAACTGTCATTGCATATGAGTTTTACTTTGATTTTTGAAACCACTTATCTCTTTGTTTTTTAGACTACTTCTCTCTCCGATAGTGGAGATGGGTCTCATTCTTTATCAATCCAAATATCATCTATTAATCTAAAAATTGTGATTAGGCTAATTATTACTGTCACTCAAGTTTCACTCTATCAGTATTTGAGTTTAACTTATACAAATGCTATAAATTACTCCAATATAAATTAAAGTGGCTAATTAATTAGCATTAATAAAAATGCACATAAAGAACTATAGGATAGGAGGTTAAATAACTAAATGTATTATCCAACATTAAAATATGACGTAAAAAAAACGTCAGTGTCATGGATGACAGAACTAAAGAAGATACGTGTAATAGTAGTTTAGTTGGTTATGCGACTTATAAAGAATAAAATAAGATATTATTGAGTGTGAAGTGTCAACGTGGTAAGCATGATACGAAATTATAAATTGGACCACCTAATAAAATTAATTTCAAATAAAAGTGGGAAAAGAGTTAAAGAACTAAATTACATAAGTTAAAAAATTATATTTACCAAAAACGAAAATCAAATATTAACATCACATGGTGAGACCGACAACAAGAGTAGGTAAATGTAAGGGTTGCTCAAAACCGCAGATTATGGAAGGTGTTTGTTCTATATTAAAATCTTTGGAATTTTTTGTGAATTAAGTTTTAAAATCCAATAAAAAATGAAAGACTTGAGAATAATGAAATATATTGATGAGATTACTTTATAGTATATTAATTTCATCCAAAACTGAATTCGTAAATAAAGTGTTTGATTTAAAGAATGCGATTTGGGATCCAATTTTTTGTCACCTTAGTTGTTGATGTTTTATTTTAATTGCTAACTTGGGCAAATAAAGATGATGGACCAGTTTTATAGAGTAGAAATTTCTAGTCACATAGACACACACACATGCATGACTTGGACTTGTTCAAAGAAAAGAGCTGAGAACAATTTTTGTTATGAGGTTTCCTTTTATAGGATGAGTGTCAAACTTTTAATTTATTTATTTATCCATTCACTATACAATGTTGTAAAATTTGGACCACCAAATATATACACAGGTGAACACAAATTGAGATATGCTTGTTTTAAAAAGTTGTGATTAATTTTACATATAAAATTAATATTAGAAGATACATTCAACTTAGACATTTTTTTAAATAATACAAAATATCCTGTTTTTATCTTGAGCAAGTCAATTTTCTCGATTATTGGGGAGTCATAAGGTGGTCAAGTGGTAAGAGTAAAAAACTTAAGAAGTAAAGTGATAAGAATGTTGAAGGTTCAAATCTCACCTACCACAAAATACTAACATACTAATTGAAAGTGTGCATGTCAAGAGGAACACTTTGGAAAGCTCTCCTTATATGACTTGGTTTTGATGAGGACAACTTGTGCTAACATGAGCTTGAAGATCATCAACAAATCAACATGCTTAAGCCTTCCGATTGGTATCTTGCTTAGACTAGATTAGTTTAGGTTGAGTCCAAGGCTTAAGTCACCTAATACATATCTCAATTGCATAAATCTTTTAAATCTTTTTCATCTTGAGATATGTCATTCATAATATGTTCATGCATCATATAAATACATGTACATGTGCATTCTAGGCATAATCTAAGTATTAAACATGTATGAATTTAAGTGCATAACATATTTGAAGTTTTTACACATGAAAGTGTGCTGTTAATCGATTACCACTTGGCTTAATCGATTAATCTAACTGTTTGCACAGTGTAATCGATTACAACAAATGTCAATCGATTAATCTAACATTTTTGTGAAGCTTAATCGATTAAAGCTGTCGTTAATCGATTAACTGGGCTTTTATTTCAATTCTTTATAAACTGCTTTTTCAGAATTGATCTCATAAGTTGCATATTAAATTTTTAGAGAGTTAGAGCATATTTTCGTGTTAATTGTTGCATCTAGTTGTAAATGCATTTGTGAGCTTAGAAAAGAGAGAATTCTATGCTTTAGGATTGAGTGCTTTTCATGATACATTTCTCATCTTTTCTTGTCACATGTTCTTGCATTTTTACATGATTCTTGATTAGATGTTTACACATTATGCATTCTGTTTTTCACTAATACATTTTTCATACTGCATGAGCTTGTATTAGGTGATTAGAGTAAAGCCTTATCTTGTTAGATATAAGTCTTGTTATAGCTTAAATTTACTCTGTATTGTTTTGTTTGAAAAAGTGTTGTAATTGTGGGAATCTCAAGGTGTCATATCACCAAGAGATTGAGTGTGTCTTCACTGAGTGTTAGACTTAGGGATAAGTAAAGAACAAGGTTCTTGGCTGGGGCTACGCCGAAAGAAAGGTTTTCTTTGTCGGTAGGAAGGGAGTCAAACCATAGAATAGGTTTCTTTTTATCTTGTAAGTGTCTAACTGTTGTAATTGGATAGTGTGTATGTAATTAACATTCATTCAATTATAGTGAAGAAAAATCTCCCAAATCAGCCGGGAGGCCTGGATGTAGTTTGCGGTGGACAAGCAAACGAACCAGGATAAAATTCTTGTTGCAGGACTTTTTCTATCTCTATCTCTTTATTGCATTTGATCGATTATTTTGTCAAGTAGATTTAATTGATAAGTAGTGTCTATACTGTTTTACTTGTACTCTGATAATATTCTGTAAGCCTGGTATAATCGTTTCATTATCAATTAATTGTCGAGCAAGAAACTGTACTTGCATTTGCTTTCTGTCTTGGTTTAATCGATTAAGTGTGGTGTGTTAATCGATTACTTTAATCTGTTAATCGATTACGTGGACTGTGTTGAAAGTGTTAATCGATTATCCTGTTCTGTTAATCGATTAATCAAGGTGTTTTTCAGCATTAAGTGTTGTTTTCGAAAAGCGGACACTCTAACCGCTACACCTATTCAACCCCCCCCTTCTAGGTGTATTGTAATCACTGATACCTAACAAGTGGTATCAGAGCTAGTGCGAAGTGCTAGCTCAACCGCGTATTCGTGATCCTTAGGGAAAAACGAATGGGTTCGTCAAACCCATTTGGTGGTGATGGTTCATCCATTAATCGACCACCTATATTCAGTGGTGAAGGGTATGCCTACTGGAAAGTCCGCATGCAAATTTTTATTGAAGCCATAGACTCGGATATTTGGGAATCCGTAGTCAACGGCCCTTTCGTTCCACAACATCTTGTGGACAATGAACCTAAAGACAAGCCTAAAAGTCTATGGACCGATGATGAGCGCAAAAAGGTGCAGCATAATCTACGCGCCAAAAATATCATCACATCGGCCCTATCCTATGATGAGTTCTTTAGAGTTTCGCAGTGCCAAAATGCAAAAGAAATGTGGGACACTTTACAAGTGACTCATGAAGGCACTAGCGAAGTCAAGCGCGCTAGATTAAATGCGCTTACCCATGAGTATGAGTTATTTCGCATGTTACCTAGTGAATCAATTTGTGATATGCAAAAGCGATTTACTCATATTATTAATCATTTAGTTGCTCTAGATAAATCTTTTGCCAGAGGTGAACTAACTAATAAAGTTTTGCGTTGTCTTGACAGGAAATGGCAACCAAAAGTAACTGCAATTGTTGAATCCAAAGATTTGGACTCTATGCCTCTAGCTACTCTATTTGGAAAACTTCAAGAGCACGAAATGGAATTGGGGCGCTTGACTATGCACGAAGATTCAGATCGGAAAAAGAAAAACATCACATTAAAGGCCTCGACCTCCAAATCAAAAGAAGATAAAGATGATGATGAATCTGACTCCGATCTAGATGATGAAACTATGAATCTCCTTGTTCGCAAATTTAGCAAATTCATCAAAAGAAAAGGAGGATTCAAGAAGTTTCAGAAGAAAGAAGCGAAAGAGTCAACCAACAAAGGCAAGAACAACAAAGATCGCTTCACTTGCCATGAGTGTGGAAAAGCCGGACATATGAGATTTCAATGTCCTACCTATCTGAAAAAGGTTGATTCAGAGAAGAGCACTCCCAGGGAATTCAAATCCAAGAAAGCTTACATTGTATGGGATGTACCTGAGGAGGAAACAACATCAAGCACTTCTAGTGAGGAGGAGTCAGCGAAGCTGTGTCTGATGGTCAGATCTGACAACAATGGCAACTCAGACTCACACAAGGATAATGATGAGGTATATTCCGACACCTCATCCACTTCGGATGACTTACCCTCTTATGAAGTTTTATATAATGCTTATGTTGAGTTACATGAGGAATTAAAGAAATTGGCTAGAGTTAATGTTGATCAGAAAAGGGAAATCCTTAGAAATGAAAAGAAACTAAGCCAATTACAAAAAGAATTAGATGAATTAAAATTAGAAAATGAAACCTTAGATCTCATCTATTCTTGTAACACATGTGACTGCTCTGCTGATAATTTATGTCTAAAGCCTGTATGTGAGACTTGCGAGATTTTGCAAGAAGACAATCTTAAACTAAAAGAAAGACTCGAACGTCTCACAAACAGTAAACAGCAATTAGACACTCTGCTCAGTCAAACAAGAAATGTTGGTGATCGTACTGGTCTAGGTTATACTCGCTCTGCTAAAAACAAGAGACCATATAGAAAACCTGTAGTTATTACTAAGGATAAAAATCGTAGGCGCTCTCCTACTTGCTTTTATTGTAATACGTATGGTCATACCTCTTACTCTTGTTACATTAGAAAATATGGTATACCTAGCGGGGCTTATGTATGGATAAAGAAGGGAGATAATTCCCTAATCACTAACAGAAAAGGACCCAACATAATTTGGGTACCTGAGAAAAGCAGGTGATCTATTTTGCAGGTATGTCTTCGAACACAAGGACAAAAATGGTACTTAGACAGTGGATGTTCGAGACATATGACAGGTGACAGATCAAATTTCCTGGATCTATCACTTAAAGGAAAAGGATACGTCACGTACGGAGACAACAATAAGGGAAAGATACTTGGTACCGGAACAGTTGGTAACTCATCTCATACTCAAATTGAAAATGTTCTGTATGTTGAAGGACTAGAACATAATCTTCTAAGTATAAGTCAACTCTGTGACAAAGGTAATCGAGTATCTTTTGATTCTGACTGTTGCATCATTCGTGACATTTTATCTAATAATGTTAAATTTGTTGGTCATCGTATAAATAACATTTACATGGTTAACTTGGATGATGTCACCACATTATTTTCAAAATGTTTCATTTCTAAAGAAGATGACATCTGGCTCTGGCACAGACGCGTTGCACACATCCATATAAAACATCTAGATAAATTGTCATCAAACCAACTAGTTGAAGGGCTACCAAAACTAAATTTCAAAACTAAAGAGATTTGTGACACTTGTCAAAAGTGTAAACAAACCAAAAATTCTTTTAAAAACAAAAATGTGATATCCACTTCAAGACCTTTGGAGTTACTCCATATGGACTTGTTTGGACCATCACAAATCATGAGTTTTGGTGGTAGCTACTATGCTTTAGTTATTGTTGATGATTTCTCTCGTTTTACATGGACATTATTTTTATCTGCTAAAAGCGACGCTTTCAAATCTTTTAAAAATCTTGCCAAGCAAATCCAAAACCAACTTAACCTGAAAATAGTATATATACGAAGTGATCACGGGGGAGAATTTGAGAACTTTCAGTTCGACAAATTCTGTGATAAGCACGGCATTATGCATCAGTTCTCTGCTCCTCGCACTCCACAACAAAATGGAGTTGTTGAAAGGAAAAATCGTGTGTTAGAAGAATTAGCGAGAACCATGCTTAATGAAAGTAATACCCCTAAATATTTCTGGGCAGATGCAGTTCATACTGCATGCTATGTTATAAATCGAGTATTGTTAAGGCCTAATTTGAATAAAACTCCTTATGAACTATTAAAAGGCCGTAAACCAAACATATCCCATCTTCACGCTTTCGGTTGCAAATGTTTTATATTAAATAATGGAAAGCGGGCTTTAGGAAAATTTGATTCAAAAGCCGATGAGGGAATATTTTTGGGATACTCGATTCATAGCAAAGCGTTCAGAATCTTTAATAAGTATTCTATGCAAGTTGAAGAGTCTACCCATGTACAGTTTGATGAATCTTCTCCAAAAGAGAAGAGAAAGGCTGTTTCTGATGATGTTGCAGGTGCTTTGGAAGAAGCATACTCAAAGAACATGGATAATGTAGAAGCAACCGATGAAGAACGTCAAAACAAATCTCAGGAGCATTCAGATATGCCAATTGTGTGGAAAACCAAGAAAGCTCACCCGATCGATAAAGTAATAGGTGACATATCTACGGGAGTGGTAACCCGTAGTTCCTTACGAAACTTCTGTAATTTCGTAGCCTTTGTATCTCAAATTGAGCCTAAGACCATTGATGAGGCCATTGAGGATGTACACTGGGGTATAGCTATGCAAGAAGAGCTAAACCAGTTCGAACGTAATAATGTTTGGGACTTGGTCCCTAAACCTAAAGATCATCCTGTGATTGGTACTCGATGGGTCTTCAGAAACAAGCTTGATGAATCAGGCTTGATCATTCGAAATAAAGCACGCTTGGTGGCCCAAGGCTACAACCAGGAGGAAGGTATCGATTATGACGAAACCTATGCTCCTGTAGCCAGATTAGAGGCCATCAGGATGCTACTTTCCTTTGCATCAATTATGAACTTCAAATTATTTCAGATGGACGTAAAAAGCGCCTTCTTGAATGGCTATATTCAAGAAGAAGTTTATGTTAACCAACCGCCTGGTTTTGAAAATTTTAAATATCCGAACCATGTTTATAAACTTAAAAAGGCACTCTATGGTCTCAAACAAGCTCCTAGAGCTTGGTATGATAGACTTAGTACCTTTCTTTTAGAAAAAGGGTTCGAAAGAGGCTTGGTTGACACAACGCTTTTTATTCGTAAATCAGAAAACTCTGTATTACTTGTGCAAATATATGTAGATGACATAATTTTTGGATCTACTAATGATATTTTGTGTAAGGATTTTTCTGAGATGATGCAGGGGGAGTTCGAAATGTCTATGATGGGAGAACTTACGTTCTTTCTAGGACTTCAGATAAAGCAACTAGAAAGTGGTATTTTCATCCATCAGACAAAGTATTGCAAAGAGCTGCTCAAGAAATTTGAGATGAACAATTGTAAGGAAGCTTCCACTCCTATGGCATCTGCTTGCTACCTAGATAAGGACGAAAAAGGAAAAACTATAGAGGTAACAAAGTATCGAGGAATTATTGGGTCTTTACTTTACTTAACTGCAAGTAGGCCTGATATCATGTTTAGTGTATGCATGTGTGCTAGATTTCAGTCATCTCCTAAAGAATCACATCTTACAACTGTTAAAAGAATCATGAGATACTTAAAAGGAACAACTAACATGGGATTATGGTATCCTCGGGATGCCTCATTATCCTTGGTAGGTTATTCCGATTCCGATTTCGCCGGATGTAAATTGGATCGGAAAAGCACTAGTGGTACTTGTCACTTGTTGGGGAGTTCATTAGTAGCATGGCACAGCAAAAAGCAAGCTTGTGTTGCTCTGTCCACCGCCGAAGCGGAATACATTGCCGCTGGTGTGTGTTGCGCTCAAATCCTCTGGATGAAGCAGCAACTCAAGGACTATGGTCTTAATATTGAAAAGATCCCTATTAAATGCGATAACACAAGTGCTATAAACCTTTCCAAGAATCCCGTCTTGCATTCTAGAACTAAGCATATAGAAATTAGACATCATTTTCTGCGTGATCATGTACAAAAAGGTGATTGCGTTCTTGAATTTGTTGAAACTTCTAAACAATTAGCTGATATTTTCACCAAGCCCCTTCCCAGGGATACTTTCTTTGTTCTAAGGAGAGAACTTGGAATTCTTGATGAACAATACCTTGATTAAAATTGTTTAGGTGTTTACATTATCGTCTAGTTTCTCTATGTCTTTGTTTCTTTAGCTGTTCGATATTTGTGTCTCTTGATTATTATTATTTTTTTTGTGATTCTGGATGTTTAAATAAATCTGTCACATTGCATGCCAAAGCCTTAAGAAGTTGAAACCATTTTACTGCCTGAAAAATTCTCTTTTCTATGCATTAATCGATTAAATATTCACTTAATCGATTACCTGGGCATCAGTTGCTTGAAAATTCGAAATTATACTATAAGTAATCGATTACATTTTCACTTAATCGATTACCTGGGCATCAGTTCTTTCAAAAAATTCGAAATTTCACACTGATTAATCGATTAACCCTGCCCGTTAATCGATTAAAACCAGTTTTATAAAGGCAAACAGTAGCTCGGTTTCACATTTTTTTTTCTGGTTTTCTCTCTTTCTCCTTTCTGCTTTGAGATACTAAATCTATAACACAACTAATCCAAAGTGCATCAAAAGTAGAAACACCTATTCCTAACCCTCTTAAAACCATCAAGGAATCATCTCTTTGCATCCTCATCATATCCCATTTCCAAGGTTCCACTAAACATAACCTAGGTTAGGTTTGCCTACACTCATATTTGACCTCTCACTGCCATTTCGGTTTCTGCCACATTATGGAGCAAAGTCGTCCTAAAAGGGTCAAAACATCAGCCACTCGTGTACGAAGACGAGAGGTCGGTTCGCCTTCTGCTCGGGACCGTGGTGACCCCTACTATTCACTCATTCTGCAAGAGACTCGTATGGCGAAATTCCAAGGTCGGAAACCTACATATATACGGTATGTTGACTTAACTTGGTTATCGGAACAGAACTTTAGCTTCCCGCATGACATGGAAGCTCAGGGAACTATTCAGTTCATGGAATTAAAGGGACAAGTCTACCCTGCTCTCGTTAGGGAATTCTATGCTAACTTTAGATATAAGGATGGAAAATATTGGTCAATGATTTCTGGAAATTTGTTTGAACTCAACGATGAAATTTTCATGAATGTCGGTGGTTTATCGTCTTCTGGATATAGTATAGGAGATTGTTCCTGGGTAAAGGAAAATTTTGATCCTACAGAAGTCTACAAGTCTTTTCTAAGAGGCCCTCATTTATACATTCAGGGTCAACTGACCAAAGCTGGGTCACTTTCTGTTGAGAACAGGCTGCTACACTACATTATTGCTTACATCCTAGTACAGAGGAACACAAATCATGCACAGCCTACTGTGAATGATTTACGCTTCATGTATGCAGTGAAGAATAATGTGATGATAAATTGGCCTGAGGAGATCTTGAAAATTATGAACAGTGTATCTTTATCTCAGTCGAAGCTGCTTCCCTACAGTATCTTCATATCACGCATCGTTGACTATTTGCGCATTGACGTTTCCGATACTATCATTGTTGAATATACCGACAAGGATCATCTGGTTGGTGAAAGCCTCATACATAAGATGGGTATATACAAGTATGGTAGTACTTGGCAATACCAAGAGGACTACACCACTTTTGGTCTGGATTTATCTGATGATGATAATCAGGATGACACAGATAATCAGCATGCTACAGCTCAGGGGGAGCCTTCTGGATCAGCACCTCAGAAATCTGCTTTTGGATTCGATCAATTGGAAGCTATGGAGCAACGGCTTAACAACCGTATGGATCTTCACTTCCAAGGACTAAAAGACTCATACTTTGCTGGTATGGAACAGTATGAGGAGCGACAAACTGCGTATTCGGATAACCAATTTCGGGAGTTGAGGAGTCTGATTCAATCTACGGCTGAAGCTCAGAATGCCTTGTTTTGTTCAGAATTTCAGAAGCTATCTATGCTTATCAGGGGAGATCAGAACATTGTCACTTCTGTTGATCACACTGACGATCCTCATCCTCCACCTCAACCTTAGTTTAGAAGACTTTAGGCCTAGGATATCTTACCTTAGGTTTATTTCTTCTTTTTGGCACTCTTTGGATTTAGATACTGTTATGGATTCGAGTATTTCTGTTGCGTGCCTCTTTATGTTGTTAATTGACATTTTCTGGTTTATCTGGTTGCTAAACATTGTTACTCTTTCTGCTATTTTTTTTAACTATGTCGAATAGCCTACTATGTTTATGTGTATGGTTCTTGATCGTATGAGATTTTCGGCCTTGATATGGTTCATCTCGTATGCTGTTCACTTTACTTGTTTGGCTATTTCTGTTGTATAAACTTGCGCACTTGTTTAATCCTCTTTAATGTAAAACAGGTTAATTGTTATATCCCAATATTAACTCATTAACTGTGTTTTATGCATTACTCATATCTCTGCCTCTATTTTGACCTGGGTTATCTTTTTGATAATGTCAAAAGGGGGAGAAAGGTTGTTTTGTTTGTTTTCTGATTGTGCAGGTTGATCGAAATAACAGCTTCCGATATTTGCGCATCATATCAACCTTGCCAACACAATCTTCAAGCTTTTTACATTTGATGTGGAGTTTGTCATCATCAAAAAGGGGGAGATTGAAAGTGTGCATGTCAAGAGGAACACTTTGGAAAGCTCTCCTTATATGACTTGGTTTTGATGAGGACAACTTGTGCTAACATGAGCTTGAAGATCATCAACAAATCAACATGCTTAAGCCTTCCGATTGGTATCTTGCTTAGACTAGATTAGTTTAGGTTGAGTCCAAGGCTTAAGTCACCTAATACATATCTCAATTGCATAAATCTTTTAAATCTTTTTCATCTTGAGATATGTCATTCATAATATGTTCATGCATCATATAAATACATGTACATGTGCATTCTAGGCATAATCTAAGTATTAAACATGTATGAATTTAAGTGCATAACATATTTGAAGTTTTTACACATGAAAGTGTGCTGTTAATCGATTACCACTTGGCTTAATCGATTAATCTAACTGTTTGCACAGTGTAATCGATTACAACAAATGTCAATCGATTAATCTAACATTTTTGTGAAGCTTAATCGATTAAAGCTGTCGTTAATCGATTAACTGGGCTTTTATTTCAATTCTTTATAAACTGCTTTTTCAGAATTGATCTCATAAGTTGCATATTAAATTTTTAGAGAGTTAGAGCATATTTTCGTGTTAATTGTTGCATCTAGTTGTAAATGCATTTGTGAGCTTAGAAAAGAGAGAATTCTATGCTTTAGGATTGAGTGCTTTTCATGATACATTTCTCATCTTTTCTTGTCACATGTTCTTGCATTTTTACATGATTCTTGATTAGATGTTTACACATTATGCATTCTGTTTTTCACTAATACATTTTTCATACTGCATGAGCTTGTATTAGGTGATTAGAGTAAAGCCTTATCTTGTTAGATATAAGTCTTGTTATAGCTTAAATTTACTCTGTATTGTTTTGTTTGAAAAAGTGTTGTAATTGTGGGAATCTCAAGGTGTCATATCACCAAGAGATTGAGTGTGTCTTCACTGAGTGTTAGACTTAGGGATAAGTAAAGAACAAGGTTCTTGGCTGGGGCTACGCCGAAAGAAAGGTTTTCTTTGTCGGTAGGAAGGGAGTCAAACCATAGAATAGGTTTCTTTTTATCTTGTAAGTGTCTAACTGTTGTAATTGGATAGTGTGTATGTAATTAACATTCATTCAATTATAGTGAAGAAAAATCTCCCAAATCAGCCGGGAGGCCTGGATGTAGTTTGCGGTGGACAAGCAAACGAACCAGGATAAAATTCTTGTTGCAGGACTTTTTCTATCTCTATCTCTTTATTGCATTTGATCGATTATTTTGTCAAGTAGATTTAATTGATAAGTAGTGTCTATACTGTTTTACTTGTACTCTGATAATATTCTGTAAGCCTGGTATAATCGTTTCATTATCAATTAATTGTCGAGCAAGAAACTGTACTTGCATTTGCTTTCTGTCTTGGTTTAATCGATTAAGTGTGGTGTGTTAATCGATTACTTTAATCTGTTAATCGATTACGTGGACTGTGTTGAAAGTGTTAATCGATTATCCTGTTCTGTTAATCGATTAATCAAGGTGTTTTTCAGCATTAAGTGTTGTTTTCGAAAAGCGGACACTCTAACCGCTACACCTATTCAACCCCCCCCTTCTAGGTGTATTGTAATCACTGATACCTAACACTAATATAGTAATATTTGTCTATCAATAAAAAAAAATTCTCGAGTATTATTGATATTTTTTCTTATATTTTAAATGACAAAAATATCATTTCAAATATATATAAAATGATAAAAATATCTTAACATATTATATTTTCCTTTGTTTTTGTGGTACTTATTTCTCCATCCTAAGTGTTGAAACTTGGGGTTAAACTTGGCATGCCAGTACAGTTTCCTTTGTGCCCAATTTGAGGACTTAATTATTGATGCTCTTATATGTTACACAAAAATATATAATGGATATTATAGTCTATAGGTGTACAATTTCTGATTGTTATCATATGTGAGTTGATCCAATAATTGACCAATAGCTACCACAGGTGTTTCGTTTGAGTAATGCATAATTTTCTGATAAAGTCATGCTCCCTTTTTTCTTATAACTTTTTTATGGCTGGTTGGAGAAAGATCCCAACTAATTGGAAGAAAAAAGGACTCTGGATTTGATCAATTCCAATAGATATTTGTAGCTAGGCAATGTTTAATTACGAAAAGAATTCAAATTAATACCTTACATGACATATATATATATAATGTAAAAATGCATTTATAGTCCTTACTTATGACACAAATTATAGATGAAGTCTTTTTTTCTGTGACACAAAGTAAACTTATATGATGTATATTAAGTATATCATAACTAAGTATGTAATGTGCTGGAGTTCATACTAAGATCAAGTATATATGTTATGACTAAGATCAATACATTACATACTTATTTACCGCTTTGTCACCTCCTTGCGGTTTAGTCCTTATAATTCAGCATTAATTGAAGGATAATATGAAAGTGATAATGAGTTATTGATGCTATAAAAGTATAAATAATGGATATCCATTTTATGACCTATAAATTCATGTCATCACATTGAATAAACCTAGAGTTTGAGGTCATATAATATTATAATCATATAAGTGAGTTTCTTTAATTCTCTAAGGTATATTTTGCTTAAAATGAAACTGTTTAAATGAATGATTAATATCTGACCTTTATATAATACCAAACTATACAATAATGTAAAGTGAATGAGATATTTGATAGAAAGGGGCACATGTTATGAAAAAATGTAGGATCTGAATTTGAGTCCCAATGGGAAATACAGAGTGATGAGATACATGAAATAAGGATGGGTTGGACATCCATGTAGTATGTGCAACTACTAACAACTGACTTAGAAGACTGGAGTTAGTAATTGTGGATAGGCGACATAGCATGATGCTCATGTTTTGATTATTTTTGATAGTATTTGATAAAAGATAGTAGATATAGTGATATTAACAAGGCTTTAGAATTGATTTAGATAGTTTGGAGGTTTTGGCTACAATTCATGCATTGCAAATGAAGGGTGAATGCCTATTTATAGGCTTTCTACAACACCTAAGAAGGACTAGAAAATTCCATACATTTCTACCCTACATTGTCTCAATGTTTCTAGATAATTCTAGAACTATACTACTTGTTATTTTAAATCTATTGTCTTATAGTATTTACTACAACTTTGTAGAATATTCTAGAGATGCAATTCCTCTTCTTCAACCTTCAAGATGTTTCTAGAGAATTGTGGCATTACCATCATTCTAGATCTTTCTAGAAAATTGCAGCATGTTTTAACAATTTTCACCTTTAAGTCACATCAAATAGAAAGAGAGAAAGTTTTTTACATTATTAATGCATCATTTACTATTCATTTTTAATTATTATTGACTTTTCAAGAAAGTTCGAATTCACGTAGGATCTATCTATCCATCGTTCGGTGTCATCCTCGATGTACTCTGTCCTCAGTGTCATCGTCAACTGAGCTATGCCTTAGTGTCATGTTGTAAGCTCTATCTTTCCCTTTCTGATCTTTCTCGTTGCACCAAATCCTTAATTTCTAATTTCATTTTTTCTTAATATTCTATTGTTTTTCCTAAATATATGTTGAAATCCCTAACCTGTGAACTTTTTATTATTCTATGTTTAAGCTTTTAGCAGAAACTGTTTTATGTCTCAAAGCCAAAGCCTGTTAGCAATATATAGCTTATTCGAATTTCAATTAGGTTACATGAAACCTTACTTTATTAGATAACAATCAAGTTTATTGTATATTATTTTTTTGTGATTTATCTGTTATCAATGACTTCTAGATTCTGGTTCAAATTGATGGTGCATGAACGTGGAATCGATTTGCAAATCCTATTCTCTAATTCAAATCTATGATGTTATTCGATCATCAACCTCATCGACATTAATAAATGAGAACCTTGTTGGATATTTCCGATTAATCCTAATCGTATTCCCGAAACAGAATGATTAGGACATTGTTCCGAAACCAAATGTTTATGCCCATAAATAAACCCTAATGGAACAATCCTAATCCAGACCGAAGAAAACCCCAATTGGTTTCATAGTGAAGAAGAAAACGCATACCTTGGTTAGCCATTCTGAATGCTTCGAGGTATGCGAGTTGTAGGATGTTCCGGTTGCTAGAGTCTGATGGTTTTCCGTTCGCTCTGCTAGAGGGGAATCTAGAGAGAATGAGTGCTCCTGATGTTCCTTTTTGTCAAAGTGAGAATGAAAGGCTCTTGGCTTACCTTATGTCTTTCCCCTTTTCTTTATATATTGGTTTTGTGACATAAGTCACATATCCTCATAAATCAATCCTTATAACATCAGTTAATCAATAAAAGTAGTTGCTCTGCAACTGGGGACCATAACTCATAAAGGTAGCATTAACAGTTACCACTTAAGTTGCAATATTCTAATTCAGTCCCTTCATCAAACTAGAAATTGTCCGAAGGTATCTACACTCATAATATTTCATGACACATATGCCCTTAGCCACCAAATTAATCCATAAGACCATTTTATATATATTGGCTAAATATATAATGGTTATAACACAATTATAGAATTATATTTGTGACCCATAAATTGTTAGAAATTCCAACAAACCTCATTATGAGCTTCTTTTTAACTTTTTTCAAATATCCATATGCTCACATTAAAATAATTTTATGAGCTTGTTTTGGTAGTTATGCTCACATTAAAATATCCATATGCTCACATTATGAGTGGAGTTAATTTAGATGCATTTACATGCATAGTTCATGGTCGATACTTACTATTGTTGATTAGAATCTTCTATTAGAAAACTTGACTCTTAATTGTATATGTGTTGATATCTATTTACATTTGACAAGGAAAGACTTGTTCAACAGAATATTTAGGGTATTTTAACTCGAACGAGAATCCTCTCCATTAATGGAGAAACAAATATATGTTTTTCCATTTGTTTTTAATAGCAAAAGTGTAATTTTATTGTAATCAAATGAATAAATATGTTATTCAATGTTGCATTTCTCTGAAGCATAAATCATCTAAATCAATGACAATTCTCTAAATTTGGATATTTGTGCTTACATGTATTTTTCTAGTTGGTTCTTTTTTATCATGCAAAGAGAATAATTTATTCAAGGGTGTATCATAAATACATAAATCAAAAGCAACATCAGGGACAACACTCCACTAAAGCATGAACCAAAAATCAACCCCTTACAAGTCTAACCCCCAAGATAAAAACAAAGGTGACATACAAGATACCTAGGACGACACTGAAGTATTGAGACAACAAAAAAAAACTTAAAGGAATATTAGTGTAACTAATATCTGTATAAAAAATGAAATGATAGTTTGTGTAATTTCACTAAAACTCAGGAAATATCAATATAATTTACTTTTTATATTATTAATAAACTTTTGTATATGTTCCACACGTTATACTGATAAGTAATTTATGAGTAATTTATATCACATACAATACATTTATATCATATACAAGATATTTACTTATAAGTGTAATTTACTCTTTAAATTGGTTAGTACATACAAGCTTTCTCAAAAGAACACTTTTTGCATAGATAAATGGAGACATCTTCTTTCAACCAAGCATCTAATGTTTAAAACTTACGAGTTTGAAACTTTATTGTGAACTATGAGTCTAAAAGTTTAAGACTATATTGACTTGTTGTTTAGAAACTTACAAGTTTTAAAAAAAAGACGATGTATTATTGTGAGATTGTGACTTTGATTTGTGATTTTTTTCATTTTAAAAGACATTTATGAAACGTGATGATTATTTATTTTTGAAACTGTGATTGAATTGAGTATAAATGTGTTTTTTGAAAAGAAAAGAAAAAGGGGCAGCCCGCCAGCCTGTCAGCCCTGTCAAATATGGGTTCGGCTGATATTTTGAGTTCTTTTAGCAATAAGGGTTGGGTCGGGTCAGCCCATATTTTGGAGGGCCAAAAGGGGGTTGGGCAGAGTCGGGGCGGGTTGGCCCGTATTGCCACCCCTAGTTAGATTACAACACTTTTATGAAAATCATATCATACAGGTCAAAACAAGCCAAAATCAGTCAAAACTAGTTATACCAACCGATTTTCATTTAAACCGCACATGTCATACCGGTCGGCTTTCATTTAAGATTACAATTTTTTTAAGAGTGATTTGATTTTTATCAAAATATTGTGATAGACATAATTACTGTGTTTGTTTATACTTCTAAAACATAGTCTACCACCAATTCATAAATTTTGTTTAAAGTTGTAAATAAAAGTATTTATCACATTATTTATTAATTTCTTAATATTAATGTTAGTATAATATATATATATATATATATATATATATATATAATTTCATCGGTATTCAGCTTAACTAATGAACCATCACTTAAACCATTATATCAGTACCCTTATCAGTTTGATAAATTGTACAATATCAGTCTCCATCAAGATGGCCTTATTAATGAGTTAGGTAATTGGTTGGGAGTAGTTAATTTGGAACATTTCCTAGATAAGAAAACTTTTTAATTGGGAACTTGATCTAAATGAAACTTTTTTGCATGATATTCAACAAGTTGTGTTTCAGGAAAACACATCTGATTCCTAGGAGTGGCGCCATGACAAGTTTAAGCAGTACACACTCAAGTCTTCCTCTAACATTCTCACTCAAAATAATCACTAAGACACTCTCAACAACAACCATCTTCATCTCCTTTGGTAGCCCAAAGCTCTTCTTTTGGCCACTACCTTTGCGTGGAAATTATTTCAGGACAGACTTCCAATAAGGGACGATCTAATCAAAATCAGGGGTTTCTTTCGCTCACATAGGAGATCCCTTATGCTATCTTTGCAAAGAGTATCCAGAAACTATTAAACATCTTTTATCTTCATGCACTCTCACTTATTTAGTTTGTCAGCTCATTTATAATTGGTTGAAGATCAACATTGCTCTACCCCTTCATCACATTCAATATTTTACTACTCACATGGGAATAATATCTCATAGAGGTTATTCAAAAGTTTGGAGTATCATCTAGTTGGCCACTATCTGGGCTATTTGTCTTTCTATAAATGACTTCATTTTTTAACTCCATAAATCTTGGCTTTAGATTAACGACCAAAAGAACATTCTACTCTTTTAATTATTCAAATTTGGTTTCTAAACCTTTTGTTAACTTCTGCTTGGAATTGTTTCTGGTTTTCCTTTTTGTTTAATGCTTTTGCATCTTCTGTAACTTTTAATTATTTTAATGTTACATTTTCCTTTTACCCAAGATATTATTAACACTCTATTACACCATATACTTTCTGGATTACACCATGTACTTTCTTTAATATATAGTTTGAAGTACTAAAAAATTGATTATAGTTTCATTCCTAACACAATATAACCATAGACCTTAGTTAACCAAATGAGCTAACCCAAAAATGATAGAATAATCCGTGTGAGTTGAAAACCACAACCTAGACCAGATTTTAATGAAATCTAACAATCTTATAATATACGAGCTAAAGATCACCACATTTGGCATCAACCATAATTTATATACACTATATTTTTTCCTATCCTATAAGAAGATAATTTGTATTATACTGTTCTTTTATTTTTACTTCTCCAAACATTTTCATTTAATTGTTCATTTTTATTGCATCAAACATGATCACATTCATTTTGATTTCCTCTCAAGTATCTAACTATTTTGACTAGCTCATATCATACTTAAGTACATAAGATAACATAATAAAACCATTTAATTAGTACCCGAAAAAAGTCTGTCAGGCAATATTTCACATCTCTATACTCAATATAATAGTATCCTCACTACTAAAAATGGTTTCATCACATCCTGACTTTTTCAAATCAGGGCTTGTGTAGTGTTTTATTTGATATATCCCAATAATTCATGAAGCAATAGGAGTATTAGGTTTTCATTAAAAAAATAAAGTAGTCACAATAGCATAAGATTATTGTCCACATATCATTCATATTTTATTAATTATATCCTTTTTTAACGGGATCTTTTATATTCAGATTTATTTATTTGCTATAAAGTAAAATACAATCACAACTATTAAAAGTCTAAGTAGAATAAAGTAAAGCATAAATAGGACTCCTTTCATTCATTGAAACCCAAGATTTCGTCTTTACTGAATCTATGATATTCTATATAGTCAATCTTTTTGAGTTAATGATAATGTCATTCCACACTTACCAAATACATTATACTAAATACACTATGTTGTTGCTCCTTTACTAACATTTGATTTTAGGGAGGAGATTCACTTACTCCAAGAGTAAGTTTAAGACGCTTACTCCACATCATAGATATTAATTCTAAGGAAATCCAATGGTTTGAATTAGTGAGTAGATCTAAATCATTGGATCTCTTAAAATTGATGGCTAAGATGTGGAGTAAGTTTAAAAAAACTTAGTCTTTGAGTAAATGGATCTCTCCTCTTGATTTTACTGCATAAGCATTTAATTGCTTAATTTCTTAGTTCCCTCCGATTAATTCCTCAACCCACCAAAACAAAATATACAAACATGCTTAGTGCAAGGTAATTCTTTTGAAGGTGGTCACATTAACTTGGACAACTATATATTTTTGACAGAAATTCCAAATTTGAAGCAACGATAAGAAGAGATAACATAATTGATCAAATAATACATTGTAACACTGTCATTCAAATGTAGAGAATTCATCTCTATGGTTACATATGAAACATCTTATTTTTATAAGCTAAATAGAAAAAGACCATTCGCATTATCCCCATGGTTTTCCGGTGTACATAGCTGCAATGTTGGATATCTTATCAAGCTGCAAAATTGAATTAATTTACACCATTATTTCAATTTCATTTCACACACTATCTTTAAAAAATGATGTTCATATAATATATAACAAACACATAGAAATATATAATTACCTCTTCTTTGAGTTGGAGATTCTCTAATCTCATCCTTTGCACATTCAACAAAGAATCTCCATCAACAGTAACTGGACCACAGTTAGGGCATATGCATTTTTTCAATGCCTCCCTTAAAGCAATGTTCTCACTTCGTAACTTCTCATTATTACTCCTTAGCGTGAAGATATCAAGTCTTTCTTGCTGAACCTAAATTGTTTCATTATTGTTATTATAGAAAAACAAAGACAAACTGATTAGAACTATATACATTACATCCTCTATAGTTACATATATGTGCATCTTTAGAATTCTCTTGTAATTTCTTTTACCTCTGGTACCTTAATAAAATCTTTTCTATTTTCTGATATAAAGAACTATATACACTACATTTGATCTTAGTCAAAAGAAAGAGTATATGACATGGTTATTAGATTAAACACACAAAAAAACATACATGAGGATGAATAGTCTCAAAATAAATTATATATTACCTTCATTTGGTTCCTATGATTCTGAAACCAAAACTTAACCTGTGTAGGCGTAATGCCTAGTTCTCTGCTTAATTGCATCCTCCGTTTTTCATCTGGATGTGGGTACTCCTTGAATATTCTGCAAAAAAACCATATCATATAATAAACATTAATCTTTATTTTATTATATGTTTTGTGAAAATACAACTATACTTTATAATAATATAGAATATAATGAAGAAATTTATATCAACTTACGATTCAAGCCTTTGAATCTGGCTTGGAGTATGACGATGATAGTTCCTCTTCTTTGAACTAGAACCACCTCTTCCTGCGTTGCATGTAAACTCCATTTTTTAGCTTGAGAAATAATTAATTGTGTAACTATGGGTGACCTTTTTATAAAATTTTAGAATTGAGAAAGATGAAAGAAATTGAAAAGAGAAAGAAATTAAAAACATATTTTTATTTTATTTGTTGCAAAAATTAATGAATTGGTTGGTACATTGTTTTAGTTGAGGCCATTATTGGAAAAAAAAAATGAAATCTAACAATGAGAATATACTAATTTTTCATGGATTAATTCATAGGAAGAAAAAATATATTAGTTTAAAAGCAACATATAATTCATGATGAGAATTAAATCTTACATTGTCTACCTCATTGTCTTGGGAATTGTTTAAATACTTGTTGGGATACTCATCTCATAACAAATTGGTTTTGAGATAGAATCTTAACATGGTAGCATAGCCAAAACTCTATTTATTTTCAGTTATCATGAGCCAAAATCATTTAGTTATGAGTTAAATGTAACCCTTCGTCTGTTCTGGTAGGCTTATGTGGAGGGGGTATGTTGGGAATTAAGTTTCACATTGTCTACCTCGTTGTTTCGGGAATGATTTAAATATTTATTTGTCTACTCATCTCATAACCAATTGGCTTTGAGATTGAATCTTAACAATTCATTCTTCCCCATAATAGCCAGCTATAGAAATAAATACTTTTTTATTAATTTTTTTTCTAATCATTTATTTTCCAATATGCTTTCCCATACTAAGAATTACACATAAAAAAGTTTAAGTATTTTACCATTTTGTACATAATTTTATATTACCTTTTTCTTATTTAATTTATTTTTCATTATAATTTCCCTCATAATGAATTATACACATTAAAAAGTTTAGTATCTTCCCTTTTTCTGTTTTTTACTTATTTTGATATTCCCTTTTTTTTTATTTTTGGGTAGTTAGATAAAAAATTTCCCTATCACCAACTCATGTTACGATAGGCTTAACCAGCCCTTCATTTGTCTTATTCGATCTATCTACAAATATGAATATTACTAATCATCAGTAAAACTTATACATTTGTTAGATATTATTTATTATTTCTTTTCGAGTCCAATTTATTATATTTGTATTTAATTAATGAGTATAATTTATTTATGAATAGAATTATCAATATTTTATCGTTAATATGTTAATATTCTCATTAGCATACTAATAATGTTAGATATAAATTATGTTGAGGAAACCAAAGCAAAGGTAATGTTTGTGAGTTAGATAATTCGAATATTGAAAGGTTGGGTACCAAAATTTGATTACGACATTTTTTATAATAATTAATCTTTATTTTAATTTATAGTTGCATACTTTCAAAATCAAAACTGTTTGTGAAAAATATCTTAACTTATAATAACCATGTTTATTGTTGAATTGACTAATATCACAAAAGTTTCTATGGATATATTAATTCTTTAAACTTATTTATGACAACCTGATTTTATATTTCATTGATCAATTTTCATCTTAGCAACAAAACCATAACATATATGGTTTAATTATAAAAGAATGATTGTTTATTATATTTTTACATTCAAGTTTTGCCCATATGACCGAGTCATCTCATGGGTCAGGGGACAAGCCAGAATGACGCATGTCCTTGGTCAACAGCAAATTCAATTGTTGCATAATGATCAAGTAACAATTGAGTTCTTCTCATTATAGTTAGTTTTATATGATAATGATATCAATATTTTGTGTAATTACAATTAGTTATTTTAGTTGATGGGTTGTTAGGATTTTTTTTACATAAATATTTATAGCTTTGTATTTTTCAATTCAAGATCAATGAAATAATTCTTCTCATTCTTGAGTTCTTCTTCATCCTTTGTTATTCTTGTGTTCATAGTGAGAATTATGGTATTCATGGAATTTTCATTCTTGAGAGAGGAAAAAAAGTGGAGAAGGTTTAGTGAGGAAGAAAAAAGAGAGAGAGACCAAAAATGGAGAAAGAGATGGACTAAATGAAGGGAAATGTTTTTTTTAGTTTCATCTCTCCCTCATCCAAATTACATTTCTAACCTTGAAATCAAATATATCACAAGGTAGAGTGTTACTCATTTTGGTAATATTATCTCTTAGTAATAAATGAGTATGCAGAAAATATTAATTTATTGTATCATAATTATGAAATGTCTAAATTATCTCCACCACAAGTCCGCAACCTTAACAAGTACCTATGCACACAAACTCATTTTTATAATATCATTAGCAAGTAACCTGTGCATTTGCACGGGATAATATTTCTTTGTCATATGATTAAGAACACACATTACATGTGCATTCATATGGTTAAGAACATACACGTTATTTGTGCGTTTGCATGAGTTCGTGAAGACATGTTAACTATTTACTTTTGTACTTTTTTTTATTGATTTTGATATTATATAGTGTATATATTTTGTTAACTAATAAATACAATAAAAGCTTATATTGATCATTCTTAATATAGACGTACATATGAAGAACTTGTTTAGTTTTATGATTTATTGTGATTATTTCTTAATGTAACTTGTTTATAATTTCTTTTATTTCTAGAATATTAGTTCCTATTATTAGTTGTTAGTATAATTGGTTTATTATTTCACATTTTTTAAAAGTATATAAAAGGGGAAATTGTAATTAATTACTTAGATTTTTTTCAAAAGAAATATGGATTTAATCATTTAGTATAACAACTTTGATAATAATAGTTTACTAGATAGAAATGAAATTTTAGTAATAAATGACCATTGAAATAAGAAATTTGTAATTATATAGTTCCATTCTTTTTCAAAATAATGGAGACCTTAATTATTTAGGATCAAAACTGCTAAAATATTTTAAATATAGTAATGGGAATGTATAAACAATATTAATAAATGGAAATATATATTTAAATTTTAGTTTTTTTTATAAAATAAAGCACACTTATTAATTTGCATGTAGTGATTACTATACATTTTTTCATCTTGAATAGCATCATCGATCTCACCAATAAGCACTGCATAAAATGACAATATGTGTTTTTATTCTCTTATATTCATCAGTTTTATTTTTTCTTAAAGTACACTTATCAATTTGCATGTAATGATTACTATACATTATTTTTCATCTTGAATAGCATCATCTATCTCACCAATAAGCATCGTATTAAATGACAATATGTGTTTTTATTCTCTTATATTCATCAGTTTTATTTTTTTCTTAATGGTCGGCTGTATTTATTCAAAGTAATTATGAATTATTAATTATTAGTTTGCAACTGATCGGCGATATTTATTCAATGTTATTGTCATTCTACTATGTTTTATTCATCTCTGCAGTTTTTATTCCCTTATAAATTTCATTTATTGTCATTCTACTATGTTTTATCTTTCATTATTCACATTAATCACTCTTAAATATTGAGAGTAATTCTCTTTAATCGTTATTATTCCACAATTATCTACAATTTATATAAATGATAATTTTAGTACTTGAAAAATTTGTGTAAAAGTAAAAAGAAAAGAAAAAAATAGGTTATAATTTATGACATTTTATTATATTTAATTAAAAATTAATAAAAGTAACATATGTTACATGGGAAATGATCCATTGGAAATTCAAACATTAGTGTTTTTATGAGGTATTAAAAAATTATAGTGTCATTTTTTAATAAATATATAACATATGTAATGGTTAATAAATTCAATGAAAGTATAAAATGAAGAAAAAATATACTCATATATATTTTAATTAGATAACAATAAATTTTTATTTTTATCATAACATAGACTCAAAGGTAAAAGAATATGATTAAGATAACTTTCATGAACAGTTGCACATTTATTTTTAGAACAATAAAGAAAATTTATATTTTTGACATTTGAATTATTGAAAGACACATGAGGTTGAAACTTAAATTAAAAGAAATTTAAGAGGAGGATACACTCTAGGTGTTTATAACAACATGCAAAAAAAAATACTGATTATTTGAATAAATAAATGTATACAAATAAAATAAGAGATGAAGATAGAGAAAAGTAACCTGAGATGATGTTATGAAGGTAGAACCAAAATGCAAATGAAAATAGAAAATGATTATGGTAAAATATGATGAGGAGATAAATATGTTGTAGAAAAATATTGAATCTTTGAATAAAAGATATATAAATAAAATTAGAGATTAAGAGGAAAAAAACTTGGATAACCAAACTGCAAATGATGAGAAAAAATTATATAAGCGAGATATGATGAATAGATAAATATGTGAATAACAAAAGCAAACAAACAACCAACAATCATATATTTTGAAGGTTTGATCGTACTCGTGAATGATATTATTGTTTATAAGATGCTAATGAAGACAACCATTAGAAGAACAAATCTACAAAATAATGAAATCAGCTAGAACACATGTACAAAATAAGAAAATCAATGAAAAATAAAAAAAAATCAATGATAAAATAAGAACATATATACAAAATGAACAAAAAATAAATAAAAATGCACTTTAAATATGAGATATACAAAATAAGAATAGATCTACAAAATAAATAAAAAAATCAACGAAAAAATGTATTAATAGAGTGTGTGAGGGAACATGATAAAATATAGAATTGTTTAGGAGAAAAAAAATGAAGGACAGTGTGACATGTGTCTAGTGATGATGTGGTAGAACTTTTTTTCTTATAGATATATAGATGAGGTATAATAAATGAGGAAAAAAAGGCTTATTATTTTATTCAAAAAAATTATTATGCACTTACTAAAATGCGCTCAACGAAATTAAGTATATAGTTAATAAGGGTGTCTAGTTTAGAAATGACTTATACCCAAAATGTTGCTTTTATTTTTTAAAGAAAATAGTTTTTGAATGACAAATTTACTGCTTAAAAACGACATGTATCAATGATAGGAGATAGGCAATTTTGTAATATAATTGGTCCCTTCTTTTTTTATTAAGATAGTAGATTAGTGGTTGAATTTGGATTCTAGCTTGTTTAGAACATTCTCAAGTGAAATGTTAAATGTTAAACATTTAAATACACAATTTTGTTTGTGTGTATTCTTAATAAGCCAAATTAATTTGATTCGGGTTGTATCAGTCTAATTCCTAGAGTTTGAACCAAAAACTAGATCTCACCAGTTGGTTTTTAAAAAAATCAATTCAACACAATCCGACCACATTCATCTTTTACATTTTCAACTTATTTTGGACTAGTTTTCAGTTTTATTTTTGGGCTAGTCCATATTTATATACTCATAGGTTAAATTATCCAATTGGACCAAATGACGTAATATATAAATAATTTTTATTCGTAAGTATGTAGTTATATGTAAATGTATAATTATATTGGAATAATACCCCTCTCTACTTTTTAGTGTGAAATAAAGCAAAAATTAGAATAACGTCCAACTTTTTTTCCTTCTAAAATTATGAGGGGACCTCATGTTTGCATCTTAGGTTATTTGGTTCAGTTGGGTTTAATATAATCAGACCGAAATTTTTCTGATTCAAAATGGTAATATCCCTCTTTCAATTAATACTAAAACAAATACTCTTTGCTAGTTGGGTTAGCCCCGGTGAGACATTATATAGCGATAAATTCACTTCATATAACGGCAAATCAATATTTCGTTAGAGAGAGGTAAATTTTATTCATGCTTCATTTTTAAGAAGAGAATCACAACTTTTATAAGAGGGTGAAAATTTTATTAGAACAAGAGAAAGTTAAATCCATGATAAACACGGAGTTGTTAGTTATCCTGTGGTTACACACTTACACTAGCATGAATGATGGAAAATTGGCAATAAGAAAAATGCAATAGATATTAACAACTTTGATATTCCCCATAGTTACGTAATTGGAGTTTTATTCAGCCACCAACTTTAGATAATCAATAATCACTTTCAATTTGGATGGATTTGCAATTATTTTCCATAGCTATATGTAAATATGGGAGTTTAAATATATGCTATGGTGTCTACCATTTAATCTTTATAGTAGATATTGTTCCAAATAATTGTTTTAGTTTCACATTAGGAAAATTAGTAGTTTTCGCTTCTCTTATACAAGCAATTTAAGGTTTGGACAAAACTTAATTGTAATTGAGTCTGATCTAATAGGTTTAGCCAATTTAAGAGATGGGGAACATTGAATTCTCCTCCATGACTCATACTTCTACTTTGTTTAATGCCCTAAGAGCCCATAGTGAATATGGGTAAGGTGGGTTAGGCCGAATTTTTCACTTATCCGGTTTTAACCGTTGGACTAATTTTTTAGTACAAACTTGATTATAGGCCTTATCAAAAGTAAGTAATGATGAACATGGATCAGTTGAGTTGGATAAGACTTATTCCTTACTAGATCTTAATTTTTTACTAGAGGAATTATTGAACCCAATCATACTATGGAGTTAATGAAACAGGACAATATGCAAATCCAATAAAATTAAACTAACCCGAATGAGTAGATATGATCCTAGGATATGGTCTTCCTCATTCCATAAGAGCAATTGAGAAAACCAACATTGAACCAAGAGAGCCCAGATCTGGCAGAGCTTTGAAATGGACCCAACCCCCATAGCCATAATAATAGCTTTCTTTAAATATAAGATCTATTAAAAGTAGTGTACGTCCATTTCCACCAATCTCTACCCATAATATTATAATATAAAAAGTACATTGACACTTACACCTACAACAAGCCTATAAGGCTATATTAGCCTACCCTTCTGCAATCTTCCACAGTCCACACTTCACTATCAAAATATAAAAGTCATGCATTGAAAATCAAAATGTAGAAATGCCAAAGCATAGTTCCAAATTCTCCATTTGCTTATCTTTATTTTACTTGCAAAATACAAATATAAACAGAAATTTTAAGTGTAAATATACTACTAATATACATGCCTTAAAAGTCCAGTAAGGGAAAATACACATTTGATAACAGTTGCAAATGATTCTTCTTGTCTAGGTGAAGTTGAAAGTTCAAGTGCTCACGATAATAATAACAACATCATTTGTATTTTGTACACTCCCTATGACATTTGATTTGGTCAAAAAAATTAAATTAATATTTCTCACCACCTATTGAGAATGGAATGGTAAAGTGGCATAATAAGTGGTGCAGATGAGTTATTCCTCTCACATAAACGTGAGTATAGCACATGGTTTAGTTAAATTAGTATTACATCATTCTACCAAATTCTCCGACGAATCCTCATATACTACAAGAAACAAGAAAGTAAAATATGTTATTTATAAATAAATCATTAATAAACTTTGTGATACATGTAAGAGAATATATCATTTTTATTAGAAAATTAACAAATGGATAAGAGTAGAACCTTATTATTATTTAAAAAATATTTAAAAGCATGAATAATATGAAGGACCAGGCCTGGGTAACAAAACACTTCAAAGCAGGTAGTTACATTTTGTGCAATACTGGTTGGACAACTTACTGTCACAACTGTGTACATGATTTTCCACCTATCCAACACTGTACAGAACTGTGACTGTAAAAGGCTGTGTAATTGTTTGTTTGGGATTACTCTCTTAAATTCCATTGCAGAGGGACCCTCATAGTTTCTTGTTGACCATGATACAATCACTATTTGCTTGTTTGAAACTAGAATGAAAATATTGTAACCTCAAATGCAAAAAAATAAAATTACTTTTTCCTTTCTTTGTACTAGGACAAAAGGAAACTGAAGTGGTACTAATATTACACAGCATGTAGAGAAAGGAAATGACTTAGATAACTAACTTGTTGGACAATTAAGAAATTAAGAGACTATTGTATTACCTTGTGTTAGAACATAATACAAAAGAAAATACAAGTTAAAGCCCCTAGTTGAACTTTTCTTGGTTAAAGAGCTATATAATATAACAATCTAGGAATAGACCCATCATAATTATTTTTGCTAGACAAGTCCACCAGAAGCCATTAGTAGCATAGCTAGAAAACCCAAAGGAGGGTATGGAATTAAAAGCCAGGTTCATATCAACATGGACCAGCTCAGTTTTTTTGTTAGATTCTAGTAAATTGAGCTCTTGTTGGCATGGTCTTACTCCAAAAGGAACATGATTTTTTGACATTACTCCAACTTGGTAACAAAGGTTTGGGTTATTCCAAGCACCAAACCTTCTTCCCATTTTTCCATAAAACTCATTAGAGAATTTAATCTCTCCTGTAAGATTGTTTCCACTTAGGTAAAGTGCATTGAGACAAGGCAAAGTTTCTAGCTTTGGGGACAGGTTTCCTGTGAGGTAGTTGTCACTAAGACCCAAAAACCTCAATCTCTTTAATTCTGATACAGACTCAGGAATTTCTCCTTTCAAACCAATGTTAGAGAGTTCCAAAATGACCAAGTTTTGAAGGTTTTCCCACTTTAGGGTCTTGATGTCTCCACCTAATAATGGATTGTTGGACAAAATCATTTCTTCTAATGAATACATCTCTTGAAAGGACAAGGTCAACCCACCAGAGAATTTGTTATCCCTTAGGTCCATAAGGGTAAGGTTCTTAAGATTAGCAAATTCATTTAGCACATTCCCTTGCAGAAGGTTATGGCTTAAATCAAGCTTCAATAGTGAAGTTAAGCTTCCAAGTGACAAAGGCAATGTTCCAGATAATAAGTTTCTACTTAAATCCAAGATTAATAACTCACTCATTCCACCAAATATATCTGGAATGCAACCAATAAAATAGTTCTCAGCAAGAACTAGCCTCTTCAACTTGATGAGATTGCCAATACTTGGTGGTATTTCACCTGTTAAACTGTTTTCTAGTAATACTAGTGATTGAAGGTTCTTGAGTACACTAAAATTTGAAGGAATGTTTCCAATGAGACCAGGGTTTGATCTAAACTCAAGCAATTCTAAGGTACCAGCAAGTTTCTCCCAGTTTTCAGTGGGAATGGTAATTGGAAACTTCTTTTGTGATAGAAAGCAATTGAAGAAGGATAGAGATTTTAGGTACTTGAGCTCAAACAATTGTGGCCTAAGTTCCAAATTTTGAGCACACATTAGAGAATTATCATGCATAGATCCAATGTTCAAGACAGTGACATACCAAAACCCATTGAACAGATCACAAGAGACCCCCTGCAGTTGAAAACAACACATAAATCATAGTTGAACATATAGTTAATCATAGTGTAGAACTAACCCAAGGAGTTTCACTTTTATCTTTGATTTGACATCTAGTAGAATTAATAAACTCCATACAAGTTATACACTAAACTGTATCCTAGTAACTAGTAACTATACTATTCACACAGACACTCATGAAGAAACCATGACCTTATAAAATTTCAACCATAAATTAATTTGAACTGTTGAAGCCTTATCTATAGCACAGTAACAAGGTATTTGCTTGGACAATTTGCAGTGTTGTACAACTATGTGTCTGATAAATAGTACCTGAATAGGAGTCCAACCACAAGGATCTGGATAGAGATCTGAGCCATTCCATGAATTGCCAACAAAGCCTTGAATAGTAGAGTATAGAGCTTCTTGTTCTGTTTTCTCCATTGGAGCTACATCAAAGTTTTCTTGTCCACAGCACCATGCACCAAGAAACATAATAATGAAAATAACAGAAATGACATGACTAATAGCCCTCATTCTTTTCATGATGCTATTCATCCAAAATAGGTGGATTTTCAAGTGAAATTCAAGATGGATGAAGCAGAATTTGATGAAGAAAAACACATGTAAGATGAATTCAAGTGCATGAGTGCATACTATGGTTATTATCCTACATGAGTCTTTCTCCTTTTAGAAATAAAAAAAGACAATCTTCAACTAAATTATAACAAAAGGGAATGGCAGAGAAAAAAGATGAAACTTGAAACAGATAACTTAATCCTTCAACAATGAAGATGGTGATATATCAAGACAAAGACAAAAACCACAACATGGACCCCTACAGAAAATAAGTGGTGTTTTAGAAGAGCATATATTGTAGTATTTATCAATAAAGAAAGAACAAGATCCTAGGTTTTTGTTCAAACAAACACAAGTGAATAAGAAAAGAAGATTGGAGGAAACACAAAAGCTGGGCAATAAGCCTGACCCTTCTATCTCATTTTATGTTTATGGAAAAGCTGAGGAAGTAGTATATATATATATATATATATCATATAAGAAAGACAAAAAACATGTTAGCACAGTTCTCAAAGCTCAAGGTCATAATAACAATGCTTTAATGTGATCAGAGTTGTAATAACTGAGAGGCCTATAGCATGAAAGTAAACAATAGGCTTTCATTTTATACAGCTCTGCTATGCAAATTTGCACACCCTTTGTGATTCTCTTAAAGAATATTTATTATAAGGTATGAAATCACTAATTAGCATTGTGGAAATTATGTATCAGTTACTTTAGTTGGCTAATAAAAAAGCTTTTTTTTATTGAGGAATATCAATATAATGGACACAAATAAAGAGTTAGTGTGATGGGTTTGAATATCAACGTATAGATTAAATAGTGGATGTTGTTATAGGTTTGATGGATGTCTGAATAGTTGGTTAGGAGAGTTTTGTGACTTCTAATAATGTTAGGGGGTTTGGATCTTACATTGCAAAGGAAAAACAACTACATGCACTTAGGCTATAATTGTATAACACTTTTAACCTTATTTCATCACAAAACCAATTGATAATAAAAGGAGGAGACTAACAAATATTTAAATCATTATCAAAATAATGAGGTAGATAATATAAGATTTAAATGTTGTTGTTGGATGAGAAATATGATATTGCGTTGGTAAGGGGGGCCACATTCACCGTTGTCCATGCAAAAGAAGAGGTGGATGAAAAAGCATGCAAGACAAATAAGGCTTTTATCCGTTATTGCCTTGTTTTTGGTGGTGGGTTTAATTTTTAATAGTATATTCTTTAATGTATATAGAAGGAAAGGAAAGATAGAAAGAAAAGACAAGAGAGCACAGTGGCTATGAAGAGTGCAGTTAATTAATCACATTGCTTCATTGCAGATAAGTCCAGAATATTGGACCATGCTTGTGTACCCCAAATATCCATTGGCTCTATCTTCTCCTCAAAATTTGTACCCAACAATATAATTTTCAACTTTATTTTAAATCTAATTTTTAGAGTTATTAAAAAATTTCTAACAAACAAATGTGCCAATACCAAGGTTGTCCATACTCATGGTACATTATTGGGTTCATTAAACAAGGTGTCAAAGGTTTAATTTCGAAAAAATATTTTAATATAAATAATTATGTTTCATTTGAAAATAAATAAAATTTTCTATGTGACATTGCTTGTAAGCACATTTATAAAGCCGTAAACTTATTTAGATTGAAAAGAAGTTATCTTGTTTCCACAAATTTTACAAAAAAAAAGAGGTTAATCTATCTAGTGGCTACCCTTCATTATTAAAACTTATTTCTATTTACTTGTCATGCAGTTATCTTATATCTATAGTCTGTACGTAGACATTATACAACTTGTAATTATAGATATAATAATGTGAAAGAAATTTTGGGTCACACATGTAATGTTTAAATGTGTTTATGTTTATTATCATAAGTAGCCAAAGTAAAGTGATCTAATTCAAGTAAGGTTCATGACTATAGATATAATTATGATGCAAATTATTGTGTAGATACCTAAAGTCTTATTTCTATTTTATGATAGGCAAAATTGGAAATAAGAAAATCAAGTGACATCATCCTTCATGGAAGAGTATACACTTCTTATAAATAGGGGTTATGGTCCCAATTGAAGACCATAACACCACACAACAAAAGATCTATATTCTCTTCACCCCATTGGAAGAGAAACTAAAGACTAATTAAGGGTGATATACAATTGGAATACCAACAAACCTACATATTCTACTATGAACATGCATATGCATTTAAGACAAAGGACATGGAGAAACGGATACATGACGAAAGAAAGATATAAAATTTGTTCTTCATATTCTACATGAATATATTAAGGTACATTTCCGCTCAAGTTCTAGTTTTATATATTTCTTTTCGATGATATTTGACATGGAAGATCTTGACTGTGATGTATTATGTATGTTTAAGTATATATAATGTCTTCCACCATTAATAAAGTTCATATTAAAGATTTTTCCAGGTACTAAAGGTCCATCATAAAAATTAACCTCAAGAACCAATTCATTAGATCATCATAGTTACATATATAACCACCGTTCTACTTACTCTAGTTGTTAAGCTTCTATCTCAAAACCAATTGATGATGAGAGGAATAGTTCAACATATATTTAAATTATCTCTAAGACGATGAGGTAGTCGATGTAGGATTTACTTCTTAATATTAGCAATCAAATGAAACTTAACTGATCCACCAACAAGTGCCACTAATTGATGAAAAGGAATTGAAGATCCAAAAGAAAAAGTATCCTTGGAGATTTGAAGGATGGACCACACTCAATTGTAGGGATGAAATCATAAATAAAAGGCTAAGCAGGTATAGCCAAAGCCAACACATGCTATGCAGCCTTAGTACTTTTCATTGGGGGCTAACATTGCTTGATAAGTCTATTTATTATCATCGCAATTTCTCTGAACGAGCCAGTGACTGAATATTTAGGACTTAGGAGTTAGGTTAACAAATTGTTAGTTAAAAAAACAAAAAAGAAAACTATTTATTTGTGTTTGAATGTACTGACTGTAAATTTTGTTGTTATACCAAGCGGTTTTTTTAGCGCTTCTAGCCTTCTATGGAGTATGAAAAAGAAGCTAGGAGGGAATTACCTTAATCAGCTTTAACTTACTTCACATATAAAGGTTACATATATATATATATATATATATATATATATATATATATATATATATATATATATATATATATATTTAATGGTGTTTGCTAATTTGCGAACTATTACTTAGTTCGCTTGACCTTTTGGAAGTTGGTAACAAATTTAGTTTAGAAGTCGGTATGGGAGAGTACAAATTCCAATCAGTGAGTCATTTAGTGTAGAAGTCGGTTTGGGCCATACCGACTTCTAAACATAACAACCAAAAGTCGTTGTTTCCTGCCATACCGATTTCTGAACAGAAGTCGTTTCCTACCATACCGACTTCTGAACATAACAGTACAGAAGTCGGTTTGGGCCATACCGACTTCTGTAGTATGTTGAAGTCATTTCCTACCATACCAACTTCTAAACATAATAGTTACCCGGTCAAAATTTTAACGATTGATATTGAAGCCAATAGGATCTAACGGCTCACAAATTAGTTCATTTGGAAGCGAACTAACTTGTAGTTCGCAAGTTAGTCACTCCCATATTTAATGGTTTTCATTTAAAGCATGCTCAAGAGAACTTATCTCATTCTACAAAAGCCAGATTTCTTTGTCTAAAATCTACTTTTTTTTAATCATTAAAACTAGATTTGAATGCTAACTAATTATACAGCCACTATTTTCTAATTAGAGCCGTGCGCTTATTTAAGAACTATAAATTGAAAATCTAAACTTGGCCATTTACTGATTACTCTATTATTTGGTATTCATGTATTTTTCAGATTAATAATATTTTACTTATGCACGTATTGCTATACTAGAGTACTTATGATTTATAGTTTTAATGCATGTGCTTGAGTTCATCATATCACATGCATCTTAAAGTACTTATAGCACCTATAAATACTCATGTGTTAGTGCACACTGCCTTGTTCGTATGAGTTTATAGAGAATCGGATGAAGGAGTTTGACCCAAGCTTTGATCAATGAATTTCAACTTATTCTTCGATTATAATGCAAGTTTCATGACACTTGACCAAGAACGATAATTCTTACCATTTAAGAGGAGTGAAATAAGAATTAGCGTTGGATTCTTACTAAAATGAAGGAAACATGGAGTAGAGTTTTGATATTGAAAACTTCACAGCTCTAACTCATCATGGTTGGGAGGAAGCAACTTCCTTGAAAAATGAAGACTAAAATTTCAGAATTTTATAGAGAAAAGGAAGGATAGAAAATGAGCATTTGAAAAAGAAATGGTAGAATTATTAGAAATTAAATAGCAAGAAAAGAAATATGTATTTCATTTATTGAATGATATTGAATTGAATAGAAAAGTTACAATGAATATTTTATATAAAATGAAGGAAAACTAACTAACCTATTAACCAAAACTAATTAATCAACTAAATGTTAAGTGATTTTAAAATAATTACTAGCCCAAAAATCAAAATATATTTCAACATGAATTTCACGAGCAAGAGAAACTAAAAGACGAATCAGAGCTTTCTAAACCTCATTACCAACCATAATTTTATCATCACCTTTTTCTTCTTGTCAGTTTTCCTATTTAGTTTGGCAACTAATTTTTTAAAAATTGGTTGGGCTTTTGTATTGTTCTTTCTAATGATCCAAAAAACAATTTTATCATTCACATGTATATGTCAGTCAACAAAAAGTGTTGGAAGTTCTGAAGTATCATTTGGTTCACAACAATTTGGTCTATCTGACTTGCTATGAATAATATCATCTTAACTCAACTTAGACGTCCATGCAGCAGGTGGTAGGGGTGGCAAAACTGAAGTCTTGGCTTTGGATTAGAAAAAGGGCAGATCAATAATATTCTACCCAACTGAGTTATCAATCCTTATGATTGTCTTCTAAATATGTCTTAACCCTCCTTCCTTTTATTAAAATTATATTTTGCCCATAAAAAAACCATCTAGCGATAAGAATGTATTTTATTTTCTATTGTAATCAATCACTAGTCAATACAAGGAGTTATAGCCTTTAGAGTTAATTAAACTCAAACCCTTTGAGTTTTATGAAATTACATAAATCACCCCTCTTTTTTTTGTCCTTACATGAGCCACTCATCACTCTTACACAAACCACCCCTAATTTTATATATATATTACATTGACCACCCCTGATGAGATATAAGTGTAATATTTAAACAAAAAACGTGTGGTGAGTGTAATTAAGTTAAACAAAATATTACGTATTGTGTAGACAATTCCAAATAGTACAAAACTGAATGTCTTTTTATTATTTATGTTTCATTACACGATATATTAACAATTCAAATGAGATGCTTATATAATCCTTATACTATTTTGTAATGAGCCATATAACGAAGATGCATTGACTCTTATATTATTTGGATTTGTCTACACAATATACAATATTTTGTTTAACTTAATTACACACTTTACATGATTTTTGTTTAAAATATTACATTTATATCTCATCAGGGGTAGTCAGTGTAATACATGTACAAAATTAGGGGTGGTTTGTGTAATTTCACTAAAACTCAGGGATGTTAGTGTAATTAACTCTAGCATTTATATACAACAACCAACAATGCTTAACCTAACTAAGTAAACTGAGAAAAGGGGAAAGTACAAGCAACTTATTAAATAAGAAAGGAATTGATGAAGCTATGAGACATGGTGCAATATGATTTTATTCTCATTAGAAAGGAATTCATTAATTACATAACCAAGCATGATATTTATATATAAAATATAAATCTAATCCAATCTTAAGATAATCCTAAAATAGCCTAATGATAAGCCTAAAATATCTCAAGGATAAAGATTATAGATAATGATAATGTTAGTTGCTTGTATGCCAAGTAATCCTATGCCTAGCTTTTGGTGCAGCAGACTTTGCACTTGACTTGGCTTTCAGACCGAGGAGATTGAGCAGTGGTGCTTGGGCCTGGCTTTGCGTGACCGTGCCTGACTGACCGAGGTGTCTAGGCCATGATGCATCAGGTTTGCTTGGCTGCTGGGTCTGCGTGACCGTGCCTGACTTAGGTCATGGCGCATCATGCTTGACTCGTGATTGAGACGTGGTGTGGACAATGACCGAGCTTGGCGTGACTTGTGACCGAGGCTGGCTTTGGTTTATGACCGAGCTTGGCGTGACTTGTGACCGAGGCTGGCTTTGGTCTGGCTGGTGCTGGCCTTGGCCTGTGACCGAGAGAGGAGTGTTTCTGACCGAGCCAGACAAGTTTTCTGTCTCGGTCAGTTTTGGGTTTTCTGGCTTGGCTTGGACACTTTTGGCTAATATTCCCCCGCAAGTTGGAGCACACAAATTGTGTAGACCCAACTTGATATGAATGAGTGCATAGTCTTGAGCACCAAGAGCTTTAGTAAGAGCATCTGCAAGTTCTAGTTTGGATGGAACAGGGAGCAACTTGAGGAAACCATTGGCACATTGCTCTCTAACTGTGTGGCAATGAACCTCGATATGTTTTGTTCTTTCATGGAACACTAGATTAGAAGCAATGTGGAGAGCAGATTGGTTGTCACAATATAGTGTGCAAGGAGCAGATGGTTGATGATGGAGGTCTGCAAGTAAATAAGAAAGCCATTGGAGTTCACAAGTGGTGATGGCCATGGCTCTATACTCTGTTTCACAAGAGCTCATGGAAACTGTCTTTTGTTTCTTTGATTTCCAAGAAATGAGTGAATTGCCCAAGTAGATGCAATATTCAGTGATGGATCTTCTAGTGTCGGGGCATGAAGCACAATCACTATCACTATATGCTTTTAAATGGATGGTAGAGTTTGATGGAAATAATAAGCCAAGAGCATGTGTACCTTCTAAATAACGAAGGACTTTTAAGGCAATGTTGTGATGAGAGTTAGTGGGATTGGCCATGAATTGTGCAAGTTGATTGACCACGAAAGTTATGTCTGGTCTTGTGTTGGTTAAGTAGATTAACCTGCCAATTAGCCTTCTGTAGCCTTGTATATATGAGTAGGAACCAGATGAGTCATTGGAAATATGAGTGTTTTGTGTCATAGGAGTGGAGGAAGGTTTACAAGCAAGTAATCTTGCATCTGAAATGATTTCCAGAGCATATTTTCTCTGATTGACAGAGATGCCATCTTTGTTTCTTGCAATTTCTAAGCGTAAGAAGTATTTTAGATTGCCAAGATCTTTGATGTGAAAGGCTTTATGCAAGAGACTTTTGATGCTATTGATTTCTTCCAAATTATTGCCAGCCAAGATGATATCATCCACATAGACAAGGATGATGGCTTTTGAGTCACTGGAAATATGTTTAATGAAAATAGAGTGATCATGTTTTGATTTTGCATAACCAAGTTTGAGTAGGAGTTGAGAAAGCTTGGCAAACCATTGTCTGCTTGCTTGTTTTAACCCATATAGTGACTTTTGAAGTTTGCATACTTGATGTGATGAAGTGTTTGTAAGACCTGGTGGCAATTTCATATAAACCTCTTCAGTGAGATCACCATGGAGAAATGCATTATTGACATCTAGTTGTTTTAGTGGCCAATTGTGGATTGATGCTAAAGCCAAGATCAATCTAACAGTGCTTATTTTAACCACTGGAGAAAATGTATCTAGATAGTCTACTCCCTCTGTTTGTGTGTAGCCTTTGGCTACAAGTCTAGCCTTATATCTCTCTATGGTGCCATCAGCCTTGTATTTAATCTTAAAGACTCATTTGCATCTTATAGTTGTTTTGGTGTTAGGTAAATCAGTGAGCAACCATGTTTGGTTATGTTCAAGTGTTGTGAGTTCTTTGTGGATTGCTTCTTTCCAATTGGGATTAGTGATAGCTTGGGAGAATGTCTTAGGCTCTATGTGAGTTGAAAGAGAAAGTAAGGTTGTTTTGTGTTTGGATGAGAGTTGGTCATAGTAGAGGTAGTTGCATAAGGGATAAGGTTGGGAAGTTTGTTGGGTTATATTGTTTTGAAGTGTGCAGTGATAGCCATTGGGGTAAGTGGGAGGTCTAGATGGTCTAGTACTTCTTCTTATGGAAGATGGTTGAATAGAAGGTGGAGCAGGGCTGGTGGCAGTGGTGGGTTCAGGTTGGGTGGCAATAGGGTAATTGTAGAATATGTCATGAGATAGGAGGGGGTTGATGGTTGAGGTATGGGGTATAGGGTCATGGGTGATGCTTGAGGATTGGGTGTGGAATGGAAAAAGCATTTCATTAAACACTACATTTCTACTTATAGATAAGGCTCTGGTTTTGAGGTCTAGGACCATAAAGCCTTTTGTTCCAGTCTTATATCCTAGGAAAGCACATCTATGGGCTCTAGGATCAAGCTTGGTTCTCTCATGTGGTAATGTACTTGTGTAGCAAAGGGAGCCAAAAACTCTTAGTGATGTTAAATCTGGTTTGGTGCCATATAGCATCTCATGAGGGCAGTGTTCTTTTAGAACAGGTGTTGGAAGCAGATTAATGATGTAGGCAGAGTGCTTTAGAGCATAGCACCAATAAATTTGAGGGATCTAACTTTGGATGATTAGAGCTCTTGTGACATTTAATAGGTGTTGGTGCTTTCTTTCCACCACACCATTTTGTTCAGGAGTGTACCTACAAGATGTTTGGTGTTGAATTCCCTTTTGTGAATAGTATTGTATCATGGAAAATTCTAAGCCATTGTCACTTCTCACTGTTTTGACTTTTGCAGAAAATTGAGTAAGTGTTAAGGCAATAAAATTTTGAAGCACAAGTGATGCTTCACTTTTTGCTTTGAGAAGATAAACCCATGTAAATCTAGAGTAGTCATCAATGATTGTCAAAAAATACTTATAGCCATGTATGGAAACAATAGAAATTGGACCCCAAATGTCAACATGTATCATGTCAAAAGGCTTTAAAGAATGTGTTTGACTCAAAGGAAAACTTAGCTTCTTTTGTTTAGCTAATTGACAAGTATCACATATAGTGTCCTTATTGTAAGATATGAAAGGAAATCTAGTTCTAATGATGTCCATACAAGATTTAGATGCATGAGCTAATCTAAGATGCCATAATTCTAAATTTGAAACAGTAGCAGAGTTGATAGAGAAAGGATTCCTAGTTGGATGCTTAGCCTTCAACACATATAGTCCTTTGGAAATTCTAGTTGAACCAATCTTCTTCAAAGAGTTGATCCCCTGAATTGTACATTGATATGCATCAAAGAGTAAGGTGCAAGATGAATCTAGAGTGATCTTAGGAATAGAAATAAGGTTAAATGCAAAGCTAGGAACATATAGGACATTATGAATAGTGATGTTATCATTTAATGATATTGACCCTGATATGCAAGTTGTGATGGTATGACTATTTGGCAGGCTGACCTTGATGGGCTTAATTTTGTAATAGCAATAATAAAGAGACAAGGAAGATGATATGTGGTCAGTTGCACCATTATCAAGAATCCAAGATACATATTGACATTTAGATTTAGAGGTACCTTCATCACTATTGTCATCTAGATTAGGTGACATTGTTCCTGTTGAGAGTATGGTGACATTGTTATTGTCACTTTGTGATTGTTCAGTTGTATTTGCCAAGCCTCTATACTCTTCTTCTGTTAATCCAATTTGATTTGCCCTGCCATCTGGTTCAGGAACCATTGCAGCATTGACATGTTGGTTCCTTGTGAACTTGAAGTTGGCTGGAAAACCATGGAGTCTGTAGCAGACTTCAATGGTGTGTCCTGCTTTCTTACAATGAGTGTGGAACTTGCCATTCTTGTTCCAAGATGATTTGTTGTAAGAACCACTTCCTCTTCCATAATTGCTGGAAGATCCTATACCATTTGTGTTTCTGTCTAGGATTCCTCCTCTTCTCTATTCAGTTCATGTTGCTAGTGCTTTTCTCTCCGGCTCAATGTTCAGTTGCCTCTCTTGTTGGACTATTAGTGAGAAGACTTTGCTCATGTTGGGCAATGGCTCAATTAGCATGATTTGAGATGTTACACTAGCATAAGAGTCATTCAATCCTCTCAAGAACTTGATCACTCTATCTTCTGTCCTATGATTCTTCACCTTTATGAGTGCATCACAAAAACATGGGATTTCTCAAGAACACTTGGGGAGTGGCCTGAAGTTATCTAATTCGTCCCACATGATCTTTAACCCAGTAAAATAATCAGTCACTGTTAGGTTTCCTTGTTTGATGAAGTTCTGCAATCCTAAACAGATTTCCTTGGGAGAACCTTTCTCTTAATTCATCCCATACCTCATATGCCTTATCTATCCAAATTATGCTTTGTGCTATTGAAGGTGAAACTGACCTTGAGATCCATGAGATGACTATGTTATTGGCTTTTTCTCATGCTTGATACAAGGGATCTGTTTTTGGTGGCATCTTGATGCTTCCATCTACAAAGCCTAGTTTCTGTTTTGTGATTAAGCACATACGCATAGATCTTGACCATTGATGATAATTCTCCCCATTGAGCAGAGGAGACACTAAAGCAATTGATAGGTTTTCAGAATGATGAACAAAGAAAGGAGATGCTTGATCTTGTGAAAGATCCATTGATGGTTCTTGATTCTTGAAAGTAGTTTAGGTGTTATTTGTAAAGTGGAGAGGTTTTGTGAATTATGGAAGAACTTTGAATGTGGCAGAGCTATATATAAGGCTCTGATACCATATTAAATAAGAAAGGAATTGATGAAGCTATGAGACATGGTGCAATATGATTTTATTGTCATTAGAAAGGAATTCATTAATTACATAACCAAGCATGGTATTTATATATAAAATATAAATCTAATCTAATCTTAAGATAATCCTAAAATAGCCTAATGATAAGCCTAAAATATCTCAAGGATAAAGATTATAGATAATGATAATGTTAGTTGCTTGTATGCCAAGTAATCCTATGTCTAGCTTTTGGTGCAGCTGACTTTGCACTTGACTTGGCTTTCTGACCGAGGAGATTGAGCACTGGTGCATGGGCCTGGCTCTGCGTGACCATGCCTGACTGACCGAGGTGTCTAGGCCATGATGCATCAGGTTTGCTTGGTTGTTGGGTCTGCGTGGCCGTGCCTGACTTAGGTCGTGGCGCATCATGCTTGACTCGTGACCGAGATGTGGTGTGGACCATGACCGAGCTTGGTGTGACTTGTGACCGAGGCTGGCTTTGGTTTATGACCGAGCTTGGTGTGACTTGTGACCGAAGTTGGCTTTGGTCTGGCTGGTGCTGGCCTTGGCCTTGACCGAGAGAGGAGTGTTTCTGACCGAGCCAGGCAAGTTTTATGTCTCGGTCAGTTTTGAGTTTTCTGGCTTGGCTTGGGCACTTTTGGCTAATACAACTAACTAATAACTACATCTCAAGCGGTTATAATTTCATTATGCTATCTCTCACTAGCTTACTTGCTCGGAACAATTTTCTTACTGATGTATAGTTACACATACGATTTCCTTGCTGGTGCGTTGTTCTTGCCTCTGCTTTGCTTGTACCATAAACTATTTGCTTGGCTTGAAATTAAATATTGATAACTAAATCACCTACCACACCTATACAGCTAAATAAAGCAAATATTCAACCCCTTAGGTAAAGTTACTTCAGTATCTCCATGCATCAAATACAAGCATAAAATGTACAAGTTTTGCAAGTTAGAGAAAACCCAACTCAAAACTTTGTGTCTCATTAATACCTCCTAACTTAATATCATTATACATAGAGAAGACTTTACGCATTTGTTACTAAATCTTTCAAAAAGCTCTTAAGTCTTCACCTTCTTCATTCTAAACCTTGTTCAATTATTGCATTTTTATTCTTGAGTGTTCTCTTCATCTATTGTGTTCATCAAATATATACTAAGCTATGAAAATTTCATAAATACTTGTATTTTAAGAGATATAGCTTAAATTCACCAGGTGAGCAAATTAACGTTTGGGAGCTTTAATAAACTAAGTGTCAAAACAAAACTCTAATAAAAATATCTTTTTATATTCTAAGTATGCAACCTATATAACATTTTGATTACACCATATTCTAAGTACATGGAACTACAAATTACACATTGTCATTACTCCAAATACCATGAGGAGCATTCCAAAAAAAAAGGTAAGCATCTCTGAATTTCTACATTTGTGAATTTAATATTATCTTCTCCATTTCCCCTTCTACTGTTAACCAAAATTTTATAAAATTTGATGTGGACTACATATTCGGAGACGGAAAATGATATATTCTCATACTAAATTTTTCTACTAATTATTCTACCCACAAGAAAGTGACATATGTCACTTATAAACCAATCACTAATAAATAAAGTATCACTTTGTGACATATGTCACTTTTGTGTAGGTATGATGATTAGTAGTATGATTTAGTAGGAGAATATATCATTACTCTTCGGAGAAAACTGATTAACGGTTTCCTACATGCATGGTAGGTTATGATACAAACTTTTACAAAAGAATTCAACACAGAAGACCTTCATTGCCTTAAATAGTTACTCATCAACTAACCAAACGTTGTGAAATAGGTTCCTACCCATTTGTTCATTCAGTGAATCATAATCCTAATATATTGGTTGCATCAATACTGGGAAGTCCAAACTAGATCAATTGATTTCCTAATGATTGCGATAATTACAATCACTCCAAACTAGAAACTTAAATCAATAGTGCTACTTTTGAACCTTTAGTATATAATTTACTAGTATTCCTTCATGTTTCATTGACTTTTACAGTAGGACATGGTCATGAATAGTTGATAGACTTATGTCCACTCAACAAAGGGTTGTCTTCAACTCAAAAAATAAATGATAGCCTTATATACACTCCTTCCAAAACTGTATATACAATACCAACAAAAGTAAGATTGCAAGTTGATATGTATTAGTGTTTTTTAAAATCAAATTAAGATTTGTGGACAAAAATGATATTTTTTAATTATTTTTTTCACTATAGTTTGGAATTTGAAATCAATTTTTAACGAATGAAAATATGAAAATGTCAAACATTACAAATAACCTTTGAAAAATAATTTTGAAGTCTCAAAATATACTTACGAGCTCCCAAAGTATAATAAAATTTGTATTGAGGAAATCTGATTTATTTAAAATTATTTTGATTTTGATTAATTCTAAAAGAATTTTCAAAATTAAAAAGGAAAGTAAAAAGATAATTTAAATAAACTCTGAATCATCCGCAATCTCTTTAATTTTATATCAATTTTGGTGAGGAATAAAAATATATAATTAGTAATTTTTAATATTAAATAAAGTAGGTCATAAGTTATAGTATAGTTTCTTAAGGTTCTTATGTAAATCACAATATTTGAAAATCCATTTAAGATTTTTTAAATGCGCGATTATTGAAGCTAAGGTTTTTTAAGGATATTGTTTGGAATAGAATTTTGAAAATGTTAAACATGTTAAATAATCTTAAAAATATATTAAAGATACTCCTAATCCTTCCAAAGTATGATGTCATTTTCAATGACGGAAATTGATTAAATGTTATTTTTTATTTAAATTGTTCAATATTTTGATTTCCAAAAAATAATTGTCAAGATTAAAAAAGACAATAAACTAAAGATGATTTGAATTTCCATCTCTATAATTTTTATTGAATTAGTAAAGAATAATAATTTATTATTAGTAATTATTAACAATAAATAAATATTCCATAAAAGAGAAGAGTTGGTAATTTCTTAAAGATATTATATAAAAAGTAGTATTTCAAAATCGAGTTATGACTTGCTAAACAAAATATGTACTTCTCAAACTTTTTTTTGGAATTGAAGTAGGAGGGGACTTCTAAAAATATAAAATATGCGACATAAGTATAAAATTGTGAGAAATTAATAATAATAAATAAATTAGAGTAAATATTTTTTTTAGGATATTAAATAAATAGTTGTACTTGAAAATAAAAAATGAGGTCTTTATAAAAAAAACTTGAGAAAAATAAATTTGGCTTCTGAAAATATACTTTTGACTCTTTTAAAGTATATTATATTTTTTAATGAGGAAAAATGAAAAAAAAAGTTTATTTTATTCAAAATTATTACTATTTTGAATCCAGAAAATTAAATTTCCAATTGAAAAATATATAATAAAAAAAAGAAAATATGATTTTGAAATCTCTCACTATAATTTTATATCTTAGAGGTAAAGAATAATAATACGTTTTTAGAATGGTAAACAGATGTAGGGGATGATAAAGTTGATAGTTACTTAGGGTATTAAACAAATAGTAGTACTTGAAAATTAAAATGAGGTTTGTTAAACAAAAATTAACATATTGTTAATATTTTCTCAAAATATTTTTTGAAATTTAAACTCAATTTGAATATTAGGCATTTTTAAAATGTCAAACATTCAAAATAAGGTTTGCAAATGTTTTTTGGCTTTTCAAAATATAGTCTTGACGCTCAAAAGTTTAATCTCGTCTTCAATGATATAGTCTTGATATTTAAGATTACTACTATTTGGATTTCCAAAAATTAAATTTTAAAATAAAAATGAAAATAAACCAATAATAAATTTAATAAGAGTGCATAAAGTAAGGAATTTAATAGTGTAGTTGAAAGTTTCTTAAGGGCATAATATTAATAGTAATATTTAAATATTGAATTGAGATTAAAATAAAACAATTATATTTTTTTTTCTCAAACTATTATTTGGAATTTAAAGTCAATTTCATTCAAATGAATTTTTAAATTGTAAACATGCTAAATAAGCTTTAAAAAATAGTTTTGGATTATGAAAATATACTTTTGACATCTCTACAATAAAATATCATTTTCAATGTGAAAAAATGATAAAAAATTTATTTTTATATAAAATTACTACTATATTGATTTGGAAAAATAAATTTTTCAATAAAAAATGAAAATAAACAAAAGATAATTCGAATAGATTAGGTGTCATCATCAAACTCTATAATTTTATATCAAAATGCTAAAAAATAACAATATATTATTAGCAATTAGTAAAACTAAATAAATTAGTGATATTATAATAGAGTTGATAATAAATAAAGTAGGTGATGAAATTTTAAGAATATGAGGGATGCTAAATAAACTTGGAAAAAATTATTTTGGAGTATATATTCTTTTGGAGTAACAAACATGCTAAATAAATTTGAAAATTAATTATGTAGTCTTAAAATATACCTTTAATCCTTCCTAATTAGTGTAATACAATTTTCAGTGAGGAAAATTGATATCTATTTTATTTATCATTATTACTATTTGGATTTTAGAAAATTATATTTTGAACCGAAAAAGGAAAATAAAAGAAGTTGATTTTAGTAAGCAAGGAAAAAAAAAGAATAATATGTCATTAGTTTTTTGATGATAATATATAAGTAGTAGTATTTAAAAATAAAATTAAGATCATTTAAACAAAAAATGAACTATACATGAAAAATGCCAAACAAACTTGTAAAACCATCAAATATTCTAAATAAACTTAAAGTCATTTTCAACTCATTGAAGAGAATTTTAAAATTATCAAACATGCTAAATAAACTTAATGCAAAATATGCTTTTAGAGTCTCAAAATGTACTTTTGACCATCTCTAAATATAATACAATTACATTTCCCAATGAAAATGGAAAGTAAACCAACGGTAATTTGAATCTCCATTGCTATAATTTTAAATGGATGTGATGGTGAATAATAATAATATCGGTGTCTATATTAGTAAATAAAGTAGGTGATAGTAGAATATATTTAATATTTTTTATGATATTATATAAGTAGTAATACTTGAAAATCAAAATGGGTATTAAAATAAACTTTTCTATAATACAATATTCAAGGAGAAAAGTTACTATCAAATTTATTCGAATTGAAAATGAATAATATTATTAGTAATAATAATTAAAGCAGATATAGAAGAATAAACTTGATATTTTTTAGGATATTATATATACTATTTGACCTTTTTTTTAAAAGGGAGAAATTTTTCACTCTTTGTCAATTTACTTTTTGGAATTTAAAGTCAACCATGCTAAATAAATACAGTAGAACTTTTTGGAATTTGTAGTCTCAAAATATGCTTTTAATCATCTCTAAGTATAACATGACTAAATTTCCCATGAAAAATGTAAAATAAACTAAAGGTGATTTGAATACTCATCACTATAATTTTAAATGGATGTGGTCATGAATAATAATAATGTATTAGTAATAGTAAATAACGTATGGGATGGTAAAATAAAGTTGATATTTTTTATGATATTATATAAATAATATTATTTGAAAATCAAAATAAGTTTCCTTTTAAAAAATATTGAAGAAATCTCTTTTTCATTCTTGGAATATTTTTTGGAACTTAAAATAAATTTCAACAGTTGGAATCTTAAAAATGGAAAACATGACAAATAAACTTGAAAATTGTTTGATTTTAAAATCTCAAAATATACTTTTTATCCTCCGTATGCATAATACATTTTTCAAACAAGAAAGTTGATATCAATTTTATTTTTTACTAAAACTTATTTTTACTTTTATTCCCTAAAATTAAGTTTTCAATAAAAATGGAAAATAAACCAAAGATGATTAGATTCTTAATTCCTACAATTTTAAATCAAAGTGGTGATGAATAATATTACATAATTTGTAATAGTAAATAAAGTAGGTGTAATGGAATATACTTGATGTTTTTAAGGATGTTCTACCAATAATAGTATTTGGAAATTAATTTTAGATTTTTTTAATGAAGAAATTTGTTTTCAATCTCAAACTAATTTTTTGAACTTCAAATTATTTTCAACCACTGGAATTTTAAAATTGTGAAAAAGTCTAACTAAACTTTGAAATTTTTATTTTTGGAGTCCCAAAATATATTTTTTATCTTCCCTAAGTACAATACAATTTTTATTGAACAAATCTGATATGTTTTTTATTATTTAAAATTATGGAACTTTTATTTTCAGAAATTAAATTTCCCAGTGAAATGGAAAATAAACCAAAGTTGATTTAAATCTCTCCATCACTATAATTTTAAAGAGGATAATGTGTATTGTGATATGAGGAGGGGACCATTTAATAATTAATATTTTATTTTATATTTTTTTTTTTTCTCTCTCACCAAGAACTAGAAGGGTTTCATACCCAATTCATTCCATTTCACTTCCTCCCATTCTTCCATTCAAGTTCTCAAAATTTCTCATTGAATCATTCACTCTCCCCTCTTCTAAAAACTTCTCATTAAGCTTTTGAATGTTTCATTTTTTTCATCTTTATTCATTTTGAAGCTTAAAGACGTTCTCACGAAAAATTTGGAGTACTGTATGTCTTGGTAATTTGAGAGAGACAAATATTGAGTCAATTGGAGAACCACTGACTCCTATGGAAATTTGGAGTTTTCGAAGTTCATATAATAATTTCTTTGATAAGATAATAAGTAGACGAGAGTACTTTCAAATTAGTGTAGATCTTTTGAAAAAAGGATTTGATAGAATTTCTATCATGGAGGCAGAATCAAATGGAATAGCAGAAGAAGACAATTTTATTGCTTCAACCAATAATACAATTACACTCCTGGAAAATTCTAATATAATGATTCGTGATCCAACAAATATTAGGACTAGAGGAAGACCAAAAGTGGCTGCAAGATTTCCTTTTGGAAAGGAATTGGGTCAAATTCAATCACAAACTCGAGTAACGAACTTGTAGTGTGTGTCACGAAAAGGGTTACGGTGTAAGGAAATGTCCTAGTAACAAGGTATGAAATTGTGATTAGGTAGATATTATATATTTTAGTTTATTTATATTTAAAACTAATAAGTATTTTAATACTGTCATTTTAACCAAGGAGGAAGGTCAAACACTCAATGTTGGTTTGAACATTGTTATATGCAGATGTTGGTTTGAACACAATGCAACATATATTTTTTCATATAGAACACTGTTTTTTCTTGTAATAGAAAAAACATAACATCAATAGTGTTATAAGAGAAAAAATAGAAAATAGTGCAACACATGTTTTTTCTTGTAATTACTCCTTGCGAAATGTTAGTACAACAAAATGTTACAACATACAGAATAGAACACAATACAACATATGATCAACAATGTTAATGAAACATCAATTTGTACATGATCAATTCATAATACACTTGTTATATTCTTAATACATCACTCTAAATACAATTTCTCATGATCCTTCCGATAGTTGTCTTCAATACCACCTGTTGTTGTAACAATTACATGAACCTGCATGACAGATGCCAAAAATTAACAACACAACACCAACCAAGCCTTAATGCTACTAGGTGGGTCGGCTACATGAATTGAAGTGCTCTATCAAAAAAAGTAACAACTACCAATAATTGAATTTTAACTTATTTTAAAATTATTTGTTTTAGCAACTTAGTTTAAGTTTAATAAGGACTAATGATACATGTTGTCATTGTTTCACACAAGCCATCAAGAATTTCAAATGAAGGTAAATTACAAGAAACAGTGGGCATAGCACATGCATAGCACCACAACCTATTCTAAAAGTGATATTTTGCATCCTTGATATGGAAACACACAAGTCACTGTTTAGGATATAACATGGTAGGATATGAATTGAATACAAAAAGAACCCTTACATCATATACTCTGGTTGGTTCCAGTAAGCTTCTGGTTATTCACACTTGACAGAACATACATGTGATGGACAAAGGTTAAAGTAGCATAAGAAACCACAACTCCGAGCATAAGATTAAAATGCAAAGCATGTGGCCAAAAAGTAGAATTGTATCCTACTACACGCAATAACTACTATTGCACACAAAAAATCATTTTCCTTATATATGTCTTTCATCGAATAGGTGGTGTGCAAGCCAAAAAACATTATTACATTCCCTTACACCAAACAAAGGGTCTCCAAAACATGACTAATCCATCATATAGACAAAAAGAAAAACAGATACAACCCAAATAAAACCCAACAAAGTATTCCAACATTGTAATCCTAAAAAGATGTACTATTTAGAAAATAAAAATAAAACCCAACAAAGTATTCCAACATTGTAATCCTAAAAAGATGTACTATTTAGAGAATAAAAATAAAACCCAAATATCCTTAAAAAAAACAACAGTAACAACCATGGAATGCAAGAGTAACTAGTAAAGTAGGAAATATAAACACTTTAAAAACAGAACATCTACATACATTGTACTTTTTAGTGAGAACGTCTTTAAGCTTCAAAATGAATAAAGATGAAAAAATGAAACATTCAAAAGTTTAATGAGAAGTTTTTAGAAGAGGTGAGAGTGATTTTCATGAATGAAAGATAAGTGAGAGTGATTTTCGTGAATGATTCAATGAGAAATTTTGAGAACTTGAGTGGAAGAATGGGAGGAGGTGAAATAGAATGAATTGGGTATGGAAACCGTTCTGGTTCTTGGTGAGAGAAGGTGAGAGGGAAGATAAAAAAAATCAAATAAAAAAATATAAAATAAAATATTAATTATTAAATGGTCTGACATGTGGAAATGTTTGATTGGTATGAGGAGGTAACTCCCATACACATTATTCTCATAATATATGTTATTAGTAATAGTAAACAAAGTAGATAATTGTGTAGTATAGTTGATAATATTTGCTTGTATTTAAAAATCAAATTGAGATTTTTTTTAAATGAATAATTTTTTTACTCAAAATATTTTTTGAATTTAAAGTCAATTTCTAACTATGGAATTTTAGAGTTGTCAAACATGCTCAATAAACTTTAAAATATATGTTTTTGAGTCTCAAAATATACTTTTCATCGTCTCTAAATATAAATCAATTATATTTCCCAATGAAATACAAATTAAACCAAAGCTAATTTAAATCTCCCTAAGCCTAATTTTAAGTTGATGTGATGATGTGTAATAATAAGATGTTATCTATACAAATAGATAAAGGCAAAACAATTTTTAACTGTCATCAATGGAGTAATTTTTTTATTCCAATTTTAGCCTTTATTTATGTTAAATAACCTCCACATTCTCCAATGTAAAATTGATCCATCTAAATTATATTGTTAATTGTGATGGAGTAACTGCTATTTCAAAATTTACATCTTTATCAAGTAATTTTCATCTTATCTCACCAGAGGCCAAATCTGAAACTGCAAAAAAACTGCTATTGGTGCTTCTTTTGTTTTGATAACATTTCTATTCTATAAAGTCAATACATGTATTACTTTTGTTTTGATATCTTATCTCACCACAATTTCTTATTTCCATTTATTACTGTCATTTCTAAGCAAATGAGATTAAAAAAGTGAACTTTGAAAGATGAAGTTGAAAAGATTATCCTCAGAATTTGAAAAAAGAGAGAGTGAACAAACCAGAATCCCCAGATGATGATGAAGCACAGATAGAGAAGTTGTTTGGGTGTTTGAAATTTGTGAATCATTGGAAGGAGTGTTTTTTACGGAGGAAAAGGAATGAAGAAGAAGAAGAAGAAGATGAAGATGATGGAGGCGAAAGTGAAGTCTCCATTGGTATTGGTATTGATGTTACAACACTTGCGGCTTCTATTCGCAATATCAGGTAATTTTGGGCCTGTTTGTTTAGAATTCTCAAAAAAATGATTCACCAAAAATGATTTTGCCAAACATGTGTTTTGTGAGGATGTGAAAAGTTTCTCTTTTATTAAAAGAACTTCAAAAAACTCCACAAATGGGCTCTTAATCAAACTAAAAATAACAGAAAATTTATGCTGCTATGGGGTGTTTGAACTATATAAATGTTTTGGGTTATTATTTGGGTATCGTGTATCCGAGGTTTTTTATCCAAAAAAACACACAATGATGCAACAAATTCTACCTATCTAATAAAAATTGTCTTTTACTTCGAAAAAATTGTTTGTCTGTCACTATGAACATTAAACGTGAAATGATGCATTCATAAAAGTTATTCCTACTTCACCGATTTTAAATTAAAAGAGAAAGAATGTTATAACTGATGTATCTCATGTGTTACAGTATCCTTACTTGAAGGTTATATGTGCTCCTCTATAAAAGAAAGGATGACTCTAATAAGATCATCAAAGTTGTGATATAATATATATGTGTCATATGATCAATGTTATGACCTATTTGTGATAGATGTATTTTAATTTTATAATCACATATATAGAAGTGATTCTACCAATGTGCATAGGAATTATACACTCACTATTTGTAAATTGAAAAACTTTACAAACTAAGTGGAAGTAGCACTGCTATGTAATTTGTTATCAATTACTATTACTTCTTTTGATGTTCCATTTTGTTGATATCACAGCAGAATCAAAGACATTACCGAAGTAAAAGGAGATCAAATCTTTTTCCCATCATGATAACTTTGCAATTTGAAGATGATGTTTTTGTTCTAACTCCATTCAACATGGATTCATGTTTTAGAAGATTAATGGTCCACTAGAACATAGAGCATTATCATTCCAATTTTAACTGTCATCAATGGAGTAATTTTTTTATTCCAATTTTAGCCTTTATTTATGTTAAATAACCTCCACATTCTCCAATGTAAAATTGATCAATCTAAATTATATTGTTAATTGTGATGGAGTAACTGCTATTTCAAATTTTACATCTTTATCAAGTAATTTTCATCTTATCTCACCAGAGGCCAAATCTGAAACTGCAAAAAAACTGCTATTGGTGCTTCTTTTGTTTTGATAACATTTCTATTCTATAAAGTCAATACATGTATTACTTTTGTTTTGATATCTTATCTCACCACAATTTCTTATTTCCATTTATTACTGTCATTTCTAAGCAAATGAGATTAAAAAAGTGAACTTTGAAAGATGAAGTTGAAAAGATTATCCTCAGAATTTGAAAAAAGAGAGAGTGAACAAACCAGAATCCCCAGATGATGATGAAGCACAGATAGAGAAGTTGTTTGGGTGTTTGAAATTGGTGAATCATTGGAAGGAGTGTTTTTTACGGAGGAAAAGGAATGAAGAAGAAGAAGAAGATGAAGATGATGGAGGCGAAAGTGAAGTCTCCATTGGTATTGGTATTGATGCTACAACACTTGCGGCTTCTATTCGCAATATCAGGTAATTTTGGGCCTGTTTGTTTAGAATTCTCAAAAAAGTGATTCACCAAAAATGATTTTGCCAAACATGTGTTTTGTGAGGATGTGAAAAGTTTCTCTTTTATTAAAAGAACTTCAAAAAACTCCACAAATGGGCTCTTAATCAAACTAAAAATAACAGAAAATTTATGCTGCTATGGGGTGTTTGAACTATATAAATGTTTTGGGTTATTATTTGGGTATCGTGTATCCGAGGTTTTTTATCCAAAAAAACACACAATGATGCAACAAATTCTACCTATCTAATAAAAATTGTCTTTTACTTCGAAAAAATTGTTTGTCTGTCACTATGAACATTAAACGTGAAATGATGCATTCATAAAAGTTATTCCTACTTCACCGATTTTAAATTAAAAGAGAAAGAATGTTATAACTGATGTATCTCATGTGTTACAGTATCCTTACTTGAAGGTTATATGTGCTCCTCTATAAAAGAAAGGATGACTCTAATAAGATCATCAAAGTTGTGATATAATATATATGTGTCATATGATCAATGTTATGACCTATTTGTGATAGATGTATTTTAATTTTATAATCACATATATAGAAGTGATTCTACCAATGTGCATAGGAATTATACACTCACTATTTGTAAATTGAAAAACTTTACAAACTAAGTGGAAGTAGCACTGCTATGTAATTTGTTATCAATTACTATTACTTCTTTTGATGTTCCATTTTGTTGATATCACAGCAGAATCAAAGACATTACCGAAGTAAAAGGAGATCAAATCTTTTTCCCATCATGATAACTTTGCAATTTGAAGATGATGTTTTTGTTCTAACTCCATTCAACATGGATTCATGTTTTAGAAGATTAATGGTCCACTAGAACATAGAGCATTATCATTCCAATTTTAACTGTCATCAATGGAGTAATTTTTTTATTCCAATTTTAGCCTTTATTTATGTTAAATAACCTCCACATTCTCCAATGTAAAATTGATCAATCTAAATTATATTGTTAATTGTGATGGAGTAACTGCTATTTCAAATTTTACATCTTTATCAAGTAATTTTCATCTTATCTCACCAGAGGCCAAATCTGAAACTGCAAAAAAACTGCTATTGGTGCTTCTTTTGTTTTGATAACATTTCTATTCTATAAAGTCAATACATGTATTACTTTTGTTTTGATATCTTATCTCACCACAATTTCTTATTTCCATTTATTACTGTCATTTCTAAGCAAATGAGATTAAAAAAGTGAACTTTGAAAGATGAAGTTGAAAAGATTATCCTCAGAATTTGAAAAAAGAGAGAGTGAACAAACCAGAATCCCCAGATGATGATGAAGCACAGATAGAGAAGTTGTTTGGGTGTTTGAAATTGGTGAATCATTGGAAGGAGTGTTTTTTACGGAGGAAAAGGAATGAAGAAGAAGAAGAAGAAGATGAAGATGATGGAGGCGAAAGTGAAGTCTCCATTGGTATTGGTATTGATGCTACAACACTTGCGGCTTCTATTCGCAATATCAGGTAATTTTGGGCCTGTTTGTTTAGAATTCTCAAAAAAGTGATTCACCAAAAATGATTTTGCCAAACATGTGTTTTGTGAGGATGTGAAAAGTTTCTCTTTTATTAAAAGAACTTCAAAAAACTCCACAAATGGGCTCTTAATCAAACTAAAAATAACAGAAAATTTATGCTGCTATGGGGTGTTTGAACTATATAAATGTTTTGGGTTATTATTTGGGTATCGTGTATCCGAGGTTTTTTATCCAAAAAAACACACAATGATGCAACAAATTCTACCTATCTAATAAAAATTGTCTTTTACTTCGAAAAAATTGTTTGTCTGTCACTATGAACATTAAACGTGAAATGATGCATTCATAAAAGTTATTCCTACTTCACCGATTTTAAATTAAAAGAGAAAGAATGTTATAACTGATGTATCTCATGTGTTACAGTATCCTTACTTGAAGGTTATATGTGCTCCTCTATAAAAGAAAGGATGACTCTAATAAGATCATCAAAGTTGTGATATAATATATATGTGTCATATGATCAATGTTATGACCTATTTGTGATAGATGTATTTTAATTTTATAATCACATATATAGAAGTGATTCTACCAATGTGCATAGGAATTATACACTCACTATTTGTAAATTGAAAAACTTTACAAACTAAGTGGAAGTAGCACTGCTATGTAATTTGTTATCAATTACTATTACTTCTTTTGATGTTCCATTTTGTTGATATCACAGCAGAATCAAAGACATTACCGAAGTAAAAGGAGATCAAATCTTTTTCCCATCATGATAACTTTGCAATTTGAAGATGATGTTTTTGTTCTAACTCCATTCAACATGGATTCATGTTTTAGAAGATTAATGGTCCACTAGAACATAGAGCATTATCATTCCAATTTTAACTGTCATCAATGGAGTAATTTTTTTATTCCAATTTTAGCCTTTATTTATGTTAAATAACCTCCACATTCTCCAATGTAAAATTGATCAATCTAAATTATATTGTTAATTGTGATGGAGTAACTGCTATTTCAAATTTTACATCTTTATCAAGTAATTTTCATCTTATCTCACCAGAGGCCAAATCTGAAACTGCAAAAAAACTGCTATTGGTGCTTCTTTTGTTTTGATAACATTTCTATTCTATAAAGTCAATACATGTATTACTTTTGTTTTGATATCTTATCTCACCACAATTTCTTATTTCCATTTATTACTGTCATTTCTAAGCAAATGAGATTAAAAAAGTGAACTTTGAAAGATGAAGTTGAAAAGATTATCCTCAGAATTTGAAAAAAGAGAGAGTGAACAAACCAGAATCCCCAGATGATGATGAAGCACAGATAGAGAAGTTGTTTGGGTGTTTGAAATTGGTGAATCATTGGAAGGAGTGTTTTTTACGGAGGAAAAGGAATGAAGAAGAAGAAGAAGAAGATGAAGATGATGGAGGCGAAAGTGAAGTCTCCATTGGTATTGGTATTGATGCTACAACACTTGCGGCTTCTATTCGCAATATCAGGTAATTTTGGGCCTGTTTGTTTAGAATTCTCAAAAAAGTGATTCACCAAAAATGATTTTGCCAAACATGTGTTTTGTGAGGATGTGAAAAGTTTCTCTTTTATTAAAAGAACTTCAAAAAACTCCACAAATGGGCTCTTAATCAAACTAAAAATAACAGAAAATTTATGCTGCTATGGGGTGTTTGAACTATATAAATGTTTTGGGTTATTATTTGGGTATCGTGTATCCGAGGTTTTTTATCCAAAAAAACACACAATGATGCAACAAATTCTACCTATCTAATAAAAATTGTCTTTTACTTCGAAAAAATTGTTTGTCTGTCACTATGAACATTAAACGTGAAATGATGCATTCATAAAAGTTATTCCTACTTCACCGATTTTAAATTAAAAGAGAAAGAATGTTATAACTGATGTATCTCATGTGTTACAGTATCCTTACTTGAAGGTTATATGTGCTCCTCTATAAAAGAAAGGATGACTCTAATAAGATCATCAAAGTTGTGATATAATATATATGTGTCATATGATCAATGTTATGACCTATTTGTGATAGATGTATTTTAATTTTATAATCACATATATAGAAGTGATTCTACCAATGTGCATAGGAATTATACACTCACTATTTGTAAATTGAAAAACTTTACAAACTAAGTGGAAGTAGCACTGCTATGTAATTTGTTATCAATTACTATTACTTCTTTTGATGTTCCATTTTGTTGATATCACAGCAGAATCAAAGACATTACCGAAGTAAAAGGAGATCAAATCTTTTTCCCATCATGATAACTTTGCAATTTGAAGATGATGTTTTTGTTCTAACTCCATTCAACATGGATTCATGTTTTAGAAGATTAATGGTCCACTAGAACATAGAGCATTATCATTCCAATTTTAACTGTCATCAATGGAGTAATTTTTTTATTCCAATTTTAGCCTTTATTTATGTTAAATAACCTCCACATTCTCCAATGTAAAATTGATCAATCTAAATTATATTGTAAATTGTGATGGAGTAACTGCTATTTCAAATTTTACATCTTTATCAAGTAATTTTCATCTTATCTCACCAGAGGCCAAATCTGAAACTGCAAAAAAACTGCTATTGGTGCTTCTTTTGTTTTGATAACATTTCTATTCTATAAAGTCAATACATGTATTACTTTTGTTTTGATATCTTATCTCACCACAATTTCTTATTTCCATTTATTACTGTCATTTCTAAGCAAATGAGATTAAAAAAGTGAACTTTGAAAGATGAAGTTGAAAAGATTATCCTCAGAATTTGAAAAAAGAGAGAGTGAACAAACCAGAATCCCCAGATGATGATGAAGCACAGATAGAGAAGTTGTTTGGGTGTTTGAAATTGGTGAATCATTGGAAGGAGTGTTTTTTACGGAGGAAAAGGAATGAAGAAGAAGAAGAAGAAGATGAAGATGATGGAGGCGAAAGTGAAGTCTCCATTGGTATTGGTATTGATGCTACAACACTTGCGGCTTCTATTCGCAATATCAGGTAATTTTGGGCCTGTTTGTTTAGAATTCTCAAAAAAGTGATTCACCAAAAATGATTTTGCCAAACATGTGTTTTGTGAGGATGTGAAAAGTTTCTCTTTTATTAAAAGAACTTCAAAAAACTCCACAAATGGGCTCTTAATCAAACTAAAAATAACAGAAAATTTATGCTGCTATGGGGTGTTTGAACTATATAAATGTTTTGGGTTATTATTTGGGTATCGTGTATCCGAGGTTTTTTATCCAAAAAAACACACAATGATGCAACAAATTCTACCTATCTAATAAAAATTGTCTTTTACTTCGAAAAAATTGTTTGTCTGTCACTATGAACATTAAACGTGAAATGATGCATTCATAAAAGTTATTCCTACTTCACCGATTTTAAATTAAAAGAGAAAGAATGTTATAACTGATGTATCTCATGTGTTACAGTATCCTTACTTGAAGGTTATATGTGCTCCTCTATAAAAGAAAGGATGACTCTAATAAGATCATCAAAGTTGTGATATAATATATATGTGTCATATGATCAATGTTATGACCTATTTGTGATAGATGTATTTTAATTTTATAATCACATATATAGAAGTGATTCTACCAATGTGCATAGGAATTATACACTCACTATTTGTAAATTGAAAAACTTTACAAACTAAGTGGAAGTAGCACTGCTATGTAATTTGTTATCAATTACTATTACTTCTTTTGATGTTCCATTTTGTTGATATCACAGCAGAATCAAAGACATTACCGAAGTAAAAGGAGATCAAATCTTTTTCCCATCATGATAACTTTGCAATTTGAAGATGATGTTTTTGTTCTAACTCCATTCAACATGGATTCATGTTTTAGAAGATTAATGGTCCACTAGAACATAGAGCATTATCATTCCAATTTTAACTGTCATCAATGGAGTAATTTTTTTATTCCAATTTTAGCCTTTATTTATGTTAAATAACCTCCACATTCTCCAATGTAAAATTGATCAATCTAAATTATATTGTTAATTGTGATGGAGTAACTGCTATTTCAAATTTTACATCTTTATCAAGTAATTTTCATCTTATCTCACCAGAGGCCAAATCTGAAACTGCAAAAAAACTGCTATTGGTGCTTCTTTTGTTTTGATAACATTTCTATTCTATAAAGTCAATACATGTATTACTTTTGTTTTGATATCTTATCTCACCACAATTTCTTATTTCCATTTATTACTGTCATTTCTAAGCAAATGAGATTAAAAAAGTGAACTTTGAAAGATGAAGTTGAAAAGATTATCCTCAGAATTTGAAAAAAGAGAGAGTGAACAAACCAGAATCCCCAGATGATGATGAAGCACAGATAGAGAAGTTGTTTGGGTGTTTGAAATTGGTGAATCATTGGAAGGAGTGTTTTTTACGGAGGAAAAGGAATGAAGAAGAAGAAGAAGAAGATGAAGATGATGGAGGCGAAAGTGAAGTCTCCATTGGTATTGGTATTGATGCTACAACACTTGCGGCTTCTATTCGCAATATCAGGTAATTTTGGGCCTGTTTGTTTAGAATTCTCAAAAAAGTGATTCACCAAAAATGATTTTGCCAAACATGTGTTTTGTGAGGATGTGAAAAGTTTCTCTTTTATTAAAAGAACTTCAAAAAACTCCACAAATGGGCTCTTAATCAAACTAAAAATAACAGAAAATTTATGCTGCTATGGGGTGTTTGAACTATATAAATGTTTTGGGTTATTATTTGGGTATCGTGTATCCGAGGTTTTTTATCCAAAAAAACACACAATGATGCAACAAATTCTACCTATCTAATAAAAATTGTCTTTTACTTCGAAAAAATTGTTTGTCTGTCACTATGAACATTAAACGTGAAATGATGCATTCATAAAAGTTATTCCTACTTCACCGATTTTAAATTAAAAGAGAAAGAATGTTATAACTGATGTATCTCATGTGTTACAGTATCCTTACTTGAAGGTTATATGTGCTCCTCTATAAAAGAAAGGATGACTCTAATAAGATCATCAAAGTTGTGATATAATATATATGTGTCATATGATCAATGTTATGACCTATTTGTGATAGATGTATTTTAATTTTATAATCACATATATAGAAGTGATTCTACCAATGTGCATAGGAATTATACACTCACTATTTGTAAATTGAAAAACTTTACAAACTAAGTGGAAGTAGCACTGCTATGTAATTTGTTATCAATTACTATTACTTCTTTTGATGTTCCATTTTGTTGATATCACAGCAGAATCAAAGACATTACCGAAGTAAAAGGAGATCAAATCTTTTTCCCATCATGATAACTTTGCAATTTGAAGATGATGTTTTTGTTCTAACTCCATTCAACATGGATTCATGTTTTAGAAGATTAATGGTCCACTAGAACATAGAGCATTATCATTCCAATTTTAACTGTCATCAATGGAGTAATTTTTTTATTCCAATTTTAGCCTTTATTTATGTTAAATAACCTCCACATTCTCCAATGTAAAATTGATCAATCTAAATTATATTGTTAATTGTGATGGAGTAACTGCTATTTCAAATTTTACATCTTTATCAAGTAATTTTCATCTTATCTCACCAGAGGCCAAATCTGAAACTGCAAAAAAACTGCTATTGGTGCTTCTTTTGTTTTGATAACATTTCTATTCTATAAAGTCAATACATGTATTACTTTTGTTTTGATATCTTATCTCACCACAATTTCTTATTTCCATTTATTACTGTCATTTCTAAGCAAATGAGATTAAAAAAGTGAACTTTGAAAGATGAAGTTGAAAAGATTATCCTCAGAATTTGAAAAAAGAGAGAGTGAACAAACCAGAATCCCCAGATGATGATGAAGCACAGATAGAGAAGTTGTTTGGGTGTTTGAAATTGGTGAATCATTGGAAGGAGTGTTTTTTACGGAGGAAAAGGAATGAAGAAGAAGAAGAAGAAGATGAAGATGATGGAGGCGAAAGTGAAGTCTCCATTGGTATTGGTATTGATGCTACAACACTTGCGGCTTCTATTCGCAATATCAGGTAATTTTGGGCCTGTTTGTTTAGAATTCTCAAAAAAGTGATTCACCAAAAATGATTTTGCCAAACATGTGTTTTGTGAGGATGTGAAAAGTTTCTCTTTTATTAAAAGAACTTCAAAAAACTCCACAAATGGGCTCTTAATCAAACTAAAAATAACAGAAAATTTATGCTGCTATGGGGTGTTTGAACTATATAAATGTTTTGGGTTATTATTTGGGTATCGTGTATCCGAGGTTTTTTATCCAAAAAAACACACAATGATGCAACAAATTCTACCTATCTAATAAAAATTGTCTTTTACTTCGAAAAAATTGTTTGTCTGTCACTATGAACATTAAACGTGAAATGATGCATTCATAAAAGTTATTCCTACTTCACCGATTTTAAATTAAAAGAGAAAGAATGTTATAACTGATGTATCTCATGTGTTACAGTATCCTTACTTGAAGGTTATATGTGCTCCTCTATAAAAGAAAGGATGACTCTAATAAGATCATCAAAGTTGTGATATAATATATATGTGTCATATGATCAATGTTATGACCTATTTGTGATAGATGTATTTTAATTTTATAATCACATATATAGAAGTGATTCTACCAATGTGCATAGGAATTATACACTCACTATTTGTAAATTGAAAAACTTTACAAACTAAGTGGAAGTAGCACTGCTATGTAATTTGTTATCAATTACTATTACTTCTTTTGATGTTCCATTTTGTTGATATCACAGCAGAATCAAAGACATTACCGAAGTAAAAGGAGATCAAATCTTTTTCCCATCATGATAACTTTGCAATTTGAAGATGATGTTTTTGTTCTAACTCCATTCAACATGGATTCATGTTTTAGAAGATTAATGGTCCACTAGAACATAGAGCATTATCATTCCAATTTTAACTGTCATCAATGGAGTAATTTTTTTATTCCAATTTTAGCCTTTATTTATGTTAAATAACCTCCACATTCTCCAATGTAAAATTGATCAATCTAAATTATATTGTTAATTGTGATGGAGTAACTGCTATTTCAAATTTTACATCTTTATCAAGTAATTTTCATCTTATCTCACCAGAGGCCAAATCTGAAACTGCAAAAAAACTGCTATTGGTGCTTCTTTTGTTTTGATAACATTTCTATTCTATAAAGTCAATACATGTATTACTTTTGTTTTGATATCTTATCTCACCACAATTTCTTATTTCCATTTATTACTGTCATTTCTAAGCAAATGAGATTAAAAAAGTGAACTTTGAAAGATGAAGTTGAAAAGATTATCCTCAGAATTTGAAAAAAGAGAGAGTGAACAAACCAGAATCCCCAGATGATGATGAAGCACAGATAGAGAAGTTGTTTGGGTGTTTGAAATTGGTGAATCATTGGAAGGAGTGTTTTTTACGGAGGAAAAGGAATGAAGAAGAAGAAGAAGAAGATGAAGATGATGGAGGCGAAAGTGAAGTCTCCATTGGTATTGGTATTGATGCTACAACACTTGCGGCTTCTATTCGCAATATCAGGTAATTTTGGGCCTGTTTGTTTAGAATTCTCAAAAAAGTGATTCACCAAAAATGATTTTGCCAAACATGTGTTTTGTGAGGATGTGAAAAGTTTCTCTTTTATTAAAAGAACTTCAAAAAACTCCACAAATGGGCTCTTAATCAAACTAAAAATAACAGAAAATTTATGCTGCTATGGGGTGTTTGAACTATATAAATGTTTTGGGTTATTATTTGGGTATCGTGTATCCGAGGTTTTTTATCCAAAAAAACACACAATGATGCAACAAATTCTACCTATCTAATAAAAATTGTCTTTTACTTCGAAAAAATTGTTTGTCTGTCACTATGAACATTAAACGTGAAATGATGCATTCATAAAAGTTATTCCTACTTCACCGATTTTAAATTAAAAGAGAAAGAATGTTATAACTGATGTATCTCATGTGTTACAGTATCCTTACTTGAAGGTTATATGTGCTCCTCTATAAAAGAAAGGATGACTCTAATAAGATCATCAAAGTTGTGATATAATATATATGTGTCATATGATCAATGTTATGACCTATTTGTGATAGATGTATTTTAATTTTATAATCACATATATAGAAGTGATTCTACCAATGTGCATAGGAATTATACACTCACTATTTGTAAATTGAAAAACTTTACAAACTAAGTGGAAGTAGCACTGCTATGTAATTTGTTATCAATTACTATTACTTCTTTTGATGTTCCATTTTGTTGATATCACAGCAGAATCAAAGACATTACCGAAGTAAAAGGAGATCAAATCTTTTTCCCATCATGATAACTTTGCAATTTGAAGATGATGTTTTTGTTCTAACTCCATTCAACATGGATTCATGTTTTAGAAGATTAATGGTCCACTAGAACATAGAGCATTATCATTCCAATTTTAACTGTCATCAATGGAGTAATTTTTTTATTCCAATTTTAGCCTTTATTTATGTTAAATAACCTCCACATTCTCCAATGTAAAATTGATCAATCTAAATTATATTGTTAATTGTGATGGAGTAACTGCTATTTCAAATTTTACATCTTTATCAAGTAATTTTCATCTTATCTCACCAGAGGCCAAATCTGAAACTGCAAAAAAACTGCTATTGGTGCTTCTTTTGTTTTGATAACATTTCTATTCTATAAAGTCAATACATGTATTACTTTTGTTTTGATATCTTATCTCACCACAATTTCTTATTTCCATTTATTACTGTCATTTCTAAGCAAATGAGATTAAAAAAGTGAACTTTGAAAGATGAAGTTGAAAAGATTATCCTCAGAATTTGAAAAAAGAGAGAGTGAACAAACCAGAATCCCCAGATGATGATGAAGCACAGATAGAGAAGTTGTTTGGGTGTTTGAAATTGGTGAATCATTGGAAGGAGTGTTTTTTACGGAGGAAAAGGAATGAAGAAGAAGAAGAAGATGAAGATGATGGAGGCGAAAGTGAAGTCTCCATTGGTATTGGTATTGATGCTACAACACTTGCGGCTTCTATTCGCAATATCAGGTAATTTTGGGCCTGTTTGTTTAGAATTCTCAAAAAAGTGATTCACCAAAAATGATTTTGCCAAACATGTGTTTTGTGAGGATGTGAAAAGTTTCTCTTTTATTAAAAGAACTTCAAAAAACTCCACAAATGGGCTCTTAATCAAACTAAAAATAACAGAAAATTTATGCTGCTATGGGGTGTTTGAACTATATAAATGTTTTGGGTTATTATTTGGGTATCGTGTATCCGAGGTTTTTTATCCAAAAAAACACACAATGATGCAACAAATTCTACCTATCTAATAAAAATTGTCTTTTACTTCGAAAAAATTGTTTGTCTGTCACTATGAACATTAAACGTGAAATGATGCATTCATAAAAGTTATTCCTACTTCACCGATTTTAAATTAAAAGAGAAAGAATGTTATAACTGATGTATCTCTTGTGTTACGGTATCCTTACTTGAAGGTTATATGTGCTCCTCTATAAAAGAAAGGATGACTCTAATAAGATCATCAAAGTTGTGATATAATATATATGTGTCATATGATCAATGTTATGACCTATTTGTGATAGATGTATTTTAATTTTATAATCACATATATAGAAGTGATTCTACCAATGTGCATAGGAATTATACACTCACTATTTGTAAATTGAAAAACTTTACAAACTAAGTGGAAGTAGCACTGCTATGTAATTTGTTATCAATTACTATTACTTCTTTTGATGTTCCATTTTGTTGATATCACAGCATAATCAAAGAAATTACCGAAGTAAAAGGAGATCAAATCTTTTTCCCATCATGATAACTTTGCAATTTGAAGATGATGTTTTTGTTCTAACTCCATTCAACATGGATTCATGTTTTAGAAGATTAATGGTCCACTAGAACATAGAGCATTATCATTCAAGTGAGAAGAAAAATCCTTAGCTTTATTCAAAGTTTATTCAATAGAACATTTTGAGGATTCTAACAAGAGTAGTTTTTGTTGGAAAAATGATGTATTTATTTTTACTGAAATGTCAAATATATTTTTCCCATATAGTTATTTATGATATAACTTTCAAAACGTGCTATTGAACATACATTAAGAAAAATCCTTAGTTTTTATATTGTTAATGATTATTTTAATTTTTAATCTTCCTAAAATATAAATTATTTGTATCACCTACATGTACGCTACGCATTAAAAATGATAGGAAAGTGGGTTGACAAACAGTAGTGTTTGTCAACACGCTAGTTAAAATAAAGTAGATGTTAGTAAATATAGTAGGTGGTAGTATAATATATTTGATATTTTTTATGATATTATGTAAATAGTGGTATTTAAAAATCAAAATGAGATTTTATAAGTAGTATTATCATTTTAAAACTATTTTTTGGAACTTAAAATCAATTTTAATCCAAAGAATTTTAAAAGTATAAAACATGCTATCTACTATCTATATATAAATTAAATGGGCTGATGTTATTACCAAATAAGACATCTCCAAATATTGATAGCTGAACTTTGAAGGGTGTATTTCTTTCTAAAAAATCTAGAATGAGAGACATTGAAAATATAAAACATGCTATCTACTATCTACTTGATTTATTTTTCTCAAAATATCTCTCAATCATCTCTCTCTTCATCCTTTCTTCTCATCATTGTTGTACACCATACGAATTCATTAGAGAAAATGTGATTGTTTTTCTGAAAAAGCTTTTGTGTTATAGTTGTTTAAGCCTTTCCATTTAAGTACAAATATTTTTTTTTAAATTAATTTTTTCCACCATCTGCATTCTATTTTTCAAGATATGATTTCATACAAAACTCATTCTTTCCTGCATATCAACCTTCTTTAGATTGTTACACAACTATACATGTATGTTTTTTACCTCATCATTGTTGTACCTCATGATTTCATCATAGGAAAGGTCATTGTTATTCTGAAAAGTCTTTTGTATTACAGTTATTTAATTAAGTCTTTTCATTTCTGGATTTTTTATTTTAAAAATAACTCTTTTCCACCATCTGCATTTTCAGGGTATGATTTCATTCTAATACTCATTTTTCCTGTATATCAACCTTTTAGGTGACTAAGCAGATATGTTTCTTTCCTTCGTTAGAGAAAAAAGTGCTTGTTTTTTAAATGCTTTTGTCCTCCAGTTGTTTAAGCCTTTTCAATCCTGAAAAATATTTCTTTAAATAACTCTTTCCACTCTCTACATTTTCATGGTATGATTTTATTCCAAACAATTTTGTATTTTCTCACTCAACTTACTAAAACTCATTTTTTATCTTGCGCATCAATCTTCTTCTGATTGTTAGACGACTAAACATGTATGGTTTTTTTTTCTTACCTTACCATTAGGGAGAAAATAACTCAATGTTAAAAATTATAACGCATAGCATATGATTTTTAAAATTTTAAAATAACTCTTTTTAACACAATTAGAGAGAAAATAACGCAATTTTAAAAATTATAATGCACAACATATTATTAAGTTATAATGCAATTGTATTTATTGAATTTTATTGTATAACATTGTATTGTCCTAACATTGTAGAATTTATTATAGGTTGAAGTTGAATCATATTGAAATTGAATGATTTTGATGGTAAAGGTTATGAAATTCATATTCCTTATTTTCCTAATAATAACAATTATTATGAATTAACTATATAATGATTCATTATTAATTTAAAGTGTGGTTGAAATAATGATATTAACATACTTGTATATTCCAAATATATCAAGAAGAAAAGGTCTCTCAAATTTCTTGAACCACATCTTCTATCGTAAAATTTCATTTTCATTGGTTAGAAAATATAAACTCAATTTATATTTAATTCATGTTTTACTTTTCTAACTCATGAGAATCAAAAGGGTATGAGTGATACAAACTTTGAGATAGAAAATGTGGCTCCCCATATTTTACCATAATCTCAAATCTAGTTGCATCTCCCTGGATAATGATTTTAATGTCAAGATTCCAGGATTTGAGCTACTTAATTCAGACAAATTTAGCCTTGCAGAGGAAAGATAGAAGAAAATTGTCCACTTATTTATTATGACGAACAAATGTGTCATAACTTAGAGCAAGTTCAGACAATTGCAAACCTTGCAAAACGATGTCTGCTATTGAAGGCACATGGAAGGTGAGAATGATTGATTGTTGGATCATGCTAGTGTAGGTTATACTATTTTGACTTCAATAGAAGTAATATGGAGGGAACCGTGCAAATGCACTGATATACTGCTAATACAAATTTAATAATAAATTTTTTTGCAGTCTCAAAATATAATTTTGATCTCCCGGAAGAATAATACAATTTTCCAAGAATAAAGTTGATATCAATTTAATTTTTAGTTAATATTATTACTATTTGAATCCAAATATTTAATTTTTCAATGAAAAGTGGAATAAAACCAAAATGATTTGAATTCCTCTATCACTATAATTTTAAATTGAAATATTGGTGAATAATATCATGTTATTAATAATAATATATAAATTAGCTGATACCAAATTGGATATGATTTTTTTGAGAATATTGTGTAAATCAAATTGATATTTTTTTAAATGAAAAAATATATCCTTTCTCAAACTATTTGGAACTTAAAATCAATTTGAACAACAATTTAAAATCAAAACATTGTAAATAAACTTGAAAAGAAATTTCTTAGGGAGTCTTAAAATATATCTTTGGCCTCCCAAAGTATAATACAATTTTAAGTGAGGAAAAATTATATCAAAATTATTTTTTAATTAAAATTACTAATATATCGATTCCAGAAATCTTAATTTCCCTACGAAATGAAAAATAAACCAAAAAATTATTTAAATGCATCCATCATTATAATTTTAAATTAAAGTAATGATGAATAATAACAAGTTATCATTAATAAATAAAATAGGTGATAGTAAAATATAATTAATATATTTTAGGATATTTTATAAATCATAGTAGTTGAAAATCAAATTGAGTTTTTTTTTTAAATTAAGAAGTTTTTGTTCACAGACATTTTTTTAGAACTTAAAATCAATTTCAATTTTATTTATATTTCAAATATTACAAATTTTTTCCTTAAAATAATATTTCCAACTGAAAATGGGAAATAGTCCAATATAATTTGAACCCTCCATCACGTTAGTTTTAATAAATTAAATACATTTTTTTATATTTTAAATTTTCAAGATGTGTCCAAAAGCAATAGGTTGCCATTTGTTTTTATTTTTCTAAAAAATGATCACCATTGCATTTAAGACATTAATTAAAAAATGAATATTTTTTTAAGAGTAAGTGATGTGTTTAATATATAGTAAAATGTTTTCTCTTGTTTTTCAATACAAACTTATCTCTCCTATATTTCTTTATAATCTTTTAAAATTTGGACATTGATTAGTTAATCAATATTAATTATAAGAATAATTATAATAAGTGTCCTAAGAATGATACTTAAGGATGTAAAGATTAAATATGTTGTAGTAATATCTTTATAACCACGAAGTTATTATCTTCAATGAAAAAAATTCTATTTATTAAATCCTTAAATAATAGTACTTACTAACAAAAAATTATATTTTAGATATGGTCCAAGCACTAATGGACAAAAAACTTATTTTAACCTCATACATAAAGACAGAGGATAAAAATCCAAAAGATAATGAGTATTATTGAAAAATAAATTATATAAATCATTAAACCCAAACAAAACATTAGATTTGTGGTTAATATAACCTAATTTTCAAAATATCAATAAACAAAAAACCAATATCTCAAGGACAACTACAAATATAATTGAGTCTTTACCTTCTATATAATTTTTCAAACAAATTCAAAATCACATACTTAGAAAACTCAAACAAAGTCTAGCATTATTAATAAATAGTTGTCTTTTATAAATATGAAACGATCAATGTTTTATGTATGGAAAATACTTTATTAATAAAAATTATACTTATTTGAGTGATTTCTCCACTTCCAAAGGTATTAGTCTTCCCTTATCGACTAAGATATATCATTGGAGTGCATTACATAAGAAAAGAAAGCGCAAGCACTATTTGCTTTTTCTTCCTACCAATATATTATCTACCTATTAGTTCAACAATAATCTTCGAGTTCTTTCCTCTTTTTAATAATATAGTTTTCATATATAAGATAAAATCTATTTCAGCATATAATAACATGGAGTTGACAAAGTTAGACCCTAATCATTCTATATAACTAATCATTAGTGATAGCAAAACGAGTGGAACGCCCCATTTACCTCACGTCCGCTAATCAATAAGTAATAAAATATCAAAAAACAAAATAAATAGAAATTAAATAAAGAAATTGAAGAAATAAAATTAAAAAAAAAACTGATATTTTTATCAGATTGAACAACTCACATTAAATCACAATCTTTTTAAGTCATCATATCATAATTTATTTGAATTTTATTTAATTTAAAAAAAACACTTTTTCCTTAGGTCACATGCATTGTCCAATAGAAATGCATATGAACTTGATGGGCGAACGAGTCGGACAAAACAAACATGTAAACTAAATTTACATGCACTATCTACAAAAAATTGTGTGCTATGTAGGAAGGCTCACAAGCATGATCCATGTTGCCATCACTATTAAAGATCGATGCTTGATCATTAAGAGCAACACTTGTTGAGATGAGATATCATAATACTCCAAAGTTGATTAGAAGGTATACCTTGGTCTTCGAGCAAACTTTACATGGAAGATGGTTAGTTGTGATTCTCTTAATCTTCATTTTGAAGAAAACTATATTATAATAATCACATCATGTGTAATTATGTATCAAGCATAAACATTTAGTGAAACATGTTCTAGCCCTATTAAGTTTCAAAACCCTAAGTCACCCAAACTTGATTGTAGATTATATATTATACATTATATTGTATGAAAAGTATGATATGATTAGATAAATCATTAATGATCAATTCCCCTAAAACCAAAACGTGGAAAATAAAATAAAAACTCAAACTCAATAATACTTGGGGAGATAATATATGTTGTATTTATTAAACTATGCTTGGGTCGGGTCACGTCGGTCGTTCCGACCAGTTTAGTTGGGAATCAGATACCTAACTAATCTAAGCAGTTTTTATACTAAAACACTTATGAATCGGTTTGACCCATTCAGTATGAGCCTAAAATTGGTGACTTTCCCGGTTCAATTAGTTTTTAAAAATGTCAAAACGATCGTTCTGGAATTAAAACAAACTTGTCCTTTCAACTTATTTAAAAATATGTTTATCATTATTAGAATTATAATTATTATATGTTAGCTTATGTTTTGGAACACTTTTGTTTAATTAAGCTTAAATATTATTTGTACACTTTTGAAGCGATTAAAGTATAAAACTTATATTGTTTGATGATATTTTAAATTTATTTGTACTTTTGTTTTAGTCCAACCTTCCTTGTTGGTTGCTTAATGAGATATTTGTTAAATGATAAATTTGTTAAATGATAAATTTTTATATTCGAAATGAAAGTTAATGAATATTGTTATATTATGAATAAAATGTATAATGCACCCATTAAACTAATCCATAGCTCAACCAATGACCTATAGAGTACCCAGAATTTTGGCCGAGTCAACGACCTATAGAATATTGATCCACAATTAATTAAATCGTCCATCTTGTTTATATGATATAAAGTGTGATATATTTTGTTGTATATATTTTAGTCGATATATCTATATCTATGTAAGGTAAATTTTCTTTTTGTTGCATATGATATCTGTAATTACCACCGTGAACTAATTGTTGATTTCCTATTTTACCCTTATGTTTTTTTAATTTTTTCAAAAAAATCATATGACACTATATAATCATCATTAACATAATAACCATTTATCTTACTTTAAATTAGACATTATAATTAATATAAAAAAGTATGACATAAAATATATTAAATACAAAAAATTTAAATCTCCAAAGTTAAATAATTAAAATCATAAAATAAAAAAATACGAGTCGACAGACACAAAAATGTGTGTGGTTAGTGGATATTTTTTCCTCTATAATATAACCCGTTCTCTAGTCTCTCACAAACACAGTCTCTTTCACACATCCTACCAAAAACTGATAGAACCCTAAGACACAGAAAGTGTATGGTTTTATAATTCCAAATCCAATGGCTTCTTCTTCAGACAACTCTTCTCGTTCGTCGAGTTCTGCCGCCGATTCCTACATTGGCTGCTTGATCAGCTTAACCTCAAAGAGTGAGATTAGATACGAAGGTGTTCTTTACAACATCAACACCGACGAATCCAGTATCGGTCTCCGTAATGGTATTATTCTTTTCACCCTTTTTAATTTCTGGGTTTATTTTCTTTTCCACTCAATTTGTCTCAGATCTTTCCATTTTACGGTAAAAATTTGATTTTTATTTTAATCTCTTCATTTATTGTGATTTTTAAGGGATTCTGTTGAAATGCTGAAATGGGTTTTGATTATTTTTTTCTGTAGAATTTTGAAAGCTTTGATATAATCAAATTGTCATTGTGATTTTACCTATCTCATGTTTCGGTTTCTGAATTGTGTTTTTTTTGTTGGATGTGGTTTTCACTGGTAGTTTACTAGGTTTTTTTTGTTCAAAAGATGGTTAAAAATAATAGTAATTCTGGTGTCATAGGTTTTATGTCTTAGTGCATGTTTTTCTGGAATGCAAATTTGGATCTGAAAGCTTTGTTATTTGCTGCCTATACTAGGTATATGGTTTTTTCAATTGTTATTCTTTCATTGTTCTGTGTGATTGTCAATGGTTGTAATTAGGGTTTCGGTCTGAGTTTGCTCCCTAATCATTAAACCCTAATTATCAACCGGTGAGAATCGCACAGAACAATGAAGGAATCACAGATGAAAACCCTATAAGCCAAGACATATTATAAGATGCTTCTAGAGCAGTCAAAACAAACCAATGGCAGCAGATATCACAACTTTCATATTCAAATTCACATTAAAATCCTTAGAATGTTTAGACTGCCAATTTTTACGGAAGAAAGAAAAATAAATGGAATGGATAATATTAAAGTAGCCATTAAAGAGTTGAAATGGTCCAGATTGTTTTTCTCCAATGGATGGTTAGCAATTTGGAAAGAATAATAAGTGACCCACCGATTTCATTAAAAAAATGGCATGCATATATTCTGAACACAAAAGGAAGGAACTTTCATAGAATTTTACTAAAAAAGTGGCCCAGTGTACAAGTCACTCCACCGCTGGGTCAAGGGCTAGTTGGAGCTATGCAGCCTTACCCCCATGATTTGAGAGTCTATTTTCGTGATTAGAACACGTGACAACCAGATGACAAGTGAGGTATTAGTATCCAAATCAGTCAAGCCGAACTAAACCTACTAAGTCAAATAAAAAAATTGTACGCAATTAAAGTCAATGGTTCATTTTAGTTTTTCACTTTAATTTTTGAAAATCAAATAGAACTCGTTTATAGAGGATTCCTGTCCTGTGACCTCCAACTCACATGATGGCAACTCTAAGCGTTGTACAAGTCTCCTTTGCTTGGTTTTTCTAATTTTATTTAAGAAAAAAGCACCAGGAAAACTTTGTCGCAACAGTTGGTGTTGTTCGTCATGTGAGCAGGAAGTGACAGGTTGGATTTTTATTATAAAGAAAATGTGTTTGGGAATAAATTAATTGGACCAAACCAAATCACATGCAGGGTTGTTCCTAATCACCGTGAAGTTGAACTGAACCTAGGAAACTGAAATAAATTATAATCCATGAGTGCAGTTTGGTTTTCAGTTGTCATAATTGAAATCATAGCAAACCAGTTCAAAAATATGCATCCATAAAATATGAAAATGCAGGATACGTATCAGATACTTCGATACACATTTTCTTGAAAATACAGGATACAATACGTTTGGGGTACGCATATAAAATATGTACATAAAATCCATAAAACATAATAAACATATAATTATTGTTATGAATTTCCAGATAAGGAACATATTTTGTAGACATCACTAAATGCAAATCGAAATTCATATTGTCATAAGATAATCAATCCTGTTTAATCGATGATCAACATTGCACATGCATTTCCTATTAATTCTCTATGCAATAAGTGTGTTTTGTTTTGTTTCTATTGCTACAAGTCCACTTGGTAGATTACATATTATGTCTTTATCTTCTGCTTAATTGATTGTGTTATGCCTTTCTCTCTTTTAAAATGCTATAGTGTGGTATTTTGGCTGACTATGAGGTATTAGGAAAATATTTTAAGAGTATCGCAGAGTATCCGGAAAGTATCGGATTTATAAATTATTTATTTAAAAAAAATATAATTTTGATATGCTATGGGTACGTATCGATGAAGTATCATTGAGTATTTGCATAGGATATGTGTCAGAATGGATACTTGAAGGTTTTGAAGTGTCAGTGCTTCATAGATTGTAAGCAATTAAAATTGATTGATTCATTTTGGTTTTCGGTTTTCATTTATGAAATCAGAATCAAACCAAACTAATAAGTTGCTAAAGACATTTTTGTTAGTTGTTTGCTAAAGCTAGCTTGGTGGATTAATACTTTTGTTTGTGTGTCAGTGAGATCTTTTGGAACCGAAGGAAGGAAAAAGGATGGTCCACAAATTCCTCCAGGTGACAAGGTGTACGAGTATATACTGTTCCGCGGTACTGACATCAAGGTATCAAATATGGAAAATATACAAGTACATTATCAAAATAGCTACTGTGGTGGTGCCTATTTTGTTAACAAGACACCCACTTTCTTTAAATGTTATTGCATGAGGGCTTTGAATGATTTATGTAATCAACTAAACTTCTTTTAAAATCCTTCCTGCAGGATTTACAGGTTAAATCTTCTCCACCTGTTCATCCTACTCCACCAGTAAACACTGATCCAGCTATTATCCAGGTTGATGAGTAACTTCTTCAATACATAATGCATCAAATTAAATTAATCACATTCTAATTTGTTTAATTTCCTTGCAGTCTCAGTATCCTCGCCCAGTGACCACAACTTCAAGCTTACCAGCTGCAAGTGGGCCTTTGACAGGTCATGGTTCTCATGACGCACAACTTGGACTCCATGGGTCAAATTTTCAAGCACCCTTGCCTTTGTATCAACCTGGAGGGTCATGGGGAGCTTCTCTGCCTGCCCCAAATGCAAATGGTGGTGGGCTTGCCATGCCAATGTATTGGCAAGGATACTATGGTGCCCCAAATGGGCTTCCTCAGTTACAGCAGCAATCTTTGCTTCGACCACCATCTGGCTTATCAATGCCTTCACCGATGCAGCAGCCAATGCAGTTTCCAAATTTTAATCCCTCTTTACATACTGGACCTTCGCACTTGCCTGATATCCCAGCATCTTTGCTCCCTGTGAGTACTAGTTCCCCTAGTGTATCTACTCCGGTACCACCGTCAAATCTTCCATTAACTTTGCCTCCAGCACCTTCTGCTACTTTAGCTCCTGAAGCTTTGCCAATATCAGTACCCAACAAAGCACCTACTGGTTCACTTTCAGCAGTCTCTGTGTCTTCTAACTTACCATTGTTGGCTCCTTTTTCCAATGGTAGTCCTGATATAGGCACTGTAGTTCCATCAGTCAACAAACCTAATGCCATTTCAGGTACAACTTTGCCTTATCAGACTGTATCCCAGTTAACTCCTGCAACCGTTGGGTCATCAAACTCTATTCATACAGAAACACCAGCCCCTTCTCTGGTAACCCCAGGTCAATTATTGCAGTCTGGACCAGCTTTAGTATCATCTCAGCCTTTACAAACACCTCATAGGGATGTTGAAGTGATTCAGGTATCATCAAGATTGCCATCAGAGGCATCTGTGCTGGTTTCTGCTGAAACCCAACCACCAATACTGCCATTGCCAGTAAATTCACGGCCCAAGCACAGGGTACTTTTCTCTTGCTATTTCTCTTTTTTATGCATGCACAAAGACACTGATTTTGGTTATAAACGGTTAGCCTTATGGAGACTGGACTCTTGTAAATTGACTGGAGTATCTTCTCATCATATTCAGTTATTAGATTAAGCTTTATTCTCAGCTATAAGGGGCATGTGTTCAGTGCTCATCCTGTAAGCTACATCTTGATCAAATCTGGAATTCTTGGAAGATTTTTAAATATTTTTTCCCTGCTCCATTACTCTGTTCTTTTGGGGAGATTTTAGAGTAGGATTAGGGCTGATTGGTCTATAGTTTAATTGGAAAACTGCCATATGCTCTTCTATTTATTATTAAATCAATTTATCCCTATATCATACATAGACTGTGTGTCTGCAAGTATGGGTATTTTTCATATTAAATTATATTTTATTATCTTGTCTTTTCATTAAGGACTCTTCTTGATATTGGTTTTACTTTCTTCAGACTGGTGGAGCTCCTACCCAAGCTCATCATGGCTACAGCTACAGGGGGCGTGGAAGAGGAAGAGGAGCTGGGGTACTGCTCTATTTACTTTTTCATTTAAGATGAAGATGGGAACTTTTCCCCTTGTATACTTACAGAACCTGAGAACTTGTTAGATTATCATTATTATCATTATACCATATATTTTCTGTTACCAAGGTGAAATTTTTAACAGATAATTTTGAGATTGTAATGATCCAGTCGAGGACTTCAGGTTTTGAAATTTTGAATTGATGTTTTGCAGGGTATGCGCCCAGTTGCAAGATTCACTGAAGACTTTGATTTCATGGCAATGAATGAGAAATTCAACAAAGATGAAGTGTGGGGTCATCTAGGTAAAAGCCAAAATTCAAAAGACAAAGATGGGGAAGAAATTGTGAGTGATGAAGATGGCAGTCAAGATGATGGGGATGGTTATGTATTAAAATTGGATGCTAAGGTAATGGTTTACCATTCTGTATGTAACTTGATGCCGTCGAATATTTATGTAAATATATGTTTGTTTACAAAATTTATGACTCTGATTTTCTTGGTTTCTACAGCCTGTCTACAATAAGGATGATTTCTTTGACTCACTCTCTTCCAACGCACTTGACCGTGATTCTCAAAATGGAAGGATCAGATATTCTGAGCAAATTAAGATGGATACTGAGGTAATGTATATATTGTTTCGACCTCATATTGGGGGATGATGTTTTCACTTCTCAGTTCATTTGCTGATTTGTGGTACAGACATTTGGTGAATTTTCAAGGCACCGTGGCGGTGGTGGCCGTGGTCCATGGCGTGGCGGACGTGCTCGAGGTGGTTATTATGGAAGGGGTTATGGCTATGGTGGAAGAGGAAGGGGCCGCGGTGGTCGTGGTTAGGTGGCAGGGACAGTCAAGTGTTTCATTAAGTTGTGGTGGTGAGGAACTAGCCACCCACTAAAGCGGCTTAGCTTTCTTTGGCGCTATATGTTTCAAACTTATGTTTTATCTATTTCTGCTTGGTCATAGAATAAGTAGGACAGTTTTTCTTATCATGATGTTGCCTTGCCACCCATTACCCAAAGGAACCTTGTTTGGTGGAAAGACCTTTCTACACCATTTCCTTTTTATTTCATATCAGCAAGGCCGAAACTTAGACTAGTAACTAGTTATTGCATTATCTTGGTTATGTATGTAAGCAATTTGCAAGCTGCCTATTGGATATTTTCTCTAGTATTATTTGCATTGTAAATGCAAGTGACAATTTTTGTTTTTAAAGTTGTTCCATCTATCTTTACTTGAGGGTGTGCCTTGCTGCATTTGCAAAACAAGTTCAAATCTTGGAAATAGTTTTTTTACTCTTAGGGTAAGGTTGTATACGTTGAACCTCTTCAAACTCCGGGTCGGAGTCTCGGTGTTGAATCAACCGTCCTTGTATTCTTACATGGGGTTGATCGTTACTGTTCTGAAACAATGGAGATATTACTTGTGGTAGGGAGCAAGCACTATAAGAAGTAAAAGCTAATTAGTTCTGGTAGGTTTGTCGTGACAAGAGCTTACTTGGTCAATTAATTCTTCCAGACGTTTCAGTTTGTTTTGACTTGACTTCTGACTCTTGAGTTTTATTTTAACCTTAATATTAGCATGCTACTGTATTTAATTTAGTCTTGACTTGGATCATGAATGATAGAGAACAGTAAGTACTGAAAGGGGCATAGGGGAATGATGTTTAAACCCTAATGATTTTGGCGCTATGGAATCATATTCGGAGCAATATTAACAGTTGAAGAGTCAATTTTGAGAGGAAAGATTGCAAAAACTTGTGCAGGTACTTATCCACGTTATCTTAATCCTATAGTCTTAGACTATGTAATTATATTGGTTCTCTTTAATTGGCCTATATCACTTGTATTATCATCTTATGTTTTATCTTAAGTTATTGATTGAAATTTTTTATAAAAAAGATAAGGTGGTGGTTAGAATGGGCTTTCCCCATTTTGCTTTAGTTTTATATAATATGTTAGAAATATATGATGTGAGACATAAAACTGCAGAGGAAGAATTCTGTGCTCAATGTGGTAGATGAAGATGATTATCAGTGCAAATTTGTTCTGTTTTGCCTGAGATAGTATGTTATTCCTGTCATTGAGCTTTTTATTTTGACCTATTTTATCTAGGGTTTGTCTTCTCTTGCCTGTGCTAATTATCCATTTGAGACTTTATTGTGTTGCTTTTCATCATTATTAGTTGATGATTTTGTACCCTAGTCATATCTAGGAAGACATGGTTTTCTAGCAATCATGACCGGAGCAGAAATAAGTCTAGAAACAAGTTTAAATCTTGAGTAGAACTATTGCGATAAAAAAGGGCATACTCGAAAGTTTTGTCTACAGATGAAAACGGAGAACATAAACAAAGATTGGCTCCTGGTGATTTTGGTCATGAGAAATTGACTCATGTAGGTGTGCTAAAGTGTGTTGGAATGGGAAAGGTTAGTTTAATGATGTCTAATAGTTCCAAACATACTCTCAAGCATGTTAATCATGTTCAAGACATCCGGTTGAATTTCGTTTTTGTGGCTATATTGTTAATGATGATTATGATAGATTGTTCATATGGAATACTTGGATACTCGCTAGAGGTTCCATTTATGTTGTCCATGTAGTGTAGCCAGATGAAGGTATTGAGTTATTGTATACAAGGTTGTCACATGATCGAAAAATGCATGACTGAGCTAACCAAACGAGATGTGTTATTTGGGTTGAAGAATCCTCAATTGGAGAAGTGCACATTGTCTTGTTGGGAAACAAAACAGTTTCCTTTAAGAGTGAGTCATCTACTAGGAAGCCAGAAATTCTTGATTTGGAGCATTCTGATTTATGTGGCACCATGAAGACCAGAACACTTGGGGGCAATTTATATTTTCTGACTTTTGGGGGAGAAGAATTTTGTGCTCCATGTGGTAGATGATTATCAATGCAAACTTGTCCTGTTTTGCCTGAGATTTTTACTAAGTTATTTCTGCCATTGAGCTTTTTTTGACCTGTCATGTCATTTGTTTGTGCTAATTATCCCCTTTAAGATTTTATTTGTTGCTTTCCACCATTATGGTGATGACTTTGTTCCCTAGTGATATCTAGTAAGACTGTATTTCTATGAGCTATTTTATAGTGCAAACTTGTCCTGTTATTTATTCTGAGTAGTTTTCCCATGTTAAAAATTGGAGTGGCTTTTCCACATATTTTCTGCCATTGTCATCATATTGGATTTCTTGTTTGTCTTCTGGTTTGGTTCTCACATGATTAAAGTACGGGGGTAAATATTATGCATGTTCTGTGTAAAAAAATTATGTATACATCATTCATTTGTATTACTTTTTTGAAGAATCAATGATGATTAACCATGAATGATTGTATTACTTTTTTGAAAAGTCAATGATCATTCATTTGTATTACTTAAAACACATACATTGTTAGTCCATACATTTTTCACTTAAAAGTATTTATTGGACACTTTATATTTCGACATGTACTTTGGTTTTGACACTAACTAGTAGGAGACCCGTGCATTCGCACGGGCGATACTGTATGTTGCATAATTTTATTTACAAAATAAGATGATCTTTGTTAATAAGAATTTGATGAAAGATCACCTTATAAATGTTGTTTTGTATTTCTCCGCATGTTGATGTAAAGTTGTTGTAGAATGAGATGATATTGAATGTTATTTGAAAAAAAAAACATTAGTTAGAAATAAATAATTTAAGCATAATTTAAAATAACCGATAGAATATATGTTACAAATTTTGGAAAACTTCTTTATAATCGACATTTGTTGTAGTTTTCAGTGGTTTACCATCCATGTCATGTATCAATATCTTCAACTTTTTTTGTTTTGTACTCTTGAAATAACTACATATAATTGACCATGACTGAATACTAGTATAGGTAAATACAACCCAACACTCTAATGATTGACTTTGAGATTTATTGATTGTTATAGCATTTGACACAATTATAGGGAATTGTATTTTGATAAGCGTGAAAGGTCATGGAGACTGAGATGGTGACATTTCTAACCGAGGAATATAAGTGACATTTCTAACCGAGGAATATAAGTGACATTTCCAATGTTTTTTCCCGACATTATGTTTGTCTCAAGTACATGATTAGCCATTTTAGTAACCAATAACCTTGTACCATTACATAACCCTTCGGACTGGTCTAAATTTCTTACCAACATAATCGAGTTGTACACTTCTAGCTTTATCTTAAGATTAGCAAAATACAATACTTACTTTGCAAAGTGAGTTTTATGACGATACCCTTCTTCCGTGACTGTAATGTTTGTATTACCTAAATGGTGAGATGATATGAATAACATCAGATAATGTATTCCAGGAGAGAATATATGGACGTGAAAGTTTATGAAGAGATAACATTACTAATTCATGTTCAAATTTTCATGTTATTTATAAAAAATGTAGTTAAATTATTTGAAAAGGTAAAGATGAATGGAAGTTTAGTAATTCAATCACAGATTATCTTTATTTTTAGGGAATGATAGTTTATTTGCAACAAAAAATAAAATAAAATGTTAACTGCATTAATTAAAAATTAGCAATGAAACTTATGGTGCAAGAAAAGCAGTGCATAAATAAAACTTTGTTTATTTGCGATGAAACTGTACATACATGGGTTGTTAGTGTGTAATATAATTAGCAATGAAACAATGTATAAAAATGATAACTTTTAGTTGATTAATGGCATTATCTACAATTCGTACACTAATATTTTTAACATCCATTAACATGAAAATTATAGTACGTTAAATTTAGATAAACACTAAATTTATGGTATAAGAAAAATAGTACATATATAAAACTTTTACTTCATTTGCAACGATACTATAAATACATGGGTTGTTAGTGTGTAATATAATTAGCAATGAAAATTATAGTATGTAAAATTTAGGTAATATTTTTAACATCCATCAACATGTAAATTATAGTATGTAAAATTTAGGTAAACACTTTTATTTTGAAAACAATGTTTATTTATGTCACATAAACAATGTTTACTAAATTCAGTCAACAGTTACATATTGACATAAGTATTTGCGGTTATAATTGGTAAATAGATAAAACTTTCCTAACAATGGGAATAAATACATTAGATGTGTTATGTGTATAAGTAGTGCAACTTTGTAATATTAAATTCAACTTGAAGTTTCCTAGTCAAAACAGACACTTGAAGATCCCAATTAGGTTATACAAAACTTATATAGGATTCAGTACTTGGGTTTGTAAGTATCACTTGCTAACATGGTAGAGTTGTTTCCTTGTTAGGGAGATGAGGTCAACAAAAAATGAGGTCACATAAATTCAGGTCAGTGTATCATATACATCATACTTGTGATGCACCAAAAAATGTTGTAAGCTAAGTGGTTATATACAACTGGAAAAAGTAATATCAAATATCACTCAATCTTGAAATGTTTTGTCACCTTTGAAGATGACAATTGACTGGAACTATATAAAGGGCTTTGAACCAAGTCCAAAACTAATTTAGACGACAACCTCATGGCTGGAGTTAGGACTTGAAGGTGGTCTGGATCATGGTCAATAGTAATAGACAGAGACTAACCACAAAAGTCCAAAAATTTAAATGTATGCAAGATATTACATGAATTACCTTTGCATTGGAAATTAGCAAAAACAAAGGTTGCATCGACTCACAGTTTTGAATGGCAGGGATTCATTGCCATCCGACTTCAGGTTTCCTTCATCAGAAATTGCAGAATCCTCAAAAGTAAGAAAACTACAATAACAACTTTACCACTGTCATATTAATAATTACAAAAGACTATAGGTAGATGAGTAAATTAAAGTATATGCATAGTACATTTTCTTATATTTATGAATGTCTCTTATTTCTTCATCAATGAAAAGCTTTGAGCCACACCATGAACTGAAAACACATGGTAGTTAATTACCTATAAAAAAGTGAGAATAAGACACAATATGTATATTCTAGGCAGATTAAAAATAAAAGTACTACAACTATCACAACCTTTTCTTTTCTTGATTGTAGCATGTGTTAAGATTATCCTGATTGGTTGACCGTTTGGATGGGTGTTGCAATAATTGATAAATTGCATGGCATTTGATTGCCAAAGAGTACGTGTAATGACATCACCACTTCCAAAAAAATAGCAAAGGAGAAAAAAACATGTCAATCTCAGGTTGAAAACATAAAATTAAATGGGAAAAATGTTACCTAAAATCTTTGAGAATAAAGTTAGGGGAAAATGGACTTTTATTCAACAACACCAATTATGTCTACCTCAGAAAGAAATAACAAATATTATACTATAATAATAATAGACAACAACATTTAAGTAAGTAAATATATTAATCTTTAATGATTTTGACCTAATCTATTAAAAAATCAGTCTGAATGATCCCAACTAAAATGTCTCCATTTTTTTTGAAATCATATTCAAAACTAAGGATACCAAACAAGTCTCTCTGTTTTACAATTGTATCAGCAGTAAATTGTATACGATAAAGGTGATCACATGCTTTAAATTGAAGGTAGTTGTGCATGACATGAAAATTTTGTATCACATATGTATGATACAACACTAAATGTTCTCTCCAGTCATTAAATTGACCATTTCTAACAGATACCTGTATCTTCTTTCCCTATATTGAAGGCAAAGAGTATGTCTACAATAAAAAAAACAGAAAAAAGTTAAAAACTATATAAATTTAAATATGATAAAATATTACCTCAGAATCCAATAAAATCATTTCCAAATGTCCAGATTTGGGTGGTAATTGGACATGTCATATATCAATGATTCTAACTGCAATTTTCCAAACGTATTTTGTGTCGTTCAAATCCTTATCGTATCAAACGGGCGTGATATTACCATTGTGTTGATATTAACAACTCTCATCAATGATAAATATACATAATTGAATATATATCAGAAATGTTAAATATGGAGTTTAAATAAACAGTTATTTTGGGTCAAATAAAATGTGAAAGTCTTTTATACAAAGGTGACTTACTAAGTTAACCACCCATAATGTAGAGACTTCATAAATTGGAGAGAGCTTGACTATATAATGAACAATATTTTAATATGTACAACACAAAAATATAATCTAATAGTTGACATTATAAAGAATTCCATAGAAATACGTACACACAAAAGTCATACAATGCAATAGTTGATATTATAAAGAACTTCACAAAAATATTAAAAACCAAAATACATTATACAAAATTTATTATAAATTACTCTATGTTGAATGTTGATATGAAAAGAGTCAAACTCATCCAATGAAGAACAACATAATTAAATTAATACAAAGATGACAGCAACTAACAGTACCTATCCAATGAAGATAATAATGTCCAAATAACCCTCCGATTAAGTGAATGTAGATATGCTTTAGGGACTAAAACATAAAATAAACAAATAAAGAAAAATAAGGTCACATGGAGCAATATGATACCAACACTAAAGTTAATAATTTACATACAGAGAGTGAAGCACATAATGTAGCAGACTATTTTACAGAAATTCAAAGAACACAAATAAGTACTTTCTTTAATTATTAAACCTTAAAACTCATACGAAAAAACACAGAAATCTGTTTCTATTGAATGTGTTGATATGTAAAGATTGAATGACATAAATAACAAAGAAACAAATTGCAAACAATAGTTGAGTCTCAAGAACAATGTAGAACATAAAAGGAAGGGTGGAGGGAATTCCATAAACGAACAAAAACATCAACCATTCCGGTACTCAAAGAACATTAAAATGCCAAAGTAAAAATGTTAAGTTTTTAATATTAACATGAGTGAAAAATATTCAACAAACGAAGAAAAACTTCAAGCATAAGACAAAAATATTCTAGATCCGAAAAAAAACGTCAACATGCAACCGTAAAAGGAATCTTGATGAATGAAAAATCAAAATAGACAACTATAATTCAATACAGAATAGAAGGAAAATATACATTATTAAAAACATGAACAATATCATGAACATGCACCCATAAGAGGCATGTTCACTTTAGAAAACAAATAGCCAACAACAATTAACTCTCTAGAACAATGAAAAACATAACAGGCATAGGGGGAAAATCCTCATTTGCGAACAACAAAATCAAAGAGTCAACACAAACATGTAACAATAAAAATGGAACACATAAATCTTTAACCTAACAATAAAAAGGTGACGTTTTTTAGTAGTGTTGTAGATAGTAGATAGATAAATAAATAACACCATGAACATGCAACCATAAGAGGCATGTTCATTTTCAAGAGTAAATGGACAATGTAACAAAAAAATGATTTCCTTTTAAGTAGTGAAAGATAAAACAAATAGAAAAAGTACACAACATCATGAACATGCACGCATAAGAGACATGTTCATTTTCGAAATCAAATAACGAACAACAGTTGAGTGTCCACAACAATGTAGAATATAAAAGGTCGGAGAAAAAAATTCTAGAAACAAACAAAAACATCAAAGTGCAACCATAAAGATGTAACAATAAAAAATCTTTCATTTTCAAGAGTATATTAACATGAAAAAAGGTTTGGTTTTTAAGTAACAAAAAATAGAAAAAGTAAACAACAACACGAACATGCAGTCATAAGAGGCATGTTCACTTTCGAAATCAAATCGCCAACAACAGTTGACTCTCCAGAACAATAAAAACATAAAAGGCAATGTATGAACACATAAACCATTAAAATGAACAAAAAAATGTGTGATTTTTAAGTTGTGCTAGAGGAAACAAATAGAAAAAGTAAACAATATCATGAACATGCACCCATAAGAGGCATTGTCACTTTAGAAAACAAATAGCCAACAACAGTTGACTTTGTAGAATAATGGAACACATAAACCATTCCAAAAACGGACAACAAAATCAAAGTGCCAGCAGAAACATGTAACTATAAAAATGGAACACATAAATCATTAAGCTAACAATAAAAAGGTGTCGTTTTTTAGTAGTACTGGAGATCAAAAATAAATATAAAAAAACAACACCATAAACATGCACCCATAAGAGGCATGTTCACTTTCGAAATCAAAAGGCATATGTTACTAAAAATGTTAACTCAAACAAAAATGAGGGTAAATAAGTTATAATACAAAAAAAAAAAAAATGGAAGATGAAGATTCGCCGAGAAGTATGAGAGAGATGAAGAAGTAGAAGTGGTAGAGGGGAAATAAGTTTTTATAGAAAAGAAAGGAAATGGAAGATGAAGATTCAGAAAAGTGTGAGAGAGATGAAGTAGTGGAAGTGGTAGAAGAGAGATGAGAGAAGCGGTTTCCAATTTTTTAAATTATTAGGGAACGTTGTTTTACAATTTTAGCCCTAATGTCATGTTTGTGAATTTGAAAAGGGATTGGTTGTTTTGGTAATTCTAAACTGGCTAACAGCAAATGAAGAGTTGCAGTAAGTGAAATGACAAATTTAGCCACAGTGCATGAAGCCCCTTCCTTCTAAATAGATGTCTACGTCGGTAAATTAGGTAGCAATCATCATTACTTTTTTTTTGAAATCCAAAAAGAGATGTTCATTTACTCATTTATCCCTAACAAAGGCAATTGCAAATTTTACGAAATAGGCTTTTTTGTAATAACACCATAAAAAAGTTGAATGCATTGACAAATTTAGGTAATTTGATAATAACATCAACCCCTTCTATTCATATATAGATATATAGATAGTAGATGTGTGTTACTTTAAGTAACCGTTGACAATGAAGCAATCAATTTTCAAAATTAGACAAACTTGATTCGTAAACTAAATGAATTGAACTTGAGCTGAAAATTGAATTTGTTAAATAAACGAATTGAACTTGAGCTGGATATAGTTTGACTCGTCATGTTCATGAGCTAGTTTATATAAATATTTATAAATAACTTTTTATGATTAATATTATTTTATATATAAACAATGTTATATTTATATATAATATTGTGCATTATTTTTTAAAAATGAATTAATTATTTGAGTTTTCCAAATAAATAAATTCGAGCTGAGCTGAACTGCTGAACAGTTTGTAAACTTTAACTGAGTTGAGTTCGAGCTAAAAAAATTACTTGTATTGAACTTGAGTCGAGTTTTGATATGAGAAATCCTTACAAGTTAAAACAGTTTGACTCTGGTTTAACCTGATTCAGGTTGTTTGTTCTAGCCCTACTTTAAGTAGAACATGATATAATATTGGCTTATGCGTTAGAGTTAATCATGATTTATTGGTGTATGTCTACCAATCTCTAACTATTTTATTCAAAATTAGTTGATTTCCGGGTAATTGTGTTAAGCTTTGGTCTTCTGCTCAACGAAATTCTGGTTGAGCCTGGTTGTGGTACTCATTATAATGAGGTTTGACCCTATAGGATTGAATGATTTTTATGTTTACTTTTAGTGTTAAAATAAGCTTAATTTACCCTATAATTTAAGATGAATTTTCTATTTAACAGGGATCAATTTACCGATTCTCCATTCAATCAAATATTACAATATTTATGATTACGGTGAGGAAATACCAGGAAAAAAAATGTCAACAACACAAACGGCTATACATCAAAATAAAGGACAAAAAAGACAAAGTGACGAACCAAACTCTCATGTATCATGCTTTTTCCTTTTAACTTATTCACACATAAACCACGTACAGCAATAAATTTAACCTTAAAATAAGTAACACATTAGATATTCAGAAAAATCAAAATATTTGATTCTTAGAAGTGTTAGGAGGAAAGTAAAAGATCAAGCAATAAAGAACAAAAACCACTTAAGAAACACCAAATATTTTATTTGCTTTCATATTTAGACCTATTACCTACTTGTCCCTTATTCGAAGTTAATCCAACCTCAAATATCGACTGAGACAATCTTCGAACCCAACCCTAAACCTGTTTAAATATAATGCATATTTTTTTTAGACAAAGTCTTCTGAATATTTTCCTTATTATTATGAATATATAATTTGATATATGAAATTATATATGTATATATATTGTATATATGATGAAAAATTTAGTGAATTAATGATATTTTTGACAAAAGATATATCAATATTCTATACAAAATTGAATAGAAACACATTTAAACATGATAAGTTATAGATCATAAGACATGTAGTCCGGCCAAATCGGGTGAACAGATAGAGCCTAGTGATGCTCACCCATACTACCGCCTACCCATTTTTGAATTTTGTAAACAATCTCTACCGGCCAAGCCTGACCACTAGTTCTTAGTGACTACTGTCTTAACCTCTCACCATCAAAGTTGTACAAGAAGTTCAACCTTAACCTTTTGTGTCTGTGACTGAGAGCATATAGTGAAGTGGAATTTCCATGGAATCTTCATGAAAATGAACTTTCCAAATCTGGGCAAGTTGTTGATTCTGGGTCACCCTGGTTGCATTTTCAAAGCTCTTATAGTTTGAGCAACCAGTCATGAGATTTTTGTGAAATGGGTCTCCTTTGAAGGAATGGATAGTTAGAACTTTGCTATCACCTATATCTTAATGTTAGTTAGGTTAGGAATCCTAGTAGCTGCTTCAATTGCAGCCTATAAAGTTAAGCATTTCAATTTGAATACCTCAAAATCAGGTACTTGTGTTCATTCACCACTTTTGTTTTTATTATATTTTTTATTTTTTATTTATTATTTCTCTTCTCAAAATACAAAAGGTTTCTACTTGCTTCATGTTGATGGCTAATCCTATATTATAAGATTGACCCTTTATGTTAAACTTCATTTTAATTCTCATTGTGGTTCAGAACATGAAAAATCAAGGTTTGGAAAAGAACTAGATGAGTGCACACAAGACCAAAAACTCACTTGTTCTATTGGTGGTCTCAGTGAGAAGGATGTGAGTATATTAAGCTTGAATGTTATCAATTTATTTATTTAAAAGTTTCATGGTTATGTGGATTTCTTTTACTAAAAATGGGAACCTTCTTTTACCTTTCTGATATGTTTTGAGACTGTTGTAGAGGGAGAAGGAAGAGCAAGAGGAAAAAGTTAAGTTAACTAACAGCATTATCGATCGAGCTAATGATTCCGAAGATGATATTCTACCAGAGTTTGAAAGGCTTCTATCAGGGGAGATTGGGTTACCGTTACACGATGAGAAGACGGGTGATGCCAAGAAAGACAGGGTTTATGAAACTGAGATGGCAAACAATGCGAGTGAATTAGAATATTTAAGGAATCTAGTGAAGGAATTGGAGGAGAGGGAAGTGACACTTGAAGGTGAATTGCTTGAGTACTACGGTTGGAAGGAGCAGGAATCAGATATTCTGGAGTTAGAAAGGCAGTTGAAAATTAAGGCCGTAGAAATAGATGTGCTTAATGTAACCATGGATTCTTTGCTGGAAGAGAGGAAGAAGCTTCAAGAAGAACTCACACGTGGAGCTTCAGCGAAAATAGAACTTGAGGCGGCAAGAAGCAAGATCAAAGAGCTGCAAAGGCAGATACAGCTTGAGGCTAACCAAACAAAAGGCCAGTTGCTGTCGCTCAAACAACAAGTTTGTGGTCTAAAAGCAAAAGAAGAAGAATCTGCCAAGAAAGATGTAGAAATTGAGAATAAATTGAAAGCTGTGAATGAGTTAGAGGTTGCAGTTATGGAGCTTAAGAGGAAAAACAAGGAACTTCAACATGAGAAGCGAGAACTAACGGTGAAACTCAATGTTGCTGAATCTAGAGTTACGGAACTCTCCAATACGACAGAGGTTAGATTCTAGTTCTAGAGTAGACTTGTTTCCTTCAATGAGTTGAACAGATGCATGAAACCAATACTTATGTATTGCTCATAATTGAACCAGCATATGCTTTGATATTTTTCATAAAAAAGACTACCAATATGAAATGAAAGATGATAGCACTATACGACTTCAGTGTATATCAAGAATGAACTGCCAAACTAAACCTAAACAGTGTTTATATAAATACAAAACAAATCGAATCTAAACTTTTTTCTAACTTTAGCTAATGCATGTATCTTCTTTCTGTAATGGTTCTGACTATGTTGATCAATGGTCTGTTCAATGGTTTTTTTGGAGGATATAACAATTTAGAAGCAAGTTCTTTTTAAAATCTATATAGATATGAATTCAATTAATTTGAAAAAATGTTGAATCTATACATGTAGTGAGTGCAATTCAATGTTGAGATGCTTTAATTTTAACTACAGAATGAAATGGTTGCCAAGGTAAAAGTGGAGGTCGGTAACCTGAGGCATGTGAATGAAGACCTTCTAAAGCAAGTGGAAGGACTCCAGATGAACAGATTCAGTGAAGTTGAAGAGCTTGTATACCTTCGTTGGGTCAATGCATGCTTGAGATACGAGCTCGGGTATTACCAGGCACCACCAGGAAAATTATCAGCCCGCGATCTAAATGATAGTCTGAGCCCAAAATCACAAGAGAAGGCTAAACAGCTAATGTTAGAATATGCTGCATCAGGCCGCGAGCAAGATGACACAGATATTGATAGCAACTTATCCCATCCTTCTTCACTAAGCAGTGAAGATTTTGATAATACAACTAGTGATAGCTCTACTAGCAAATATAGTAATCAAAGTAAGAAAACTAGCTTAATTCAAAAGTTGAAGAAATGGGGTAAAAGCAAAGATGACCCAAGTCCTCTTTCATCATTAGTCAAATCTCTTTCAACAGGATCTCCAAGCAGGATGGGTATGAGCAATGATAGACCGAGAGGTACGTTGGAATCCTTGATGCTAAAGGATGATGGTAATACTGTAGCCAGCACTACCTTTGGGCAGAAGAATCAGGAACTTACTGATTCTCTCGAATATCCAACTATCATAAGAAAAGTTTCATCCAGTGACTCCTTGAATTCTGTTGCAGCATCTTTCCAATTGATGTCTAAGTCAGTTGACGGGTCTCTGGATGAAAAATATCCTGCATATAAAGACCGCCATAAATTGGCCTTAGCAAGGGAGAAACAAATTAAGGAAAAGGCTGAGAAAGCAAGAGTGCAGAAGTTTGGTGACAGTTCGAATTTGAATACGACCAAGGCTGAAATAGAGAGGCCTATATTTTTGCGACCAAAACTTAGTCAAATAAAGGAGAGGGCATATGTTTTCGGTAGTTCAAATGATCAATCTGACAGTGGTAAGAACCTTCATGATCAAACCATTAACAAGATGAAGCATGCCCATATTGAGGAAAGGCCTCCGAGAGTACCTCGGCCGCCTCCCAAATCATCTGTTTCCAATGGAGTACCATATGCTCCACCTTTGCCTCCTCCTGCTCCTCCCCTTCCCCTAGGAAGCCTACCAAGAGGAGCAATGGATGGTGATAAAGTTCACCGCGCTCCTGAGCTACTTGAATTTTATCAAACATTGATGAAACTTGAGGGAAAGAAGGATATTTCATCATTAATTTCTTCAACAACTAATGCATTTGATGCCAGGAACAACACGATTGGGGAAATTGAGAATAGATCATCATTCCTCTTAGCTGTATGTTTAAATTTTCCTTCTGCTTCATTATTTTCTGTTTTGGCATTTAAATCATTAGAGATTTAGATTAATTATTTTTAATGGATTTAGGTGAAAGCTGATGTAGAAACACAAGGTGATTTTGTCATCTCCTTGGCAAATGAAGTTCGAGAAGCCTCTTTCTCTAAGATGGAAGATCTAGTGGCCTTTGTGAACTGGCTAGATGAAGAACTTTCTTTTCTGGTAACCCTTTAAGTGTTATTGCTCATCATTGTTGAAAAAGATGCTTCTAGGACTAATTGGTGCAAATTGTAGATTTGTGAGAAAGCCATGGAAGTTGATACCTATTTGCCATCTTTAACCCATTTGCTTATAAAAACCCCTTTGTTTTATTTGCCTGGGAAAATGCATTCCAAATTTATTATTAGGGCATTCACTTCTGACCTTATTTGCTCACATTTTTATAAAATTAAATAAATAAAAAAACTCATTTTTCCTCCTTTCCAACTTATATCCAATGACTTAAGCATTTAATTCATCTCATTTTATTCTTTTTGTAAGGTTGATGAACAAGCTGTTCTCAAGCATTTTGATTGGCCTGAAGAGAAAGCAGATGCACTGAGAGAGGCAGCTTTTGAGTATCAGGATTTGATGATATTGGAGAAGCAAGTCTCCACCTTCACTGATGATCCTAAACTTCCATATGAAGCTATCTTGCAGAAAATGTACTCATTGCTCGAAAAGTAAGCCTTTTTAATGCTATAGTTTTATATACATGAGTACTAGATTAGGAAGTTTGTACTTGGTGGACATTTTCTTCAGAACTCAATCTAGAATACTTTAGAGGGTCAGTTTGGCGCAACAATAGTTGTTGCTTAATAACCACGAGGTCACAGGTTCAAATCCTGGAAATAGCCTGTCCACTTGAAGGAGTAAACATCTAACCTCCCATACCTCATTAAGTGAGAGTCTCGTGCACTGGGTCACCCTTTCAATCCATCTAGAATACTTTAATGATGTGTTCCTTTCTGTTGCAGCTCTGCATAGTGTATAGATATAGCATAAAACTTATTTATCAAATCATCTCTTCCATATTGTTCTGTTTTTATTTCCAGAGTGGAGCAAAGCATATATGCACTCCTAAGGACAAGAGATATGGTAATTTCTCGGTACAAGGAGTTTGGAATCCCAGTAAATTGGCTATTAGATTCTGGAGATGTGGGCAAGGTATGGTTCTAAACTAACACAGACAGTTAGTGTTCATAGTTCACAAAAAAGGTTCTCTTATTGAAGTTGTGTTTCCATTCTTTACCTATGGAGACTGCAATTTTTTAATATTTAATTACAATAACTTTATAATGTTCTAATTAATTGGTCTAGTTAATTTTTACATGTCCCCCTTTCCACAAAAGAATAAGCTTTCTCTGTATAAAATTTCACTTGAGCTTTGTTTCTTCTTTGTACTTTACCATTTTTTCTTCCCCTAAATGTATGCACTTTTCATTAGAGCACCCCAGGAAAGGCTATTTTTTATATTTCCTTAGGAAAAAAAATTTGCTATACCTTTAGTAGTTTAAGAGAAGTTTGGCGCAACAATATGGTTGTTGCTTAGTGACCATGATGTCAAGTTCAAATTCCGAAAATAACCTTTTCGCTTGCGGGCGTAAGGAGGTGCATACATCTACCCTCTCCAGGCCCAACTAAGTGGGAGCCTCGTACACTGGACCACCTTTCTTACCTTTAGTAGTACTTATTTGCTATGACATGCAAATATTAACTTAAGATTAAGCATGTGAATAATAACTTGTCATTCAATGAATATTGGGTACAATGTTTACATACAGTCGATCACTAAACTTAAGGAATTAGGATGAACTATATATAAGGAAATAAAAAATGATAAAGATACAAAAAAAAAGAATCTCTACATAAACTATATCTAACTATGATATCTCAAGATTCTCAACAAATATCTGAACAGTTATAAGCGTATACGGATTTCATGGAAAAGTAGGAAGAAATAAGGAATAATAGTACACAGAATGATTGTTATGTGTTGATGTTATAAAGCACTAATTGAATATATCTATTGATACATATATGTTTCAGGTCAAGTACAAGTGAGTTACAACTAATACAAGCCAAACCTAATAACACCCCCCTTTATGCTGAAGCTCACTAAGCTATCAACTTTCACATGCAAGGACATTTGACCAAAGCAACTCCTTCAAAATGTAATATCCCCGTTAAACTACGAACAAGAATCTGTTGTCCCAAATCATATCCCTATCCCGCACTAATAAAAAATATTATGTCAATTAAAAAATTAAGCATTCATTATTTTTCTGTTTTTGCTTCATTGTCATTGGTACGAGATATAATTTGAGACAACAAATCTTTGTTCTTAAACTATAGATGGACCTCAAAAAACAAGTGTAATACAGTGCAAACTGCAAGCCCAACACAAAAACACAACTGTGACATCATTGAAACTCTAAACACAATTATATTCTTAACATTCTAATGATAATATTTACAAACGTAAGAGTCTAGTAACTGATTGTATTTAAGCTTTGGACATCTACATTAAAATGTTTAAATGTAGTTTGCATTAATGGAATAAGATTGATGGTGCCACATGGATGAATGAAACACCCAATTTTTGCCTGTCATGACTTTTATGATAATTTGATACCAGATATACACGTGTACATGAGATTTCTACTATCATTTAGTCCATATTATCTACTACTTTAAGGTTGTATATAGGAAGATCCATTATAACACTTCTATGCCTTGGTTTTCTGTTATGTCCTTGCGTTGAAACCGGTTTCTGTATGATGCTATAAAATGGTCACTTACTACTACTCTCTCAATGCAGATCAAGCTTTGTTCTGTGCAACTGGCAAAGAAATATACGAAACGTGTTGCATCTGAACTTGATAAGTTATCTGGATCCAACAATGAACCAACAGAACAGTTTTTGATTCTCCAGGGCGTGCGTTTTGCTTTCCGCGTTCATCAGGTAATCTTAGGCGTCTTGTTTTAGTTGTTTGTGTTGATGATACACTCTGTCATCAACACAAAATGGTTTTTCAGATAATAACATAGGCTCGATAAAGCGCGCCTAAATTTACTGCATCGGTTCCGAATCATGTTTTTATAGCTAAAAGATGTTACCTGTTTAAAACCTACCTTAGCTGAAAAGCTGATGCTTTATGTGCCTGCATACAAGAATAAAATTGAAGAGTTTGAAATAGAGAATAGTAAATTAATAGTTGCATGAAAATATTTTCAGTTTGCAGGAGGATTTGATGAAGAAAGCATGAAGGCTTTTGAAGAACTAAGGAGCCGCATCAATACTCAAGCTGGTGAAGATTATTAATCAGAAACATAGGGTAATTATCAAAAGATTTTTTTTCTAATTTTTTTTTAACAATAGAGTTGCTTTTATGATATTCTCAGCTGTAGTTCAATTTTATTATATTATACATGTTGGATGCTATGCAATGATAAAAGAATCATAATTATAGGACTTGGCTTTGTTTCCAACATAGTCCATGCCCCCTTGTGCAAGAAATGAGATTCAAGTAAACAATATTTAACACCTACTTCAAATGTTATCACCCTAGTAGTAACTGTAAGCACATGGTGTATATCTCATACTCAAATTCTAAAACAAAAGATACAAACAGAACCTTGAAGCATAGTCTAGCTATGAAAAACGTTATATCTTCTTCTTCCTTCCTAAAATTCGTTATATTATTAAGTTAAAAAGTTGAATCCTTATATAGTAATAGCATAACTTATAGGAGGGAATAGCAAGAGAATTAAGCATAACTTATGTCACTATTTATAGTATGGTGTCCTCTTCTCTCAACATTTCTCTCATTGCATAAGTTCCTTTAATCATTTTTCATGCAACACGTCTCATTATGGAACCAAGATCATCTGTCTCATTTTATATTAGGGGTGACAAATGGATGGTTTTGGATGAAAATGGATGGAATCCATTTAAATCATAGTTTAAGTTATCCAATTCATCCATATCCAATGAATTATAATCCATCCAATTTATCCATGACTCAATTTTCATGGATTTGGATGGATGAATATTCGATCCAATTTATGACTTCATATTTTTACAATATGTTTTCTTTTATAAAAAAACATTTTTAATATGTTTTTTTTAAAACACGTTTAAAAATGTGAACTTTTGAAGTTTTTATTCGAAACTTAAAAGAATAATAAATTTAAAAAATTAACTTTAAAGCTTTTAATGGTAAATCATATGGTTAAACTTATACTTTCGGTGTTAAAACTTTCAAGTGAGCTTCAAGTTAGTTTTATTAGAAAAATTTGACGTAAATCATAAAATTCATATATTCTTTTTTTTATTTCTCTCACTCTTCATGTTTTTTTTTTGTTACAAACATAAATTATATATATATATATATATATTTTTTTTTTAAATTACATGATTGATAGATAGTTGAAATATCCAATTGAAGGAAATATAAAAGAAATAAAATTGACAAGAAATGTTAAACACTCAATGCAATTTTATGTGAAGGTTAAGTAAAAAAAGATTTTATACCCAAAGCAAGATGACCAATAGACTTCTAGCAATCACAAATCCACAAAATCAAAGCATATTCTCATTAATATTTGAGACTAAAATAATATAAATTTACAATGTTGCATTAACATAAGTTTTAAGCTTAAAAATAACTAGTAACACAATTATTGTGGTGAGAGAGTCACATGTACAATAATCAGCAAATAATTTATCATTCCAACACGAGCATCTACATAACAATACAACAAATAATATTTTAATGTATATATAAGGAATCAAAAGATATATCAATCAATCTTGAAGGAACATCAAAATTAAAATAAACTATTGGAAGAAACAAAACCTTCAATGGAGATGAGAATGTATGAAGATATTGGGAAAAAAAAACACTCCATAGATGAAGAAAACAATCTTTTGTTGAGGGAATATTTTTGTTAGAAAGGGTAATTCAACTTTTAAATGAATTATTTTGTAAAAAAGGAATTTGCACATTTTTTGAGAAAAAAAAAGTTTTTACTTTTACTTTTTTTTATGGATTGGGTATCCATCCAAATGAATATATCCATAGATATCCATTGGATATAATGGATGGATTTGAATCCATCCATTATTAACAATATCCATTGGATTATATTCATTTAAATCCATTAGTTCTAATGGATGGATTTAACTTGGATGAATTTTAGATCGATCGTGGATTGTGGATAATTTTGCCACCCATATTTTATATCCTTATTTGCGTCATTATCTAATTGAAAAGTGATACTTAATTAAAAATAAAAGTTATAAATATATAAACTAATATTTTTATATTAATTGTTTATATCAACATGGAAACATGATTAATATTCAATATGAGTCCCTAGTCCCCACCATTCAAACACTATGGCAGTATGGCCCACTTTTGACTTCATTCTCTCTACTCATTTTATTCTTAATATAAAACTGAACATATTTTATTAGGAGTGTAATATCTATAAACTATAAGTGTAATTATTTATATACAATTAGTATAGCATCAACTATTCATTTACGTTACTTTTTTAAAGAGTCAATTATTATTAAAAATAAATGATAGATGAGGCATTTTATAAAACTTCAATGCATACATCTTTTTCTCTTTTGTTAAACTATTTCTCTTTTGTTAAACTATAGATATACAAATATTTGTAACTGATTCTCATCCTGCATATGTGTAACAAATAAGTATTTGTAGCATATGTAGTAAGAAGCACATATTCAATCTTTCAAAATATATTTGTGGGCAAGGGCAAAAGAGTGGAAACCATATGAGTTGTAGCATTGAAAAACAATTGATTTGTAGCATTAAAATTATAACATAAATCAATTGAATAACACCATTGAAATTATAATGTTTCATCTACAAATTTGAAAGCATTAAGCATTAAAATTATAACATAAATCAATTGAATAACACCATTGAAATTATAATGTTTCATCTTCAAATTTAAAACCACCTAATGTGTATTCATATAGAAAAGATAAAGTTCAGATATAGAAATTATACATGTTCAATTAAATATTTAACTATTAGTCATATTTTGCCTTTATATAGTAGTATAAATAAAGTAGCTATTAATACTAAAAAAATAGATATTATTTTTTACAAAGGAGTTTACTTATCACAATGATAATAATAATAATAATCTATATCTATTGAAATAATTGTTTTTATAATATGATGAAAAAGGAAAATATATAATAAAAATAAATCAATATGATACAAATATTTTATATTTCTAACTTATATAAAGGAAGATGATTTAGATGACTTTAGCTGCCATATTCAACCTCAAAGTCAACCTAGTATCCAACTTTTGGTTATCTCTGCAAATAAAAATAATAACAATATGATTTAAGTTGGAGAGGGAATATGTTTTTTTTTGCTTAATTGTATCCAAAATATTAAGGTGATTGATTTATTTTTCTAAATAGCCATATTCAATTCCCACTATGAATAGGGGATTACATGTAAAAACACATAAAAAAACCAAAATCACAAAAAACACATACGAAACACACAAGATTATGTCATTTTTAACTGGTCATATACTTAATTCTCAAATTTCGGTATTGGTGTCTAGTACTACCAACCACCAATTTGCAAGCTACAACAAATATCATTTTCAACTATTACTTCTCACTTATTTCTTTTATTTTTTCAACAATAACAATATAAATAGTTATATTATAATAACTATATCTTATAATTACTATTTTAACAATTATATGTTATATGTTATAATTGTGTAATTATATAGTACATGTATGTATGTGTCTCTTATTTGTATGCATTTACTGAATTCATTATCCAGTTTTTATATTATATGTATAAGTTATAATTTAACTTGAATGTGTGTATATATATGCCTAGTACAAAAATAGAAAAGACATAAGTGACTGAAACACCTAAGAGATCATATAATAAGAGTTGTGGTGTATTAACGAGAGAATAGGGATTACCTGTCCTCATTCCCGTCCAAAAATTATGTCCCCATCTAATGATTAAATGTCACTTCATTATAAAGAAAAATTATAAAAATATAAAATAATATTTTTATATTATTTGAAGAAGTTGATTGATTTGGGACATATGAACATTATTATTTGAGATGATTTAAGTAAAGTAGAAACGATTGTGTGCAACAGTAAAGTAAAAAAAATTAACTTATAGACATAATATAATGATGGTAAGTAATAATCAAACCATAAAACTACAATAATAAATCTCAAAGAGTGCATAATAATCGAACCAAATTTCAATGCAGCTATAATATGCATATTCCCATGCATACATAACTAGTAATATATATATATATATATAAACATTTTATTAATTACACAATTCATTAAATTTCAATATTTTGGAAACTATTGAGTGGTAATATGAGAATAACCATGTATACATAAGTTATTTTCAGGAATAAAAACTTGAAATATTATAACTCTAATTAAAAAAATGTCACTTTTTTAAAAAAGAGAAGTCATAAAATATAAATTAGTATTTTTATATTAATCGGTGGAATTTGATGGATAAAAAACAACTAATTTTTTTTTGGACATAATCTTTGTTCATTGCTACGCTCCATGTGCCCATATATATGGTACCCAAAAATCATCACTGTCCTATATTCACCGTGGAATCAAGCGTTGCCACCCTAACACACTCTTGGCAACCATTTTTGATAAAGATATATGTGCTGAAGAATCTAGCAGACATTCCAAAAGAGTTTGATCGGTCATCTAAAGAGTTAGTTGAAAGTCTCAAGAAGAACTTGTTGTTACCGTGTCCCCACTAATAGCACTTAACTACACAAGTTTCAACAGAACTTCATGTACTCCTCATAAACCTATCAATAGTGAACCTTGATCTAACTATTGGATTTCTGCATTTGTATGTAAAGAAAATATTGAAAGCTTTTATAGAAATGAATTGAATTAAAATACAAGAGTTTAAGATCCTTTTATAAACAAGGATCAAAGTTAACTATACAAGTTAAGAAAGCTAACAAACTAAAAACTAACTTAACAGAATAATAAACAATCAACATGTGCCTTAAACAATAGCACAAGGGAAACGTGCTAAAATACATCTCTGCTACATAAACAGTAAAAACAGATGAAACCAAACTAAGGCAGCAAGATCTAAGTCACAAGAGCCATAACAGAGAGAACACAAAGCCAATCTGCACAATCTGTCCAAGCTGTGCCAAGTCCTGACCGAGGCAATGATGCACCATCTGACCAAGCCAATGCTGCAATTTCTGTCTAACTTATGCCAAGCCAAACATCAATCCAGCAACTAATACCAAGCAACAATTAGGAAGCAATAATCAAATATGTTCATTACTAACCAAAGCTACTTATGAAGAAATAAGCATCATTTTCAACCTTCCAATGAGCAAGAAAGTTGTCATGGAAAGAGACATTAACTTTCCAAAATGATTACAACTAAGAATCAAAGTCAGAAGTTGTTGACTTCTTCAACATTGCCTTTGGAGGAGGGCTTCAACATCCCGGGTAAGCAAGCTTCACCTATCCATAATTCATATTCGAATTTTATCTTTTATTTTTTCATCAAATACCATTATATACACTAAATAAATAATTAAATAATTTATATAGTCAAAATAAAAAGACACAATTGTTGCAAATTGTTATTAATAAAAATAATTAAGTTTGAAATAGAGGGCATAATAATCAAACCAATGAAGCTACAATAATTAAATAATAATGGTAAGTGTAATATAAATAAACAAAATTAAATCAAACTATCAAAATGGTGACAAATACTACTTTGTGATATGAAATACAAAAATTGGTAAAAAAATATAGTATAATTTCATCATTGTTCCGGACAAATGCAAATTTCCTTTGGCATAAATAGATAATTTAATATTAACTAATACAATTCAGCAACAAAAAAAACAAAGAAATGGTAAAAAGTAGAAGAACAATCTTTTGGTTTTTTTAAGGTGTTTTTTTATTTATGATTTTTTTGTTAGTGATAACAAAACCTTGCAAGAGGAAAACCTATAAACCAATGGTACAATTGGAAGCAACAAAAAGTTTGAAACAAAAAACAGACTCACTAACAACTTGGAAACCTCTAAATATTCAGTAAAGAATCAAACGTTCTTCTATAAAGATTCCAATTTTCTTCTATAACATCAAAATTCCAACTTTCTTCTATAACATTAAAAATTTCATCATTGTTATATGAAGATTCAATCTTTCTTCTATAAAGATTTAAACTTTCTTCTATAACATTAAAATTTGCAACTTTCTTTTATAAAAATTCAAATTTTCTTCTATAAAGATTCTAATTTTCTTCTATAACATTCAAAATTCTAACTTTCTTATATAACATACAAAATTCGACTTTCTTACTATGAAGATTCAAATTTTGGATAAAGAGTGTTCACCCTCTCAATCCATTTTTAGAGTGGAAATTTGAAAGGAATAGAGAAAAACGTGTGATGAAGATGTAAGAGACATTGAAAATATGATGAAAATGAAGAAAAGAAACGTGTGATAAAGATGTACAATAAAATGCACAAAATATGGATACAAAACATGCAAATATGAACAAGTGACACACATAATAACATTTTGAAGGATGGGTAAATTAATATCAAGAAATTGGAATTGGAAGGAATTTAAAAGAAAAAATTATACTTTTTTGAAGAACTCGTGAAAGAAGAACCCAACAATTTGTTGAGAAAAAATTGTACCTCAAAAAATGTAGAATAAAGAAATGGTGAGTTTTAAATTTTGGAAAAATGGAGAAAGGGGGAGAGATAGATTGGAAAAATGGAGGTTTGGAATTGGAAATGGAGATATAAGTTTGAAATGAAAGGACCATACCAAAAGAAATGAATGAAGTAGAGAAGAAATGACATAATTGACCCATAAAAATTGAAGACAATAAAAAAAAGTTATGTATATTTTAGTAAATACAGTGAATATAAAACTTTTTTCCTTTTTTAATTAATTTAGATTTGGTATTAAAATTATATCCTCAAGTATTCCGGCCGGGATTCGAAATAACATAACCCCATTGTATTCTTATTAAATAAAAAATATAATAGATTATCCATTAAACTAGCAAGTTACTCATGCATTTGCACATGATAGTAATTTTTTGCCATATGATTAAGAACATACATTGCATGTGTATTCATATGGTTAAGAACACACACATTGTTTATGCATTTGCATGGTTAAAACACACATGTTACATGTGCATTCGTAAACGCATGTTACTCATACACTTTTGTACTTTTTGATTTATTTTCATACTTTATAATCTACATATTTGGTTAACTAATAAATACAATAAAAACTTATATTGATCATTTTTAATATAGACGTACATATGGAGAACTTGTTTAATTTTATGATTTATTGTGTCTTAATGTAATTTTAAAGATAATATTTAAAGATAAAATATTTTAAAGATAATAATCCAAATGTATGAACAATATTAAAGATAATAATCCAAATGTATGAACAATATTAATAAATGGAAATGAGAACATTATAATTAAATTTTTAGATTTTTTGAAATAAAGTCGACATACTAATTTGCATATATTGATTATTATACAATATTTTCTAGGTTGAATAGCATCATCGATCTCACCAATAAGCATCACATTAAATGATGATATGTGTTTCTATTCCCTTACGTTCATGAGTTTTATTTCTTTCCTAATGGTCGACGATGTTTATTTAAAGTAATTATTAATTATTAATTATCAGTTTGTGACTAATCAACGACATTTATTCAACGATTTCAATATTTATTCATTTATTCAATTATAAATTATAATAGTATAACAAAATTTATTGTCATTATTCACCTATACGGTTTATATTCTCTTATAAATTTTCATTATACTATGTATTTTATTATATGAATTTTTACCTTTCATTATTCACATTAATTACTCTTAAATCACGATAGTAATTCTCTCCAAGCTTTATTATTCCATAATTATCCACAATTCATATAAATGACTAATTTAGTAATTGAAAAGTTTGTGTGAATGTAAAAAGAAAATAAAACAATATGTTAGAATTTATGACATTTTATTATTGTTAATTAACAATTAATAAAATTCCCTATGTGACATGGGAAATGATCCATTAAAAATCCAAACATTAGTGTTTTTGAAGTATTTAAAAATTGTTGTGGATATTTTTTCATAAATATATAACATAAGTAGTGATTAATAATTTCAATGAAAGTATAAGATAAATTAAAATTGTACTAATGTTATATTTTAATTAGATAACAATAAAGTTTTGTTTTTACCATAACATGGACTCAAAGGTAAAAGAACGTGATTAAGTTAACTTCCATGAAAAGTTGCATATCTCTTTTTAGAACAATGAAGAAACTTTATATTCTTGACATTTGAATTATTGAAAGACACATAATCAAATATCACATACGAGGATGAAACTTAAATCAAAAGAAATTTAAGAGGAGAATACACTCTAGGTGTTTATGAAAACATGCAAAGCAAAATATGAAAATACTGATTATTTAAAAAAAATGTTTAAAAATAAAACAAGAGATGAAGATAGAGAAAACTAACCAGATGCTTTGAAGGGAGAACCAAAATGCAAATGAAAAGAGAAAATGATTACGATAAGATATGATGAGAAGATAAATATGTTGTAGAAAAAACAGCGAATCTTTGAATAAAAAATATATAAATAAAATTAGCGATTAAGAGATGAAAAAATTAAAGGGATAACCAAAATTCAAATGATGAGAGAAAATGATAACAACGAGATATGATGAGGAGATAAACAGATTAATAACAAATGCAAACAAACAACCTTAGATTTTGAAGGTTTGATCGTACTAAAGGATGATATTCTTGTTTATCAAAAGCTAACAAAGAGAACCATTAGAAGAACAAATTTATAAAATAATGAATTCGGTTAGAACACATGTACAAAATAAGGAAATCAATGAAAAATAAACAAAAACTAATGATAAAATAAGAACAAAATCACAAAATAAGTTCATATATACAAAATGAACAAAAAAAAATGCACTTTAAATATGAGATATACAAAATAAGAATAGATCTACAAAATAAATAAAAAATCAACGAAAAAATGCATTATAAATCCGATGAATGAAGCCTCCCATTGTAAATCACAAAACACGTGTTTTTGCATTATGAAGAGCTATGAAATTGAAAATGAAAGGGGTAGTAGTAAAAGGGAAGAATGAGAGGTAATATATTAAGTTTAAAATTTTTAATGTGTTTGATGGACAAATTAAAATGAGAGTTATTAGTATTAATAATTATAAATGAATTAACATCACAAGCTCTAACCTACAAATTGCTTTAAGTGGTTGAACGCAAAATGTTCTGGGTTATGATAATCCATATGAAAATGTTTACATTAAAGTCATTAGGTGTAATAATTGTTGGGTATAATTTTGCTAATGTAACATCCTTTTGCTTTCATGATTTCTATCAATTCACGCCAATTCATAACCACACCAAATTCTCATTACCATTTACTAATCAGAATATGAGATATTAATAGGATTGCTTTCAGGATATTATAAGAATTGAAAGCTCCACTTATAAGAATTGATTTAAGGAAAATGAAAAAAGATAAAAATTGATTTAGGGAAAATGAAGAAAGATTTTTGGAGGGAAAATTGTAATTGTGGTGATGACACATGACATAGCTGATGTAACAAGGAGTTAGTTTTGTTATAGTATATAGATTATTCATCTTTTGTGTTAGATAAATATTATTCATTTATTATATGAATTATTATTCATTTACTATTATCAATTATTATTCATTTATTATTATCACTTATTAGTCAATGAGATATTTAAAAAATATATAAAATGACATAATCATCTAGATATCTATATCTATACTACTAATCTATACTACTAATAAAGGCAAAACACAAAATAACTACCATCATGGTGTAATTTGTGTTTTGCCTTATTTGCCCTCATTAAATTATAAATTTTACAAAAAAAACCATATATAACACCTTATAGCACATTTACATGTATATTCCTTATAACAACTTACCATTTGGACATTATTATATAGGAAATACATAGTTTTAATACATTCCTAAAATTTGAATTTAAGAACATTACTTAATTAAAAATAAGGACCATAAATATAAAATCATTCCTTAAATTTAAGAACATTACTTATTTTCTAATGTAATGTTAGAACATATATTATATTTACAATTCCCCAAAAGAAATAGGAGAGATGACATATTTTAATGGAAGATAATGAAAATAAATATATTTATTATTTAACTTAAAAAATAAACGATGGATATAAAAAGTATATAAAGATATCCCTAATTTATGTACCATAAATGTAGCAGTATAAATATAATAGAAATGTAAATATAAGAATGTGAGCAAAAGATGAAGTAATATTTTTGTTTAAGTTTTTAAGTAAGAAATAATAAGTATAAAAAAATTGATTGAATTTAGAGTAATATGTATAAGTTTATAATGTCATTAAAGAGTTTTAGTTTCAATCACAATTGAAACTGCTAACCCACTCTTATTAGTAAAGTAATTTCTATATTCTTCCACTTTTAAACTGCAAAACAAACTAACACATCTAAATATTATAATTGTTAAATGTGAGTAACCTCTATATTTCAAACTTGCAGTTACTCCTCTCTCATTTCATTTTTCTTCTGAGGTTTGCTTCCTCTCTCATTTCATCTTTCTCTCTCCGTAGTTTTTTCCTCTCATTGGGTTTACTTCCCCAGTTTTTCCTTTTCATTGGGTTTCATTCCTCTCTCCATTATTTTTAGGGTATAATTTTTTGTCAATCGGTATAATTTTTTTGACATTATTCATGGCAGCTATCAAAGTTTTTGTTAACAGAGGTATTAAATATGTAAGGTATGTACATCTATTTTACTTTTCATTTCTACTTTCATTTTTATTTTTAGGTATTCTTGGATTCATATATGTTTTATTGCGGTATGAATTTATTATTTTCTATTTGTTAATATATTTCTTCATTTTCCCTTTCATAATATGCAAACAATCATGCCATTAGTAGTGTGATGAATGAAAAATATATTGGTAAGTGCACCATAAAACCTAAGATGTAGGATGGTAAGTGCATCATAATTATCATAGAGTTTTTTTTGCTTAAGATTAAACTTACAACATTATGCACCATTGGAATTATTCTTCCAACTTAGTGCACTTAATGTGTTTGATAAAATCATACCCAAAAAGATACAAAGTGAAAAAAGTGCATATGAAAACATTATGTTTTCATTGAGATAAATTAGAACAAAAGAAAGAGAAAAAGAACAACAACATATTATTATTGTTGTTGTTATGAGTTTTTATTTGTTTAATTCCTTCTTTGTTGTTATGAGGCTCTTCAAAGTTACACAAACACACATCAAAGTTGTTGTTTTCACTTTCTTCTTGGAAGTTGTTTCACTTTATTAATGGAAAGAAGGTTTCTTGCTAAGCAATTGTATTGTTTTGTCATCAATTCATGTATGTTTTCTTTATTCTTCTATACCCTTTTCCTTGAGTACTAATTTAATGTTTCATTATGTTTTCATTGAGATCAATGAGAAGGAAACTAAACTTTTTTTTCATAAGTAAAGTAGATTTTTTTTGTTATGCATTAATCATTTATTTTATCCTTATTTTTTGTTGCAATATACTCCATGAGGAAAGAGCTATAAATTAGTAACATTTGGCATGACTTTTTGGTTATGAACTACCTCTAAGGGTTACTTTTGAAATTCAACAAAAACAATTAAATTTTTATCCCATTCAAAAGTAATGACAAGAAATTCATGCAAAATATTTCTCAAATGATTTACTTTCTGTTTCTATAGTGCCTATAAAAGCCATCATATATGAAAATATTGAAATTTATTATCTATCAATGTACTAATATTTAATTTAGCAATCAAAATTCTTGAACCGGTAATTCATGAGTATAATTGGACATGTGGCATGTCAAAATACAAAAGGTTATTATTTTGTCATGATTTTGATGCTATTATTATCTTATTTAATTTGAGTACTTAGATGTTTAGTACAAATTGAGAACTACACTTACTTTTTAAGGTATAGTTTGAAAAGAAGTTCAATAATATTGCTCAACACAAAATATTATTAAAATAAAAATTATCATCATTAAATAAAGGGTAACGTAGGAAAAATCATATACTACTTGACTATCAATAGTAATGAGAAAATGAGGCATCTAACCTATTTAGTAAGTGTCCACAAATCATAAGTGGGTGTGAGCATATATGTTTAACAATTTTGAGATAATTCACATGCTCTTTATAACACACTAACTATTGTTGATAAATAATAATAAAAAGTAAAAAAAAAACCATAAAACTGAAAAAATATTAAACAAAAAAATTTAAGAGAGAAAACAAGAAAAACTTGATATGTTATTTGAACATATATTATTTGAAGTTGAGTAAACCAAATGACATCATAAATTTGTTGAGACATTAAATCAAATTACATTATAATTTATTTGAATTTTAGTTCGGTTGTTTTACACTTACGCCTTTAAACCATTCACATTGTCCAACAGTATATTCAATCTTCATTCATCAGTAAAATCTCTCTAAAATTTGGAACATGAATCAAAATAAGTTTCCCAAATGAAATGAGTATTAGGAGTTCGTCCCTAACAATATCTTCCTCTAAAATTAGAGAAGCACTTCCTACAATTTTAAGACATCTAAGATAATGATTTCCTAACTAATGGACAAAGAGTAAAAAAATATAAGTGATTCCCACCCATTTTCCATAACTATATGTCGCCATTTTAATAATAATTATGGACACTTATGACTTATGGACCAAATATCAATTTTAAATAAAAACCCTCTAAAATTAGGAATATGGGTCGACATAAAATTATTTCAAATATCATGTCAAACGTTTAATACACGTAAATTATATATTTCAAACCAATCATAAGAAATATGTGTTGACAGGCACGAGAGTAAATAAAAATTTCTCAACCGAATATATAACACAATTATGACATTAAATATTTATTTTGTATACGACCCAAAGTTACATGCGATAGGAAAGCGGGTTGACAGACCCGATAGGGCCTGTCAATACGCTAGTATTCAATAACAACAAAACATATATCCCATCAGGGGTCGAATATATGGATGAAATGACGTCATAATATTCTATCATAAATCATAGAAGGTTTGGAATTGGAAATTGATATATACATTTGAAATGAAAGGACCATACCAAAAGAAATGAATGGAGTAGAGAGGAAATGACATAATTGTCCCATAAAAATTGAAGACAATAAAAAAAAGTTATGTATATTTTAATAAATACAGTGAATATAAAACTTTTTTTCCTTTTTTAATTAATTTATATTTGGTATTACAATTATACCCTCAAATATTCCAACTGTCGAGATTCGAAAATATCTTTTATGGTAATAACATAAAGCCATTGCATTCTTATTAAATAAAAAATATACTAGATTATCCATTAAATTATTCATCTTTTGCTTTAGATAAATATTATTCATTTATTATATGAATTATTATTCATTTATTATTATCAATTATTATTCAATGAGATATTTTAAAAAATATATAAAATGACATAATTATCTAGATATATTCAATAACAACAAAACATTTATCCCATTACGAGGGTCGAATATATGGATGGAATGACGTCATAATATTTTATCTTAAATCATATTCACCTTAATAAAAAAATTACTTTTCAAAAAAAAAAAGTATTCATCTAGATATATTCATGAATATAATGAATTTATGGATTATTTTTGTAGAAAGATATATATTACTTTTTATTAATGATTATAAAAAAATATTACTTTTTGTTAGCAACATCATTTGCGCATACATTCCTACACGATATGAAGAAGTGCATACTAGGGATGACAATATAACTTGAGCATTGGATATATACTCGAACCCGAACCGAATTTGATAGAGAAACCCCATTTTAACTGGGTTTAAACTTGCCCCTTCTACATCAATAAAGTACAAAACTATGGTTACATGTGTTCAAGTCATGAAAAGAATTTGGGTCGAAGTTGGATTAGAGAAACCTCAAACTCAGTAAGGACATAGATGGGGTTTATTTTTTCAACCCCAATAATTTCAGGTTTTATTTGGGGTTAGGAAAATAATACTCCAACTCAACCCAATAATTATCATTGAGGTACTTGACATTAGGGGTGAGTGTGGGTCGGTTTGGACTGAGTAAGATTTGTTCCTTACCCGATCCTAAATGTTAATTGAACTTGGGCTCAAGCCTAAACCCGAAGCTAATTGGACTCCAAATCTCGACCGAAATTAGCATATGAACCCAAACCTGATCTAGACCAGACTAAATATAATGCATACCATTTTATATAAAATTTTCTAAATATTATTTATTATTATAGATATGTAATTTTATATATGAAATTATATATATATAATGAAAAAAATAGATAATCAATGATACTTTATACCAAAGAGATATCATTTACTCTATATATAATTAAATAGAGACATGCAAACATGATGAGTGAATAACAATGGGACGAGTCATGCTTACCCCCTACACGACCCTAAATATTGATTGTATCTAATTTTTGAACACGGACTCATCTTAGATCCAATTAGACTCGGTCATATTCGGGTCCGATCATGATCGAGTCAAACAAGATGAACGAGTAAGACTGGTAGTGTTCACCCCATATACTATTAGATGTCAACTCCTATTAATGATTATAGATATTGGACTTCTTTCCACTAAGTTGTCTCTAAATGATAATTGACCCAAAAAAATTAGTTATGAACTCAAATTGCATAATTGATCTATGGCAAATAGAAGATAACATAAAACATGGGTTTAATTTTATTTATCTATAAACTTTTCACAAGCAGAGCTGATTAACAATTCATATGTATAGAAATACTATTTCATTAATTAATTAATCAAGCCCCTTATGCTTTTAGAACACAAGATTTGTGCTAGAGCTTTATAATTCTACTTGAACCCATGAACTACATTTCCATAAATCCACCTCTTCTTGCAAAGGGAGGAAAAAGCAAATCAGTATTCCTTGGAGACCTTGGTAGCTCAGAAATCTGATTTCCCTCACTATCATAAAAAACAGACCCTGCAAATTGAAGAGGTTGACATTTCTCACCCATCAATATTGTCTTCTTCCACAAACATGTATCATCTTCTTTCTTCTTCTTTATGGTAGCACTCACAAATGGGTTTGAACTCCTAGACGAAAACTCATCTTGCTTCTTTGCTTTCTTGGACATACATCGGATAAAGGAATTGTAGATTTTCTCTAAGATTTTCTTTGGGGTATGAGGTGACAACTTGGGAAAATTTTTGTGGTTAGAGGTTTTTTGACCATTTTTTGGACCATATGCTAAAACACATGATGCATTGAAGAAAACCCAAAATGATTTTGATCTTCCAAAATCAGCATTGAATCGACCCACACAATTCATCTTTGTAGTGGTGTGAGAGGCATCAAAAATTTGTAAAAGGGAGTGATATATATATTGTGCAATGAATTGGATTTTGTACAAATATGCAACTTGGGTTTGATAATATTATTATATTCCAATAGTAGGTTGAAGAAAAGAAGGGTCTTGACTTATTTGACACATGATGGTTATCTTCATCCAATGTATTTTTTTTCCGCACATGTTTTTAAGATGGGAAAAGGTATTATTACAATTTTAAAATTTAGTAATTTTAATATTATAAACAAATACTTTGATAGATACAAGTTATATAAAATAAACTTTAGAATAGTAAAAAAAATTAAAGTTTGTTTTTTTTGACAATATGATAGATAAGTTCTGAGGGAGTTTTTCTTTTTTTTAAGTTTATAGACATAGATTATTATATTAGTATTTTGACAGCAAATCACATTTTTCTTGAATAAATTAATACTTGTATAATTAAATTTATATAACTGAAATTAAAAGGATAAAATTTATTATGCAGAATAGTGAGTTTTAATTTAGAGAAATAATAGTATGATAATTTTTATTTTAGGATATAATAAATAAATATTAAAATATTAACGGTAAATTGAAATATTTTAAACTATGATAAATACAATTACCTTTTTAATATATATATTTTTTCTAAAAAGTAAATAACAGTTCAAATAATTGGCAAAAGTAACTTTTTTTCTAAGGAACTGATTTTCCTTATAGATTGATATAGAAGATATATGTTCTTTTCATGATGGAGATTTACTTTTATATTTAGCTAGTTTTAAAATAATATTTTATCCTTATATTTTTAACTTATAAATTAATAGAATCAAAATCTCTTTCTTCATTGAATAAGGAAATCGTGTTTTTGACTAATAAATGCCAACAAAGAATTTGGGTATTAAAATATGAGGTTCGATTCTGAAATCTGTGAGGGTGTTGGAATCCCAACAAGTCCAAAAATAAAATTGAAAATCGATCCAAAATAAATCAAAATTGCAAAAATCAAATATATTTGATTTATATTGGAATTATTTTTTAAAGATCAATCGGTTTGGTATGGTTTTTGGTTTACCTCTTGAATCCAAATCGGACCAAAATTATTACTGTTGTTGTTAATAATGTTCTAGCGTTTATTTTACCATCGTTGTTGTTTACTTTAATGTTGATATCTTGTTGTTTATGTTGTTTTTTTACTGTTGTTTATTTTTAGTGTTTTTTTGATGTTGTTGAACACTGCTATTTTATTATTTTATGTTTAATATTTAGTTATTTTTAAGTTTTGAGTGCATTTGCAACTACAATTTTTTATTAAAAAAGTGATTCAAACCGTACTGAAACCGCATATAATATTTGGACCGGATTGGACATACATCTTAATATAAACAGATCATATCAGACTGGTCCGCATGTTAATTACATATTTAGACCAGCTGATGTTTTTGTCTAAAAACCAACCCAACTGGATCGCGAGCACCCCTAATATATATGACGAGGTACCGTTGTAAAAAGCTAAAATGTCTGTGAATCAATTTAAGATTGTTTTTTGTTGAATTATAAGGTTTTGGTGACTTCGTCAATTTTTTAGAAATAATTTAATTTTACTTTACATTTTAAAATAATAAATAAATTACACAAACACTCACTTAATTTCGCTAAATTGCATTAATCATCCCCCTGTTTCAAATATTATACTTACTTTTTGTAGGGAAGATCAATTTACTTACATCCCCATTGTAATTACACCGCATGGAGTATAGATAATTCTTGGGCATGTTAATATAATTTACTGGAAAATAAATAAAATATTCTCAAAAATAGGTCAAAACCATTAAATTCGTCAAATGCAAAGTTAGAGAATCTCTTTTTGTGAAGGAAAGATAGAGAATCCAAATCAAAAGCCATTATAAATTAAGGCAATATATCTTTAGCTCCATATATTATGAAGTGGAATATGTGGGAAAATTTGGAAATACTTGAAGTTTAATTTTTTTCTTTATGTGGTAACCTAGAGTATCTCTTATTCCTTTGAGAGAGTTACAAAATATCTTTTGGATAAGATGATATGCGGAGGGAGGACATCTTCTGTCCTACGGAATGTGTCACTTGATCTGATTGGTAAAAAAACTTTTATTATTATACTTTTAATTTAAATATATTTTCTTCAATCAATCACATCAAATAACACCTAAAGTAGCACATTTTGTGGGCAAATAGATGTGCTCCCCAAAGAAGAGACTCCTCCTAGGAAAAAAATTGGTTAAATATTTTAAGTTATATATAAAATGTAATCATTGTATATTTTTATTAGCTAATGCTTTGGTAGCATAATTAAAACTTGTGCAAGTACCTTCAAAAATATTTATTTTTAAATATAGGAATATATCTAAAAAGATAATGAGATAATTCTTACATTTCACTTAATAACGGCATGATGAAAAATCTCTCTTATTTATTTATATATATATATATATAAATAAAGTGTTTTATGCTTTGTTAACACACTAAGCACTTACACAACTATATTTTTAATTATTTGTTTAATAAATAAAATATTATTTTACTTGATCAACTTATTTTGAAGATAATTTTACTAAATGAGAATGGATAAATATTTAATTTGTGTAAATTACACTAACATTCCTAAGATTTATCTTTAGGATTAAAATATTACACTCATAATATTTAAAGGGTACTAAGCATAATGTGTTTATAAATAACGAACAATTTGTATAAGCGTAAAAATGAAGATTAATTTATGTAATTTTACTAGTTTAAGAGGATGTTGATGTAATTTCTTCATAATTTAATTAGGGTTGACTCTAGGTAAGCTTTGTAAACCATAGTTATATATAATACATATGCTCAAGAGAAAAACATTATAAATATTTAATCAATTTTTTTAACTTAATTAATATCAATTATAAAGATAAACTCTTAAATTTAGAAACAATTATTCTAAATGTGTTTTTTATAAAAGAGTTTAATATTATGTATTTTATTAAAAATTTATTATGTAGTCAATGTTTAATATTGACACATGAATGACCATTAATATTTAAATGTTTAACAAATTCTTATATTGTTCGTACATTATTAATATTCTTTTTTCTAAAAATAATAAGTATTTTGTTTATGAAATTAATGGTAAAGAATTAGTGTTGGAACTTGCATGTTATAAATGCATATTGATGAGATCATTAATGGTGACTTTTGGGTTAAAATTAGAGGTGTCAAAATGGACTAAAAAGTCCGCTTAAAATTTATGCATATAAAATTATAAACCAAACCCGCCTTAAGTGGAATGCGGGTTGTGGCGGGATGACATGCGTAATACTAAAAATATTTATTTGAATTTAAATATATTTAATATATTTAATATTGGTTTTGCTAACCTAGGGAAATAAGTTTTTTAGTTGGAGTAAGTTAGCGTTGTATACCAAGACTTTTGGACAAAAATTAACCCTGATATTTTAAATGTAATATGTTTAGTTGTAAAGATATTTTCATATTTTCCATTTAATAAAAATATCCACCCTCATCCCTAAACTATTAGGGCTGAGAGAAAGGAGGACTATGATTTCCCTTTTAAACCCCTTAAAATAATATATTTGAAATATTTTTATTTAGTTTAATGTTTTATTTTTATTTATTAAATAATTATTATTTATTCATAAATAACTTTTTATTTAATTATAAAAAATAAATAAAATAATAAAATAATAAAAAACTATTACTTTTGGAACTACCATATTGGCAAGACAAGATTGAACAATGCAATGAGGCACCAAAGTGGAACTGCCACGATACATAAATCAATGATCATTGGTATCAGGGCAGGCAGGACTACCAAGCACAGGATTAAGCCATCATTGGCTTATCATAACATAATAAATTTAGTTTTGAGAGATATAAATAATATAAAATATCTGTATTCTATGATAAAATATTTTTGCAAATTTACAAAGAATTTTAAAAAAATCCGTGATAGGGTAAGAATTCTTAAATTAATTAAAAATTTACGAGGATGTCCTTTTTGGACAAAAAATTATTAATAACTACAAAATCCAAAAAATACTATAAATAAATGAGTAAAAATAATTATATGTCTATATAAAAAAAGACCAGAATACCTGCTTAAATTTTTTTATAGTTTTTTAAAGCTAGCCAACATTAGGTGTTCATATTTCTTGAGAAATATGATAAAGAATAATTTATTTTTTACTTTTGTGAGCATGATCTTAGAATAAGACATACACTCATTCTTGTGACCTTACTCATAGAGGGGTGCACTTTCGTGGGATATGAATATTATAGGAGAAATTTTTTTATATTGAAAATACATAATCTACCATTAATATTGACTAACCATATAACATATAAAAACTTTACTATGATAGTTTATAAATATTAAATACTAAACTCATGCAATAATAAGGGTTGGAAATGTTTTAAATATGTTATTATATAAAGTCTCACATTATTTATTATTAAAATAAAGTAGAGTATCAATGTTATATATTGGACTCAGGTCTTTGTTGTAATGTGCATCAGATATAAACACCAAATAGAAACACCTCATGGACACTTGGGCTCATAAGTGTGTTAGGATTTGTAATCGTTATTCTCTAATAATATCTTGGTAGCCGCTCAGCGCTCCCAGGGACGTAAGCACAATTGCGCGACGATCGCTTCTGCTGCACCAACAATTGGTATCAGGGCCAATTGGTAGATGACTCTTAATCCAGGTGCTAGATAATGACAAAAGAGGGTGAATGCATGTTGGTTAGACAAGATGCGTCAAAGGTACTACGCATGTAACGACCCAATTTTATAATCAAAAAATTTAAAACTTTATTCAGAAAAGCGAAATGAAATACTATCGATAGATATTACTTAAAAGATTTAGAAAACCTGAGTGAATTCAAATATTAGTTAAGTTTCATAATTAAAAATGCGGAAAAATTCAAAGGTATCTTTACAACAAAATATGTCATTTCACTCAACTTCAAATCCATAATCTATACAATTATCCCCTTTTCAAATAAGGCATTTATTAAAGACATTAAACTAACCTTATTACATCTTTAGAAAGGAGTCATTTATACAAAGGGAATTACTTTAACATTTTTCTCATATTACATACATTAAGCAAATACATTTCTGAACACATATAACAACTATTATAGTCTGTACTTCTATCAGCAGACATCCGAGACGCAACAACAACGACCTGAACTCATATACATAACATAGACAAAGAAAACACAGAAGGGAGTAAGAACCAATTACGCGACCGCAACGTGAATTTACCTAGAGTAATAACATTAAAGTGCTACAACTTATACATCACCTAAAATCAACAATATCAGACATATACAACTAATACATGCAATCAATAACTTATACTGTAGGATATTCGCATCTTCAAATAGTATATCTATCATATCTCACTTATGCAATTCACCGAATCCATCCTCATCAAAAATCACAATACCATAGGCACTCAAAATACACAACGACAATTCCATACCCGAAGGCAATACCATACTTCCAAAATAAATACAACACTTCCAAGCAATACAATACTTCCACAAGAATACAATACCACATAGGGCAAGTCAGACATTGCTACATAGAGCCAATACCACATAGGGCAAGCTAGTACATAACTTGAGTCAAAGTGTGTTACATAACTTGAGCCAAAGTGTGCTACATAACTTGAGCCAAAGTGTGCTACATAACTTGAGTCAAAGTATGCTACATAACTTGAGCCAAATTGTGCTACATAACTTGAACCAAAGTGTGCTACATAACTTGAGCCAAAGTGTGCTACGTAACTTGAGCCAAAGTGTGCTACGTAACTTGAGCCAAAATGTGCTACATAACTTGAGTCAAAGTGTACTACATAACTTGAGCCTATAAATTTAATAACAAATCCACATACCATTTGTGCATCCCTAATATCACTCTCACAATCAATCCAAGTCATTCTTATTTCAATGCAACAATACAACCCATAATACAATCATTTCCACTACGTTATTATCATATCACTACTTTACCACAACAAGGTACTAAATCAATGTCATGATCACAATATATCTCATTCCTTACCATAATAAGGTAACCCACAACATAATCAGTATCACATAACATAATCATCTCATTTTTATCACAATATCATCATTCATACACACAAATAAAGATAGAACAATCTTTTATGACGACATATTACCATAAACGAGTATTTCGCATTTAGTTTGACAAAACGGTTTTTCTTACACATATATTCTCTTGTTTATGGCTAATACCTTTTCATGGAAGATAAAGACTCTCACATGGAAAGAAAAGCTTCCAAGGGAGTTTCTCCAACAACACTCTCCGATTCTTGAGGGAAATCGGAGAAAATAACTCTAATAAAATACTCTAAGACCACAATGGTCTTCTCCTTCACCTGAGTTTGCGTAAGCTCCGTTGTTCCGCAAAAGAGTCATTTCTCCCACAATCTGCTTCAATCTCCAAAGCTATCATTTTCATCTCCAATAACCACCATTGTGCCGTTAAGAAGTAAGAGGAAGAAGGTTTGATGAGTTTTTAAGGTTTAGATGAGGAGAAAGAAAATGAAGATTAGGGTTTTTGAATCCCCTTTACACTTTTATAGCCGTGTAACCTCGCCCGAGTGAGAATGGCTCGCTTGGGCAAGAAGTTCTCGACTTTTCAAATTTCCAGACACTGACGCTCTCGCCTGGGCGATATTCTCTCGCTCAAGCGAGAATCTCACTGACTGCTCAGACCTCTCTCGCATGGGCGAGAATCTCACAGTCTACCCAGATTTCCCTCGCTCAAGCGACCACTTCCTCGCTTGAACGAGGTTCCCAGAAAAATCATACTAGAACATTGAGTCTCTCGCTTGGGCGAGATCCTCTCGCTCAAGCGAGAATTGTCCAATATACACCCCAAAACTCTAAGTTTTCTAATCCTTCTGAAAACGAAATTTGAGGTGTTATAACGCAAGGATAAAGGAGATGAGTTGAATGAGAAGAAAACATGGCGGAAATATGGTGGGGGCAATATATGTTGATCCAGAACCCCAGAAGTTCATATACTAGATTAGGATCAAGGTGGAGATATGGACTCATGTGTTGAGTTTGACCTTAAGATAGATGCTGACAATATCTCTAGCTGTTGAGAGAATGATCTCATTTGAGATGAGAAATGAAATATCCTAATGGCATGTCTGAGACATCATAGTGAAAGATATTAATTGTTACTAGATCCACAAAAGCATTGACTTTGAGATCATGGACAGAGGCTTTGGATGATAACTTTGATGTAGGGTGTAACATGGACATTGACTTTGATGCAAGGTATAACACGAGCATTGGTAAAGATGCAGAGCGTGACATGGGCATTGGCTTGGATGCAAGGGTGTGACACAAATATTGTTTAGCATTAGCGCAAGGTATGTGTTATGTGTATACCCATTATGGTGGAGTATGATAGTTCTTTTGAACTATGATTGTCGGACTAGACTATGGTGATAGTGGTTGAGGCTTTCCAAGGAAGCTCCAATGTTTAGCTTGACTGAGTATTGAAGAGTACGATTGTTGGTGAACTTTTGTGTAGAGCCTCCATATATCGAAAGACTTCCTAACAATAGATGGTTAGGCGACGTGTTTTATTAGATCGTGGTACGGGAAGTTGCACTAAAAGTTTGGAGAGCTAGACTCTTGGTGACATCATCAATGATACTCGGAAGATTTATGCTGAAGGGGAGCAAACTCTTATGTGGAGTTGTTACAAAGAATTATGCATTGAGCAAAGTGGAGTCATATATTCGCTAAGGTGGAGATTCTTAGGTAGATTTCCTAAGGAGTAAGATATTCGTCTATTTCAATCAATGTGGAGTTTGTTGAGAATGTGTGAAATATGTTATTATATGAAGTCTCACATTGCCAAGTATTAAAATATAGTAGAGTATCAATGTTATATATTAGACTCAGGTCCTTGTTGTAATGTGCACCAGATATAAGCACCAAATAGAAACACCACATGGGCACTTGGGCCCATGGTATGCTAGAGTTTGTAATCATATTCTCTAATAATATATTGGTAGCCGCTCAGCGCTCTCGGGGACGTAGGCACAATTGGCCGAACCTCGTTACCAAATTCTTTGTTTCTTCTTTTTTATTTATTCTATGCACTTTATTTGATTACGTGTGACCAACGCTGCACAACGATCTCTTTCGCTGCACCAACAATATACTTTATGATAACTAGTATTGATATTTTTAAGGGATAAAATACAAATTAAAAAGATCAGTAAAATTTTAATATAAAATATAAATACATTTAATACCTAAAATATGTATAAAAACTTACATTTGAGATAAATAATATATGTATTAACTTTCTATTATAAAGAGAATTACATGAGCTAATTTTGACTTATCATATTTTACCCTTACTAACAATACATACTCCCATGTTACATCATTATTTATATTATCCTTACAAAATTAAATTGATTATTAACACTAAAAATATTTATATATTATTTTTAAAACTTTAATCCATACCTATATAAATTTTACCATCAAATAATATGTGTAAATAATGTAATATTATTCTATATTATTAGTATTAGCGTGACGACCCTCATTCTTATTTTATGATATTAAGTATTCAATTTTTATATATTTTATTTAGATGATTTATTGAGTATACTTTATATTATATTTTTTGTATTTATTATGACTAGAGTGTTGACCGCTTTCCTATTGAATAAATTGCAGTTTTGAAAGTTAAAAAATAAAAAAAGATAAATTATCGTGTTCAAATATTGTCTTAATTAATGTGAAAAAACTGTTTGAACATAAAATGAGGAAATAGATTATATGATTTTTTGATATAAAATATAGATTAGTAAGGACAAAATAAGAAACAAAAATTATACTATACTTTACATTAACTCTCTAAGCTGAATAGTACTAAATTATTTAGCCCGTTATAAGTATTGGATTTTTTAGGTCTTCGAAACATAAGCCCTTAATCAAGTAACCCAACCCGTAAGGAACATTCACCTAAAACTGCTTAACCACGTTTCTCTCTTATTTCCGATCACAAATTCGAACTTTCTGAATCAGAGAGATATTCGTTGAACAACCTCAACATTCACGAAAATTATCATAACTTGAAGAACGATTAATTAAAATGGTGCGATTCTTATGTTTCCTTTTCTCCCTTCATCTTTTTTCTTAATTTTTATTGCATGATGTTCATTTTCATTCTGGATTTAGGGTTTTGGTCTAGTTCGCCATTCCGCGTGCTTATTTTCTACAAATATTCTTTGTTTTCCGGTGCATGTGTAAGTTTGTTGTGCTGTACAGTTATTTTGATCTTAACTGATGATTCTGTGTAGTGTTTGATTTTTGTTATTTTTTCGATTTGTTTGATGATGTTATGATGAGCTCGAGAAACTTGTAGAATTAGATTTCTTCTTTAGTTCATTTGAAAAAGTAGCTTCATTTTGTTAGGTTGAATAATGAGTATCTTATTCTTCATATGGTTAACATATTTGACGAATTTTAATATGAATAGGGCACAGTATATAAAATTAACTATGATATTAGCATTAAAACATGAATTCTAAATTAAGTTAGATATGGAAAAGTTTAAAATGTATGCATAAGTTATCGTAGACATATTTAATACCATATAATAACTTGTCTAATTAGATTGGTAATAGAAAGTACAAATAGAAAAAATTAAAAGTTAAGAGCTTGTAGGATGAAAGTTAGGAGTATCAGATGGTTTTCGTGAAGTGTCTTACATTGGTGCAACCATTTTGAAATCTCTTCTGACATATTTTGATTGTGATGCTTGGTGTATTTTTAATTTGATCCTTGATGTATTTCCTGATATGTACCCTTTAAGGGTTTGCTTTCCTTTATGTGTAAATCTTTGGAGTTTAATGTGCTTGTTGTTTCGCATGTATAATGCAGCTGATTTCTTACAGGTTTCTAAGCTAAACTGCATAAGTTTTTCTATTTCTATATTCAGCTCTTCCCCTCCCCACCACTTCCTAAAGAAAAGAGCAAATTTGTAATTTATTTTTTATTCGGTGTTTGTTAGTTGATTTTTCTATGCACTAATCTTGCACTGTTTGCATTTCTACAGTCTTCCCTTGCAGCTGCTAGAGCGGACAATTTCTACTATCCTCCAGAATGGGACCCAAGCCAGGTATGTGGCAGATGGTTCTGATATGGTCAAGAATTATTTGGTGCCAACTATTCGGAGTCTTACACTCTTACACTATTTTCCCCTTTCAGGGTTCTCTGAACAAGTTTCATGGTCAACATGCCTTGAGAGAGAGAGCAAAGAAGATAGATCAGGGTATCTTGGTTATAAGGTATGAATCAATCACATCAACATAAGCTACAATATTGTCATTAATTCAATTCAGTTAATTTTTCTGAAAAGAGGTGTCTCCAAAGGTGGCAAGTCCTCTTTTCTGGGATTGCTGTAATCTGGAAAAATAAAGATAGTGGATGATGAGCATTTTAAGTAATTGATGTCTGTTTTGTACCTTGAACATTCATAAATGATTGACATTCAGCTGTCTAGCAATCTCTAAGATAAGTATGTCAGCTGTGATGATTTATTTAATTACCCTTTTTTTTGTCAGGTTTGAGATGCCCTTTAATATATGGTGTGGAGGATGCAATTCTATGATTGCAAAGGGTGTCCGGTTCAATGCAGAGAAAAAGCAAGTTGGGAATTACTACTCCACAAAGGTATGCCAAAGTTGACTGCAAAAACATCTGCAATTTTGTTATATATTTTTTAACGAGGAAAGTAGGCATATAAGCACCTGCGCTCACATACAAACTCATTTATCTCTTACGTATAATTTACTTTTGATCCAAAGATAGCATAAAGTTTTACACTAACAGTAAAGTAAACCTTATGGTGTTTCATTTTATATTAAAAGGCAGTCCAATGTACAAGGCTCCTACCCACTGGGTTGGGGAGGGTAGATATACACAGTCTCACCCTTGTAATTAAAGAGGTTGTTTTCAGGATTTGAACTCATGACCTCTAGGTCACAAGGCAAGCAACCTTATCGTTGTGTCGATGCTCACCTCTGAGGTGCTTCATTTTAAATGTTTACATAAAATATTATTGCATTTGAAATATACTCTATTGATGTGATTTCTTCTTTATTCATAGTATAAACAATTTTACTCTTCACATTAGTGTATGCGCATGTCTTATACCATATCATTTTCCAGAATTTATGCTTTACATTCTCTATGAACTTCTCTAATTGTGCTCAACCTATTTTGTTTTGTTTACTACAAAAACAACAAAACCTTAATCCCAGTAGATGAGGTCGACTACGTGAATCGACCAACATCATATTGTTCTATTATAAATGATGTTCATTGAGAAAACATTAGTCTCTATATCTTTTTTAATAGTTTTGCCTATTGTTTTTCACCTTTTCTTGGCCTCTAAAAATTTGATTAACCTCTATTTGTTCTACTCTCCTTATTGAGGCTTCTAACCGTATCCTTTGCACATGCCCAAACCACCTAAGGCATAATTCTACCATATTTTCTACATTAGGAACTATCTCAATTCTCAAATTTACCTCTATGTGACCACTCGTTCAAAGTCACATTCTCATCACTGCAAAATCCTAATTTTCAGCCTCACTCACTACTCAATAAAACACCCAGTCGACCCTAATAGTTGCAAAAACAATATATGTGTATATACATACCTGGCAATATATTCTTATCTATGTTATTTTTCTATATACATATAGTGTAGTTTAATGTTATAATTTTCTATTTTAGATGGAGCTATGCTTCATGTCACCACTTCTGCGATCCTATTCCCTCTTCCACTATGAGGTTGACTCTATGCTTTAATAACATACCTTCCAAGACCGTACCTCCAAAACTCTTTGTTGGAATCTCCTTCTTTCCTCACCCTTCAAATCCCACCAATTGATTCATGGGATTCTATGTTGGCCTTTTCTCTCTACTCTTAACCCTTATATCCATAACCAAAACTCTTTGGGTCGTCAAATTCTCTCCATGTATTACTTTGCAACCCAAGTAAAAAATTTCTATTTGATTTCCTTATAATAAAAAAAGAGTGTAATATCTATGCACAATCACTACATCATCCACCATTCATCTGAGTTACTTTTGTTGAAAAGCCCATGTTGGTTAGATATGAACTATGATGCAGTGACAATGTATCAAATTCATAAACTTTCAGTGCATACATCTTTTTCTCATAAAAATATTGTTTGAGAACATGCCAACCCACTTTGAAATCGATTTGTTTTCTTTACTAATAATTAATTAATCTATCTGGTACATTCAGATATGGAGCTTTAGCATGAAGTCTGCATGCTGTAAACATGAGATTGTCATCCAGACTGATCCAAAGAACTGTGAGTATGTGATCATTAGTGGTGCTCAGAAAAAAACTGAGGATTTTGATGTTGAAGATGCAGAAACATTAGAATTACCTGCTGATGAAGGTATGCATTAGGGAAGAAATCATTACTGTTAGTTTTTTCTTTTTTAATTCGGTGCACGCCTGCTCCAACTAGCTTGGAACATGCTATTGTCCCTGCCAATTTTGTTATTGAAGTATGAAGACCACGTTATTAAACCCATGTGTTCTGTCCAATGACTGTTTTTCATGGATTTGGCTGAGTGTCCTTTTACACCTGTCATTAAGTGTAGCAACTGATCCACTATTGTGAATGTTTGCTCACTTGCTTTATTTTAAATTTCTACATTGCAGAGAGAGGGAAACTTGTCGATCCATTTTACCGCCTTGAACATGAGGAAAAAGATTTGAAAAAAAAGAAGGAAGCTGAACCAGTGCTGGTGCGTCTCCAACGACTATCTGATGCCAAGCATTCAGATTACTATGCCATAAATAGGAATCTCAGGGCCCAACTTAGAGTATGCTACTTAGCTCATGAACCATGTTCTAGTTTTATTATTCAATTGGTTTTCCTTTTACGATATCCTTTTAACACGTTTTTCGTTTTTCGTATAATTTTATCTTGCTTTAACAATGACTAACGTTTTCCCCTTTTCTCAGAATCAAAAGAAAAGAGTGGCTGAAGAAGAGGCCTCTTCCAGGAAGCGGGGCCTTGGCATACGGTTGCTTCCAAATTCAGAACAAGATGCAGCTACTGCAGCAAAAGTGAAGTTTTCAAGTAAGTTTGACAAAAATAGGAAGGACAAACGGGCTCTGATCAATGCTTCCTCCATCTTCCCCGGTTTGGCTGTCTCTTCTACCTCCGATAAGAGAAAACTGGAGCTAGAGTCTAAGAGAAGAAAAATTGCTGCAACCAAAGCATCTACCCTACTTGCTGGGGCATATAAGCCATCATCATGGTCACAAAATGCTGTTTCATCAAGCAGACAAAAAGTAGCTTCAGTGAATGTAAGACGTTAAAGTCTGTGGAGTGGGTTACTCAATGGTGTTTTGACTTAAGGTCAATCAAGTTGGCATTTGAGTTTGTACATAGAAGTTGATCAATAAGGTTTGCTTGTTGGAGCAGTTTTAGATGAAAATATACTGATGTTTGATCTAGTTGGGAAATAGTTAAAATTTTGAATGTGCGACGGAAATAGTTAAAATTTCTCCTTCATAATTTAATTCTTGATTATTTGTTGTTTATAAGGATGAATATATTAAGCAAATATCTGTCGGCCATTTAGTATTTAAGCAAATATGTTAGTACTTTTGTCTTAAATTTAAGTGTCACCAAGTAAACATACGTTATAATATTGTTATCACCAGGACTCGAGGAGTGTCAATTGTTGTTCCAATCATACAAGGTTGGATGATAATAATTAACATTCTATTAATAAAATAAATCAGAATGGGAAAATGGTGAATTATTAGATGTGTTCCTCCCACTCTCTCACACACACACTTATATATAATAATAATAATAATAATAATAAACACTTTTACTCACATCATTTATTAAAACAAAATATGTAATTTGGTGATAGATCAAGTTTTAAAAGTGTAAACATATGTAGCTATTGTTAGGGTGGCAAAGTTATCCACAAAACATCCAAATCCATCCGTTAGAGCTAATGGATTTAAATGGATTCAAATTCATTCATTATATCCAATTGATATCCATGGATATATCCATTTTGATGGATGCTCAATCCATCCAAAAAATAAAAAATAAAAACATTTTTTTCTCAAAACACATGTGCAAACTCATTTTTAACAAAATGATTCCTTCAAAAGTTGCATTAATTACCCTTTCTAACAAAAGCATTCATTCAACAAAAGCTAGTTTTCTTCATCTATGGAGGTTTATTTTTCCCAGTGTTATTAATACCGTACCGGTCATCAAACCGGTAGGGGTACTAGTACAGTGGTATACTGGTTTAACTAGTGGTTCACTAATTAAACGCATACCCATAAAGTTAGATATACATATATAATATATTAATATTAATGTTGAAAAATCAATAAAAAACAATAATTATTTTTATTTTCATTAAAAAATTAAGTTTAAATAAAAATGGACCAGTATGACCGATACGGATTGATTGAATGGATTATAATCCATTAGATATGGATGGATTGGATAACTTAAAATATGGTTTAAATGAATTTATATGGATTGATGGATGTCTTTCCATCCATCCATTTTCATCCAAATCCATCCATTTGCCACCCCAACCCTTGCTATTGTGTCTTTCTTCCTTATAACATTTTGATAAAAAAAAAATAAGTCATTTACATAATAATCTTGTAATTTTAAATGAAAATCAGTCGGTATGACTAGTGCGACTTAAATGAAAATAAGTTGATATGACCGATTTTGACTGTTATGATTGCAAGACCAATATAATTGATGTACCATATCAGTATAAGAACCAGTTCATCGGTTTACCAGTTGAAACGACCAGATGTGCGTGATTGATTCTCCCAACAAGTGCCGCTTCCAAGAATCAAATCATTCACCTTTTAGTCATCTTAGGGATCTAGTTGGGCCTTACACCACTAGACAACACCTTGTTAGCTATGATTATAAGTTTGATTCTATGAGATATCAAATATATGCAATTATAGTAAGATTCTAGTAGGTAATATATTGCACACAGCCTTAAATAATCATGGTTAAGTACTATTGTTGACAAACATAATAATAATGCATCAACATGAAATATGTGATAAATAAATGGCCATATATTACTAGTCATAAATATGTGATATAAATTTTCCATATTGATACATATTAGGAATAATGATATATTACATTGAAGTTTGATGAGAAACTACATGAACCATTATTCATATTATAAACAAATATCGGTCACAATAATATATATGGTCCTTTAACTTGATGCCATTCGAAACATGAGATCATTAGAATAATGTAAGGCTCCTTAAGCTCCATCTATCTCTTATAACCAATGAACTCAAATTCAGGCTTCAGAGTGTAATAATAACAATAACCATTGAACTAAGAAGCTACACTACTTCAGCATATGTCATCACCACTCTATTTTACTTTTATATTTTCAACTTAAAATAATAACAATAAGCTGTAACTCACAAAACTAAAGGGAGAAACATACTAAAGTGGTTAGTAGAGAGTGGATTATTTTTGTCGGATAAAGGAAATACTAATTGATCGCAACAAAGCAAATGGGCAGTGACATTTTTTGTTCTAGGCTTATAATTGAGCCATATTTATTTTGGCACATTAATATTATATGATAAAATATGATGTGCTAGTTTGGATCCTCTTCTCTTTTTTCCTCCTACAAGTTTGGTGGTGGCAGATAATAACAAGAATAAATGGCTGACGATTCCTTCACAAACTAATGTTATCCTTGATATGAAACACAATAAAAGACAAATAATACTATTTGATTTCTATATATGTTTAGTTTTGGGTGGAGGTCGTAATTAACTTGGAGAAAGACATAATTTTATTTGGTCAATCTAGTTTGCTAGAAACAAGTTATTTTCAATTATTCCAAAAGGACTTTTCAGCAACTATGAAATTAAATCATGATTCTTGATCAAAGAGAAGATTGTTATACATGTAATATCATACTATGAATAAGATAACAACTGAAGTGAGAGTCTAATTTGCTATTGTTGTTAGCATGCTCTATAGTCGCACGTTACGTACCTATAGATTTTCTTGTTACTTCTTATACCTCTGATACTTTAATATAAATATTTTTGCTGAGAAAAAAAAAATAGGCACGGTGAAGGATTTTCTGCACGCCTATGTGGTCTGGTAGAGTCAAATTGTGTAAGAATGTGCCACATAATTTTCCACTGCAATTACCTTCTCAATCGCCAAAATAAGGTCCAAAATACTTCACGCAGTAGATACAATCCCTCAATTTTATAGAGTAAAAATTTACATTTATTTGTATTAATATATGAATGATGCGTAATATATTAATAATAGAGTGTACTAATACTTCAATGCATTGATGTACTAATAGTATAGTGTAAAATCTATGCGCACTGACAGTAAAGATTTATACACGTCATCAATGATAATTGAGAAAGAAAGATAAATGATACAATGAAATAGTATAGTAACCACATCATAATGAGTAATGCAGTGAATATGCATTGTTATTTAACTGTGAGTGTATATATTATTCTATGCTAAATATATGATATAACCACATCTAGGATAGGAAAACCATCATCATAATTATAATATTTCTCTTTCACTATTTTGCTAATTGTTATTGCTATTAAGCACTCCTAATCATTTCGCACGCTATAATAAAAGAGAGAAATATAAATATAAAATAACGCATATAGCTAGCCATCATAATATGTGCAGGTCAAAATGTATATTTATTGGTTTTGACAATCTTATCATACCCGACATTATACGGTTATATATGTCATTAAAAATATCTATTTTTATGTATCTTTTTATTCTCTTGCTAAAACAAAAATAAAATATTATGTAATATTATATTATTGGATGAAACTAAGTATACTAACTTGGAACAAATGATCTTCATCTTTTAACTACACTGATATTGTTTCAGTACATTGATATTTTACCTTATACAATTTTTACATTATTTATCCATGTATTGTTCACCTATACTATTTTACACATAAGATAATGAATAATAGATAATAGATGAGAATGATAGTATGAAAACTATTACAATATACATACTATTCTTTCTTAAAATATATGAAAAATATAATTGTGGTAGAGAATAACCGGAGGGATTATATGTAAAAGAAAGTTAACAGCTGGGAATATTATTTAAGAAAGAAGTGGGAAGAAAATATATTGTTTTTAAATACTCTGATGTTCTAACGTATCAAAAAACAATATTAGAGTTAACTTTTTAACATTGTTATTTTTATGAAAAAAATATGTATATACATATTTCAACACCTCACGATCAGCGAAAATCAACAAAAATGAAGGATCTCCACTTATTTCAATCCGAAAAATATTTGAAATTTTCACTTTAAGCTTTCATGATGTATTCTTAGAAGATAGACTAATATCTCTAATGAAATTCATTTTTCTTCAATGATGTAGCTACAATGAATTTCAATCATTCCATGGCTAAATATGTAGACTCAAAGATTTATGGGGAAATGATATCTTTATTGAAATCATTGGCATGTGTGCGAAAACCATATCACGAAGCAAAAGAATTTTTGGGAACGAAAACAATTTAATACAAGAGAGAATGTTGTTTAGAAATTGTAAATTTTTAAAATCATATCAAATCAACAGCGCATATCGAAGAAAGCATTGTATAAGATATTAAATCAACAACGCTAATTGAAGAGTGCCCTGTACAAGATATTCCATCAACAACATACATAGAAAAAACGCGTTGTTAAAGAGAACGATTTCAAGTCAGCGCTTATGCAACAACACACATTCACGGTTGCGTTATTAATGTTATATCCGCTTATCAACATTAACAACGATTTCTTAATCAGGTGCTGTCTATTTTCCTCCGCCTCTTATTTAACAGCATAGTTCTAAGAAGCGCTATTGAAATACCGTTGTTAAAGACGATTTCTGACGTTGTGTATGCAGTGACAATTTATGAGTTTTATACACACTGTATCATCTTCCATTCATATCTAGTTATCATTGGCTTTTATTAAAGAGTAATCCAAATGAACGGAGATAATATAATAAATATGTATAAATCTTTATACAAATAATGTATAGATATTACATCACCATTAATCAACCCAAAGCCCGAGTCTGGTTAAGTTGGTTGTATGCAATATCAAAATAAGATTGAAATATAGCAGACGTCATGACATGGTGGGAGTGATGTCATCATAAACTCCACTCGAAAATACTACTCGCGAGTCTCGGTGATGGTGGTTTTTGGTGTAGGCTTACACCTATCATCAAATGTTTGAATAATGTTCTTCTTAAATAAATAAATAAAATGTTTATGAAGAATGTGAATTTGGCTCAAAATATTAAAGTTTTCGAGTAAGACTACATATATTTACTCTTATAAATCTCATTACATAGGATCCTTGTATATTATATCACCCTTTAATGATGGCTCATAAGTAAAGAAGTGAATCACGATAAACTATGAAGTACAAAACCCCATTGTGGTTCGTAACACGGGAGCAACACACGACAATCCACGGCTTGGCCGTGTCGGCCGCCATGATCGTAGACGGACACCATTTGATAGAATTTTGATTATGGATTATGGGCTTTAATTTGGGGTTCATGTATTCCATATATGGTAAGTGTGCTTCACTAAAGCTATGGTCCTAATCTCTAACAATATACTTCTTATATTGATAAAAATTCAACACTCTTATGTTCAACTGCTTATTCAAAATGTTGTATAACGATTGTTTTATGTTGCAACAACATATACATTTCTTTAAAAAGTACTAATAAACCACTATGAATATATACATATACACATATATATATATATATGTGTGGAAAGGATATCATAATATTTATATGCAAAAAGATAGAATAAAAAGCTAAAATGAATGGGTCCGAAGCAGACATGCGTGTGACCACAAAAGTGCCTTAAAAAAACAATTACCCTTTCTCTCTAAGTAAGCTTCCATGCCCAACAGCAAAAAAATAATATATAATTAAGTGAAATAAAAAGCATAAAAAGGGGAGGTTCCATGCTGAAGCATGTTAATAGTAACAAAGCATAAAGAAAAGAAAACAGTGTCTAGTGACAGACTTTATTAAGTAAAAAGTTAACCCTCTTTCTCTAAAGAAATAGGTAAAGGGTGCTTGATAGAAGACATAGTAATGAGTTTATGTGTACTTGCAATTAAAATGTTAGATTTCATTTACCTTACCTTGCTTATGCAGTAATGCTGTTTCTCTTTATCCTAGAATGGACTTACTGGTGAATTATATGGGGGGAAGTTGAAAATGAAAAGAAAAAATATTAAAAATTAACAATAGTTTAGACAACAGTATAAATTTTATTGAAGATGCAAAAATTATAATCGATCTTTTGTCTTAACTCTGTTCCTATCCAATAAAACATTGACATATCTTTTATAAAAGATGTAACAAATCAATTTTAATATCATTAGCATTCTTTCACAATATCATTGTAATTATGAAAATTTCCAAATGTATTATTGTTATTTTTTTGGGCAGCGGATATTCCCTCACTTTTTGGGTAAGGAACTAACACATTTTGGAGTGTGTGACTATCCTTCATAACAATTATCGCTCACAAGAATCGAATCCTTGACTTTTTGGTCATTCTGTTAATCTAGCATGTTGTACTCTACTAGACTGACGTCGTGTTGGTAATCATTTATAAAAATATATGGATACTATAATATCATAACAATACACATATATTAAAATATAGTCTGTCAAATTCTATGGATACCATAACATTATAACGTTCTTTAAAAACAATTATGATGTGAACTAGGGAAATGAAATATGCATAGACTTTGTTTCTCTTTTAGATGGCCAAACTGCTTATGGAACCGTGTAATTATGTTGCAGGCTTTGCAAATTGCAAGTACTGAACGAAGACTAACATCTAACTTCTAAGACTTGCTTGCCTTTTAAAACCAGTGCTACTAAATTACCATGCACGAGTCTTATAAAGAGAATAACAGTAATTAATATGCAATATCTTTTGTATCAACCAGTGAGCAATTACCTAACAGTGGGAGTTCTTTAAGGAATAATGATTTGATGTACCAAATAGTGAGTATTCTCTAACGGGATATGAATGGAATCACAGAAAATGCAAAGAAAGAAATGTATATCAGTCAAAGTGGTGATCTTTTTTCCTTTACATATTATCAAGATTGTTTTCCCTTTTTTTGCTAACAAAATATGTTACATAAACACAACAAGGGTTTAACTTATTTCATGTTAAAAAAAATCTAACTATTTATAATCTGTATGACTTTATTTGCATGTGATACTATTTTTTTTTAATAAAAACCTTTTATGTAAAAATATAAAATATATTTTATTTACTATACATTATATATTTTTATTTGATAATAATGCATACAAAATAAATACTTGCACCTAAGTAAAACTGTATCATTTTTATCCAATTATTTTGTAATAATATATGAAATGAAAACGACTAATTCAACTTGGTTCAATGTGATGATTTTCTAACTATAATGCTAAAAGGCACACAATGGCTGGTCTGAACTTAATTTTGATGATACTTTAAGCTTCGTTATTCTTGAAGTAAGGCATTACCTTATTCCTATAATTATAATCCTTTAATACTCTCTCTTCTTTCATTTTTTTATTACTGTTAGTATTAGTATGTCTCTTTCAAATAGTTTAAGACATTACTAAATAATATAAGTAATTGATCACTTTGACTAAAATAAAAGTTCATTTGATTTACGTTGTTCCATATCTTTCTTCATTTTTTAATGTAATTTCTAATGGATTTAAATATGATTGTTATATTAAAAAAAAGTGAAAATGATAAATAATAAATAATGATATATTTATTTAGCATAATATGGAGTTATGATCATCTCCATTAATCTTCAAAGATATAATTATTTTTTTTATTACAATAAAATTATATTTTTGGTTAAAAACAAAGAGCAAAATATATATTTAACTCTTAAAGATCAGTACTTATCTCCTGTCTTGTTATTTTCGTGTTTGCCCTTTGATTAATGGATAGACAACCTCCACTAACTGTTTATTAGTCGCATTTAGTGTTTTTATGTTATGATTATGTTTGTATACAAGTGGGGATTATATACCATCTAAAAAATATATTAACAATTTTTATATAGTTAGTGTTTTATTCATCATTTATATTAAAAAAAATGTATATATTGTTAGTGTAAAAGTCTTCATAAATATTACACATTCATTGGATAAATATTACACTTTTCGTATATAATTATCATTGACTATTAAATATTATGAAGAATGCATATATTGATATTGTATTTGTTTTATATGCTAGTGTAAAAGTCTTTTACACTCATTATATATTGTCATTGCATTTCTCATCATTCATATTTAATCATCATTTATTTTTCAATGAAAAGCTCTCTAAATGAATGGTTAATGACACACCATGTATGAATCTGTAAACTCTCGATGTACAGATAATTAAATATTACACTCTTTAAATATAAATACAGATAATTAAATATTACACTCTTTAAATATAAATACTGCAAATAAGTGATAAGATGTGATGTCTATGTATAAATATATACGATAATGATCCATAAATATTACACTCTTACACAATATATATAAAGTTAAAATAACTAATGAAGGTAATATTTATACCAATGTTGTGAAGCCCGATTCGGACGTCAAGTCGGAAGAGCTTCCATATTAGGTCTAACTGGTTTAAATAGGTAAGTCGTCCGGTTAGACCGGATGATTTTAAGTATAATTAATAATTTTTATATATAATTATATATAAATGTAAAATTTTATATAATTAATAATTTTATATAACTGTATTAAAGTAACATGTCTTTATCTTCTTTGGACCGAAATAAAACAAAACATTAGAGTAATGTTCCATTTTTTAAATTTTAAGTGAATCGTCCAGTTTTTCTCCGGGTTATTCCAGTTTAACTGAGTTTAGCATAGTCGAAGCGGAATTTCTCCGGTCCAGTAAATGATCAAAATGGTTGGATCATCATGTTTGATTCAATTATCACGACATTGATTTATACACTTTCAGATTTGTAAACATACAATATTACTTTTTTCACCATTCATTTTGTTATGATAAAATATTAATAACAATAACAATATATAAAAATAATATATTATTAGTTTATTCATTTTTTTTCTTAATATTTAAAAGTTGAATACAATATTGTTAAAATAAATGTCTGAATACAATATTGTTAAGGCATCAAATCCAATAAAAAAATAAGTGAAGTCCATAAATACATAATGGTAGACAGTTAACTGAAACCAAGACACATGAGAAACAAGACAAGAGTGAGAGAAAGAGAAGTGGAAGGTGTAGGAGTGCGTTCCAAGACACAATGATTACATAGTCTTGGGGAAGCACAAAGGGTGGCGTGAACATACCAAGAGTATAGAACAACGTGGGTGGCTTGACCCAAGTACTACCATTCAACAACAAACACTTAAAAGACCAATGTTTCAAAAATGCCCCGAAAGTAGTAAATAGTTTTTTAAGCAAATGTCATTTCACTTTAAAATATGAGTCGTAAATTAACTATATTATAACCGAAAGGGAAAAAAGTTGATGTACGAATACCTTTTGAAAAATTATTTAAGAAGCATAATCAGTCAAAGAACTGTTTAAATATAAAGATATTATAAAACTAGATATCCACTAGAAAAATTTCCAAGCCCTATATGCAGATGGGTTATTTGTTATCTAAATTGATTAAATTTGTTATAAAGTTGTTGTTTTTAATAGTGAAAAGGTAACACGTACTAATATACCATAAGAGTAAGTCTTTTAATTCATAATAAGTAAATTTTAAACAGAAAAAAATGTATCCAACGATAATATAAGAATTTGATATAATATTAGTCCGCATAGCTGACTCTTCAATTAAAAACTAATACAAATAAATAATAAATAATATAATGATTGTGTATAAATCTTTATACTAAAAAAGTTGTTTCACTGGTCCTTGCTCACCCTATTTTGTTAGTGTTTCATCCCTGCCTATCTTTATTACGCCCATAAGACAGAGTACAATTATACACTATGAAACAGGCACAAACAAGAATGATATCCCATGTATGACACTTCAAATAAGTATAAATATCAATTAAAATATTTACTTTCTCTATTTTTTTAATATGTTAAGATTATAGTTTTATTCATTAGTTAATAGTCCAATGACAATGACAAAAAAGTAACAATAGTCAAAGTTTTAATAGGAGAAAAAAGAAGACAATAAAAAATGTAAAACATTCACTACGCTAGATACGTTGAGCAACAACACATTTTTTGGCTATACGACAGCGAGTTTCACCGCTGTCTATTTGACCGAAGTCGTATACGGTAGTCATTAACCACGCTTCTAAAATTGTTGTTGAATACCACATGTTATAATAGCGAATACTGAGTCATGCGTTGTTAATGAATGGACATATATAACAGCGAAACTTATATGTAGCGCTGTATAACTCATTCTAGTACAACATCGGACCATATAGGTTGCGCTGTAGTAATTTTTGTATACCACAACACTAAGTCTTTGTGTTGTTGTAGTATTAAATATCGCACTGTCTTATATTTTAGGTATAACAGCACACCACTGTATAGGTTGCGCTATCGTAAAATTTTGTATAAAAAGACAATCAAAACTTTCTAAAATATATAATGACCCCAAATGAGTCTTATGATAAAGATAACATGAGGTAATTATCAATATAGTTATTCCATTATCATATGTTATCAAACATATACAATGTTTAAATTTGAATAATGTAAGTCTAAAATAATTATTAATATTTATATGTATGCAGTGACAGTATAAATATTTACACATAGTAACTACATCATTTATTCAAATTAATTTTATTTTAGAATCAATGACAATTGAAAGTGAATGGTGAATAATGAACAGACAGTGTAAAAAACTCTTATGTTATGAGTGCATACATTTTCTCATATTAATTTATTTTTTTTAATAAAGAGAAAAACATTGAAAAGGCACCAGCAGGATAGCTAAACACAGTATAAAAGGTTGGACTAAGATAAAAATAATGATTAAAACTACCTGCTTATTCAGATATAGGATCAATACACATACACAACATTGAGAAAAAATAAAATTATCATGACCCGCATGAAAAAAAATCTCCATATCTTTCCTCAATATGCACATAAATTCTGCAAATATATCATTTTCAATGATAAATGTGCCCATTATGAATTTATCAATATGCACTCTAATACTAACATTAAAATCTTAATAATTATGTTTTTTAATACTGTTAAAATACATTTTGTTATTTTGAATTAATATTGTATTGAAATAATAATTAGTTTAAACTTACTTACTTTTTAATTGATTAATTAGTTTTGGCTATTGGGTTAATTAGTTTTAATTCCTTTTATATATAAAAGACATTCATTCTAACTTTCTAATTAATTCAATATTCAATCAATTCATTCAATTTATTTAATCAATCAAATACACAATCATTTTTTTTTTTTTGCCTAAAATTTGCTTACTGCGTGCTTTCCTAGCTCCAATCCGGAGTGAGTAATGCATCTTTCAAATTGTATCATTGGTTGTTAATATTTTTGACTAAGTGAATAAGAGTACTACATGTTCTCTTAATTTCTCTTTATTTTTATTAATGAATTTTATTGCTGATAAAAAAATTGTGGATTAGAATTTTAAAAATCTTAATAATAATGGATTAAAGTTTGTTAAATCCAAATAATTTTATGGAAAATAATATATTCTACTACAAACTACATCATAATAACTAATATTAATAGGTGCATACAAAGTTTATTAATGATTGATTTACAAGTAATTAATATGTGTCACTTTCTTGAGAATGATTTATAGAAATATTTAGTAGGAGAATATTTAGAATATATATCATTACTCTAATTTTATATCTATCATATCTGCCCCCACATAGAATGAAAGCTACAACATAGGAGGACATATATATGGATAATGGCGTAAGAAGAAAGGAAAGTGAAGTAGTAGTACTCAAACATGCTCTATATATTCTAGGTAGAGGGGTGTGAGTGGGGAGAAAGCTTGCGATAAAAGAAGATATGGAAGAAAAAAACAAAGAAACCAAAAAGTGACCAACAATGCACAAAGGAAAAGGAAAGTTTTGTTCAAGTTAAAATTATATTGAAAAGGGTCACTACCTTACTCTGCACAAAGGTTTGTGGCAGAAAAAACCTACCAAGTGAAAGAGATTTGACATTGAGCCAAAGAAAGAGAAATATCTAAGGTCTTGGCCTTTTCTTTCCCCGCCTACCACTACAATGAGAGAAGAAAACGAAGAAAGTAACTTATTCATGTGATAGAATTACAAGAACATAAAAGAGTGCTGGTTTCATTATAGATATTCTCTCATATGTTGTCATGTATTAATGAAAATGAAACAAAACCAATAATAATAATAAAAGTTAAAAAAATCAACTGACATGTTATATTTTCACTAGTCGAAACAACTTATATGATATAGAATATGAGACAAGAGATTATTCACGAGAACCCGCCATCACACATCAAAAGAAGGTTTGTGTCTAACTTTTATTAATTTATTCATTTTATTTAATATTTCATCTTTTCACTAACCCATGTCCTTGAATATACCCTTTTCATTTTTATTCCTTGTGCAACTATAAAGCAAACTTCTCCAAACTCTTTTATTCTTTCAATTCCTCTTTTTAGTCATATCAGACAAAACAAAATAAAATATTGTATTGGAGTAATTTTTTAACAATGAAAAGCTTATGTGATTTGAGTATCTAGAGTCTCATGATTCAAATAGTGCTCTTACATCTTTTAATTGATAGCAGAATTCAAACTCAAATAGTCATAAAATATGAGTTGCATTTTTATCAACTTGGCCAACCATCTTATGAAAAAACTATACATATAAAGCTACCTCATCTTTTTACATTTGAATCTCCAATACTTTTTCATTTCAACTAAATATTCTTATATAAAGCCTTGTGGTTTGGACACTTCAATAGAGTTCATATATAAAACAGGAGCTATATTTCAAGGAAAATGAAAAGGGAAGATCAAGGACAGTGTTCTTCTCAGTCTCTCAATAATTTCCAGACTTATCAAGAACAATTACTCTTTCAGCAACAGTTGATGCAGCAACAAGACTTAAGTGGAGTATCTCCTATATTTCAACCATGGTCTATGCCACAGGTTCAACATGACCCTTATTTTGTCCCTCCCAAAAGTTTTCATTCACCCTATTCAAGCTATTTCAACAGAAGGGTTCCTTCTCTTCAGTTTCCATATGAGGGTTGTCCTTCTTCTGAAGAACTTAGGATATTGTCAGAAACCCTAAGTGTTCATCAACATGGTTCAGCAGCACCCTTTGGGCTCCAAGCTGAGCTTGGAAAGATGAGTGTTGAACAAATTATGGAGGCTAAGGCTCTTGCACAATCTAAGAGTCACAGTGAAGCTGAAAGGAGGCGCAGAGAGAGAATCAATAACCATCTTTCTAAACTGAGAAGCTTGTTACCTAGCACAACCAAAGTAAGTTAAATTGATTTGTTCCAAAAAAGTAAGTCTAATCTAAAATATATATATTATAGTAGTAATTAATAACTATGAATTAATTTTTATCTTCTGTTTCGTCTATATATTTGTTTGGATGAAAACAATATTATTACTATTACTAAATCATCTCAACTCCAAGAAAAATGTAGAACATAAATTATAGATCTTTATGCGTTTTATTATAATGCGTTTACAACATGTTGTATATAATATAAGACTCTTATAGATGGTGTACTTTTTTCATCAATGGCTTTTCAATGGAAAGAGTTATAATTTGTAAAATGACTAAAATCTTTTCAAGATTCTATCTGTTTCTTTTGTCTGATAACAACAAAATCAATATCTATTGTTTGTGTTCTTTAATTTCACCATCTTTTTTGCTTTGCTAGTTCTTGTATTTACACTGCTTTCTTCTTCTTTTTGTTATTTTAGTATTCTTTCTCATTAACTTTAATTATGTTTAGTATTCTTTTTTAGTCTCTCTATATGGTAGCTTTTAGGAGGTAATTATCTTAGATCTTGTCCTATACGATGTCCCATGTAATTATAATGAAAAATAATAATAAATGTTTAAATTTTTTAATTAACATATCATGTTCTTTTGTACGGAACATTACATTAGACATAATTTAAGAAGACAGAGCTCTGTTCAGCAACAAAGGAAATGGAAAGGGTAACAAACAGGAGATTAAAGGGGTATATATTAAGTGGTAATGTCCCATGGTTGATATGATAAAGAGGAACCAAATAACAGTTGAAAAGCTTCATAAGGAAAACTCTTGCCGGATAATGTTTAATCAGTCAAATTCAGTTGAAGAATGAATGAAAGAGAAATATTAAAGCCAAGAGTGACAAAACTAGCATCTTTATGTCAGTGACACAAACACAATATCTACCTACCTATCTTACCTATAATATTAGTATCATGCTGCATGACACCATTCAAAGAAACCCACTGGTTTGTTCCATTTAATCTCTATCATCAAGCTTCAAACTACGTACCTCATAACATCTACAAAACCACATCATTTCTTTTCATACCAAGTGCAATTTCAGTTTTTTTTCCTCTTAATTTCCTTTGTTTTAGAAAACCCAAGTTCATAATTTGTGGATGGTAACACATGTTGTGATTATAATATTTTGGTTGTGGTGGCTATCACAATTGTTGACTTTATTAGCCGTATTTTACTTACATCAACCCATACTATATATGATGCAATGGAGTCTCAACACAAATGGATAGGATCTACTGTCCAATTATGTATGTCACTCTTATGCCTTTCTTTATAACCAAGATTCCAACAACTAGAACCATTATTTCAAACTATGAAAATTAAACCCTATAGGTTTTGAGCAATAAGAGTTTTATACATGGGAAAGGAAGAAAACTAAAAATGAGATTTGATCCTAAGGCTTTAAACCGCAACAGAAGCCAAAATGTTAAAGTTTAAGTATTTCTTACTTTCACTAATATATTTGACAATAATGTTCTTAAATTTTTTCTTCATTCTATAATTTGTGTAGACAGATAAAGCATCATTGTTAGCAGAAGTGATTCAACATGTAAAGGAACTAAAGCGTCAAACATCATTAATAGCAGAAACAAGTCCACTTCCCACAGAATCCGATGAGTTAACAGTGGACATAACTGATAATGAAGATGGAAAGTTTGTGATCAAAGCTTCACTTTGCTGTGAGGATAGAATAAATCTTTTGCCTGAACTCATCAATGCATTGAAAGTATTAAGGTTAAGAACATTCAAAGCTGAGATCACAACACTTGGTGGGCGCGTGAAGAATGTGTTGTTCATCACTGGTGAAGAAGATTCAAGGTGCAATAGTGAAGAACATAGCTATAATCAGCAACATTATTGTATTAGTTCAATACAAGAAGCACTTAAGGCAGTGATGGAGAAAAGTGTTGGAGATAATGAGTCTGCTTCTGCAATTGTCAAGAGACAAAGGACTAATACAATAACAATATCCTAGAAAATATTATAAAAGGGTCTTTATAAATTTTATATGATTCAAGACCTATTATTAGTATCGTTCATAGTTGTTATATATTTCTATTTTTTGAATTAATTGCATTATTTATATGTTAGGTTTTTTGTTTTGGGTGTGCTTCTTTATTCATTTTTCAAGATGTGCTGAAATTTTTTATTATATAATGAACTTTCTTCATCAACATCACCATGGAGCAAATGAAGTAATGATAGTGTGGTGGTTTCTTTTTACATGAACTTGTTGAGTCCAGAGAAAACCAATGAACTATGGAAAAACTCCAAAAATACCTCTTAAATTTTACTTAATGTACATTTAAGTCTCGGAGCTTTTAAAACATGTAAAAACACCCTATAAACTTTAGGTTGGGTGTGAAATGACTCCCTAAATTTTGCATCAAATGAAAAATATCTAGAACATATAATGATATAAGAAATTGATGTCAACAAGACTTTCCATTAACCACATATTGGACACTGCTAGGGTGAACGCTGAACTGGGATCTGCTGTCCCATTTGGTGTCCCAAATGGTGTACCGGGCCAATCATATTGTCTTATTTAATTAAAATAAAAAAAATTAAAAATATAAAATAATAATTTATATTATTTAGTGAATTTTTATTGGATGGGGACAAGGGGTCATGATCCATTTGGGATAGAGGATCTCTGTCCATGGCTTTGGATTAAGAACATATCGAGGGTACAATTTTCCTTTTACTGGGATTGACTCTCTAAACCTCTTCTTTGTCTAAATATCAAGTTGTAACCTTCATTTTACTTTTTTCTTTATTTGGCTTGTAATATCTTCTTCTCTCTAATAAAATTCTTTTGCTATCAAAAAAATATAAAATAAATTTATGAAATGTGTGAATGTGCTAAAATAAAACTATAAATTTTGTTATATATGTAAATGATAACAAGATTGATGATCATATATACACATAAATAAATGAATAGAGGGAGCCCTTTTCCATTCTAACCAGGTCATTCTTCCTTATCATACTAGACTCACTAAATAAGATATATCTTCCTCCCAAAACCATGTTACACATGCATGAGAGCTTTTCTTGCACTTCCATCATAATCAACACAATGGCATAAAAACAGTAGTGTAACAAATATGAGTTAGGATCCTCTTCATGACAGATACTTCAAAAAGCAAAGAAAAATATAATTTTCAATTACATATTTATCATTCTAGTTATAATAAAATTACATTTTTTAATATTAAAAACAAAAATGAAATATATGCATTTGTCTCTTCATTAATGGAGATGATCCTTATTTAACAAAATATTTTGGTTCAAGCCACTAAGCCCACTTCAATGTTATACTAAGCTACCCTCAAGCCTAAAGTTTATATTTGATGGCCCATAAAGGTCAAAATCTAAACCATGGACTCTAATGCTTTGTTTGGTTTATGAGAGAAAGTGAGAAGAAAAAAATATGTGAGAGAGAAAATAAAGAGAAAGAAAAAGGTGAGAAAGAGAGTTGATTTTTATAGTGTTTGGTAGGAGAGAAATGAAAAAAAAGAGGAAGAAAATAGAGAAATGATATTATTGTAAATAACAAAAATACCCTTTCTTAATAAAGAGTGGAGAAACATTATTATATTTGTAATTATTAGTTTTAATAATTTTAAAATCCATATAATAATAATATTTTTATTTTAGATTTAATTAATAATTATTTAAACTTTTATAATAGTACTTAAAAATTATTTAATATACATAAATGTAATTAAATTATTTTTGTTCCACTAAATTAGATCAATGGTTTTTTTGAATATTTTACAAAATACATCACTTTTACTCATCTTTCTCCTCATTTTTGGAGAGAAATGAATTTTGTGGGTCCCACACCCTTTTCATCTACTCCACCCTCTCTTTCTACTCAACCAAAGAGGTGAAAATCCCACTTTCTCTTATACTTCTCTCCTTTCATCTCTTTCTCTCCTTACTCTCACAAATCAAAGGAAGACTAAGTTTATATTGGATTTAATATTAATATTATATAAGATAAGATGTCAACTTTATGACAAGTAACATGATTTGTTATCATTGTTAGTTGAGGAGATATGGACAACCAAATGTTATGGGTATATCATATCCAATAGGATTACTACGTGGCACCAAGAATAAGAATGAAAAGCTAAATAATCCAAAATTAGTTTTATACAAAGTTTTATGTTTTTAAATAATTTTTGTCCACTTTATTAGGCGGAGAAAAAATAAAGTTAGTAAATTTATTTTTATCTAGAATTTCTTCTGCACTTGTTACATGGAAAAAAATGATTATATTTATTTTCATTTGAATCATGTAAAAGAATGTAATCATCAATAAACAAAATAATGACAATACTTAATTATACTTTTCAGAAATAAATATCAACTAAAAAATAATAACATATTTTTTTAACAATCATTAACAAATAAAATATCATTTTTGGATAATGTATGTTAAGGCGTAACAAATTGTTAGAAGGATATATTATTTTTGTAAGAAAAATATGCATGTTTGACTAAAAAATTCATGTTATACCAAAATCCAGTGTTTGACTGAAAAACAGAAAAGAACTTCACCAGTAAACAAGAAAGAAAAGAAGAAAAAACTTTGCTTTGACGTGAAAGAGAAGGTAGAGAGAATTTAAAAATAAAAACTAAGAACATTTGTTCAAGACAGTGATGCTATCAAGGTTTTATTACCTAAGTCACTGTCATCTCAATGCAACCCGAGACATTTTCACATAAATCTGTGTGATAGTTTCATCATCTCTTTCAGTTCCTTAAATCTCATTTCTTAAACAGTCAGAGAGAGAGAGAGAGAGAGAGAAACGTGTGTTTCAGTTTCTGTCTGTGTCAGAAATTACTTATTTTTTGTCCATATTTTCTTTCTCTCTCCTTTCTCTTTCCCTTTGGAGTTCATTTTCTGAGGAAAATATTGGTTGGAAGGAGAGTGATGAGTTGGAAAAGAGTGGCTCAATCTTTTCAAGCTCTCATAGCTCATGCCTTGCTCTTTTCCTTCACTCTTATCCTTTCTCTAAAGCTTGACCATCTTCTCCCTTATACATGGACATGGTGGTGAGTTTTTTTTGGTTACCCACTTCATAAAATGTTGAAATGAATCAAAGGGTATCAACAAAAAATTTAGCTTTGTATAATTTTCATTTTCAATTGCCATGTATAGCTTTGTGATAGAAAAGGAAAATTCTCTTTTGAATGTTAATTTTTTAAATGAACATTGTTGGTTCGTGTGCTATATTCTCTTCTCCTTTTGTTGTTCAATCTACACATGAATATTTTTTGTTGTAATTGTGAGAGAAAATGATATTAATTGAGGAGAACGTGACTATGTTTATTTCTTTGCCAAAAGTTTTTCTTTCCATGTATGCCCTATAATTTGTTGTGTATTAAATTGATTGACCATGTTTATTTTCTTTTTTTATTCCTTTGGACAAGGGAAAACCTTAGTTTGAGTTTCTTATTACTGCTTTCTGGAATTTCTAATTAATCTTTTACATGTTTTCCTGGATTCCTATGTTTTCATGTTCTCTGTCCCAAAGAAAGTGAAGAGAGAATCTATTCCTTTCAATGTGGAATGAAGATTTAATACATTTACCAAATTTGTTAAATATGTATCTCTACTCGGTTCAGCTAGTAAGGGAAAGACTTTCCTTTTAAGGCTTAGTTAACCTTACAATGTTATGCCCTCTTCTCCCCCTTAGCTTTGTGTACAAGTCACCACATAAACCTAATTAAGATTATTTATTTATTTATACATGATCCATATCCATAAGAATAGGCTAATAAGGTTTTCCAACCATAATACATTAAACATTAGGATTTAGGAGCCTTATTCTCCTCTGCCTCACAAATTAATCACTTCTTTACAGTTTCTGGTTGGTATTGTTCTCAGCCAAATTTACTATGGATACTGATCATTAAAGGAACATGTCAATGGTATTTGATTTGAACATTAAATGATTAGTCTTATGATGGATGCATGAGCTATGATTGTACATGACCCTGTTCTTGTTTTATTCTTTTTGGCAGGGTTGTATTTTCTCCTCTTTGGCTTTTCCATGCTGTAGTAGCTCGATGCAGGTTTTCCATGCCTGCTCCGTCGATGCCTCATGGTCGCCAAGTAAGATACGCTGCTTGCAACATATCTTTCTAGTGTTTTAGAAAATTGGAAATTTATCATGTAGTTGGTTTTTGTTACTGAAGTAAAAATAAATTGTGTATGGGCAGTGGGCTCCTTCTCATTCAGTCGTAGCGACTCCATTACTTGTCGCATTTGAGCTACTTCTCTGTATGCATCTTGGCAGCAGTTACGGTATGCAACATTTCTTGTGGCACCATTGATGTTATTGACCATTGTATTCTTCATGTCAAGATAAAATGAAATACTTCTTGAATAATAATGCATTGAAACGATGCAGCGGTGAATTTAAAGATCGTCTTCTTACCCCTAATAGTTTTTGAAGTGGTTGTTTTGATTGATAACATCAGGTATCCTTTTCTATTTATAAGCCTACTAAAATTTGTGCTCCATTAGTTTAGGAGCTTGCACTTACAGTTCAATTCATTCATAGCCCTCCATCTTCTGTAATATTATCTTGAACTGTCTTTGGTGATAGAATCACCAAATCACTCAAATGTTATAAATGATGTTTAAAGTAACATGTTATTTAGGTTCTGCTTTCAAAAATCATTTAGAAAATTGTTAAGTGTCATAACTTTAATAGTTGACCTGTATGGCTAGGCATGGTTAGGAATTCATGATCAATGCTAATTAACTATACAAGATGAAAGTTGCAAAACTGTTTTTATGTTCTTCTATCAAATGAATATTTTAATGACAAAAATCTCTTTTCATAGGATGTGTAGAACTTTGATGCCTGGAGATGATGAAAATTTGACTGATGAAGCAGTATGGGAAACTCTTCCTGTAAGATATTCTTCATTGGTTGATGTTAGGGTGTCATTGTTTTTGGTCATTCCTATCATTGTCCATTCAACACTGAAGAGGAAGATGAATAATATTTCACATTTCTTCATGTTTGAAAAAAGCCCGTCTTTCATTAAATCGCTTTTATGGCCATGATTTTCAAGGGTGTACTATAATTTGTGTCATTCTAAGTTATGGAAGAATGCTACCAGATTGACAATGGAATAACTAATATGCTATGACTTATTAAGTTGTACACTGTAATGCACATTTCACCAGTTTTCATGTAACCTTTGTTCATTCAGCATGAGTATGGCACTTCTGTATCTCATTCCTCTTTCATACAATACAAGTAAGAATATATAGAGAGGAAAAAGGGATTACCTATATGCCATTTAAAACATTTTCTTCCATCTTAATAGTTGACATTACCTTATTCAAGATTTGTCACTACAAAGAAAACTTTTTTAAGTCTTTTATTCAGTAGATTATGTGATCTTGATTTTGTTATATTTAACCAAAAGCTTAATACTAAATCATTCATTTATGTTTTCTAGCACTTCTGGGTTTCAATAGCCATGGTCTTCTTTATTGCTGGTACAACATTCACCCTTCTTAAGATATGTGGTAAGTTTTTATTTTTTTTTTCTCAATAACAATAGTTAATTGTGAAATTAGCTTTTGTTCAATCTAATTTCATTGTTAATTTGGAGCTGATTTTTATAATAACAACCGTACCTTAGTCCCACTGGGTGGGCGGACTACATGGATTGAAGAAGATTATAATGCTCTCTCATAAATCATGTTCATTGACAAAACATTGATCTACTGAATCATATTATCATCTCTGCTACATTGAGTTTATTCTCTTGTTGATATTTTATCACCTAACATCCGATCCCTTTTAACATTGTGAGTCTTATAATTGTGCACCATAAAATTTTCCCTTAAACCGGAGTGACACATTTCAATCATATATGACACCTGAAGCACTCCGACATTTCAACCACTTCGTTTGAGTCCTATGGTTTACATCTTCCTCAATTTTAAAATCATTTTGTATGATTGACCCATGATACTTAAATTTAGTGACTTGTGGTATGGCATGATCTTCAATTTTTACCTCTACAGGAATGTTTGTCCACCTCTTATTAAACTTATACTCCACCTAAATGTCTTACTTAAACATATATGAAGGTCGTGTGCTTCTAAAACTTATTTTCATATTTCTAACTTCCCATTTAATTCCTCTCTCTCGAGGCTCCAACTAAGATGATATCATTCGCAAAAGTCATATATTGTCATACCAGTTCTTGGACATGCTTAGAAAGCACTTCCAACTATGAAAATAGGGACATGAATTTTACATGCCTCTAGAAACCCTTTAAAACATTCCTCTCTCTTTCATCCAACTCCCAATACTATGTTGAAATGAAGAGTACTAAAAGTCTCAAGTATCTGGAATAGGAAGCAATCCAAGAAATACTTAAACAAAATACAAAGATGCTAACCAATACAGATAGTGTAATAAAAGCATATATACTAATAGTTTTGATTCACAAAAGTGAAAAGAATAAATTGATTATATTCCCATGTGTTTCAAGGATACTGTATGATTATTTAGGGTGTGCGGTATAAATGCACTGTTTCATTATGACTGATACTTAATCTTTTTGTTTCTAAGTTTCTTTCAAATACATGCAGGTGATGTTGCTGCTCTAGGCTGGTGGGACTTATTTATTAACTTTGGGTATAATCAATGTAGCATATGACTGTTTAAGTATTTGGCATTAGTCTTGCCTCTCCCTACATAAAAATCCTTGTATTCTTTTGCAGCATTGCACAGTGCTTTGCATTTCTTGTTTGTACAAAGTGGCACAATCCAACAATTCATGGAAACAACATCATTACAGAACCATGTTCGTCATCTTCAAGTACCGTTAGATACACGGAATGGAGTAGTAGAGGCTTTCTTGTTTCCTCAGATGAAGATAGGCAGCAAAATGGGTGCTGCAATCTGCAGGACATTGGAGGGCATTTTATGAAAATTCCAATCATTTGTTTCCAGTTACTTCTTTTTATGCATATAGCGGTATCATAGATGCTAACAAAATCCCTATCTCAGATTTCTGCGCATTTAATTTTTTCTTTTCTCATTTTTTCCTTTAAACTATAGGGAACACCATCAGATGCGAAATATATGCAACACCGGATCATATTTTCCCCGCTTCTTTTGTTGCAAGGAGCTGGGGTCCTATTTGCAGCATATAGATTAATAGAGAAGATAGTTCTTTTGCTGTACAATGGAGATGTTTCTAGAACATACACATCTATAGCATCAAAATCCCTTGATTGCTTTGGGTTCTTTCGTCATGGCTCAAGGTATCAATTTACATTTGATTGACTACAAGTCTAAAAGAATAAAGTTATGTTTGTTAGATTCTGTACTGAACTTCCAAAAACTTAAAAGTGTTACTGAACTAACATGGAGAATTTGTCATTGGATGCACTTCCCCTCTTAACAGGTTGCTTGGTTGGTGGTCAATAGATGAAAGAAGTAGAGAGGAAGAAGCTAGGCTTTATTGTGCTGGGAGTTCCGGGTAAATACTCGGCTCTACGTCATGCACTCATGCCCTTATATAGCATGAAAATAACATGTTTCTCTTAGGAACCTCAAATTCTATAAAATTCTTTTTTTTTCTTCTGAAAATAGCAAAGCTTTCTCAGTAATATGTTTCAAAACTTATATAGAATTGTGAGAGCTAGTTATAACTATATATATCATGTTGACAAATGACAATTGAAGTGTGCTTGTAATATAGTATGCTTTGTTCTTTACTTTATGCTCCCAAACTCTCTTTAGAGATTAAGTATTTGCACCTTATGCCTTTGCTATTTAGGTATGATACTTTCTCCCCTGATACAGTGAAGAAAATGCCTAGAGCAGATCTCGTTGACGAGGTAAAGACATGGTTTCTTTATTTTAAGTTATAACTACTGCATTATTTCTTACATCATAGATGCCTTATTTAAAAGTGAACTAGTTAAACCAATTGCCTTATGTATCTTTTCCATATATGCAATAATCACATTTATTTATAACTCAGATTTGGAGACTACAAGCTGCATTAAGTGAGCAGACAGAAGTTACAGAGTATAGCGCGGAGGCATATGAAAGACTTCAAAATGTAACATTCTCAAGCTTGGTTAATTACTCCTTGCGTTATTTATGCTCAAGTCGCCGAGTCTAGAATAACTTTTAAACCATACCATTATCTAACACACTTAAAATTGATTGAAAAATCTATCAGGAGAAGATCTTATGTAGAGTTTGCTTTGAAGAGCAGATTAATGTGGTTCTGCTTCCTTGTAGGCATCACATTATTTGCAGGTAAGAGCCCCATCATTGCTCTTTCTGCCACTCTCTTCTGCTACTCACCCTTCCAACAGAACATAAAAATGGACTACATTTTAAGTATTACCACTCTTCTCTCAAAATGCATGAAGTTCGCCACTATTTTTTCTTAACAATCGTATCGCCTTTTAAGGAAGAAATTTGCAGCAAGGTGTTGTTTTGGTAAAGAATCTGTTAAAAATGGTTAATATTATTAGTGTTAAGAATCTGTTTTGATTTTGTTTCTGTTTTCGACTTTCGACTTGCATGGTGGATTACAGTAGTTGCAGCGAAAAATGTAAAAGGTGCCCTGTCTGCCGTGTCGTGATCGAGGAACCGCTGCTTGTATATGATATGTAGAGTGAGTTCAATGAGGAAGTACAGGTATCTTACCATGTAGCTTGTGTTTTTAGATGAGGCAAGCACTCAGGACTACCAATTTCTCTGCTTATAGATATGATGATCATAAGTTTGTGTATAATATAAATTTTATATATTCAATTCATTGTAAGTACTGTAAGTTTACATCCACCAATTATAGTTGATTCTTGCAATCCTTTCCTAGGCTAGACCTGTTTAAGGTAAAATATGACATAGTTTAACTTGTTTTCACCCTTGCTATACATATAATTTTAGTATAAGTAAAATTATTATACATGTAATTTTAATATAAAAATATATACAAAAATATAATTTAATTATTAAAGTTAGATGAGTCTAGTTGAAAGTACATATTAGCCCATTTAAATGTAGAAAATGGTGGTTTATATAGGCTAAAAGATAGTTAGACTAAAAATTCAGTTTTGAATTTACCTATTTTGCACTATATAGTATAGCTTTGATTTTTTTTTTTTAAGTAGACTAACAATTCAGACCTATGTTCCTATATGCTATATAGGATCGGCTTGTTTAAGGCATAACATGACTTAACTTGAGTTGTCATGTTTTCACTCTTACTCAAGAACAAAGATCTTCTATCCCAAGAAAATTTTATCATCATATTTCTAACCAATGAAATTTCACAAACTAATATAAAAATATTAATTTTTATTTTTATAATTTTTATTTTTAATTAAATTTAAATGAGACATTTCTATTTAGGTGGGGACAGATAGAAAGTGAGACAAGAATGGAGATGTATAATCTCATTCCATGAAATTAATTTGGGCCGTCAATCTCATGGTTTAATTTGCCACACCTATTTCCCAATAGTCTGATTATGTGGGTGTAGCAGTGAGCACCCAAATACAGAGCATATCTTAACGGCACCCCTTAACAATAATGTGTAACGTGGGAAGTTGTCTTTCTTAATGGGATTATTATGTGTTTATATCATTATTAGGATGATTGATATTAGAGAATATATATATATAATACTTACTCTATCATTGATATCATTGATGTGACCGTGGGAGAAACAAAAGGACATGGTGGGGTTTAGGATAAGTGGGCGCACGTGGTGCCATAAGGCTGCCATTTGACCAAACCAAACAGGTAAAACCTTTTTCTGTCTTACCATTTTGGCCAACATCCACATTCTATCTTAATTCATTTTAACATTTCAGTTAAGTTATCAAATATTGGTATTTATTTGTTATTAAGTTTCTTAAAATTTCTTTTTTGGTTTATTTTTTATATAACATACCAAAAACTGCCTGATACGCTAGAATTTAAGTAAAGTAAAAAAATGCAAATTATATTAATACATATAAAAGGATAGGGAGGATACCTCCTACCTCCACCATTGCTACTAACAAAGTAATAATCAATCTCAATATTTTTGTGCACTCATAATAATAATAGTCAAGAAAAATAGAAGGGTTTAACAATAATAGTAAAACTTATATAGGAATATGCCCATGAAATCACAACAAATCGTTATTTTTTAAAATTTTAAAAAAGAAGAAGAAAATAAGTGGAAAACCTAAAATAATAGAAAAGTATAACCACACAAAATAGAGAGAGAAAATAAAAAGGAAGTAAGAATAGAAAGAAATCTAAGTAGAAGAATGGATGGGGTCAACATTTTTCTTAAAGTAAATAAAGTTTATTGAGATAAAAATATATGGAGAACAATTAAATGGGATCAATAAGGTGTTGAATATCTTATTAGATCCTCATATATATGCAAAAAAATCAAAGGTTGAAGAGTAGATTTTGCTACACTAAAAAAGTCCTATCAAATGGGATAAGACCGTCAGAAAAAAGCAGCAAACATTGGGTGGAAAAACTTCTAACCCCTTAAATGGATACGAATGGAATATTTATCCATATGGCCAATCCAACTTACGATAGGAATAAAATCTTCATGAAGATTGGAAATAGAGAGATTGATGTTATTATTTGTTTTTTAGTGTGTGATTCTTGTTTGCTGACTAGCAAATTACTCTATTAAAATATTAAATAGGTTATAAATAACTATAAAATGTCAAATCTATAAAGATTTGTTTGATATTAATCTTTCAACTAAAAATTGATATTCTAAGTTGGTTTTAAAAAAGGTTTTTGTTGGTTTGTTTGCTTAATTAATTATTCATTAATTGATTAAACTATTTAGAATAAAGATATTGTGATTGAATTTTACTAATCACAATACATATTTGATTCATCAATACTATTTTATTTAGTTATGATTCTTTCACAACAATGAACCTCAGTGATACTAAAAGCTATTGCATTAGTCAATTTAATAGTTCATGAAACATATCTTTATGTCTAACAATTCTATTGATAAGATCAAGAATAATGTCCACAAAACACAACTCCATGTCTAGTAGTCTATGGTTATGAAATTGAGTTTTAATGCAATATATCAATTGTACTAATCATAAGTGTCTTGGTCATATTAGTATTTATTGATATAGTTCTATGTCTAGCGACTATACTAATCATAAGAGGCTTGCATGATGCTACTTTAGATGAGCATGGTTTCTGTGCTGAGCCCATGTTGTTTTTGTCCGAAAACCTAGCTTTTTGCTATTTTTCCTCAAATTTTGATTTGTACAAACACTTTAGGGTGATGTTTGACCATTTAACATATATTAATCATTTATGATTAACTTATGATATTTTGGCACTTAAACTCATCTTATTGAATTCTATTCATTATCGATTTAATGTTCTTCATCTCCAAACTCTTAAAGCATGACCATTCATATGTTTGGACATCTATATGATATTTGTATTTTAAGTGAAGTTAGCATTTGTATATCAATATCCATAATCGGGAGTTTCATTGTTTATGGGACTATAGAAAAAGTGAAGAGCTACTCATAAGGTAATGATTTGGTTTATTTGATGAGAATCTTAAGGCAATGGTATGGCACAGATACAAGTTATACACACTTATCGTCTGATACTAGTTGTTAGAACCCATGATTAAGGAGTCTTCAACCACCCATGAGGTTATGGGAAGAGTTGAACTATTCATAAGTGGAAAACCACATCTTTAATAAAAACTCTAAACAACCATTGTATGACTTTTATTCACTTATAAATTCTTTCGCTTTTTTCATTTTATCGACGGTGTAACTCCATACTTAAATATAATCAAGATTAAACTAACATGATAATCATATCATACATTGTTTGGGTCACTAAACTCTAATTGTAAACATATTGTTATATTATGTCATTCTTATGTTATACCAATTACTTCTATCCTTTGAATTTTAAATTGGGGTTTTAGAGTGGTAAAGGCCTTAGGAAATTTTTTTTGAGTATTGTAGTTTGACTACACTATCCCACGTATGAGGTATGTTTTGAGTTATTTACATAATCAGTTTAACTTTTTGAGGAGTAATGAACCACATCTATGACTTTAGTGAAGTCGTGAACCAGGAATGCGATTTCCTGGAAGAACTTGTGCATGTGAAAGGGAGACTATTTTCAAAGTCATTATTGAATGTTTGAGTAACTAATCGAGGTTTAATAGGAAGCATGGGCCCACCTAGCTTGTTGAGACGTGAGAAACATGAAACTTGGCTGGAACCAAATAATTCAATAAGGCCCACACACACATATCGATTTGACCGCAAACTAGTGTTATTTGTTTGTTGGTTGAGCTGAAGTTGTGTCTGGTGTCAGAATCTCAAACAATGTTATTATTTCTCAACAATATATGATAATTTTCTTAATATACCTTATTTAAGTTTATATAAGATAAATTATCCATTAGAAGATATTAAGGAAGTGTTTGATGTTGTTAGTTTTAAAGACAAGAGTATCAAAACACAATCCCACTTCTCCAAGATTGGAAGACAACAATATACATTAATTCAACCTTCCCAATTGTCAGTGTACACTGTATACCAACCAAAAGTTGTTGTCTTTGTTTTTGTGTTGAGCACAATTGAAAAGGAAAAAGGATATATAATCACGAGAATGCCTAATGAAATTTATATATATATATATATATATATATATATATATATATATATATATAATACACATACATTCTTTTTATTTATAATATATATATATATATATATATATATATATATTTATATTTGTTTGCTAGGTGTTGGACCGTTGGGTATACGTATATCATTTGTTTAGTGAATTGTGCTGATATCAGCAAGGTTTGTGAAGTAATAATCCATTCAATTTTAAAAAAAGAGTTAAACTCTTATTTTATATCTTTTAAATATTTTCTGAAAATAGTGCAATGAAGTAATTTTAGAAAATATTTATGAATATATTTAAATTTACTTACGAATGGACAAAATATAGTAACTTTTGAGCTATTAAATCTTGAATGGTATATTTTTTCTTCGTCAAAATAGTTTTAGAAAATAGTACAATGCGTGTTATGTATGTATAGCTGACACCCTTATCTTTTTCAACTATACGTTTTTTAAAATTACATCATTATGATTGTTGAATTTTAAAATTAAATAGAACATGATAATAATATTAATAACTTAACTTAAGCTCTTCTAAATTTGAGATAAAATATGGAAAAAAATTCTTTTAAAATGTCTATCTTTTAATATTTAATTTATAATAAAAATCATCTATAAATGTGTATATGTATAAACCAAGTTGAAGAGATGGTACTTTTTTTAATAATTAAAATATATTTTTGTTATGCTTTGGATTCAAGCTACAATCACTTTATAGATATTGCCCTTTTGGGTAAAAGGAAAAAGGTACATTCCATAAACCATATAAAATGTTATAACTGTGCTGGCAGTTCCAATACTACACTCATCAACATAATCTCTCCTTCAAATGATTAACTGGCTGAGTAAAAAAAAGTTAAATTTGATTCAAATAAATGTAATTATATATATTTTGATATAAAATTTGTGTGAATAATAAATTGGGACCTTATAAATATAAATATTGTTAGAATTAAAAGCGAATTATTAATTAGATAATTATTTCTTTTAATCTTGATCGTTCAAATAAAATTTGATTCATATTAATTATTTTCATTATTAACTTTTAATTTTAACTCAACCCATCCTTAAAACATTAGTATCTTTTAATTTTAACTAATCCAGTATGTTGTGTGAGACAGATTTATATTCCTCTTTTTATATGAAAATATTTGAGTGGCCAACAATTTCTTGTTGATTTGAGTGTGGTTCCAATCTACTCATTTCCACTCTTTTTGAATGACAAAACTAAGAAAGAGTTTGAATGAATCAATTTCACAGACAATGAGTGCAAAGCCTAAGATGAAAGGAATCAATAGAAAGGTTGAAAGCAGAAAAGGAGTAAAATGAAATATCATCAGTATATGATAAAATCATAAGATTGAAATTATATATCATTATAATTCATTGTTATTCCGATGTACATAAAGCCTAGCCATGATGCACAAAATATAAGGTCACAAACCCATACAAAAATTGTTGCACTCTTCCATAATATTCACCCGTTAGCTATTTACAACTCCACCATGAATCAGAGGGGGAAAAAGAAGAAAAAGAAGAGAAGAATGAACAGAACTTGTACTTCAAAAAGTGTTCAAGATTCAAGTACTACTAGTCATGCCAACATAGGAGCATGATCACACACCTTCTTATTATGTATAGCTTAGCCCTTTGTTCCCTAAGGACCCCTCCCACTCCTTTGTTTGATACCCTTCTCTTTGACCCTCCAATGGTAGCATTTCCCATCTTCATTTCTTCACTTATCTCTTTTTCTTTGCTTATGGTTAAGCTTTGAACTTGTGTTATGTGTGAGTGACTTGGTTTAAAAATGATATGTGGGGGTTCTTATAGAGCATGGGGTTGTGGTCAATAATCTCTTCTTGCTGTAGTGAAAGAGGCAAAGATGGGGCATGAAAGGGTGTGCATGCCTCAAAACCAAGGAATCAAACAATAATTGGACCCCACCTTACCACTTGGAAATCCATACCCAATGAGGTAGACGATGTAAGACTTATTTCTCAATACCCTTTCATATAAGTGTGTTGGATCAGACGAATGATTACCATTGACCCAAAACTAAATGCATCTTTTGGCCCATAACAACCGGAAAAAAATTGGATTCTGACTCTAATAACATGTTAAAGTTACATCTCGAAACCAATTTACCTTAAGAGGAGTAGTCCAACAGATCAATTAAAAATTAAAACATTTATTATTATTTTATTTTTATACCATTATTATTAATGTGAGACATCATTTGGGATAACATACTTGTCCGGAAGAATTCATCAAAGACTCTCTTTATTGCATTGCTATGTCACTCTACAATCCTGTGTGTGGGTACCACCCACCAGCATAATGGGTCTCTTTGCCTTTTCAATTATGATTATGAGGTTGGTTTTTCAATTAGGTTGATGTTAAGGAGTACCACAAATAGTTTTTGTGATACCCTTAATTTGTGCATGATAGGTGAGTTTCTGGTTGCCCATGAAGACAAAAGCCTTCTCTATCTTTATTTATTATAATGCTTCTTAATTATTTTGTTGTTTGTGTGTCCATCTTTTAGTTGGACCCACATGATGAGGGATATGGGTAATAATGAACAAGGGAGAAAATTATTGAATTGTAGTGCAATACACATCTTTGCTATAAATTTTAAAGGGAGAATAAATTATTAATATGAGAAGATAAATGCTATTAAAATCATGACATATGTCTTATTTTTTTAGTTTTTAGAATATTTTTTATAAAACATGGTCAAATAAGATATGTGTCATAATTTTAGTAGATGGTGACTTATCTCTTCATGTCAAGAGATATTTTATTATCTTTTAAATAACCTCATAATTTGAAATTATTAATACATGATTAATGATAGAAATATATTAAATTATTAGTTCACACCATACAATAATTTTTTGATGAAAAGATGGTGTTTTAATTTTATTTTTATAGCTTTCCGCTTATGAGGATAAGGCCATATATATTTATCACGGTGTATAGTTTTTTATGATGTAAAATGTTGTTTTTCTTGAATCCTACATATTTTCAGATCATTATAGACTCTAACTTATCACTACCTTGACTCTAAATGGAAGAGATATAGATGATTAGGGCCCTAGCCATCTACGTCAAAGTTTGCACTAAAATGCTTAATATTGTGCTTATCCAAAAGTGCTAAGTTCACAAATTATTGGACATCATAGGTGATCACAGGAGAAAACATGAAACATAATTTGGTGAGCCTATCCCCATAAATTTATCTGGTTTGACCAAGGAATGATACAGTAATTTCTAATAATGCAGATATATATATATATAATAAAGTAGAAAACAAACAAGTAGAAAACATTTTATGACATGATCTTAGAGGTTTGAAGTTCTCTCAATACAAAAATCTAAAAAGTACTGTTTTTGAGATTATTTAAAAACTACATCCAATTTATTTCCATTCCTTTTTTTGTCTTAATTAATATGTTCTTTTTTTATTTGGTATTTCATTGGAATCATTAGCTTGGAGATTTTGTTGAGACTAGTTTAGAAACCATAGGCAAAAACAAATAATGGATATCAAAACCAAGTGAATATCATGACAAGGTTCTGACAAGGTTCAGACGAGACATCAAGAATATAGAAGCAGTAGTGAGATATTTGCAATTACTAAGGCTTCTTCTTTTGTAAAAGTTATGCTCTCATCCAGTAGTATATAATAAATTTTCGAATGTGTGACTGTCATTTCAACAAATGTCGCTCTCAGGAATTAAATCATCAACCTTTTAGTCGTTCCAGATCTAGTAGGACAATACATCATTAAATAAGACTTTGAATTACAAGATTCTTACACATGATGATAGGCCAGAATTTTCTACCCCTTCACACTTTATTTTATTGGGAAATCCATAATACCATTGAAGAGAAAATGATAGAAAATTCAAAGAAAAGTACTGTTTAGTATCTCTTGTCCCAAGAAGGATATAAGAGGAAAAAATTGTATTGGAGAGGATAAAAGTTAGGGTAAACTGTAATTGTGTTTCTTAAATTTGTGGTAAAGAAGCAACTTAATCTAAAGTTTATGTTTATCATCTAAATGGGTGATCAAAATGGACACATGTTTCTCCTTCGAACTAATATAACATTCAAGATGCATTCTAAGTGGCATTTCATATGCATGTTATGTGGGACTGGGGACGATCTTGGTATGCACTTAAGTCTTTCAGAAACTTAATTGACAGACATAACTTAATTGCAAGTATTATATCCTATTATTTGTAAGTACTATAGAAATACGAGTCACGCAGTTGAATGTCTTCGAACACTTTGATACCATTTGTTGGGAGATCTTAATTTATGGATTAAAGTGTTTTTCCATGATCTAAGTTAAAGAAGTGTAAGTTTGACGCCATATCTTGAACCAAAAAATTAAGTGGTTAATGTATGAATTATTTTTAACTATTCACAATATTTATACAATATCAAAGTTCTTCTCTGGAATACCATCCTAAAAAGTTTATTATTTCAACACTTAGATGTGCTTAGTTGATCCTAACCTAAAAGTATATAACCTTTTTACTAATAATGTTCACGACACAGGTGAAAATGTGGGAACTTGGCAACAAAAGAGATGAGGTGGTGGTAACATTCATGATCAAAGTGGTCCATGTATGGTATATGTTTGATGTCTCACCTTCTGGTTTTATTATATCTTCAAACTAAAAATAAAATTGGGTCGGTTGTACTGAACAAGAAAGTCACTGTTGCACGTGAAGTTCTTGTGATTCACAGCACCATTGCCTGCGATACAATCAACAATTACGGTATTAATTTTATATCTTTTGATTTTGTTGAAATATGAAGAACTTTGAAATACTCAATTAATGGAGTTGAAAATTCATTTGTACACATCAGTCATCACTATAATAAACTGTACAAAGTGGTTAAATGTATATAGGATTAATCTAAAGAAAGAACTTGGTGATCTATATCCCTTGCATGGGTTACGATCATCGTTTTTTTACAACTTAATTTAAGATAAACCGGATGCGTTAAAGAGAGAACAAAAATAGTGTTGATTTGATTTGGAAGTTTTTGCTTTCCTCTCTTTCCAGCGTATCACATACGATATGTGATTTTTCTCTGCATGAAGCTTCTGTTAGTGTGCAACACCACACAGTGGATTACTATTGAAGTAATAGGTAACATAATATAATATACTACCAACTCAAATGTCTATTCCAACCATTAATTCATTAATTAATTAATACCTGTTATGCAACAATATACGTGCAATTTTGGAATTCAAGTCAAAGTTAATTCAAGAGAACTCTTATGGCCATGACAACTATTTTATGTTAGCTACATGTAATAAGTAATAAGTACGAGTGACCTCAACTATATATTGAGAAAAGTTTTACATGTAACTTGTAATCTAATTACTATTTACTTAATAATTATATTCGCACCCCTGAGTTTTAATGAAATTATACATATCACCTCTTCATTTTTTACCCCTACAAAACTCCTCTGTTTTTTGCACGTATATTACACAGACTACCCCTGCATATGAAATAAGTGTGATTTTTTACATAAAAAATGATGATAAGTGTAATGAAATTAAACAAAATATGGTATATCGTGAAAACAAGTCCAAATAGTATATGAGTCAACACATTTTCATTATTTTTTGTTCGTTATAATATCGTATAAGAGTGATTTAAATAATATCTCCTTATAGTTATTGTGATGCATTTTGTAATGAACCAAAAATAATGAAAATGTATTGACTCGTATATTATTTTGACTTGTCTCTACAATATATCATATTTTGTTTAATTTCATTACATTTATCATCATTTTTTATGTAAAAAAATTACACTTATTTCATTTCACATACAGATGTAGTATATGTAATGTATATACAAAAAATCAGGGAGTTTTTTGTAGGGATAAAAAATGGAAAGGCGGTCAAAATTTGAGTAGTGCATAAAGTGTATGAGTCAAAATTTGTTTGTATCCTTCTACAATTATGAAAAACTCACCTTTTGCAGATCCAAGAGTAGGATCTTATCTTCTAGTAAAAAAAAGACAACCATTCAAAAACTCTTGAAGTTGGTGTCCTCCACTCATTAAAATGAAACAAGAAATAGAAAAATTAGAAGGGAGAAGTTGCAAGGTCTTTTCGTTACCTCTAAGGTCTAAGGACAACATTGAGTATTGATTTATTTTAGGATCACAGCTGGGCAAAAAAATAATAAAGATGGAGAGACAAGTACTATAAAAATAAATGAAACAATAATATAGTAAGACATTTTTATCATTTTATATATAATGGAATAACTATTAAAAACACATATTTGTCTTATCCTCTATTAATGAAGAGAAATTTTTTCGCCAGAAACTAAGTACAACGAGGAAAGTGGCATTTTAAATAATGTAATGTTATTATCACAATTTTTGTCATGCAACATCTTTCCAAAATATCTGACATAAAAGGGGGTTTACACGTGCAGTAAAAAGATTCTAGTTACATTTCCATTAGACTCCAATAGCACATTTCTATGTTCTTTTCATATCAAACATTTTTTCTATCAACATGAACTAATTGGCTCTTAGAATACAAATCGTGGACAAAAGCTCTCACGCGTATGTGATTATCTAAATGTTCATTCCTCTAGGGATCCACAGCTTCACCAAAGACGAATGTGACTCCGTTGTCTCACTTTTATATTTCATTGTGTCCCAATCCAATTGAAAGTTATCATCTACTTCAAATGTTATTTGGTGGGATATGATTAACATGAATCCTGGTTCACCACAGGCTTTATGTGCCTGTGGTTGAAGCTGATGGATATATCCTTATTAGTGACTTTGCCCTAATAACTCACATGGCTGCTCCCCTTATTTCTGTTGAGTTGGACGTAACAGCTGCAGCTTCAACTCTTGCATTAAAGATAAGGTGTTTTAGGGTATTCGTTAAGGACATTAGGGACTAAAAATTACAAATGTTAGTCAAAATAATCATTTATGAGGACTAAAGTTTCCCGAAATCTGGTCATAAAAAATGAAAAAATAACCAATTTGGGTTTTCTATTTTTTCAAGAAACCATATTGGTACAAACAAAAATTGTGAAAGATCAAAATGAGTTTCTACTCTAAACTTTACTATGTGAAAGTGATATGTTTTATGTTAGGGTTTGAGAAACTTAGCATAGGCTATTTAGGAAAATAAAAGTGTTTAAGGAAATTAGAAATGAAAATAGTACTCATCGCCTTCAAAAGTATACAGAATTACATCTTAAAACAATGACTATGGCCCAATCCTAACAACCCAATTATTTAAAGATAAATTAGGTAAACTAATTATAACTAATAATTCCTCAAAGATAATTTGAAAGGTGGATGAGTTATTCTTTTTGAGTTTGGATGTGTTATTCCGTAAAATAATTAATCTTTTGTTTTTTTTTAATAGATGCTCTCATAATTCTAGTTAACAATTTGTCTAAAAATAGTGTTTGACAAAGTAGGGAAGACATTGTGTTGCTTTTGGATTCAGCCTGTTGGTATGTTTTGTATGGGACTATTATTGATGTCTGAAGTAACCATGTTATTCCACTATCTCATGAGTTTAGGGTCACAAAGTGAGGATGCTCTACACTTTTTCTCTATGTAGAGTCATACTCAACATTTTATGCACCTAGTGTCATTTATAAATGCTCAATCCACTTGAGTGAAACTTTTTTTTCAACTATTTGAAATCATCACCAAGATTGCAGCCTAACCCATATGCAGTGATCAATGTCACACTTTCTCCAAACTTGTACTACAATTTATCTTCTCCAATGGAACATGTCGCTTAACCTTCGGTCAAGAAGAAACTGAATCGTGAATTCTGATACCACGTGTAAAAATTGGAAGAGCCCCTAATGAACATTATATAATTTGATGGTTAAGAAAAAAATTGAACTTGTATATCATAGATGAGATATGATATAATCGAACTCTAAGGATCTTATATTTCTTTAAGATAATGAGTTGTTTTTGTGCATTATTTTGGTATATGATCTTTTATACTATTAGTTAGACATATGGTATGATGTTTAAATTTATTATTGAGAAGGTGTCATAAGGAGTGAAATCAACCTTTCCCTTTCTCTAATGAGAGTCATTATTTATCATAATAAAATAAATAAAATTTAAATGAATATGAGAATTCAAATCAAACAAAATGAATATTCATTATTTATAAAAAAAAGTAATCATCTAAACTAATTTACTATCGTTTTAAAAAAAATGTTATGAAAATTGTGAAGATATATAATATATTTTATTTTCTTACTCATTGAGGATTTCAGTCTAACATATTTTAAATTTTTTATTGCATTTTTAATAGATCTTTAATGATCTTTTACTTGGTCCATCTAGGGAGATTACTCAAATCAATTCTATATCAATTATGATCATATAATATAATAATCAAAAAAAACAATGAACAAACTTATATAAGGAATAATTACAAGAGTAAACTAATAAAATAATTTTTTATAAGAATAAAAACTATGATAATAAAGCTTATGTGTAAACAAAAATTGAGCTAGGGGTGGTAAAACGGGCCAGCCTGACCCAGCCATGTCTGACCCGTCTTTGGCTCGCCAAAATATGGGTTGGGTTGGCCCAGACCTTATTGCTAAAATGACTCAAAATGCTAGCTCGACCCATATTTGGTCAGGCTGGCCTGTTTTTCATTTTCTTTTCAAAAACACATTTAAATTACACTGATATTCCATGCATTTTAGGGAAATTACACAAACTATTCTTCCATTTTCTATATTACAAAAAAAACCTTAATTTATAAACATACATTACATTGATCAACCATGTATGAGAGGTGTAATTTTTTAAACAAAAAAGTGATAAATGTAATTAAGTTAAAACAAAATATGATATAAATTAAACATTAATATGTAAATGTTTTGTATTGTATATGATATACATTACATTGATAAGTAATTTACTCATAAATGTGTTATATATGAATAATAAATTGGTTGCACACGGTATGTGTAAAATGTTTGGTTGGAAAACAATATTAAATTGACTACATTATTTGAATCACATGAACATTAAAATGATAAATCAATATTAATGTTGGCTCGCCGGGTAGCTCGACCCGGCCCGCCTTGACTTGTCTAAAAACGGGCTTCCAAACCAGGTTGAATATGGGCTTTTGAGCTAAAATCTCTAGCCCAGCCCGCCAAAAATGTCGATCAAAACGAGCTGGCCCGACGGGTCAAGCCCATATTGCCATCCCTACTATTTACTATGGGTTCTGGGGAGTGTATTTGCTCACAAGGGTAGACCTTCTGCATTGGTTAGCAAAACCATAAATATATTTCCCATTGATTTCAAATTTTAATTTTTCTACACTATTGTGGAAAAAATCATGCCTTAAATCAACTTTAATATTGTCATATTTTTAGTTGTTTAAGTAATTATTATGTGAGACGAATATTTTAATTATGTGATAATACTTACTTGATTAGTGATGTTAAAATATTATAGTAGTGGTGCCCAAATTAACTTCTTGATTTTATTGAACTTAAGTTAATTTTTAGTCCAGCGTAAGTTTTAATTTTTCATTTCATCATTCATTAAATTCATCATTTTAACATATCATTTAATTCATTAAGTTTTCTTGTTTTACTTCACAAACAAACAAATATTAAGGGCAAGATCCACCATGTGGGATAGCTAAAACTTTAAGCTTGTTGCTTATTATTGGAGGAGAAAAACTTGTATAGAAACATATATATAACATGAGACAAGTGTATTGGAGAATTTTCATTGGTTGTTTAATTTGGAGTAGTTGCTTTAGCTTAGTAATCAACTCACTCACTCACCCCACTTTATTTGATATTCCTTCCTTCCATATTATTTTTTATATTTAAAGTTATACATATCATTGATAATTTGTACCAAATCGATAGGGTCATTTTGCTGGCAATTATTAGGGGGACAGGACGTAAAAAATATATATTCATCAGTCAAAAAATATATGCTTTATCAAGAAACTTGGCCAAGAAGCCCAATCAAGTGATAGGCCTTTTAAAAAACTTGGAACTAATGAAATAAATAAGTGAGTCATGTCTTATATTTCAGAAAATGGACAAATTTATGGGGGGAAAGCTAACAACTTGGCATGGACAATCTTCTTCTATTAATTTGTTTCTTCATAAAAATTAGATATTAAGTATGTTAAGTCTCTTAGGTTTGTTTTTCAGTTAGGTATTTCCCATTCATTTGACTTTCTCCTAAGTTTTTGAGGTGTGTCATGGAATTTTTCTTCAGTGTTATTTATTTGATAATAATTAGTCAATTACTTATTGAAATATCTCCAAGAAAATGATTCCACTTTGACAAAATTCTTGGTGAAAAATGTATACTTAGACATTAAATGCATTTTAGTTTTTGAGCATTTGAATTTGAGAGTAAAAACAATATTTTTGTTACACAACTTTCTACCCATCCAAAATAATTTGGGCTATCATGTGTTATATCTTTTCTAGATATTTCACTCTACATATATCATTTTATATCTTTCAATCACTTCATTAACTTATTTTATGAAGCATTTTTTTATTAGTTAGGTTATCAATGATAAGCTTTTGCTCCTTAATTTTTCTATCAAGTATAATAAATTTTCAGTCTATGATTTTTGAACCAATTTTATCATACATAACTAATGGATGATTAGTTGACTACACTATCAATGTGTCACCATCAAATTCATCAATTTAAGCTATTTTCTCTTATATTCTTGTATTTATTCATTAGATGTAAAATCCTTAAAAAAATTCATAATATAAATATTATAGTTTTGCAATATATTTTATATTTTAGGATTCAAGACAATGACCAGCACACTCGATATTTTAAAATTTGCACTAGTGCCTTCCAAGAAATGTGTGGTTCATGGATAGTGGCTACCACGTCTAAGTAGCCCAATTTACATGCATAATATTTATTTACATAATAAAATTGAATCTCCCGCAAAGAGTTATTTACATAATTACATGTACATGTTGGGTTTATTCAAGTGTGAAGTTCCACATTGGATATATGAGGAAGAGTAAAAGAGTTTATAAGTAGAAAAAACTCATGAAACTAATGTCTTAAGATTTTGGTTTAAGACATGATGCATCACTTATAGCTATGTACTCTTTCCACTCTTCCAATTCCAGAATTTGTTAAGCATCTCCACTTTTGTTTCTTGATAGAAAGGTAGGGATTCTTGCCTATTTCAAAAATAATATTCCACCCTTTAGTTTTTTTAAAGTATATTAAACCCTTTAGTTTAATTTTATTATAGAATCAATTTAAAAATAAAAATGTGGAACGCATTTTGGAGGCTGAAGTGTAACATCCTAATTTTTAGTCCTTAAAATTATAGTATCAGTCCTGGAAGTCTCGCTTGAGCGAGAGATTCTCGCCTAGGCGAGAAATGACAATTTTGGGCTGTCGACACAGTGTAATCGATTACATGGTCCTGGTAATCGATTACATGCTGATATCTGATCAGACATGTGTAATTTTTCATGATGTAATCGATTACATGGTCCTGGTAATCGATTACATGCTGATATCTGATCAGACATGTGTAATTTTCATGATGTAATCGATTACACTATGCTCGTAATCGATTACATCATATTAAAAACATCAGATATGTGCATTTTTCACACTGTAATCGATTACACCATTATGGTAATCGATTACACTTAACACGGTGAGATTCTCTGAAAACATAAATAGACGTCCCAAGTGAGGATAAGGGTTATTTTTCGAAAAACAAAGAGGAGAGGAACGGTTTGAGGAGTTGAGCACCCTTAGAGTCGAGAAAGAGGACGGAGAAGAGGTAAATCGCTTAACTTAGTCTCTCTTAGGGTTGAATGTCTTTTTTGGATAGGGTTTCTTCTCCACGTTTAGGGATAAAACCCCATAAACCCTCTTTTGACATTGTGGTTCGTTTTGCTTTGGAAAACCTTGTAAAACTAGTAGAGCATGAGTTGTTTTTCGTAATGGGTGTATGAAGGGTTGTTTTCAAAACCATAGAGTCATTTCAATATTATGGAAACCTTTCCTTTTGAGGATGAAGTGAATAGATGATGTTGTCTTGTGTTGTATAAGTTTTGGTTGGTATTATTCTTGTCTTGACATGTAAATTGATGTGTTGTGATTGTTGTTGTTGTGGGTTGAAAGACCCTAAGGTTGGAGGAGACGGCGGAGAACGCAACTGAGCTTTAGTGCAACCATTAGCGGCTACTCAGGTGAGGGAGCAGCATTAACCTTTGTGGTATTAGAATCTTAGCATTGGAAACTCCAACGACACTCACTAGTTGGAGGGTTTCGGTGGATTAACACGATTAAACGGAAAATATCATGAATTTCCTATTTAACTGCGTTAATCTTACGGTTGTGGATAATATGTTGATTATAGATTGTGACCTGCCCTTCGTGGTATGAAATTGTGACCTGCCCTTCGTGGTATGGAATTGTGACCTGCCCTTCGTGGTACGGAATTGTGACCTGCCCTTCGTGGTACGGAATTGTGACCTGCCCTTCGTGGTACGGAATTGTGACCTGCCCTTCGTGGTACGGAATTGTGACCTGCCCTTCGTGGTACGGAATTGTGACCTGCCCTTCGTGGTACGGAATTGTGACCTGCCCTTCGTGGTACGGAACTGTGACATGCCCTTCGTGGTATGGAACTGTGACCTGCCCTTCGTGGTATGGAACTGTGACCTGCCCTTCGTGGTATGGAACTGTGACCTGCCCTTCGTGGTATGGAATTGTGACCTGCCCTTCGTGGTACGGAATTGTGACCTGCCCTTCGTGGTACGGAATTGTGATCTGCCCTTCGTGGTATGGAATTGTGACCTGCCCTCCGTGGTATGAAATTGTGACATGCCTTTCGTGGTATGGAATTGTGACCTGCCCTTCGTGGTATGGAATTGTGACCTGCCCTTCGTGGTATGGAATTGTGACCTGCCCTTCGTGGTATGGAATTGTGACCTGCCCTTCGTGGTACGGAATTGTGATCTGCCCTTCGTGCTACGGAATTGTGACCTGCCCTTCGTGGTATGGAATTGTGACCTGCCCTTCGTGGTACGGAATTGTGACCTGCCCTTCGTGGTATGGAATTGTGACCTGCCCTTCGTGGTATGGAAATGTGACCTGCCCTTCGTGGTATGGAAATGTGATCTGCCCTTCGTGGCATGGAGTTAGACCCGCCTTCGTGGTACGGATTGTGGTTTACTTGTGGTGTGGATTTTGACTATGGTTCGATTGATGGACATTTGATTTATATTATGTATGGGTGGTATGATCATAGTATATTGGTATATGGACTCTCTTGGATGTATTTGTGCTGTAATACTGTATAGTTTCTGTGAAGTAATGTTTCAATGTTACTATTCTATTTAAATCCACCATGTTTATATTGCATGTATTTAATGACTGACTCTCTCTATGTTGTTTTGTTTACTCAATCCGTGGTAATCGGATTGTAGGTGGAGCTAAGGAATAAGATATTGCCGAGCCTTAGGGTGATTGCGTTGCTTTGGATTTAGTGTGCTTTTTAATTACTCTAGGAGTCTGTAATGGTTGATATTGGACCCTTTCATGGGAATTTTCATTGATGTATTTGATGTTCAGTTTAGTAGACTAAAAAGTGTAGAACCTAGTATTGTGGAATCACTGTGTTGTTTTCCTTTTTATGGTTTACTTTACTATTAGAGTATTCTTATTTGAAATGAAATTTTAAATGGTATGAAATTTTATTATGTTAGAAAAAGAATTGAATTTTTCTGTGTTAGTAACTTGAGGCATTACATGAAGTACATACACATTTATTATCCTTATTGAGGAAATTAATAATTATTACAATTCCATTCCATCCCTTCTTATACATACACTAAATACAATTTTATCATGATCATAACATTGATTTTTCAATCAATGATGAAAAAGGTTCATTTATTTTGTAGTGTCACACTTCAGAGATTTGGTACATTGGAATGCTCATAACTTTGGTCAACTGATTTACCTGTCCTTATTAGTGCTCCACACTTTCCTATAGATGACCCACAAATACAGATTGTCAAAGTATCTAACTAATATTTTTCATTTCATACAAAAATGCTAATTATTTTTCTGAAATGAATTTATACCAAAAGTATATTTGTTGGGAGAGACAATTATACATATCAAAAATATTTATTCCTTATCTAAAATGTGAAGAAATACCATTGATAATATAAAGAACAAAAGACATATTAAAAGTAAGAATATAAACTATCATATAAACGAGCCCAACTACTCTCCAGTACTGGATTATAAAGGGAAATGAATATTACAATTATTTTATTAAAATATAAGTTAAAATTGGGGCAGTTGGATTTTTATTTTGGACACATGACAAAATCATAATATGGTAATGGACTCTCCGGTAATGGAGAGGATCCAAATTCCATATAAACCCTATATAAATATCATTGAATCATAAACAACTCTCATATTGACAATAATGGATGTATGTTGTACTTTGACCTAAATGCAATGTGATTCCTAACCTACATAATTATAGATTTAATGCCATCAAACATCATCTCTAATGGTATGTTTATAAAGTTGGTACTTGGATGCAAAAGACAAATCATATAATGATATTTGTTCCTCATATATAACATGAGTTATATCTTTTGGCTCTTGATTGCATCAAACTATGAAGAGCACAATCATAAACGAATAAAATAGGATATTTATCATTTGTTTAGTAAATCTTGTGAGAACCCATAGAGTCATATACTTATAACAAATCATTTGGAAATTGGAAACACTATACGTTATTATAACAAGTCATATGGCGTGTGTAACGGGAATGTGCACGATCAAAAACGTTGTCTAACACCCAATTAAATATTGCTTCTTTTCTCACTTTAGGATACACGTTATTATAAAAAGGGTTGCAAAGTGGTTGTGTTCAAAAGATACATGCAACCCTAATTGCTTTAAACCCTTTTGTTTGGGATTGTTTATGTTTGATTCACGATTATGATTTTTATTTGAAAGTTTTAGCTTGCTAATCATATTCTCTAATAATATAATTGATGGCCGTTCAATAATTTCGGAAATATGGACACAATTGATCAAACATCATTAAGTTTTCTTCTCTTCCATTTATTTCTTTATCCTTTATTTGATTTTTTATGGTCAACAATATTGCTACACGATTTTTGTGGGTAAATTGTTGTCAATTGTTAGGCGAGCTCTGATAATATATTTTATATCGTTATGCATAGCAAGTCACTAATATTTTAGGGTGTCATCACATATAAATTATATATGGATATTCCATTAAAGCGAATGGATGATATCGGTAAAGTGTATAACATTCCTGAAATTATGCTACAAAATGCACAACTCCATCTAATCATGAATGTTGTTATTGACATTACCCTTGATGGTGATACATTACCGTTGATAGCTATTGAGGATACAAATATAATAGGAAGAACAATAAGTACTTATGTGACTCTCCTGATTAATTAATCGATAACTGACGTATTTACTCACAATTTTTAGGAACATGAACAATCTAAGTAGATGAAAAATAATTGTTAAATAACAATCTAAGAGATATGTACTTTTGTTGAACCTCGAAATTGGTCCCAAGTAACAAGAAATGTTGGAACATCTCAAATAAATTGGTTAGATTTTGACAAATATGAGACCATGTAGCATTGATCGAGTTATTTTTACATGACCCGTGAGAAATTGCATAGGGCATTTGAATCTGTTGTTGGGATTTGGCTTTATGAAATCATAAAAGTTATAACTCTTTGTCTTGCTTATTCAATGTCACATCGTTTCGACCTTTGGAGCTCTACTTATTTGCAATGAACTCAATAAAATATTGACAAAATCATAGCCAGCTATATAAAGAGGAAGTAAGGATAATGTAATCAATAATGACATAATTCCCCATAAAATAAATATAATTTTGTATCAAATTTTGACCACATGACAATATATGTTTTTAGATTCACGTATCGTATATATGGTATAATACATATGAAAAGGGATTTTGGCTTTTAGATATTATAAAAGATGTAACTCTTTCCTTTAGCTTTTGAACACCACAAAAACTTTTGACTTGTAGCTTGCGACGTCTCTTTTTTGTGCAATAAGAGGAGATTAGAGAATAAAATAGATGTAGCACATTGTAAGGGCAAATTGATATTGAAATAACCGGTATCGTAAGGAAGTATAGTGTAAGGGTTGTTGTATCCACAAAGATTTACTAAACCTACCATCTCAACAAATAAATTTCTATCATAAGCTATTTTCAAAAGGTTGTGGATGGTTTGTATTTGTGAAACGTAAAAAAATATTATGAAATAATGATATTGGAATTTCAATGTGGAATTGATCTCCTTTTCATTATTTATATACTTCAGAATTAATCACAAACATATTTCAAGAATGATTCTTATACAATAATGGACCTCAAAATCACTAACATCTAATGTCTTAATCAATATGGCAACTTATGCAATAAAGGTCTATGTATAATAATTTTGCACACAAGATTAAGAATTGTGACCCACGTAGAATACATCTATGTCAAGTTGTCTACGTCTGTATAGTTGAATTAAGTGCAAACAACTTCAATTCTACTAATCATCAATGTCTTGGATACTAGTAACTTATTAAACTAACTATACATCTAACAACTAGATTAACGATATCAAACTATATGCCGTTAAACACATCTCTATGTCTAATAGTTTATGTTAACAAGTTTGAGAGTTATTTGATATGAATTTATGTCTAGCAATCATATGAACATAGGCACACACGTGACAATTAAGCAGAAAATTATGCACAACATTACACACAAAAAAGATGAATTACATGCTTTAGGCTATAGAACCATAATTTCTTCATGAGTTCACTTCGAATAGCAATTTAAAAGAATCGTCGTTCACAAAATGAGCATTAAACACAACAAGATAATTCATAGAAATCATTACTTCAAAATTAAACATAAATAATCAATACCAAAAGTTACATCAAATGAATATTACAATCAATCTCGACAAAGTAGAAAATTAGCTAATAAGCATTTTCATACAAAACTAAGAATGAGAAGATGAAAATTATTAGCCAAAGAGAAATGGTACATTATTTATAAGAATATGTTAACTCCATCAATCACATTCGCTTACCTTCACACCTCAGTTTCATCTTATTTCAACTTATACTAGCCTAAGGACTAGAGGAAATTGAAAGATGTGGTATATTATCAAAGAGAAGTTGTACATTATCTATGAGGTTCGACCGTTCTTCTTATCCGTATTTTATAGTTGTGGGACAAAAATTAAGAAAAATCAACATATATTATCAATAGTAAATAAAATAAGTATATTTGACTTAATTATTTATATTTGAAATAGTCAAATATTATCATTACTATACTAAAAAAATTCTCACTGAATAACACCATGGTCATACTGAGAATAACATAGTTAAGAAGGGAATGTAAATATATAATAAAAAAAACATTTTAAAGAAACTTGCATATCTCCAGTATTAAGTGCGAGAAAAATCTTAGTGGAGATTAAAGCAATAGATGAAAAATACATGAGTGACTACTCTATGTTCAATATGCATAATACTTATAGGATGGAGGTCTCTACATTTTCTTGATAAATGAAGAGGATTATTTAAACTTATTTGTCTGAAGCCACAAATAATCCAATTTGTAGTTTTTGTTTGCCAAATTTGATGCATCCCATTTGAGTATATTACTTTTGTTGTAGTCTCCTACTATGTTAACACCCCATCCATGTTTAGTTGATGCTTTAGATATCTAGGTGTGGGGTGTTTTTTATATAAGTAAGGGTATCCTTTCATCCTATGGGTAAGAAACTAATCTCTTTTAGTGTGGGTGACTACCTCCCCTTGTGGCCGGAAATGAGCTAAAATGAGTCGAATCAGAAGTCAACTCAATTAAGCTCGATAAGGATTTGTTCAACTCGAAATGTTCAGTTCAGCTCAAATTCGTTCATTTATTCAACTTAAATAATTAATTAATTCATTTTTAAAAGTATGGCACAAGGTTATATTACCTTCTCTAATCTATAAATTAAAGGTATAATTAGTCATGCGGTTAGCGAGTGTACTCTTTTATCCCGGACGAGCAGGTTATTATTACATTCTCTAATCTATAATTTACTCATGAGGTCAGAACTTTTAGTTCAAATACCGTATTTTCCAAATTGCGCATCTAAGAGTGCTTACTACGTATTAATCGCAATAAAATAAATGTCAACTCTTAATCATTTAGAAGAAAGAAATATCTTATCTCTCTCCTCTAAGTTGTATAATCGATGGTCCTTCAAGTAGCGGTTGAAAATATGAACGACATTCAGGATTGTCACAATGGTAATAATGACTATTGTGGGTGGTTTGATGGTGTTTAAAATGAGCCAGGGAAATGATGGATGAAGTGGAGTGGAGGGTGGAAATGGAAATAATGTTTCTATAAGGATGATTTTGCAGTATCTGAAACTTATTTTTAAAGAAAGCGTAGCATAAAGGTTAAAACATGGTAAATAGTATAATGACACGTATGTCATCAAAAAAAATATTCTTATGTGTTTTTTAATTCATTTACTTAAACAAAAAAGGAACATTATATAACATTATACTATTGGGCTGGAGAGGATTGTGGACACCAACTTGAGACAGATGATCTCATCCAAATTCATAGTATATCATTTTCTGATCAACCATTCTCGGTCCAACAATCCCAACATCCCCTGTCCCCACTTATACCTAAAAAAACGGAAAATTTACGTGCATAGTATAGTTTGACTACACTATGCCACGTTTGATGTAACTTTAATTTTAATTACGAGATTGATGTAGTTTTTTGAATGTCGTGGATGAGGTCCACAAGATTGGTGTAATTTACGAGATTCTCATTTGAATGTCGTGCATGACAGACACGACTTCCATTTTTTATAATATTTTTTGAAATCGTGTAACCTAAATACGACTTCAATGTTAAATTATTAATAAAAGTATCCTCTAGTCTAGTGGTAGTTATTAATAGTCTTGAATAGAGGATACTTTCATTAATAATTTAACATTGAAGTCGTATTTAGGGTACACGATTTCAAAAAATATTATAAAAAATAGAAGTCGTGTATGCCATGCACGACATTCAAATGAGAATCTCGTAAATTACACCAATCTCGTAGACCTTATCCACGATATTCAAAAAATTACACAAAACTCGTAATTAAAATTAAAGTTACACAAAAGGTGACATAGCATAGTGTAGTCACTATGCATTAAAATTTTCTTAAAAAAACTTCACTCGAAAAGAAACAAGAAATAAGTATAAAGCAGATTATAGACCTCTTTTGACACCAATTTCAACCATTTTCGCCCGCTAATCTCGCCATCACACATAACATTATGTTATTATACATATACAACATTTCCCAATTTCCTTCTTCCATTTTGTTCTAAACCCACACATATAAACACAAAATGACGCTGCCTCAAATCCTCATAATTTATTCTATCATCATCGGCACCTTCTTCTTTTGCAACTCCACTTCTACTCCTCCATTATTATATGGTAACAGCATTTTAACTTTAACTTTTACTTTCACTTCTCAAACTAACACACTGACTCTTCATTCATATTAATAATAACAGGTTTATCTTACCACATTAACTGTGGCACCACCACCAACACCACCGATTCCGTCAACACAACCTGGCTCTCCGACCGCTTCTATACCGGCGGCTCCACCGCACTAGTCTCAGAACCACTCCGATTCCGCCTCCCCTCCGAAAAAACTCTCCGCTACTTCCCTTCCTCCTCCTACGGCAAAAAAAACTGTTACTCGTTCCCTTCTCTTCCTTCTTCTTCTCGCTACCTTCTCCGAACATTCACCGTTTACGACAACTACGACGCCAAGTCACGACCTCCTTCCTTCGACGTCGCTATCGCCGGCACCATTATCTTCAGTTGGCGCTCCCCGTGGCCTGAATCCATCGCTCGCAACGGCGCTTACTCTGATTTGTTCTTTTCCGTCAACAACTTCACTACCGATCTTTGTTTTTACGGTTTCGCCACCGATGCTCCGATCATTTCTTCCATTGAGGTTATTGAAGTTGACTCAGCCTCCTACGGTGCTGTCTCCGCCGCCGGTAATGTTCTTGTCAACTATGGCAGAATTTCTTGTGGCTCAAGTGATCAGTGGGGCCCTGGATTTACCATTGACATTGATCGGTTCGGCCGGTCATGGCAACCGGACTTTGATTTCCGAACTCAGGTTCATGGTTCTGATTCTGTTCATGTCCTTTCAACGGAGAATGTCATAGATGGAACTGATCGGGAGCCTAATTTTTTCCCAATGAAGTTATACCAATCTGCTGTAACGGTTTCTGAGGATGTTTTGGAGTATGAATTGAGTGTGGATGCGAAGATGGACTATTTGGTGTGGCTGCATTTTGCGGAGATCGATTCCAGTGTGAAGAATGAAGGAGAAAGGGTTTTCGATGTGTTGATTAATGAGAGGAATGTTAGTAGAATTGATATATTTAAGGAGGTGGGAGCTTTTGCTGCATTTAGTATGTATTACACTGTGAAGAGTTTGAGCAGTATTGTGTTGAAATTGAAATTTGTAACTGTTGTTGGTGCCCCTCTTATTAGTGGTATTGAGAATTATGCATTGGTTCCCAATGATCCTTCCACTGTCCCTGAACAAGGTTTGTTTCCTCAATTTTTGAGATTATTGATTTGATTCACATAAATTTAAAAACATAATTACATAATAGTGTTTTAAGAAAAGGGTTGTTCACTTGATGATAGATGAGAATGAAATGCTTGTATATGCATACGGTTATATGATTGAATCCCGATTAAAAGAGAACGGTCCACTGCAGGAGACTCCCATTCAATGGGCATGTGGAGGGTACATGTACATAGTTTTACCCTCGCAAGTGGATGGATTGTTTCTAGGATTTGAACCTGAGACCTCTTGGCCACTAACCAGAAATTTGACCATTGCGTCGAAACATGAAGCAATATGAATTCCTTAATTGTTGTCTTGATTGATGGAAATTGATGAAATGGAGCAGAATGAAATGAAATGGTATGATAGTAGATTTCTTTGCTTGATGGTTTTATAAGGAGGGAATGGTTCCAATACCTCTAATGAAATGGTTCCATCCAATACCTCTATTCTCCTTCCCTTTGAATTTGGGGGTATGTAGTGGAATAAGATAAAAGCAACTTACCATTCCCTATATTACACTTAATTTCATCATAAATTATCCAAGCTGAGTTACAGTAGGCAGTAGCTTTATTCCATTTTATCCCATCCCATTCCACTCTTCATTGAATACACAAACATAGCTGTCTTAGCCTACATGGTTTGACTGATTGTACTTGGAAGGTGGATTGGTCTAGTGGTGGGGAAAACAGACCCTGATATTGCTTAACTCAATACCATAAAAATGTGTTTTTATATTTTTTTTCCCGACATATTACTTAAATTTGTGTGAATGAATGTGATGAATTGGTTATGTTAGTTATGAATTGAAATATGTATATAGCTAGTTATTGATTATTTAGGTGCTTAATGTGTTTGATTTCCTTTTCTTTCTTAGTTTTTTGGGTGTGATATTTATTTTCTGATGTCTACACTTGGGAAAGAGATTACAAGATTTTTGTTGGCTGAACTGAAGAGCAGACCATATAGGAATTTTGGGTGACTTGTCTTGGACTTTTTTTTTGTAGTAAGGGCCATGAAAGCATTGAAAGATTCGCTCCGCGTTCCTGATAGAATGGGCTGGAATGGTGATCCTTGTGCTCCTACTTCTTGGGATGCTTGGGAAGGAGTTACCTGTCTTATGAATAAGAATAAAGCAGCTCTAGTGATAAGTGAAATGTAAGCATTATTTCCACTTCTCCAGAGTTATTGTTGCATCTAATCGGTTTTATCTAACAAAATTGGTGCTACGTTTACAAGGAGACTACAAGGGTCACTATAAAGCCGCCGAAGTCTTAATAACTGACATGCCATAATTTATGCATGATATATTCTTGCGATATCATTTTATCAAAAGAAGGTTTCTGATTATTTGTTGTGCCTAGCATTTTCCTTATGATTAAGTTGTTCTTCCCTCTTCATGAGTGAACTGTCCACATTCCTTGCACTTCTCATGAGTTATATCTTCACTTATTTAATCTTGCTATAAAATCTTTTAATAGTTGACATGGCATACTTCATGTGTAAGGTTATTTGTAGGATGGGTTCCATATGCAGATGTTGGTTTAATCTTATATTCATATGATATATTGGTTTAATCTTATATATCATATGATATCTTGTACGAACATATAACATTTTCCTTGTATGCTACTTATTCTGCTAATGACCTATGGGCCTAAGAACACTCTTTCCTCTTTCCAAGCCTTCATTTATTTATTTATTCACTTTTTTATTTCAGTGATCTTGGAAGTCAAGGCTTGAAAGGATACATAAGTGATGAGATTAGTCTTTTGTCAGACTTGGTAAGCCTGTAAGTATCAGCTACCTAATGTTGCCAATTTATGAACCGCATGCGGCTTTGATGTTTAAGCTTAACATTGTACTAAACTAAGATGCAGTAGGAAAATGACTTAGATCTGTATTTATTTTCCCATGTTTTGTAGTACTCTGTGGTTTATATGTTCTAGGCTTGTAGCAATAATTTGTATTTACATCTGTAACTATTTTCCCACTAACAAAGAGATTGACTTAGATCTGTAATTATTTTCCCCAAGTTTTATGTTTAATGTTTCTTTATCTTATCCATGTACGTCCTATTTAGAACAGTATTAACATCCATTTTTTAAATGATCATGCTTTAGTACTTCCAACTTAATTTATCCTTTCATTGTAAACTGGTAACTACAGTATTTATGCTCTGGTCTGCTTAGCCATGTTGATAGAATCATGATGTACAGCAGCACCTTTTCTTAATCTATTTGTTTGTCATTTGAATTTCTTACATATTACATTGCAAGCATCAATCTTATATCCACATTAATCATCTGTTATCAAGTGTTGCTCTCTATATGCATGTTAGCAAAACATTTGTATCTGTATACTATATACATCTTCGGAGCATGCATCATCTGTTTTCCCATATTAAATATGGTAGTGTTCATATTGGTTTCTATTACTGATTGGTAAGTTCTCTTTAATTTTACAGGAACTTGAGTTCTAATTCCTTGGAAGGTAACATACCTTCTGCACTAGGCCAAAAATCCCTTATACAACTGTAAGATCAGATATTATCTCAGTTAATTTCAGTTATTCTATTGACATGTGTTGTTTGCAGAATTTATGCAAATACTTAACAGAACTCGCTTGAGTGTACTTTTTTTCTGATCATCAGATTCTAATATTTTTACCAGCTGTAAAGTCATATTTGTATGATATTTCATGCATTTACTTCTGTCACCAGATGCTTGATACGCATATATTCAGAATCTGTATGTTTTTCTGTCACAAATCTTTGTTAGCTGAAAACGCATACAATTTAAATTCGGTAGCCATTTTCAACATTGCATGCATCCATCTCATCTATAAAAAATAATCTGCTTAACCATGAGGTGGGGCTCTATTGGCATACGGAGCTCTATGCGGGCAGTTATTACCCATAGTGCAGGGGTTTGAAACCCACTGGGAACACCTTGCGGCTAGTCCAGGACAATGCTTAAGATGAGGGTTAGTCCCTCACCCAAAAGGGTCTCAGGATAACTATTGGTCTGCCTCTTACCAAAGAAGAAAATCTAATTGTTATTTATTTGATATTCTATTTAGTTTCTTCGTAATGTTTTCTATAGGGATTTGTCCAATAATCAGTTAATGGGCTCAATACCTGATAGTTTGGCATCTTCAAGTTTGAAGCTCGTGTAAGTATTAACAGCATTATTTAATGTGACTGTCTTTTACTTACTTTGTTAGTGTCATGACAAAAAAAATTTGTATAATCCTTCTTTTGTTTTTCTGTTTTAGGAGACATGTAGTCCTCCTCTAGTTTTACCGCTTAAAATATCCTTCTTAAATGGTGTCCCTTTTATTCTCTAGACAAGTTATTCTTACTTCAGTTTTTTTTCTAATTCATATTATCATCCCAGGCTACTGAATGACAACTTATTGGAAGGGCGAGTGCCAGAGGAAATTTATTCCGTTGGTGTGCATGGTGGTGCTATTGAGTATGTCACTTTAATTTGTTAGTCTACTCTGCCTGGTTCTGCATAATGATGTTTTCAAATTTAATGCAGGGTAACTTAGCTTGTATATGTTACTCCCTATTTGTTTCTCTTTGTCTATATTTATTTCCCTCTCTGTGGTTATGTGTGTGTGTCTAACTAGTTTCATCCAGGCCCATGTAATCTCTGATCAGCATTGAATGATAAAGTCAGCTTTAGTACATGTTTTAACATAAAGTTCCTTCTGTAGTTCTGTTTCTCACAAAATAGTATCAACATCACCATCTATGTCAATTCTGTCACTCTCAAGAAAGATATCTAAATTAAGTAATTTTAAAAATAAAAAAATCTTGAGCAACCAGAGGGAATGACACAAAAAGATGGCACGGATAGTGGTAGAAGTGATGTTATTCTGTCTCTCCAATTGTCCATTGTTGCTTCTACTATATTATGCTATTTTTGGTGTATGGATATACAAGTTGCATAATTCTTATAAGCCAAAATAAATCTGATGATTTACAAAATGTCTTCTATTTTGACTTGCCCTTAATCCTTTTAAAGGAGCTAAACTACTTTTGCACAGTAGTTATGATGCTGAAACTGTTTGTCTTACTGCAAATATGCTTATAAAGACATAAATTGATTACAACCCATGGCGAACTGTCAGTTTTGCATGATCTAGCTAAGATTTAGTCTATCTGAGGAATTAATCAACATTAGTTGTTAATTGTTATCTAACTTGCTAGGATTATAATCAATGACAATGATATATATCACCAAAGGGTTGTGAGATAATGTACATGTGTTGAAGGTACAATTAAATTGTAATTGTATAATCCAATGAGAGACCATATTTTATATATGTTCAATTTGATTTGTTGTTCTTCAGTCTCTCCGGCAACAAAGGTTTGTGTGGTGTACCATCTCTGCCTTCATGTCCTATGTTTTGGGAGCATGGCGGATTATCTACCGGCGGCAAAATTGCATTAAGCTTGTCATGTCTTTTTGTTTTGTTTGTGGTACTGTTGGTGGTATATTTCTACATCAGGAGGAAAAGGAATGATTATGACTTTGGTCTGCCTCCGGAATTGATGTGTAAGTATGATTTCATTGAGGTTCTGTTTCTGTCAAGCTTTTTTATTTATAACATTCTGGGACAAAACTTTGTATTGCGTTAATAGATTTACCAAATTAGTTTCTGCTCTTTTCTGTTACTCTTGAATTGCATATAAATATACTTTATGAATAGTGGGTTAGATTTTTGATAGGGGTACTTTTATTTGTGTTTCTTTTTCAGCATTAGCTGCTAAGAGAAACAAATATCAGAGGCAGAAATCTTTGATGCTTCTTGAGCTGGAGAGTCAACATGCCAAGGGATTTCCTTCACCTTTTACTCCACAATAACTGTTTAAAGATACCAATTGAAGATTGATTTTCTTAGTTTTCAGTTAAACATATAAGAGAAAGTAATTGAATGTTAGAAGCTCGATCACATAAACAAGACATAATAGCAATGCCACTTTAGAAAGAAAACAAAAACTGGTTTCTGGGGTATGATTTTCTCCTACAGCTATTGTCATGTTGAGAATTCTGCAAGCTACTTGTTTCCATGCACTGTGACACTTTCCTGAAGCATCATAGATATGCATATTCCTGGTTAAATTCATAGCCCCTGTACCTGTTGATAGATATGTGATAGGAATAAAAAAAACCAACCAATGTATACAATTTGAATCTGAAGTTAGTGCCCAGTTTTTCATGTTACATCAATTCTGCTTGATTATTATCATTGTATACTGATTTATGTAGGTAAATTGCAGTGAGTTTTTTTTGGATTGTAGAACCTGTTTCATACATATGTACTAATTACCAAGTAAAGCATGATAATAAAATTTCATATTTTTATTCACATAGACACTTCTAACTGATTTGTTTAATTTTGCCTAAAGTACAATTTAGATTTAGATTTATAATTCCTGGCAATTATACTTTTAATTTGCAATTTTCCTCATCTAGCAGTGACAATATGGTTTACCAATATGATTGGTGTGTTACTTATTTTATATATTTAAACAACTGATATTTAAAAGTTGTGAGAAAGCATTTAAAAGGTAAACAATTATTTCAATGAAATAATCTTTCAAACTTTAAATAGATCTAACATGTGTATCCTATTTTCTAATTAATTGGAGAAGATGTCAGACATTTAAGTAATTTATTTATCTGATAAAATGCAGAATTTGGTTACAATTTTGATGTGGTCAAATCAAATGAAGTGAAATGGACGCGAAATAGAAAACATCTTCACACACCCTTTTGAAAAAGTATTTTTTTGGTGACTCTGCTCAGCACAAGTTCAATTGTCTTCAGATCTATATATCATTGTTACCGTTCATGAATCGTTTTGATTATTCTGCATTCTGCAAGTATTTGATGAGTATTCATTAATATTGTGGTACAGGTAACCTGTATGAGTTGGACAAGCACAAGAAGTTCAACCTGAGTAGGGACAAAAACTTCAAAGGTTGTCGGCATAAAAATCTTGTTACTTGTTTCAGAGAACTATGGTCAGATTTCATCGGGTCGATGGCTGAGTTCGTGTTTAAAATTTAGACTTGAATAATATTTAGGGTTGGGTAAGGGACATGTATGATCCGGTCTGACTCATTTCATGGTCACCTATTCATTTTGTTTGTATATGTATTTAATTGTGTATAACGTAATGACATCTACTTACACTAAAGAATCATTGATTCGCTAATTTTTTCATCATGTACACATGATTAATTATATATATATATATATATATCATTTTATATCTCAATTACATATCTATAATAATATGTAATATTGAAAAGATTTTTTTATAAAATGTATACATTATATTTAATCGGATTAAGATCGGATTGAACACAAAAATTGACTCAATCAATATTTGGAGTTGGGTTAATTTCTAGTCTAAGACCAAAGATTCATAAAATAACTATATCAACAAAATAGTCCTCATTTGGATCATTGCTCTTGCATCACCCAATAAAATAATCCTCATTTGTTACACACATATAGTTGCTTCTAGAAATAATCCTCATTAGGCCTATTTGCTATTCGGCCCGGGATGAGTAAGGTACATTCTATTTTGGTTGAAAATATTCTTTTAAACCAATATTTTGATCTAGTAGTGTAAGGTTTCATTAGATCTTAAGATAACCAAAATGTCAATAGTTCAATTTTTTATAACGACATTTATTGGGAAAGCCGACATATATCAAAAATTGATTAATTTCTTACCTAAAAGATGAATGGATATTTTTTATATTACCAAATAAAGCAAGGTAAAACTTATATCTATATTTATGAGATTTCTAGATGTGAGAGTCAGGGACATTTCACAAGATATAAATCACATTTCAAACTTACAATTACGGGTGAGTGTGGGCCGGGTTGGGATGGGTTAAAGCTTGTTCTTACCCGACCATGCCCTAGACCCGAAGTTAACCCGACCCTAAATATTCATAGGGTCAGCCATTAAATCCGGACCCGACCCTAGACCCGATTAAATATAATATATACTCATTTTAGATAAAGTCTTCTAAATATTATTTATTATTGTAAATATGAATTTGACATATAAAATAATATATGTGTGTGTATATATATATATATTATTAAACATTTACATATGATGAAAAATTAGAGAATCAATTATATTTTCGACAAAAAGTATCATTACTCTATACACATTTGAATAGAGACACATACAAACATCAAGAGTGAGTGACCATGGGACGGGTCGGGACGGGTCATGTTTGATCCCTACCCGGCCCTAAATATTGACTGAGTCTAATTTTTGAACTTGAACTCGGCCCTAGATTCGATGAGACCCGACCCTATTAAGATCCGATTATGATCGAGATCATACCAGGTGAGCGGGTAGGGTCGAGTCCTGCTTATCCCTAATGAAGAATCTAAATGGAGTTTTGACTTTGACTCAACCAAAATTATGAACACTAAAGCAAGTGTGGAATTTGACTTTCGACAAGTATACACGATTACATGACTTTTAAAACACAAAACTTTAATAATTTATATTCCTTTGTCTGAAACATTTTCTCTTCCAGCTATGCTTTGACTAAAAAGACGAATTCAAACTCAATAAGTGGAGAAATTAATTATATAACAAGCCTTATCTAATAAAATAACATCAAGTGTGACTTAAACTATTTACTATTATCTTTCATGTTTCGAACACATTGTTTTTATTTTCCATTCCATATTAAAATTTAAACACTATTGTGAACCTAATTCTATTATTTATTAGGAGAGTGTATACAAATTTCCTATGGGCTATTCGTACAACCATAGGTGGAGGCTAACCAAAAGTATAATAAGGCTGTAATTAGATTTAATAAAACATATTATCAAAATTCTCCAATAATAATCAAGGTAAATAAATTGAATATGATTAAAGTTTGAAAATAATATATAATGTAAACTAATAATAATTAACAATTAGATATATAAAATGTTATTATTTGTTCTTTTAAATACTTAAACGTATAATTAATTGAAACAAAAGTAGTTTTAGTGAATGGGTTTTCCATATAAATCATTGTAATCTCTAGATGAAGTTCATCTTCTATCGTAATACACAATCTTATGTTGATTGTGTTGATCCCTGAAATGATTATTTTGTAATAGGAGGGAGTAGAAAGACAAAAATAAATATCTCACTTTATGTATTGCTCTATATGCAAAGCTTTGTAATTGATTAAGAAACTATTGCCATTTAAATTATCGATTAAATTTATTGTGTTTTATATCAATTACAAAGTTTTGGAACATTAATTGATATATGAGGTGTGACACTAGATTTAGTCTATTTTCAGAAATTTTAAGAGATAAGATGAAATGAATCATTTGATCAAGCAAATAAAAATATATTAACTAGTACAATTTTTATCAAAATTTTGCATAATTCAAAAATGCTTGACAGGTTCTTCAAATTTGAAAAGTTGTTCAACGAAAAATAATCTATAGTTATTTTTCTTGAAAATAGCTGAAATTATTTTTTTGGAAAGGTCACCAACACATGATATATTAACTAGGGCTTATTTAAGCTTTTGCTTTTATGAAAATTCTACTTGTTTTTGTTTCAGTCTTTAATTTTTTTTTTTGACTATTAATGACCCTTAAATGTTGAAAAGTTGTGACTTTAGCCTGTATTAAGTGTTTATGTCAATGTTATTAAAACCGTACCGGTTATCAAACCGGTTAGGGTACTGATATAGTGGTACAGTGGTTCAGTAATTAAACCGCATGTCAGTTAAACTGGACATACTTGCTTATATATATATATATGTAAACCTATAACAAAAAATTTCAAATAAGTAGATATTCATATTTATAATCCATATTCATAATTTACTTCAAATTCACACAAACAAACAACATTAAGTCTTTAATAAAATCAAAGTCTAAAGTACAAAACATATATTTATCCAAAATTATCACTTAACAAACGCAAAATACAAATAAATGACCCAAGTATCAATCATTGAAGTTGAAGAATTTGTGAAGAATTGAAAATTTGAAATTTAAAAAAATAATAATGTACAAACCGACCGGTTTTGACCGGTTTTCAACCGGTTTTAACCGGTTCTATTGCATATACGGTATAACATACGTACCGTACCGGTTAGGAGTTCGGTTCACCGGTTTTACGATTGAACCGGCCGGTACGGCACGGTTTTTTAAAACATTGGTTTATGTGGCTAACAAAACGACACATCAACCTTTGCTACATGTTTTAAGTGGAGTAAGACAAGTGGAGAGACAAGTACCCAAAAAAATCAAAAAAAAAATGAAAGATGCAATGTCATTTTTGCACTTTTTATTTAAAAGATGATTACATCTTTACCCTTGTAATACACATAAAAAAACTCAATTGTCTCTCCATTAATGGAGAGGATTACTACTCTTTTAAGTGATGTGAGTTGTCGACACATCAACCCTGCTCTATTAAGTGTTTATGTTTTCTTTAATTCCCTATAAATATTCTTGACTACAATTAGTTGAAAATTTTTTATGATTAAGTGAGTTGGCACCACATCATTGACGATGTCCCCCCACCACTTCAATATATATCCACTGTGATATTTCATTGTTCCAGATTATGGAAATTTTTGTCCTTTATATTGTTCCGTTGTTTCATGAATTTAAATCTGTCTATCTATTTTTAATATTGATATTTTAGGTGTTATAGAAATGGGTTTGGAGATAGCTACTTGAACTTGAATAATTTAAAAATTGTATACTATTCCCATGATTGTTGTAGAATATAAAGCTGCAAAGTCGGTGCTTAAAAAGTATTACAAGAACCAAAATAATAATGGTGCTTTCCATTTCACCACGTTTGAGACTTATTAAAACATTGTATTACAATCTGCATTGTTTGAGAAGAGAGGAAAGATAAAGTCAAATTGAAGAAGTGGGAGTTCAAGGTTTGAAACGTGGGAAAGAGAAATATTAAAAATTTGAGAATTGAAGGTGTCAACAGTGTCGATTGTTCAAATGAGAAAAAATTACACAAGTCAATTTTACACGTAAAGATTTGTACTAAGACCCACCAACTTGTGTTATGTGTGGTATGGTGGATGAATCGATAAATCATTTGTTCTTCTCATGCTCTAAATTTTATTGTATTTGGTAAATCTATATTCTCGGTTTGATATTTTATTAGTTATCTCTAATTATGTCAAAAGCAATTTCTTTGATTATGCTAATATCTTGAGCATGGGCAAAAAATACAAACAACATTGGATGTCATTTTGGTTCGTCACTATTTGAAATATTTGGTTGGCAAGGAACAAAATAATATTTGAGAACACTATATTCAATTTAGATGAGGTAATGGAGTCAATTTTCTTGCATTCTTGGAACTTTCTCAATACATGTTTTCCTAGCTTCAAATTCTCCTTTGTGAAATGATTGTCTAACCCCTCTATTTATTTTCTTAATCATGAATTTGTAATATCTAAATATATGGATATATGTATCACTTGTTTTCCTAATATTATCGCTCATAAAATAAACTAACTAATTATTACGATCATGTCATCATGCAATAATCACATTGATTAATTAGGCAAGTAATCGTTGAAGATATTTGTTGAATATTTACATTAAGTGATTAATTATAATTTTATGTGGTTCAGCTTTGTTATAGTCCAATTAGGCTTTGTTTTTATTCCTTCTTTCTGGTAAAAGTTAATCCAACCATAATTTCTTTGTCTGAGTCCAACACATTGTTCTGACTAAAACCTAACCAAACATCCCTCCCTGGTTATATATCACCCCACTTAAAGAAACGTCACATTCATTTGAAGATATTAAGGCATAAAATCATAAGTTTTGCTGACTTTTTCCGCTGTACAAAAACTGGGAGTATCTTTTAGCTACAGTGAAGATTTTCCATGTAGATCATAATTGTTTGCTTTAGATCAATTTCTTGAGCCCGCTAGATTTTCAGGACGATCAAAAAATTAAGAATTTGATCCATGTGAATAACATTTATTAAAATGGATGTCATACACTCAAAAGTGATTAGCTCCTTACCAAGATAAGAAGACTATGTTGAGAAATCAGATTAGGATAAACAACTCTTAAATTACCTGAAAAACTGATTTTAGTGAATATGAAATACGTTGGTAGAAAGATATAATAATTTCTTATTTATACACTTTTAACAAAAAAGAGTTAGATACTAAAACATTAAAAACAATTGCATGTCTTTAAACCTTTTCTTCATGTATGGTTAGGTTTGCCTTGACAAAGTGTAACAATCTCAGATCAAATCGTAACAGTTTCATAAAAATAAGATTAATGACACATTTTGCATCCTCGTGTTTTTCGACATTACCAAGTTAGTTCATAATAATTTTGAATTATTAATTTAATCCCAACAATTTCAACGTGAATCTACGTTAGTCCTTCCGTTTACACTTGTTAATTAATGTTAACCGTTTGGTCTACGTGAGTCGTTAACAGCTAACTTGACAAAACGTTTTCCGTCCAATTAAGCATGTCTGACACGTCATTGGATGACATGTAAATTATTATTTTTCAAACTTTTTTTAAAACGACGCCGTTTTGTTTTTAAAAAAAAGTAACTCAAAACAAGATCATGATGAGTTTCTCTTCCGGGCCCAATTGTCTCTCCAAATTGAATTAGTGTTATTTAAAAAAAATTACATGTCATCTGGTGACACCCACGTGATGGAAAACGTTTTGCCAAGTCAGTAGTTAATGATACATGTAGATTAAGCCGTTAATGTTAATTGACAGGTATGGACGGAAAAACTTACTAAGTTCATATTAAATTGTTGATGACTAAATTGATAATTTAAATTTATTATAGACTAACTTAGTATTAGTAAGATAAAAAAAACATGAGGAAGACATTATTCTAAAAATAAATAATAATTGAGTGTACTAGACAACCCTATTGACTTGGTTGACCTTGATATTTACGTTGAGGAAAAGTCTCCTACTCCAAATAAAGAAGTGCCCCATACAAATTTTGTGGAAATTTCTTCACGAATCAATTTACTTCAATTATTTGTGCAACTTGTAATACATCTTGGCATCTTCAACAGTGGATGTCTACACGACACGTTGGTTTTTGTCAAAAAAGTTATGCACGTGCTGGTTAAGAAATTTATTCATTCTTCTAAATGATCAAAAAAATAATAATATTACAACTATTAAATTATTTTAATTGATATTTATTACATATGAATTGTATTAAAAACTCACTTGAAAACCGGACAGCTTATTAATGAGAGTAATTTTGACTTAATATTACATTTATTTATATTTGATAATATTATAATATTCAAGTTATACTAATATTGGACAACCGATAAAGAAATCAAGAATAGTGGCCAACTAGGATATGACTTGTATTGTCCACTTCAAAAGATTATAGAAGTCGAGTCATCTGTTACTTCAAAATGAATATAGATCATCTCCCGTATCTAGTACTCGATGTAGCTACTTATATATGGTTTAAATATTTTTTAACTGTCCATATTTTAATTAATTTTTTAACAAATATTATTAAAATTTATCAAACTTTTTTCTTCTTTCATATTTCATTAATAGATGGTCCAATAAGAAATATATGGTTGAAATGTGTTAATGGTTGCAAGGCTTATGTTTCAAAGTATAGATTCATATAATTCAAATCCCATTTCATATCAATGGTCCATTTATGAAAACCCTATTTTATCCCTACCCCTCAACCATGTTTGAACTCGTTTTTTAGAGGTGGACCATAAAACCGTTCAAGTACAACAACTTCCACTTGTCCAAATATTATTAGAATTTGTATCAACACGTTTATGCGTAGCATGTCGGCAACATAATCTCAGGCTCTTACTCTTGCACCTTTATTAGAGTAACTCCACTTGTGCATAATTTCTGTTTCTTAAATTAACTTATAACTTTAACCAATAACTAATAAGTTAGGAGAGGAACAAATTTAAAATATAGATAGTTATGAAACTCGACAATTTAGATAAATTCATACAACTCTAGAAAACACTAATTATAAACATGACAAAATATTTTGTATAAAATTATATATTTTAAAGTCAAGGCTTTGTATTGGATTGGGTGTATTAAACCTACTGGCCCATATTCGTAGATCATGAAAGGACGTGACTGATAACCATAGTGTAAATAATTGACTAACTCAGCTAGTTAGTTGAATTTCAAGGTAATTGTATTAAGAGTTTTATTTTCTTCAAATTATTATTTTCATGACTAATTAAGTTTTTATTGGTATGCTAACATAGGGAAGTGTTTATAGAAGTTCCACTTTACCTTTATTATCAATTAAGGTTGTGTTAGTTAATAAGCTTTTTTTGTATCAACATTGTGCAGAAATATTTCATTAAAATTCAGATTAGAAAACATATCAGACTCATTTTGTAAACCAGATTCATCAGCTTCATTTGTCAAAGAAAGTTTATAATTTAATTTATGAGATATGCAACAAGCCTTAAAAAAAGGGAAGAGAGAGCATCATCTGGTAGTGCTTCATAGGAAGGTTCTATTTCCATTCCATTTTTATTGGGTAAACCAATGAAAACAAAAACATACAGCTGTCAAGTGCATTTGTTGTTTTCTAAAGCAACAAAAAGTAAGTTCTGCCAAACAGCCACTTGCTCGTAAAAGAACATCATTGGCTTACAGCTTACCTGGCAACTACATGTTTTAATATATCATTCACCATTTAAATAATGATTAAATATGAATAATAAATGATATAATAAAATATATAAAATTTATATATTGTTGTGTATAAATCTTTTTCTCTTAATTTTTTTTAAAAATAATTTAAGCTTTTAATTTGATCAAAAGTTATATTAATATTTTAAAATTATCATTTTGTTTATTTATAGGGAAGTAAAATTTATTGAAAATGTAAGAAAAAAGTAAATATAAAATATAATCATAAAAAACTGTGTTTGATATATATAATTTAAATATTATAAAAACTAATATTGGGAGTAAGAAAACTTTCAAAGAAAATCACTTACTAACTATTAGTTAATACTTTTTGTTGAAAAACTAAGATAAGCATCACCCTGCTATTTGGGTCACTGTACACTGTTTGCCACATAGGTAATGTAATTAGTTAAGAGGGTTATGTCAGATGAAGCCTTTTGTGAGGAAGGTTAGAAGATAAGAATTCGAATGATTGTGATTGGATTAGGTTCTGTTTCAACATATGAAAATGAACAAATTGCCAATTTCTAATAGTGTCCCATGGTTTATGATAAATTATACAATATATACATATGGTATTTATTTGTCATTATTGATGATTTTAATTTTTCTTGGGTTAGGTTAGATCCACAGATTGTATCAAATGGGGTTTTATTTTAGTTGACTTTATCAAAGAGAATCTTTCTCATCTTTCATTGACTGTCCCACATAACAAAATTCTCACTTAATTTTGGGGACTTTTATCCTTGAATTTTGTTTCATAAGTGAATGATTAAATAGAATATGCGAAAAATAGTTTTTTTGTAAGTTATCATAGTATCTATATATAGAACTTCTTTCATAAAGTAGGCACATTTGTTCAAAAGAAAATCATCCATATAAGAAATTAGACTAAAAATCATCATAATCATACAAATAACATATTACTTAAATTAGAGCATGTGAACTTCATGTCAATTTTCAACTTCTCTTCATTTTATTGTCGAATTTCAAGTTTTCTATTGATGTCCAGCTATTGTTTTGACTACATATTGTCCTTTCGATATTAGAATAATGAATTTCATGTTTATTTTTATTAGGGCATTAAATTACTAGCTACTGGAACTTTGATAATTCCTCGTTTACTTCTTAAAAATGCATCATAGCGGTTAAGGTTATTTGATTAGATCAAAATTAAGAGTCAGTATTACACTTCTATTAAAATATATCATGTGTGCTCTTCTTCTCCGCTCTTATTACTTCTTTCTCTTCCATTTTGATACAACCTTTTTTTTACTTTGTAGCAAATTGGTTTCTGGACCATAAATAACACTAGAAAATAAGTGTTGTTTTGGTGATTATGTGTAAGGATCATTTTCATTAATGGAGAGACAAATACTATAAAAACTAAATGAAAACATAATATGATAAGACATTTTTATCTTTTATATAACAAAATAATATTTTTATCATTAAAAATACAACTAAAATTCAAATATGTCTTTGAACTAGGGGTCGTACCTGACCTCTTTGAAAGTCAAAGTTTGTAAGCCTCAGATATATTTTAGGGTAGTCCCATAAAAATTGGTACCTAACCAAATACCAATACCATAGTCCTAATCCAATGTAAATTTTATGCACCCAAAATTCGGGGTTTTACCATCTCAATTTGGAGTATGGGCAAAGTAAATTTCAAGCAGAACCCAATCTTGTCTTTTAATGTCAGTGGGGTTTATTCCTTAATAAATGAAACAGGAGGAGAGTATTAGGAAGTAGATTTATGTCCCTCTAGATATAATTATAAGAAATTTTTTTATTTTTTATTATTCATGTGTATTAATTATTTTTAAGAGTTAATAGCTTAAATTATGGATGATATACTACACTATATTATATAAATTCTTATATAAACAAGACGTTAGTCCAATAATGTAAAGTTCAATTGGATCTTCAGGTAGATTAAATGGTCAATGATTCAATTTTTGGGAGAGACATTTGTTAAGAGAGACAATCACGTAATTCAAGATATATTAATTCCCGTGAGAAAATTACTTTAATTTGATTATACCAAAAAATACAAACTCTTATACGTATATAAAATATTTTTGTATGAATATAAATGCAACAATTGTAGTATTATATTTGTGCATATGACATGCATGATGTCATTGCCATGTGAAAGAGGTTGTAAATCAACCATGGTTCAAGTAAACATAACTTATATGATTATTTTGATAATGCTAAATAAAATTAAACATAAAGTTAGTTCATACTCTCACGTGGTTTGACCAGGAAAGCTCTGTTTCCACGTCAGTAGAATATGAAGCTATCAAAGAGTTCTTTGCACCTGGCTTCTTTAATATTGTAGAATCCAAATATTCAAGTTTGCATGGATCATGTGAATCGAACTTTAAAAACACAAGTTGAAGGATAATAAACAAAGAAAATAATAAATCAAAATTGTCATACAAATTAATAAATCAGCATAGTTGAGATAACGGAAGGTTTCACAAAAATCTTATTCCTATTATTTATCTGTCTTATTAAAAAATAATAACCTTCTTAAAAATACAATAATTGTGTTGAATTATGATAAGTTTATGGTGTCTTTTCCCAATCAAAATGCCCTTTATCTTTATATACTCTATAATAAATGTATACAAATACGGATAACCATGAGAAATAGTATTTAATGCATCTTGAAAATTTAATAATGACAAATATTAAATAAGAAGGAGACTTTTTAACTAGACAAATAATTAAGAATGAAATACTCCATCACTTTCCCATCCATTTGGAGAAATAAATTATCCTAATTTACTTATCTAAGGGACAATATTTATGTCCTAAGGGACATATATTAAAAAACAAGGGAAGTACTTGTCTGGTTGACTTTCCCATTTTAAGTTGACCTAAACATGCGAAGTTTTATTTTTCTAATTGTACGTAACACTTAAAATATACTATTTTGAAATTTATTTTAATACATAGAAATTTCATTTTCTACCAATAACATTCTTTTATAATTAGACACTTTTTGAAGGTTTTATTTTCTAAAAAAACTTATTTTTTATGTTTATTTTCCATGAAATAAACATAAGTCTAATGAGAGAGTATATAAATCTCTCTTTTATTTTTAGTAATTACTTTTAATTTTTTTTATAGCTTTTAATGATATCATTTCTCAAATTTATTCTGCTCTCCATGCATGCTTATAAGTTCTAAATTTCTAATTATACACTAAATTGATGCCATATTTTAAACAATAGAATAATGGATTCCTTCAACAAACGTTACGATTTATAAGGAAATATCTAACAACAATAGCCTAGTTGAATGTTATTTTTTACAGGCAAAAACTGTAAAGTATGAGAGAGAAAAAGATAAATTGTGCATCTTCTTGAAATTGTGCATTTATAAATGTGCGTTGGCTATTTTGTAAGTAATTCAATCTCATTGACCAATTTATAACAACAACAAAATTAGAGACTAACAAGTTGTTGGTTTTTATAGTAGTAACTAAATTGAATCACAATTAATCCTTAAAATGAAAAAAAAGTCATAGCAACTTATTGCAATATTTCAAATTGATGACACAAAAATTTGATGAATCAAATTCTTTTATCCTCTTTAAACCAATACAATCTAAAAGGAAATCGCATTAAAAAAAGTTACTGTTTAAACCTACTTTTTGGAACTATTCATCTAACTTTTTATGCTTTTTGCACATATGTGTGCTTTACAGATTATGTTTCATAATCTCAAACCTCAAAGTTATCTAGTTCAAATATTCCAATAAACTGCAACATGATTTCATCACAAATTAAAACAGTGCAGCATCTTTATTTGTGTTAATGATTAACACAGTGATCTGGCTCTTTTTCTTTTTCCAAACAAGACATGTATCAAAGGCATGTGCGTCATAATAATAATAATAATAATAATAATAATAATGTGGTTCCTCACCTCTAATCTCTTTTAATAATACATTGAAACCCTAGCTTAAATTCTACTCATTTTAAATCCTAAAAATATATTTAATAAATTGATGATTGTTAAGAATAAGATATTGTACACTTAATATAAACGGCATGATAAGAAGTGCACAAAAAGTCCTTAACTGTTAGGATAGGAGATTCTAAAGGGAACTTCGATTTTTTAAGGCTGAAGAGATAAACTATTAGAATTATACTTATGAGTTGGACAAAATCTTTATCTTAACTGTTGCACATCTCATTTTTAATGTAACACTTCTTCCTGATGCTTGAACTTTCAAAATTAATGTGTTATTTAAATTAGACGTCAAAAATGGTTATTTTAATCATTAGTTGTGTGTGTATGCGTACGGAATTTAAATGCTAAAATGTGCTTTTAATATGACTTTCAATTGCTAAAACTATTACTGTATATGTCTAAATGAGTTTTGAACAAAGATTAACACCTAATGTCATCATTGTTTGAGTGGTTAATTAATTAATCTATGAAAGGGAAGGATAAGATAATATTGATTATTTTATGTCTTTGATTAAGTTAATCTAGTTGTGGGACCAGCCATGCTTGATATATAAGTGATGCAAGCTTACTCAGATTTGATAGACTTTGACATGTGTATCTTTCTTTATTTAGCTGCCCAAAAAGTAGCAGGACTCGACCCTACCCGCTCATTTAATATGATCCGATCATGATCGGACTTAAATAAGGTTGAGTTTTATTAGGTCTAGGGTCAGGTTTGGATGTAAAAAGTAGACACAATCAATATTTAGGGTCTGATATGGACCAATCATGACCCATTTCATGGTCACTTACTCATTATGTTTGTATATATCTCTGTTCAAATGTGTATAGAGTAATGATACATTTTTTGTCGAAAATATGATTGATTCTCTAATTTTTAATCTTATATAAATGTTTAATAATATATATACATATATTATTTTATATGTCGAATTACATATTCACAATAATACTTAGAATACTTTATCTAAAATGAGTATACAATATATTTAATCAGGTCTAGAGGCAGTTTCGATTTTAAAGGCTGACCCTGTGGATATTTTGGGTCACGTTAACTCGAGTCTAAGTTCGGATTCAAAAAAATGACCCGACCAATATTTATGGTCAGGTAAGGACAAACATTAACTCATCCCAACCTAGCACATGCTCACCCGTACCCTACCCAAAATTATCGAGGCTCATAGTGGATTTATATGATAAGAGAAACTTTAATTATATATTTAGCATGGGCTAAATGTAAGGGTTAGGAATCTTTAAAAGTCAAGTTTTTTTCTTTCCATTGTATTTATTTTTATCAGGGATAAATAAATATTTTTATTGTATATATCTTAGAGTGCAGAGAAAATAAAAAGGAAGATGAGTTTGAATAATTCCTGATTGTATTCAATCAATGAACAAAATAACTACCTCATACTATTTATAGGGGTTAGTTAAATAACAGCTTTCTATAAAAGGAAAGTTTAGCAATATAGCTTATTCATCAACACACATAAACTAGAATAAGCTTAAACTATTATATGCTATAATAACATAATGAGAATAGCTTAAACTAATAACCAAACACTTATCAATCTTCATTCCAAGCTAACAATTCAACAATATATTTAATTGCATAAAATTGTGGAGATTGTAATTAAATTAATTTAAGAGTTGATTTATATTATTATCAGTATGAAATTATGTTTAAATCAGATGTTTTTATTAAATTTTCAACAATAATAAATGACTGAAAATAGGAGATGATGTGACATGTTAGAATTCATCTATTTTGAAATGGAGGCTTGTGTGAGAGGTTTGGAGAGTTCAGAAATTTTCCTTATTTTTTTAGAAAAGCATGGTTGTAAAATGAGGTTCATATTTAAATGGAAATTAAAGGGGACATGCTTTTCCGTGTAAGAGTAGTGCAAAATAAACTATCATACGTAGTTAAAAATTGTGAAAAAATGAAGAAAAATAGTAGAAAATTTTAATTTGTTCACCTTTTGCCATTTTGTAAATGGTATGCATGAAGAAATACTCTTTACAAATCTCACCAAATTAATATTACAAATTTTAATATAAATCACATGTATTCTCTACTAATCTAGCTAATTATACTGGAGATAGGTAGGATCACTATAAAAGGTAAAGCTTTCCCTTCTTAATTAGTAATCACTTCTCTTTTCTTACATTGAAAATAAATTTTTTATTATTTAATTTATTTGTATTATGAATTTACTTTTACCTAAAATGTAATTCTTAATTTTTACACAACATTTTTTTTCACTTCATAACTTTGATTGAAATAAGTTTGGCTTAAATAATTTTTTTCATCCATATTTATACAAATATGATTGATTTTGTACTATTTTAGTTCTTTTAAAGTTAAAGACTTCTACATTTACCTCATCCATATTTTGTTATTATATAATGACATAATTGATCATATTTCATGCCAAAGTCTTCATGTTGCAGTTAACCATGTCACCGTGTTACCCACATGAATTACCTATAACTAAAAATACAGGTAGCTTGATACTTAAAAAATAAATAACATTAAAAATATAGATAAATATGACCAAAATTAGAAATATAATTTCAACTATTTTATAATAGGAAATATAAAATAACTTTGATTTAAACTAATGTTATTTTATAATTTCAAGGTTTGATCAAATTTTTAATTTTCCAATTCTAAATTTTTTTAATTTAAGAACTATACCTATCATTTTATTTTTATTTAAGGATTTCCTTGATATCAGCCATTAAAGCTAAGAGTAAGAGGCTAAAAAGTTGTCATTGCATAGTATAATTAAATATTTAATATTTTAAAAGATATCAGCATGCGTTTCGTATGCATTAAGTTTTTAGTTTCAGTTTATAAATTGTTAAGATTATAATTTGTTTATATTTTGGTATCTTAGCTGAAATTGAATATAAACTAATCTGTTTTGTTTGGGTAAGGTAGAAAAATTATTTTTTACATAGTAAATTACATAAAAGGGTATGAGGGTATTTGCTTATGTTATGATTATTTTGGTTGTTTTTTACACTATTTTGTAAATATATATTTTTAATATTTATCATCATATATTTTTACTTTAATTTTGTAATATTGCATAACAAATGCTAAAAAATATATTAAAATAAAATATAATATAAAAACTAATATTAATATTAAAAAACAACATAAGATCAACATAAACAAATAATCTCATACATAGTTAAACATAAACTAAAAAAATAAATCAACCCATGATTTTTAATATGACATAATAACTAAGGCTAAAAAATATTAAAATAAAATACAATATAAAAACCAATATCAATATTAAAAACAATATATCACATAAATAAATGGAAGTTACTAAACTTAAATTACATAATTCACAAAATAAATAATACATAAATGTAAAGTTTATGAAAAAAAGTTTTCCGGTTTATACATAATTCACAAAATTTTAATATCTATAGCAAAATTTTATACATAATTCTTTGTTCGTGTATAGATAAAAGAAAATGTTAAGGGGAATTACGGTGTTGGGTGGTGAGAGAGTGGAAAATGAGAGTTATGGAGTTTGGTGGTGATGATGTGAAGAGTTATGGTGTTTGGTGGAAGAGTAAAATGAGGAGAGAGATAAAGTTATCACGAGGTAAAATAAGAAATAGAAAAATTGGGAAAAAATAATCTAATAAAATAATAAATCAACCCATGATTTTGGAGCTTCTACTTTTGGCTTATTTTTTCAGGAAAAAAATTGAGTTTATAAACTTTATTTTGTTACCAAACATACATAGTTTATATTTTCTGCTTATTTTTCAAAAAATAAACCTAAACTACAAAAAATAATCTATACCAAACAAGCTATTAGATTCTGAATACATTTTTCCTCTTTTTAAGTCCTTACCCTCAATTTTAAGGACTGAGATTTAAAAAATCATTTGTGTGATTCTATTTTTCTTTTCTATCTTCACTACACATAAAAGGAATAAATGAAGATATTTCCATTACAATATAATATTGCTTAATGAATTTAATATGTGTATAAATATTAATCTTTATAATAAATATTTTAAGCTTATTGAGTATCATAAATGGATAGTTTTTCTTCTTTCAAATTTTCCACCTTTAAAGTGAGAGGAATACTTGCACAAAAAAGTGAGGGAATATTTACCTTTAAATAAGAGCATGGTAGGCATGGTGATTTAGAGAGTACTCATACAATTGTTATTATAAGTTATTCATCAAATAAATTCTCATATCGGCATTCGAACTCATATTTTAATTGTTAAGAACTAAACCCTTACCAATTATATTAATCTTGTTCGGCAAGTGAGAGATGTACTTTAATTAAGATATATAATTGTTTTTCCAAAAAAAATTAATGGTTAAGTACGTTTTGAATGTAATTACTCTTTGGCCCCTAATTCAACATAAAAAATCAACTATGTGAAAATTTGACATGAAAGGTTGAACAAAAATACCAATATATATTTTAATTTTCAAGAAATTCACAATAATTTGAGGCTTTAGGCCTGCATACCTCCTCCTGTACATAAATGATAAAAACAAAATTTCAATGATTTAGTTTTTTAATTTTAAGTTAAATATTTTAAAGAATTAACTCATCTCATATCTTAATATTTGATTCTCTAATACTGGAGATAAATTTTTTCCCTCATCCGCGCATAGCCATAGACGGTGCTTGGGTGGAGGAAACGTTTGATCTTATAAAAAAAAATTGATTAAGTGGAAAAAAAATATGATGGTTAAGATTTTAACAATTTCATCATTTATTATATTGTATATATCTTATATATCAATATCTGCACCCCCATAAGACTCGAATCCGAATTTTTATTTATTAATGGGAAAGACTTTTGTGAACCTGGCCAATAAGACAAACTAGAACTGGTAATGGACGAATGAGATAGGAAGCCAAGTGGGGACAAGTGCAGGTTATGGTAGAGGCTAAGAATCTGTTGTTGGATGAGACCATGTACCTTCAATGCCTATCCATTTTTTCCATATATTATCGGTGTTTTAAATTCGGTCATACTATTGTGGTTATGAGAGTCTTTAGAATAATATCACGATCATAATTGCGATCATATTTTCGTCAATTGTGGTATAAAGAACATAACTGCAAATTCAATTTAAAACAATTATATATGCTAATCTGGATTTTCAATGGCCTAATAAAAAATGTACAATCAGCAGTATCTTAAAAGCTGTATTCTATATTAATCTGAAATTAAAAAAAGTAGAATTGAAGAGATGGATATAGAAAAGGAGACCATGCTGAGGGTTGTGCAGTAGCAGTAATGTTGAGGGGGGATGAACGTGACTAGATCAAGGTCCACCCCTTCATGTGAATCACATCAAATTCGTAATAATGTAGGTCCTACTTCACATACATTACCCACAACTCAAACTTACTATGAAGAAATATATATATATATATATATATATATATATATATATATAGGGAGGGATCACTTACTCCAAGAGTAAGTGTAAAAGACTTACTTCACATCTTAGTCATCTAATTTTGGAAAATCCAATGGTTTATATGTATTCACCAATTCAAACCATTAGATTTCCCAAGAATGAATGATGCGAAATATGTTTTTTTCCACTTATTCTTGGAGTAAGTGGATCTCTCCCTATATATATATATATATGCACTTACTCTAAACACGAGAAATTTTTGCCCTTTAATTTCTTTCTTATTTTATTTTTTTACCTGCTAATTACTATAGCTATCTATGTCGAAATTTACAACCATGGTTGAAAAAGTTTATTACAACAATGATATAACTTTTTCAAATTTTACCAAAATAGTGTACTTTTTGCCTACTTCGTGGTCAAAGAGCACGTTTTGCTGAAATGGCAGTAAAAATGTGGTTACTATACACTAATATGACAAAACGTGGATCTCATCCGCTAAGAGCCTAGAAAACGTGGATTGAATCCACTAATACCAAAAATTACCCATCCCTGAGTATGTGTTCCGATATTGCATATTTCGAATTAGAGTTGAATGTTTTAAAATTGAGTATGGTGTTTCTGTATTGTGTGTGAACTGAATATTTGTTTCCTTGTTTTTTTTTTTTGACAAAATACTTGTGTCTTTTTCTATGGAAAATTCTAGCATGCTCCTGATACATAGAGCATATAAAGTTTTGTGCTTCTAGAACTATAGATTTATTATTAAAAGAATCGAACAATTAACATTAAAAGATAAAAACTATAAAATGATAATATTGATATTTTCCTATTTCCTTCCATCTTAACTATTCCATCACCAACGACCAGCTACATCAATATCATCTCTGGCTGATGCCACTACTATCCGCAATGCTCCACCATCATCATTTATTGTCCGTGTTTATTCTCCGTCTTAATTCGTGAGTGAGACTCATATCCAGTAATAAAGATGAAAGCACTGTGAAAAACAAAGTAAAAATAACAAACATTGACGTTTATATCATTTTTATTTAAAGTTTGATTACACTTTTACTCTTAGAATATAAAGGAGAAAAGACATTTCCCTCTTCATTACTTGAGATGAGCTTCACTCCATCTTCCTTAGTCAACAATCTCATAATTATGATCATGTGGTTTGTTGTGCTGAAGTCGATTAGGCTTATGAGAGATGATTTAATTTTTTCTGCCAAAGAATTTTGTTATATCCAAATTTGGATGAAATTTAGATTCGTTTGCGGACTTGGTTTTGCTCCATTAGTAGTATAATTTCTTATGATTTTTCGAATTGGTGTGTCGACTCTAGATTTTGTATCACTTATATTATTTGTGGTAATCGCTCTTGATTAAGTTATTCTTTGTATTTGGGTTAGTACCCCTTATGCCTTTTTATTGAATCAATTTGCTTATAAAAAATGGAGTATGTTCCCCAAATTTGTATTGATCCGTTGAAAATGATTATTATTGACCTAATTTGATAAAAAAATGTCATGAGAGTGAGTTGCGGATAAATGAATGTTGATTGATTTATTTTATTCGGTATATTTGTTATTCAATACATTATTACTACATGCATTAACCTTGGTACGTAACTCAAGATTAAAATATCCAGTGGTGGTAACATACAATGACTCTACCGACATTTTTTGGCGTATGATACATTTCTACCTTATATTGGGTAATTCCAACGCAAGATTTGCAGTCAATGAGTGATATTAAATTATTGTTCTTTTTTTCTAAAAAAAACACTCAAGTGATATTTTGCACTAAAATTCCAATCATGGTTCACAATAACAAACCCTGGATTTTAGCACATAATTAGAAAAACCCATAAACTCAAATCAAAGCAATTCAAAACTAGATTAAAAACATGCATACTTACATTTCCATAAATGGATAATATCCTTATTCTTATTTTAATATTAAACATTCAGTAGAAGCATGATCAACTATGTGGTGAGTGGGGACAATGTCAAGCTCCACAGTCTCCAAAATATGGCAAATGCCGGGAGTTTTGTTGATACAGCCATTGCAGCTTTTTGCTGCAAAAGTGAGAATAGGCAAAGGGGAGAGAATAATTTTAACAAAAATTATATATCTTATGACATAATTTTAATATGTTAGTTAAAATAACATGCTTGGTTGTGCCTAATGCCTCCCACCATATTTGGGATTGTAGGTTTTTTTTATCACCAACATAATTGAATAAGATAAAAGAGATTAGGAGCAAAAATGATACTCTTATTCACCTAATCATTTAAACATTACAAATTTGAGATTGTGGGTTAAGGAAAAAAATGTATTGATTGATAATGTAACTAAATTTATATTATTATTATTATATTATCCGTAATTATAGAGTTCTATATAATACAAATGAATTAATTATATAGTACACATTTTTATTTAATTAAGTGTGATAATAAAAAAATGAGAGTTTCATTCCCCACTTGCCTTAGTGAAATTCAATTTGGCAATGTTGTTTATCTTATCATCTAATCCATGCTGTCTACTCATTGATATTTAGTTTTTACTACACCCATGAAACTTCCTCCTCTATCCCCATCTGAGTTGACCCACCATACCCACAATATCTTTCCCCATACACACCCACAATTTTAGTCAAATTAAATTAATATTCTCTAATTTCCCTTAATTCTTCAATCATCTCCACTTGATTCCATTTCCTAATTTCCTTTCCCATAAAAAAAACACACACACCAATTAGAACATGTTCCTCCTATATATATTCTATCGTCATAACAAACTTGTACCTATTCTCAACTATCTCTCTCTTTTCCTTCTTCATATTTCTTACTTAGTACTATTGAGCAAAACTGAAAACACTGTTTCTCTTTTATTCATAACACAAACCAAAGTTACTTACGAAATTATAGAAAGAAAGGTTAAATAACAGAAAATGGATGGAGTTAGTTGCACTGACGAAACCACAACAACCAGCGACTCACTTTCTATATCTCTTCCATCGAAGCTATCTTCGCGACAACCGCCAAACACGCTAAGCCGTGTCGGAAGCGGAGCCAGCACCGTCGTCGATCCTGACGGCGTTTTCTGCGGCGGTGCAGAAGCGGAGTCCCGTAAACTTCCTTCGTCTAAATACAAAGGCGTGGTGCCACAGCCTAACGGACGTTGGGGCGCGCAGATTTACGAGAAGCACCAGCGCGTGTGGCTTGGAACATTTAACGGTGAAGATGAAGCCGCCAGAGCCTACGACATCGCCGCCGTTAGATTCCGCGGAAAGGACGCTGTAACGAACCGTAAGACGTTCGCAAGTGACGGTTCCGGCAACGTGGAAATCGAGTTCATGAACTCGCATTCCAAGTCTGAGATCGTCGACATGCTCCGAAAGCACACCTACCACGAAGAGTTACAACAGAACAAGAACAACACGTACGGGAAGCAGCGGCAACACCACGAAAGCTCAGCAGCGACGCCGTTTGGGATTCCAGGCGCGTCTGAGACGAAAGCGCGTGAGACTCTGTTCGAGAAAACGGTTACGCCGAGTGACGTCGGGAAGTTGAATCGATTAGTTATACCGAAACAGCATGCGGAGAAGCACTTCCCGTTAGGCGACGGAAGCTCGCCGTCGACGGCGGCGGCGAAGGGAATGCTTTTGAATTTTGAGGACGTTGGAGGGAAAGTGTGGCGGTTTCGTTACTCATATTGGAACAGTAGCCAGAGCTACGTGTTAACCAAAGGGTGGAGCCGGTTCGTTAAAGAGAAGAACCTAAAAGCCAGTGACGCGGTTCAGTTTTACCGGTCCACTGGACCGGACCGGAAGCTCTACATTGGAAGTAAGAAAAGGAGTGATGAGGTTGGTGCTAATGCTGTTGAGTTGAATATTCCGGTTCGACCGGTGGTTGAACCGGTTCATATGGTTCGGCTTTTTGGGGTCAACCTTTTAAATCTTCCTGATTCTGATGCTATTGGTGGTAACTGCAATGGAAAGAGGAAAGAGATGGAACTATTTGCTTTAGAATGGAGCAAAAAGCAAAAAATAATTGGAGCTTTGTAACACTGGTTTTTTTTTTCTTTCTCTTTTTAGTTATTTTTTTGTTCTTGTGAATTTTGAAAAGTTGTTAGTGATGGAATCATGTTGGGGGAGGAAGGAAAATGGTGGTGGTGTTGTTGCAAGTTGCGAAAGGTGAATTGTATATTATTAGAAAAGAAAATAAAAAAGTGAAATGACAACAACAATTGTCTAACAAAAAAACAGGATTGTAAGTTAATGAAAAAGATTAACTTTAATTTTAGTAATCTGTTTTAATAAGTTGAAGTATAACCAGTCTAATGGCACAGGGTGTACGGTAGGATTTCGACACGTGACGACATAAATATTAACAGTCCAGATTTAAATTTAAAATTTATTTTAATTATTAATTAAATAAAAAAACTAAAATGCAATAGTGTCTTCCTTCTTGCACTACTCTTTTTTACTACTCCATAAACTATTCACATTCCTCATCTTTATGTTCCGAATGACCTTCTTATATATATCACTATATAAGAAGAAACTATGGGCATATACATTGTACTCAGTAGCAACTTGCCAAACATCTCTTTCTTTTTTTATTGGACAAATGTCCCGTTATCAACTTGTACACGTTTTCCTACACTATGGACCCACCAAATATCACACTTTATACTTTATACTGCCTCCAATTTAATTTATCTTTCATTTTTAGGATTTTATTATTCGTATTTCTTTGTGCATTTAAAATATTAAGAAAGTATTATTAACTGTTTTTTTAATTTATATTTATTTAATATTTTTAACTTGTGTGATTAGGGAAAATAGTAATAATAAAGGAAAATAATATATGGGGAAAATGCAACAAAGTTAATATAAATAAACGTTGTTTTAATGAAGCAGATAGAGCAAGTACTACCTTTCTCATTTCACAAAATTAAATGTTTTAATTTATCAAAAGAGAGAAATATTTTTATAAAATCCTCCACACTAAAGAAGACAAAAGAGAATAATAGCTGAAATCATTAAATATTCCACATTAACGCATGTGTAGAGTAAAACATTGTCTTAAGATGAAAATATTTCTAAACTAAATAAGAGTTTACCTAAAATATTAATATTAATGCAGCATTAGACTGGGGACAGACTCCTCTCCAATACTCGAGAGGTCAGTACTGTGGTAGGATTTCGACACGTAGCGACATAAATATCAATGGTCCAGATTTAAATTTAAAATTTATTTTAATTATTAATTAAATAAAAAAAACTAAAATGCAATAGTGTCTTCCTCCTTGCACTACACTTTTGATTACTCCATAAACTATTCACCTTCCTCATCTTTCTCATTCTCAATAGTCTTTAAAATTCAATCACTCACCAAACAATAACACACAAATGACAGTCACTACTCTTTTTTTTAATTATTAATTATTTAAAAAATAAAATAAATTCATCATTCCCATCGTTCAAGGAGTAAAACCTACTCAATCTTTTTTCAAGCTATTCTATAATAATATAGTATGGTGCCATAAGAATGAATGAAGTAAAAATTGTTGCTCTATACTTGGATTTTACATTGAGACTTTGTGGAGGCACATGACTTCATTGTGTAGCATCTACATCTATCCCTAATTTTGTTCTAATATGTGGTTCACTTCACTATGTGATTTATTATCTTTTATATAACAAATCTGATATATGTAACAGTAAATTTAAAGGCCATTGAGAATGATAAAGATGAGTAAGGTGAATAGTTTATAGAGTAATCAAAAGAGTAGTGCAAGAAGGAAGACACTACTGCATTTGAGTTTTTTTATTTAATTAATAATTAAAATAAAATTTAAATTTAAATCTGAACCGTTAATATTTATGTCGCCACCTGTCGAAGTCCTACTCCAATACTGGAGAGGAGCCTGTCCCATATATTCTGGACCTTCTCAGTACAATGTTTTTAGAATGGTCACCATTTTTGTGACCAATAATATATTTGCAATTAGTTCCCGAACCAAAAATCTCTGCAACCCAGATTTTGTCCAACAAATGTTAAAGGTCATTTTTGAACGATGCAACTACAGCATATATTTTTTATTTATTAATTTCATTTTTAATTGTTAAATTATCTAGTGTTCTGTATTTATCTTTTGAAATCTTAGTCTCATGTACGGTTTTTTTAGTTGATTTACTTTAGTTTCTTAAATATTATAAGTGGGACCATCGTCCACCCTAAGAACCCAGTGATGGGTCAAAAACGGCAAGCCTAAATTCAAATAGGTGCACTTAAATTAGACCTTGAGATGTATCCCTTGCTATTTTCAGATTTATGGCTCAGTCATACACAAAAACAATAGTCTTTTTTGCGTATTAAAAAATAATCTCATCATCAAATTATATAATTTTAGTCAAAGATCCAACTTAAAAAAAATTAATTGATTTTTTCAGTGTAATATGCTTGTAAATTTACAAAATTCATTTCATACAACTCAACAACTATTGTTCTCCAAAAATAATTTGAAGCAAACATTGTCAATCTATGGAGAGAGAATAGTAGCAACTATTCTAATGCTCGTAGTCACATCTGAAAATATTTGTGGTATTGCTCAATTTGGGTAAAAATAGGAACCTCGTCAGAAGAAAAATCTGAATGCTTAGGTAGCCCATTTCTAAATTCAAAACATGATTTTTAATATTTTGAGGGACACAATATGTTATTAATGTGCAAAACACTACTCACCCCATTTTCATCTACCGTTTACAGTTAAAAAACACAATCCTAATAAATAATTATCTTCAACTGCATTAAATTTTTTATTTTTCACAATTTTCTTTCCATTATTTACTTACATCAAGAAAATATTAAATACGAATAAATTTGGAAATAATCATTAATATTTTATTAAACACCCCTACATGAGATTATTAAAAATGAACAAAGAATCATACAAAAACAGATAAATAAGAACATGAGGGTGAATATTAAGCAAATGGTTAAAAATATAAGTCCCTTTTTCAATAAAATATAAGGCCTCGATCATTATTTTAACAAATTTTTTTACTTTAGGAGTATGTTGTAAATGTCTCCAACTCCCATAACTACCTTGTAGTATAGGGGTATATTATTAAGAAAATTTCATCAAATATTAAGTGTACACACTCCGATACAATTACTCTTCTAAACATATTTTTTTAGTCTTTACCTTCTCTCTAATTTTGGAAAGAGTAAATGTTAATTCAATTAGCTAAATTTTCTGACAATGCTGAGTGTAATTTACAAAAAAATCATTCCTTCCTAATTCATCAGATAGACTAATCCAATAGAAATAAAAGTTGAATAAATAATCAATGTTATGGACTCTTCTCTCTCCTTTTTATAAGATCATTTTGGTTAATTTCATATTGTTAAGGAAGATCATAATATCATTAAATTTGTCAAATTTATATTTAGTTTACCAAAATTGACTGCATAAATGAAATAGAATCGTTTTCTCATTCCACTCAATTTGTTTGAGTCCACAAATATATTTTAGTAACAAATTCATATATTTTATCTAGAATTTGAAAATGGGACAAAACAATTTTTTGAAATAATTTTATAGAAAAATGATTAGAGAATAACTAATGTGACTAAAGTGGGTATGGAAGATTTAATGAGAATGACATTTGAAATAAATATTATGTACATGCTGGTCATGTGAGGGCAATAAGCATTGGTAATGGCAGTTTTATGGCAACAACTATTGCCATGGAGATGTGAACTTCGAGTAAGTATTCTCCTCATTGATGGAGAAAAAATTACTATAAAAAACAAATGAAACAATGATATGATAAAATATTTTTATCATTTTATATATAATAGAATAATACTTTTATTATTAAAAACACAAATAAAATCAAGTATTTTTCTCTCAATTAACCGACATATTAAAGACATTTTTCCAAGGATGCTCGTTACCTTTTCTAAATCAAGTTTTAGACACTTTTTTCACTGAAATCCTTCATGAATTTTGATAACTTAGCTTCTTATCTTAGTTTTCTTGGACCAAACTGTAGAAACTTTTCTTATTCAACAAAAACTTAACTTTTATTGTTTTCTCATAATACAATATTCAAAATGAACTATTTCCCCCTAAATTTATCATATTGGTGTACGCAGTGTAGGTACACTATCAATCACCAGTTACCATAAACTCTATTATACGTGTAGTTTTTAATGACGCATAATTTGAAAATTTAAAAATAAATATTCAAGTGCATGCCAACTTAGGACATTTCCAAAGATAAATAGTCTTTATCTTCATAGTCTTAGCCCTTTTTGTTTGTTGCATATAGTCTTTGGCCTTTGTCTTTATATATACTCAGCCATTTATTCTGAACAAGTAATCAACGAGGATTGATATATTCTTATTTTCATGCCATAAAAACCAAACATGTTGCATCAAATTAAACCTTTAAGACTTTTTGTTTGTTTTGTAAATGATCCAGTCAACTTCCGTTATTGCAATTATTTCACAGGCAAATATCATTTTAATTAATTAACTTTCAATTTAATAAACTTAAAGGGACAACATGAAATAGCTACATTAACAGCTATGTCTCAATTATGAAGTGGTCTTGCATGATTACGACCTTGATATTAAATAACGCAGCTTTGCATTTTGATCCAGATCTATAACAATTTTTATTTCTGACCATACCATATTAACTAGCTAGGTAATGTTAACTCATAAGGGAGTGTTTGGTGATAGAGTTAGGATCCTCCCTATTAATGGAGATATAAATACATAAAAAAATAAGAGAAAAAATGTAATATGATTTAACACTTTTATCCTTAATAAAATATCATTTTTATCTCTATACAAAAGTGTAAAAATAATCACTTACCTCTTTATTACTGGATATGATCTTTTCCACATAGGAGTGTTAAATAATATCATGACAAATTGTAAGTTTTTAAAAAAGGATTTTATTAATCACGACTTTTATTCCATAAGAGTTTAGGCTAAGGAGTAAGTGAGCTAACACTGCATTGAAAAGGAAATTATTATTTTTTGAAAGGGGAAAATTTTGTAGTTGATATATAGAAAAAATAGTAAATTTACTTTCCCTTTAAAAAAGTAGGGAGTTAAAAGGGAAAATATGGAACATGGTTCAGGCCATAGACACATCTGCAAATTGACACATTATGGCTAAATTGGGATACGACCTTAATTATAAGGAAAAATATTAATATTTTCATCTCAAATATAAGTAAAGTGAGCTATTTTTACCATTTTTAATTGAAATAATTTCTTGTTTGTAATAATAATTATATTTACATATAATTTTTATTAAACCCAAATAATTAACTATTTTAAACTAATTTATTTAATATATGTTAAATTAGTTAAATTTATTTATAAAGAAACAGCCAGCTCATAAATGAAGCTCGATAATGAAGCGTAGGAATAAGGATGTTCTTTATTAATGAAACGATAATTGTATATATTTTATTTTATTAAAAATTGTATTTTCTTTTGCTTTTTAAAATATTTATATATCTATTAATGAAGAGAATCCTAACTGAAATCCTTATGATTGTATTCCACCTAGATTGATGAAAGGATTGTTGGGTGGTCGATGTTGAGCCTATTTACCAAACCGTCTTTGTTTTTTTGTTTATGTTTCTGAATTGGAATATAAGGTTGCTGGTTATGGTGCACAGTGCATCCAAATTAAATGAACATATAGTTCAAAGCCCAATTTGCATGCCTCCTTCACCCGATCTTACCTTTTTCCCTATAACACAATGATGACAACATAAATGGCCTTAATTGGCTAGGAGTTATGAAACGTACATTGTAATTAAAATAAGATCTTCAATTTTGTAACGAAAAATAATAATAAAAATCTAATATGATGCATATTTGCTAATGTAAACTTGATTGGTCATGTTCATTTATTAAAGTCCCATGTGAGGAAAATCTTTAAACCATGATTTTTTCTTAGCTTCTTATTGGGTTCTGAACTTTGAAGTAAGGCCGTGACTAACCTGCTAACTGCAGGTTAGTTCGTTTCAATGCGAACTGTTATTTCAGCAGTATGATTTTTTTAATTCATCTAAGCCGTTGGATATGTGACTGGGTACCGGGATTATGTTTGGCCGAAGTCGGTTTGGGCCTGAGTAACTTCTCAACAGAAGTCGGTTTAGCCCAGTGTCACTTCTGTTGAGAAGTCGATTTGGGCCTAAGTAACTTCTCAACAGAAGTCGGTTTGGCCCAGTGTCACTTCTGTTGAGAAGTCGGTTTTGGCCTGAGTAACTTCTCAACAGAAGTCGGTTTGGCCCAGTGTCACTTCTGTTGAGAAGTCGGTTTGGGCCTCAGTAACTTCTCAACAGAAGTCGGTTTGGCTCAGTGTCAATAAAACTAACCCATTTTTATATTGTGTCAGTCCGATGTCGATATCCCAATAACCGACTTCTATCCCATAAACCGACTTCTCTATTGAAGTCGGTATCCCAACCAAAAAAACGGCTTTTTCCATACCGTCTTCTACACAGAAGTTGGTTTTCCCCAATACAACATCCAAACTAAACCTACACCCCCCAAAACCGACTTCCAACCAGTTGTTAACAGGTTCCAAGTTACCGCATTTTCTCATCCAATGGTTAAAAAAAAGTTCACACCGAAACGAACCAAATCTCAGTTCGCATGTTAGATTTCACCATGAAGTAATGCAACAACTTTCTCAGTAAAGTTGAACAGAGAAGATGAGCTCCAGGAATATAATGAAGAATTAATGAGTTACTTTAATTTTGCTTAATCTTTGTTCTTTTATATTTTTTGAAATTGATATATATTTCAACGAGATAAGCCTACTAGTGTTCATAGTCTTCACGTATACATATAAGAAATGATGAGAGATCCACTTATTCTTGGAGTAAGTGAAAAAAATCTACTCCACATTAATTCTTGAGAAATTCAATGTTTTGAATTGATGAGTACATCTAAATCATGAAATTTTTTAAGATTGGACGACTAAGATGTGGAGTAAGTCTTTTCCACTTATTCTTGGAGTAAGTGGATTTATCCGAGAAATGACATGTGGTGCTTTTTTTTATTAATAATCAGGTTTACATGCATTACAACAACAACAAACATGGTTAGTGTCACAAATATTTTATATATCATAGTTAACCGTCTAAACTAAAATTAGCATTGGCTAGCCCATGCTACATCTGACACAACCATCTTGACCGATACTAATTTATGCTTAACTAATTTATCTATTTTAGCATAAATTAGTTAAAGTATTCCAAACCTTGTATTGAGAAATCTAGTCAAAGAAATATGCAAATCAACATTCAAGAAATGAAATGTTCAGATGTGTTATAATTTACACTTTAAAAAAACTTGTATTAACATTCTGATAACAAAATCAATTGAGCTTCCAAAAGCAACAGTTTTTGCCTAACAGGTTGTCACGAGATGCAAGAGGATAAAAGGAGAGAGTACAAATGAGTTGGTGGTAAAAAAAACTTCAACTTATATGAAATATTTTCTATCCTCTAGGTAGAGGTGTCAAAACGAGCTACCCAGATGAATTTGGGCTAAATTGGGCTGGGCTAAAAATCATGTATACAATTTATGCATTTCAAAATGTAGCTCAAACCCACCCTAAGCGGGTTGTAGGTTATGGCGGGTCAGCCCGTATAATATTAAAAAATATATTTAAATTTTAACATATTTAATATATATATATATCATGATATTAATGCATAACTTTTTTAACATCATTTTTATACCCAATGCAACCAAACTTATAAATATAATGTCATGTGTTTGAGTTAAAACATGATGTCAAGTCTATGTATATGATTCATAAGGATGACAATGGGTATCCGGATCCGTGGGTACCCGCAAAAAATACTCGTAACGGGTAGGGTCTGAGTCTTTATTTTGGACTCGTGGGTATTTGGCGCTGAGTATTTTTCAGACCCGCTATTGAATGAGGCGGGTATGGATAATGTGGTACTCAGACCCGCTGGTACCCAGACCCGTTCTTATATATATATAAACATAACTCAATTCCCTTATTTTCTAATTTCTAACCCTAATAGCTACTCTTCATCCCTAAATCCTAATTCCCTTATTTTCTTTGTTCTCCTCATATATATATATATATATATATATATATATATATATATATATATATATATATATATATATATATATATATATATATATATATATATATATATATATATATATATATATATATATATATATATATATATAAACATAACTGAATTTCCTTATTTTCTAATTTCTAAGCATAACAGTTATCCTTCCTCCCTAAATCCTTATTCTCCTCATCTCTTGTCTCCACCAGAGCCTCACTCCCTCTTCACCACTCATTCTCTCTCTATCGTCATATTAATTAGAGGTTAATATTCTTCAACTTTATATATATCAATAATTTTTTTAAGGGTTTAAATTATACTAATATTTTTATTCTCTATAATGAAATACTGATAATTTGAGACAATGCACACCTAAAATGCATGTTTTTCACTGTTTATATACACACATGTGCATATGACTCTCCCAATAATCAATATGATATTGTTTAGTAATATGATACCAGTTTTCTCACTCTCCATAAGCGAAATTTAGTGATAAAGCTCTATCGTGACTACATATGAATTGCTTGAACTTTATTTCCCATTTTTTTTAATCTTTGTTGACAATATTTAGTAATATGACTTTATTACTTTATATCTAAGTATCACTTTTTTTATCTTTTATAATCTACATATGTTATTAATAATTAATATTTAGTAATATGACTTTGTTATCTTTTATAATCAATAATCAATATTTTCATTATGTTACTAAACTTTGTTATTGTTATATGTAGAATGTTTAACCCACAAGACTCTAATCCTACAAACGAAGACTCTATTATGCAAACTCCATCAAATTAGGGGAGTCAAATCCAGCCCCTATGAACTTAGAACAAGTGCAAATCAATCTGATACTCAACACTTCAATTTTATTAGAAATATTATACTAGATGATATCGATGATGATGTTAGTAAATTTATTGATGTTCTTATCTATAAAGTTAATTGTTATATCTTTTAATTGCTAGACATTTGATGTGTTATTGTCTTATTTTAAATTATGCTCTTAGTAAAAAAATTGTATTTAAGTACAATTTAAAGTTGTGACTTATATTTTAATTATGTTTTGTAATTTTTTTAATCATTTGTTTCTTTTTTTATCCTCACACGTCAGATTATAATTTTTTTTTACAATTTATAACTTTTTTGTAATTTTTTTTAAATATTATATGAATTTTTGGGTATCCGTAGATCCGCTGGGTACCCATAGACCCGCAGGTAGCAGATCCGATGGGTATCTGCCTGGGTCTGGGTCCCAAAGTGATAGAATGGAGTGGGTCCGGGTAGTATACTATCCGTACTCATCCAGATCCATTGTCATCCTTAATGATTCATAACATAACTCATTTATTAAATGTCTTATTTCTATTAGGCTCTCAATCTCTAACATAATATAATGTAATTTCACTTCAATATAATAAATGAATACAGTAAAAAATAATATCATTTTCATTTATAGTAATGATAGTATAGACTCAAATTCAAAATGAATTCTATGTGTCGAAGTATAATCACCATCATGATATTTCTTTACTTTGCGTATGAATATATTTAGTATGTTTTTTACCAACACTTTCATTGTGAACTCTTATGTTAAATTTGGTTGCGTGGAGTCTCTGTGGTAAACAATTAAGTTGTATTTCAGTTTCGTTGTAAAAGTTATTTTCTTTATTATGTTCTTGTCGTAGAAGTTAAATATAATTAAATATACAATTAAGAAAAGAAAAATGTAATCTATATGGTTTAATGTTCTCATTTATTTTGACACAATATTTTGCTAATGTGCTTCAAAGAATATTAAGCAAAATAGGAAAAATAATATAATATTTAACTTGATAACAATATTGTAATTTATAAATATTTATGTTATAGACATTACTCTATTTTTTATTTAATGTTCATAAGACAATATTTATATCTATTATCTATTTTTTTATTATAAGTTATTTTGTAAAATAATGTTCACTTTAAGCTTATTACCAAGCCAAATGTAAAAAAAAAAAGTTTTAAAATAAGGAGAAACGGGTAGCCGGAACCCGCCCGGGTAAGCCCGGCCCGAGCCCGATCGGGTTGGACTAAAAAGCTCAGATTCACTAAAAAGTGTCACATTTAATACACAAGCCCTACAAAATTTCGGGTTGTTGCAGACCGGCCCGCACGGATCCGCCCATTTTGACACCTCTACCTCTAGGCATGATAAATTTATCAATATTTTAACAATAGGGATCATTAATGTACAAGCTTATACCATATATTTATCTCACCAAAATATGATAATATTATAACCAAAATATGATAGCATAGGTATACTATCAAACCAAAAAAAAAGTATTATATGTATGTGTGTTTTATATATAATGAGTATTTTATGACATTGATTAACATTTTCCTATGTGTTTCTATATTCTTTTTTCGTCTGTTTGTTTGGATGAATATGAAGAAATGAACTTTTTTTATAATATTTCACTGTCCGGAAGTTTTTCAATCATGAAATGGAATCGTTCCATTTTCACCTTGTCAAAACCTCTAAAATTAATTTCCCCCGTAGAGCCAATGAGCAATGTTTTAAAATGAGGCTGACTAGTCTGACCAATTCAACCGTCGATTTGGTATCTAATTAGTCTGAACCCCTCTTCTAATCAGGTTTGTATCAAAATCGAATTGATTCAGTTAGTTAAGTATCAAATTGGTGACCCGTATGATCATACTAGTTGGACTGACCTAGTTAATCAAAAAATATTTATGATGAAAAAATAAAATCAAATGGTTTTAACTTAGGGGAGAGATCCACTTACTTCAAAAAACACTTACTCTTCATCTTAGCCATCCAATCTTGAAAAATTCAATGGTTTAGATGTACTCACCAATTCAAACTATTGGATTTCCAAGAATGAATGGTCATGATGTGGAGTAAGTGTTTTTCCACTTACTCTTGGAGTAAGTGGATCCCTCTCCTTTAACTTATTTATAGTTATGTTTAACATTTGTTAACTTATGTTAAAACAAAACTTTTGTTGTTTAATTAAATATTAAATTGTAATCTTTTGTACCAAAAAAATAAATATAGCACATATATTATTTGAAAAAAAATTCAAATTATTTAGGACATTTTTGAGTAGTGAAATCTTCTCTATTTGTTATTTATTTAGATATAATAATGTTATTAAATTTAGAATATAGAATTATTAATAATGTTAGTTTATATTATAATTTTATAGAATTATTAATAAACCATTAATTATTGACTCACTAGTCTAACTAGTGCATCATTAATCCTATACCTAAGCAATTTATTGACTGGTCCAATTTAATTACAGTGTAGAAGCCTGAAATAAAATTTCATCTCAATTCAATTAATGCAATAATATAATTATTAATGATAGTGAAATATTTTTAAGAATAAATTACACTCACACCCCCTGAGTTTTAGTAAAATTACACAAACCACCCTTCACCTTTTTGTCCTTACACGAACCACCCATACTTTTGTACATATGTTACACTGACTACCATTGCATAATATAAAAGTGTAATATTTTAAACAAAAAAACATATGATGTATGTAATTAATTAAACAAAATATTGTATATTATGTAGAAAAATTCAAATAATATAAGAGTCAATGCGTCTTCATTATTTGGCTCGTTATAAAATAATATAAGAGTTATTTAAACATTTATTTGAAATTATTAATGTATTTTTTAATGACACAAAAATAATAAAGAAACATTCGTTTTTGTACTATTTGAAGTGTTACACAATATACAATATTTTGTTTAACTTAATTACATTCATCACACGTTTTTCTTTAAAACATTACACTTTTATAACATGCAGGGGTAGTCTGTGTAATGTATATATAAATCTGGGGGTGGTTTGTGTAGGAGGGAGGGATGATTTGTGTAATTTCATTAAAACTCAGGGGGTATGAGTGGAATTTACTCTATTTTTAATGACAATACATAACTTGATGTCAGCATAGAAAAAAGCTTTCACGCTAGTAGTATATAATTAAATACTCTAAATAAATGATTATTTTAGAATATTATCTTTCTGCTCAATATAAATGATACATTAATATAGGTGCATGTATTGGATAAAACTTTTTAAGGTATGGTTTTTGAGAATATTCTACGACTAATTGTGGAAAACTCATCTAATATCATAGTTAACCGTCTAAACTAAAATAGGAACAGTTATTTTTTGATGCCCATAGATTTAGAACAAAACTCAATACCTCAATGCATGGGTAAATAATAAAAAATTACAACTTTATACTGAATTACTTAAAGTGTATTCTTTACTAAGGATGTCAATGGATACCCGGATCCACGGGTATCCGCAAATAATACATGCAACAGGCTAGATCTGGATCCATGTTTTGTATTGGAAAAGAGAACAAAACTTCTCTTTGTTTGTTGTTTGCACGAAAAAATGAAGAAAGAAAGTGAAAGAAAAATGATGCAGAGATAAAGAGAGAGTTGGGGTGAAAGAAAAGAGAGTAAGTTTTGTAATGTGGTGTTTTCAACTTAACAACCACTTCAGCTATAAGTTTCTATTAATAGCAAACTGTTTATAAACTAACTAAAGCCAACTAACACAAGGCCAACTAAAACTTAGCCTTTTAGCCCATTCCAAAACCCAATCAACAAGCTATATGAATTATACAATGTTAACATTTTGGACCCGTGGGTATATCAAATCCGCGATTTTAAGATCCGTTGTTAGATGAGTCTGGGTTCGGATAATGAGGTATCCAGACCCGTGGCTCACCGGACCTGCTATTTCTTCTTATATATGTATATAACAACATAATTGTAGTATCATGTTAATATATATTGTAATATCATATTAATTCATAAATATGATTGTTATGTTGTTAAACTATGATGTTATGTTGTTAAGCAATGATATTATGTTGTTAAGTCATATGTATGATATAATGTTATGTTAATTAAAGAGTTCTTACTAAATGAATTTTTCATCCTAATGTTGAAGTTGTTTTTAATGTTTGTTTGAGTAAAATGAGTTGTGTTTAATAGTCAAATTAAGTTGTGTCTAAAATTTTAAATTAAGTTTTATAACTTTTTCTCTTGTTAATTATATAAATAACATATAAGATCATATAAAACAAATATACAAGTGCATAAATTATTTGCAATTATTTATAATATTTTTGAATTTATGGGTACCCATGAATCCGCTGGGTACCCATGAATCCGCTGGGTACCCAAGGATCCGCGAGTAATATACCCAACAGATATTAGCATGAGTCTGGGGCGTGTCTGAGTCCAAAAATGAAGCAACGAGACGGGTCCGGGAAATATACTACCCGGACCCATTCAGATCCATTGTCATCCGTATTCTTTACTGTAGAAAATTAAATTACAAATAGTTAATGACTAAGAAATTAGTTCAAACCTCTAAAGTCTAAATATTAACATCTACAAAGTATGATTGGTATCTCATAATTTTTCAATTAATGTTTTGTGTTTATATGTTTTCCATTTCTATATTTATGTTCTATTTTTTTATTATATTTAAGATATTCATTTTGTTATTATCTTTAAGAAGATTGTGTTAACACATAGACCAAATGTATTCCATCTTATAAAATTAAATCTAGCACTACTTCATTTAAATACTATATTTTTTAATATACATAAAATTAAAATGTTCTTGTTCTGCTCTCTTGATCAATATTTTTTTTGGAAGCGGAGCTATTAGTTTTAGTTATTAATTTTTAATTAAATAATTATTAATTTTGATTCTTATTATTTTAATAATTAATTTTCAATAAATTATAATAAATAATATATGCAATGATGTCTGCTACTATTCTCTCATTAACATTTCCTTTATCATGATCAAAATTTGAACAAAAACTTATATCATTAATATGGGAGTAGTTATTATATCAATTAGAATATTGATACATTGATCCAATTATTTGGTCTTTCATTCAATAATAAAATTATGAATATATTGAGTGTAATATCTATGATCAATCAGTGTAATGATTTATATATAATTATTATATTATTAAATATTTATTTGTATTTTTAATAATCAATAAATAATCATATATAAATGGTAGAAAATGTAATAATAATATATAAACTAATAAAAGTAATATATTATCATTACATACACTTTTCTCATATATATTATTATTTGTAATATATAGCTTGAGTATTGGAGAGTAATTGATTATGTTACAAGTTGAAGGTTAGAAGTTTTGGCCAATTGTGATATTTTTCTAATTTTAATTGGTTTAATTGCATCATTTTTAGAAATGTCTTGCCATACTAGTATGAATCAATGTTGTGAAACCTGAGCCGGACGTCAACCCGGAGTTTTTGTTCTAACCGGTTTAACCAGTTAAGCCGTCCGGTCGGACCGGACGACAATATAATATCATATATAATTATATATATAATATCATATATAATTATATATATACATATATTATATAATTAATTAAAATAAGTGAATAACTCTGCACAAAGCTTACACATAATTCAAAATAAAAGCACATCAAAGTTTAAGTCTTACATAAATAGAGCAATAAATCAAAACACATCTCATTTAGAGAGTAATCATTCTAATTCATCCATGTATCATTGTTTTGATTAGATCATAAGTTTACATTGTTGGTTAAAGATGTACTTTGAGTTAACTATCTACATCTTCTTGAGGAAAAGAGTCTAAATTAAGCCCTCCATTAATAGTAATATTTTGTCCTTCAACCATACCTACAAATTAGAATATACGTTAGATTAATATGTATAATAATTAGAAAATATGTATCATACTGATCTTTGAAAAACTCATGCATGAAACTAAGATCATTTGCATTTTTAAAAAGTGTAATCGATTACACAATCCTGGTAATCGATTACATGCTGATAAACTAATCAGACATGTGCATTTTACATGATGTAATCGATTACAATATACTCGTAATCGATTACAGCATATTAAAAGCATCAGATATGTGCATTTTTTACATTTTATTTTGTTTTTTTTTTAATTTTACTAACTCGGCCGGTTTAACCAACCGGGTTATTCCGGTTTTACCCGGTCTAACCCGGTTGGACCGGATTTTCCACGGCCCAAAACGGCTGGAAACCAATTCCGGTTTTCTATATGTACAGGACCGTTTACTAAAGCGGGTGACGGTTGGACCGGCCGGTCCGGTCCAATCCAAACAATACTGGTATGAATAATATTCAATTATTTTGTGATTAAATCAGGCGATATATATATATATATATATATATATATATATATATATATATATATATATATATATATATATATGAATAAATGAGTAAATTATACAGATATTCTATAAATTTTAGTAAAATTATACAAATCACTCCACCACTTTTTACACCTACAAAAAAAACGCTTAATTTATATATATACATTACACGAACTACCATTGCATGAGAAATAAATGTGATTTATTAAAATAAAAAGATGATAAATGTAATTAAGTTAAACAAAAGAGAATAATGTATCTCATGATATAAGGAGATAAATTATCTCATTCAGACACTATAATCGTGACATGTGTACTATTTAATCATTTTTTACAAAAAATATTTCTAAAACTAAACAAAGTAATACACATGTTATTCTTTTACTGGGTGGAGGATGTAAGTTATCTCCTAGTATGAGGAGATACATTATTTTCTAAACAAAATATGATATATTGTAAAGATAACTTCAAATACTATACGAGTCAATATATTCTTATTATTTTTGGGTGAGTACAAAATGCATTAATAATTCTATGGATATTTTGTTTAAACCACTTTTATACTATATTGTAACGAACAAAAAATGAAAATGTATTAACTTGTATGATATTTGGACTTATTTCAACAATATAACTTAATTACATTTATCATTAAAACATCACACTTATTTTTTTAACTTAACTTATTTCTAATATAGAAGTAGCTATATATATATATATATAAATTATAGGTTTTTATATGTATAATAATGAATAGATAATTCGTATAATTTGAACTAAAGATAAAGTCTTCTCCCAATTCACGTGCGTAGAGAAAGAGATAAGACAACAAAACAAATTACTATAAAAAAAGTAAATGCATGAAAGATATTCTGTGTTATGTATATGCGACGCCCCGGTTTTGATTCTTTCCCAACTTTATCGCTTATATGTCTTATTCTCTCTCTCTCTCTGCTAGGAATTTTATTTTCTATCTTTCTGACTCCATTTACAAGTTTAATTAATATTCCAAATTTAATTTTGATTCTACTTAGATCCAATATTTTTCATTGGTAACCTCTTTCTCTCTCTTTGGATTCCTCTTAACGCCATTTCCTTTACTTTATATATTCCTTCTCTTCTTCTTCACACCAAAACACAATCTTTCCCTTCCCATAATTGGTTCTATGGATTTCACTGAGAAAATCCATCGCCTCAAGATGGGGTTTCGTGACTATATCCAAGCATTAGAACAAGAACGTTGTAAGGTTCAGGTTTTCTCTAAAGAGCTTCCTCTTTCTTTGGACCTGATCACACAAGGTAACCAACCAAACAAAAATTTAACAAGTGCCCTTTTGATTTTTTCGTCTGAAGACTATAAAGTTTATGTCTTTTTGTTTCTGGGTATGTTTTCTGATTTTTGTTTGTTTTTTGGGTATGTTGTTTTTGGTTGAAATTTTATGCAGCCATTGAAGCTTGTAGGCAACAGTTGTCAGGAACAACAACAGAGTATAATTTGAATGTGCAATCTGAGTGTTCAGAACAGGCAACATCAATGGAAGGTCCTGTTTTGGAGGAGTTCATACCAATTAAGAAGAGGGCATCCCTTGATTGTGATGATGAGGATGAACAACATTCACACAAGTCCAAGGTTTCAAAGGACAACAACAAGAACAACACTGATAAGAGAAAATCAGATTGGCTTAGATCTGTTCAGTTATGGAATCCAAATCCCCTAGCTGAAGAGGTACACAAAAAATAATCAAAGCTTAATTGTCTTTTTCTTTTGTTTCCTGCTTTGTTTTTTAAGAGAAAGAACATAAGGGAATAAATTATTAATTGACTTGGGGGAATATGAAGAGCTCATTGGGTTATATATGTGCTTAAGCAGGATTTTGGAATGGCTTATGAAAATAGCTTATGTCATTTGTACAAGCCTTTTTAGCTTATTTCAATTAGTCATAAACTCTCTTGTGATGAACACTTATTAATTAAGTACTTAATTAAATTATTTATTGAATTGTGCCCTAATTTTATATATGTTGGTGTAATTCCTATAAAATTTTGTTCAGGATGTGAGTAGAGAAGTGTCTGTGATGGAAGTAAAGAGAAGTGGAAGTGGTGGTGCTTTCCACCCATTCCACAAAGAGGAGAAAGCTTGCAAGACTATTGAATCGTTATGTAAAGCACCCTCTTTAATGCCGGTAGTTGCAGCAAGTTCTACAGCGGTGACAGTCGTCAAGGACAATGCTGAAAGCAGCAAAAGAGAAGAGAAAGACGGGGACAGAAAGCAGCGCCGATGCTGGTCACCGGCATTGCATAAGAGCTTCTTGCAGGCCCTCCAGCAGCTTGGTGGTGCAGATTGTGAGTATCTTAAGACATAACAAGTTCTGATTGTCATGAGTTTTGGTTGTAATTGTAACTTCATATTGATGTTGATAATTTTTTGTGGCTTTAACAGCTGCCACACCAAAGCAAATCAGAGACATAATGAAAGTTGATGGCCTAACAAATGATGAAGTGAAAAGCCATTTACAGGTTTGTATGTGGAAATTATATCTCAAATGTTTGACCATCAAATTTAACTTTAAGTTAGTAGAAATCATAACCAAACAAATCTTTTATCTATCTTGTTTTATAAAATCTCACCCCTTCAGTTTTAAAGTATTCCAAACCATATATGAGATTCTGAGTGATAAATTATGTTGGAAAGCACCTCAATTTACAAATAAGCATATATTTTTACACTGCAATGCCTAAATTTGAGATTGAAAATAAGTGTCCATACTCCATAATGTTGTTCTGCTAAAATGACAGAACTTTACTAATATAAATTTTCTGTTGCATATGTTCCATTCAATATTCTTGAGCTCCAATTTCAACTGTTTTATTTTCTCAACCATAATCTAAAATTTTCATTCTGAATTTTGAACAGAAATACCGTTTGCACACTAGAAGACCAAGTCCCATGAATCACAACAATGGCAATCCACAGGCTGCACCTTTTGTCCTTGTCGGCAACATTTTTGTTCAACAACATGAGTACACAGCTGTAGCTACCTCAACAGCATCAACGAATCTGACCACCGTTGCGACACCTACCAGAATGCATGCACCACTGGCCTCAAATTCTCCGACTCTTTCGCATGCACTACCTGCTTCGATTAAGAAGCCCCGGGTTAAGAACGTAGAGCCATATAAGTTTTCACACTCAGAAGAAAGGGCTAATCAAAGTGAAGGGGCTGTTCATTCAAACTCCCCTGCCTCATCATCCTCCACACATACCACCACAACTTCCCCTGGCTATTGAATTTGAAGATGTTGCTGCACAAGTTTTGTAACCAAATTGCTGAAGAAAGTCCTGTAATATTTTATTGTCACAGTTTTTTCCTTCTTCATGTTATGTTGGATTTAAATTATAGATTACAGAGATAAAATACACAGAAAGTGAAAATTTTGATGTTAAATAAATCACACCCTTTTATTTTTAAGCATTAAAATTTCATTTTTTTCCTATTTTTAAGCAAGCTCAATGCCCCCTAAATCGGTAACAGTATCACATATCAGAGTTGTGACAAATCAGTTTAAAGTTCAAACCTTTACCATTGTGCTTATAATTTGGCGATGGTGGTCAACCTGCACTGTCTTTGGTTGGTTTGATTGAGTTAATGAGATCATTATAGTGTGTTGTTGAATCTAAGAATATTCCACAGAATACGCAATGAATACAAATATATAGATTATCCCTATGGATTGAGGATAAGATAAGATAGAAATTTTATCTAAAAAGAAAGTTATTGCATTTTGGTTATATTCATATAAAAATAGACATTATATAATGTAAAGAAAAAATAAGATAGTGGAAATTTTGAGGAGGGATAAATTGACTACAAGAGTAAGTTTTTTAAACTTATTTCACATTTTAGCATCGATTCTAGGGAAATCCAATTGTTTAAATTAGTGGGTAGATCTAAACCATTGGATTTCCATAGAATTGATAGTTAAGATGTAGAATAAGTTTTAAACTTACTTTTGAAATAAGTAGATCATCACCTATAAATTTTATATAGCACATCATTTATCATTGATGTGTACTATTTTATTAAAGAGTAAATAGTAATTAATATATGAATTTTAGACAATTTTTTCTCATAAAGATGAGTAGTTCATTTTCAATAAAAAAATATATTATAATTTTAACCGGGAAAGTTAGCATATATAATATAAATATTTCTAACTTTATCATGATTACTTTCAAAAAAGATTGACTCCCATTCTAAACTAATGCCTAATATTCTTAAACAAGGGAAGTTTGAAAAGAAAGACGGAAAATCAGTCTTATTAATGTTATACTTATTAAGTATGGGCATGCTTAATGTTGAATAAGACTTGTATCTTATCTGATCTTACCTATTAATTGAGTTATTTTTTAAACTCGAAGACGATCATAAATTTGGAGTTAACTCGACTCAAATATTAATTGGGACAACCTTTGATTTTTTAGTTATTTTTATGGATATGTAAATTGATATATGAAATGTTATATGTATATATAATGAAAAAAATTTAGAGAATCAATGATACTTTTGATCAAAGAGATGTCATTATTGTATAGAGAATTGAATAAAGACACATATAAATATGACAAGTGATTGTCCATGGGACAGGTCGGGTTGGATCATGTTTGTCCCATATCCAATCCTAAATATTGACTGAGTCTAATTTTTTAACGCGAACCCAATCCTAAACCCCATTAGACCCAACTATATTTGGTGTCAATCATGATCAGGGGCTCGAGACAAACCGAGTGAGTGGGTAGAGTGAGGTCCTACTCACCCCTAATACTTATCATATCATTAATATATATATAGTATACTCTATAGAATTTAGGGGCCAATACTGTTAAAAGTTTTTAATGCGGCTGAAATAGTTCCCATAAGAGATTAAAGACTACCTAAAATTTGATATAAAGAAAAAACATTGAGATACTAAATGTTTTTTTTTGTCTTTACTCAAATTCTAATTATTTTATATGATTGCGAGCAAATGTACAGCATATTAAAAACATTCGAAATTTAATTGTGAAGTAAATTCATGATTCTTGTTTTACTTTAATTAGGTATCTTAAATCCTAAAAATGCAAAAATTATAAATATTCTGTAGAAAAATATATTGGTCTCCATAATAATCCTTCCTAATTCAAGCATTATCCCCTCCAAAAAAAACTCACAGGGTTAAAAAATATATCCCATGCCAAATCGGCTAAAATGTCCTCCAACAAAACGTTTTCTTTTACATTAATTAGGCTGTTTATATCAGAACTAGTTATGAAAGTTAAGTGGAATTCCATTTATATCTCTAGAATCATCTAGAAGATTATTTTGCTTCCTCGTTGATGTTTGTATAAAGTCATTTTTACAGTTTTTTTACCCTCCTTTGTTTTCCCCTTTATAAACTGGTCAACACCCATTGCATTGCCTCTCTAATCACCCTAGAATAGTTAATTTATGCAACATGACCTTAACTACAGAAGACATGTGCATGCACAAGCTCAAATTATAAAACGGCACGTAATTGAGAAGAAATTAATTTCTTATCCATACAGTAAGATATACTCTTAATTATATCAATAGAAATTACAAACTCAAATTATAAAACGGTACGTAACCGTAGCCGAGAAGAGATTAATTTATTATTAAGATATATTCTTTTAATTATACGAACATAAATTACAGAAACAGTGGAAACTCTCAATTAGTCAACCTTTCCAAGCATATTATTTGTTAGGTACCGAAAATAATTTTTTTTGGGATTAAAACCACCCATCACTAATTAATTAGGTTATTCAGTAGACTCAATTCATCGATGTCAGTCTCCCATCCATAGCAATAAAAAAGTGAGAATATTCCAAGATATGATCTTCAGGATCTTCAATTATATTAGTCAACCTATCTACTTGACATTGTGGAACAAATTGTTCCCCTCAATTTCCATTACAAACAAAGTATTATTATTCATATAATATACATTAGGTAAACTCATTTACAATAACTCAATAAACTTTTTTATAAGAGTGAATACTCATTTTATTTTATTTTAATTTTTTATGGGTATACCAATTTTTTATAATAATATGGACTTCAACTTTCTATACTGGTAGGATCAACATGAATGTCAATTTAATTTCATGTTGGGTTGGTATATGCTTTGAATGCAGTAAATTAGTATTGTAATAAAAAATTAAAGTTGGTAATATCAACAAAGTGTCATCCTTAAAGTGATTTTTTCATCACCCTTCTTGTTTCCAAGGGTTCATTACTTATTTAAATTATGGTACTCAAATTTGAGTTTATAGTAAGTATTCACAAAGTAAGCCAATAAATTAAAGCACAAAAGTTATCAAGACCTCAAACCTTAGATTTGTTTTTTTCCCGGCCAATATTAACTCTTCTTTTCACATAACCACAAATATTATTAATTAAAATAATAAAAAGATTGACTTGTAGAGTTGTTTTAAGTTGCAATAATTTGAAAAAGGAAATCGAATTAAGCAGAGAGAGTAAATGAGTTACTATCACAAATGAAGAAAATCAACAAATTTTCCTTAGAATTAATTTTTTGAAATAATTTAAAAATGGAAATAGAATTAAAAAGGGAAAGGAGTTACTTCCATAAATGGACAAATTTAAATCTTGCCCTACTTAGAAGATGACTAAGGCACCAAGAAGTGAAGTGGAGAATGCGAAGCCATAAAAGACCTCAACACTGAGAATGTTTCAACCATTTTTTTGCTTTTCTCACAAGTTCGTTGCAGTTATGTTTTTCAGTTTTGAGTGTTACAAAGAACATAACATGTTCTCCATTTATATGATTTAAAAAATAGTCTCATGATTTGAAACTCACACCCTCTTAGTCATATAAAAAAATCCTAATGTAACCATATACAACCTCTCTAGTTATACATTTATTATATAAACATATATAACCTTTGTAGTTACAAATTCATTACATAAACATATACAACTTACAATTACAAATTTCATATGAATGTAACTTAACATCCTCATTGATGAGCATTAATATGATTTTAAATTATATTTGTGATCTGATAAGATGTAATACAATATAAGCTATTGAATATCTGCATACAAATTTGTCAAGTGTAACTATAGCATGATGATGCTCGCATATCTAAACTGAAAAGAAAACTCTTCTTATAAGTTACTTAAGGTATTTAGGTAACTCAAGATATTTTATTTATATAATTTAAATGATGATGTAATAGAAAGTCGTTTTCTTAATGGAGGCGTTCATTGCCTTGAGGCTTTAAGCAGAAGTAAAGAGAAAAATGCATAAGGAGTTATGTTACAAAGAGACAAAATTGGGATATACAAATTATATCAGTTTAATCATTGACATGTCCATGTAAATTTTGTATTGTTGATTTTTATTGTTATGTAGAAGCAAATAGAAGAATGCATAAGGAGATAAGTTGTAAAGAGGATAAAATTGAGATATATAAATTATGAGTTCATATATCTAGGTAGATAAGTTTTGTCTTTTATATAATAGTATATGGGGTGAGACCGGAATAAGTGGAAAAAACCTACTTCATATCATGATCATTCATTCTTAGAAAATCTAATGGTTTGAATTGTTGAGTACATCTTAACCATTGAATTTTCCAAAATTTGAGAGCAGAGATGTGGAGTAGGTTTATCCCTCCCCATAATATATAAGTATAGATAATTGTTGATTTATTATTGTTATTCAATTCAACATTACACATGCAAATATGCTCTCATTAAATAATCCGGTTGACTTTTTTCTTTCTCTTTCAATACATTTTTTTGAGTTTTTTTAATCTTAGCATTATTTATGAGTAGCAAAAATATTAATAATTTAGAAATCAACGAATATATCTAAGTTGTATTTATTAGAGTCATAAATGTGCTGAGTATGATTTACATCATTTTAACTCGTTAATGATATGTTGAACAATCTATTTTTTCACCTTAAGGCAATTGATTTAACATGAAGAAATGGGTTAATAAGTTTAAATTTATGCTATACATATATAAAGAAATGAGACTTCTAAATATATATATTATATATATATATATATATATATATATATATATATATTCAAGATAAATCATTAACTCAACAAGTGCAATTGTATCTAATTTAATTTCCCTTTGATTATGATCCAAATTTATAAAACTAAATAAAGTGTTAAGTTTCTAATAATATTGTAATATCAATGCACTATGAGTATAAAGATGCACATAGTCATTTTATTATCTGTCATTCATTTGTATTTTTTTGAAGAGTGAATGATGATTGAAAACAAATAGTAAATGATTGAGTGACAATATATAAAACTCTTATACTATGAATGTGTATATCTATTTCTCTTCCGATAAATATCACATTGATTTGATTTGTTATTGCTAACATTAATCTATGTGATATCACTAGATCAGATCAAACTGGCATATGCTCAAGCAGATTAATCTCACATATAAAGAGCATGCAACCAAACTAAATTTAATAATATAAATGTGAAAGTTTCAAGCCCACGGTTCTACTACGAGAAAATATTAAATAAAAAAGTAAATACATAACATCTTCCTTTGTAGCAGCACACCTATCTTATGTAATAAAGATCACATGTCTCTTTTTTGGTGTCTCAATGTGTATTAGTTAAGTTAAAAAATGAGAAGTACTCAAAAAGAAAATTTAAAAAACAGAAAATAACATTTTTTATATTACCTGATGCAGTGTGATTGACTTGAGACATGATGGCATGAACTTTTAGGACAAGTAATCCTTATTCTTCCCTTTTAAAGTCCAACCTCTCAAGTAAAAAAGATTTAAAAAAATCCAATTATTTACCCATTGTGTTTAAGTCCCCATATATTGTTTATTTTTCCTTTTCTTAACTAATAATCTCCGTGCTGTGCGTGTGATATTGTTGTGAGTCCATGGCGGTGTTATGCTATAGCTATATGATTTTGCTTTTATTTTTTAATGTGAGAGACTTTTTGAATTGTGTTCTTTTTGTATTGAGAATGTATATCTGGATAAAGGGAAATTGATGAGTAATCTTCTAGTATTGCTTGAGAAGTGTTTGAACCTATTGAGATACTTGAAAAAGTTCTCTAACAATCAAGTTAGTATATGAAAAATAGGTAGAGTATCATATAATAATATCAAGAAATAGAATACAAGAGTAAGTGAATAAGTGAATTGGGTGGTTAAGTAGACTTACTTAAGGAGGAAAACCCTTATTTATAATGGTAAAGTGAGAGGGATATTCCTTTATAAATATTATTAGGCTGGTCGACCAAATAACATGTCGGGTTTGTCCCAAACAATGTTGCTTTTTCCGGTTTTAGACAACTTTGGGCAGATCCATACTTTGTGGATGGGACATGCAATTTAGTTGTATTACAGGCCCATCTTATCGTCTGACTATAGATACAACAGAGCATATATAGTAGCTTGCGACTTTTGGCAAGAGTCTAGGTTGTACAATTTGAGATGATAGTAATGTGCAAGTGGTGCAACATAGGGGTAACATAAGTGGCTTTAGTATTGTCTTGTCGTTGGTAGAACATCCGTTCGCGTTGTCTTGTCTTCTCATCAGTGAGAGCTTAAAGATTATCCCTTTTGTCTGGCTTATGAAGCTAACTATATTCTCAATACGAAAAGAACAAAAACAAAATAAGCATTTCCATTTACCGAGAGATGAATTTTTAAGAGAGAAAGAGAAAAGGAAAGACTTCAAAGTCATGAATTAAACTCTCAAAATTCCCATTAAAGTCATCCATAAGCTACATATGGTCCACATCATGAATATTCCAGGACAAGGGCACTTATTATTGTAAATATCAAAGGTTTGTGTAATGAATTATTTCTTTTTTTGAACATTATCTTCTTCAAGGAAAGGTTAAATGTGTTGGAATTTCTAACAATTTATGGGTCACAAATATAATTCTATAATTGTGTTATAGCCATTATGTATTTAGCCAATATATATAAAATGGTCTTATGGATTAATTTGGTGGCTAAGGGCATATGTGTCATGAAATATTATGAGTGTAGATACCTTCGGGCAATTTCTAATTTGATGAAGGGACTGAATTAGAATATTGCAACTTAAGTGGTAACCGTTAGTGTTACATTTATGGGTTATGGTCCCCAGTTGCAGAGCAACGAGTTTTATTGAGTAACTGATGTTATAAGGGTTGGTTTATGAGGATATGTGACTTAAGTCACAAAACCAACATGTATAAAGGAAAAGAGAAAGGCATAAGGTTAAGTGAAGCACTCTCACTTTTCACTTAAGAAATTCAGGAACATCAGAGCACTCACGTTCTCTCTGGATTCCCCTCTAGCGGAGCGAACGGAAAACCATCAGGCTCTAGCAACCGGAACATCCTACAACCCACATACCTCGGAGCATTCGGAATGGCAAACCAATGTATGCGTTTTCTTCTTCACTATGAAACCAATTAGGGTTTTCTTCGGTCTGGATTAGGATTGTTCCATTAGGGTTTATGTATGGGCATAAACATTTGGTTTCGGAACAATGTCCTAATCATTCGGTTTCGGGGATACGATTAGGATTAATCGGTAATATCCATCAAAATGATCAAACATATTCTTATCTCTCCAACCTAACCTTTTTATATTCCCATATCATTCAAGAGACTTGAGTTAATTAGCCTAATAATATAACTAATTAGATATATTATTTTTGTTTTATATGTGTGTAGCTATTAGGGGGCAGCAAGCAAATTTTTATATGCGCGTATGATGGTGTGTAAATTAAAGCGATCTGAAGCATATTCCTAATGCAAATTCGATGGAATAATACACTATAATCATCGTTCTAGTGCTCTCAAAACTATAAGGCTGTAGTGGTTGTGTATATACCAATAAAACAAAACTAGCTAGATAATGTAAATTAATGATTTTAGCATTATATTAAAAAGAAATGTGTTAGCCAAGTCCTAATAGAAAACAGTAAAAATTGAGGTATAATGTAACAAATATTATCAAGCAACCAGAAAAAAATTGCAATTTAGAAGTATATTTCAGCAAAAAATAATTATTTGACTTTTACGTGTTTTCCTTGTTCCGACAAATAAACTAAGAGAAAATGATGTATGCAATAATAGTATAAGAATTTTTTAAACTATTACTTCATTATGTACTATTCATTTTTAATCGACTCTTAAATAAAAGTAATACAAATGAATTATAGATAATGCACTGTATATAAATCATTATAGTGTTAGTGTATAGATATGTTAGGAGTCTCACATTGAGTAGAATAAAAAATCAATGTGATACTTAAGCCATTAAGCTCTCATACATAATAGATTAGTCTATTAGATTGAGTTCTACTTAAGTCCTAACAATTGGTATAGTTATTACAATGATAAAACAAACGTTACATTTTATTAATTTGAGTGTGTTGAATTAACACATTTTTATTAGGTTCTGACTATACATATGTATTATTGATAACATGGTTATTATGATAAACAATTGAAATTGGGAATAGAAGGAATTATATTTTGATGATGATTGAACTAAGTGTTGGCCGAAGAAACATGGTGTCTGGTAAGTCCATGGCTTTGATAATATAATTAATTGTACAACTTGGATATAACTGGACAGAGTCAAGCTATTTGCCCCTTCAATGAATCAAAAGTCATGTATCCATTATGGTCCCTTCTCGAAATGAAAAACAACACATGTAACAAGATCTTGTCTACATATCATAAAGATTTAGAGGGAATGAAAGATTCAACATCTTAAGTCATTTCACAATTATATTTGATTATGATAAGAATATATTGACTACTAAGCTCCCCTTCAGGTTATAATAAGGAATATTCATACAATCTTAACATACAATCAAAAGCAAAAGTGAAGTTTTGTACTTTACTCGAGTTAGAATGTATTTGCTACCTTTCTACGTGATTTTTTTAAGAGAAAATGCACAATCTTCCTCTTTCATTTTTTTAATTTACTTTTGGAGTAAATGAATCATTTCCCGTCATTTTGTTTTTTTTTAAAAGATATAAATAATTTTTCGCAAAAATTGGTTGAGAGTGAATGACACATTGTTTACCCATTATTTTATATTTTTTTGAAGTTAGCCATGAAACCATAGAAACAATTTTTTCAACTATGAAAATTGTGAAAAATAAGTTAAGTAATCGAATGAGATATGCATGTATGAATGATTGTCTAGTGATTTATATTTAGTGAGAATTGTTCAACAATATTGACAATGAATTGACCACTTAACGATTTCAAAATATGAAATCACATACATATTAATTATGAAATATATAATTTATTTGATTATTTAAATTTTATAATTTTAACATTAATATTTTCATTTTTTTATAATTGATGACATTTATTATTTTAATCTTTAACTTACACACTTTGCCTCTTATTCCTAGATGTGTCACTATATATATATATATATATATATATATATATATATATATATATATAGTTAAGCTATATGAGGTAGAAACAAATATGGTGTAGGGTGTTTCCAAGGGAGAAACTTGTTTTTGCATTAAAAAACACAATGTTGTAAATTGTGAAGCTTGGTAAAGTAAATTAAATTATATTCATAGAAAAAAGCAACTTTATAACCGGTTATGATGACGCTTCATCCTTTTCAATCAATTTTCTCACTTGTTATAAATTATAATGCTCATAGGATGTTTGGAAACTTCTCTGCCTTCATGTAACAAAATACTAAACGAATGAAACAATCTAATTAATTACACTTGGATGGTGTATGAAAATGATAAGATATGTACTATAATGTTTGTAATGTGATTACTTAGAAAAGGAACATAATAATATAGGATAGTTGGTTAATTATATAGTGTATGATAGTTGATTATTTAGAATATTTTTATGTTGTAAGATGATAGACATTTATATAGTTATCATCATCTTAAGGAATACAGATCCTCTATTATACTGGAGGGTTGAGTACAAGTAGATATGCTGACAAGTGTACTTTGAAAAATTTTAATGGTCCAGATTTCAAGTTTTTTCATCACATTTTTTTTTCCTAATCTTTAAATAAATATGGGCCTCACATTCCAGTACTGTATAGTCCAGTACCGTAGAGGATCCCAACTCCACTTTAAGTGACTTTATTTTCATTAAATAGTGTATTGTTCAATATAATGAGGATATGAATTGAAAAGTTATATTTTAATCTAGTCTCATTCTTAATTCTTAGGAGTAAAATAGCTTATAACTTAATTCCCTTATATAGTAGGCAATTTTCCATCAGAAAACCACCTTGTTATTGTCCTTTCTATGCATTTCTCATACCCTTCATTCTTAAAAAGTTTCATTAAGTGTTATATATGTGTTCTTAGATGACCGAAGCATTTTAGACCATTGGAACACTTGTATATTTGTCCCATACTAGTGCAATTATGAGAAGTGTCTTCTCCCATGTACACATACCATATTGTTCCTTGACAATATCTCCACTTCAGAGAGCTATTCCAATGTTAACGCTTAAAGTTTCATGGTTCTATGATTGTTAAACCAACATAATACATTATGAATCTGATTAAAGCTTCATGCTAGTCATTGTTGTGGGACACACGTAGTACACTAAGTGTCCACCTAAAAAGACTCTTCTTCACATATATTTCAAAATTATGCTTTTTCTTCCATGACTTATGCTTTAGTAAGGGTTTTTTTATTGTTTATAAACTCCATTTACAAACAATAGTTACACTTGGTTTCTTATTAAACTTTCATCCATCCGACCTGACGATGCGGAGAATAAACTCCTGCGAATACTCAACACTAGGAATTGAAATGACCAAAACATCACATGTATTAAATATCTCATCAATCTCAAATATGGCACTAAAGTAAAAGCTATGTGAGAGAATAGATAGATAAACATGTTCTGACATTCATGTTAATATGTTATAAAGTTGTGACTGTATTAAAAGATTGTTTTACAAGTTATGTAACTTTCTTAACTTATACAGTTTTTTTATAAGAAATACATTTTTTTTGCACAATCACTTTTGAACCATCTAAAATCATGTTTGTTGAAAATGAAAAATTATATTATACCCAAAAAAATGAAAAATTATAGAGTTGATTGAAATTTGTGATAGAAGTTGATTTTAGCATAAAACATCCAAAGCCCAATTAGCGTTCTTTATTTATACTCAACCATAATCCAAATCAAATTTATTAAAAAATCACTTAATTTTCCTTTTCAAATGTTGACACAAACACACTCTTAGCTTCATATAAGATTGTGGTGAGATATGAAAAAGCGTTAAACAATGGGATCCATAACTCGCCCGCAGATTCTACTTCACTCTTATCGTCCCTCACTCAAACCCTCTTCTTCTTCTTCTTCTTCTTCTTCATCTCTTCCTCTCTTCCGAAAACTCCCAATTTCTCTCTTCTCCTCATTCCCCAAATTATCCACTCCCACTGTCCATCCTCGCACTTTCTCTTCCAATTCCAATTCCATTTCCAATTCCAATTCCATTTCCAATTCCAATTCCAATTCCATTGTTGGCGACCTTCTCGATTATCTTAACGAGTTTTGGACTCACTTCCATGCCACTGGTTCGTACAATTTATAAGTTAAAATCCGTTGTTCAATTTCATAATCATATATTCATAAACTCTATTATACTATGATGTGCAGCTGAAGCTAAACGACAATTGATTTCTGCGGGATTTCATGTACTTGACGAGAATGAAGAATGGGACCTTAAACCTGGTGGACGATACTTCTTCACACGAAATATGTCTTCTTTAGTTGCTTTTTCTGTTGGTGAAAAGTGAGATACTGTTTTATCAACAACAAACTTATATTTTTGTTTTTGTTTTTTCAGTTATCTGAATAATTTGAATGTATACATTAGAGCCTCGATTTGTTTTGCAAATTTTATGGCAAATTTGTTTAAGCTTCACAAAGGAAAGTCCTTTATTTATTAAAACAAAAACAAAAAAAACAAAAAAAGAAACTTCCAATTGGTAAGCATTAGTCGTATACTTCACAAGGGTGTGAATTGTGTGAGTTCGAATATTACTGTCGATGTGAGGACCTCGTTGGTGGGTAATTTGTAAGTGTGTTTAAAGTGCTATATTAGCTGTGAGGTCTTGGGACCCAATCCACATTAACGTTTATCGTCACAATAAATCGAGTGTGACATTTAGATGTTTGTTTGCTTGGACATTTACTAAAAAGCAGAGGCTAAGAAGAAGCCGAACTTCACCTCATGTTTTTAGCTTTTAAAAAAGGCCCGTTTGACAGAGAGTACAAGAATATCGTTTTTATAACTGTAGCCAAATGCAAAACAGCTTCTGGTTTGCATGAAAGCTATGCGGTCAAAATTGCCTTTTTATAAACATTTTTTAAGCTAATAGAAAAGAGCCCTTTCTGGTAAAAAGTTCACCTTTTGATGGAATGTGTGCTATTCTTGAAGGTACAATGTAGGCAATGGTTTTCATGTTATAGCTGCGCATACGGACAGCCCATGTCTGAAATTGAAGCCAAAATTTGTATCATCGAAAGCCGACTATTCGATGGTGAATGTGCAGACTTATGGAGCTGGCTTATGGCATACTTGGTTTGATAGGGATTTAAGTGTTGCAGGGCGTGTCATTGTGAGGAGCAGCAGTAACTCTTACGTCCATAGGCTTGTCAAAGTCAAGAGACCCCTTTTGCGCATTCCTACACTTGCCATTCATCTTGACCGGTACAACTTTGTTCCATTAATGATATGGTGATTAAATTGCAGTTTTATTTGGGAACTATCGTCATAGTATGTATATGGTCAATTCATGTGAAGCTACATTTAGAGCTGGTTTCTTCTTAATATATTTGAAATTCATTTCATTACAAAATTACTTGAAAATGCACATTTATTGAATTTAAAGAAATAAGTTGATGTTTCACAATTCAAATTCAGTCATGTACTAGTTATGAAGAATTGTAGATATCGGTTATCTTGATGATTTATACAGACTCAGATGCTAGCATTCATGTCCAAATTGGCGAAATTTCATTGTGCTTTATAAACTTCAAGTTTTTTGATATTTGGAGGCTGTTTTATTGCAAGCAATTTTCAAAATTGTGTTACTGACTTGCTGGTACATGAGGGATTTATCTGGTTTTACTATTTGGTCCCAGTATTATTTTTTCAATTACATTTTTGCCAAATGCCAATGCTCTTTGCTAAGAAGCATGCATGCTTGCAGATTCTGTCATGTTCTCTGATTTGTTTAATTGTTTAGCACAGTGAACCAGGATGGTTTTAAGCCAAATCTAGAGACTCATCTACTTCCTTTACTCTCAATGAAACCCGGGGAAATTTCTTCAGGGTCAGCATTATCTTCTAAAGCTTCTCACCATCCATTGCTTATGCAGGTAGCTATTGTTTATCCTTTTTCAAAGTTGAATTTGAAGTACTCTAGTATTTGAACAAACTGCAATGTTCATGGGTTTTAATTAGTTTCACTTCATTTGAATATTATTCATTGTAACAATAGCTTACCTATCTATAGCTTATTATTCTTTACAATAACCTTTGACTTTAATTCTCAGATATTGTCAGATGAGTTGAATTGTGATGTTGATGACATTGTGAGTGTTGAACTGAATGTTTGTGATACTCAACCTAGCTGCCTTGGAGGTGGAAACAATGAATTTATATTTTCTGGAAGACTAGATAATCTTGCTTCAAGTTATTGTGCATTACGGGCTCTTATTGATTCAAGTGAATCTCCTGGTGACCTAGCAAGTGAGCATGCAATTCGGATGGTTGCTTTATTTGACAATGAGGAGGTATTTTGTTCTTACTTAATTTGCATGCTTCGTGGTTCTATACAGGGTAGATATTATTCCATTTTTGCTGACAAATAATTAGCATATATTATATTGAAAATTGTTCCAATTTGAAACGACCCACCTAAGCTAGGATTCACCAACAGTATGGAATTATTGTTTCCAAACTGAAGAGCCTTTAGTACAGTGTGGGACATCACTCCCATCTTCATTATATCATCAGCCACAGCGTATACCATCTTATAGATACAAGTTACAACCACCACTAGACTGCCTGACAAAAACAGAGTGATCATTTCATAAATGCTTTTCTTCAATCCAAAAGCTAGGACTAACTTAATAGTCCACCTTCCAAAGCAGGTGCCTAGAGATTGTTTCAAGCCATATAAAATTCTCTTGAACCAACAAATCTTCCCAGACTCCTCCTATGCACCAAATCAACTGGTTGCTCTACATAGTTCCTTTAGCAAGGCATGCATTTTTAAAATGTAGTTGATAAAGGGGATAACTTGTCCATGGAACAATTATGGAAGACCTTCCTATCTGCTTCAATTGTACAATTAACAAAAGGTGCAAGACATGAATCACCAGGATAATATAAGTTTTCTCCACACTTATGAGTTGGTAGAACACATTCTTATTATGTTACCATGGTATTTCATCATTCACCTCTCAATGCTGTCTAACTGATGCTATTCAGGTGGGTTCAGATTCCGTTCAAGGAGCTGGTGCACCAACCATGTTTCAGGCCATCAAACGCATAATTGGTAGCTTAGAAAGTAAATATGTCGGTGAAGGTTCCTTTGAGCGCACTATTCGCCAATCATTTCTTGGTATGTCTTCCACTTTCACCCTTCTAAAGTAAGTTTCCATGGACGAACATAAGGTTGTTACAATGAGTTCAATTCTAAAATTACTGGATCATTGCCAACTTCAGTTGTCAATCATGTGTTTTAGTGTAGGCTCGCTCCTATTAAAATACATGTGATGTTGGTCTAAAATAACTACCTGCAGTGGCTCCTGGGAAGGCTTTAGGCTTAAAGATTATGGATTTTGATTGGCAGTTCTTTTTGTTTAGGGTTTGTCAATTGATCTAAAGTAGGAATGATGTGGGCATGGGGTCTAAATTAGTGGTTCAAATTGTAAAAAGAAGTTTCATGATCTGTTCCAGCCACTGCAACCAGTTGTTGCTAGACTTATTTTAAGGGTTATGACCAAGAAAATAATCCTAGATTTTAGTATGGGGAGGGATCCACTTACTCCAAGAGTGAGTGGAAAAGAGTTATTCCTCATCTTAGCCATCCAATCTTGGAAAATCCAATGGTTTAGATGTACTCACCAATTCAAACCATTGGATTTTCCAAGAATGAATGATCATGATGCGGAGTAGGTTTTTTCCACTTACTCTTGGAGTAAGTGGATCCCTCCCCTTTTAGTATTTATTCTGTTTCTATGCTTCTCTCTTTTGGTTGCTACTTGCTAGATCTATTAAGATGTCAATTTGGATTTTTGGGTACAAAATGAACTGCTAAAGTTTATATTTAGTTTTAAAAGAATAGAGGAAAAAAGAGGGAAAGAGAAACAGCTGCTGAAATTTGTTTGAGGATTCTAAGAAAATCTGCAGATGATTTTGTCCTGCAATATGGAAAGTTTGTCATTTGATTAGATGTAAAATTGTCAATGTGACAACACTATATTAGTTCTAATCAGGAAGAAAAAAAGAATATATTTGACAGAAAATTGTATTTTTTGTTTTGTTGTATAAGCAATACTAAATTTAATATCCTTAATGGCCACTAAAGTATTTTGTGGATTCTATGCCTAACAGTGTCTGCGGATATGGCCCATGGAGTTCATCCAAATTTTATGGATAAGCACGAAGAACACCATCGACCAGAGCTTCAGAAAGGACTTGTAATCAAGTACAATGCGAACCAGCGTTATGCTACCACTGGAATCACATCTTTTCTTTTTAAAGAAGTTGGGAAAATCCATAATCTTCCAATTCAGGTAATTCCTTCTTCGGATTTAATGTTTAAAAACATTCCACTTTTATACCAATTCATTGATTAATTCAAAGTTGACTGTATAATGCTGCCCTTCTTATATAATCTTCTTTCTTGGGAACACAACCTCTTCAAAAGAGAATATATACAAATAAAACAAGAAATATAAAGTACTTCCGTGGTCCTTTCTGGAAAATATGTTTCTCTCTTCCTATTTGCTTAATATTTTAAATTTCATATGATAGAAACAATTTTGTACCATTGCATTATAAACATACGGTCTCAATAGAGTACCCTATAGTTATAGGATTATACCAATGGTCAAAATTGAGTCTCAATTTGTTTACGATGGTCATGGATATACACAAAATTGAGTCTCAATAGATTATCCTATTGGTCATGGATATACCTTAGGTAGTTTGGACCTGTATGGAGGAGAGACCGTTAGAAGTCCCAGTAAGGAGAGTCGATCAAATAGAGGTTAGTCCTATTTCTAGAGGCAGATGGAGGACAAGAAAAACCGTAGGCAAAACAATTAAGAAAGATGTAGATATCAGGGGTTTGCCAATGAATATGATATGTGATAACATTATGACATCGTTCAATCCATCTAGTTAATCCCACCTAGTTTAAGTATTGACTAAGGCTTGTGGCTGTTATTATAATATTCCTCCTGAACTTGTAACAAGAATTTTAATAGAGTTTCAACGTGAATGGAGTTTCTACGTGCATATTCAACGTAGCAAAAGATTAGCTTATCAGTTTCCGATATTTGTTGTAGGAAGGAGATAATTCAAATCATTGGATTTCCCTAGAATTAATGGCTAAGATGTGGAGTAAGTTTAAAAACTTACTATTAGAGTAAATGAATCTCTCCTCTTTGTTGTAATCATGTTATTAATTAATAATCACAGATCAATGGAGGTAACTTTTTATGTTAGTATACTTTTCTAGAGGCACCTCTTCCTCCGTTATAGCAATTTTTGAATAATTATAAGATAGTAAAACACTTTTTTTATCAGCAAATGTTAGTATTTGTTGTGGGCGAGAGTTGAACCATCAACCTCCTTCTCTCCACCCCCTCTCCTAAGGATGGCAATGGGTCTGGATGGGTCCGAGTAGTACACCACTCGGACCCATCCCGTTCTATCATTTTGGGACTCAGACCCGACCCAGGCAGATACCCGTCGGGTCTGCTACCCGCGGGTCAATGGGTACCCAACGGATCTACTGGTTTCAAAAAATTCACATAATATTTAAAAAATGGCAAAAAAAGTTATAAATTGTAAAAAAATATAATCCGACTTGTAAGAATAAAAAAAGAAGCAAATGATAAAAAAATATAAAACATAAATCACAACTTTAAATTGTACTTAAATACAATTTTTTTTTACTAAGAGCATAATTTAAAATAAAAAAATAACACATCAAATGTCTAGGATCCCTCCATCAACAACACATGGATCAATTGGTTCCTGCAAAATAAAAACATACAATTTAAAGATATAACAATTAACTTTATAGATAAAAACATCAATAAATTTACTAACATCATCATCGATATCATCTAGTATAATATTTGTAATAAAATTGAAGTGTTGAGTATCAGATTGATTTGCACTTGTTAATTTCCACATTCACAGGGGCTGAATTTGACTCCCCTCATTTGATGGAGTTTGCATAATAGAGTCTTCTTGTGTAGGATAGAGTCTTGTGGGTTAAACATTTTACGTATAACAATAACAAAGTTTAGCAATATAATGGAAATAAACATTGATTATTGATAACATTTGTTGATTATAAAAGATAAAAAAGTCATAAAAAAGTCATATTACAAAATATTGATTATTAATAACATATATAGATTATAAAAGATAAAAAAGTCATACTTTTATATAAAGTAATAAAGTCACATTACTAAATATTGTCAACAAAGATTAAAAAAGAATGGGAATAAAGTTCAAGCAATTCATATGCAGTCACAACAGAACTTTATTACTAAATTTTGCTTATGAGTGAGAAAACTGGTATCATATTACTAAATATTACTAAACAATATCATTAATTATTGATAGAGTCATATATATATATATATATAAACAGTGACAAACATGCATTTTAGGTGTACATTATCTCAAATTCTCAGATAAAAAATTATTGATATATAAAGTTGAAGAATACTAACCTCTAATTACTTATGACGCTGGAGAGGGAATGAGTGGTGAAGAGAGAGCGAGACTATGGTGGAGACAGGAGATGAGGAGAATAAAGAAAATAAGGGAATTATGATTTAGGGAGGAAGAGTAGCTGTTAGGGTTAGAAATTAGAAAATAAAGAAATTGAGTTATGTTTATATATATATATATATATATATATATGAGGAGATAAGGATAACGAAGGGAATTAGAATTTAGGGAGGAAGAGTAGCGGTTAGGGTTAGAAATTAGAAAATAAGGAAATTGGTTTATGTTTATATATATAAGAACGGGTCTGGGTACTACATTATCCAGACCCGCCCCATTCAACAACGGGTCTGAAAAATACCCAGCCCCAAATACCCACAGGTCCAAAATAAAGATTCAAACCCTACCCGTTGCGGGTATTTTTTGCGGGTATTTTTTGCGGGTACCCACGTATCCGGGTATCCATAGCCATCCTTACCCTCTCCCTACATCAAAAAACCTTATAACTCATTTTTTTATTTTCTAAATTTGTTATGGGTTATAGACTTGAACCCACAACCTCATTTATTTCATTTATTAAACTCTTCCTCTTAATCATCAGACCACCTTATGACTCCTAGTATGTTAGTATTTGTTAGTAAAATGCTTGAATCATCAAAAATGAAAATGTGTAGATAAGAGCATGCTTTTATTTCTGTTCTTGTTGATTGTTATGTCACATAATTGAGACATCTAAAGTATGAATCTTTGGCTACACTCTTAACATGTAGGAATTTGTGGTCAGAAATGATATGGGATGTGGATCAACCATAGGTCCAATACTTGCTTCTGGAGTTGGCATCCGAACTATTGACTGTGGAATTGCTCAACTTTCAATGCACAGGTATATAAATAACTTTCACATTAATTTATAATAATGCTAAAAAAATCAGAAACCTATATTTAACCAAAGCCTGTGTTAAGTCATGTTATATATTAATCTGGGGTCGGTTCAATTAATTCTGTGATCTTGCATATGAAATGGCTAAATGTTCTTAATTTAATTTAATATGGGGTTGGATTGCAGTATAAGAGAAATATGTGGGAAGGAAGATATAGACATTGCTTACAAGCATTTCAAAGCATTCTATCAAAGCTTTTCAGAAATAGACAAGATGCTAACTGTGGATATCTGAGCTATATTCTTAAGCCTAATGATTGCTACAATTGTTGCATTACATTTGTTGCATTAGCTTGGGAAGTGATGGTAAAATCATAACTACACACTGGTTTTGAGATAGCTTTGGATTCTCTTCTTCAATCTGAGACCAAAGCCTGATTCTCCTTAAATTAAGAACTTTCTTCAGTAGCTTTTCAGCTTCTCTCATTTGATGAAATGCTAAACTGTAAATTAAAGTTTTATTTATAGTCACTTGTTCTTAGAAATTTTGATTTAATTTAGTAGCAGCATGAAATGTGAGTGCTTATTCTCATATTTCACTTAGGCTTCGAAGGTTATTAGATGTTTCCCCTGAATTCCTTACATGTGTTTTTTGGATTTGATTTAATTGTAATGCACAATAGTACAATTTTTTACACGGTCTTGACCAATCATGTAGTTATAAAAAAAATCAAATGATGCATAATTGGTTTAGAATGTAAAAAACCATGAAGAGGATATATTTCTAACGAATGCTAACAAACAAGAAACAGGAATGTGCTTTATATTTCTAACGAATGCTAACAAACAAGAAACAGGGATGTGCTTTATTTCTTGGAATAATAAAGATTTATATATAGTCAGTATATCATTTATTATTCATCTTTGTATTACTTTTTTAAAATATTAATAATGACTAAAAATAAATAATGAATAATACATTGACAATGTATAAAACTTTACACCGTCTGGCAGTGTATAAAACTTTACACCTTCATTTTATCTCTATTATAGTTAATATATTTTTTTGTTATTTCTGGTCATACAAAATTTCATCCTTGTCAGTCATGTTATAATCTAATACATTTAGATCCACTCAATATAACTTCTTTCCTATTCTTGGATCCTAGATTGAACGTTACTTTCGGCTATAAGGGAGAGGGATGGCTAATGTTATTGGGAGATTAATTTTCCAAAATGTTCCTATGATTAATATTTTCATGTCATTCGGGTCTTTGGCATAGGTTGGGTGGCAATGGAAATATCCTAGGAGGAGAAATTTCAAATTCTTGGCTAGATTTTACTAGAAATGTTTCAGAATAAAACTCTCCGGTCTTTGGTAATATTTTTAACAGAAAAAATATTTATGCACTTATACCGATTGAATACGAGTTTGATATATTATTATTGTATCATTTATCTTTCATATTTAATTATTGATACTTCAAAAAATTAATTCAAATAAATGGTTATATGTAAATCTTTACAGTAACAATACATACATATTATAATATATCTATAATCATAAAGGGATAAAATTTAATGCTTGCCTGTTTTAAAACATGCAGGCATGCTGGCGCACGGGCAGTATTCAATAATTTAAAAATTAAAAAATCCTTATAATAAAATAAAAGGTAATTAAATAAAGTAGTTGAAGATAAAAAATTAATAAAAACTTTAATGTTTTGTATAAAGTTGAACAAATTAAATATTATAATTTTTTTAGGTATAAAAAAATCACATTACATGATAATTTATTTAAATTTTTCTTAAAATATGCCCGCAGGCCGCCCACATTGCCTAATAGAAATATCTATTGGCTTGGCGGACAAACAAGCAAAGCAAAGTCCACATAAAAAAATGTGAGCAATGCGCTTGATTGCCAACCCGCTTGATTGCTTAAACATTATTCTTTAATTCTTCTTTTCTTTGTAAATTCCTTTTCTTTTAATAAAATTTTATCTTTGTCCACAAAAAAAAAATGAGCAATGCGAACATTGTCCATTTTGCCACCTATATCATGGACCAAATGAATTGACTTACATTTGGATCATGTTCAATTCATTTATTTAACTAACTGAATTTTCAACTCAAATTCAACCAGTTTGATTTATGAACCAAGTTTATCGAAGTAAATAACGAGTTCAATTGAATTGTTCATACTCATTGACAATCTATATTGGTTCATAAAAAATGAACAGCTCAACAAGGTTTGACAATGATTAATATATACAGCCTTAGCGGCAAACAGTTATTTATGTACATCTATTTTTCAATGTTCTTCACGTATTCAAACTTTAATAACTTTGACCCATTTTTATAAAATCTCAATATAAATAATACATATCTTGAATCTACATCAACCCGTCACCCGTGCACTGAACGGCCTACTAAATAAGTAAAAATATATTTTGATTAAGGCGTGAGAATATTTAATGGCATAAATAATCTTTAATCCCCATTTTTTCTTAGTTTTTAGTTCCTGCTTTAGTTAACTATTATGGTTTTAAATAAGTAAAAATACAATGGGCTAACACCAATTAGCATGATTGATGTTTAGACATTTAATTAATTAATAAATATATTATATAACATTAGTTCATTATAGTTTTGAATCCATTAGTTTTATTTTTAAATTTGAATATATTATATAACCTTATGTGTATGCATTATTAGTTTAAAGTAAAGAATGCAATGGAATTCATATCTGATACCTGTAAAAATTACCCACAGAGCCACAATGGATAGAGTACTTGCCCATTTAATGAAGATTGGGAGGGGTTAAAAATCAAATAAATGGGTGAAAGAACGAGTATTATATTACCTACCCACCCATACCCTACCATACTAATTATATTCTCCTCTCTTGACACTTAAACTCACTATCTCTCTCTCTCTTAGATGCCTTACTTGGTATGTCATATCTTAGGGTCTGTTTATGAGTTTGTTTCTTCGTAACGAATAGAACTGTAATGCTTAAAAATCATCTTACACATTGTATTTCATATCTCTCAAGTCTTTCCTTACGCTCTGTTACCTTCGAAAATCAACTCGCGGACAGACTTTTAATCCCTCTAATCACACAACACTACACCAGTAAAGACAAAATAAAGGGTTAACAAGTTCTGATAGGAAGAGAGTTGAAGTTTTGCTATACAAGCGAGTGTGAGAAAATGAGCACGTAACCCACAAGAGCGCATAAAGAATACTGATAAATACTTCTTCCACAACAGAACAGGTGTCAACTTAAATGGAAAATTTGCCTTGTTCTACCTGTCCCTCTAAAAATAAAGCATTTTTCCTTTTAGCTTTAATAAAAGGGCATTATAGATTACCGGGATATAGTTATATTCTCCTAAAATAGATTCCTTAATCATTTTACAAAAACATCAAATAACAGATTATGAACTGGACTTGGTAGACAATAAGGAAAATGCAAACATAGAAAAGTTATAAACGTGCTAAATATACAATCACATATCCAAAGTAATCCTGAACTAATTCACCAGACCATACTGTTAAGGATAACGATCAGTGACCAGAGATTGAAAATTACCAGATAAATCTTGGAAGCAAAAGTCACTGCAATCTGAAGGAAAATGACGAACCGGGCTTCTCTACTTTGAACATTTTAAACTCTGTAGGGAGCTGTAGCCAACCAACAAAACAAGAGAGAAAATTGATCGCCACACAAGAAAAAGAAAAATCGGAACACACTTAAAAGCTTGCTTGAACAAAATGCTCCATGCGCATTACTTATCTCAGCTTGAAGCAAAGCGTATAAAATAAGTTTTAACTAATAAGTCACAGGAAAAGGTGTTGGAAGCATATTAACTTCACTAAACAACATAGTGATGGAATGAGTGAGTACGCTGATGGTTCCACCCCGATTATAAGAAATGAAATTGAATTGATGAATTTCCGACATTAAAAAAACGAATTACCCAGTCAAGCTAAGAGAACAAGTGCATGGGACAGTATAAGTTAAGCAAAGCATACCTTCAGCCAAGCACATAGAACAAACACATCCTCGACTCACTCTTCGTCATGATCAGCAGCATCAACATGTGAGCTCTACAACAGCCTCACAAATATTTCATATATATATCTCAAGGGACATGGAAGATACAAAAAGGATCCTTGCAATACCGAGGTTGGAGGAATGGATAAACACTGGTCTTTCTGAAATACACAATTAACACAAATCCATTCTACCCCAACTCAGATTATATGCCTGCAATCCAATCAGCAAAATGAAATTTGGAGCTGTAGAAGCTCCAGCATCTGGCATCAAATAGCTCGGGCTGATAGGGTGCAGGCATAGCCCATGCCCCTACTGGGGCCGGGCCAATCCAAATGTTGCACCGGGTGGTGGTTGATGAGACTGCAGTGTCAAGAAAATAAAATAGTATAATTAAATCCTAAGGAAAAGTAACAAAAGACTAAGGTATATATCATACTTCGCAAGCATTCAACGTGAAAAAGGAAGATTTTTTTGACAAAAGGTCAAGTATTTTGCTATAAGATGCAGGAAGAAGATCATCATTTCTTAGCCAAAAAAGAAAAGGCATTGTTGTCAAAAATATTGTGTACATATTATGGCATAATTTACGTAGGTGGAAATTGTAAATTGAATCCCACGGACAAATGAGAGAGAAACTGTCATCTTCAAGTACAAAAGAGATACACAATACACAATTAAGTATTAACCAACCAAACAAAATATAATCACTTCAATCAAAATAGTTTTTCAAGTGTATTCTTATAAACAGTTGAAACACCTATCTAGTGGAATGATAATTAATAGGTTAAATCGCTGTACATATCCCTGTAGTTTTTGGAAAATTGCAAAAAGTCCACATAGATTAAAACTGGCCAAGGTTATTTTTAGGGGGAAAATATTTGGGTTGCAATAGCACTCTTAAAATTATGGTGAGGTGCACTCAGAGACTCTTTTTAAACAATAGGGATCTAACTACACATGTTAAAGGATAGGGACTTATTCAAAATTTTCAAACAGTACACCGACCAAACTGTAGTTTAATCCTCATAACAAAGGTTATTTCCCCACAGTTAGAACAATTAGAGATACCTGTCAAATTTTATTCACCTATGTGTCTATACAACTATCAAATTCATTTTCTTCTACAACTGCAAAGTGCAAAGTAAAAGGCTTTGGGCATTACATGCAGAAAAAAACAGTTTTAGAATGAAAAAAAAATATGAAAAACTCATTCAAAGCAATAGAAGCACATCCCTACAAATTTCATGAAGGATATTGTGATTGCTTTTGCAAATCCTGCCTTCGGGGCAATGGTTAAGGAACCAAAAAAATGAAAAGTTTCAATTTATAAGTAAATACACCGCTCCTTAATTTATTAGATGCGCAACTTTATAAAAAATACTTTTGTGGTTCCTAAACGTATTATGATTAATTGATGTATATACCCTTTGGCTTTTCCTTATATGCATACCATGTGTGTACACACATATATCATATGCATAAAAGAATAAAAGGTCATATTGATCATCCAAAGATGCAATGACCATCAAGTTTGCCATCCAACGAAAAGGGTCACCGGATAAATCCCCAAAGTTTAAAATGACCACTATGTAGTGTAAAATTAAGTCCCCAAAATATTCAAATGGTCAGCAACCAAGTCCTAGAAAGACCAGTGTGGTGGTCATTTTCAACTTTCAAGACTTAATTAATGACCATTTTCCTTAGAATACTAACTTAGAAGCCATTACATCTTTGAAGGACTAATTTGACGTTTTGATCCATACAAGAAAGAGGAGACCCACTGTAGGAACACAAATTAGAGACTTTGGAGGATACCTGTGTAAAGGGTTGGTAAACATGTTCATGATGCAAAAAAGGCATTCCAGGGCGCTGGCAGGGATAATGAAGCGAATGCAAGTACATAGCTGATGAGGAGTGTGCACCAACTTGACTAGGATTAAATGGTGACATCATGGTCTCTGGATGTCCATATCTGATTCCAGAAGGTATTTGTTGTGGAACCCATGTCCCAGGTATATGTTGTGGAAGAGGACGTGGCCGGTGTTCAGTAGAAAGCTGGGGTCCATGAGCAGATCCAAGATGTGGAAACTCGGTGTTGAAATTCACTACTGCTGTATACATTGGTTGCATGGTGTATGATCCATCACTGAACCCAAACCCAGGATCAAACCTTTGCATATACCTGCCATGGAAATTGCAAAAAAAAAAAATGATCAGGTTAATCCAAAAATGATGCACCCATAAATATTATAGACAATCACGGTATATGTTGCAAAATCCAACAAGAACATGGCAGAAAGAAAAATGCAAAGACAAATAAATACAATATTTTACACACAATAATTTCAACAGTAATAAGTATTGCGGCATTCCATCCAATATGCAAAAATATCAAGTCGTAATCACATGTAAGATATAATAGCCACAAATATATTCATCACCATTTTACTCTCTTAACTCTTCTTGGAAATTTCACAAATATATTGTTTCTCATTAATGAACAAAGGGCAAATAACTGGAAACAAAGGCAATAAATGTTGGATAGAAAATGTAAAGTGCCTTATAAAAAGGATCAAATAAAGCTTCTAGAATACGACTTATAAATAGGACCACTTCAATTCTGTCATAATCTACTATGGTTATTCAATATTAACACAAACATGATGTATATAAAATTGAATTCCTTCTAATCAAGATTGTGACAATGAAAAAGGCGGATTGATTCCACGAGCTCAAAAATTGCACCACTTTGATGCATTTAAGGCAATGCCGCCTGAAACGAATATTTAAAATTGAAATTATGCATCTGAATAAAACTTAATTCATCGTAATATATTAAAACAATAAAGTAATCCACATATGGTCCTTCAAATGGTTGTATTTCAAAACAATGTCCTTCTTACTAGAAGCTGATGATGGTTCCTCCTAGGTAGCCATTTAAACACTTAAAATAGGGAGGTGAGAGAGAACGAATAAGACATAAGAGAAGGAAAAGGAGACAAGAGACAGAGTAGACAGTGTTGGATTGTGGTAGGTCACACAGGTGCTAGGTTATCAAGCATGACAGTTTCTCATTATGGATGACCAACATCAGGTGTCTTCCATGGAAATTATGCATTCAGCCACTAGGTGCAAATGGATTCAAAAGGGTGGATAGACCAGAATAACCCTTTATATTTGATACGCCCACTCACCCACTGGCCATAGTAATGTTATTTTGGCTGAGTTTCATGATGCATCTGGACCACATCATCAAACCTGCCATGCACCGGCAATCTGAGGCACTTGAGCTGATTTCCACCATGTCTCTACACCGAAGCAGCCACTTCAGTTGCTTTTGACAACACTGTTTTCAATCTGACAATCTGAGATGTACTTGAGATCTCCAAAAAAATTGACAACATTGGATGTCTCATGTGATGACAGACATAATGCTCAACACATGCCAATAAAATTGGGAATGAGAATTGATGATTTTGGAATTTGCTGTTTTCCTATTTTGGAATTGGAAAGCAAGCAAACATGTTGAACAACAAAATCTTGATTGCATAATTGTGGCTGGTTAGCTGATAGCACTGATAATAGATTGAAAACAACTATAGATGTTTACAACCCACATTTAAAAAATCCATGGACTAATCTGAATATGAAACATAAAACATTTATAAATGCTTTAACAGTGACAACATCAAATCATTCGTGTCCGCCAACTCAGATCCTTTATTTGAAAAAGGAAACGAGACAAAAGGTCATAAATTAAGAATACATGAATAATAGTGAATAAAATGATAAAAGGACACATACCTTTCATAGCTCCGATCATAATCAGGATCCTGGCGCTCAACATCACGGTCCCGGAATATAGCCACCCTATTACTCTGCCTGTACCTACTACCAACTGGCTCCTTCTCTGTCCTACTTCTAGCCCTACTGGTATTAGTGGAAGACTCCACCAGCCCCCTACTGGTATTAGTGGAAGACTCCAACAGCCCCCTACTGGTGGTATTAGTGGAAGACTCCACCAGCCCCCTACTGGTATTGGTCGAAGACTCAACCAGCCCCCTACTGGTATTGGTCGAAGACTCAACCAGCCCCCTATTGGAACTGACATCAGATACTGAAACAGGTTTATCTTCCACCCGAGGAACCCCCAAAGAACCACGCAAGGAGTTATCCTGCTGCCTTGACTCACGTTCTGGCTTCCCACCGACAGTAGCGCCATTATTGCTCAAACTAAAGATCCTAGCACGAGCCCTGCTATATTCCTCTTTTCTTTCTTCCACACTTTTTGAGTTGCAATTCTTCCCTGAGTTCGAATTTGCATTGCTAAGTACCTGTGACTGCTTCTGTGGCCTCTGCTTAATTGCAACTTTCATAACACTGTTGTTTTCTGATGATAATTTTACTGGGATGTCTGCAAGGCGGATAACAGGAAGCTTACATTCAGAATTTTTGCGAACAATAATTCTTGACCCTGAACTATCTGGTAAGCTATTATCCAGTAAAACCATTGACTGCAATGAGTAGTGCTGAGCAACCCGGTGTGCAGCCAATCTCAAATAGGAAGTTGGCAATTGCTCAAACTCAAGCTGCTGTTGATTAGGATCACCAATAAACTTCTCAACATCTTGTTCCATCCGCAATACTGGGTAATAGCAAAATAAATCATTCTATGAATGTATAGCTTCATTACTCTAAAATAAAAAACAAATAATGCAAGTGCATAACAAAACCATTAAAATAGTAGCAAGTACATGTGTCCCAGAAGATCTATAAAAAATTGAAGCGCCAAATTTTGAATAAGCTATGTTTTTTTGCATTTTCTGGTTGGACAGGACAGGTAAACAAAGCCTAGTAGATACCAACATAATTATGCAGGTATACATTAAGGGCTAGTTTGGTAGAATGGCCGAGAGATAGGATAGGATTGTCTGTCCTAGTTTGGTAGAATGGCTAAATTTCAGCTTTATTTTCTTTTCCAAATAAGTGCTTATAATACTCATAAGTGAACATTTTTTTTTGAGGAAAAAGTCTTACCAAATGGGGCACCAATAGACTAAATAGAGTGACATGTTGCATTCTACTACAATCCTATCCTTTCTATTCCACTCCCCATTTTGAGTAACTCCCAAACATAGCCTAATACACCAAATATATATAGCAAACCCTATTTTTATTAATTCACATATGAAGATTCTAGTGCATTCTAATAAAACCTACCAGAGAGGCGTTCGCGAGGATTTTGAATCGCTTCACGTAAAAACTGATCGACCTGATTGATGACGTCATCGGATAACTTGTCTCCAGTGGAAGAAGAAGAAGAAGCTGAAGCAGATGGCGCAGAAGAAGAAGTAAGAGAATCATCGGAAAGTGTGGAATCTTTGATTTTGGAGGAAGATGAAAGAATGAGGTTCAAACGGTTCATGGATTCGTCCAAATCCGCAACCTCCCATGAATCCGGGGCTCCGAAATCATCTGCAGAGCCCTCCATGGAACGAAATTGGAAGCGATGAATCTTTGTAGGGTTAAGGATTCGAAGATGATCCTGAAGCGGTGGAATATGGCGTGGGGAATTTCATGAGAAGGTTGGGTTCGGATTTAGGGTTAGGGTTGGGAATTAGGAATTGGGAATGGAATTTTGGGAATTGGGGTGCGAAGTGGTTGAGGAAGGATTGAAATAAGAAGCAAGATAGGGTTTGATGATCATGATGGAGAGGTTCCAGAAACCAGCTCCCACTTGTCTTGCCATTAATAATAATATATTTTTATCATTTAATATTATCTTTCTTCAAATCAAATCTTCCACTTAAATATCTTGTAAATCAATCACTAATAAATAAAATATCATTTTATAACATATGTCACATTTTTGTGGGTAGAAGGATTAATAGGAGATTTAATATGAGGATATATCATTTTCCTTAATAATAATATATTTTTATCATATTGAGAATAATAATTTAACCGTGTTAGATTTTAGTCACCCTTGTGGGAGCACAATCCAGTATAGGGATTTGATTAGAGGTTCATGCTCAACCTAAAGTTTAGTGGATTTGAGTAAAAATACTTTTATGATCCTTCTAACCCCTAGTTGTTGAAATAAATCTAGAAACAAGGTCGTTGCTTAAAAGACTAAGTTTAATTGCTCTCTAAATAGTATAAAAATATCATGTTGTCAAGACCAAGAAATAAATGTCCATGGCTAGCCATGATATAAGACTTCACCCTAACTCTAAAGCTTATGACTTACACTTCATTTCTAATGAAACAGAATTGGGTTCAGAGAAGACAAATGACGTATGTCAAAATATATTATATTTAATTATTATTTTATATGAAATTGTTTATCTAAATTGTGATTTTAATTAATATTTATTGCATTATAGCTTAATTTTAATTAATTAATCATGAATTATTTACTTTGTGTGCATATTTAATGCAAAGAGCTTCATATGAAGATCAATATAATAAAAGATATGATTTGATTAAGGGTGACAAACCCAACCCGGCTTGCCTTTGGCCCGCCAAAATATGGGCTGAGCTGGCCCAACCCTTATTGCTAAAATGACTCAAAGTGCCAGCCCGACCCATATTTGCAAGGCTGACAGGCCGACGGGCTGGCCCGTTTTTCTTTCTTTTCAAAAACACATTTATAATCAACTCAATTACAATTTCAAAAATAAATAATCATAACGCCTCATAAATGTATTTTAAAACAAAAAATTACAAACTAAAGTCCACAATATCATAATAATATATCGTTTTGGTTTAAAACTTGTAAGTTCTAAACAACTAGTCAAGATACTCTTAAACTTTTAGACTCATAGTTCACAATAAAGCTTCAAACTCCTATGTTTTAAACATTAGATATTGTGTTAGAAGAATATGCCTCCATTTTTTCTATGCAAAAAATATTCTTTTGAGAAGACTTGTATATGAGTACTAACCAATTTAAAGAGTAAATTATACTCTTAAGTTAATATCTTGTATATAATATAAATGTCTCGTATATAATATAAATTACACATAAATTACTTATCAATTGTAATATTACATAATAGTATAACCAATTTAGTATTAATATTACTAACCAATTTAATATAACGTGTTAAACCTTTGCAAAAAATTATTACTAATATTAAGAGTAAATTACATTGATATTTCATGAGTTTGAGTGAAATTACACAAACTATTCTTCCATTTTCTACACTTACAAAAAAAAACCTTAATTATTTATAAACATACATTAGATTGATTAACCCTGCATGAGAAGTGTACTTTTTTAAACAAAAAAGTGATAAATGTAATTAAGTTAAACAGAATATCATATATGATAAAAATTAAACATTGATATATAAATATCTTATATATGATATAAATTACATTGATAAGCAATTTACTCATAAATGTCTTATATATAAATAATAAATTGGTTGCACACAGTAAGTATAAAACGTTCGGTTATAAAACAATATTAAATTGACTACATTATTGGAATCACAAGTAACCTTAAAATGTTAAAGCAATAGTAATTTTAGCCCGCCGGGCTAGCCCGACCCGACCGTCGTGGCTCGTCTAAAAAACGGGCTTTCAAACCGGGTTGAATATGAACTTTTGGGCTAAAATCTTCAGTCCAACCCGCTAAAAATGTTGATCAAAACGGGCTGGCCTGTCGGACCAAGCCCATATTGCCATCCCTAGATTTGATTATCTTGAGTTAGGATGAGATAAGATAAAAGTAATACAAGATTTAAATTGAATTTGATGTGATTTTATTAGATAAGTCACGTTTGAGAAAGATAAATATAATATCTAATAAAATAAAGATTAGAATAAAGTTTTATCTTATTATTGTTATCGTCTTGTATGGACTAATCATCAAAACTACTCATATAAGTAAATGTCTGGTACCCTTTTACAAAAACACATTTTAAAACACAATTTTTCACCATAATTCATAATAGAGTATAGTTTTATTTTCTTCTTCATTGTTATCACTTACTTGCATGTTTATGAGTACCTTTGAGGATAATTTGAGAGGTGAACTCAAAAGACTATTAAAACTATAACAATTAGACTTGTGACTCATTCTTAGGTCTTCGAGAATCAATGGATTGACACAAAGCGATTATTATAAAATGAAAGTAATGACTTCAATTGAGTCCATGGTTTCACAAAAGTGACAGTAGAAATTCTCTCAACTGAACATGAAAATGAAAATCGATAAATAAGATAGAAAATCTAATGGATCATATTAACCATACAATATATCCACCTTCTAGCTTGAATTTTAATGGAAGTGAATAAATCATTATGATTTTGATGTAAGTCAAAGAGGGAAACTCAATATTCTAAATTTTCTAATATATTTTTTTCATATTTGTATTTATCTTTATCTTCTATCTCTTCAAAATTATATTTTTAGTTATTTAAAATAAATAAAAGTAATTAAGAATTATTTATACATTATTATGGATCAATATCTTTTATAACTTGACAACAATGGCACACTTGCATTATTATATGCTCAATGAAAAAGACTCGAGTATGGACAAGTATGGTACTTGATTAAAACTATTATGGATCAATATCTTTTATAACTTGACAACAACCGCACACTTGCATTATTATATGTTCAATGAAAAAGACTCGAGTATGGACAAGTATGGTACTTGATTAAAACTACTTGCCTATTTTTAATTGTCCAATTTAAGTGCATATATCTAGTGATGAGAGATTGAAAATTGATCCTAAGTTGAAAAGGTGTTGGTTTTTTCAAAGGTTTTTGTGTAAATGCATTAATTGTGATATGTTATGTCATCAATAGATTAACACAAGCCTCATTAAATGATAAAGTTGTTGATGAAGTATGGATAAATAACCTACCTAATTACAACAATTTACATATATTTAATTGTCATACTTAAGTGTATATATCTAGTTGTGACAAATTGAAAGTTGACCCATAGTCAAAAATGTGTACCATAATTGGTTATACAAAAGGCATGAATGAGCTCACATTTTGGGACTCAAATTCCAAAAAGGTGATGCTTAACACAAATTTAATGTTTAACGAATAATTCATGATGAAACAATCAATTTTGATAAAGGTTTTCAGGCCACATGAAGATATTTTGGGATCAAATATGATTCTAGCGTGAAACGATTCATGTATAGAAGTGCAACAGACCATGTATAAGTTATAGTCTAGAAACATGACGTTTCTCAAGTCCAAAGTTGTGGTATGCAATAATGTCTATTTGGCAGAAATAAGGATCCACGTTCCACCAAACCTTAAAGGATATATGACTTTCAAGATGTGATTCCATGTGTTTTTCATATCAATTCATGAAATATGTCTCACTTTTAAAAAACTTTCAAATGGGGTCCACCAAAAGGTGTTTAAATAGGCAAATGTAAGAAGGTGTGAAGGCAACAATTCCAATAAACAATTTGATGAGTATAGTTGAAAAGAGACATGTTCAATAAGAGATGGAGAGTAAGAAGAGGGTTTGTGAGGTTTGTATGAGTGAAAGAAGAAGAATGATTATGGCAAAGAAAGTGCAATTAAGGACATTATACTATTTTGAAAAATTAAGGTTTAAAATTTAAATTATTTAGGGTTAAAAGAGTAATAAAAAAACTGCTGTGCAAGAAGATGTAACTCTCATGGTAATTGGTAACTTGTCTGAAGTCATAGTCTGAAGCCCATACACGGCCCGGCCCGGCCCGGCCCATTTACAAGTTCCACAAACCAGAAGCCTTGAAGTTAGATAACTGTTTGTACTTTGAACTTTGCATTGCTACCATGGATAAACAAACATACTATGTTTTCTGCATATTCAGAGTAATAAGATTTAGAAACAAACATGGAAGTTCTGTCTGTTCCAGTCACTTTCACCAAATGTCAAAACTTTTCCTTTGTCAAACAAAAAACAACCCAAATTCAAGTCCTTTCAATAAGCATAACAAAACTACCCAACAATTACAATCAGAAATTTTCTTCTTCTTATTATTATTCTTCTTCGTATTCTTCCAATTTTTCATGTAATGATTGGTCATTAGCAGCAATAACATACCCTTCCTTACCCACTTCTTCAACTTCCACAACACAGAACCGCCATTGGATGGTGCTCATGGAGAATCCTCCTCATGGGGTCCATGAGAAGCCACAAGTCATTGATTATTATGTGAAGACTCTACAGAAACTTCTTGGAAGGTAATTTTTTTAATGGGTATTCTTTCAATTTCAATTTCAACATTTTCTTTGTATTATTTAGCTGAAAATATTATAAATTTTGTGTGAACAGTGAGATAGATGCTCAAATGTGTATATATGATGCTTCCTGGGAAACACACTTTGGTTTTTGTTGTGACATTGATGAAGATATATCATCCCAGCTGGCCAGTAAGTTGTTTTTTGTTTGTTTTTCTTTGTTTCTGATTAGTTCAATTCCTTGATGATGATGTGATAACTTTGGGGGAGTGGATAATTTGTTCATATGTGCAATAAAATGTAAATGCTTAGGTTTAAACATTGGTTCTGAGGAAGAGGTTTGAACAACAAGTTTTGAACATAGTATTTGATGACACTATATACACTTTATATTTATTTTGTATAAACCACCCGGTGTCCGTATTCAAGGTGCATAGGACCATAAGGGCGGATAAACTCTTCCTATCAATGTATCTAACTTTGTTGTATTCTCAGGGACTCGAACTTGAGAGTCGAGAGCTATGATTAAGCCACAATAACCCCATGTCAGTTGATCTATCCGTCACTGACTTTGTTTTATCTTCTTCGTATATACTCGGTTAAAAAATACAAATAAAATATTAAAGGGAAACGGTATGGTTTTCCTGTTTTGATGTTTAAGAAACATTCTATATTTGTTTTTGTTGAAATGGATTTGGTTCTTATGCATATGTATTGCTAGGTCTACCTGGGGTCTTATTGGTTAGGCCTGATTCGGATTTCAACTCTCTGAAAAAAGACTATAGTTTATCAAATGTACAGGCAGCTTTCTCATCAAAACTGCAAACTGAAACCAATTTTTTGTTCCCTGCTGGGAGTTCGAAGCACTGGCTTGTCAGAATGGACAAACCTGGGGTTGGGGTTGTTACAAAGGCTCAAATTGTCGATCATTATGCTCAAATACTGACCAAAGTCATGGGGAAGTAAGTATAGTGAGCTCTTCTTCTTTTGCTTTTTTATTCTTTGCCTGAAAGTAAATGACATTAATGTCTGCACACTGCAGCGAGACGGATGCACAAATGTGCATATATCATGTTTCCTGGAAAACCAACTTTGGCTTTTCTTGTGAACTTGATGAGGATTGTGCACAGGCGCTATCTGGTTTGCATTCTGAATCTTTCACCGTAGTTTCAAAATACAAATTAAATTACCACAATAAATGAAATTCTTGTCGTGATGCAGGTGTGCCTGGTGTCTTATCAGTTCAGCCAGATAATAATTTTGAGTCAGAAACTAAGGATTATCGAGGTTTGACATTTTTTTAACCCCCACACCCAGCCGTTTTTCTTTCTTTGGCGACTTCTTGCCAACTATGATAAGATTACCTCGCTAAAAGGTCTCTCTTGTATCATTGATGATATTTTTCATTAGTTTGATCTTTGCCTTTTCACATTACTCTCCTCTAAAAGAAGATGAGGCTACTTTTAGATAGCATTAGCTTCATGTATTGATATGGATATATAAGAAAGATAGGCCCATCAAGTGATTCATCAATTGACAAAAGTTATTAAATAATGACCTGGAAGACACTCTTGGGTAGTTTTAGTAGCAAACATGAAGCCAATGGAAAGGTTGTTGCACGGGTAGTTTTAGACACTCGTGCACTGAGCCGCACTTTTGTATAAAACCAATGTAAATTTAGCCCATCATTGTGTTGTTGATTGGTTTCTTTCTAAGTGAGAAGGAAATGGAATAAGCGGTACCAATCACTTTCAAGTACATTGCATAATACTTTTACTTACATTGTTTTGTAGAGGACGTAGAATCAGTTGCAAACATAAAAACACAGTGAAGTATCTAATATTCTAATATTTCATTTGCAAGAGGAAAAGCTCATATATGGATGGCAACATATCGGATTTTAAGATACTAGAACACTAGAATGCAAATTTTGGCAAAACGAAAATTTGTCGTGCATTACATTTAATAATTTTTTTTAATGCATTCCCCAATTTCATAAATTCAGTGCTTTGAGGATACTAGAAAGAGAATGTTTTATTTACTTTTTACTCTCTGATGTTGATCACATGGCATTTATCTTTCTAATATTCTATCAACTTAAATCTTCAGGTAGTAACTTAGAAAATAGTTTGGTGAATTCTGATGAAGGAAACCAAGCAGTTCCTTTGAAAACAAAGAAGCTTTTTGTGACAGGTATGCTCATAACAATAATTGTAAGTAGAACATAAAATAATGACAGTAATTCACAGAATGGTTTTTTTTAACTAAGCTTGGCGCAACATAAAGTTGTTGCTTAGTGACCATGAGGTCACAGGTATAAATCCTGGAAATAGCCTCTCCGCTTGGGGGTAAGGCTGCATACGTCTACACCTCAGTCCCCAGACTCCACTAAGTCGGAGCCTCTTGCACTTGACCACCATTTTTTTTATGTGAATCATTACTTTGTCTGTTTGTCAGTTGCCTTGCTTCTGACACGGGACCAAAAACGTATTAGAAAATACTAAGACATGGGTCAAAAATAGTGTCAAAGAAATAATTTTGTTCATTATAAATTTCAATCATTTTGTTATGAAATTATCAGTTGGTCAGATGGTATTTGTTTATATCTTTCTTGTTCAGTTGCACCTCCCAACCATTTCTATTCTTAACAGTTTATTTTATCCTATATTCAACAGGTCTATCATTTTATACATCAGAGAAAACCTTACGTGCAGCATTTGAAGGCTTCGGTGAGCTTGTACACGGTAGTTTCGCCTTCATATACTATTTTCTTTGCCCATCAATATCTATTATCTAAGATCTCAAGACAGAAGCAAACTTGTCCAAGCTTTTACTAATAAATGGTTATGCTTGATAGTTAAGGTAATTATGGATAAGATTTCGAAAAGGTCCAAGGGTTATGCATTTGTTGAATATACTACAGAGGAGGCTGCAAGTGCAGCTCTGAAAGAGATGAATGGCAAGGTACATTTATGTCTCATTATACTCGAAAATTGTGATTTTGCTTTGCAGAAAAAAGCTTCTGCTTCATGATTGTCATGGAAAAATAATATGGATTTAATAATTTCTGAAAAGAAAGAGAGGTCTTTGATGATTTTGTTCTGTACAGATTATTAATGGATGGATGATAGTGGTAGATGTTGCCAAGACTAACCCACCCAGCAACCGGATTCGTGGCAAACCGTCAGCTTGAGAGGATCGGAAAAGTCTGTAAGGAATATTTCGAGCTCTGCAGTTTGAATTCGGTTTCCATGAAATGCTTAATCCTTCTGCAACTATGTCGCACCGATACTTTAGAATGGCTGTCATACCCATATGTGATAAGCATTATATCATATCAGATACTTCGATACCATGTGTGATAAGCATTATATCATATCAGATACTTTGATACCATGTGTGATAAGCGTTATATCATATCAGATATTTCGATACTAAACTTTTCATTTATATATATTTAAATTATTTTATGATGTTTTTCATATCAACATATCCATGTCCCATTACTGTATCTGTGCCTAGTTCTACACTCTAACTGTGTCATCCTTTTGATTTCAAGACATGTGATGTTGGAATATCATGCAAATATATTAGGCTCAACCAGTCCTCAATGTTAAGAGCTGTTTCCTAATTTCATTATGTCTTCCCACATGTTTGCTTATTTTATTAGGGATATGACTTTTAGTATTATTTTATTAGTGAACTTGAGCTTATACAAATAATACTTCATTCAAGTATGCTTGGCTGGAAATGCATGAAAAACATTTAAGGGTGAGTTTGTTTGAGATTATATATCGTGAACAAAGTTTAATATCTATACGATATCCATTTAAAGTTTTTTATACTTTCCATATAAAACCATTACATTATTAGTGCATAAATATTAAGTCTTTTTACGAATCTGACCGAGACACTATTACTCTCCTATTACATCATGGCATACCCTCCCTCGCCCCTATTTGGCTCCATTTTAAATTTAACTGAAATCATGTTTGTATAATTTTCTTTATTGATAGAGGTGAAACTATCTTGGTGATCATTTAAACTATCTGGATACATGCATAACTAACTAAGTTGATCAACAAATGAGAGAAAAAGTATAAACGAGATTAGTGGCAAGAGTACTCAATCATAATTAATATTTTATATATAATTAAAAAAATTGGAATCACTATGTTATTCAGGAAATTAAACCTTCTTAGTATATAATTTTCTCATTAGTCACAATTTAAACGGTGGACAAACAATATCATTATATGGAAACTGCTTATTGGCAAAAGGGGTCTCGGTGAAACATAAAATTTAAATATCGAGATCAATGTCATTTTTTAAGTGAAAAATGTATAAACCCTCCTAAACTATGAAATTGATTATCGTATAAATATATTATTAAATTAAAAGCACTAATTTTTTAAATTCATACGCTTTTTAAAACATATTATTTGCTTTTAATTTAACATTATCTTTATACAATGACAAAAATTTCACTAACAGATAAATTTTTAAGGGTAATTAAGAAAAAAAAATAGTTCATAATATTTATTTATAAAAGACATAAAATTTAAGGTACTTTGATAAATTTTTAGGAAGAAGCACACATAATGACTTGTTGAGCAAAGGGCGAGAATATTATTAAGTGGAGGTTGCTTTAAAATCAACATTATCCTTAATAATAGAGATAAATTTATAATTGATAAGTAAGTTGTTAATTTTATCTTGAATTTTGAGAAAGACAATTAAATAATTTTTTTTTCCAAAACAAAATGACACTTTTAAAAACGGAGGGAGGAGGTGTTAGATACTATCACATTCATATTTACCTGTTCATTTTGATTTTTTTTTTTGTTCCTATATGTTTTTCCAATTTAGAAGCACAATTGTGTACTAATTTATATTTTCCAGGTTCAACATTGTTTGAAATCATATTTATTCACATAAGTGGTTCAAAAAAATTAATGATCATTAGGAAACAAACACAAAAAATGTTATCTAAATTAACATAATTATTATATTTCTTGAAGATATGTTTTATTTTCGAACTAACAAGTAACCCGTGCATTTGTACGGTGCGATATTTTTTATCATATGATTAAGAACACACATTATATGTGCATTCATATGATTAAGAACATACGTGCTATTTGTGCGTTTGCATGATTTCATGAAGATATGTTAGTTATATATTTTTGCAATTTTTTATTGATTTTCATACTCTATATATTTTGTTAACTAATAAATATAATAAAAATTTATATTTATCATTCTTAATATAGACTTACATATGGAGAACTTGTTTAGTTTTATGATTTATTGTGATTATTTCTTAATTTAACTTGTTTATAAATTTTTTTATTTCGAGAATATTATTTTTTATTAGTTGTTAGTATAATTGGTTTATTATTTCATACTTTTTTACAAAAGGGGAAATTTTAATTAATTACTTATATTTTTTTTTCAAAATAAATACGGATTTAATCATTTAGTATGACAACTTTGATAATAATATTTTAATAGATAGAAATGAAATTTTTGTAATAAATGACCATTGAAATAGGAAAGTTGTAATTATATAGTTCGATTTTTTTCAAAATAATGAAGACCTTAATTATTTAGGATCAAAACTGCTAAAATATTTTAAAGATAATAGTAGAAATGTATGAACAATATTAATAAATGGAAATGAAATCATTATATTTAATTTTTAGTTTTTTTTTTAAAATAAAGCACATATACTAATTTGCATGTAGTGATTACTATACATTATTTTTCAACTTGAATAACATCACATATCTCACCAATAAGCATAACATTAAATGAAAATATGTGTTTTTATTCCCTTATATTCATCAGTTTTATTTCTTTCTTAATGGTCGGCGATATTTATTCAAAGTAATTATTAATTATTAGTTTGCAACTGATCGACGATATTTATTCAACACTATCGATATTTATTCACTTATTCAATTAAAAATTATAATAATATAACAACATTTATTTTCATTATTCACCTATGCAGTTTCTATTCCCTTATGAATTTCCTTTATTGTTATTCTACTATGTTTTATCTTTGATTATTCACATTAATTACACTTAAATCTCGAGAGTAATTCTCTCCAACCGTTATTATTCCATAATTATCTATAATTCATATAAATGATCATTTTAGTACTTGAAAAGTTTGTGTGGATATAAAAATAAAAGAAAACAATATGTTAGATTTTATGACATTTTATTATCTTTAATTAACAATTAATAAAATTCACATACGTGACATGAGAAATGATCCATTGGAAATTCAAACATTAGTGTTTTTAAGCTATTAAAAAATTATGGTGTCATTTTTAATAAATATATAACATATGTAATGGTTAATAAATTCAATGAAAGTATAAAATGAAGAAAAATGTACTCATAATATACTTTAATCAAATAACAATAAATTTTTGTTTTCACCATACATATACTCAAAGGTAAAAGAATATAATTATGTTAACTTTCATGAACAGTTGCACATTTCATTTTTATAACAATGAAAAAACTTTATATTCTTGACATTTGAGTTATTGAAAGACAAATAATCAAATATCACATATGAAGATGAAACTTAAATCAAAATAAATTTAAGAGGATGACACACTCTAAGTGTTTATAACAACATGCAAAACAAAAAATGAAAATCTGATTATTTGAATAAAAAAGTGTATAAAAATAAAATAAGAGATGAAGATAGAGAAAACTAATCTGTGAAGATGTTCTGAATGGAGAACCAAAATGTAAATAAAAAGAGAAAATGAGTATGGTAAAATATGATGAATAAATAAATATGTTGTAGAAAAGTAGTGAATCTTTGAATAAAAGATATATAAATAAAATTAGAGATTAAGAGAGAAAAAAAAACTTAAATGGATAACCAAACTGCAAATAATAAGAGAAAATGATAAAAACGAGATATGATGAAGAGATAAATAAGTTAATAACAAAAGCAACAAAACAAACAACCATATATTCTGAAGGTTTGATGGTACTCGTGGACGATACTCTTGCTTATAAGAAGCTAACAAAGAGAACGATTCGAAGAACAGATCTACAAAATAATGAAATCAGTTAGAACACATGTACAAAATAAGGAAATCAATGAAAAATAAACAAAAATCAATGATAAAATAAGAACAAAATAAGAACATATATACAAAATGAACAAATAAATAAATAAAATATGCACTTTAAATATGAGATATACAAAATAAGAACATATATACAAAATAATAGGATTGCTTTCACAATATTATAAGGAATGTAATAGATAATAGGATTACTAATAAGAATATGAGTTTATGGAAAATGAAGAAATATAAGAATAGATCTACAAAATAATAGGATTGCTTTCATAATATTATAAAGAATATGCATAATAGGATAATGAGATTACTAATAAGAATATGAGTTTATGGAAAATGAAGAAATATAAGAATTGATTTAGGAAAAATGAAGAAATTTTTTTTGGATGAAAAAAGAATTTGAGAATATGTGAATAATTGAGTATTTGATAGAAAAAATGAAGGATTAATAGAGTGAGTGAGAGAACATGATAATGTATGAACATGTTTAGGAGGGAAAAAAGTGAAGGAGAGTGTGACATGTGTCTAGTGATGATGTGACATAACTTTTTTTTTCTTATAGATATATAGACGAGGAAATAGTAATATGCTTAGAAGATATTTAATACGGTATTTTATAGGGATAAACCAGACGTGAATAAAATAGAAAATATTATTTTTGTATTATTGAGACCAATAGAAGATACTTCAGAAAAACTGAATAGAAATACCATTATATCCCATGCTTTGTTATAATTTAGAATGTTATTATATGTTTGGTTTAGTTTTTATTGTTTTTAGTGTTGACTTGGTTTTTCTTTATTAATGGTCATATTGGTCGGATTATTGTTATTAATACTGTATCGGTCATCAAACCGATAAGGGTATTGGTATAGTGGTATAACTAGTGGTTTACTAATTAAACCACATACCGGTAAAATTAGATATACATATATAATATATTAAGATTAATGTTGAAAAATCAATAAAAAATAATAATTATTTTTATTTTAATTAAAAAATTAATTTTAAATAAAAATTGATTGGTATGACTGTGTACGGTTCAATTGAAAACCGACCGATATGACCGGTTTTTATCGATTTTGTCCGGTTTCTACCGATATAATTGCATGATCGGTATAATTATTATATTGAACCGGTATTGGGACCGGTTCAACCGACCGACACAAAACGATTTTAATAACTATGGGTTGAACCATCAACCTCCTTATCACTCCATTCCTTAAATCTTCCACCCTTACCATTTGACCACCATTTCTTCATTTTTTTTTACTTAGAACTAACATAATTTCTACTTTAATTCTATAATAATAACCAATTAAATAATATTAAAATTTATTTAATATTAAGATTTTTCTTAAGTTGGAAATACAATTTGCATAGATAAGAATCCCTTCCTTACATGGTTTCTTCTTCCTATGGATTAGATATAGGATCTATGGGCAAATACTTACCATAACCTAGTTACATTCTAAACACATAGAAACTAGGCCTTTGCATAATCTAGTTAGATTCTTCAAAAGTGCCAAACTTTGGAGAAAGAGTTAATCCTATTTAGAAGTTCAATTGCATATTAATTGTTATTTTTCATGTTTACCATTGTTTAATATTTTATTTATTTACATAAGCGATTCAAAAAGTTAATCATCATATAGAAAAAAATAACATATTTGGAAAAAAAAAACTTTAAATTTTCTCTAAATTAACATAATTATTTATTTCTCAAACGGCATGTTTCCTTTTAGAATGAGGAAATAGTAATTACACTAAAAAGCTATTTTCTTTTTTGTTTACAGTGGGCATTATTTAACGTAATCTAGTTACATTCCAGATGCATAGAAAGTAGGCCAGTGTATAATCTAGTTAGATTCCTCAAAACTTTCCTTTTAGCTCTAAGCTTTTACAACACCTCTAGTCTTAAGTTTTAAAATTGTCAACTAATCAAGTATTTTATGGAGAATTTATCTTATTTCTGTTTGCTAATATTGGTACTAGAAATAATAAAAAATCTCATTATAAAGCCTGTGAAATTAAGATACGATTGACGTAGTGTGATATTTATAAAGATAAGAGTTGCATATAACAATAAGTTCAATATGTTAAAACTAGAAATGCTAAATAAATTATGGAGTGTGAGAGAAGTCCTAAATTATTGATGATTTTCTCTTTGATGAATTAATGAGTATTTAGGCCAACATGAAGGTTGATGTAGAAGTGACAAAATTATACACAATTCATCTAAATCTAAAAAAATTCTCATCATCAAAAGTGAAGCAAAACCAATCCTTAATGCATTGAAATGTGGATATTAAACATGGTTTAGTTAATGAATGTTTTGTTTACTTTTGGTATAAATGTTTGGATATATTTTGAAAGAAAGAATCTATAAATTATTAGATAGTAAATCTTCTAAGATATAGATTTTACTAATAATTTGGATAATGTGTTAATTATATTAAAGTAAACGAACCAAAGAGACAACTAAAGGAGCTTTATATGATTCAAGTTTTTCTTAATGATACACCTTCTCTACTTTGACACAAATGAGGAACACCTATCTCTTTAAAAATAGGTTAGTGTTTATATTTGGTAACAAAAAGAAGAGGTAGAGAGCAATGATATAGAATAGCGGTATTGTTTTTATATTTGTAAGACATAGAATGTATTTATTTTTAACCAATTAAATTTAATTATAAGAGTATTTCAAATGTTGATAGTGTAAGACTTTTTTACATATAAATAATAGATGATGTATTGATAGTACAAAAACTTACACTAATATATTATCAATGCATAAATTTTACAATTATAATTTGGGGTGTAAGGCTGTGATTTATTTCGATTTTTTTGGGGATTTTAGGAAATGAACAAAAAGGGATAAATCGATTTGATTTAAATTGACTTTTTGTAAAATTATTTTTTGATATCTTCATTTTATACAGTTATTTAAATAGATAAGACAAACTTAGGTGTTGAATAATCCATTACCCAATAAACATGTTGTGATAACGTTGCCTCGTAGCATGTTAGAAAATTTGTAAATTATGAGAAATATGATTAAATTAGTAGAAGCCTTTTTAAGATTTTTTTTTTTTGGAAATTTTTTCATCCATCTAGCTTTTTCATCTTACATTCTATTATTTCTAAATACATTTTCCTTTAATAAGCCGTAGCTGTCTTCATATTTGGAAGTGAGATATAGAGTTGCAATATAATATTTAAGGCTTATGTTGCATTGTTTAACCATTAAAAAGTTTCTTTAGAGTGTTGGGAAGTAAGTCCCGCATCGTCTACTCATTGTCAATTGGTTTTGAGATGGAACCTTAACATGGTATCAGAGCCAAAACCCAACTTCTTTCTAGTTGTCATGGACTAAAAGATGTCATTTAGTTATGGATCAAAGTTAACCCTTCGCCTGATCCGGCAGACTTATGTGGAGGGAGCATGTTGGGAAGTAAGTCCCACATCGCCTATCTCATTGTATCAGGAATGATTTAAATATTTACACAATGATATATTAGGAAAAACATGATAATTTTTATCTAAATCAACACAATGATTATATATTTCTTAAAGTGTCAGATTTCTAGTAGAATGAGGAAATAGTAATATACTATGAATTTTTTTTTTTGGTTTACAATGGACATTATTTAAGGAACCTAGTTACATTCTAAACACATATAAACTTTGCCTTTGCATAGTCTAGTTACATTCTTCAAAAGTGACAAACTTTGAAGAAAGAGTTAATACTTTGACCTCATCAATGGTGAAGCAAAACCAATCCATAATGGCTCTTCTCCCTTTGTTTCTTATCCTCACCATTTCAGCAAGTAAGTATTCTTATAGTAAATTTATTGTCCTATGAATTAAAATTGTATGGTAACATATATGGGGCTATATAAATAATGTTGCAGAAGTGAAAGGGACAAAACTATTTGTTTTTGGAGACTCATATGTTGATACAGGGAATAATCCAAATGCATCATCTTATAGGTCTCCATATGGAATGACTTATCCTGGTACTCCTACTGGAAGATTTGGAAATGGTCGTGTTCTCACAGATTACATTGGTAACTTTCTTTTCTCCCTTGATTGTGTTTTTGGAATCACTGAAATGCCTTTTTTTGAAGGAATTATAACATTACTATAGTCCATGAATGTTTGGTCTATCATTTTTGAATAATTTTAGTGGGTTTGATAAATGTGCTACTTCAAAATTATTTTGTTAGAGATTAAGTAGACTAATACAAGTTTTAATTGTTACTACTAATATGATGGTATAATAGTAGAATTAGTGATTCGTTAACTAAACAACATATCATACCATAAAATTAGATATACATATATATTTTATTAATAACTAATAAAATATGTGATAAATACTTCTATTTTTTAGGGTGATTAGAATTCAAGAAAAAAGAAACACAGACTTATATAGTATGAATTAACTCCACAACAACAGTTTCCTAAAAAGTTATTTTAGTTAAATTGTTTTTAACTTTAAATAAAATGACGAATAAAATTTAAATGAAAATTGCACTGCATAATTGACTTAATTATTATAATGTACCAATATACTTGTGATCTTTTCAAATTTAACTCAGAGGTAATCCAATTTTCATAACCATAAATGTTTGGTCCTTATTATAATAATAAAATTATATTCTAGAAGTTTAAATGATTTTATATTAGATATATTACAATTTTTATGCAGCCTTTATTATTACTTTTCTTCACTTGCCCTTATTAAAACTTTTGATCATCTTTATATACTATCAATGAATAAACAATATTGAATAACGCTAATGCTTTAATTTTGTAATTTTTTTTTATAAAATCAAGAAAATAATTACTTTATCAACATATACAAGTCAGTTGGAAATGTCTTATAAAAAACTCAAAAGCAAATAATATAGAAAATCATAGATTAATTGGATATTTTCAATAGAAATTAAATTTTTATTTATGTTATTTAATCAGTTCTTGGGCTGTAAAAAAAAGAATTATGTTATTTAATTAGTTTTTTCAAAAAGGATTATGAATGAAAATATTATTTATTGATACTTGATTTTCTCCTTCTTGTCCCCCATTCCCTTAGGCGCTTGTAGGTTATTTAGGACCCACCCTTGTGGTAGGGTATCCAAAGGAATAAAAAGGAAGAGACTTGTGGTGGGCCATTTAAGATTTCAAAACAATGTTGGATGCTCCTTAACTTTTTCATTTTTTTAAGGATGCCTTTTTTTTATATGACATGATTCATGTTTTTCTTTTTAAAAGGAGAAAGTTATATGTGAATTTAGTCTCATAAAATTAATTAAAATTACAATAGAGTATTGCAAACAATTTAAACTTTCCAATAAACATATAAAATATTCATTCATTATTCTTTTTCTTTAAATCATTTGAGAGGAAATGGAAGATACATCTCCGAGTCCCAGAAACATATAATTAAATGATCAAAGGGCGTAATCATTTTTTATCCTAGACTTTTGTTATAATTAAGCAAAGAATCTTTACTTTATAAAGTTAAAGATTGGAGAAATTATTATAAAAAATCCAAAACATATTTCTACCATTAAATTAAAATAAACTAATTTAATTTTAAATGATTAACCATTGATAATTTATGTGGCAATTGGTATTTAAAGACTGAAATCAATGTATACTGTTTTTAATCTAAGTTAATATATTCATTACCCATTTTTGACTAATGTTGTTTATGTATTAATCATATGCAGCTTCTTATTTGAAAATTTCAACCCCCACAGCATACACATTGAAAAATTCCTCAAATATACAAAATGGTATAAACTTTGGTTATGGAGGGACAGGACTTTTCAAGACTTTATTTGATGGGCCAAACTTGACCGTCCAAATCGACTCATTTGAGCAGTTAATCAAACAAAATGTGTATAATAAATCTGATGTGGAATCCTCAATTTTTTTGGTAAATTCAGGTGGCAATGATTATGTAGCATTTGCAGTAAAAGATAGGAACCTATTTGTAAGTCACTAATTAACTCCAATTATGTTCTAGGACTTTTACTAAATTGCTAACTGGTTTTCTCAAAATTTAAGTAAGCTTAAGCTGAAAATAAATAGTATTTCAAGACAAAAGTTATTTATTTAGCCAAGTTCAGACTATAAAAGTTAATATCTAATACAAATGTTAATAACATTTTTGTTTTTCTATTTAGTAGGGAATAAAGAAATTCATGAAATCCCTTATTGCAGAATTTAGTGTGAATATTAGACGTATTCAGAACTTGGGAGCCCAGAAAATAATTGTATCGTTATTACCACCTGCTGGGTGTGTGCCTCTAATTTCTGCGGTATCATTATACAATAAATGCTTTGACCTTCTCAACTCGGTCACTTCAAATCACAACACAATGTTACTTCAAGTTGAGCAAGATCTCAACAAAGAATTTGGAAAATCAGTTGTCAGAACACTGGACATCTACAGTTCTTTTCAATCCACCATTCAAACTATTCAGGAAAACCGTAAAGGTAAATTCTCTATTACCTTACATTAACCAGTAATAACTATATTTTTGAAATGCTTGATTTCAAATATTTACGAGTATTCACCATATATAGACATAGATTATGTTCGTACAATTTTATTCAATTTAATGTTAAGATTCTGTCTCATTTTCTATATAATGTATATCACATTTTGAATCTAGTAGCACCTCAAACAAATATGAGGCGTTGTGTTTGATGCCTATGTATACCAAACTTTATCCTCATCATAAATTGCATTAGTTTGTACCTTCCTTTTCTTATCAATAAAACAGAAGACATAGAAAAATGGTCATAATGAGAGTTGGGGCTAAGATACTTATACTAATAGACAAAATATTTGATTATTAAAGAAAAGTTTCTTGATAACAAATTCTTTTTTTCTCCATTGTGTAGATAATTCAACACTAATGAATCCGCTTGAACCATGTTGTGCATCACTATCAGCTGGATATGGATGTGGAAATGTGGATGAGAAAGGAAATAAGAAATATACTTTATGTGAGAAGCCAGAACTTTCATTCTTTTGGGACAGTCTACACCCTTCTCAGAATGGTTGGTATTCTATCTTCAAGCAGTTGGAAGCTTCTTTAAGCTTAATTATTGGGGGGGAAATCTAATTATCATGGAATTGCATTATTTTAGCATTCTCATCTTGGTATTATATATCTTAATCACGATTAGACTTGAATATCATGTGGGTGACCATATGGAAAATAAATATGGGTTGAAATAAAGTCTATGCTTTCATATTCTTCTCGTAGTAATAACTCAACAATAAAGTTGTTTAACCATTTATCTAATGAATTGAGTTTATGATAGATAAGTGCTATTATAATTGATTTCAATTTAATTAAAAAATTAAAATGAGAGTGAGAAATACTACTAAAAAGTAAGAGTTGAGATAATGAATGAAATTGAAAAACAAAGAACACAATTTGTTTATGTTGGTTTTTATAATGGGTTTGATATCCATCCAAATGAATATATCCATCAATATTCATTGGATACAATGGATGCTAAAGTTTCTATTGGATTATATCCTTTTAAATCCATTACTCTAATGGATGGATTTGAATAAATTTAATTTTATAGGATTTGGATGGACTATGGATTATTATAATTTCGCCACCTATTTTAATACTTTTCTTATTTACATAAGTGGTTCAAAAAAGTTATTGATCACATAGATAAAAATAATTTATTTGGGAAAAATACAATAACTTTTTATCTAAATTAACATAATCATTACATTTCTTGAAGGACATGTTTTCTTTTAGAACGAGGAAATAATAATATAGTAAGATAAAAACCACAAAAGATTTATGTATGCATTTTTTTTCATCTCCGCTTTTTAATTAATTTTTATATTATTATTTCTTTTAGAATGAGGAAATAGTAATATAAATTTTTAATTATTATTTCTTTTATTTAATTTTTATAACTTTTTTTATTTAATTTTTATATTATTTATTTCTTTTTATATTTCTATCCAAGTCAACATAATTATGAAATTTCTTTAAGTGTTGGTTTTCTTTTAGAATGAAAAGTAACATACCATTGAGACTTGTAGAAAGTTTTATTAGGATATAGATTGCTGAAACTTCAATATGAGTTGTGGAAATAATTTATTATATAAGGATAAATCGTTAGAAATAGTAGGATGATAAATCTATATAATAACTGACAAAATGAACATAAATTATACATAAACTCTGATAAAATAAATCTTTTTTAAAGCAAAGGTGTAACTATACCCACATATTCATATATAAAGAAGAGTATCTATAAAGGAATTACAAGAGCCCAAACCTATAAATAGGAAAATCAAGCCAATTCCTGCTCAATCTCCTATTAAAAACACCAAAATAAGCCAACTTATCCAAAAACTCTCGCTCAGTCGACCGAAGCCGCTTGGGTAAGAAACTAGCTCGGAATCTGAACTGCAAACCTGTAAGTGATGCTTGAGCGCCATTATGTCGCTCAAGCGAGAGACTCACAGAAAGAAGTCGCTCGGGCGAGAAACACAGATGGAACAATGAGAACAGTCCTTAAATTATAGCTTGAGCGAGAGCCTCTCACTCAGGCGAGAGGCTAACAATAACAACATTTACAAATTACAAAAACGAAAATTAGGCAAACCAAGCCTATTTCTATGGTACTCATTGGTAAGAAAGTTAGGTGGACTAAACCAAATAGATTTTCTCATTGAGACAATGCCATATGAGGCTAGCTTATCAGCACAAGAGTTCCCTTCTCTATAAATGTGAGATATACAAAAGTTCATATGTGTTATTTCTCGTTAGCAAATCAACCATTCATTTTGGAGCTTCCAAGGAGCATGTGCTGCATCATTTAAAATGTCTACCACCAATCTCAAATCACAGTCCAACCATAAAGTCCACCAACCTCTCTTGGAAGCCAAATGTATTGTCTTCATTGTCGAATATAACTCTACATAAAGAGTATCTTGTATTTCAAGGTAGCTTACAAAACACGTAATGAAGACACCATTAGAATCCCTGCAAATTCCACCACCACCTGCTTGTCCAGGGGACCCATTTGCTGTACCATCCGTGTTCACCTTTAGCCAACCTACTATAGGAGGCTGACAAGTAACTTCAACTATTGAAGGAGCCATACTTAGACTAATTGTTACATTAAAGGCTTTGAGGATCAACAGATCCTACAAAGAAATTGATGGAGAAGTTGTTACAGATTGCCCCGACAGAGATACCTCTCTTTTAATCTTAGCCACCGCATGACACAAATGAATAGTCTTATCCTCAAACTTAGCCTGGTTTATGCAAAACCAAATTATAGTTATGGTATGCGTGATTGCAGCAGCCATGACATCCTTCACTTGTGAGTTTTGCTGCCTGATGCAAGGTAACAGAAGAGAGTTCATAGATATAGAATTTATGTTGTAAGAAAGAACCTATCTCAACCAATTCCACAATTCCTGAGCAAATATGCAGTTAAAGAATAAGTGATCGGAGTCCTCGATGCCGCACTTACAAAAAACACAAATTGAGGCCAAATTACATCCTCTCTTGGCTAGATTTTTATCCGTGGGCAATCTATTATGCATATGCCTCCAAGAGATGAAAGACTTGGATGAAGGGATGTGCTTAGACCAAAGGATCTTGCCACATTATTTTGTTACTAGTGCTTTGCCACATTATTCTGTCCACCCCTTTAGCTCTCTTAGTGCTAACCATAGTTCGCATTATTTGTGGGAAAAGCCTTGCTACAGAGTAGGAGATTAATCATTTAGATTCAATTATGAAGTCAACAACCTTGGCTATCACATAATCATTAATCTCCTGAGTAATACCAAAAATATCTATTAGAGAATCACCTAGCCAATTATCTTTCCAGAAATTGCTTTGTAATCCATCACCGGCCAACCAAATTGAATTCATGTTGACAAGACTCCAATTGTCTCTAATCCCAGGCCAAATTGAATATTTAAAGTATCTAGTAGGGTAGTAGCTACTAAGTCTAAACCCGATTCTATAGAACTTAGCCCAATCTTGATTAGAATATCCTATGTCCCAAACAAGCTTAAGCAAAACTACTTTATTCAGCATCTTCATATACCTTAATCCCAATCCACCTAATTGCATAGAAGAAGAGACCTTGCTCCAAGCCACAGTGACCAACTATAGATGAAATAATCCTAGGACTCCAATAATCTTGAGGAAGATTGTGAATCTTGACCCAACATTGCGTGTGTGACATTTTTTGTTGATTCAGATTGAAATCTTGGGTCCGTAGAAAGAGCCTTAGGATTCCAGACTTCAGATTCCAGGAACCTATAGAGCATACACTTCTCATGTCTTCGTCAGAGAAGAATGAGAAATCATAGTACCCTTTTCGAAGAGAGACAATGAATCATTTTCCAATCATGCTCCACAAGTTTGTAAGCTTAGCTTTTAGATATGTGAACTTCATCAGGTTATCCCCCTTTGAAAGTATAAGTCTCCCATGTAGATGAATTTTACATCTCTGCAAACCTACCTGGTATTCTTCCTCGGGTATTTTAATGGCAATGACATCTCCCTTGAGACATGGCTGAGGAAATTGACAGGTGGTAAACTCACATAGTTTTTCAACACCTGCACAAAAGACTTTGTGGGAGGTGAACAAAGTGGGGCTTTTACTTGCATTGGATTATCATCAATGTTTAGGAAGCTCCAGGGTACCAAAAGTGAAATCATGCTTCCCCCAAATCAATTTCAATAGTGTATAACCCTATTTCTCTATTAATCATACTTCCCCCAAATTGCCCTAGCTAGAAAATGAAGGAATGAAAACCTGGACCTTATTTCCAAAACCAATGAGTGGTGGAATTGATGAAGTTAGCAAGAGCCATCGTTCCGCTGCCACCGCCGCTCACAACTCCAGTGGTGCGGTGCTCATCTTCTCTCTTCTCCTACTGCGACCAACTCACAGATATTTTTCATCACCGTGACCTAGAGATCTTTTTCTTCAACCTTACTTAGTTCAGCAACCAAGCATCAATACCATATGATAAAATAAATCTAACTAAATCGTAGATATGATAATCCTCTATCAATCCAAATATATTTAACACATTACCTCAAGTTAAAGATTAGTAAACTTTAAGCTTGTTACAAATAATTTATTTTAAAAATGAAAATAAACTACTAATTATATTGTTCCACATAATCATTAAATTTTTTTATAACTAAAAAATCTGCAAGTATAAGATCACCACATAATGAACATCACCAATAAGATAAGAATTCACTAGTGACATAATATATCATTGGGAGAAAATGCACCACTAGAATGCTCGTCAGTGGAAAGTGAAATCACTTGTATAATCACTTGTATAATCACTATCGTAATAATCATCGATGGGAAAAGAACATAATGATATAATCACCATTGGATTGATCGTCGATGGGAAAAGAAGTTGATGCTGATATAATTCATCTCTTGGAGAAAGCATATCATCAAAATGATCATCGGTAGGAGGAGAAACCAATATATATAAAATAAACAAAATGTATTTTTGTATTGGAGTATGTTGGTGTTTGTTTATTTGGATGAATTTTGGAATTATTAGGTTGTAAAAAAATGAATACTAATGATAAAGTGACGGAACACTTGGAGACAACAAATTGAAATTCCAAATTTTCATCTCAACATCACAATGGTGACTGATGAGGTCAAAGAGGATGAAACCACTCTAATATAATGTTGAAGTTTAGATAATTTTTTTGGAAAAATACAACATATATTGACATTTGTATCTTTTTTATTTAGAGCGTGATTACACTTTCATCCTTGAAACTCAAAGGAAAAAAGTATTTCCTCATTTCCATTACTGGAGAGGAGTCTCACTCGTAATATACTATGAATAATTTTTTTTTTTTGGGTTTAAAATGGGAATCATTTAAGTAATCTAGTTACATTCTAAATGCATAGAAACTTTGCCTTTGCATAGTCTAGTTACATTCTAAGTGCGAAAGTTTAAAAAAAGAGTTAATCCTTTGTCATAATCAATGGTGAAGCAAAACCATTCCGTAATGGCTCTTCTCCCTTTGTTTCTTATCCTGGCCATTTCAGCAAGTACGTATTCTGAGTTAAATATCAATATTAAATTTATTATCTTATGAATTAAATAATGTAGTAGAAGTGGAAGGGGCAAAATTATTTGTTTTTGGGGATTCATATGTTGATACAGGGAATAACCTGAATTCATCATCTTATTTGAGAGCTAATGGAAGGTACATCTCCCTGTCCCAGAAACATATAATTAATTGATCGAAGGGCCTAATCTTTTTTTATCCTAGAATTTTGTTATAATAAAACAAATAATCTTGACTTTATAAAGTTAAAGATTTGAGAAATTATTATCAATAGTATATAACCATATTTCTACCGTTAAATTAAAACAAAATAATTTAATTTTGAATTATTAAGCATTGATAATTTATATGGGGGCAATTAGTATTTAATGACGGAAATCAATGTATATTATTTTTAATTTAAGTTAATATATCCATTACCTATTTTTTACTATGAGTACATATTAATTAAAATGTAGCTTCTTATCTGAAAATCGAAACGCCCACAATATATACATTAAAAAATTCTTCAAATCTACAAAATGGTATAAACTTTGGTTATGGAGGAACATGACTTTTTAAGACTTGTTTGATGTACCAAATTTGAATGTCGAAGTTGAATCATTAAAGTAGCTATCAAACAAAATATTTATAGCAATTCTGATGTGGAATCCTCAATTTTTCTTGTGAACATTGGTTGCAATGATTATGTAGCATTTGCATGGAAAGATAGGAACCTAACTGTTGCTAATTTACTCTAATTTTATTCTCTGATTTTTAATAAAATTGCTAACTAGTTTTCTCATAATTTAAATAAGTTTAGCTGAAAATAAATTGTTTTTCAACACAAAATTTACTTATTTACTCACATTAAGAAAACAAAGTTATATAATTTTCAAAATGTAATAATATCTAATACAAATGTCAATAACATTCTAGGTTTTCTATTTCGTAGGGAATAGACAAATTCATGAAATCTGTTGTGGCAGATTTGAGTGTTAATATAAGACATATTCACAGCTTGGGAGCACACAAAAATACTTGTGTCGTTATTACTGCCTGTTGGATGTGCGCTTGTAAATTCTTCAATATTCTTATACAATAATTGCTCTGACCCTCTCAACAAGATCTCTAGAAATCACAATACAAGGTTACTTCAAGTTGTGGAAGATCTAAACAAAGAAATAGGAAAACCAGTTGTCAGGACATTGGACATCTACAATTCTCTACCATCTTACATTAATTAGTAATCACTATATTTTTGAAATGCTGAATTTCAACTATTTACGAGTATTCATTATTCTGAACTCAGTGTATAAGACATCAGTTATGTTCATAAAATTTTATTCAATTTGATCTTAAGATTCTGTCTCATTTTCTATGTAATCACATTTTGAATCTAGTAGCACCTCAAACAAATATGAATTAGCATTTGATGCCTATGTACACCAAACTTTATTCCCATCATAAATTGCATTAGTTTGTACCTTCATTTTCTTATCAATAAAACACAAGACATAGAAAAATGGTCACAATGAGAGCTAGGGCTAAAATACTTATTAAGGATGTCAATGGGTATCCGGATCCGTGGATACCCGCAAAAAATACTCGCAACAGATAGGGTCTGAGTCTTTATTTTGGACCCGTGGGTATTTGGGGCTGGATATTTTTAAGACTCGCTGCTTGTAACACCCCAAATTGTAAGTCTTTAAAATTATAGTATCAGTCCTCGGATCCTCGCTTGAGCGAGAAAGGTTCACCTGAGAGGGTGAAATCCTGGGCTATACTTGGCAATTTTGGGTAATATAATTGATTACACAGTCCTGGTAATCGATTACATGATGAAAAGCATCAGATATGTACATCTGACACAATGTAATCGATTACACCATGTTGGTAATCGATTACATCACGACAATGCCTCTGTAATTTACACTGTGTAATCGATTACACACTTCTGGTAATCGATTACATCGTATTAATGTAATCGATTACACCATGTTGGTAATCGATTACATCGCGACGATGCCTCTGTAATTTACACTGTGTAATCGATTACACTATACTTGTAATCGATTACACTTATCGCTGTGTCTATAAAATAGAAACTCAAAACACATTTTAGGGTTAGAACTTTGAAGAGAAGATAGAGAAGAAAACTTTTCAAGAGCAAAGAGCCTTAGGACTCATCTTAGAGCTTGAGAAGAGGTAAACCTCTTGTTCCTAACTCTTATTCTTCCTCTCTAACTTGTTTTGGGTATGTTGGATTCATTTTCAAAATAATGGAAACCATGGAAACTCATCTTTTCGAGTTATGGTTCGTTTTGTGTTGTTTCTATCTTGTAAACTCTTGGTTTAGAGTTAGTATTTCAAGAAATGGAAAGGTTTGGTGGTTGATTCATGAAAACCCCAAAACCCTAAAGTGAAAATGAGGTTAAAGAGGAAAACGAGTAAAATGCTAGAGGTAGAAGATGAATAAGCTTTCTGATGTTATTATATGAGATAAACATGTATGTTTTGATATTTAGAAACTTGAATTGAAGTAGTTTTGGAAATATTGAGAATACATGAATCAATTGTGTATTTGATGATGAAATACGAGTTATTTATGTGTTATTTTGAATAAATGACTGACATCATTGTTATTGGTGATAATGAGGAAAGATCCTAAGGTTGGAGGAAATCGCGGATGAGACTTTTAAAGTTACTCGGAACTGATCTCCAACACTCACTGAGGTAAGGGATAAGTGTCTCTAAATCATACTTGCTGATATGAATGAGGTATGTGAAAGAGGTAATGGTTTAAAATAATACGTCTGTAATTTATGCATTATGTTGGAAAATGTGTGATTTTACTGTTATGGAAAAAGAAGGAAACATTTATTGGGGGAGTCCCAATGGAAATAAGACTCGGAAACATTTATTGGGGGAGTCCCAATGGAAATAAGACTCAGAAACATTTATTGGGGGAATCCCAATGGAAATAAGACTCGGAAACATTTATTGGGGGAGTCCCAATGGAAATAAGACTCGGAAACATTTATTGGGGGAGTCCCAATGGAAATAAGACTCAGAATCATTTATTGGGGGAGTACCAATGAAAATATGACTCAAAACGAATTCAATCTATTTGGGGGAGTACCAAAGGAAATATGACTCAAAAATAATTCAATCTATTTGGGGGAGTACCAAAGGAAACATGACTCAAAAACGAATTCAATCTATTTGGGGGAGTACCAAAGATAATATGACTCATAATGAATTCAATCTTATTGAGGGAGAACCAATGAAAAGATGACTCAATAAAAGTAACATTATTGGGTGAGAACCAATGGAAAGATGACTCAATAAAAGTAACATTATTGAGGGAGAACGAATGGAAAGATGACTCGATAAAAGTAATATTATTGGGGGAGAACCAATGGAAAGATGACTCAATGAAAGTAATATTATTGGGGGAGAACCAATGGAAAGATGACTCAATGAAAGTAATATTATTGAGGGAGAACCAATGGAAAGATGACTCAATGAAAGTAATATTATTGGGGGAGAACCAATGGAAAGATGACTCAATGAAAGTAATATTATTGGGGGAGAACCAATGGAAATATGACTCAATGAAAGTAATATTATTGGGGGAGAACCAATGGAAAGATGACTCAAATGAAAGTAATATTATTGGGGGAGTACCAATGGAAATATGACTCAAAATGAAAGTCATATGCATGCTATAGGGTATATAGTATGGGATATATATTCTATAGGGTGAATATGAATGACGAGAAATGTGAATGTCACATGAATGCCGTATGCATGCTATAGGATATATAGTATGAGATATATATTCTATAGGGTGAATATGAGCGATAAAAGGAAGATGTTGAGAAAGAAAGTAATATACATGCTATAGGATATATATTATGGGATATATATGTTATAGGGCGGATATGAATAACGAGACCGATGATGTTTCGAATGAACGTAATATGCATACTATAGAATATATATTATGGGATATATATACTATAGGATGAATATGAGTAAAGTGGAAGTTAAAGGAAGATGATTTGAATGTTTATAATTCCGTATGTGTGTTTATGAATTACATTAAAGCTTGATTGTATTTGAATGTGGATTATCATGTGATGTTAGTTTCGAACTAATGACTTACTCCCTGTGTTTTGTGTGTTGTTATGATAATCCCATTGTAGGTAAATGAAGGATTTTGAGAAGGAAGCTCACTTAGAGAGATTTTGTGTTTATCAATTTGTTCGTCTTTGTTGCTACTTGACATTGTAGTTGAATTGATGACATTTTGAGATAAATGTAATTTGATTAGGATAATACGGAGATTTGTAGTTATGGACTTTATAACTCCGGAAAACCCACAACTGGTTGTACGTGGTAATTGCTAATTGAATGAATTATGTTTTTCCGCAACATAACTTTGTATGATAATACAATGGGGTAAAGAGTATTTTCAAAGAGTGTTTCATGAGGGTTTTTAAGTAAGGTGATAGATGTAGTAAGAGAGGATTAAAATAAATGAAATTTTTTCAAAGGTAGAAAATCGGGTCGTTACACTGCTGAATGGGGCAGATCTGGATAATGTGATACCCAGACCCACTAGTACCCAGACCCGTTCTTATATATATATATATAATATATAAAAACATAACTCAATTTCATTATTTTCTAATTTCTAACCCTAACAACTCATATTCCTCCCTAAATCCTAATTCCATTATTTTCTTTATTCTTCTCGTCTCGTTATATATAAACATAACTCAATTTCCTCATTTTCTAATTTCTAACCCTAACAGCTACTATTCCTCCCTAAATCATAATTCCCTTATTTTCTTTATTCTCCTCATCTCCTGTCTCCATCAGAGCCTCACTTCCTCTTCACCACTCATTCCTGTGAAGAAGATCTTGTTCCTGACCTTGACACGATTTTGATGAAGACACCAATATCACAAAAAGAAGAAAGGAAGAAGACCGACAAAGACTATCGAAGATAAAGCTTCAAGAAATAGAGTCTAAGTCTTTAGGTACTTCTATCCTTACAACTCCTTTATTTACTTAGTTAATAATGCTCAAAATTGTTTTCAAGAAAATCAGGAAAAACTAAGTGTGAATAAAAATAATTTTCAAAAAACAACATGTAACGGGTTACCATACTTGAGTAACAAGTTACATGAGTGAGAAAAGAGTTTTCAAACCTCTAACAGCTATGAGTAATCCATTACAGACTTTGGAGTAACAGATTACCATTTTTAGAAAACAGGGTAATCGATTACTCAAAGTAGTGTAATCGATTACACTAAGGAAAATTAACAAAGCTGTCAAACAGTGTTGTTGAGTAATCGATTACTCAAATCCAGTAATCAATTACACTGTTTGAATTTTCAAAAAGCTGTTAACATGATTGTTGGGTAATCGATTACCCATTTGCAGTAATCGATTACTGAGAGCTGTTGCATCAATTTTTCAGATTTCAAGTGAAGAGGTTTCACTCCAAACTGATTGCTTTTCATTGCAAACGAAACCTACTCATGCCTAAGGGTATTGTGGTTGATTGGAAGCCTATATAAAGGCATTAAAACACTCTCACACAAAATAACAATAGACAACAACTCAGATTACAAACTTTTACTTGAGACTCTCAAAAGCTCTCACACTTTCTGATTTTACTTACACTTTTCTAGCAACCTACTCTTAAACTTTCAAAGTTATTTTGAAGTTGCTTCTAAGTGTTTTTCAAATTGTTAAAGAGCATTATTATCTCAAGTATACAAGTTGTTATTGGATTGCAAGTTCTAGAAATTGTCATATACACTTGTAAGGCAATCCAAGCCAAATTGTACATTCTTCACTTTTGCAAAGTTTACTTTCTTTCACAAGGGTGTGAAGAGAAAGGGTGAGTGACTTGATATAGTGTTTACCAAGGGTGTTACTTGGAATAGAGTTTTCCAAGGGAATTAGATATAAGTGAGTGTGTAAGGTACAAGGAGATCTCGGGGTGAGATATTTGTAGTTGCAACTCATTATATTTAATAAAGGAATCTCTTGCGTGTCAAAAGTACTGGACGTAGCCTTCGGTGGACAAGAAGGTGAACCAGTATAAAACACCTGCGTACTCTCTTTCCCTTCTCTTGTTATTTATTTATCCTTCCTTAGTCAATATTTTTCTGCATATTATTTCCGCTGCACATTAACTTTGATATTGCATAAAAATTGGTCATACTTATTGCAACAAGTAATTCACCCCCTCTTAGTTGCAATCTTAGTCTTACAATTCCCTCTCCAGCGTCATAACTGGAGGTTAGTATTCTTCAACTTTATATCAATAATTTTTTGAATGGTTTAAAGTATACTAATATTCTTATTCTCTATAATGAAATACTGAGAATTTGAGACAATGAGACAATGTACGCCTAAAATGCATACGACACTCTCAATAATCAATATGATATTGTTTAGTAATATGATATCAATTTTCTCACTCTCCAGAAGCAAAATTTAGTAATAAAGTTCTGTTGTTACGGTATATAAATTGCTTAACATACATTGGAGACATTAATGTGCCTTTAAGATTTCTTACTCCTCATCATAGTAGATTACCCCCACATACATTGGAGGCATTAATGTGCCTTCAAGATTGGCTATGGACTGATGTCAGAGGTAATATAATTTATTAATTTAATTATCCATATTTAATTATTCATAAATTATAAAACTATATTTTGATACACATATTCTTATGTTTTCAGGATCTTCCAAATCAAGAGAGGACTTCAATTTTATTGCAAATACTATACTAGATGATATCAGTGATGATGTTAGTAAATTTATTGATATTCTTATCTATAAAGTTAATTGTTATATCTTTAAATTGTATGTTTTTATTTTGAAGGAACCAATTGATCCATGTGTTGTTGATGGAGGGATCATAGACATTTGATGTGTTATTGTCTTATTTCAAATTATGCTCTTAGTAAAAAAGATTTGTATTTAAGATTTGGGTCTGGAGCGGGTCTAGGTCCCAAAATGAAAGAACGGGGCGAATCCGGGTAGTGTACTACCCGGACCCATCCAGACCCATTGCTATCCTTAATACTTATACTAATAGGCAAAATATTTGATTGCAGTATTAAAGGAAAGTTTCTTGATGATGAATTATTTCTCTCTCCATTATGTAGAAAATGCAACATTGATGAATCCGCATGAACCATGTTGTGCACCGCTAAAAGTTGGATTTAAATGTGGAAATGTGGGTGAGAAGGGAAATAAGAAATATACTTTATGTGAGAAGCCAAAGCTTTTTCTCTATTGGGACAATCTTCACCCTTTCGAGAATGGTTGGCATTTTGTCTTCATGCAGTTGGAACCTTCTCTAAGCCAAATTATTGGGGGGAAATTCTCACCATTATAGAATTGTATTATTTTAACATTGTCATCTTGGTGATATCTTAGTAACGAAATGATGGGTTGAAAGTTAATCTCCAAAGTTGATCTTTTTTTAAAGTAATAATTCAACAATATTTTTGCTTAATGATTCATCTATTTATATAATTTAAACTATAATATTACTTGTTAATCTTAAGAATGAATTAACCTAGATGGATGGCAATGAAGAAAAGAACATGTATTTGACATCAAGTAAGTTACATGTCCATATTGAGAAATAAGTCACACATTCTTCACAGGTATAGACATAATTAAGACTAAATGAACTACTGTAAATAAGATCATACTTGTAGTCCTATGAAACAAGACTATTCGACCTCACCCATTAAATGTCTAAACATATGTTAACAAACTTGTTCAATCACATTAAAATGTTTACCCTCTATATAGAAATTAAATAACTCTTTCTTGGCTTGAGTAACTTCTAGACTTTTTCGCCATCTTCGTCATTCGGCTCAAACCCAACCTAGAAATATAATTCATATTGTCAAGTTTAGATGGATTAAAAAAATAGGCTTAGATATAGATTCACCCTCTACAAATATATATAATTTTGATTTTAGTATCTCAGATTTTTTTCAATGTTTTTAGCCTATATATTTCTTGATTGTTTTGGTTTTAGTTTCCATGGTTAACACATCAAATATATATCATGAGGTGATTGTTTATCTTTGCTAACAAAGTAAATGAAAGATAACATTGGTAGAAAATAATTATATAGAGGATACAATTTGAGAGTTAAAAAAGGAATGGCTTGAAACTCTCTTGCTCATTAAACCAAGGTTATGACGAACGGACCAAACGGTCCAACCGTCACCTAAAAGTAGAGGCAATCCCATATCACCCAACAACATAGGAGGTCTTTTAGTATGTTTCTGGTTGTACTAAATCTGGTCTAACTGAGTTAGATTGGGAGAACCCGGAACAACCTAATTGGTTAAATCGGCTGGTCCAACTTCTAATTAAAATAAAGAAAGTAGAAAACCCTAGAGTACTAAATTATTAAACACTAAATAGATAGGGAGAAGGTCGCGACTCACCAACACAATTACAAATATAACATATAGAAAACCTAGTCGCCAAGTCAGGAGAACCACACCTCACACTCGTTGTCTCTCTCATCGTCTCTATCGCTCTCGCTGTTTTTCATCACTTTTGTTGTCGCTCTCGCAACTTATCAATTTCCCTATAATCGACTCCCGATCTTAAAACTTTTGTTCAAAGATCATTTTATCTTAAGTTTGGCATAAAGTGAGTTTTCTAGTTTTAACCGCAAAAAAATGTAGTATCCACTTCAGAAAAGTCAAAGAACTAAAAATCGGGGCATGATAGATCCCCCAAATTGCGTAACAAATGATGCACAATAGTAATTTTTCACCTTTAGGATGTTTCATCTCATTTTCCTGAATTTTTAAACAGAATATCACTTATAGGTACATGTCTAGAATTCTCTCATTTTGTTATGATTCTAAGTCGTCTTTGCACATTTTTGACTTATAACCAATCTCTTTTTACAAGGTTATCCTTATGGGTTTAGTACTTTTTCGTTTTTTGTCCTTTCATTTTAAACACCCTCAGGTGGGACGTTCTTAAGCATATCATAGTTGATAGGAAGTAGAAGGTCTAAGATCTTGCACTAAGTATGGGTTAATGATGAAGTTACACTTCTAAAGATTTCTTGAAGTTGATAATCTAAGATCTTGACCCGACTTGTTTGCAGGATTTTTTTGGCCTCTCATGATTGACTTGACCTGTGAGAAATTTTAGCATTGCCCACTTTTGGGATTCATGAAACTTTCCACTTGAAAAATAGGATGAACCCAAAAAAATTCCCTAATATGATAAACTGGATGCCATCATTCTATACAAATTGTCATGGAAACCCTTCGACAAGAATTATTTCAAATATGTCTTAGTCTGAGAGGCTTCTACTATTCATTTGCTCTAATGCTCATATTCCATGCACATGATGTGGTAATGGTGATATAAAATGAATATTAATCATATGCATTAATGATGAAATACTTTTATAAAAAAGTTGAGTTAAGTGCCGTCAATGTTTCTCTACCATGGTGTGTGCCTTAGGGAAATCAATCTTTAAGAAGGTCCTTTTAAGCTTAGACCGTGGTTTGACTAAAGGATTTATGGAAAAGGAAATAAGGCTAAAAATATGTGTTTCCCATGTTGACCTTCCTCCTTTCTTCTTTATTGAATGTTCAACATTTTGCTGACATTCAACTATTAAGATAAATTTTCTGGTCCTAGTACAATCTTATGATGGAATTGGTAAAGGCCTAAGGTCAAGGCAATAATCTACCCCTATAAAGCATGAAGGGTTCCTTTTCCAGTAATTGATAGTGACATTTCCTTGCTCTAACTTTTCATGTGATATACACTAAGGACTCTCATTGAGCTTTTGTGTTTTTTCTTTCGCACTCCGAATGAGGAAAAATTTGATTTTATTTTCTTTGTATACTTTTATCCGTTGGGTCAAATAGGACGAATGATTTATGGATAATGTGAAAAATTGCGTTCATTACTTAATATTGAATGTTAAGAAAACGATTGAAAAATTACACTAGCCACACTATCTAGCCACACTATCGACAATCGGCAGGTAATTCGGAAATAATCTCCATTCATAATGTATAGGCTCAAATTATGTTATTAGGGATATCTTTTGAGTGTTTATAAATTACAAAGATACATTGTTTCATCATAAAATTTTGTTTGAGGATTTATACTATTTTGGGTCTTACATTTGCACCATCCTCCATATTATATTAATTCTTAAATCAAATATCTCATATTAATGCATGAAAGAATTTTATATGGATTATTTTTTGTTTGAATGATGTCATTTTGCTTTTTGAATACATGCATGCAAGGGTGAATGAATAAGTGGATAATTGTTTAAATGATGTATGCATGGATGAATGAATAAGTGGATGAATAATTGAATGTTGTATTTTTATTATTGAATTCATGTATGCATGGATGAAGTGTATGATAACATAAAATGCATGTTCTTTAGGGTAATGGACCCTATCTTCCGGTGGTTTAGGCATCACCTCAAATATGGGATATCAGCATGGGGTGATATCTTTTAATTTTATGGATTGGTTACCCCTAGTTTTTAATTTGATGATAACCACCCTGAGGATGATGGATCCTTTAAACAATATTTCTTTTCTATGCTAATGTATTGTTTTTATGGGATAGAAATGTCTAACTGCAATGATATCTCGTACTGCTCAAACTTAGATGATGGTTGAGTCACCTTGTTTTTATGGATTGAAGAGATACTAGAAGGGAAAATAAAATCCCCCTTTTCCATAAAAAAACCTTTGTATGTCGAGTTTTAGAATGCATTATTCATTACACTAGAGTTTTAAGCTTAGATGTTGATTACAAATCACCATAATGTATTAGTATCTCATCCACCCATATCAAAATAGTACCCTCAACAAGCGCACATACTAATTTAATTTATACTCTAAACTTGTTTTTTATTTCTTATAATTATAATTTATTTATAAATGATACATTTTTTACTTTTTATTTTTGTGTCTACAAAGAGTTTATCTTGATCTTACGTATCCACATGTGCAATAGAGAAAAAAAGATTTGTGTACCTTTTGTAGAAAATGTTTGATTGCTTGGGTGTGTTTTATTTTTGTGTCTACAATCTAATGTCTACGTATAGAACATGAGTGTACATACAAATGCAAGTGTATTATGATGTGTGCAAGCATGCAAACACTATTTTTTGAATAATGATAATAAATAAATACAAAATAATAAATGCAATTAAATCAAAATTTAAAAAACTCAAACAAGATGAAAGGGTATTAAATTTATACGGATCTGGGCCCGACTATCTTAAAAGACTCAATAGATTTATCAGTTGTCACACCTTGATTTTCGGTTACAAGACCTTTTGAAGTCATCACTAAATTTTTTACAGATAAAATATAGAAAACTCAATTTAAGCCCACTTTAGAGTTAACTAGTCTATTTAAGTTAGAGATTTAGATTTGAGGATTCGATTATGGCTCAGTGAATGTATTTTTAATTAAACCCAAAAAAAATTGCAATAAAAATATGGAATTTTATTGCAAAAGGTGAAGTGCAAAGCAACCATAATCGACTTCTCAGATCTAAATTAATATTTTTTTAAGATAGTCACTGGATCTAGACTCAACTGTCTTAGAAAACAATTCTCTACATATTCGCAAACTGTCGCGCCTTGGTTTTGATTACATAACATTTTTCAGTCACCACTACGTGTTTTTGCAAATAAAATATAGAAAACTCAATTTAAACCCATTTTAGAGTTAACTAGTCTTTCTTAAAATCAATATCAAATAAAAATTAATAATTACATATTGATTTTTTTGGGTATTGAAGGAACTTGATAAAGGGGGATACATCAGTTTTACTTATATTGATTTTCATTTTTGAAATAGAACCAATTGAAAACAATCATAAACAATTCAGTTAGGTTTATCACCACTTTTTTTATGCAACATATTAAATCTTGTCACGTGTCTATAAGTTTACTTTTTGCTATACAAGTTTATGAGAGAATGAATAATATTGCTCTATATCAAATACCACCATTAATTTGTAATTGTTTTCTTGCTTAAATTCTCATTCTTTCAGACTTTATAGAACTGTAAATCGAACAATTAGAAACATTTTCAAAAAAATAACAGAATAACCACATTTTTCGAATTGGTTTGAAAGACCATTAAATTAAATAAAAAAATAAAAAAGACAACCCTTTTAAAAGCGGAGAGAGTGAGTATTAGATACTACCACATTCCTATTTATTTGTCCTTTTTGAAGAATTTTAAGTACCTATTTATTTTTCCTATTTAGAAACAGAATCGTGCATTAAATGTTATTTCCACGTTTATCATTGCTTAAAACCTTATTTATTCACTTATTTTGTTCAAAAAAATTAATCATCACACCAAAAAATGACATCATTAAAAAACAATAAATATTATCTAAGTAATATACTAAGAAGATATTTTCTACAGATAAACGAGACTTGAATATAATAGAAAATTTTATTTTTATATATTCAAACTAATACAAGAGACTTAAAAAAAACACTAAATAGAAATATGAATATGTCCCCTAATAATAATAATAATAATAATAATAATAATAATAATAATAATAATAATAATAATAATAAGAATAATAATAATAAGAAGAAGAAGAATAGAAGAAGAAGAAGAAGAAGAAGAAGAAGAAGAAGAATAAGAAGAAGAAGAAGAAGAAGAAGAAGAAGAAGAAGAAGAAGAAGAAGAAGAAGAAGAAGAAGAAGAAGAAGAAGAAGAAGAAGAAGAAGAAGAAGAAGAAGAAGAAGAAGAAGAAGAAGAAGAAGAAGAGAAGAAGAAGAAGAAGAAGAAGAAGAAGAGAAGAAGAAGAAGAAGAAGAAAAGAAGAAGAAGAAGAAGAGAAGAAGAAGAAGAAGAAGAAGAAGAAGAAGAAGAAGAAGAAAAGAAGAAGAAGAAGAAGAAGAGAAGAAGAAGAAGAAGAAGAAGAAGAAGAAGAAGAAGAAGAAGAAGAAGAAGAAGAAGAAGAAGAAGAAGAAGAGAAGAAGAAGAAGAAGAATAAGAAGAAGAAGAAGAGAAGAAGAGAAGAAGAAGAAGAAGAGAAGAAGAAGAAGAAGAAGAAGAAGAAGAAGAAGAAGAAGAAGAAGAAGAAGTCCTCCCTCCTCCTCCTCCTCCCTCCTCCTCTCCTCCTCCTCCTCCTCCTCCTCTCCTCCTCAGCCTCCTATCCTCCTCCTCCTCCTCCTCCTCCTCCTCCTCCTCCTCCTCCTCCTCCTCCTCTCCTCCTCATCCTCCTCCTCCTCCTCCTCCTCCTCCTCCTCCTCCCTCCTCCTCCTACTCCTCCTCCTCCTCCTCCTCCTCCTCCTCCTCCTCCTCCTCCTCCTCCTCCTCCTCCTCCTCCTCCTCCTCCTCTCCTCCTCCTAATCCTCCTCCTCATCCTCCTCCTCCTCCTCCTCCTCCTCTCCTCCTCCTCCTCCTCCTCCTCCTCCTACTCCTCCCTCCTCCTCCTCCTCCTCCTCCTCCTCCTCCTCCTCCTCCTCCTCCTCCTCCTCCCCTTCCTCCTCCTCCTCCATCCTCCTCCTCCTCCTCCTCCTCCTCCTCCTCCTCCTCCTCCTCCTCCTCCTCCTCCTCCTCCTCCTCCCTCCTCCTCCTCCTCCTCATCCTCCTGCTCCTGTCTGCTCAGTGAGTAAAGTTTGGTTCCAATTTAAAATATGTTATTACATATTTGTTCTAGTTTTTATGTTCAAACGTTTTTTCTTTATCCATGGACAATGAGTTTTGATGTATTGGGTGTATCTATACTTATAAAAGCTTTAATTTTAGTGATTTTTCTAATTGTTGATTTAGTTTATGCATGGTCAAAGGAGACATTATAATGATCATAATTGTGGAATATTTAGATAATAAAAAGGTATTTCTCTATATTTTTTAATTTAGAGTAGAACTTTTATTGTTAATTTATAATAATAATAAAATTTAGTAATATATTTAATAATAATATAAATATTTATTTGAATTACTTTTTTAAATAATCAAATAATTAAATATAAAAAAAATTAAAAAAATAACTGAACTGAACCACATTTTTCGAATTGGTTTGGTTAAATTCCATTAGTTTCACTATTCAATTCAGAACCCTCAAACTAGGGATGACAATGAGTCTGGATGGGTTCGGGTAGTGCATTACCCAGACCCGCTCCACTACTTTGTTTCTGGACCCAGACCCGCCTCAGACCCATGCTAATACCCATTGCGTATACTACCTGTGGGTCTTGGGTATTCAACGGATCATTGAGTACCCATAAATTCAAAAATATTGAAAATAATTGCAAGTAATTTATGTATTTGTGTATTTGTTTCATACGATCTTATATGTTATCTAGACAATTAACAAAAAAAATTATAAAACTTAATTTAAAATTTTAAAAACAACGTAATTAGACAATTAAACACAACTCATTTTATTCTAACAAACATTAAAAACAAATTAAAGATTTTTGACGCTGGATAAAGAAGTTTGAGGATCATGATTCAAGACTTAAAAGTCAACAAGATGCCAAATATTACACTTAAAGAAAAACAGAGAGCTTGCGAAAGCTCTGCTAGGGCTTGGTCCCAAAAAGTTTCCTTCTTGCAATGGAGTTTTCTGAATGTCAACCCCCAATCATCCCATGGTCTTTCCTGATTGATACTACTCCACATTCGTCTCCACTTTCTTCCTCCTCTCCCTCATCTCCTTCACCTCCCAAAAAATCCTTTGCACAAGTACTCAAAAACACTTGTGACACACAAGTTCTCAAAAACACTTGTGACATTTCCATCTCCCAACTACCTCAACCTTGCATAAAAGGTGATGCTATTGCGATTAAAATCTCTGAAGCTGACTATCAAGATGGGTTGCAGTGGTGCAAGAATCATCTTCATGGTAGGCTTATTCTTGCAAAAGGGGATACTCCTTTCAGGTTTGCAGATCTAAAATCTAAGCTCCATTCCATGTGGTCAATGATTGGAGAATGGAACATGATATCTCTAGGAAGAGGATTTTATGACTTCTCTTTTGCTTCTCTTGAGGATATGAGAATGGTGTGCTTGGTTGGATCTGGAGTTTGAAGCCTGGGATATTGAGACTTTCATTATGGTCTCCGGATTTCAATCCTAACAAACAGAAAATGTCTCATTCACAGTGCTGGATAAAACTAGTGGGTCTTCCCCTAGATATTGGCGTCATAGAGTAATTTTTTCTATTGCGGGAGGAGTTGGAACTCTTATATCTTTAGATGAAGCAACAACAAATAGAACTTTTGGCCATTTTGCCAAAGTCCTAGTGGAGGTCAACCTTAAGGAATATTTACCTGAGTAAATCTTAGTGGAGAGGGAAGGGTTTGCTTTCTTTGTTAGCATTGAATATGAGAAGCTTCCTGAATTTTGCAATGGATGTCAAGCTATTGGCCATTTAGTGGCAAATTGCAGAAAAAATGTTAAGAAGTATTCTACATAAGAGAATAAAAAAAAAAAAACTACCCAAGCAGAGAAATACAAGCCGATAAAAGAGAATGAGTTAGTTATCAACTTGGAAATTGAAAAGAGAGAGAATCTTGATAAGCTGGAGAGGCTGGTATTAACTCCTCCAAGAGACAAAGTTGCTGCAGAGTTAAATGATATAAGAGTGGGAAATTCAACTGAGGAATCTATTACAGATGACCCTGTTTATACAAGTGGAAAATACTTTTAGGATGACTAACCAGGAAGCTCCTCCAATTCTTCAGGAGAATGTCACAATTGCATATCATATTACCAATGATCTGGTTGCAAAGGATATGGAAATTTTGGGCTGACAGGGAAGATGAACATGAATCTGAGGAAGAATACATTGAGGTCCTCAGCAAATCACAAAAGAAAAAGCTCAAGAATAAGGGTCATTCTGATAGAATTCATTTTACCCGGAGGGGTGGGCACCAAAAAAATTCCCAATGAAAGTAATTTACTGGAATTGTATAGGTTTTGGGAAAAGGAAAACCAAATTAGTTTTGAAGAACCTCTATTCTACTAATAATCCTGACTTTGTGTTTATTGCAAAGTCAATGATCTCTTTTGAGTTAGTTAATTCCTGCTTTTGGTCTGACTTGAAGCTGAAACTATTTGGGGCTAATGATAGAGGTCCTAATTTGCCTAGTCTATGAGGGCTCTGTAATATTAACCTTTGTCATACTATCCTAGTATCAGCTTCGCAACACATATCTTTTTCAATTCAGGTGGATAATAAGTTGCTGCAATTTTGTGCCATTTATGCTAGCACTAATTATCTAGTTAGAAGACAACTTTGGAAGGAGGTTAAATCTATCATGTTGGTCAATCCTAGACCTTGGTGCTGCATTGGAGACTTTAATGTGGTCATTGGTGCTCATGAGTGCAAGAGCTCCACTCTCCCTGTTAGGCTTCCTATTGAGGAGTTTAAACATTTTATTGAGGTTGGTAATTTGATAAGTCTTCCAACCAGAGGGGTTGATTTCACTTGGTCTAATAGAAGAAGGGGTGTTGCTTTAACAGAGAAGAAATTGGATATAAGTCTTTGCAATGAAGATTGGTTCCATGCTTGGAATCAAGTCTCTTGTTGCTCTTTTCCTAGGTTATCTTCTGATCATCATCCCATCATGCTCTGCTCATCTTCATCAGATTTCATCAGGAAGTCAACTTTTAGATTTCACAAGATGTGGCTTCATAATTTGGACTGTAAAAGGGTGGTGTCTGAGGCTTGGAGAATTGTAGTTCACGGATGTCCAATGTTTGTTCTTTCTCACGAGCCCAGAATGCTCAAAAAAGATCTAAGGCATTGGAACATTCATGTCTTTGGTGATGTTCACCAAAGAGTGAAAAATGCTTATAATGCAGTGGAGGTCATCCAAATGTGTATCAATGAGTCTGGATTAGATGCAGAGCTGTTAAACCAAGAAAATATGGCTCAAAATGATCTTCTTCAAGCTCTTATGGTGGAAGAGACATTTTGGATGGAGAAAGCCATATTGAATTGGCATCTTCATGGAGATATGAATACAAGTTTCTTTCATAAGGTAACTAAAATAAGGTAAGTTACAAAATTCATGACCTTGTTAGAGGATGGGGAGAGAATCTTGACTTCCCAAGAGGACATTGGTACCCATGTGCTAAATTACTTCACTGATTTGTTTGCCTCTACAAACAATATTTATCACAACAATCTAATCCAAGTTGTGATCCCTAGGTTGGTTTCAGATTCAGAGAACAACATGCTAACCATTATTCCTACTGATGATGAAATCAAGAGTGCAGTCTTTGCTATGAATGGGGATGGTGCCCCTGGTCCTGATGGCTTTGGTGGGTGTTTTTACCAAAGTTTTTGGGACATTGTGGGTCAGGATGTTTGTAATTCAATAAGGCAATTTTTCAGTCCGGGTTGGCTCTTACCAAACCTGAATTCAAACACACTAGTTCTAATCCCTAAGTCACCTAATGCTGATAAAATTGAAGAATTCATACCAATTGCTCTTGCTAATTTCCAGTTCAAAATTATAATTAAAGTACTTGCAGATAGGCTTGCATTAATTTCTCCAAGAATTGTATCTCAAGAGCAAAGAGGATTCATAAAAGAGAGGAACATCAAAGATTGCATCTGTTTAGCATCAGAAGCCATTAATATGCATGATCACAAAACTTTTGGTGGGAATCTTGCCATCAAGTTAGACATCAAGAAGGCTTTTGACACTATGGATTGTGATTTCTTGCTTGAAACTCTGAATGCTTTTGGGTTTAATCAGCAATTCATCAGTTGGGTGAGGGTGATTCTGCATTCAACCAAGTTATCCATCAATGTCAATGGGCATAATGTGGGTTTCTTCAGCTGCAAGAGAGGGGTTAGGCAGGGTGACTCTCTATCTCCTCTTTTATTCTGCTTAGCTGAAGATGTGGTTAGCAGAGGGATTTCTAAGCTACTAGCTGATAGGAAACTTAGCCTCATTGCTGGTCCAAACAAAATCCAGCCTCCTAGCCATGTGCTTTATGCAGATGATGTCTTAATCTTCTGCAAAGGTATCAAGAGGAATTTGGAACATCTAAATTCTCTTCTTTCTGATTATGCTCAAGCATCAGGTCAACACATTAACCTTCAAAAAAGCAAATTCTACACTTGCAATGCATCTCCTAGGAAAGTGGTTACCCTTTGCTCTATCCTTGGGTTCAATGCTGGCCATCTTCCTTTCAATTATCTTGGGATTCCCCTCTTTAAAGTAAAGCCTAAGAGAGTCAACCTTCAACCAATTGCTGATAGAATACTTCAGAAATTGTCTAATTGAAAAGGATCTTCTTTGTCAATCATGGGTAGGGTGGAGATTGTGAAATCAATCATACATAGTTCTCTGGTTTACAGCTTCCTCATCTATAGATGGCCTTCTCAATTGATCAAAAAGATTGATGGCTGTATTAGAAATTTTATTTGGGCTGGTGACATCAATGTGAAAAAATTAGTCAATGTGGCTTAGAAGCAGGTTTGCTCTCCTACAATTGAGGGGGGGTTGGGTTTGAGGTCTTTAAGGCTTCTTAACAGCTCTGCCCTTCTGAAACTGGCTTGGGAAATGATGTCTTCTAACGAAGATTGGGCTATTTTCTATAGGCATAGATTTGGTAACAAACCTTTGTCTAAGTACTACAAGTCATCCATTTGGCTAGGTATTAGAGACAATTGGTCTTTAGCAAAGACAAGTTCAATTTGGCTTATTGGAAATGGAATGAATATTAACTTCTGAACTGATAATTGGATGGGAACTCCTTTAGTTGATCATTTGCAAATTCTAGAGGCTATACATCACTCTCTTAAAGCCTCTGTTTCTGATTTTTGCATCATTCTAACTGGGTTTTCCCAATTGCTTTGGCTGCTAGGATATCTGATCTTAATCTGCCTAGTATCTCCAACTCTGTTGATAAAATAGTCTGGCAAGGCACTTCAGATGGTTCTCTTCCCCTGAAAGTGGCCTACAAGACTTTAAGTCAATATGGGTTACAAAGGAATTGGTGCAAATGGATTTGGTCTAAGGCAATTCCACCCTCGAAATCTTTCACAATTTGGAGATTATTTAACAGGAAAATACCTACGGATGAAAATCTTCAAAAGAGGGATGCTCTTTAACATCTATTTGCAGCTTATGCAAAGAAAATTCAGAAACTTCTGAGCATCTGTTCTTATTGTGTCCTTTTGCAAATGCTCTTTGGAATTGGTTTATTCATCATTTTGATCTAGCTTGGGATAAGTCAGATATTTATACTTTGCCCCTTTGCTGCAATAGTCAATGGAGTCCTCAAGCTAGAGAGGTCTTGGTGGCAAGCATTGTGCACATCATAAATACAATCTGGTATTGTAGGAATCAATACAGATTTCATGATAAGATCTTATTGGTGCCTCATGCATTAATTAGGATCAAGTCCTCAATTGCTTTATCTGGGAATTCAACTAATCTTTGCTCTAGCAACTCTATAAAGGAATTTGACATTCTCAGATCTCTGAACATTGCTATTAATCACTCAAAAGCTCCCAAAATCTCTGAGGTTATTTGGAAACCTCCTTCAAGTGGTTGGATAAAAGTTAACATTGATGGGGCTGCTCATGGTGCACCTGGACATGCTGGAGGGGGTGCTATTTTCAGAGATCACATGGGGAAATTTGTAGCTTGCTTTGCTAATTATCTTGATATCTAAGATGCTATGTATGCTGAGCTTCACACTGCAATTTTAGCAATTGAGTTGGTTGCTCAAAAGGGTTGGAAGTTTTTATGGATAGAATGTGATTCTATTATGGTGGTAGATACTTTCAATGAATCAATCAATCCTCCTTGGAAGTTGTGGAACAGATGGTTGTTGTGCAAAAATCTTCTTTCATCAATGAGGTTTAAGATCTCTCACATTTATAGGGAAGGTAACTCTAGTGCTGACAAATTGGCAAATTATGGTATCCTAACAAGAACTTTCACTTGGTGGGACTCTATTCCAATTTTCATTAAGGAGGATTACTATAGAAATGAGTAAGGCTTGCCTAACTATAGATTTAGACAATTTTAATTTGTTCTGTTGGCTGGTTTGTTAGCAATAGGGTCTCTGTATTGTGATCATTTGCTTGGTTCTGTATTTCTGCATTTTATGGGTTCTTTAGCTTTGCTTTTGTGGCATGTGGTGGCAGCAATTTCTCCAGATTGGCTTGTTTCAGCTCTTGCTCTTAGTGACTTAGAATCTGGTTTTAGCATTTCTTTCACAATTCTCTTGTTGCAGAGTGTGTTAGAGTTGGTGTTGGTTTCTCCTTTTGATAGGCAACTGCTCTGGTTACAATTCCTGTGCTGATAGTGTCTCTCCTCATTGGAAGCATTGTAGACTTTGGCAGAGTGGTCAATGCAGCAGTCACAACTGTTTGTGTTGTGGTTTATTTCTGCATCTTTGTGATGGCCTATGGACCATTTCCTAACATCCTCTGCGCCGAGATTTTCTGTTTCATTTCTTGGATATTTGTGTTTTCAAGGTTCCAGAAACAAAAGGCTCGCCCCTTGAAGTCATCACTAAACTGCTGTTGGTGCTAAGCAGGCTGCTTCTGTCAAGCTATGCTTATGGAGCATTTAGCAATGCCATTGAGGAGACTGATGGTGAAGTTACAATCTGGGAGCTTGTTGTGAAGGCTAGGAAGAAATTAAACTTAAGAGGGAAGGTTTCTCACAAAAACCTTGACTCTATTGTGGTGACCAATATGCTGATTCTCCTTTTGTGTGTTGATATGATAGAAGTTTTCTGTTGAGTGTGCTTTGTTGTGAAGTGCCCAAGCTCTCTTAGCTGCATAATATGAAAAACAGTCTCTGCTTGAAGTTAGCTTTATTTTATTTTATTTTTTTCTCTACAGGAGTTGTGAATTTAACTCCAATTCGTAGAGTGGTCTATTTTCTGTTTGTAGCCTTCTTAAGCTTGTCATCTATATGTACTCATCAATCATTATTAATATATGGAGCTTGGCTTTTAAAAAAAACTTTAACATTAGGATAAAAAATTCATTTAGTATCAACTCTTCGATTAACATTATATCATACATATGAATTAACAACATAATATCATTGCTTAACAACATAACATCACAGTTTAACAACGACACTTAGGTTGTTATATATATATATATATATATATATGAAGAAATAGCGAGTAGAAATAGCGAGTCCGAGTACTCACAGGTTTGGGTACCTTATTACCCGGACTCAGATCCATCTAATAGCGGGTCTTAAAATTGCGAGTTTCAATTACCCACGGTTCCAAAACATGGACTCAGACTCAACCCATTGTAGGTATTTTTTGTGGGTATACGCAGATCCGGGTACCCATTGTTATCCTTACCTCAAACCACTATCATAATACAATTCATCTCCTCACTATTATTTTTATTTCTCAATAGCAATTGAGCTAAATGTACAATTGATAAATAACTAATTAATGTTATCTTAAACTTTGATAAAAACCATTAAATAAAAAAATAAAAAAGACAACCCTTTTAAAAGCCGAGAGAGTGAGTGTTAGACACACCACATTCCTATTTATATGTCCATTTTGAAGAATTTTTAGTATCTATTTATTTTTCCTATATAGAAACAGAATCGTGCATTGAATGTTATTTTCCACGTTTATCTTGCTTAAAACCTTATTTATTCACTTAATTTGTTCAAAAAATTAATCACCACACAAAAAAATGACATCAGAAAAAAACAATAAATATTATATAAGTACTATACTAAGAAGTTATTTTCTAAAATTCTATTTCATCTACTATTTTCTATATATAAACGATACTTGGATACAATAGAAAATTTTATTTTTATATATTCAAAGACTTCAATATGAGTATGTCCCCTAATAATAATAATAATGACCCGTCATGTGAGTGAATCTTGGTTCCAATTTAAAATATGTTATTATATATTTATTCTAGTTTTTAGGTTCAAACGTTTTTTCTTTATCTATGGACAACGAGTTTTGATGTATTGGGTGTATTTGTACTTAAAAAAGCTTTAATTTTAGTGATATTTTAATTATTGGTTTAGTTTACGCATGGTCAAAGGAGACATTATAATGATCATAATTGTTGAATATTTAGATAATAAAAAAGGTATTTGTTTATAATTTTTAATGTAGAATAAAATTTTTATTGTTAATTTATAATAATAATAATAAAATTTAGTAATATATTTAATAATAATATAAATATTAATAAGGTTAAGATTCATTCCAAATTTATTTGAATTACTTTGTTAAATTGTCGGTATAAATATTTATTTGAATTACTTTTGTTGAATAGTCAATAATAATTAAATATAAATAATGAATGATATAATGATTTATATAAAACCACATACTCTCATTGCATACTTTTTTTTCTCTTAAGGATTTTCCTCATTACATAATTTCTTCTTCATACACATACATATAGGATCTATGGGCATATTTAATGGAACCCAGTTACATTCTAAACGCTTAGAAACTAGGCCTATGCACAGTGTAGTTATATTCAAAAGTGCCACAGAAAGAGTTAACCCTATTTAGAAGTTCAATTGTGTAATAATGGTTACTTTTCATGTTTACCTGCCATTGTTTGATATTTTATTTATTTACATAAGTGATTCAAAGAAGTTAATGAAATGATATATTAGGGAAGAAGGCAATAAATTATGAGTAAAAAGGTATGTGACGAGAGTATATGAGTTATATATATTATTACTTTATCATTTATCATTCATATTTAATTATAATTGATTCTTCAAATAAAATATAAATGAATAGTGAATAATGTAGTGAGTGTATATAAATTTCTATATTTACTGCGCATAGATATTACACTAATAATTTATATATAAATCACATAATTATTATATTTCCTTAAGAAATTTTTTTTTTAGAATAAGGAAATAGTAATATAGTAAGAATTTATTTTATTTTTCTTTGTTTAAAATTCGAAGAAAGTGTTAATCCTTCCACATCATCAATCATGAAGCAAAATCAAACCATAATGGCTCTTCTCCCTTTGTTTCTTATCCTCACCATTGCAGCAGGTACGTATTCTGAGTTAAACATCAAAAATAAATTTAATGTCTTATTAATTAAAATTGTACCGTAACATATGGTTATATAAATAATGTTGTAGAAGTGGAAGGGGCAAAACTATTTGTTTTTGGGGACTCATATCTTGATACAGGGAATTTCCTGAACTCAAGAGGTTATGTGATTCCATATGGAATCACTTTTCCTGGAACTCCTACTGGAAGATTTGGAGATGGTCGTGTCCTCACTGATTACGTTGGTAACATTCTCTTTCCTTTGTTTGCCCCCTTAAGTACGTGAAAATCTGAGACATTATTTTTTGGAAAAACCTTCGTCAATATTAACTTAAAGGTTTTTTTTATACGCAAAGATATGCTAGAAGAGAGTACTAGAGATACTCAACCCAAATACAAAAAGTAAAGGTAAATTACATTAACATTCTCTGAGTTTTAATGAAATTACACAAACTACTTTTCCTTTTTTTGTCCTTACATCAACCACCCCTCATTCCTACACGAATCACCCCTAATTTTATACATATATTACACTGACTACCCTGAATGTTATAAAAATGTAATATTTAAAAAAAAAAAAAATGTGTGATGAATGTAATTAAGTTAAACAAATGTGTAACACTTCAAATAGTACAAAAGCCAGTGTTTCTTTATTATTTTTGTGTCATTACAAAATACATTAATAATTTCAAAGAAATATTTAAATAACTCTTATACTACGAGCCAAATAATGAAGACACGTTGACTCTTATATTATTTGAATTGTCTACACAATATACAATATTTTGTTTAATTAATTACACGTCACATTATTTTTGTTTAAAATATTACACTTTTATATCATGTCGAGGTAGTAACATATGTACAAAATTAGGGATATTTCGTGTAAAGACAAACAAAAGAGAGATGATTTGTATAATTTCACTAAATTCAAGAATATAAGTGTAATTTACTCTAAAAGATATAATAGGTGAATTTCCTTGAAATTCCATAATTTTCTTTTCTACTTTCTCCTTTTCAAAGCAACACACTCCTCTCTCATCCTCGGTATTATTATCATAAATTCATGAACGTCTACCACAAAAAATATCAATGCTCCAAACTTCACTAGTGGGTGCTTCTTTAAAAGATGGAGATCACATGTTCCAATTCATGTTTCATTTTATATACCAAGTCAATTAAAAAGCTAAATTCAACTAAAACTAGAAATAACAAAACCAAAAATTAATATTGTAATATTATTTTATAAATTTTAATCGGATAGGGACATGAGGACAAAAAAATTCTCTGAAACCCAAGTCTGTGTTCCGAAATCATGGCAATGGCTGAAACATCTGAGATTGAAATCGGGTCGAGTCGAAATATGGTTCATGGGATAAGAGGGTGGGTTCATGGGGTGAGAGAAGAGTGTGTTGATGTGAAAAGGAGAAAACAGAAATAAAATGGAAGAGACATTTGGTAGGCTGTTAAAGATTTCAAAATAATCTTGGGTACTCCTTAACTTTTTATTGTTTTATATTATTACATAATTCATTATTTCCTTTTTATTCAGTCTTATAAAATAAAGTCATTAAAATTCCAATAGAGTATTTTTTTTCATTATTCTTTCCAATAAATAGGTATAATATTTTTTCATTATTCTTTTTCCTTTAAATCATTAGAGAGCAAATGGAAGGAGGTAGAATTCTCTTCATTAATAAAGAGACAAATACTTTAAAAATGAAAGAGAAATACAACTTTCAATAACACATATATCTCTTTGATTAAAATAAAATTACACTTTTGTCATTAAAAAATAAAATAAAAATATACATTTGCCTCTCAATTAATGGAGATGATTGTACTTCAAATGGAAGACACACCTCCCGTAATAATATAATCAAAGGGCCTAATCATTTTTATAAGGTCCTAGACTTTTGATATATAAAACAAAGAGCCTTGATTTTACAAATGGAGAAACTATTATCAATAATCTAAATTATATTTCCAAGATTTCAACCATTAATTTAAAATAGTATAATTTAATCTTAAATGACTATTGATTGAGAACTTAGTTGGGGAAATAAGTATTTAAAGATGAAAATCAATGTACACTATTTTTAATTTATATATTCATCGTATATCTTTGAGAGAGGATCCACTTACTCTAATAATAAGTTAAAAAAACTTACTTCATATCTTAGTCAATCAATTTTAGGGAAATCTAATGGTGTAGATCTATTCACCAATTCAAACCATTAAATTTCCCTAGAATTAATGGCTAAGATATGATGTAAATTTAAAAAACTTAATCTTTGAGTAAGTAGATTCATACCATATATCTTTAACTAATGTCATGTATGTACTAATTTTATGCAGCTTCTTTTTTGAAAATGGAAACTCCTGTAGCATATGCATTTAAAAATTCATCAAATATACAAAATGGTATAAACTTTGCTTATGGAGGGTCAGGACTTTTCAAGACTTTGCTTGATGGACGAAACTTGACTGTCCAAATTGACTCATTTGAACAGCTAATCAAACAAAATGTGTATAGCAAATCTGACATAGAATCCTCAATTGTGTTTGTGAACAGTGGTGCCAATGATTATGCAACATTTGCAATAAAAGATAGGAATCTTCTGGTATGTTCCTAATTTACTGAAATGATATGTTTTTGAGTTGGTTTTTAGGTGGGAAAGAAGAGAAAATGTGGACTTGAGAGTCATATCATAATTGTATTTCATTCCAATAAGCTTTTTTCTTATCTTCATTACCCTCCAATAACCAAGTTGCTAATAGACCATAAATCTATTTTCTATCATTTACTAAATTACTAACTAGTTTTCTCAAAATTATAGTAAACTTAGGGGAAAAGAAATTGTATTTAAACACAAATTTTACTTGTTTAGACAAACTAGGCAATAAAAGTTACATAATAATCAAAATATAGTAGTATCTAATGTCAATAATATTCTTCTTTTTCTATGTCATAGGGAATAGGGAAATTCATGAAATCTCTCGTCGATGAATTGAATGTGAATATTAAACGTATTCACAACTTGGGGGCTAAGAAAATAGTTGTATCACTATTACAGCCTATTGGGTGTTTGCCTACCGTTACTGCAATGTCCTTATACTATGGTTGCATTGACCTTATCAACATGGTCCCCAGAAATCACAACAAAATGATACTTCAAATTGTGGAAGATCATAACAAAAAAATTGGAGAACCAGTTTTTAGGACACTAGACCTCTACAATTCTTTTTTCTCCGCCATTAAAACTATCCAGAAAAATCGTAAAGGTAACTTCTCTATCTACTTTCATTAGTCACTAATCACTATTTTTTTTGGGTAAGTTAGTTTCAATTAAACATGCTCAATTTCAACTATTTAAGAGTATTCATTATTATATATGCATAATTTATGTTTGTACAATTTAATTCAAGTTGATGTTATGATTCTGTCTCATTTTCTATATAATCGGATTTTGAATCTAACACCTCAAACAAATAGGAGGTGATGTGTTTAATGCCTATGTACACCGTACCAGATATATACTCATCATAAATTGCAATAGTGTGTACCATTTTTCCTGATCAATAAAACAGAAGAGATAGAAAAATGGTCACAATGAAAGCTAGGGCTAAGATAGAATAATAGACAAGATATTTGATTGTATTATTAAAGGAAAATATATTGATGATCCATTCTTTTTTCTCCGTTATGTAGAAGGTTCAGGACTGATGAATCCACTTGAACCATGTTGTGCAAAGAACTTTGCTGGATATCAATGTGGGATTGTGGATCCGAAAGGAAATAAGAAATATACTTTATGTGAGAAGCCAGAGCTTTCATTCTTTTGGGACAATCTTCACCTTTCTCAGAATGGTTGGCGTTCTGTCTTCAAGCAGTTGGAACCTTCTCTGAGCCAAATTACTAAATAGGAATTGAAAAACTTCTGATCGTTATAGAATAATATTATTTCAACATTATCATCATCTTGCATGGTGAGATCTTAGTAATGATATGGTTGGGTTATCATGTGGATGATCGATCTCCAAAGTTGATGCTTCCATATTATTTTTCTATATTAATAATTCAACAATAAACTTGTTTAGGGATTCATCTAATTCATATAATTAAGACTGCATAAAATATTAGAAATTGGAAATATCAACTTAATGGTTCGATGAAACAAGGCGTAATTTTTGGCCGTTTTGTTTCAGCTCAAACTTGTCCTAACTCAAATTGTCAAAGTTAAATGGAATAAAAATAGGCTTGGATATAGTTTCAGCCAATGCAATAAAGGCTACAAGCATTAAGAAGGAATAGAATAAAGGAAAATATGATGGCATGGAATTACATTTTTTTGATAAGAGCATGGAATTAGATTGATATTTTTGTATGAATTGAACCTCCCCTTTGATTAAAAAAAGAAAAAATATTACTTTATAATTGATTTATTCCGTAAACATTTCACTCATACAAGATTTATTCCAGAATAGACTCGTTCGAGCTTAGGTAGATAATATACATACAGTGATATACATCAAACATGATAATGACTGAAACTGTGAATACCATTGAATGAAAATAAGATCATGGAATGTATACAAAAATTAACTAAAGTGATATAAATGGATCCTGGAATACTACATGTAATGCAAATCTGCATTATATGTGCTTCAGTACATTATTTACCTTTTCCAGTAAGTGGTAGTAGACATATTGTTGGAATTCAATGTCCTTAAATATAGCAATATAATTATAATATTATATTAATCTATAAATGTAATTATTATGTTAAATAATGATGTTATGTTATTAAGTTGATTAATTCATATGTTTAATATATGTTAATTAAACAGTTTTTACTAAATAAATTTTACACATAATATTGAAATAGTTTTTGTTTTTATGATAATTTAAGGAAAAGAAGTTGTGTTTAATATTCAACTTAAATTGTGTTGAAATTATATTTTATATTTTTTTTTATTTTTGATTGCCTAAATAACATATATGATTATAGGAAACAAACATGTGATTGTATAAATTGCTTGTAATTATTTTTATTATTTTCTAAATTTTCAGGTATATGTGGATTCGTTGGGTATCCATGCGAGTTATCCAAGGACATGCAGGTAGCAGACCTAGCGGTTATCCACGCGAGTCCAAGTCAAAAATGAAACAATAGAGAGGGTTTGTTGTTACACTACTCGTACCCAACCATGCCCATTGCAATCCGTACACATGACTGTTTGTTTCTTCTCTACAATTAAGATGACGGACTACAATTAAGAATTGTTTCTTCTCTACAATCATTTTTATCAAAAACTACGTACGTCTTGATTTCGTGTTATACATATCGATACATAGGATCAATATAGACTTTTGTGACACACAAAAAATAGTACAATTTTAGTCGCTTAATAAATAATTAAATATAAAAAATATTAATAAATATTTAAAAAACCCATAGTATAAAATAATTCATGCAATTAATAAGGGTATCATATTTATATTTGTATATATAATGTTAATATCTTTCTAGATTCATAACCGACTTCCGAATCTTGAACTGCAATTTGAAGACCAATACATTCTGAAATTTGGCATTAAAATCGATTTTTCTACGTTTTAACTACAAAGTACGTAGTGGTGACTCCAACAAGTAGTATAACCAATGTTCAACCAAAAATTGGTACATGACAACTACTAATCATTTTCTCTAATGTTGTTGTTCCATGCATAATTCTTTAAAAAGAAATATTAAAAAAATGATCATATGAATTTGGAAAATGTGTTTGGGCTTTGATTATTTATGTGATGATAATGATAATGACGATAGGAATTTAATTTTAATATTATGCATTAAAGATGAAATACTTTTATAAAAAATTAATGAGTTTAGTGAAGTGAGCATTTCTCTACCATGGTATGTGCCTTAGGCAAATCAATCCTCAATATGCTCTTTTTAGGCTAGTATCGTGGTTTGACTACGAGTTTTCAGGAAAATGATATAAGACTAAAAAATATGTGTTTCTCATACTGTGCTATATACCCTTCTCCGAGATAAAAACATGGAGGGGCGAAAAATATCGAGGGCTCCTATTGTTTAAGCATAGTTAGTCTAGAAATTTATATTCACTTACAACATTATACATCATTCATTTGTATTAGTATTATTTATGAGTCAATAGTGATTAAATATGAATAGTGGATGAAGTGACAATATAAAAAACTCATACAATGTTAGTACATACATTTTTCTCTTAATTTTAAAAGATTAATCAACATGGTTAACAAAATGTTGGTATAGTAGTGTATAGTGATTAACAGATTAATCAACATTTTTCTAATACTCACCTTCCATTTTTCTTCTTTATCATATATTTGATATTTTTCTCACATTTAACTATTAAGTAATTTTTTTGCGTTGTAGTGCCATCTTATGATGGAATGACCGAAGGCATAAGATCAAGGTGAAAATCTTCCTATGAAGGGTTCTTTTTGCAGTAATTGATAGTGCACATTTCTTTACCCAAAATTTTGCTTGAGATATTCATTGAGGATTCTCATTGAGATTTGTTTTGTGTTTTTTTATATTTTATACTTTGATTTAGGAATTTTTTTTGTTTTACTTTGTATTCTTTTATCGTTTGGGTCAAATAGGGGTTATGGTGTATAAATGATGGGAAAGAGTATATTCATTACTTAATAATTAAATGTAAAAAAAAAGTTCAAAACTACTCTTTCCGAGCTATTTACATGTGGCAGATAATTCATAAATAATCTTATTTTATAATACTTAGGCTCAAATTGTACGATTAGGGATATTTTCTGATTATTTGTAAATTACAAAGAATTCTTGTATCATCATAAAAATAAGTCCGAGGATCTTTAGCATTTTGGGTCTTATATTTGCTCACCCTCTATATTTTTAAAATTTTTTGAGTCAAATATCTCATATCAATGTATGAATTAATTTTATTTGGGTTGTTTTTGTGAGAGTGATATATTTTTTAATGCATGTATGCATGGTTGAATAAATAAGTGAATACAAGTTTAAGTGATGTATGCATGGATGGAGTACATAGGATAAATATGTGTTTTCTCAAGTTCTTAATATGATGAAAACCATTGTTAGGACGATCAATCATAGATTGGGCATATCTTAATTATTGTCATAGTGGGTGATTAATTAAATTAAAAAGGTTTATTATTAATTTTGGAATTAATCGAATGAATAGAAGTATCGTAATACAAACATTCGAAGATTTTATGATGATAAGAAGTAATATTATGACCTTCCTTTATCTTTGATTAATTTTAAAAAATTATGTATTTATGAAAGACTCAATTTTTTGTTATTTAATCGAAATCACATACGCAATCTATATCCAAAACCATATCCAAATAAGCTACCATTATTTTTAATTATTATCATATTGTAAGACAGTATTCTTAAAAAGTCTTAGAAAGTCTAGAACTACCTTAAATCACATGAGCGTAGAATAATAATTCTCTAACTCTCAAATACTTCAAAATGACTAAAACAAATCTTGATTTGAGTTCAATTTTCATAAAACTCTTATTTTGCATTGTTTTATTTTTGTAGAGTCATTAAAAATATTGTTTTAATTCTTATTTTTATAATATAAATGAAAATTAAGGGTATCTTTCATGGTATAAATTTTATGTAAATTAATGTGATTTTTTTAAAGTAATGTAAATTTTAAATATTTTAAAAACGTGTATTTGATACGGATTATGTTTTTAGTTTCAGTTTATAAACCGTGAGATTATAATATGTTTATGTTTATAAATAGTGAGATTATAATATGTTTATCATTGGATCTTTGGCTCAATGGTAGGTGTCTGACTCCATATCAGAAGGTTGTGTGTCAGGTTCAAAACCATCTTTGGGTGCTTTGCAACTTTTTGCTTAAAAAAATGTTTATATTTTTGTACCTTATCTGAAAATTGAATATACATTAACAAGTTTTGTTTTGATAAGGTATAATTTTTTTTACATATTAAATTATATAAAAGTGTATGAGGTTATTTGTTTATGTTATGATTATTTTGGTTGTTTTTTACACTATTTTTTAAATATACATTTTTTCATATTTACCATCATATATATTTTTACAATCATTATTTGGGGTATAACAATCTGATTCAATTAGATTTTTGGGTATTCTTGGAATTGAACTAAAAAGATAGATTGATTTGATTTATATTGACTTTCATCATTGGAACATAACCAAACTATAATGGTCATAAATAATTTAGTTAGGTTTGGTTCATCGATTCACCTGTTTAATGGAATATATTAAATTTTATCATGTACCTATAGTTTTTCCACTATGTCGTCCTTCCTTTTCCTTTGTAGATTACTCTTTATTTGATTGAAATAAAAACTTTTTTAGTTACATTTTACTTATACGAGCATACAAGTGAAGGAATAATATTGTTTTGTATCAAATGCTACCTCTAATTTTTAATTGTTCATCATTTTCACTATTCGGTTCTCGTGGTTTCCAACCCTATAGAACCATAAACTGAATCAATAAAAAATAATGTCTTAAAAAATTTCTGAACTAAACCATACTTTTTTATTATGTTTGGTTTAATTCTATCAATTTAATGGTTCAAACCAGAATGACTTACACCACACTCATAATACAATATATCTGCTCAATATGATTTTTCTTTCTCCATAATAATAGAGCTAAATGTATAATTGATAAAAGAAGGGGGTGCAAGTGGGTGTACAAGAAGAAGCCAACAATATTAGAAAAAGAAGGGGGAAAGTTCAAGGCTCGTCTTGTAGCAAAAGGGTATTCACAACAAAAGGGGATCGACTACAATAAGATTTTCTCCCCAGTTGTGAGACACACTTCTATCAGGGCAGTGCTTGCCTTGGTGGCCAGCCGAGATATGCACTTAGAACAGATGGATGTGAATACTGCTTTTCTCCATGGTGAATTAGAGGAGAAAATTTACATGACGCAACCAGAAGGGTTTAGTGCAGCTGGACAGAGTCACTTGATTTGCAAGTTGAAGAAGTCTTTATATGGGTTGAAGCAGTCTCCCAGACAGTGGTACAAGCGGTTTGACACTTATATGTTGAAGTTTGGTTACAAGCGATGTGAGTATGATTGTTGTGTTTATGTAAGAAGCCTTGATGATGGTTCTTTTATTTTTCTGCTACTTTATGTTGATGATATGTCGATTGCTGCTAACCATTTGAGTGATATCCATGAGCTGAAAGTCATGTTGAGCAAGAAGTTTGACATGAAAGATTTAGGGGCTGCTAGGAAGATTCTTGGTATGGAGATTCACAGGGATAGGAGAGCTAAGAAACTTTGGCTCTCTCAGCAAAGCTCTGTTGAAAAGATATTAGAGAGATTTGATATGAGTAATGCTAAAGTAGTGAGTACTCCATTGAAAAATCACTTCAAGCTTTCCCTAGATCAGTGTCCAAAGACAAATGAAGAAAAGAAGTACATGTCAAAGGTTCCATATGCCAGTGCAGTGGGTTGCTTGATGTATGCTATGGTTTGTACTAGACCGGACTTGGCACATGCAGTTAGTCAAGTATGCAAGTACATGTCGAAACCAAGGAAGCAACATTGGGAAGCAGTCAAATGGCTTTTCAGATATTTGAAGGGGACTACAAGTTTTGGGATCATGTTTGGCAGCCAACAGAGTAAGCCTTCAGTGGTTGGTTACGTTGATTCGGACTATGCATGAGACTTTGATGATAGGAGGTCCACAACAGGATTTGTCTTCACCCTTGCAGGTGGACCAATTATGTGGAGATCATCTGTTCAGTCTGTTGTTGCTATGCCCACAACTGAAGTGGAGTACATGGCATCTGGTGAAGCTTCTAAGGAAGCTTTATGGCTTATAGGGCTGGTAAATGAATTAGGTGTTGAGCAAGGTGGAGTTCCGCTGCATTGTGGCAGTTAGAGTGCTATATTCTTGGCAAAGAATCAGGTGTATCATTCTAGGACCAAACATATTGATGTGAGATTTCACAAGATCAGAGAGTTGGTAGCTTGTGGGCAGATACTATTGCAGAAGGTTCACACTTCAGAAAATGCATCTGATATGTTAATCAAGTCGGTTACCATAAACAATTTCAGACATTGTCTGAGCTTGTTGAACATTCACTAATGATGGACTATAGAGCGCCCCCAACCCAATAGTGGAAGATGGAGATTGATGATATTCGCCAAGGTGGAGATTGTTGTGCAATGGCTCATATTCAATGGACTGAGCCTCTTCTCATCATAACAACAATATTAGTTATGGGCTTGGGCTGATGTAAAGGGTTGGGGTAGAGGGCTATATATTTATGTTATGTAAGCCTAATGTAACAAGGAGAACACTAGCTAAACACAAATCTTTATTCTCTAATAATATATAGTGGTAGCCTCTCAAAGCTCTCAGGGACGTAGACATAATTGGTCGAACCTCATTACCAAATTCATTGTGTTATTCTCTTCTTTTTTACTATTTGATTGATCATAGTTTCTTTGGTAATATGAGTTTCAATTAAACAGACTGAATTTCAACACACCATGTATACGCATCGTTTCTGTTCGTACAATTTTATTAAAGGAAAACTCCTTAATGATGAATTCTATTTTTCTCCATTGTGTAGAAAATTCAACACTAATGAATCTGCTTGAACAATGATGTGCATCGCTAAAAGCTGGATTTGAATATGGAAATGTGGATGAGAAAGGAAATAGGAAATATACTTTATGTGATAATCCGGAACTTTCATTCTTTTGGGACAATCTTCACTCTTCTCAGAATGGTTGGTATTTTGTCTTCACATAGTTGGAACCTTCTCTAAGCCAAATTATTGGGGAGAAATCTAACCATTATGGAATTGTATTATTTTAGCATTCTCATCTTGGTGAGATGTTAGTATCGATATGATTAGGTTATTATTATGTGTGGACGGCCATATGAAAAATAAAATTGTGTTAAAAGTTGATCTCCAATTTTGATGCTTCCATATTCTTTTTCTACAATAACAATTCAACGATAAAGTTGTTTAATGATTCATCTATAAAATGTGATATTACTTGTTAATGTTAAGAATGAATGAACCTAGATGAATGTTAATGAAAAAGAGAACATGTATTCAACATTAAGTAAGTTTCAAGTGTATATTGAGAAACGAGTTTCAAATTCTTCACTAATAAACGTAATTAAGACTACATGAGCTATTGGAAATAGGAATATCAACTTGGTGGTTCTATGAAACAAGACTATTCGACCTAACCTATTAAATGTCCAAACATATGTTAATATACTGTTCAATCTGATTAAAAAGTTGACCCACTATATAGAGATCAAATAACTCTTTCTTGGCTTGAGTAACGTTTGGATTTTTTTGACTCAAACCCAACCTAGAAAATGAAATTGTCAATTTTAGATGGAATAAAACATATGATTAGATATCGGACCACATTTTAATTATATTATGTGTTTGCATCGAATAATTTTTTTGTTTAAAAACCAATCTAAATAGACCGCGAATACGCATAATATTATTAACGAATAGAACCCAGATCAATCGTGACATCGTAATGATTGGATGATGGAGGACGAAAGATCAAACCATAGTTGTCTCCTCATATAATGATTTTTTCTAGCATAGACTACACTAATAAAAATATATGATTGTTCACACGTAAAGAAATTGCAATTTGTTCGATATTGTTAGAAATAATGCAGGGATTCAAAAGTACGTTGCAGATTCCCCAAATGTTTGACCTTTGTGGTTCCCAATTGTTAATCACAAATAAATTCATGAATGATTGAAATCATAAGCCAATGAATGATAAAAAAATTTGAATGCATGAATGAATGAATAATTTAATGAATAAATAATTGAGCTATATGTCTTTCTATTCAGATGAATGAATGCTTGAGTCAATTAATGCTTTTAAATTATAGATTTTGATGACAAATTATTTTTCCATTTTAAATGTATGAATGAATGGAGAGTGTAACTAACATATTTCCTTTTTTAAAATGCATGTATGTATGTATGTATGTATGTATGGATGAATATTTTGAATGATATATTTTTCTTCCAGATGATATATGCATGAATGAAGTGTGTCATAATACAAAATGCATGTACTTAGGGTAATGGACTCTATCTTAGGGTGGTTTACCCATCACCACAACATATGAAGTGTCACAATTTGTCATTTGTCATACAATTCAGGCTAACCTAGGGTAAAATTAGATTTTTTATGATAACGAATACCCTTAGGACGATCGATCCTATCAAGGGTACTTTATTTTGCATGCAAATGTGATGTGCCTATGATGAAGGGACACCAATGTGAAATGGTATCCTATACCCCTAGAGTTTGTGATGACACTTGGACCACATTGTTTAAGAGAGAGTCTCAATTTATGTTGAGAAATAAATAAAATAATTGATGAGATGCATAACTGTAGAGTAGTATATTAGGTATTTACAGTGTGCTCCTTGAAGGTTTAGACTTGTTGGCCAGATTGCATTCAATCACAAACAAACGAAACCCATATCCTAGGAATAACAAGTGAGACCCATACTTCACACCGGCAAAATCCATGATACTTGGTGACAATTTGAGTGGTTCATAATGCTAATACAAGTTGGACCTAAAGTCCACACTAACAAATCAATTGACCCTTCTAATCTAATGTCCAAGTATAGGGCATGAGTGTACGGATGCAAGTGAGTTATGATGTGTGCGCTCAAAAGCGTGCATACATTATTTTTTGAATAATGATAATAAATAAATAAAAAATAATAAATGCAATTAAATCAACCGTAAAAAAAACTCAAACATGATAGAAGGGTATTAATTTCACACAGTCGGTGGATCTGGGCTGGACCATCTTAAAAGACTTAATAGATTCATCAGTTGTCACACCCTGATTTTCGATTATACGACCTTTCGAAGTCACTACTAGGTTTTTTGCAGATAAAATATAGAAAACTCAATTTAAGTCCATTGTAGAGTTAACTAGTCTATTTAAGTTAGAGATTTAGATTTGAGGAGTCGGTTATGTCTCAAAAAATGTACTTTTAATTAAGCCCAAAACATTTTTGCAATAAAAATATAATATTTTATTTGGAAAAGGTATAGTGTAGAGTTAAATTAATATTTTTTAAGATAGCTAGTGGATCTAGTCCCGACTATCTTAAAAAAAACATCCCTAACAGATTCACCAACTGTTGGGCCATGGTTTGCGATTACATGACCTTTCAGAGTCGCCATTATGTTTTTTTACAGATAAAATATAGAAAACTCAATTTAAACTCATTTTAGAGTTAAGTAATCTTTCTTAAAATCAATATGAAATAAAAATTAATAATTACATATTGATTTTTTGAGTATCGCAGGAACTTGACAAAGGGGATAGATCAATTTGATTTATATTGATTTTCAATTTTAGAATAGAACCGATTAAAAACAATCATGAACACATTTGGTTTGGTTTATCACCACTTTTTTTATGTAACATATTAAATCTTGTCATGTGCCTATAGGTTTGCCAGTATATTATTCCTCCTCACTTCTCTTTACTTAAATGTTATAAAAACTTTTTTAGTTACTTTTTGCATTATGAGTTAATGAGAGAAGGAATAATATTGCTATATATATCAAATACCACCATTAATTTGTAATTATTTCCCTGCTTCAATTCTCATAGATTCAGACTCTATGGAACTGTGAATCGAAAGATTAGAAAAGTTTTTAAAAAAATAATTGAATTGAATCACATTTTTGGATTTGGTTTGGTTAAATTTTATTGGTTTCACTGTTCAATCCGGAACCACTCAAACCATTGTCATAATACAATTCATCTCCCCACTATTATTTTGAACTAAATGTATAATTGATAAATAACTAATTAATGTTATCTTAAACTTTGAGAAAGACCATTAAATAAAAAAATAAAAAGAGAATCCTTTTAAAAGCGGGGAGAGTGATTGTTAGATACTACCACATTCCTATTTATTTGTCCATTTTGAAGAATTTTTAGTACCTATTTATTTTCCTATTTAGAAACAGAATCGTGCATTAAATGTTATTTTCCACGTTTATCATTGCTTAAAACCAATGTTATTAAAACTGTACCGGTTATCAAACCGGTTAGGATACTAGTATAGTGGTACAGTGGTTCAACCAGTGGTTCAGTAATTAAACCGCATGCCGGTTAAACCGGACATACTTGCTTATATATATGTGTAAACCTATAACAAAAAATTTCAAATAAGTAGATATTCATATTTATAATCCATATTCATAATTTACTTCAAATTCACACAAACAAACAACATTAAGTCTTTAATAAAATCAAAGTTTAAAGTACAAAACATATATTTATCCAAAATTATCACTTAACAAACGCAAAATACAAATAAATGACCCAAGTATCAATCATTGAAGTTGAAGAATTGGTGAAGAATTGAAAATTTGAAATTTAAAAAAAAAAATTAATGTACAAACCAACCGGTTTAAACCGGTTTACCGGTTTTGACCGGTTCTATTGCATATGTGGTATAACATACGTACCGTACTGGTTAGGGGTCCGGTTCACCGGTTTTCCGGTTGAACCGGCCGGTACGGCACGGTTTTTAAAACTATGCTTAAAACCTTATTTATTCACTTAATTTGTTCAAAAAATTAATCATCACAAAAAAAATGACATTAGAAAAAATAATAAATATTATCTAAGTTATATACTAAGAATATATTTTCTAAAATTCTATTTCATCTACTATTTTCTATAGATAAACGAGACTTGAATACAAACTTCTATTTTTATATATTCAAACTAATAAAACAAACTTTAAAAAAAACTAAATAGAAATATGAGTAATAATACTAATAAAAAAGGTATTTCTCTATAATTTATAATTTAGAATAGAATTTTTATTTTTAATTTATAATAATAAGAAAATTTAGTAATATATTTAATAATAATATAAATATTAATAATGTTAAGATTTAGTCCAGATTTATTTGAATTACTTTGTTGAATTGTGAGTGAAACATTTATTTGAATAATTTTTGCTGAAGAGTTAATGATGATTAGATACGTATAATGGAAGATACAGTAACTTATATAAAATCAATGCATACATTTTCTCATTACATAATTTCTTCTTCATACACATAGATATAGGATCTGTGGGCATATTTTTTAATGTAACCCAGTTACATTCTAAACACTTAGAAACTAGGCCTTTGCACAATGTAGTTATATCCTTCAAAAGTGCCACAGAAAGAGTTAACCCTATTTAGAAGTTCAATTGTGTAATAATGGTTATTTTTCATGTTTACCTGCCATTGTTTGATATTTTATTTATTTACATAAAGTGATTCAAAAAATTTAATGAAATGATATATTAGGGAAGAACGCAATGAATTATGAGTAAAAATGTATGCAATGAGAGTATGTGAGTTCTATATATTGTTATTGTATTATTCAATATTCATATTTAATTATTATTGACTTTTCAAATAAAATATAAATGAATAGTGAACAATGTAATAAGTATATATAAATCTTTATATTTACAAAACATAGATATTACACTCATAAATTATATATAAATCACATAATTATTATATTTCTTAAAGGGAATTTTTCTTTAGAATGAGGAAATAGTAATATAGTAAGAATATGTTTTCTTATCCTCACCATTGCAGCAGGTATTTATTCTGAGTTCAAAATCGAATTTAATGTCTTATTAATTAAAATTGTATGTTAACATATGGTTATATAAATAATGTTGCAGAAGTGGAAGGGATAAAACTATTTGTTTTTGGGGACTCATATGTTGATACAGGGAATAACCTGAATGCATCATCTTATAAGCTTCCATATGGAATGACTTATCCTGGTACTCCTAATGGAAGATATGGAGATGGTCGTATCCTCACCGATTACATTGGTAACATTCTTTTTCCGTGAAAGTCTGAAACATGAGTGTGTACATAGTCTAGAATGTTGTGAGTCCTGTGTTGGTCTTCCTTGAAACTAACTTGTGTCTGTTTCCCAAGCACACAATACTTGCACAAATCTAGCTTTCATTTGCTGACTTCCCTCAATAGTCCTATTTTGCATTGTTCTGTCATGCCACACACACTAATATGACCCAAATGTATGTGCCATAATTTTGTAGTATCATGGTCTGAGTCTACTGAAATCTCTTCAGTCACTCCATCAACTCCACATACAACTGTTCTCCCTAACAACTTGTAGGTGTTCCCAACAATCCTTTTACCCTTCATCACAGTCATAACACCTGTGCATACTCAAAGAATATCACTGTCTCTATCAGCTCTATAGCTAAATCCTTTAGCCTACATTGTCTCCAAAGAAATCAAATTCTTCTTCAAATCTGGTATGTGTCTAACGTCACATAACATTTTCACTACATCATCATCCATTACAATTTTAATTTGTCACATGCCAATAATTTCACATGCTTTATTATTTCTAAGATGCACAAAACCAAAATTGTCTGCCCTGTATGTGGTGAACCTGTCTTTGTTAGGCATCATGTGGTGGGAACAACCAGTGTCAAGTATCCACTCATCTGCATTATGATTTGATTATACAGATAGTAGATGAACTTCACTGTTGTAACCAAAGTCACCTTTCTATGCAATATTTGCAGATGTAGATACTCAATCTTTCCCCACCAGCTTGCTAGGACTCCATTTATTGGGACAATCTTTTTGTAATGCCCAGTTTGTTTGCATTTAAAACACTCTACTGGTGTTCTTCCCCTGTAATTTGTTGTTTTCCCTTTGGCAGTATCTCCTCTACCTTGTCTCCTCCCACGTGCTTGGCTCCCTTTCACATAAAGACCATCACCCCGAGACCCTTCTACATTCTGTCTTCTTTGAGTGTGGGACAGATGTGCATATGTGATCTCATCCAGTGATTGAGTCTTTTTCGTACGTCAATGTTATCACCAAGTGTTCATAAGAATTTGGCAAAGAACATAGTAATATTATTGTTTTGTCCTCATCATCAACCTTCACATCAAGTTTCTGCAAGTCATTAATCACTTGATTAAAAGTGTTGAGATGTTGTTGCAAATCAGTACTCTCCTGCATCTTCAAGCAATAGAGTCTTTGTTTCAAATACAACCTATTTGTTAGAGACTTGGACATGAACCGCTTCACTAATGTCTCCCATACCTCTGTTGGTGACGTCAAATCCATAACATGATACATCACCTCATCTGATAGCCAGAACCGTATGGTTCATACAGCCTTTTCCTTCAACTCTTCCCAATCTAGTTGGTCCATACCATCTACTTTATTCTCACGCAATGCCTTTCATAGACCTTATTGAGTCAACACATCATTAATCGTCATTTGCCACAATCCGAAATTACCAGCTCCATCGAACTGCCCCACCTCGAATTTGGCACATGGGTTAAGAGCCATCTGATACTAATTGTTGGGAACAAACGATCAATCAAATTGTAAAAGAGAAGAGAATAACACAAGAAATTTTGTAACGAGGTTCGGCTAATTGTGCCTACGTCCCCTGGAGCGTTGAGAGACTATCACTATATATTAGAGAATAATGATTTATGTTTGGCTATTGTTCTCCTTATTACATTAGGTTTACATAACATAAATATATATAACCCTCTACCCCAACCCTTTACATAAGCCCAAGCCCATAACTTGTATTTCTGTTATGATACGAAGATGTCTGATCCATTGAATATGCACCACTGCACAACACAATTAAACATGCTGAATTTCAACACACCATGTATACACATCGTTTATGTTCCTACAATTTTATTAAAGGAAAATTCTTTGATGATGAATTCTATTTTTCTTATTCTGTAGAAAATTCAACACTAATGAATCCGCTTGAACCATGTTGTGCACTGGTTTTGAATGTGGAAATGTGGATGAGAAAGGAAATACGAAATATACTTTATGTGAGAAGCCAAAACTTTCATTCTTTTGGGACAATCTTCACCTTTCTCAAAATGGTTGGTATTCTGTCTTCACGCAGTTGGAATCTTCTCTAAGCCAAATTAATGGGGGGGGGGGGGGGGGGGGGGGGGGGGGGGGATCTAACCATTACGAAATTGTATTATTTTAGGCTACCATAGGAAAATAAAATTGTGTTGAAAGTTAATCTCCAAAGTTGATGCTTCCATATTCTTTTCTACTTTAACAATTCAACAATAAAGTTGTTTAATGATTCATCTATAAAATGTGATATTATTTGTTAATGTGAAGAATGAATGAACCTAGATGAATGTTAATGAAGAAGAGAACATGTATTCAACATTAAGTAAGTTTCAAATGTATATTGAGAAACGAGTTTCAAATTCTTCACTAATAAACGTAATTAAGACTACATGAACTATTGGAAATAGGAATATCAACTTGGTGGTTCTATGAAACAGAACTACTAGTCCTCACATATTAAATGTCCAAACATATGTTAACAGACTTGTTCAATCACATTAAAAAGTTGACCCACTATATAGAGATCAAATAACTTTTTCTTGGCTTGAGTAACTTCTGGATTTTTTCGACTCAAACCAGACCTAGAAACTCAAATTTTCAACTTTAGATGGAATAAAACATAGGATTAGATATCGGACCGCATTGTAATTATATTATATGTTTGCATCAAATAATTTTTATTTAAAGACCGATCTAAATGGACCGCGAACACTCATAATGTTATTAAAGCATAGAACATGGATCAATAGTGATGTCATAATAATTGAACGATGGAGGATGAAAGATCGAACCACAGTTGTCTCCTCATACAATGATTTGTGCTAGCATAGATTGCACTAATAAAAATAGGATGATTGTTCATGCGTAAAGAAACTGTAATTCGTTGGGTATTGTTAGAGATAATGCAGAAGGTTCAAAAGTACGTTGCAGATTTCCCAAATGTTTGACCTTTGCAGCTCCCAGTTGTTAATCACAAATAAATTCATGAATTAATGAAATCATAAGCCAACTGAATTTCTTCTTTTGAATGCATGAATGAATGGATAATTTAATGAATAAATAAGTGAATTATATGACTTTCTATTTAGATGAATGAATGCTTTTAAATTATATATTTTGAATGCACGAGTAAATGAATATAAATGATGTATTTTTTCTGGATGCATGTATGCATGAATGAACATATAAATGAGTAGAAAATGTATGACAAATTATTTTTCCATTTTAAATGTATGAATGAATGGATAGCGTAACTAACTTATTTCCTTTTTTAAAATGTATGTATGTATGTGTGTATGAATGTTTTGAATGATATGTTTTTTTATTTTCAGTTAATATATGCATGGATGAAATGTGTCATAATACAAAATGCATGCCCCTTAAGGTAATGGACCCTATCTTAGGATGGTTTACCCATCAGCACAACATATGAAGTGTCACAATGTGTCATCTGTCATATAATTCAGGCTAACCTAGGGTAAAAATAGATTTTTATGATAACAAATACCCTTAGGACGACAAGGGTACTTTATTTTGCATGCAAATGTAATGTGCCTATGGTGAAGGGACACCAATGTGAAATGGTATCCTATACCCCTAGAGCTTGCGATGACACTTGGACCACTTTATTTAGGAGACGGGAGTCCCAATTTATATTGAGAAATAAATAAAAAAATTGATGAGAGATGCATAGCCCTAGAGCATATATTATGGTATTTATAGTTTGCTCCTTACAAGGTTTAGACTTCTAAGTTGGACAAATTGTACCCAATCACAAACAAAGGAAACCCATATCCTATGAATAACAAGTGGGGCCCATAATTCATACCAGAAAAATCCATGATACTTGGTGAAAATTTGAGTGGTTCGTCATACTAATACAAGTTGGACCTGAAGTCCACACTGACAAATCAATTGACCCTTCTAATATAATAGTCAGTGGATCTAGGCTCAACTATCTTAAAGACTCAATATATTCGTCAGTTGTCACACCCTTATTTTCAGTTGCACAACCTTTCGAAGTCACCACTAGGTTTTTTGCAGATAAAATATAGAAATCTCAACTTAAGCCAATTTTAGACTTAACTATTCTATTTAAGTTAGAGATTTAGATTTGAGAAGTCAATTACTACTCAATAAATATATTTTTAATTAAGCCCAAAACATTTTTGCAATAAGAATATGAAATTTTATTGCAAAAGGTGAAGTGCAGTGCAACCCTAATCAACTCTACAAATCTAAATTAATATTTTTTTAAGATAGTAAATGGATTTGAGCCCTATTGTCTTAAAAAACATCCTCAACAGATTCGCCAACTGTCGCATCCTCGTTTTCGATTACATGATCTTTCAGAGTCTCCATTATGTTTTTTTGCAAATAAAATATAGAAAACTCAATTTAAACCCATTTTAGAATTAACTAGTCTTTCTTAAAATTAATATGAAATAAAAATTAATAATTACATGTTGATTTTTTGGGTATTGCAGGAACTTGACAAAGGGGATAGATCGGTTTGATTTATATTGATTTTCATTTTTGAAACAGAACCAATTGAAAACAATCATGAACAATTTGGTTTGGTTTATCATCACTTTTTTATGAAACATATTAAATCTTGTCGTGTGTCTATCGGTTTGCCGGTATTCTTCCACTCTAGACTTCTCTTTACTTAAATGTTATAAAAATCGTTTTAGTTACTTTTTTCTATAAGAGTTTATGAGAGAAGGAATAATATTGTTCTATATCAATCAAATACCACCATTAATTTGTAATTGTTTTCCTGCTTCAATTCTCATAGTTTCCCACTTTATGGAAACGTGAACCGAACGATTAGAAACAATTTTAAAAAAATAATTGAACTGAACCACATTTTTCAATTTGGTTTGGTTAAATTCCGTTGGTTTCACTGTCCAATCCAGAATCACTCAAACCACTATCATAATACAATTCGTCTCCTCACTATTATTTTTATTTCTCAATAGCTATTAATACAATTAGTCTCCTCACTATTATTTTTATTTCTCAATAGCAACAGCAATTGAGCTAAATGTATAATTGATAAATAACTAATTAATGTTATCTTAAACTATGAGAAAGACCATTAAATAAAAAAATAAAAAAGATAACCCTTTTAAAAGTGGTGAAATATCAATCATAAGATCTTGAATCTCATGATTCTAACACAATATATAAAACAATGATATAAGTCAATGTCATACCTGAATTCATGTTCTCGGATTTGTTCCTCTGTATGCCTTCGTAGAGGTTTTGGTATGATGGTCTTCCTCAACCAAATCCTTGATTCCTCTTGGGACCTTCGTTTTCTATCTGATGGGGAGAGATGAAAACTATGTTTGATTTGGTGTATTGGGGACCATAACTTTTCTCATGTGTTAACTTATAGGGGACCATTATTAATTTATTTTAGAAATCACAATGGTTGTCAATAATAAGATCACTTATTTTATAACCCCGAAAATAAATAGCCGATATAATTGTATAAATATATGATGCACACCTTAATTAGAAATTATGAATTTCTAACCATACCACGTTCCAATTTATTTGTCCATTTTGAAGAATTTTTAGTACCAATTTATTTTTCCTATTTAGAAACAGAATCGTTCATTAAATGTTATTTTCCAGTTTATCATTGCTTAAAACCTTATTTATTCACTTAATTTGTTCAAAAAATTTATCATTACGCAAAAAAAATGACATCAGAAAAAACAATAAATATTACCTAAGTAATATACTAAGAAGATATTTTCTAAAATTCTATTTCATCTACTATTTTCTGTAGAAAAACGAGACTTGAATACAATAGAAAATTTTATTTTTATATATTCAAACTAATAAAAGACACTTAAAAAAAAACTAAATAGAAATGTCCCTAATAATACTAATAACGGGTCAGGTGAGGGAAGCTTGGTTCCAATTTAAAATATGTTATTATATATTTGTTCTAGTTTTTATGTTCAAACATTTTTCTTTATTTATGGACAGTGAGTTTCGATTTATTGGGTGTATTGTACTTATAAAAGCTAACATTTTAGTGATTTTTCTAATTGTTAGTTTAGTTTATGCATGGTCAAAGGAGACATTATAATTATCATAATTGTTGAATATTTAGATAATAGAAAAGGTATTTCTCAATAATTTTTAATTTAGAATATAATTTTTATAGTTAATTTATAATAATAATAAAACTTAGTAATATATTTAATAATAATATAAATATTAATAATGTTAAGATTCACTCCACATTTATTTGAATTACTTTGTTGAATTGTCAATGTAAATATTTATTTAAATTATTTTTATTGAAAATTTAATTATAATTAAATATGAATAATGAATGATATAATGACTTATATAAAACCACATACTATCATTCCTTATTACATAATTTAATGTAACCCAGTTACGTTCTAAAAGCTTAGAAACTAGGCCTTTGCACAATGTAGTTATATCCTTCAAAAGTGCCACAGAAAGAGTTAACCTTATTTAGAAGTTCAATTGTGTAATAATGGTTATTTTCCATGTTTACCGGCCATTGTTTGTTATTTTATTTATTTACATAAATGATTCAAAAAAGTTAATGAAATTATATATTAGGGAAGAAGGCAATAAATTATGTAATGAGGGTATATGAGTTCGATATATTATACATTCATATTTATTTATAATTGACGGCTTCAAATAAAATATAAATGAATTGTGAGTAGTGTAGTGAGTGTATATAAATCTTTATACTTACAGCGCATAGATATTATACTCATAAATTATATACAAATCACATAATTATTATATTATATATATATATATATATATATGTTTAAAATTCTAAGAAAGTGTTAACCCTTCCACATCAACAATCATGAAGCAAAATCAAACCTTAATGGCTCTTTTCCCTTTGTTTCTTATCCTCACCATTGCAGCAGGTATGTATTCTGAGTTAAACATCAAAAATAAATTTAATGTCTTATTAATTAAAATTGTATGGTAACATATGGTTGTATAAATAATGTTGTAGAAGTGGAAGGGACAAAACTATTTGTTTTTGGGGACTCATATGTTGATACAGGGAATTTCCTGAACTCAAGAGGTTATATGGTTCCATATGGAATCACTTTTCCTGGTACTCCTTCTGGAAGATTTGGAGATGGTCGTGTCCTCACAGATTACATTGGTAACATTCTTTTTCTGTGAAAGTCTGAAACATGAATTTTTGGAAAACCATTCACAAATATTAAAGTTTTTTTGATACTCAAAATTATATTAGAAGAGAGAGTATTAGATATACTCAACCCAAATACAAAATGTCAAAGATATATAAGGTGAGCTTCCTTTAAATTCCATAATCCCCTTTTCTCTTATCTTTTCTATTTTCTCCTTTTCAAAGCAACACACTCCTCTCTCATCCTCCGTATTATTACCATAAATTCATGAACGTGTACCACAAAAAATATCAATGCTCCAAACTTCACTAGTGGGTGCTTCTTTAAAAGATGGAGATCACATGTTCTAATTCATGTTTCATTTTGTATACCAAGTCAATTAGAAAGCTAAATTCAACTAAAACTAGAAATAACATAACCAAAAATTAATATTGTAATATTATTTTATGAATTTTAATCGGTTAGGGACACGAGGACAAAAAAATTCTCTGAAACCCACGTCTGTCTTCCGAAATCATGGCAATGGCTGAAACATCTGAGATTGAAATCGGGTCGAGTCGAAATATGGTTCATGGGATAAGAGGGTGGGTTCATGGGGTGAGAGAAGAGTGTGTTGATGTGAAAAGGAGAAAACAGAAATAAAATGGAAGAGACATTTGGTAGGCTGTTAAAGATTTCAAAATAATCTTGGGTACTCCTTAACTTTTTATTGTTTTATATTATTACATAATTCATTATTTCCTTTTTATTCAGTCTTATAAAATAAAGTCATTAAAATTCGAATAGAGTATTATAAACATTTTAAACTTTACCATAAATAGGTATAATATTTATTCAATATTCTCTTTCCATTAAATCATTTGTGATACAATCATCTCTATTAAAAAAAGACAAATACTTCAAAAACGAAAGAAAAATGCAATTTTCAATGACACATATATCCCTTTGATTACAATGAAATTACATTTTTACCATTAAAAGAACAAAGAAAAAACATACACTTATCTTTCCGATTCTAATTCAAATGGAAAACTCCATATTTGAGAAACATATCATAATATAATCAAAGGGCCTAATCTTTTTTTATAAATAACAAAGGTCCAAGACTTTTGATATATAAAACAATGACTCTTGACTTTACAAAGTTAAATATATGTGAAACTATTATCAATAATCTAAATCATATTTCTAAGATTTCAACCATTAATTTAAAATAGTATAATTTAATCTTAAATGACTATTGATTGAGAACTTAGTTGGGGAAATTAGTACTCAAAGATGAAAATGAATTTACACTGTTTTTAATTTAATATATTCATCCTATATCTTTAACTAATATCATGTATGTACTATTTTTATGCAGCTTCTTTTTTGAAAATCGAAACTCCCATAGCATATGCATTTAAAAATTCATCAAATATACAAAATGGTATAAACTTTGCTTATGGAGGGTCAGGACTTTTCAAGACTTTGTTTAATGAACGAAATTTGACTGTCCAAATTGACTCGTTTGAGCAGCTAATCAAACAAAAGGTGTATAGCAAATTTGACATAGAATCCTCAATTGTGCTTGTGAGCACGAGCGGCAATGATTATGCAACATTTGCACTAAAAGATAGGAATCTTCTGGTATGTTCCTAATTTATTAAAATGATATGATTTTGAGTTGGTTTTTAGTGGGGAAAAAAGAGAAAATGTGGACTTGAGAATCATATCACAATTGTATTTCATTACAATAAGTTTTTCTCTTATCTCCATTTCCTTCCAATAACCAAGTTGCTAATAGACTGAAAATGTATTCTCTACCATTTACTAAATTACTAACTAGTTTTCTCAAAATTATAGTAAACTTAGCGGAAAAGAAATTGTATTTCAACACAAAGTTTACTTGTTTAGACAAACTAGGCAATACAAGTTACATAAAATCAAAATATAATATTATCTAATACAAATATTAACAAAATTCTTTGTTTTCTATGCAATAGGGAATAGGCAAATTCATGAAATCTCTTGTCGACGAATTGAATGTGAATATTAAACGTATTCATACCTTGGGGGCTCAGAAAATAATTGTGTCACTATTACAGCCTATTGGATGTTTGCCTACAATTTCAGTGGTATCCTTATACTATGATTGCATTGACCTTATCAACAATATCCCCAGAAATCATAACAGAATGATGCTTCAAATTGTGGAAGATCATAACAAAAAAATTGGAAAACCAATTTTTAGGACACTAGACCTTTACAACTCTTTTTTCTCCGCCATTAAAACTATCCAGAAAAATCGTAAAGGTAACTTCTCTATCTACTTCCATTATTCAGTAATCATTATATTTTTTTGGGTAAGTTAATTTCAATTAAACATGCTCAATTTCAACTATTTACCATTATTCATTATTCTGAACTCAGCATGTATAGGCATAATTTATGTTTGTACAAATTAATTCAAGTTGATGTTATGATGCCTATGAACACCGTACCACATATATATATTCTCATCATAAATTGCATTAGCGTTTACAATTTTTTTCTGATCAATAAAACAGAAGATATAGAAAAATGGTCACAATGAAAGCTAGGGCTAAGATAGAATAATAGACAGGATATATACTTGATTGTATTATTACTAAAGGAAAATCTATTGATGATCCATTCTTTTTCTCTCCATTATGTAGAAGATTCAAGACTGATGAATCCACTTGAACCATGTTGTGCAAAGAACTTTGCTGGATATCTATGTGGAATTTTGGATAAAAAATATACTTTATGTGAGAAGCTAGAGCTTTCATTCTTTTGGGACAATTTTCACCTTTCTCAGAATGGTTGGTATTCTGTCTTCAAACAGTTGGAACCTTCTCTAAACAAAATTACTAGCTAGAAACAACTTATGATCATTATGGAATTATGGAATAGTATTATTTCAACATTCTCATCATCTTGCATGGTGGAATCTTAGTAATGACATAGTTGGGTTATTATGTGGATCATATGGAAAATTAGTTTGGGTTGAAAGTTGATGCTTCCATATTATTTTTCTATATTAATAATTCAACAATAAACTTGTTTAGCGACTCATCTAGTTATATAATGTCAATTATGATATTACCTCTTAATCTTAAGAATAAATGAACGTAGATGCACATTAATGAAGAAGATAACTTGTATTCGGTATTAAGTAAGTGTCATGTGTATATTTAGAAATGAGTTTTACATTCTTTACTAATTAATATAATTAAGACTACATGAAATATTGGAAATTATAATCATCAACATGGTGGTTCTATGAAAGAACGTGATTCGACCTCACCCCTTAAATGTCCACAAATATGTTAAAAAACTTGTTCAATCACATTAAAGGGTTGACCCGCTATACAGAGATTAAATAACTCTTTCTAGTAACCTTTGAATTTTTTGGTCGTTTTGGTTCAGCTCAAACTTGTCCTAGCAACTCAATTTCTCAAAGTTAAATGGAATAAAAAATAGGCTTGGATATAGTTTCAGCCTCTTCAAATATATATAATTGTGCAAATATGAGACATGAACATTGCTCCAAACATTAAGAAGGGATAGAATAAAGCAAAATATGATGGCATGGAATTACATTTTTTTGATAAGAGCATGGAATTACATTGATGTTTTTATATGAACCTCCCCTTTGATTAAAAAAAGAAAAAAATTAATTTATAATTGATTTATGAGTAAATTACATAGATCTCTCATGAGTTTTAATGAAATTACACAAATCACTTTTTTTTGCACCTACACAAACTTACTCTCATTTATATATGCACGTTACATAAACTACCCATGCCGTTAGTTGACTATTAAATATTAGTGTCATGTGCATATCACATGTCATTTAATGAAATATTACGACGAAAATACCATTTTAAACTTCATATAAATATGTTTCAATATAATGCTCACAACTTGTTTGATAAAATGTTTGAAAGAATTATAGTCAATATTAATCTAATATATAATACAACATGTTTGTAATATCATTCTTTTTTTTGTAATATTTCTCATTTGTTATCATGACTAATATTATTATAATATGACAATGTTTCTCCTAAAATTTCATTAATCCAACTATCCATAAATTTGATAAAGACACATAAGTTATAGCTTTTTACAAAACTAAAAAGCTTTCCACGACCAACTACAACTTCAATAATGTTGCATGCCGTGAACACAACCAAACCAAGTTAAAGGAGAAACATAATATATTTTTAACTGAGAAATGTTATATTGGGAAATATAATGGATGTTTTTAATATATTGAGAAATGATGAATCCAGGGAGTTAAAAGATTTATGTACTTAATTTCCCAATAAAACATCTCTTTTTGACTCCTTATCATGGATGTTAAACATGACACAAACATAATACAATAGAAAATCAAAAAACATAAAAGATGAGAATAGAGTAGAAAAAAGGATAGATAACTATAGAAAACATAAGAATACAATAAAAAATATGATATGGTTTCTACTCACCTCTTAGCTTTAGAATAATCAGTTGTCAAATTTGATTTTGAGTTTTTTGAATCCTAGTTTAAGGAAGATGATGTACTGTGTTAAAAGAAAAGAGAAGAATTGTGTTTTTGAAATTAAGGGTAGTTTAGTATTTTATTCAGTCAGTTTAACTTTTGGTTAACAGTGTTAGATGGAAGGGAGGAATGTGTAACTATAAAAAGGGAGGGGTAATATCTGTAATTTTATTAAAACTGAGGGGAGGTCCGCGTAATTTTTGATTTATTAATCTAAAAGCATTTAACTCATACAAGATTTATTCCATAATAGACTCGTTCGAGCTTAGGTAGATAATATACATACAATGATATATGTTAAGGTTCCAGCTCAAAATCAATTGGCAATGAGAGGACTAGTCCAACAGGTATTTAAACCATTCCCGAAATAATGAGGTAGACGATGTGAAACTTACTTCCTAACAATATACATTAAACATGATAATGATAGAAACTGTAAGTACAATTGAATGAAAATAAGATCATGGAATGTATGCAAAAAATAACTAAAGTTATATAAATGGATCCTGGAATACTACATGTAATGCAAATCTGTATTATATGTGCCTCACTACATTATTTACCTTTTCAGTAACTCTCATGTGGTAGTAGACATATTGTTGTAATTCACTATCCTGAAATATAGCAATATAATTGTAATATTGTATTAGTCCATAAATATAATTATTATGTTGTTAAATAATGATCTTATATTATTAAACAGTGGTGTTGTTTTTGCTTAATTCATATGTTTAATGTATGATAATTAAACAATTCTTACTAAATAAATTTTCCACATAATGTAGAAATAGTTTTGTTTTTTTATGATTATTTGAGGAAAATAAGTTGTGAGTCAGAAAGGCTATGGACAAAATTCAAACAAGTATTAGTGATTTTGTTCCCAATGTTATCCTTCTAGAGGAGGAAAATGAGGCCCAATCTGAGTTGATTTCAGCTCTAAATGTGGAAGAGGTGTATTGGAAGGAGAAAGCTAGGGTGAATTGGCACACCCATGGAGACAAGCAACCAAGACAATGACTATGTTGAAAATAGGGGATCGGATTCTAACAAATCATACATATATGACTGATCATGTGTTGTCATACTATATGGATATGTTTGCTACTCCAAATAACTCATCCCCTAATTCCCTTATTCAGTTTGTGGTGCCTAACCTGATGTCTTATGAGGATAATGATCTGTTAACTAAGCTGCCCACTAATGAGGAAATTAAAGATGCAGTGTTTGCAATGAATGGTGATGGAGCACCTGGTCCTGATGGCTTTTGGGGATGTTTCTACCAAAATTTATCGGATATAGTGCGTGTTGAGGTTTGCAATTCAGTTAAGCAATTTTTCATACAAGGCTGGTTGCTTCCTAACTTAAACTCAAACACAGTGGTCCTTATTCCTAAAATTAAAGGGCCTGGTCGAATTGAAGACTTCAGGCCTATAACGTAGGCAAATTTCCAGTTTAAAATTATCATCAAGGTCTTAGATGATAGGTTAGCCACCATTGCTCCTAGTCAACAGAGAGGGTTCATAAAGGGTAGGAAAATCCAAGATTGTCTTTGTTTGACTTCTGAGGCTATTAATTTGCTTGACTATAAGGTTTTTTGTGGTAACATGGCCATTAAGCTTGATATCAAAAAGGCATTTGAAACAATAGACTAGGGTTTCTTGCTTGACACTCTTGATGCATTTGGTTTTAACAAAAAAAAATCAAGGGCTGGATCAAAGTGATACTTCATTCATGTAAGCTTTCTATTAGTGTGAATGACATCAATGTTGGGTTTTTTAGGTGCACCAGAGGCGTGATACAAGGAGATCCTTTATCCCCTCTCCTTTTCTGCATTGCCTAAGATGTGCTAAGTAGAGGCATAGGAAGCTATTAAATGATCATAAACTTAGCTCTATTTCTGGTCCAAAATCTCTTCAAACCCTAAGCCATGTCCTATATGCGGATGATATTTTAATTTTTTGCAAGGAGGTTAAAAAAGAGCTTGCGTGTCTAAAGGAGTTGATCATGGAATATGCTCAAGCTTGTGGTCAGAGAATTAATCATGCAAAATGTAGGTTCTACACAAGGAAGGCTTCTGCTAAGAAAATCACCTCTTTGGCTAAATTATTAGGATTTCCTGCAGGTCATTTGTCATTCACTTATCTTGGTTTCCCTCTTTTCCTTCGTAAGCCCAAAAAAACTGATCTGCAATATATTGCTGACAATATTCTCAACAAAATGACAACTTGGAAAGGATCAACTCTATCTATTATGGGTAGGGTTGAGCTTGTTAAATCCATTCTGCAAAGTATGTTGGTTTATAGCTTCCACAAATATCATTGGCCAGTTAAAATTTTAAATTAAGTGGACTAGGGAATATGAAATTTTGTCTGGGCTGGGGACACATGCAAGAAAAAGCTAGTCGCTGTGGTTTGGAGCAAAGTTTGCTCTCCTTTGAAATCTGGGGGTTTGGGATTAAGGTCAATAAAGCTGATGAACAAGGTTGCTCAGCTTAAGTTGGCTTGGGATTTGAGATCTTCTCAGTAGGATTGGGCAAAGTTTTATAGAGATAGGTTTGGTGCTAGTAGTTGTCCATCTACTAGATACATTAAATCTTCAATTTGAACAGGGATTAGGGACAACTAGAGTCTTGCTAACATGAATTCCATTTGGTTGGTTATAGACGGCTTGCAAATCAATTTTTGGAAAGATAATTGGATTGGTGAACCTTTTGTAGATATTATTGGAATTCCTCAATATCTTCATGTATTACTGCAAGCAAGAGTAGCTGACTTCATAACTGGATCAAAATGGTTAATTCCAAGACCATTGGCAAGACATTTTCCTCAAGCAATGAGGACAATTGGTAGCACAAAGAGAGCTAGTGGGTGGACAAAAATAAGGTGGCAGAACACTAGTGATGGAGACCTTTCTATGAAAGTGGCCTATAATCATTTGTCTCAACCTCTAATCTCTATGAATTGGTGTAAAATCCTGTGGTCAATTAACATTCCTCCTTCCAAATCATTTGCTACTTGGAGACTGATACATGATAAAATGCCTACTGACGAAAATCTATGTAGGAGAGGTTGTGTTATGGCTTCTATTTGCGTTATGTGCAAGTGTAACAAGGAAGAGTTAAATCACTTATTCCTTGATTGCATATTTGCTCAGGGTCTTTGGGATTGGCTCAGGAATATACTCTCATTCAATATAAACACTAACTCCATTAATTCTCTTATGCTGGTCGCTAGATTGCATTAAGTAGAAAAACTCACGTTAAAGATGTCATGGTTGCAGCAGTAACCCACACCATAAACACGATTTGGATTTGCATAAACAAGGCTAAATTTGAAGACAAACAAATATGTATGTCTCAAGCAGTGGCTAAGATCAAAAGAGAGGTTTCTTTGTCAGGACAAACTAGATAACTCTCATCTTCTTGCTCTATGCAGGATCTCATCACTCTTAAAGCTTTCAATATTGCAATAAATATAGACAAGGCTCCTAAAATTATTGAAGTTTGTTGGCAACCTCCTAAAGTGGGTTGGATTAAGGTGAATTCGGATGGTGCTGGCAATGGCTTACCTGGTCTAGTTGGTGGTGGTGGTATATTCAGGGATTCTAATGGTGTGTTGCTTGCTTGCTTTGCAAGTTACCTTCACCTACAAGATGCTCTTTTTGCAGAGTTGTTTGCAGCAATGAAAGCTATAAGGATTTCTTATAAAAGAGGTTGGTGGAATCTTTGGTTGGAATGCGACTCAACTTTGGTGATGGATATTTTCAATAGTAGATCAAAGGCTCCTTGGAAGCTACAAAATGAATGGTTGCTTTGCATGAAGGAAATAGCTCAAATGAATCTTTGCATAGCTCAAATGAATCTTTGCATATCTTACATCCATAGGGAAGGGAATTCTTGTGCGAATAAGTTGACATTGTATGACATTACTTCTAGAAGAAACTCAACTTGGGTGACTTTTCCTAAGTTTATTAGCATTGAGTATAAAAGAAATAGGTTTGGTTTGCCTAATTATCGTTTTAGGAACTTGTAATGAATATGAATCCTACTCATATATAATATTCGGGTGTATTTACACATTTGCTTTAAAAAAAGGAAAAAAAAAAGTTGGGTTTAATGTCAACTTAAATTGTGTTTAAATTATATTTTAAGTTTTTTTTTTTGTTTTTTTTTTTTTCATTTTTTGATTGCCTAAATAACATATATGATTATAGGAAGCAAACATAAGATTGTATAAATTACTCGTAATTATTTTTATTATTTTATGAATTTTCAGGTACATGTGGATTCGTTGGGTATCCAATGACGTGCAATTAGCAGACCTAGTGGGTATCCACGCAAGTCCAAGTCAAAAAATGAAACAATAGATAGGGATCGTGTGATACATTACTCGTACCCAACCATGCCCATTGCAGTTCGTACATCAGACTGCTAGTTTACTCTATTGAGCTAGAGATGACGGACTACAATTAAGAATTGTTTCTTCTCTACCACCATTTTTACCAAAAACTACGTAAGTCTTGATTTCATGTTATATATACGGATACATAGGATCAATATAAACTTTTGTCATACACAAAAAATAGTACAATTTTAATCGCTTAATAAATAAATAGGAAAATACTAATAAATATTTAAAAACCTAGAGTATAAAATAATTCATGCAATTAATAAATGTATCATATTTATATGAGTATATGGAATGCTAATACATTCCCTGATCCATAATCGACTTGCGAATCTAAAACTTCAATTTAAAGACCAATACATTTTGAAATTTGGCATTAAAATTGATTTTTCTATGTTTTAACTATAAAATACATAGTGGTGACTCCAATAAGTAGTGTAATCGATGTTTGACCAAAAATTGGTATATGACAACTACTATTCATTTTCTTTAATGTTGTTGTTCCATGCATAATTCTTTGATGGAGGTATAGTTGAAGACCATATGATCTTACACCAATTCAAAGTGTTCATTTGAGGGTTAATGCAATGATAAGCCTCCTTAAGAGTAAGACAATCATCATTAGAATCATGTCAAACCAACTTATCATCTTTAGAAGATAGGAACACCCTGGATATTTTAAGGGAAACATGAGGAAACATATCAACCAACATACCAGGAATTATCCATTTGGAATTAATGATGAAGTCAAAAACTGATGCCAAAAGGGAAGAGTCCATAGCTTTTGGAATATTCAAAGAATGAGCCAAAGGATCCCCAAGCCAATTGTCTAACAAAAAATTAGTGTTTTCCCCATTACCAATAAGCAAAATTCAGTTGATAATGGTTGTTTGCCAATTATGCTTGATATCAGGCCACATAGAAGACTTAAAGTGTCTTGTAGTAGGATTATGCTCATTACCAAATCTAAGTCGATAGAACATTGCCCAGTCTTGATTAGAGGGCCTCATCTCCCAAGCTAGCTTAATGAGAGTAGCTTGATTGAATTTTTTGAGAGAATCTCCAAATATTAGTATTTCTATTTGCAATTTTTGGTACAAGAAATAATAATAAAATATCACTATAAAGCCCGGGAAGTTAAGATATGAATGGTATAGTATGATATTTATAAAGATAAGAGTTGCAGATAACAATAAGTTCAATCTTTTAAATCTAGAAATACTAAATAAATTATGGAGCGTGAGAGAACTCCTAAATTAATGATGATTTTCTTGTTGATGAATTAATGAATATTTAGGCCAACATGAAAGGTTGATGGTTCTTGTACTATTTATTGGCATGTCATTGAAATGACTAATATCACACCAAGATTAAGAATAGAGGTAAGGGTGAATTTCCTTGTATAGTTTTTATTGAACTCAATATGCAACTACAGAATAAAGGGAATTACTCAATGAATCATGTCTATAAAGGAAATGTGGTAATGTTCTAATGGAAGTTTTGGTTTGTTTTAACATTCTTGTGTATGCTTAGGAGTGGCATGTTATATGATACATTATATTATTAAAATCTTGACAAGCATTAATTTTGTTGATACATTTCCAAATAAAAAATGTATAAATTATTAGATAATGGAATCTTCTAAGATATAAATTTTACTAATAAATTATATTAAAGTAAATTAAAGGGGCTTTATATGATTCAAGTTCTTCAGAATGATACACCTTCTCTTTGACACCAACGAGGCACAAGTATCTCTTTAAAACTAGGTTACCGTATATAGTTGGTAACAAAAAGAAGAGTTATAGACTAATGATATAGAATAGCTATCGTTTTTATATTTTTATGACATAGAATGTATTTATTTTTAATTAATAAAATTAATTATAATCTTATTTCAAAAAATATATAATACAACAAAAAATATGCATGCATTTATAGTGTAAGAGTTTTTACATTCTCATTACATTATTGATAGGGAAGGCAACGGAGCCGGGCGGGCACGAATAGTATATACACGTGCCCTTACCGGCACTATTTGTGGGTAAACGTGCGGGTAGCGGGTATATGCGGGTACCTAACGAATTTCAATTTTAATTATATTTTTATATATTTTAAAATAATTAATATATAAAAATAATTATTACTTAAATAATATGATATGTATATGTTAATTTTATGACTATAGTCTCATCACTAAATTTTGTTATGAAATAATAATAAAATATACAAGTATAATGTTAAATTAATAATAATTAATTATAAAATATTTAATTAAAATATATATGCGGGTACTCGCGGGGCGGGTATCATGATACCCGTTCTCATCTATGAACTATTTCTGTCGGTATTTTGATGGGTACATATGGGTCCATGTATTTTTGCTATCCCTAATTATTCATCATTCATATGTTAATATCATCGACTCTACCGACCAAAAAAATTTATCATCGACTGTTAAATAAAAGTAATAATACATCAATGTATAAATTTTACAATCATAATTTCGTCTGTAACAATCTGATTCAATTCAATTTTTGGGTATTCTAGGAATTGAACTAATAAAAGAAACTTCAGAAAAACTGAATAGAAATACAAGTATATTCCCTAGTAATTAATGTAATGACTATTGACGTGAGCAATGTATGATTACAATTTAATATGTTATTATATGTTTGATGTAGTTTTTGTTATTTTATGTTGAAATGGCTTTTTAATATCCATGGTTAAATTGTTTGAATATTTAGACCAGTGTTGTGATAATTGAATCAAACGGTCTAATCAGATTTAAAAATGATTCTAGTTTATAGTCTTAATCAAATGAGTGGTTGGACCATTTTAAATCGGAGAAATTATGGATCGACTTACTAAACCTGGTTAAATTGGAATAACCTGAGAAGTGAATTAGATGGGTTCCCTTAAAATTTAAAAATGGAACATTACTCTAATGTTTTGTTTTACTTCGGTTCAAAAAATATAGAGAGATGTTACTTCAATATAGTTATATAAAATTATTAATTATATAAAATTTTACATTTATATATTTATAGATAAAAATTATTAATTATATTTAAATCATTCGATCGTACTGGACAGTTTAACTATTCAAACCGGTTAAACCTGATAAGGAACCTCTTTCGGCTTGATGTCCGACTTGAGTTTCACAACATTGATTTAGACAATACAAATTGTTTTATTCTTTAATTTTTTTAATTTAGAACTAATATAATTTAAATTTTAAATATATAATATTAATAAATTTTAATAATATAAATATTAAGAATATACAGATTTAGTTAAGATTAATATTAATTTCTTTCCATGTTCTAAAAAAATTTGCAAAAAGAAAAAAATCCATTTGTTTACCTGATTTCTTAAATAGATAACATCTATGGGCAATTTCTTTTTTTTAAGCAAAAAGTGCAAAGACACCCCAAAAATATATTAATAAAGGATGAAAGACATAATGAGTTATAATGATTTGAATCTGTAATTTGGGAGGCCTAACTGATTTCTAGACAAATCATGTAAAACAAAGTTTGGAATATCTATGTGCAGTATGTAACATAACCTAATTACAATTTAAACGTATAGAAACTAGGCCTTTGCATCATCTAGGTAGATTCCTCAAAACTGCCAAAGGATAAAGAGTTAATCTTATTTAGAATTTCAATTGTACATTAATTGTTATTTTTAATGTTTACCTTGGTTTAATATTTTATTTACTTACGTAAGTGATTCAAAAAGTTAATAATCATAGATAAAAATGACATATTTGGGAAGAAAACATTAAATTTTATCTAAACTAACATAATTATTATATTTCTCAAAAAAGGCCATATTTCCTTTAGTACAAGGAAATAGTAATATACTAAGAAGCTATTTTCTTTTTTTGTTTACCGTGTGCATTATTTAACGTAATCTAGTAATATACTAAGAAGTTATTTTCTTTTTTTGTTGTTTACTGTTGGCATTATTTAACGTAATAATATACTAACATATTAACATTTGTTGATAAAAAATAATAGGTCATTGCATATTCTAATTACAAAGTGTAGTTTTCTTTTAGAATGAGGGAATAGTAATATACTATGAAGATATTTTATTTTTTTTGGTTTAGGATGTGCATTATTTAAAGGAATCTAGTTGCATTCTAAACACATAGTCTAAGTGCCAAAGTTTGAAGAAAGAGTTAATCTTTTGTCATCATCAATGGTGAAGCAAAACCAATCCATAATGGCTCTTCTCCCTTTGTTTCTTATCCTCGCCATTTCAGCAAGTACATATTTAGAGTTAAACATCAAAATTAAATTTATTTTCTTATGGATTAAAATTTTATGTTAAAATAAGGTTACGTAAATAATGTTGCAGAAGTGGAAGGGACAAAACTATTTGTTTTTGGGGACTCATATGTTGATACAGGGAATAACCTGAATGCATCATCTTATAAGCTTCCATATGGAATGACTTATCCTGGTACTCCTTCTGGAAGATATGCAAATGGTCGTGTCCTCACTGATTACATTGGTAACTTTATTTTTTTCCTTTGTTTGCTTTTTTTGGGACAATTAAAATGCTTTGTAGAAGGAATTATAACATGTTTCCCTAATTAAACAGCATGCCATAAATTTAAATTTAAATATATGGTTTACTAATAAAGAATATGACAAATTATTTAATAGAATGGATAATTTGGTGGTAGACAACAATATTACGTAAAAGTTAGTCATTTTCAACTAATAAAGTAGTGACGATTTGTTGGATACTATAATAACAAATTGATAAAAAGTTTGTCACTTTCATTAATAACTTTAAATAAAAAATGATCAGTATATTTTAAATAAAAATCATCTAGCATAATTGGATTTGACTGATTTTGACGGTATGAATGTATGACCGACTTAATTGTTACAATGTTGTATTATGCATGTGGTCAATTTTTAGATTAAACTTACATGTAGTTAAACTAATGATCAAAGGCCCAATTTTTTTTGTCCTACACTTTTGTTATAATAAAACAAAGAATACTTTATAAAGATCGAAGAATTTATTGTCAATAGTCTAAATCATATTTGTACTATTAAATTAAAATCAACTAATACAATTTAAATGATTAATTATTGATAATTTATATGGTGCAATTGGTATTTAAAGAGGGAAATGAATGAATATTGTTTTGACTAATATTGTGTATTTGCAGCTTCTTATCTGAAAATTGAAACACCCACAGCATATACATTGAAAAATTCTTCAAATCTACATAATGGTATAAACTTTGCTTATGGAGGGACTGGACTTTTCAAGACTTTGTTTGATGGACCAAACTTGACTGTCCAAATCGACTCATTTGAACAGTTAATCAAACAAAATGTGTATAGCAAATCTGATGTTGAATCCTCAATTTTTCTTGTGAATGATGGTGGCAATGATTATGTAGCATTTGCGGTTAAAGATAGGAACCTATTTGTATGTGACAAATTTACTCTAATTCTGTTCTTTGATTTTTACTAACTTTTTAACTAGTTTTCTCAAATTTTAATTAAACTTAGTTGAAAATAAATACTTTTTTTTAGCAAAAAGGGCATAAAAGCACCCATAATATATTAGATAAGAGCAAGGTTTACAAAGAGCTGAAAATAAATACTATTTCAACACAAAATTTACTTATCTAAACAAATTTACCCAATAAAAATTACACAATACTCAAAATGTAATAATATATAATACAAATGCCAATAATATTCTTGTTTTTCTATGGGGCAGGGAATAGAAAAATTCATGAAATCCCTTGTCGAAGAATTGAGTGTGAATATTAAACGTATTCACAGTTTGGGAGCAGAGAAAATATTTGTGTCATTATTACCACCTGCTGGGTGTGTGCCTAAAATTTCTGTGGTATCCTTATATCATAAGTGTCTTGACCCTCTCAACAAGGTCTCTAGAAATCACAACACAATGTTACTTCAAGTTGTGGAAGATCTAAATAAAGAACTTGGAAAACCAGTTGTTAGGACACTGGACATCTACAATTCTTTCCAATCTGCCATTGAAACTATGCAGAAAAACCATAAAGGTATCGTAACTTCTCTATCACCTTATATTAATCAATAATCCACTAGTTTTTTTAAACATGCTGAATTTCACCACACCATTATAGATAGTTTATGTTCGTACAATTTTATTAAAGGAAAATTCTTTGATGATGAATTCTATATTTCTCCATTGTGCAGAAAATTCAACATTAATGAATCCGCTTGAACCATGTTGTGCACCGCTAAAAGCTGGATTTGCATGTGGAAATGTGGATGAGAAAGGAAATAAGAGATATACTTTATGTGAGAAGCCAGAACTTTCATTCTTTTGGGACAATCTTCACCCATCTCAGAATGGTTGGAATTCTGTCTTCACGCAGTTGGAACTATCTCTTAGCCAAATTATTGGGGGGGGGGGGGGGGGGGGGGGGGGGGGAAATCTAACCATTATGGAATTGTATTATTTTAGCATTCTCATCTTGGTGAGATGTTAGTATCTATATGATTAGGTTATTATTATGTGTGGACGGCCATATGGAAAATAAAATTGTGTTGAAAGTTGATCTCCAAAGTTGATGCTTCCATATTCTTTTTCTACAGTAACAATTCAACATTAAAGTTGTTTAATGATTCATCTATAAAATGTGACATTACTTGTTAATGTTAAGAATGAATGAACCTAGATGAATTTTAATGAAGAAGAGAACATGTATTCAACATTAAGTAAGTTTCAAGTGTATATTGAGAAACGAGTTTCAAATTCTTCACTAATAAACGTAATTAAGACCACATGAACTATTGGAAATAGGAATATCAACTTTGTGGTTCTATGAAACAAGACTATTGGACCTCACCTATTAAATGTCCAAACATAATGTTAACAGACTTGTTCAATCACATTAAAAAGTTAGACCCATTATACAGAGATCAAATAACTCTTTATTGGCTTGAGTAATGTCTGGATTTTTTTGACTCAAATCCGACCTAGAAACTCAAATTGTCAACTTTAGATGGAATAAAACATAAGATTAGATATCGGATCGCATGTTAATTATATTATGTGTTTGCATCGAATAAATTTTGTTTAAGACCGATCTAAATGAACTGTGAACACCCATAATATTATTAACACTAGAACATAGATTAATAGTGACGTCATAATGATTAAGCGATGGAGGATGAAAGATCGAAACATAGTTGTCTCCTCATACAATGATTTGTGCTAGCATAGACTACACTAATAAAAATAGGATGATTGTTCATGCGTGAAGAAACTGCAATTTGTTGGGTATTGTTAGAGATAATGCAGGGGTTCAAAAGTACGTTGCAGATTTCTTAAATGTTTGACCTTTGCGGCTCTGATTGTTAATCACAAATAAAATAAATTCATGAATAAATGAAATCATAAGCCAATGAATACTGAACTTCTTCTAAATGCATGAATGAATAATTTAATGAATAAATAAGTGAATTATATATCTTTATATTCAGATGAATGAGTGCATGAATCATTGAATGCTTTTAAATTATATATTTTGAATGCATGAGTAAATGAATATATAAATGATGTATTTTTCTTTCTGGATGCATGTATGCATGAATGAACATATAAATAAGTAGAAAAATGTATGACAGGTTGTTTTTCCATTTTAAATGTATGAATGAATGGACAACGTAACTAACGTATTTCCTTTTTTAAAATGCAGGTATGTATGTGTGGATGAATCTTTTGAATGATACGTTTTTTCTTTTCGGTTAATATATACATGAATGAAATGTGTCATATTTAATTATAATTAACTCTTCAAATAAAATATAAATGAATGGTGAACAGTGTAATGAGTGTATATAAATCTTTATACTTACAACGCATAAATATTATACTAATAAATTATATATAAATCACATAATTATTATATTTCTTAAAGGGGGTTTTTCTTTTAGAATGAGGAAATAGTAATATAGTAAGAGTATATTTTCTTTTTTTGTTGTTTAAAATTCTAAGAAAATGTTAATCCTTCGACATCATCAATCATGAAGCAAAATCAAACCTTAATGCCTCTTCTCCCTTTGTTTTATATCCTCACCATTGTAGCAGGTATTTCAGTTCTACAGTCCACTTTAGCTCTGACTCTCTCGCCTGAGCGACATATCTGCCCTCAAGTGACACTATCAGATTTGAAGCCCAAAGTCTCGGTTGGTTTATCGCCTAAGCGTCAGTTTATCGTCCAAGCGAAAAGAACAGGTTTGTTATCTTTGTGTCTCTCGCCTAAGCGTCAGTATAGCGCCCAAGCGGCAGCTTCAAACTTGAAAACTCTTCTCTCTGTTGCTTACTCGCTCAGACGGGACCCCTTGCCCAAGCGATACTTCGACCGGGGGAACTATCAGTCGCTTGAGCGGGACATGTGGAATGGTTTGCCAATTTTTATGGACTTAGTAGTTGATCCTGTGGTTTCTTATTTATTTCAAAATGTAGATTTTTTCCATAGAATCCTATTCGTTTTCACGATCTTAGGTTTTGGATTTTGTATATCCTTCTAAATGATTTTGGTTAAGTTTATATATATATATATATATATATATGTATATATGTATATATGTATATATGTATATATGTATATATGTCGGTGTAACTACACAATTACTTTAAAAAAATATGTATTCTGAGTTAAAAATCAAAATTAAATTTAATGTCTTATTAATTAAAATTGTATGATAACATATGATTATATAAATAATGTTGTAGAAGTGGAAGGGACAAAACTATTTGTTTTTGGGGACTCGTATGTTGATACAGGGAATTTCATGAACTCAAAAGGTTATATGTTTCCATATGGAATCACTTTTCCTGGTACTCCTTCTGGAAGATTTGGAGATGGTCGTATCCTCACAGATTACATTGGTAACATTCTTTTTCCTTTGTTTGCCCCCTTAAGTCCCAAAGATATATTAGAAGAGAATACTAGAGATACTGAACCCAAATACAAAAAGTCAAAGATATATTAGGCCAGTTTCCTTTAAATTCCATAATCCCATTTCTCTTTTCTTTTCTGCTTTCTCCTTTTCAAAGCAAAACACACTCCTCTCTTATCCGTGTACCACAAAAAATATCAAAGCTCCAAACTTAAGTAGTGGGTGCTTGTGAAGGATGAGATCACATGTCTCAATTCACGACTCATTTTGTGTATTAAGTCAATAAGAATTTATCATTCAATTAAAAATAAAAATAACAAAATCATAAATTAATATTTTAATATTATTTTGTAAAGTTTAATTGATTAAACACAAAAATACATGAAAAGTATGAGACAGATGATATTTGTTCATGTCTGGAACCCACGTCTCCGTTTAGAAATCATGGTAATGGCTGAAACATCTGAGATTGAAATCGGGTCAAGTCCAAATATGGTTCATAGGATAGGAGGGTGGGTTCATGAGGTGAGAGAAGAGTGTGTTGATGTGATAAGGAGAAAACAAAAATAACAAGGAAGAGACATTTGGTAGGCCATTAAAGATTTCAAAATAATCTTGGGTACTCCTTAACTTTTTATTGTTTTATATTATTACATAATTCATTATTTCCTTTTTATTCAGTCTTATAAAATAAAGTCATTAACATTCCAATAGAGTATTACAAACAGTTTAAACTTTCCATAGGTATAATATTTATTCATTATTCTTTTTCCTTTAAATCATTTGAGAGCAAATGGAAGGAGATAAAATCATATTCATTAAAAAAAAAGACAAATACTTTAAAAACGAAAGAAAACTACAACTTTCAATAACATATATGTCACTTTGATTAGAATAAAATTATATTTTTGTCATTAAAAAATAAAGTAAAAACTTACATTTGTCTCTTCATTAATGAAGAGAATTCTATTTGAAGAGACAACTTCCAGTAATAAATAATGGAAGGGCCTAATCTTTTTTATAAAAAATAAAGGTCCTACACTTTTGATATATAAACAGAGCCTTGAATTTACAAAGTTAAAGATTGGAGAAACTATTATCAATAATTAATCTAAATCATATTTCCAAGATTTCAACCATTACTTTAAATTGTATAATTTAATCTTACATCACTATTGATTGAGAAATTAGTTGGGGAAATTAGTATTTAAAGATGAAAATCAATGTACACCGTTTTTAATTTAATATATTCATCGTATATCTTTGAGAAGGAATTCATTTACTCTAAGTTTAAAAAACTTACTTCACATCTTAGCCAATCAATAATAGGAAAATCTAATGGTGTAGATCTATTCACCAATTCAAACAATTAGATTTCCCTAGAATTGATGACTAGATGTGGAATAAGTTTAAAAAACTTACTCTTTGAGTAAGTAGATCCCTACCCTATATCTTTAACTAATGTCATGTATGTACTAATTTTATGCAGCTTCTTATTTGAAAATGGAAACTCCCATACCATATGCATTTAAAAATTCATCAAATATACAAAATGGTATAAACTTTGCTTATGGAGGGTCAGGACTTTTCAAGACTTTGGTTGATGGACGAAACTTGACCGTCCAAATTGACTCATTTGAGCAGCTAATCAAACAAAAGGTGTATAGCAAATCTGACATAAAATCCTCAATTGTGCTTGTGAACAGTGGTGCCAATGATTATGCAACATTTGCACTAAAAGATATGAATTTTCTGGTATGTTCCTAATTTACTCAAATTATATGTTTTTGAGTTGGTTTTTAGAGGGGAAAGTAGAGAAAATATAGACTTGAGAGTCATCTCACAATTTTATTTCATGGCAATAAGATTTTCTCTTATCTCTATTACCCTACAATAACCAAGTTGCTAATAGACCATAAATCTATTCTCTACCATTTACTAAATTACTAACTAGTTTTCTCATAAACTTACCGGAAATGAAATTGTATTTCAACACAAAATATACTTGATTAGACAAACTAGTCAATAAAAGTTACATAATAATCAAAATATAGTAATATCTAATACAAATGTCAATAATATTCTTGTTTTTCTATGCCACAGGGAATAGGCAAATTCATGAAATCCCTTGTCGACGAATTGAATGTGAATATTAAACGTATTCACAGCTTGGGGGCTAAGAAAATAGTTGTATCCCTATTACAGCCTATTGGGTGTTTGCCTACAGCTTCTGTGATATCCTTATACTATAGTTGCATTGACCTTTTCAACAAGGTCCCCAGAAATCACAACAAAATGATGCTTCAAATTGTGGAAGATTATAATAAAGAAATTGGAGAACCAGTTTTCAGGACACTAGACCTCTACAATGCTTTTTTCTCCGCCATTAAAACTATCCAGAAAAATCGTAAAGGTAACTTCTCTATCTACTTTCATTAGTCAGTAATCACTATATTTTTTTTGGGTAAGTTAGTTTCAATTAAACATGCTCAATTTCAACTATTTAAGAGTATTCATTATTATATACGCATAATTTATGTTTGTACAATTTAATTCAAGTTGATGTTATGATTCTGTCTCATTTTCTATATAATCGGATTTTGAATCTAACACCTCAAACAAATAGGAGGTGATGTGTTTAATGCCTATGTACACCGTACCAGATATATACTCATCATAAATTGCAATAGTGTGTACCATTTTTCCTGATCAATAAAACAGAAGAGATAGAAAAATGGTCACAATGAAAGCTAGGGCTAAGATAGAATAATAGACAAGATATTTGATTGTATTATTAAAGGAAAATATATTGATGATCCATCTTTTTTCTCCATTATGTAGAAGGTTCAAGACTGATGAATCCACTTGAACCATGTTGTGCAAAGAACTTTGCTGGATATCAATGTGGGATTGTGGATCCGAAAGGAAATAAGAAATATACTTTATGTGAGAAGCCAGAACTTTCATTCTTTTGGGACAATCTTCACCTTTCTCAGAATGGTTGGCGTTCTGTCTTTAAGCAGTTGGAACCTTCTCTGAGCCAAATTACTAAATAGGAATTGAAAAACTTCTGATCGTTATAAAATAATATTATTTCAACATTATCATCATCTTGCATGGTGAGATCTTAGTAATGATATGGTTGGGTTATCATGTGGATGATCATATGGAAAATTAATTTGAGTTGAAAGTTGATCTTGAAAGTTGATGCTTCATATTATTTTTCTATATTAATAATTCAACAATAAACTTGTTTAGCGATTCATCTAATTTATATAATTAAGACTGCATGAAATATTAGAAATTGGAAACATCAACTTAATGGTTCTATGAAACAAGGCGATTAGACCTCACCCCTTAAATTTTCAAATATATATTAAAAAACTTGTTCAATCACATTTAAAGGTTGATTCTCTATATATAAAGAGATTAAATAACTCTTTCTTGAATTGAGTAACCTCTGAATTTTTGTTGGACCAGATTGCGATCGGGAAGTCTCCAACCACCGGGTAATCTCCAACCACCGGGAAGTTTCATTGTTAACGGGGTATGGGAAGAGTGCAGAGGCACAAGTGATACACCACGTCTTGAACCAAAACCTTAAAGTATTAGTTCAATGAGTCTTTTCTACTTATAGTTACTCCTCCCGCATATCCAATGTGGGACTTCTCACTTGAATAAACCCAACAATATCCCCTTCAAGTGTGGGTACCACACACTTCCCGGTCTGCTCCCCCTTAAGTCCACCATGTATCAGCCGAACCATCGCTCTGATACCACTTGTTGAACCATAGAAGGTAGCAGAGGATATATGTTTTCTTACTTATTCATTGATAAAGCAAACAACCTATAAATAGGCTAATACATAACTGAAATCATCATGACAATAATCATTATATAACGTGCAAATTAAAACCTATTAACTATGAAACATAATTATAACATAACGAAAATGCAACGGAAACAATTATTATTGACGTTCATAAATATTAGGACATAAAACGTCCATATTATTAATTTTCTCAACAATCCCTCAATTAAACTGATGTTCCAGACACACATACAGTTTAATAAGAGCAAGACTTTGAAACTTCATCCTTCAAATTTAAATCTTTGAAGTACAAACACCAAGCAGCATCCTGAGCTTTTGAAATGCAGGAAACTTGAGAGGTTTGGTTAGAATATCAGCAATATGGTCTTCACTCCTGGGGTAACTAAGATTAATGGCTCCATCATTTGTGAGGATTTTCATATGGAATCTTAACATGGTATCAGAGGCAGAGCCCAACTTCTTTCCGGATGTTATTGGCCTAAAGATGCCCTTTAGTTATGGGTCAAATGTAACCTTTCGTCTGGTCTGACAGACTTATGTGGAGGGGGTATGTTGGGAAGTAAGTCTCACATCGCCTACCTCATTATCTCGAGAATAATTTAAATACTTGTTGGGTTACTACTCTCATTACCAATTGGTTTTGAAATGGAACCTTCACAATTTTTTTTGGCCATTTTGTTTCAGCTCAAACTTATCCTAATTCAAATTGTCGAAGTTAAATGGAATAAAAATAGGCTTGGATATAGTTTCAGCCAATGCAAATATATATAAATGTGATTTTAGTCTCTCTTCAAATATGAGACATGTCAGACATTGCTACAAGCATTAAGAAATATTAGAATAAAGCAAAATATGAGACATGAACATTGCTCCAAACATTAAGAAGGGATAGAATAAAGCAAAATATGATGGCATGGAATTACATTTTTTTTATAAGAGCATGGAATTATATGAATGTTTTTATAGGAATTGAACCTCCCCTTTGATTAAAAAAAGAAAAAATATTACTTTATAATTGATTTATTCCATAAGTATTTCACTCATACAAGATTTATTCCAGAATAGACTCATAAGTATTTCACTCATACAAGATTTATTCCAGAATAGACTCGTTCGAGCTTAGGGAGATAATATACATACAGTGATATACATCAAAAATGGTAATGACTGAAACTGTGAGTACAATTGAATGAAAATAAGATCATGGAATGTATACAAAAATTAACTAAAGTGATATAAATGGATCCTGGAATACCACATGTAATGCAAATCTGCATTATATGCGCCTAAGTACATTATTTACCTTTTCAGTAACTCTAATGTGGTAGTAGACATATCGTTCTAATTCACTCTGCTGAAATATAACAATATAATTGTAATATTGTATTAATCTACAAATATAATTATTATGTTGTTAAATAATGATGTTACATTATTAAGTGTAATGTTATTTTTGCTTCATTCATATGTTTAATGTATGTTAATTAAACAGATCTTACTAAGTAAATTTTATGTTGAAATAGTTTTTGTTTTTTATGATTATTGAGGAAAATAAATTGTATTTAATATTCAACTTAAATTGTGTTTAAATTATTTTTTATGTTCTTTTTTTATTTTCATTTTTTGATTGCATAAATAACATATATTATTATAGGAAACAAACATACGATTGCGTAAATTACTCGTAATTATTTTTATTATATTCTGAATTTTCAGGCATATGTGTATTCTTTGGGTATTCAAGGACGTGCAGGTAGCAAACCTAGTGGGTATCCATGCGAGTCCAAGTCAAAAAATGAAACAATAGAGAGGGTTCGTGTGATACACTACTCGTACCCAACCATGCCCATTGCAATTCGTACATAGGACTGTTAGTTTACTCTATTGAGCTAGAGATAACAGACTACAATTATGAATTGTTTCTTCTCTAGTATCATTTCTATCAAAAAAATGCGTAAGTCTTGATTTTGTGTTATTCATAGAGATACATATGATCAAGATAGACTTTTTCCACACACTAAAAATAGTACAATTTTAGTCGCTTAATAAATAATTAAATAGAAAAAATATTAATAAATATTTAAAAACCTATGGGTATAAAATAATTCATGCAATTAATATGATTAGATAGAATTTTAATATCTTTCTTGATCCATAACCGACTTGCGAATCTAGAAACGCAATTTAAAGACCAATACATTCTGAAATTTGGCCTTGAAATTGATTTTTATATGTTTTAACTACAAAATACGCAGTGGTGACCCCAATAAGTAGTGTAACTGATGTTCGGGCAAAAATTAATACATGACAACTACTATTCATTTTCTCTAATGTTGTTGTTCCATGCATAGTTCTTACTAAAAAAATGATCATGTGAATATGGAAAATGTGTCTGGACTTTGATTATTGATGTGATTATAATGATAATGATGATAGGAATTGAATTTTAATACTATGCATTAAAGATTACATATTTTTTTTTAAAAATTAATGAGTTTAGTGGAGTGAGCATTTCTAATAAATCCTCAATATGATCTTTTTAAGCTAGTATCGTGGTTTACCTACGAGTTTTCAGGAAAATGAGAAAAGACTAAAAAATACGTGTTTCTCATACTAGTGCTATATACCTTTTTTGGAGATAAAGACATGGAGAGGAATCCTATTTTTTAAGCATAGTTAGTGTAGAAATTTATATTCACTTACCACGTTCTACATCATTCATTTGTACTACTGTTATTAATGAGTCAATGATGATTAAATATGAATGGTGGATGAAGTGACAATATAAAAAACTCATACAAGGTTAGTACATATGTTTTTCTCTTTATTTTGAAAGATTAATCTATGATTAACAAGACGTTGGTATATTGGTGTATAGTGATTAACATGGTTAACATATTAATCAACATTTTTCTAATACGTTCATTCTTTCTTCTTTATCATATATTCAATAGTTTTCTCACATTTAACTATTAAGAGAAATTTTTGGGTTGTAAAGGCCTAAGATCAAGGCGAAAATCTTCCCATATAGAAAACGAATGGTTACTTTTGGAGTAATTGATGGTGTACATTTTTTACCCAAAATTTTGCTTGAGATATTCATTAAGGATTCTTATTGGGATTTTATTTTTTTTATTTTGTGTTTTATTTTTATTTTATACTTTGACTGTGGATTTTTTTTAGTTTTAGTTTGTATTCTTTTATCATTTGGGTCAAATAGGGGTTATGGTGTATAAATGATGTGAAAGAGTATATTCATTACTTAATAATTAAATGTCAAAAAAGGTGTATAAATACTCTTCCCGAGCTATTTACATGTGGCAGATAATTCAGAAATAATCTCCTTTTATAATACTTAGGCTCAAATTGTACGATAATGGATATTTTCTGATTATTTGTGAATTAAAAAGAAGTTGTGTCATCATAAAAATAAATCTGAGGATCTTTAGCATTTTGGGTCTTATATTTGCATCACTTTCTAAATTTCTTAAATTGTTCAGTCAAATATCTCATATCAATGTATAAATTAATTTTATTTGGGTTATTTTTGTGAGTGATGTATTTTTTTAATGCATCTATGCATGGTTGAATAAATAACTGGATACATGTTTAAATGATGTATGCATGGATGGATTACATGATAAAATAAAATGTATGTATGTTCCTTTAGGGTAATGGACCATATCTTGAAATGGTTTAACCATCAGTATGAATATGAGATATCATGATGGGGTGACAACAATCATACATTTCAAGCTAACCTAGGATAAATATGTGTTTTCTGATGTTGTTAATATAATGAAAACCACCTGTTGGACGATCAATCCTACATAGGGCATATCTTAAGTATTGTTGTAACGCCTCAAATTACTACACGGAAAATTCAAATCTTTTCTAACATAATAAAATTCCATATCATTTAAAACCTTCACTTTAACGAGAAAATACTCCAAATAATATAGATAGAGCGATAGTAGGAAAACAATACAGTAATTCCATCATTAATCAATTAACTAAACAACAAAACATGGATCAAATTCCCACAAAAGGGTCTAATGTCAACATTTACAAATCCCTAGAATAACTAGTAGACACACACTAAATCCAAATGCCATGCAAACACTTCATGACTCTGCAGTTTCTTAATCCTTCGCTCCACCTACAATCCGATTACCACGGATTGAGTAAACAAGACAACATAGAGAGAGTCAGATACATGCAAAATATAACATGATGGTTTTAAATAGAATAGTAACATTAGAACATTATTACACAGGAACTACACAGCATTACAGCACGAGCACATCCAAGAGTTTCCATATACCATTAACCCTAAACCATGCCATCACTAATAATATAAATCAACTATCCATTACTCGAACCACAGTCGGAACACACACTATAGTACATATCCAAAGTCCATAACACGAAGGCAGGTCAAATTCTATATCACAAGGGTAGGTCTAAATTCCATACCACGAAGGGCAGGTCTAAATTCCATACTACGAAGGGCAGGTCTAAATTCCATACCACGAAGGGCAGGTCTAACATATCAGTCCCATCCGTAGGACTAACACGATTAAATATGAAATTCATGAGGTTTTCCGTTTAATCGCGTTAACCAATTGAAGTCCTCCAACTAGTGAGTGTCGTTGGAGTTTCCGATGTCAAGATTCTAATACCACAAGTTTTAATGTTGCTCCCTCACCTGAGTATTTGGTAATGCTTTGCACTCAAGCTCAGTTGCGTTCTCCACCGTCTCCTCCAACCTTAGGGTCTTTCAACCCAACACAACAACAATCACAACACATCAATTTACATGTCAAGACAAGAATAATACTAACCAAAACTCATACAACACGAGACAACATCATCTATTCACTTCATCCTCCAAAGGAAGGTTTCCATAATTATTGAAATGACTCTATGGTTTTTGAAAACAACCCTTCACACTCCCATTTCGAAAAACAACTCATACTCTACGAGTTCTACAAGGTTTTCCAAAGCAAAACGAACCACAATGTCAAAAGAGGGTTTATGGGGTTTTATCCCTAAACGTAGAGAAGAAACCCCATTCAAAACGATGACATTCAACCATAAGAGAGGCTAGGTTAAGCGATTTACCTCTCTTCTCCGGTCTCCTCTTTGACTCTAAGGGTGCACTACTCCTCAAACTGTTCCTCTTCTCTTGTTTTTCGAAAAATAACCCTCTATCCACACTTGGGACGTCTATTTTAGTTATCAGATTTTAAACTCTCGCTCAAGCGAGGGTAGGCTCGCTTGGGTGAGAATCCACGACTCCTCGCATCATTCAGGAACTGATGCTCTCGCTTGGGCGACATTTTCTCGCTCAGGCGAGATTTGTCCAGTGGCAACACTACTCTCTCGCTTGAGCGAGCTCCCTCTCGCTCAAGTGAGATTCTTCCAGTAACCACACCTCTCTCTCACTTGAGCGAGCTCCATCTCGCTCAAGCGAGAATTCCAGAAAAATACCTGGGAATATCACTGAGTCCCTCGCTTGGGCGAGATCCTCTCGCTCAAGCGAGAATCACCCAGTAGCTCTCAGACTTCCTGATATCCACTATATTCGGAATTGTAAATTTTGGGATGTTACAATTGTCATAGTCGGTGATTAATTAAATTAAAAAAGTTTATTTTTAATTTAGGAATTAATCGAATGAATAGAAATATCGCAATACAAACATTCTAAGATGTTATGAGGATAAGAAATGATATTACAGTCCTCCTCTATTTTTGGTTAATTTCCAAAAATTATGTATTTATAAAAAAACTCAATTTTCATTATTTAATTGAAATCACATATGCAATCTAAATCCAAAACCATATCCAAATAATTACCATTATTTTTAATTATTATCATAGTGTAAGACAGTATTAATTATAAATGGAATAATTTATTAAGTAATATAAACATATAATATTTTGTTTTATTATTGTTATTATATGTTATTAACATATTGCTGAAACAGCCCAAAACGTTATCGTTTTATTATTATTATATGTTATTAATATATTGGAAACAGTATGAACAAAAAGGAAAAATATAACAAGATATACCTGGACACGCAGTGAGATTGGGTTATATATTATAGCTCTTACTCAATAATACAAGCTAATATATTTTGTTGCAGATTATTTTTCAGATTGCCTTTCCTCTCTCTTTTCGGGATTGCTTCTTTTCTTTTTCAGCTTTTTTAGGTTGCAGGATCGACTTTGAAAGTTAAGGGAAAAGTAAAATAAATTACACTCATACCCCCTGAGTTTTAGTGAAATTACATAAAACATCCCTCATTTTTTTGTCCTTACACGAACCACCCCTAATTTTGTACATATGTTACACTCACTACCTCTGCATGATATAAAAGTGTAATATTTTAAACAAAAAATGTATAATGTGTGTAATTAATTAAACAAAATATTGTATATTGTATAGAAAAATTCAAATAATATAAGAGTGAATGCGTCTTCATTATTTGGCTCGTTATAAAATAGTACAAGAGTTATTTAAACATTTATTCGAATTTTTTGACGTATTTTTTAATGACACAAAAATAATAAAGAAACACTCGCTTTTGTAGTGTTTGAAATGTTATACAATATACAATATTTTGTTTCACTTAATTACATTCATCACACGTTTTTTCTTTAAAATATTACACTTTTATAACATGCAGGGGTAGTTAGTATAATATATATATAAATCTAGGGGTGATTTGTGTAGTAGACAGGGATGGTTGGTGTAAGAACAAAGAAAGGAGATGTGATTTGTGTAATTTCATTAAAACTCAGTGGGTGTGAGTGTAATTTACTCTAGATTTTATTCACACTAAACAAATTTGGTTATGCCATAATATTTCAAATTCCAAATTTAAAAGATAATCATTAATTAAATGTTTTTGAATTTACACTATTTTTTATTTCCGGACACTTAAAAATGACATTTCTATTAGAAAATTGCAAAAACTTTTTTATTAAAAAGTTTAGAAACTACCTTAACTCATATGAGCGTAGAATAATAATTCTCTGACTCTCAAATACTTCAAAATGACTGAACAAATCTTGATTTGGGTTCAATTTTCATAAAACTCTTTTAAAAACATTGTTTTATTTTTGTAGAGTCATAAAAAATATTGTTTTAATTCTTATTTATATATTATAAATTAAAATTAAGGGTATATGTCATGGTATAAATTTTATTTAAATTAATGTAATTATGTTTTTAGTTTCAGTTTATAAATTGTGACATTATAAATAGTGAGATTATAATATATTAACAGAGAATTACGTATAAAATTTTCTTATGCAATATTAATTTTTTTAATTATGCATAAACCCCATAAATCTCAAAGCTTTTGTATTAAATATAACATTTGTGTATTATTTATGTTGTGAATTTTGTAATTCAAGTTTAGCAACTTCCATTTATTTGTGTGTTATATTATTTTTTAATATTGATATTTGTTTTTATATTGTATTTTATTTTAATATATTTTTTTAGCCTTTGTTATGCAATATTAAAAATTTATAATAAAAATATATATGATGGTAAATATTTAAAAAATGTATATTTAAAAAATAGTGTAAAAAACAAAAAAATAATGATAGCATAAACATATAACATCATATCATTTTCTCTGTAATTTATTATGTAAAAACAACTTTTATACCTTACCAAAACAAAATATATTAATTTATATTCAGTTTTCAGCTAAGGTACCCAACCATAAACAAATTATAATCTCACGGTTTATAAACTGAAACTAGATTATAAACTGAAACTAAAAAGATAATTCGTACAAAACGCACGCTTAGTCACTTAAAACTTAAAATCCATTTTTTTAATTTTTATCTAAATAAAAAACAAAAATAGATAGATTATAGACCAATATGAAGACATTTATCATCCATAAGTATTCATCTCATCCTTCTCCTTTTACTTTGTTTTGAAAACAAAGTTTGTGAGAGAATTTGAATAAAATCATTTCATTAAATGTTAATGAGTTCAATTAAACCTTTTGAAAATTCAAGTTGAGATTATTTTTAATATGTTGGGCCATTAAGTTTACTAAGCCCTTTTTATTAAAAAAAACATTTTTATTTTATTTATATTTATTTTTATTATTGGATGTATTTTGGACCAGACAAAATTAGATGTTAACATATTGTTTGGTTAATTCTTCTAATTATTATTTATTTGTAAAGGATAAATATATATTTTCTATTTTTATGTCCAACAAAAGTTTATTTTACTCCTATGTATTCTCGTGTGCAATAGGAAATCAAGATTTGCGTATTTCATCGTAGAAAATGTTTGACTGTCTCGGTATGTTTTAAGGACCAAAAGTGACACATCAAAATTATTAATAGGATGTGTTTAGGAAAAGAAGTAAATACTTATGATCATCCATCCATCATTAGTGTGGTTATTATTTTTCATATTTTTTAAATTAATTAAGTAATTAGTTCGTATTTATTTATTTTCATATTTATTAATTATCATTGAAGAAAAATCATTATTTTTGTTATTATTAGTATTATACTTAATTATTTATTATTTCAAAGGTTTATATATTTATTATTTAATTTGGTATTTATTCAAAATTATAATTTAACAAATATCTTTGACATATCATTATCGTTAAAAAATGATTAGAGGAAAATAAGTGGAATTATAGTCATTTCTCCACCTTTGTCCTAATTTATTTTGAAAGTAAATTATGAGGTATGTTAAAGGTATTGTTTTATAATTTGAAAATCATAATTTATTACTTATCAGTAAAAAGGATATATTATTATTTAAAAACAGAATTATTTAATTAATAAAAATTATATAAAAAGTATTAAATGAGAAATAAAGAAGAAAGAAGTAGAATTACCATGAAAAAGTGAAAAGCTGATGCATCAACACGATATTTATCTAGTGGTATAAGACATTGCTAGATCCTAGAAGAAAGTAACGATTCCAAAAAACGATACTTGTTGGGATGAACAACCACGAACTTCGAAAGAGATTAGTTCATTATCCTAAAGACGAAGAATAGTAGTGATAGTACAAAAAAACGAATACACCAGACCAAGTGGCACATCGTGATTGGAGTCACAGATCAATCGGTGTTTGGATAGTAGGCTGCCTAGCATGTAATGACGTGCGTATGGTAGCAACGACGCGATGAAGTGTCTATCATGGGCTGTTGTGTTGTCAAAATGGCTCAGTGATTAAGCCATCATTGGCTTGTCTGGCTGGGATAGGGAATATGTCACTTTAATATAGTTCTTAGAGTTGTTTTTTCCTTTTTCAAAAAACTAAAAAGGATCCTTATCCATATTTAAAATGGTTATAATATTTATTATTTGCTCTATGTTTATTTTAAAACACAGATAGTAATTCTTTATCCCATATGATTTTTCTTTCAAAAAAAGTTGATTATAATAATTGTTTGATATGATTTATTTATTTAAAAAGATTGATAATTATTATTATTTCATAGGACTTCTTCATTTTAAAAATTATTGGCTTTTTTAAAATTATTTTTTTCATCATCATTCACTTTATAAAGTTATTTAAATATATCATACAATATTAAGGGTTGAATAAGCCATCGCCCAATAAAAATGTTGTGATAACGTTGCCACATAGCATGTTAGAAATTTTGTAAGTTATGAGAATTATGGTTAAATTAGTAGAAGCCTTTTTAAGAATTTGGTTTTGGATAACTAGCTTTTTCATCTTATAATCTGTTATTCGTAAATACATTTCCTATAATAAGCCGGGGCTATATTCATATTAGGAAGTGAGATCTAGAGTTGCAATATAATTAACGGTTTTTAGCCGCAGGGAATTACCATTAAAAACTTTCCTTTTAATCTAAACTTCCTATCCTGGAAAAATGATATATTACTAATTTGCATACTAAAATATATGTTCATCAGTTTTATTTCTCTCCTAATGATCGGTAATATTTATTAAAAGTAATTATTAATTATTAGTTTGAAACTGATCAACGATATTTATTCAAAGTTGTCGATATTCATTTAATTATTTGATTATAAATTACAATAGTATAAAAAAATTTATTGTTATTATTCAACTATGTAGATTCTATTCCGTTATGAATTTTCATTTATTGTCATTCTACTGTGTATTTTTATATGAATTTTTATCTTCCATTATTCAAATCAATTAATCTTAAATCTCGAGAGTAATTCTCCCCAACCGTTATTCTTTCATAATCATCTACAATTCATACAAATGATCATTTTAGTATTTGAAAAGTTTATGTAGATCTAAAAAGAAAAGAAACAAAATGTTAGAATTTATGACATTTTATTATCTTTAATTATATCATACAAAACAATTCAAAAAATTGTCAAGTATAATCAAACTGCAAAAGTAGAGATAATATCATTCCAATTATTGATTCTACGATTCTCAATGCACTTAAGTGAATATGATAACATAAGCAACAATTCAAAAGTCATTTTAACAATTAATAAAATGCACCTACTTAACATGAAATTTTGTCCATTGAAAATTCAAACATTAGTGCATTTGATGTATTATTAACTTATACGATACATTTGAGAGAGAAGGAAAAAATCATGGTGTCATTTTTTAATAAATAAATAACATATGTATTGATTAATAAATGGACTCATAGAATATTTTGATTAGATAACTTTAGAGTTTTAATTTTACCATAAATGTAATCAGAGGTAAAAGAATATGATTAGGTTAACATCCATGAACAGTTGCATGAACAATTGCACATTTCTTTTTAGAACAATGAAGAAACTTTATATTCTTGGTTATTGAGTTATTGCAAGACACATGATCAAATATCATATTTGAGGCGGAAGAGAGAGAAAACTAACATTTGTAGATGCTTTGAAGGGATAACCAAAATGGAAATGTAAATAGAAAATGATCATGGTAAGATATGATGAGGAGATAAATATGTTGTAAAAAAATAGTGAATCTTTGAATAAAAGATATATAAATAAAATTAGAGATTAAGAGATAAAAACTAACTTGTAGAGATGCTTAAAGGGGGAATAAAACTGTAAATGATGAGAGAAAATGATACTCTGAGATATGATGAGGAGATAAATAGATTAATAACAAAAAGAAACAAACAACCAACAACCATAGACCATAGAACACATGTATACAATAAGAAAATCAATGAAATAAACAAAAATCAATGATAAAATAAGAATAAAATAACAAAATAAGAACATATATACAAAAATGAAAAAAATTCACTTTAAATATGAGATATACAAAATGAGAATAGATCTACAAAATAATTAAAAAAACAATGAAAAAAATGCACTATTGAGAGGATTGTTGGAGGAGAAGGAAAAAACGATAATGAGTAGGCATAATGAAATGAAATAGGAGAAAATGAAGATTGTTGGGAGAGAAACATAAATACACGTGTTTTTGTGATGATGACAAAGTAAATCCGATGAATGAAACATCCAATTGTAAGTATGAGAGATAAAGAGATAAGGGATAATGTAGAGATAGAAATGAAATGAAAATGAAAAAAGAAATAAAAATGGTTAATATGTTATTATGTTCAAATTGAAATAATAAATGGTAAAAGAAGGTTTTGATCAGAGCTTTTAGAGGGAAAATTCTGTAGAAGGTAATGATATATATCCCTGGCTTATGTGACATAAGTTTTTTTTTTTTATAAATAGTAAATACATTAACATTTTTATTATAATTCTTAAAGTGTCTGTTTTCTAGTACAACGAGGAAATAGTAATATACCATGAAGATAATTTTTTGTGTGGTTACAATGGGCATTATTTAAGGAATCTAGTTACATTCTAAACACAAATAAACTAGCCTTTGTATAGTCTAGTTACATTCTAAGTGCCAATTTGAAGAAAGAGTTAATCCTTTGTCTATCATCAATGGTGAAGCAAAACCAATCCATAATGGCTCTTCTCCCTTTGTTTCTTATCCTCGCCATTTCAACGGGTATGTATTCTAAGTTAAACATAAAAAATATTGCCCAAAAATGGCATTGAAGTTTTATTGTATGGTAACATAAGGTTATGTAAATAATGTTGCAGAAGTGGAAGGGGCAAAACTATTTGTTTTTGGAGACTCATATGTTGATACAGGGAATTTCCTGAACTCACCATCTTATAAGCCTCCATATGGAATAACTTTTCCTGGTTACCCTGCTGGAAGATTTGGAAATGGTCATGTCCTCACCGATTACCTTGGTAAATTTATATCTCCCTTGTTTGCTCTTTTTATTTGGGATCACTAAAATGCATTTTTTAGAAGGAGCTATAACATTTCTATAGTTCATGATAGTCTGAAACATGATTTGGTCTTTGATTTTTCATTACGTTTAGTCACTTTGGTATATGTGGCATCTTAATAATTATTTTGATAGAGATTAACTCGACTGATATATGCTTTAATTGTGATTAACATTGTATCAAACATTAAACTAATCAAAGTGTACTATGACGATATGACATTTTAATAAGTGGTTTACTAATTAAACCGCATATTACGAAATTATATATAGATATATATTGTACTAAAAACTTATAAGTAATGTGATAAATAAGTATTTTTATTTACACTATTTGCTAAAACAAAATATGCAATTTGATGGTGTATATACAAAGATAGTGATAATTTGTTCCATCATCCACAAGAATATTTTGATAAAAAATAAATCAGTTTTATAAAAAATATAATTTAAATAAAAGTAATCATACATTTTAAATGAAAATCACCATGTGTGTCCAATCTTGATAGATTTTGACACTATAATTACATGACTGATATAATTGTTATAATATACTAATGTGTTATTTAATCTTTCTCTAGAATCGATCTTCGTTATTATTTTTTCTTCATTTACCATTATTAAAAGTTTTGATCATCTTTATGTTATTATTTTATCGTCATTGAGACTATCAATTAATAAGCAGTATTAAAAGAGGGTAATATTAAAATTTATAATATTTTGTACAAAATCAAGAAAAATAAATAATTTTATTAATATATATATATATAATAGTCCGTTGTAAATATCTTTTAATAAAGTCCAGAGCAAATAAATATAAAATAAGAGGTTAAATTAATATTTTAAATGAAAATCATTCACCACATTAACTGAAAGTAAATGATGTCTTAGTTGGTCTATAAAAATTAAGAATAAATTATGTTATTTACTTAGTTCCATTTTATATTATTATTTCTTTTCTCATACTATTCCCTCCTTTTCCGTAGAGGAGGCCCTTAGGTTATGTAGAACACCCTTGTGGCTGGTATCCAAAGGAAAAAAAGGATTAAACTTGTGGTAGGCTATTCAATATTACAGGATAATCTAGGTGCCCTTAACTTTTTCATTTTTTAAAGGATGACTTGTATGATATTACATGATTCATATGTTCCTTTTTAAAGGACAAAAATATATATGAATTCGATCACCAATACCGCTTTAAAATTCGATAGAGTATCGCATACAATTTAAATTTCCCAATAAATACACTCAATAAATATTATATATATAATTTTTCTTTAAATAATTTGCGAGCAACTGGAAGACTCTTTTCCCAGTCCCAGAAACATATATTAATATGATCAAAGGGCCTAAACTTTTTCATGAAAAAACAAAGGATCTAGACTTTATTATAAGAAGCATAGAATATGGACTTTATAAAGTTAAAATGTCATAGAAATTATTAAATGGTACATGATTGATGGTTCAAATCATCTTTCTACCTTTTCAACATTTAATTTAAAATAAACTAAGTTAAAATTAAATAATTAATGATTGAAAATTTAGTTAGAGCTATTGGTTTTTAAAGACTGAAATAAAGATATAGTTCACCATAGGAATATTTCAAAGTAAAACTGTTTGCTCTTGTATATCCTACTACCAATTTAATATATTCACTTTGTATTTTGACTAATGTCATATATCTATTAATTATGTGCAGCTTCTTATTTGAAAATTGAAACTCCAATACCATATGCATTGAAAAATTCTTCAAACCTACAAAATGGTATAAACTTTGCTTATGGAGGGACAGGAGTTTTAAAGACTTTGGTTGATGGACCAAACTTGACCGTCCAAATTGACTCATTTGAACAACAAATTAAACAAAATGTGTATAGCAAATCTGACGTTGAAACCTCAATTGTTCTTGTGAATGCTGGTGCCAATGATTACACAAAATTTGCATTAAAAGATAGGAACCTATTTGTAAGTGGCTAATTTACTCTAATTTCATTATTATCTGATTTTCACAAAATTACTAACTAGTTTTCTTTTAAGTAAACTTAACAGAAAAATAGTATTTCAATATAAAATTTACTTATTTACACAAATTTAGGCCATAAAAGTTACATAATATTCAAATTATAGTAATATATAATACAAACGTCAATAACATTCTTGTTTTTCTATGTGGCAGGAAATAGCCAAATTCAGGAAATCCCTTGTCGACGAATTGAGTGCGAATATTAAACGTATTCACAGTTTGGGGGCTGAGAAAATAGTTGTATCACTATTACAGCCTATTGGGTGTTTGCCTACAATTTCTGTGGCATCCTTATACCATGATTGCATTGACCTTCTCGACTTGGTCTCTAGAGATCACAACAAAATGATGCTTCAAATTGTGGAAGATCTGAACAAAGAAATTGGAAAACCAGTTTTCAGGACATTAGACCTCTACAACTCTTTCCTCACTGCCATTCATACTATCCAGAATAATCGTAAAGGTAACTTCTATCTGCACCTCAAACAAATATTAGGTGACCCGTTTAATGCCTATGTACACCAAACATTATTCTCATCATAAATTACATTAGTTTGTACCTTTTTTTTCTTATTAATAAACATAAGAGATAGAAAATTGGTCCCCAAAGATACTTATGATAATAGACATGATATTTGGTTGCATTAGTAAAGGAAAATATTCTGATGATTGAATTATTTTTTCTTCATTATGTAGAAAATTCAACACTGATGAATCCACTAGAACCATGTTGTGCATTGCTAAGTGTTGGATATGATTGTGGAAAGGTGGATGATAAAGGACAAAAGAAATATACTTTATGTGAAAATCCAGAAGTTTCATTCTTTTGGGACAATGCTCATCCTTCTCAGAATGGTTGGTATTCTGTCTTCAAGCAGTTAGAACCTTCTCTGAGCCAAATTACTAGCTAGGAAAAACTTATGATCATTATAGAATTGTATTATTTCAACATTCTCATCGTGAGATCTTACTAACGATATGGTTGGATTATTATGTGGATGATCATATGGAAAATAAATTTGGGTTGAACGTTAATCTCCAAAAATAATGCTTCCATATTTTTTTCTAAAGTAATAATTATGGAATTTTATTACTTGTTAATGTTAAGAATGAATGAACCTAAATTGATGTTAATGAAGAAATATTAGTATATATATATATATATATATATATATATATATATATATATATATATATATATATATATATATATGATATTATCTTAGAATATTTTAAGAGAATATATTATATTATGATCATATTTTATGATTTTTTTAGAGTATCTTAGAAGATATCTTAGGATATAGATTAGTTTATTATGATTTGTTTGTTATTTAATTAGGAGTCTGATATTAGTATAAATATGAGTTAGTTGTAAGCCTTTTATAAAGACAATTAAATAAACACAATATCATCATTCTTACTACTATACAATTTACTATTTTTAGCATTCTCTTTTCTCCTTCTATACCACAACTCTATAATTTCAACATGGTATCAGAGCCATGATATCCGCCTTGAGGAAACTTTAGGCTTGTGATTACAAGTTGGATTCATATGATGTATATGCCCCAACTTGAGGGGAATTGTTTTATATAGAATTTTTTGAAGTGGCTCACGTCTTTTGTGGTTCAGATCTATCAGTTGTTATTTTTTAGTATGAATGATGATTGCAATCCCTGATTTTGCTGCTGAAGCCATGGAGAATTATGGTTTGGTTACTTACCAGGAGACTGTTTTGCTCTATGACGATCAAAATTCCGTTGCTGCTAACAAACTGAGGGTTGCAACAGTTGTAGCTCATGAGTTGGCATACTAATGGTTTGATAATATTGTTATAATGGAGTGGTAGACACATTTATGGTTGAATGAGGGGTTTGCAACATGAGTTAGTTATTTAGCAATTGATAGCTTGTTTCCTGAGTGAAAAATATAGTCTAAATTTCTTGATGAAATTATAGCTGATCTTAAGTTGGATGGGCTTGCATAATCCCACCAAATTGAGGTGGAGATAAATCATGCTAGTAAAATTGATGAAATATTTGATATTATAAGTTATAGAAAATGTGCTTCCGTAATTAGGATGCTACAAAGTTATCCAGGTGCTGAACCCTTTGAGAGGTCACTAGCTTCATATATATATATATATAAAAGCTCCACCTCTTGGGAAGCCAAAGGTTGAGAAAAAAGTGTCACCTTCACAAATTGCTTTTGGTGATGGGAGTTGAAGCAACTTCCTACAATTCTTTGATCTCTTCTGCTGCAAGAAAATGCTTGTTGTCTAAGTCCTTTAACCTATTTGATGAAATGCTTCAAAAATATATACACCCTGATGTTTGAAGTTAAAATATATCGATGAATTATTTGTTCAAGCTTGGGAAACCAGATGAAGTGAATCATATTTTTATGGATATAATGCTTGGGGAATTTCGTCCCATACCTACGTATAACGTCATGATTAACGGGCTGTGCAAGAATGTGTATGTCAATAATGCTCTTGTGCGGTTTAGGAACTTGCAGCGGCATGAGTTCATTAATTGGATATTGATATATAATGCTCTTATTAATGGACTTTAGAAGTCTAGAAGAATGGGTGCAGCAAAGAAGATTCATTTCTGCCTCCAAGATTTTTTGGTTTCTTGTTTAAAATGTGGCTTAAGTCTAAAATTTGAATAGCTCGATTGTTACATTGATTACGTGACAGTTGTTTTTGGGATATCTGGATATGTATTGCTCATTAGAGAAACCTTTGTTGGCCTAAATCGGGTTCATTACTGACTCATTAGTCTACCTTTTCTATGTTGTTTGGTGTTGCTTGTTACGCGACAATCATTATTGAAATTGCCTTCGGGTATTGAATTGCCTTCGAGTATTGAATTGTCATGGTGGTTAAGCTTTGAGATAGCTTCTACCTAGATGGTTAAGTGTTATTGTCTTCATATTCTTCAATTTCTTTTTCTGAGAGCTTGAAAAGCTCATCATTGATCATTAATCAATTCATTTCAAATTTCGTCAACATTTGCAACCATTTGAAGTTATGCTTGGGGAAGTTCAAGTAATTATTTTTGTTTACTTTTATTTTAAAGGGAATATTTGTAACAAGCTAAACTTAGTAAGCTTTAGCTTGAGGGGAAGTATTAGAATATATCATATTATCTTAGAATATCTTAAGAGAATAATATATCATATTATGATCATATCTTATGATTTGTTTAGAGTATCTTAGAATATCTCTTAGGATCAATGTTATTAAAACCGTACCGGTTATCAAACCGGTTAGGGTACTGGTATAGTGGTATAGTGGTTCAACCAGTGGTTCAATAATTAAACCGCATGCCGGTTAAACCGGACATACTTGCTTATATATATATATATATGTAAACCTATAACAAAAAATTTCAAATAAGTAGATATTCATATTTATAATCCATATTCATAATTTACTTCAAATTCACACAAACAAACAACATTAAGTCTTTAATAAAATCAAAGTCTAAAGTACAAAACATATATTTATCCAAAATTATCACTTAACAAACGCAAAATACAAATAAATGACCCAAGTATCAATCATTGAAGTTGAAGAATTGGTGAAGAATTGAAAATTTGAAATTAAAAAAAAAAAATTAATGTACAAACCAACCGGTTTACCGGTTTTGACCGGTTTTCAACCGGTTTTGACCGGTTCTATTGCATATGCGGTATAACATACGTACCGTACTGGTTAGGGGTCCGGTTCACCGGTTTTCCGGTTGAACCGGCCGGTACGGCACGGTTTTCAAAACTATGCTTAGGATATAGATTAGTTTATTATGATTTGTTTATTATTTAATTAGGAGTTTGATATTAGTATAAATATGAGTTAGTTGTAAGCCTTTTTTAAAGACAATCAAATAAACATAATATCATCATTCCTACTACTATACAATTTACTATTTTGAGTATTCTCTTTTCTCCATCTATACCACAACACTATAATTTCAACAGAAATAAATATGTATTAGGCATTATTTTTTATAAGCAAAGTGCTATAGTACTAAATATTTTAATGATGAACCAAAAGTAACATTCCAAGATCCTAAATCTATAGGAAGGAGTCAATCTCTTCCTACAATAATGAAGTTATAGAAACAATATCCTTTGCCATCAGAGTGCAATATGTTACAAAGAACATACAATCTATCCCAAACAGAGTGCAAAATCCCAAATAAAACTGAGAATTGTGGCCAACGATCTGCTGATGCAAGATGAAGATTCCACTTCTATTGATCTTTTTTTTCTCCTTGAATAAAACCATATTTGTAGATACATGGACTTTGGTAGAAGCACATGCCCAGTAGCAAAAGTCACTTGGTTTCAAAAAGTTCTTGTACCATACAGCAGATTGTTTGGGGCATCTCTTCAAGTTATGTGTATATAATCAACAAAATATAGACCAGTTCTACCACCGAACCCAGTTTCCCACTCCCAACAATCTAGTAGTGACCGTGTAAAATATCCTATCACAATGCAACCAACTTTGATAGAAGCCAGTAAGCTAGATAAATAGCTACTGTGGTATCTAATCCGTTGCCAATTTTGTTGTTAAGTCGTTGTAGCATGTGTAGTAGATGCACAATGCTGCAGCACGATGAAGATCATCAGAACATTCTCCAATTGCTCCACCACGCAAGGTCAAATCTGCTGGAACATAAACCAATGGACCTGCTCCTGTCACACCAAAAATTTCTACCTCCTAGATCATATACTGAACCCTTTTCAACTGTTGGAGCAGCAGGAAGCCAAAGCTAAAAAAGGCAATACAACAAATATTAAACACCCAGCAGGTTGACTACAAAAGCCAATGCAGATCTTGCTCCTCAAGATACCAATTAGCAACCTAGCAAACTCATCATCTCCTACCTTGACCGATCCTACACAATCTGCAAACCACCACGCAAGAAAACAACCAAGAGATCGAGCCAAAACTACACATCTTTAAACCAATAGTTAGGCAAGGAAAGTGTATTCCTATTTCCTAGGAATTGCAACAGGGCGGGTCAGGGTCGGGTTTGTGTTTACCCAACCCCGAACCCGAAATTCAAAAGCCAAACCCGAATTAAGCGGGGTTGGAAATAACAATATCATATCCGAACATGTTGGATAACCCGAACCCGAAAAATCCCAAACCACAACATATAGTTTTATATATAGATTATATATATATATATATATATATATATATATATGTGTGAATCATATATATGAGTTTTTCTAACCTAGGGAAATAAGATTATTAGATGGTGCAGGTTGTAACACCCCAAATTTTAAGTCTTTAAAATTATAGTATCAGTCCTCGGGTTCTCGCTTGAGCGAGAGAGGTTCACCTAGGAGGGTAAAATCCTGGGTTATACTGGAGGATTCTCGCCTGAGCGAGAGATGTCTCGTCTGGGCGAGAAATGGCATTTGGGACTGGTTGACACTGTGAGATTCTCGTTTGAGCTTGAGCGAGAGGGTTAGAGTTGAGTTTTTAAAATGGGCGGGATTTTCTCGCTTGAGTGAGAGAAAGCTCGCTTAAGCGAGAACCCGACGAGAACATTAAATTAGGGAAACCCCCAAACACATTTTAGGTTAAGAATTGAAGAGAGGTGAGAGAAGAGAGCATTCCCAAGGTCTAGGAGCTTTGATTCTTGTTCAAGAGCTTGAGAAGAGGTAAAACTCTTTATCCTAACTCTCTTCTTCCCTTGAGAACCTATTTTTGGTATTATGGATCTCTTATCAAAATGTGTAAAATCATGGAAACTCTTTCTTTCGAGTTATGGTTCATTTTATGTCGTTTGTACCTTGTGAACTCTTGGTTTTGAGTTAGTATTCCAAGAATGGAAAGGGGTTTGTGGGTTAACTCATGGAAACCCAAAACCCTAGAGAGAGAAAATGAGGTTAGAGAGGAAAGATGGGTAAAATGCTAGAGGTAAAAGATGAGTTGCTTTACAATGTTGAAATATGAGATGATATGTATGTTTTAGATGGTTGAAAACTCTTAAGGAAAGTAGTATGGAACCATTGAGAATATGATAAATATCTTATATGTTTAAATGATGCAATATAAGTTATGTATTTGTTATCTGGAATGAATGACTGACATTGTGTTATGTGGTGGGAATGAGGAAAGATCCTAAGTTTGGAGGTGGTGCCGGTGGAACTTACGAAGTCACCAAAAACCAAACCCAACACTCACTGAGGTAAGGATAAGTCTTTAATTTATGCATTATGTGGAAAATGCGTGGATTTTCTGTTATGGATGATAAATAAAATGTGAATCACTTAATCATTATGAACATATATGGGTATGTTGATAAGGGTTAGAAGTGAGTCTAAGAATTAAATGTTATTGGGGGAGTACCAATGGAAATAAGACTTCAAATGAATTAAATATTATTGGGGGAGTACCAATGGAAATAAGACTCAAATGAAATAAATATTATTGAAGGAGTACCAATGGAAATAAGACTCAAATGAAATAAATATTATTGGGGGAGTACCAATGAAAATATGACTCAAATGAAATAAATATTATTGGAGGAGTACCAATAGAAATATGATTCAAATGAAATAAATATTATTGGGGGAATATGTAACACCCTAAATTTGAGTCTTCAAAATTATAGTAACAGTCCTGGAAGCCTCGCTTGAGCGAGAGATTCTCGCCTGAGCGAGAAAGGATCACCTGGGAGGGTGAAATCCTGGGCTATACTGGAGGATTCTCGCCTGAGCGAGAGTTGTCTCGCCTGGGCGAGAAATGGCAATTTTGGGCTGTTGATAGTGTGAGATAAAAAAAACAGTGTAATCGATTACACAATCCTGGTAATCGACTACATGCTGATAAACTAATCAGACTTGTGTATTTTACATGATGTAATCGATTACACTATACTCATAATCGATTATAACATATTAAAAGCATCAGATGTGTGCATTTTTCACATTGTAATCGATTACAACATGTTTGGTAATCGATTACATCAAGTCGTTGAGTTTGTATTTTAAATTTTTAACTGATGTAATCGATTACACTATATGGTAATCGATTACACTTATTCGCTTGAGCGAGAGGAAGCCTGTTGGGACTGTGAGATTCTCACTTGAGCGAGAATCCCTCGCTTGAGCGAGAACCCGATGACTGCTCTTTAAAATAGAAACCCCAAACACATTTTAGGGTTAGAACTTTGAAGAGAAGAAAGAGAAGAGAGCTTTTCAAGAGCAAGGAGCCTTAGGACTCATCTTAGAGCTTGAGAAGAGGTAAACCTCTTGCTTCTAACTCTTCTTCTTCCTCTCTAACTTGTTTTGGGTATGTTGGATCTATTTTCAAAACATGAGAAACCATGGAAACTCACTTTTTAGAGTTATGGTTCGTTTTATGTTGTTTTTCTCTTGTAAACTCTTGATTTAGAGTTGATATTGTATGAATGGAAATATTTTGTGGGTTATACATGAAAACCCCAAAAACCCCTAATATGAGAATATGGGTATAGATGTGGATGATGAGTTGTGCTTGAATGTTGATATATGAGATAAACTTGTATATTTAGATGTTTGGAAACTTATATTGAAGTAGTTTTAGAGATCTGGAATATATATGAACCCCTTATATGTTTGATGATGAAATACGAGTTATTTATGTGTTATTTTGAATAAATGACTGACATTGTTGTTATTGTTGGAAATGAGGAAAGATCCTAAGGTTGGAGGAAATCGCGGAGGAGACTTTTAAAGTTACTTGGAACCGATCCCCAACACTCACCAAGGTAAGGGAAAAGTGTCTCTAAATCATACTTACTGATATGAATGAGGTATGTGAAAGAGGTAACGGTTTAAAATGGTACGTCTGTAATTTATGCATTATGTTGGAAAATGCGTGACTTTTCTGTTATAAAAATGAAAGTAACATTGTTGGGGGAGGCCCGATGAAAAGATGATTCACATGAAAGTAACATTGTTGGGGGAGGCCCAATGAAAAGATGACTCACATGAAAGTAACATTGTTGGGGGAGGCCAATGAAAAGATGACTCAAATGAAAGTAACATTGTTGGGGGAGGCCCAATGAAAAGATGACTCGGAGTAATGAATGTCGTATGCATGCTATAGGATATATAGTATGGGATATATATTCTATAAGGTGAATATGAATGATGAGAAATGTGAATGTCACATGAATGTCGTATGCATGCTATAGGATATATAGTATGTGATATATATTCTATAGGGTGAATATGAGTGATAAAAAGAAAGATGTTGAGAAAGAAAGTAATATAAATGCTATAGGATATATATTATGGGATATATATGTTACAGGGTGAATATGAATATTGAGACAGAAGATGTTTCGAACGAACGTAATATGCATACTATAGAATGTATATTATGGAATATATATACTATAGGATGAATATGAGTAAAGTGGAAATTAAAGGAATGTGATTTGAATGTTTACAATTCCGTATGTGCATTTACGAATTATATTAAAGCTTATTTGTATGTGAATGTGGGTTATCATGTGATGTTAGTTTTGAACTAATGACTTACTCCCTTTTGTTTTATGTGTTGTTTATGATAACCCCATTGTAGGTAAATGAAGGATTTTGAGGATGAAGCTTAATTAGGAAGTTTTTGGGTTTATTTACTCGATTGTCTTTATTGCTATTTGACATTGTAGTTGATTTGATAACATTGTGGGATGACTGTAAATCCGTTTAGATTAATATGGATATGTGTAGTTATAGGCTTTATAACTTTGGGAGACCCATAACTGGTTATATGTGGTAAATGCTATTTGAATGAATTATGTTTTTCCGCAACATAACTTTGTATGATAATATAATAGGCTAAAGAGTATTTTCAAAGAGAGATACTTGATAGTTTTTAATGAAGGTGACGACTGTATGTAAGGAATGATTAAAATAAATGAAACATTTTCAAGGGTAGAAAATTTGGGTCCTTACAGAGTACCAATGGAAATATGACTCAAATGAAATGATTATTATTGGGGAGTACCAATGGAAATAAGACTCGACACTTATTGGGGGAGTATCAATGGAAATAAGACTCGAAATATAATGACATAAATGGTAAATCACTTAGTCATTCAAATATATATGGGTATGTTTGTAGTGATGATGAGTGTATTTATGGTTTATGTATTGGTGGAGTTCCAATGAAAATAAAAATCGTTTTAGCCGACCAGAATGGGTTAGCGACTCTAGCTCGAGTTATGTAGCCTGGTTTTTCAAAAGTATAGATGATGAAAAAGGTTTTTAAGAGTATTTAAATTATATCATTGTGAAAAACTATTAAATGTGGATTAACTGACATTGAGTTTTATTGAATTAATGACTTATTCCTTTGTGTTGTTTGTGCATGGTAAATGTTAATCCCATTGCAGGTAGGTGGACGGAGAATGATGATTTTGAGTAGGAGATTATAGACTTTTGTTTTTGATGTCTCTTTATCCATTCTTTTGTAACTTTAATTGATAGTAATTGAAGTGACTAATGGTACTATGAATATTATTTTTGTACATGATATTGATCATGATAACTAGTGACTCGGGATATATGTAGCTATGAGTATTTTGGAAACCCATAGTTAATTGTATGCGGGGGTTACTAGGTTATATTAATGAATTTTTGTTTTTCTGCTATCGAATGTTGTATGTTACTTATGGTTCAAAGATAGAGTGTGAGAGTGGAGTAAGACTTTAAAAATAAATTTAATCACTCGGTAATTACGATTCATTGTTAAACGTATGGAATTGGATTAAATAAATGAAAAAAAAATTCAATGGTAGAATTTCGGGTCGTTACACAAGTTAGCATCGTGCATCAAAAGTTTTGGACAAAATTACTTATCCTATTTTAATTATAATGAAGTTAGCAATAAGGATAGTTTTATAATTTTCATTTAAAAAAATCCACCTATCATCCATATCATTCTCCCTCCCCCATTAACTCACTCATCCCAAAACACTAAAACCATTCACCACCCCTAAACCTCCCCACATCACCGCACCACCACTAAACCTCCCCACACCACCACACACACCACCGCACCATCGCCGCAACACACCGCCAATTAATATGTAAAATTGGCGGTGGACCACACAAATTGACATATTAATTGGCGATGTATTGTTGCGATGCGGCGGTGTGTTGTTGATGAGTGAGTTAATGGAGGATTGAGAAGGTTAAGGATGATGAGTTGATTTTTTTAAATGGAAATTATAAAATTATCCTTATTGCTAACTTTATTATAATTAAAATATGAGAGATAATTTTGTTCAAAACTTTTGGTGCACAATCCTAACCTGCACCAACTAAAAAACTCATTTCCGCAGGTTAGCAAAACATAGGGAAATGAGTAATTATATATATATATACAGCTTTTATATATGTATTTATGTGTAATTTTATAATTTTATATATATATTAATCGGGTTCGGGATAGGGTATTAACAATAGCAAACTCAAACCCAACATTTGAACTCGGATAAAACCCGATCCCGAACCCGATCACATCGGGTTTTCCCCGTTAAATTCGGGTTGGGTTCGGGCGGGTATCCGCGAGTTCGGTTTTCATTGTCATCCCTATGTATTCATGTGTAAAACATCAAGAATGAAGTTTTGGGGATTATCCCACCAGTTATCCACTCTAGAATGTAAACCATAAGAGACTAATCTGTCAGCGCAAGCATTGCTCTCTCTGAATATATGAGAAACCTTAATGTCTATCAAAGCAATCAAACCACTACAATGATCCCACAAATTGCTTAATCTCCAAGAAATCTTGTTTTTGCCCTGAAAGAAATCCACAACCCAGGTAGAGTTGCACTCCAGCCAAATCACATGTCAGCCCTTTACATAAGCTATTTTGATTACAAGGTGAGCTGAGGACGGTTCTGCATAAAGAGAGTTTTGAATGCCCAAGTAATTTGCGAAGCAGACTGGGCACGACCTACATTGTCTCTAAAATTCCTACTCCACCAGCATGACAGGGTAACCATGCGCTGCCCCATCAATGTTAACTTTAATTCTGCCCAAGGTGAGAGGAAACCAAATGACCTCAATGATGCTTGGGGCATTACTATAATTGAGTGGGACATTTAGAGTACGGAGGATAGAAAATTCAAGCAAATAGGGCTTGGCCTTTAACCTGCTGAATTTACCACAAAGAGCAGTATCCACTTTGATCCTTGAAAGAGCTTGATTCAGAGAAAGATTTAATCCATTGAACCGAATTTTGTTCCTGCAATGCCAAACTATATTAAAAATGCTCAAAATACAAGCAACAATTACCTCCTTTGGTTGAGGACTCCAAGAAGCCGTTGTAGAATTAAGCAGAGAGACTATGGAGGAAGTGTCTATTTGAAACCCAATTACGGAACTCAACCACCTCCAAAGAGAAGTAGCAAACTTGCAATGCAGGAACAGGTGTTCAGAAGACCCATCGGATACAAGGCATAAATTACAAATAGAAACTATTGAGAGCCCTCTTTTCTTTAAATTCTCATCACTGGACATTTTATTGAGCATGAGCCTCCAAGTAAGGAAATATTTTGCCGATGGGATAGCAGCAGACCAAATGAGCTTGCACCAATTAGTTTGACTTCCCGATGGCTTAATGAAGATGTAAGCATCTTTCAAGGATAACTCACCATCAACAAAATTCATCCAAACAAGTTTATCCTTGTCCAATGTAGGAATATGATTCCTCACAATTGAGGCACAAATACTAGAATGATTTCTATAGAGCCAATCTGGAATTATCCAATGATAATTATGAATGAAGTCAGCAACCTTAGCAGACAAGGAAGAATGCAAGTGATGATGAATATGAAGAGATTCAGCCAAAGATACACTAATCCAATTATAAGCCAGAAGTTGATATTTCTGCCATTACCAACAAGCCAAATAGAGTTCTCAACGATCATTTGCCAGTTATTTTTTATTCCAGACCAGATTGATGATTTAATGTAGGCCTTAGAAGGTCTACTATATCTGAGAAATCTATTCCTGAAGAAAATAGCCCAATCTTGATGGGAGGTTTGCATTTTCCAAGACAGCTTCAAAAGAGTCGCTTTATTTATATCCTTTATTGATCTAAGACCCAAACCACCATCCTTTACATGACTGCAAACCTTGTGGCAAGCAACAGTTACCAGTTTTTTGACCTTAACATCATCACCAGACCAAATGAAGTATCTCAAACCACAATCCAGCTTATCCAGCAGATTACTAGGCCAGAGGTAAACATGGAAACTATACAGTAGCATATTGTGAACTATAGTTTTAACCAGCTCCACTCTGCCCATAATAGACAAAGAATGCCCTTTCCACTTAGATAGCTTACTTAAGATTTTATCAACTATGGGTTGGAGGTGAATAACTTTCGACTTACCTTTAAAAGGAGGCACACCCAAATAGGTAAAAGGGAGATGACCATAATTAAAACCCAACAGTTTGAGATGTTTGATATCTTCTTAGAAGATGCATTAAGAGTGTAGAATTTGCATTTAGCCAGACTTAGCATTTGCCCAGCAGCTTGAGAATATCTACCAAAAAGGTCCTTGAGAGCCAATACCTCTCTTTTGACACCCTTGCAGAAGATGATAATATCATCAGCATAAAGAACATGGGTAGGAGTTTTAGATCTTCTAGGACAATCAATTGAAGTAATTTTACCCTCATTAAGCAACTTAGTGATACCTCTACTAAGCATATCTTCCGCCAAGAAGAAAAGTAGAGGGGAAAGTGGATCGCCTTGCCTGACTTCTCTTTTACAGGAGAATAAACCCACACTTTGACCATTCACTGATATTGGCAACTTCTCTGAATTCAAAATCACTTTAATCCAATTGATGAAAGCCCCACAGAAACTGAAAGCAGCAAGAGTGTCCAGCAAGAAGTTCCAATCAAGAGTATCAAACGCCTTTTTGATATCCACTTTGATAACTAAATTGCCCCCAAAAAACCTTATGCTCAAGCAGATTGATCCCCTTAGAAGCTATGCAAATGCAATCATGAATCTTTAATGCAATCATGAATCTTTAATGAACCTTTTTGTTGATTAGAAATGATTTTTGTAGCAATTAAGTCCAGTCTATCAGCAAGAATTTTGGAGATGATTTTGAATTGAAAATTAGCCAAAGCAATAGGCCTAAAATCCTCTATTCTATCTACATTGGGACCTTTGGAATAAGGATCATAGAGTTAGAATTAAGATTAGGAAGCAACCAACTTTGGATGAAGAATTGCGAGACTGAGTTGCAGACATCTGACCCAACAATATACCAAAATTCATGAAAGAAGCAACCGCCAAAATCATCAGGACCAAGAGCACCATCTCCATTCAAGGAAAAAACAACATTCTTAATTTCATCAGAAAGAGGAATCAAAGTAAGGTTGTAGTTGTCCAGATCAGAGACAAGTGAAGAAATAACAGATTGGATGAGATTATTAGATTGAGCTTAAGTTTCAAGTCTATACTTAGAAATAAGTCTCACATTCATTACTAATTGACATATTTAAGAGTAAATGGACTATAGGAAATTGCAGTCATTAACTTAGTGGTTCTATTTCCATATAAAGATAGAAGAAACAAGATGATTTGAACCCTCACCCATTTAGTGGCCATACATTTGTTAAAAAAATTATTTCAAATAGATTTATAGTCATTTTGGCTAGGTCCAATTGGGCTCTAACTTGGGTGAGTCATGGGTTAACCCGTTATCCAAATCACACAAAAAACTTCTCAAGCATATCAAAAAGTTGACCCTCTATAAAGAGATTAAACAAGTCTTTTTTGGTTTTAGTAACCTCTAAGCTTTTTTTGGCCGGTCTTGATTGCGCCCAAACTTAACCTAGCAACTCAAATTGTGAACTTTAGATGGAATAAGAAATAAGTTTAGATATAGTTTAAACTTGGGAAAATATATAATTGTGATTTTAGTGTCACACTATTTTCATAAGTTTTAAGTATATATTTTAGTTAATCATTTTGATTTTAATCTATATAGATAACAAATAAGAACCCTACTCATTTAAGATGTATTCCATAATAGACTAGTTTGAGCTTCGGTAGATAATATACATACAAGTGATACACATCAAACATGGTAGTGGGTGAAATTGTAATTACAATGGAATAAAAATAAGAGTGTGGATTTAAATATCAAAAAATTAACTAAGGTAGTATTAATGGACCCTCCAATACTACATGTAACATAAATGTGTATTATATGCGTCTCCATGCATAATGACTTTTTCAGTAACTCCTTTATAAGGCATATCACGGCATATGGTATAATACATTTTACCTTTCCTTCGTAGAAGATAAATTTTTATACTCATTAATTTGTATTAATTTCTTCATAGAGCTTTTAATGATATAGAAGCTTTATCTTCTTCCTTATATTTTTAAGCAGTGTTAAACCACATATGAAATTATATTCTACGATAGAAGATTTATGTTGTTCCTTATCTATATACTATATAACAAAATAAAGTTATTCTTGCCACATGTCATCTCCTCATCACTTCTTTTCCCTCCTAAAATTTTCTATACTACTATGTACATTCTCATACTACATCCTCACTTTTTCTACATTTTATATTTTAACAATTTAAATGTTAATTAATGTTTGGTCTTTGTGTTTTGTTTTGTGAAAAAATATCAACTATTGAACATTAGAGGAGATTGAAATACATTTTCACATCCAACCTATTTTCTTCATGTTTCTCATTTCCTTTCATTTATACCCTTACCCCTTCATACATCTCCTATCTCTTCATTTCCCACATACTGTTACGTTTCGCTCACTGGATTTACTTTGTTATCATCACAAAATATATGTTTTCCTCTTTCTCTTCAAACAACATTTATCTTCAACAATATTTCCCTTCCAATTATCTTTTTTTTTGTTTATTGTTTCATTGATTTCTTTATTTTTTATTACTGTTCTTAGTGATTTCATTATTTTCTAGATCTGTTCTTCCAACTGTTCTCTCTGTTAGCGTCTGATAAGCAAGGGTATCATCCTAAAGGATGACCAAACCTTCAAAACATGTGTAATATACTCAATCTCATTATATATATACACATTCGGTTGCAATATTCCATTTGTTTGTTTTTATTATTGATATATTTATTTCGTTCTTAACATTTCCTCTCTTCATTTGTAGTTTGGTTCTCCCTTCTAGCATATCTACACTTTACTTTTATCTCTCTTAATCTCTTATTTTATTTATACACTTTTATATACATAGAATCACTAATTTAATTTTTTGTTTTGCATGTTTCAGAAACACGTGAAATATATTTTACTCTGAAACAAAGTCAGAATCATGGTTAGTTATTTACGATTTTATATTTTATTTTTTTATTCAATGATTTTAAAAATATATTGTTTAAAATATATATTTGTTGTTTGTGTTACCGCAGTCATTTGGGTCCATTGAGAATCGTAGAACCAATGGATTCAATTATCTTCTCTCTTCTTTGGCATTTTGGTTATCTTTGACAATTTTTTGGATCGTTTTGTATGATATAATTAAAAATAATAATATGTCATAAATTCTAACTCTTCTTTTTCTTTTCTTTTTACATCTGCATGTACTAAAATAATTATAAATTCAAACATTTCATTTTTACGTTTCATGTATATCAAATGTGTAGTCAAATGCTCATGAAATATTTAGTTAACTAATTAAACAAATTTCTCCATTTTTATACATAAATGTAACAAAAATAAAGATATTTCGTTTTCAGATATAATTTCCTTATATTATTACAATTGCTCGTAATTCTTAACATAAGTGAATGAATATCACATTAGAGACAACCTTTCTTTTGAAAAATTAAGGCCTAAATAGTGGTAAATAATGCGTGATATCAATTAATATATTATTTTAGTTGTTGTAATCCAAAAAAGTAATGTCTACTTTATTTTGAAAAAAATATAAACATTTAATTATAACATTCTCATTTTAATTTCATTTATTACAATTGTTCATGCATTTAAATAGCGCTGATCGCTCATCATTTATTACTATTACTTTTTAACGTTCATACATTTTAATTTCATTTACTTTAATTGCTGATCAGTTGTAAACTAATAATTAATAATTATTTTGAATAAATATTGCCGATCCTAAATAAAACTGATAAACATGTTTAAGGGAATAAAAACAGATATTGTCATTTAATGTGGTACTTATTGGTGAGATCGGATATGCTATTCAAGTTGACAAATAATGTATAGTAATCATTACATGCAAATTAGTATGTATGGTTTATTTTAAAAAAATCAAAAAATTTCATTAAATTGTTCTCATTTTCATTTATTAATATTGTACATACATTTCTATTATCATCTTTAAAATATTTTACCAGTTTTAATCCTAAATAATTAAGGTCTTCATTATTATTTTGAAAAAAAAAATCAAACTAAGTAATTACAACTATCTTATTTCAATTATCACTTATTACTAAAATTTCATTTATATATATTAAAATATTATTTTCGAAGTTATATTAATAAACTTTTAAAAAAAATACTAAATAATAAACTAATTACACAAGTAATAAAAAATAATATCCTAGAAATAAAATAAATTATAGACAAGTTACATTAAGAAATAATAACAATAATATCATAAAATTAAACAATATGTACGTGTATATTAAGAATTAACAATATAAATTTTTACTGTATTTATTTGTTACCCAAATATATAGATTATAGAATATGAAAATCAATCAAAAAAGTACAAAAATATACGGGTAACATATATATGTTCTTAGCAGTGCGAATGTAGGGATAACATGTGTGTTTTTAATCATGTGATTGCACTGACTACAAGTGTTCTTAACAATACGAATGCACATGTAACATGTGTGTTTAACCATGCAAATGCACGAATAACATGTGTGTTCTTAACCATATGAATGCACATGCAATGTGTGTTTTTAATCATACGGCAAAAATATTATCTCGTGCAAATGCACGGATTACTTGGTAGTTTGCAAAGTAATAATATGGTTCTATATCATGTTTTACTAATTAAATCACATAATGAAATTTATATATATAAGGGACGATTCAATTGATAATAGTTCTCATAAAAAACTATGAGAACAATAAGATTGAGTCTTACAATCAATCATGAATGGTTAAAATGAAAAATTAGTTATTAGTCATATGATAGTCATGCGCATGTATATTTTAATCTTAACAATTTAGATAATATCCAATTATTCATATTAATTGTTCCTATTTCTCACAATAGTGCATTGTTCTCACGTAAATAGCTTCTATATATATTAATATTGATGTTAAAAACTAATAAACAATTTGATAAATACTTTTATTTAAACTGTTTGTTAATACAAAATATGTGACTTGATGGCATATCATGTTTTAGAAGTAGAAATAAAGGAAATGATTGTGTGATAATTCTCTGGAACAACATTTTAGTAAACATTAACTCTATTTATAAATTTGGTAATTTTAAATTAAAATGGTCAATATGAGTGGTACAATTTAAATGACAATTAGCAAATATGATCAGTTTTGACTGGTATGATTATTTTATACCCTTAAAATTGTTTGATTATTTTTTATTTATTTATAAAAGAAAAACTTTATTTTTTTGTCTCACAAAATTGTATCCTACATATCCCGTGAGCAATAAGAATCAAGACTACATAGTTTTAGGGAAGAAAAATATTTGTTGGTTGGGTGATTTTTATTTTAAGGTTCAAAGAGAAGAAAAAATGAATAATCATAGGTTAATTATTGAAGTACAACCTTATGTCTTATACCACAACAAAACTTAAGGAGGGTAAAGATAAAATTATAATTGCATCCGCTTTTCAATCAATAAAAGTTTTCCATTTTTCAATAATTAAAGGTTTTTTATACGGTTTTATTAAATGGTTAATTATTTATCATTATTTGGTAGTTCAACCAATTGTCAGTTTTAATTGCTATACCGTATGATAGGATAGGATAGGATAGGATAGGATAGGATAGGATAGGATAGGGTAGGATAGGATAGGATATGAACGGCTAGGATAGGATAGGATAGGATAGGATAGGATAGGATACGATAGGATAGGATAGGATAGTATAGGATACGATAGGATAGGATAGGATAGGATAGGATAGGGTTGGGTAGGATAGGATAGGATAGGGTAGGATAGGATATGATAGGATAGGATAGGATAGGCTAGGCTAGGATAGGATAGGATAGGATAGGATAGGATAGGATAGGATAGGATAGGATAGGATAGGATAGGATAGGATAGGATAGGATAGGATAGGATAGGATAGGATAGGATAGGATATGAAAGGATAGGATATGATAAGATAGGATAGGATAGGATAGGATAGGATAGGATATGATAGGATAGGATAGGATAGGATATGATAGGATAGGATAGGATATGATAGGATCTGATAGGATAGGATAGGATAGGATAGGATAGGATAGGATAGGATAGGATATGATCGGATAGGATAGGATAGGATAGGATAGGATAGGATTGGATAGGATAGCATATGATAAGATATGATAGGATAGCATATGATAAGATATGGCAGGATAGGATAGGATAGCATATGATAGGATAGGATTGGATAGGATTGTATAGGATAGGATAAGATAGGATAGGATAGGATATGATAGGATAAGATAGGATATGATATAATAGGATAGGATAGGATAGGATAGGAAAACTCACATTTTTGTTGTTGAATGTTATAAAAAGATTAGTTGTTGACTGTTTTGGAAGGACAACAAGCAGTGGAACGGTCAATTGTTCAGTGCCGTGAGAGCTGAGTTGTTGAATGTCATGGGAGCTAAGTTATTGAGGCCTTGAGGCTAGGGATTCAGCATGGGCCAGGTTGGGACGAGTTAAGGCTTGTCCTTACCCGGCCCTAAATGTTGTTCGGACCATTTTTCCTGAGTTAACTCGTTCTTAAATATTCACAGGGTTAACCTTTAAACCCGACCCCGATCCTAGACCTGATTAAATATAATGTATACTCATTTTACATAAAGTCTTCTAAGTATTATTTATTATTATGAATATGTAATTTGACATATAAAATAATATATGTTTATATATATTATTAAACATGTATATATGATGAAAAATTAGAGAATCGATGATATTTTTGACCAAAAAATATCATCACCTTGAATATATTTGAACAGAGACACGTATAAACATCATGAGTGAGTGATCATGGGATAGGTCGGAACTGGTCATGTTTGGTCCCTACCCGACCCTAAATATTGACTGAGTCTAATTTTTGAACTCGAACCCGACCCTAGACCCGATGAAATCCGACCTTTTTCTGGCCTGGTCATGATCGGGCCATACCGGGTGAGCAGGTAAGGTCATGTCCTGCTCACCCCTAGTTGATGGTTAATATGCTAGAAATTTTCGTTAGCTAAAAGAGAATAAACGAGCTAAGAGCTTCAAGGGTAACGTGTAAGGATGGCAATGGGTCTGGATTGGTCCGGGTAGTACACTACCCGGACCCGACCCGTTCTTTCATTTTGGGACCCAGACCCGCCCCAGACCCAGGTAGATATTCGTCGGGTCTACTACCTGCGGGTCTATGGGTACCCAACGGATCTACGGGTACCCAAAAATTCACATAATATTTAAAAAATTGCAAACAAGTTATAAATTGTAAAAAAATTATAATCCAACGTATTGGACTAGAAAAGGAAGCAAATGATAAAAAAATTATAAAATATAATTAAAACATAAGTCACAACTATATATTGTACTTAAATACAAATATTTTTTACTAAAAGCATAATTTAAAATAAAACAATAACACATCAAATATCTAGGATCCTTCCATCAACAACACATGGAACAATTGGTTCCAGGAAAATAAAAACATACAATTTAAAGATATAACAATTAATTTTATAGATAAGAACATCAATAAATTTACTAACATCATCATCATCGATATCATCTAGTATAGTATTTGTAATAAAATTGAAGTCATCTCTTGATTTGGATGATCCTGAAAACATAAGAATAAGTGTATCAAAATATAGTTTTATAATTTATGGATAATTAAACATGAATAATCAAATTAATAAATTACATTACATCTGACATTAGTCCATAACCAATCTTGAAGATAAAAAAATCATAAAGTCATATTACTAAATATTGTCAACAAAGGTTAAAAAAGAATGAGAATAAAGTTCAAGCAATTCATATGCAGATAAAGTTCAAGCAATTCATATGTAGTCACAACAGAGCTTTATTACTAAATTTTGCTTCGCAACAGTGAGAAAACTAGTATCATATTACTAAACAATATCATATTGATTATTGAGAGAGTCATATGCATATATATATATATATATATGCATTTTAGGCATAGTTATTAAAACTGTTTCATGCCGGCCGGTTGAACCGGTAAACCGGTCTCAATACTGGTACGGTATAATAATTATACCGGTTATGCAATTATACCAGTAAAAACCGGTCATACCGGCCGATTTTGTCATACCGGTCGATTTTTATTTAAAATTAATTTTTTAATGAAAATAAAAATAATTATTGTTTTTATTAATTTTTCAACATTAATATTAATATATTATATATGTATATCTAACTTTACCAGTATACGGTTTAATTAGTGAACCACCGGTTAAACCATCATATCACTGTACCAGTACCCCTATCGGTTTGATGCGGTACGATATTAATAACACTGATTTTAGGTGTACATTGTCTCATTGTCTCAAATTCTCAGTGTGTTATTATAGAAAATAAGAATATTAGTATAATTGAAACCCTTAAAAAATTATTAATATATATAAAGTTGAAGAATATTAACCTCTAATTACTTATGACGCTGGAGAGGAAATGAGTGGTGAAGATGGAGTGAGGCTCTAGTGGAGACAGAAGATGGGGAGAATAAAAAAAATAAGTGAATTAGGATTCAGGGAGGAATAGTAACAGTTAGGGTTAGAAATTAGAAAATAAGGAAATTGTGTTACGTTTATATATATATATATATATATATATAAGGAGAATAAATAAAATAAGGGAATTAAGATTTAGGGAGGAAGAGTACCTATTAGGGTTAGAAATTAGAAAATAAGGAAATTGAGTTATGTTTATATATATATAAGGAGAATAAAGAAAATAAAGAAATTATGATTTAGGGAGAAAGAGTAGTTGTTAGGGTTAGAAATTAGAAAATAAGGAAATTGGTTTATATATATATAAGAACGGGTCTGGGTACTAGCGGGTCTGGATAACACATTACTCAGACTCGCCTCATTCAACAGCGAGTCTGAAAAATACCCAACCCCAAATACCCGCGGGTCCAATCTAAAGACCCAGATCCTACCCATTATGGGTATTTTTTGTGGGTACCCACAGATCCGGGTACCCATTGTCATCCTTAGTAACGTGAGTGAGGGTATCAGTTGTTGATTGTCATGGGTAACATTGCTCAATACAAGAGCAATGTGAATGAACGATGCTAAATGTTTATATTGAACAATACTCATTATAGTGAGTGTCGCTGATTCTTGTTTGATAAATGCTAATATATGTGTTGTTATGAAAAACTCATCTATAATTTTTTTTAATTAACTAAAATTATATGAGATAAATTTTAATAGAATATTTTAATTAAAATATTGTTATAATAATTTAATTAGAATATTTAATTAATATATAATATAAACTATTTAGAATCTTTAGAATTTAATAATATATTATTAGTAGTTTAAATAATATAATAAAAAATAACATTCATATACATTTTCATTTTTTTTTTAAATTTATATCTAACCATGGAATGTAGAAATTTAGAATTAGTATATAATAGAATTAATAACATCTTTAAATGTACCAGATTTGTAGTTAACTCCAAGAGACACCAATATTCAAAACACATGGTTCAACAATGCTCATTACAAAAAGTGTTGATGAATGTACATTACTAAAAGACAATCTTAGTGGAATGTAGCTTAAAGAATGAATAGAATAAAGCAAAATATGATGTAATGAATTTGGATTTAGATTCTAATGGATGTACGAAAAATCATTCATCAATTCATATAAATTTATTTAAATTAATTTAAATTATTTAATCTATTTATATCCAAATTTAATGAATAAATTTTAATTCATCCAATCGATCTATGCATCCATTTTATTAAATTGAGTTGATGAATATTCAATCCATTTAATTTTTTAATTAGAACTTAAAACGCTTTTGAAGAAATTAATTCTTTTAAAAATCACTGTTTCAATAAAACATTTTAAAAAATCATATTTTTTTTTAAAAAAAATCACTTTCTTTGACAAAATGTTTTTAATTTTTTATGAAACACTTTTAACAACATAATTTTGTTATTATTAAAAAAATTATTTTTTCAATATTCTACTAGCATGCAACATTTAAGATTATGCGTGTAAAGTTTTTAACAGATATCTATATATATGATATATATTTAAGAATTTTTTTTAATATTAACCGAAGCACTACAAGAAAGTGATGGTTGACATAATACACGAAATTGAAAAACTAATAACATTGTTTGGGAATTTTTGTTTTTTTGAAGGGTTGAATATTCATTCAAATGGATATTCATTACATATAATGGATGAATTAAAATTCTTCCATTACTAAAATTATCCATTAAATTATATTTATTTAAATTTATTAGCTCTAATAGATGAATTTACATGAATTATAAAACCTCCATACATTTACCTTTTCACGGTAGAAGATAAACCTTTATACTCAGTAATTTGTATTATTCTCTTTACCATTGATATGAAACAACTACCTAATTTAAAAACAATTTATTAGAGTTTTGATAATATAAAAGATTTATGTCCTTTTTTAGACTTTTCAGAAATATAATGTATTTAATTTTAATTAATAAATCTAAGTATGAGAATGTTTCAAAAGGGTATATATAATAACGTTCAAACCTATGAATAGTAATTTTAAATTCTCCCATATTATTCCTCTTTCGTATGATCTTATATAGTAAATGAAGAAAGGGTGTAATCTTTTATATTTTCCAAAAATTTGTTACATTATTTTCTTTATCACTCTCCTTCATTCTTGAGTAAGTGTCGTTTTACACACAACAAAAAATTATTTTCTCTATTATATCTTTAACATTCCTTGCCCATTATTATTTTTTATTTCTCCATGATAATAAATGTACAATTGATAAATAATTAATTAACAATGTCTTAAATTTTGAGAAATACGATTAAATAAAAACATTTTTTTCTAGGAAAAACAACACTTATAAAAAAATGGAGGAAATAAGTTTTAGATATACTCACGTACATATTTATTTGTATATTTTAAAGAATTTTTTATTCTTATTTATTTGTCCCATTTAAAATTTCAACCTTGACTTAGTTTAGTGCTATATTTATTACCAACAATGCCTTAGTTTAGTGCTATAAGGTCCTAGGTCCCTAGGAGAAGTAGACATGTACATCAAAATTAATTAGTTCTTTACTTATACATGGTGTAAATACCCTTGATAATAATAAAAAAATTGTTATATTTATTATCTTTCTCATTTTTTATGATAAATCTTATGTGAATATATACAATTGTTATATTTATTAAGTGTCTCCTTTTTTTTACCACAAAAGAGATAAATAGTAGTAACAAGTCGTTGATCTATTATTGTAAGACATCAATGGATCTCTTGATGAATCATAAGGTCAAATATTTGATTTTTAGAAGTGACACTTATTCAAATGACAATCACATGCCTCAAAGGTTAGGTGATAAAACAATATTAATTTGTTAAACAAAAAGATATAAAGAGTAACAATGATACTAATAGATATTTTATTTGACAAAGAAATGTGCGAGACATTACGTAGATACAACCAATAAGATCTTCACAACACATAAAAAATTTAATTCTAAATACATTTTTATCTAATATGAGGTGTTATATATATTTCTATATAAGTTTTTCTTTTTGTGGTTTACAGCATTAGTTAACGTAATCTAGTTACATTCAAAAGGCTTAAATACTGGGTCTTGGCATAATCTGATTGATACTTTCTCACGTTTCTTCAAAAGTGCCAAACTTTGAAGAAAAAGTTAATGCCAACATCATCAATGGTGAAGCAAAACCAATCCATAATGGCTCTTCTCCTTTTGTTTCTTATCTTCGCCATTTCAACAGGTAAGTATTCTGAGTTAAACATCTAAATTAAATTTATTGTCTTATGAATTAAAATTGTATGGTAAAACATATATGGTTATGTGTTGCAGAAGTAGAAGGAACAAAACTATTTGTTTTTGGAGACTCATATGTTGATACAGGGAATTTTCTGAACTCACCATCTTATAAGCCTCCTAGTGGAATCACTTTTCCTGGTTATCCTACTGGAAGACTTGGAAATGGTCGTATCATCACTGATTACCTTGGTAACTTTCTTTTATATTTCTTTGCTTTATTTTTGGATCACTAAAAATCTTTTTTAAAATGAATTATAACGTATAAAATCTATTACTTTTATTCAAAATTTCAAAGAACAAAACATGACAATTAAAATTATTAAAATCCCAATTACTTTCCTCTAAATTATTAACTTTTTTAAGGATAACTTGTTTGATATTACATTATTCACGTTTTCTTTTCAGATTGAGAAAAGTATATATGAAGTCGGTCATATAAACAACATTAAAATCCCAATAGAGTATTGCATACAATTTAATTTTTCCAATAAATATATATTAACTATCATTTGTTCTTTAAATCATTTGGTATGGAAGGCACATCTCCTAAACCCAGAAACATATAATAATATGATAAAGGAGTCGGAATTTATAAATTCAAAAGGAGGGTGTGTTATTACATAACCTTATCTCAATCACATTTATATTATTAATTTGGAATAAATTTATTTCATTTTTAAGTGATAACTATATTAGAATCTGGTTCGGTTGGGACACTTGATATTTCATTTAATTTAATATATTCATTATATAATTTTACTAATATTGTGCATGTATTAATTATATGCAGCTTCTTTTCTGAAAATTGAATCCCCTACCCCATATGCATTGAGAAATTCCTCCAATCTACAAAATGGCATAAACTTTGCTTATGGGGGGACAGGAATTTTCAAGACTTTGGTTGACGGACCAAACTTGACCGTCCAAATCGAATCATTTGAGCAGCTAATCAAACAAAATGTATATAGCAAAAGTGACGTGGAATCCTCAACTTTTCTTGTGAACGCTGGAGCCAATGATTATACAACATTCATACTAAAAAATAAGAATATATTTGTATGTGACTAATTTATTCTAATTTTATTCTCTTATTTTTACTAAGTTACTGAGTAGTTTTCTTTCAAGTAAATTTAGCCAAAAGGAAATAATATTTCCACACAAAATTTACTTATTGACGCAACTCTAGGCAATCAAACTTACATAATACTCAAATTGTAGTAATATAACATTATTATCTTACTTTGTGGTAGGAAATAGCCAAATTCATGAATTCCCTTGTCACCGAAGTGATGTTAAGTCTTACACGTATTAACAGATTGGGGGCACAGAAAATAGTTGTGTCACTATTACAGCCTCTTGGGTGTTTGCCTACAATTTCTGTAGCATCCTTATATGTTGATTGCATTGACCTTATCAACTTGGTCGCTAGAGATCACAACAAAAAGATACTTGCAAATGTGGAAGATCTGAACAAAGAAGTTGGAAAACCAGTTTTCAGGACACTAGACCTCTACAATTCTTTCCTCTCCGCCATTCGAACTATCCAACAAAACCGTAAAGGTAATTTCTCTATCTGCTTTTATTAATTAGTAATAATCACTATATTGTTTGGTAAGTGAGTATCAATTATTAAACATGCTCAATTTCAACTATTTAAGAGTAGTCATTATTTTGAACTCGCCATGTACAGGCATACATCATTTTATATTTGTACAATTTTATTCAATTTGATCATTTTCACATTTTGATTCTAGCACCTCAGACCAAAATGAGGTATGTTTGATGCTTATGTACACCAAACATTATTCTCATTATAAACGGTATTACTTTTTACCTTCTTTTTCTTATTAATAAAACAAAAGACAAAAATGGTAACCAAGAAAGTTGGGGCTAAGATACCGTTCTCACATTAAACGAAATAACAAACTCAATGTGATATTTAAGCCATGAGGTTTTCTCACATAATAGATTAGTTTTTTGGGTTGAACTCTTATTATGTATTTAAGTCCTAACAATTAGTGTTTTCATTGAAAATTATGTCACCGAAAAGATTACCTGTAAGATGGATTAAAGTATATTACAGAATATTTGATTACTTTATTAATGGAAAATTTCACGTTGATGACATTTTTTTCTTCATCATGTAGAAAATTCAACATTGATAAATCCACTTGAACCATGTTGTGCACTTGCGAGTGTTGGATATGATTGTGGGAAGGTGGATGAGAAAGGACAAAAGAAATATACATTATGTGAGAAACCAGAGCTTTCATTCTTTTGGGATAATGTTCACCCTTCTCAGAATGGTTGGTATTCTGTCTTCAAACAATTAGAATCTTCTCTAAGCCAAATTATTGGATAAAACTAATGATGATTGTGGAATTGTATTATTTCAGCATTCTCAACCTACTAAAATCTTAATAATAATAAGGTTCAATTATTACGTGTTATTGTGATTACTTAATTTTGCCTTATTCAGTTTTACATTTCTTACTAATAATAAAAAATGGCAAAGAAAATAATTCTGGTTACTCTTTTGATAATATATATGTATTTTTCCTATACAATTTATAATCATCATTAAAAATACTTTTAATTACTAGTGGTTTTGGGACAAAGAATCATTATATTTTGGCATACTTATAGAATCCTTTTATAACTTGTTGTACCATTCATTCTCTATTAAAATCATCTTCTTTTTGCCAGACCCAAAAAAGGTAGCGGAGTTAACAAAACCTTGATGCAATTATATATACATGCAAATAAATACGTATAAATTATATATATAATCAGGTCACACCTAAAGTTCTTTATCGTTATCAAAATCAAAAGTAGTGAAAAGAGAAAAAAAAACACCATTATAGTAAATTCATAACCCACCTCCAATTCCAAATTAACAGGAACAATTGTTTGAAATAATTGGATATTTTTGTGCACAAATAATAATAACTAATCAATCTATATTTTAACTATACAATTTATAAACATCATTCATAAAAAAAAACCTTTCAGTTGCCGGTGGTTTCACTTTTCGTTATTTTCGTTTTTTTTAAAAGGGTAAACATACATTAATTAGATTTAAAAAAATTGAATCAACTAATTATCTTTCCATTCAGGAAATTACAGTTTTCTAATTATAGTAATGATTTAACCAAAGGATTGAAACTGAAGTGGTGAATTCTTAAGAGAATTAGTCGGTGGGAATGTTTTCAATGAGTAGAAAAAAGGACAAATGAAAAGTTAGAAAGATTCACTCTTGCTAGAATAAAGAGAGAAAGAGAAGGAACACGCAAGGGAGAGAATACTCAGAAAGAGGAATATGGATAGATAGATAGAGAGAAAAGAGAAGAAATTTTAAGAAAAAAAAGAGACAGAACAAACAAGGTTTTTTTAGCAAAATGTGAGAGAACCAAGAAAGAAAGTGATAAAAGATTCTCGAAAGTGAGAGAAAGAGAGAAAAAAAAGCACATCTTTTTTTTTATAATACACAAATCACCTTTTAAGAGTCAATGCGTCTTCATTATTTGCTTCGTTATAAAATAGTATACGAGTTATTTAAAGATTTCTTTGAAATTTATAATGTATTTTTTAATGACACAAAAATAATAAAGAAACACTCGTTTTTGTACTATTTGAAGTGTTATACAATATACAATATTTTGTTTAACTTAATTACATTCATCACACATTTTTTCTTTAAAATCTTACACTTTTATAACATACACGGGTGGTCAGTGTAATATATGTATAAATTTAGGGGTAGTTTGTGTAGGAGGGAGGGGTGGTTGGTGTAAGGACAAAGAATGGATGAATAGTTTGTGTAATTTTATTAAAACTCATGGGTGTGAGTGTAATTTACTCTTTATAATACTATCAATATATTTTCTCACTTTTTGGTAAGAATTTTTTCATGATTGTGACTATCTCTGAACAAACATATTGGGAATTAAACACTTAACATTTTTGATATTTTTGAAGATCTTCTTACGCTACTAAACAACGATGGAGGAAGAGAAAGAGGAGCTAGAAAAGACAAACAAAAAAAAAGAGAAGAAAAAGTTGATTGAGAAAGAGAGAGGAGATGGATTTCCAAAAGGAGGTAGAAGACGGAAAAAATAAGCAAAAGTAGATTGAGAAGGAGATAGGAGATAGGAGAAATGGGTCACGTGAAATAGTGAAAGAGAAAGAAGAATAAATATCATAATCTTTATTAATGTATAATCAAATTTTTTTTCAATTACATTTTTAATGATAAAAATATAATTTCATAGTAAATAAAAATATAAAAATATCATTAAATATTATATTATATTTATTATTATATGTCATTTGACTCTAAATCAAGGGAGAGAAAAACCAAGAAAAGAGGGAACCTCGGGTATTTTGTTGTTGTTTTCAAAATCAGCAGTCCACGTGTCAACTGTGTATAAGTAAGACAGTGCTACAGCACCAGAATTGGGGAATACTGTAGATTACAATTTTCATTATCTTTTTAGCTTATTACTATATACAGTAATTAATCCAAATGAGTCTGTGTCTATAAAAATAATTATGTTTCTCGATAAATAATAATTTCATATTCATATAATAAATATATAACTAAATAATTATTATTATACTATTTTCTTTAGCCTATTTTAATTTAATACTTAATTAACACAATTACAAAATATATACTTGATGATTATTATTATACTAAATATATAATTTCATATTCAATAATAAATATATAAATATATAACTAAATGATTATTATTATACTAATTTAATACTTAATTAACGTGAAAAACGAGAACCATTAATATAAGCTCGTTAATCTTATCAAAACAATCAAGATTAAAAGATAAATGCACATGATTATTATTTGACTAATAACTAAATTTTAATTCATTGTAAGGCCCAGATTTATTATTATCACAATTTTTATATAAGAATTGTTCTGAATTACTAGCTATAAAATTTTAACATTATTTTAAATATATCTTTAAGATTAATGCGCTCCATATATTAATTTATGATGCTTCATTGTTCTTAAAGATGATAAAATTTTCATAATATTTCAAATATCTCTTTGAGATTTGATGCAATGCAAACATTAGTTTCTGCTTATTTTTTTTTTTGAAGATGACAAAACTTTAATATCATTTCAAATATCTCTTTAAGATTTGATATGGTGGGGACATTAATTTTTGTTGTCTCATATTTCATCAACATGATAAAAATTTAATTATGTCTCAAATATCTCTTTGAAATTTGATGGGTTGGAGATATTACTTTCTACTGTTTCATTTCTATTGAAGATGATAATTTTTTTTAATTATTTCAATAACTCATTGGGATTGGATGCATTGCATACATTAGTGTATGTTGCTTCAATCTTTTCTCAAAGTGAATAAAATTCTAATTATATTTTTAAATCAAACAAATTAACATCAATCAATTTTTAAATTAAAATTATGTGGTCTTAATTTCTTTATTACACCCAGAGATACGTACGAGCAAAATAAACTTTAGTCACACACAAGAATAAAAATATAGTATTCTCTTTATCATTTAATTTTTTAATTAAATATTTTTTAAGGGTATAGAAAGTTTATGTGGTTAGAGAACGTACCGTTTTAATATGGGCAAATGAGGTGCTAAGTCACATGAACGGTACGTTTTAATTTTATCAAATTTGAGCATTAAAGAGAGTTTTCAACATTTTAACCATAAAAAACATAGTGACATTTCTAAATCTTCTATGAGAGGTTGGAATCGAGTTAACATCTTCCTAAGTCACAAAACTGATCTTCCAACCAAAAATCAGATTATAGTGATTATCATGTGGAAAATCATTTGACTCTCCAAAGTTGATGCTTCCATTTTTTTTTCCTTAAGTAATAATTCTGTAAAAACTTGTTTAACGATTCTATACAATGTTAACTATAACATTACTTGTTAATCTTATGAACCAACTATGGTGACCACGACATTGAATTACATACAAAATATCATTAACAATAGACAATCTTTAATACAAATATAACCAGATAATTTCAATGTCTTATATAATAAGATATTTAAATCTCCAATTAATATATATTTCATGAAATACATATACAAGTTAATCAACTAATCTCCGTCAAAATGTTCGAAGTCTTGTAGCTTGTGTTTGAACGGGAATCGGGAACACCATATTTTATAATGGAATGAAAAAAACTTTATTTTATAATTATAATAAATAAGCACCATATTAATAGGCGATTTATTCCATAATAAACTTGTTCGAGCTTTTGTAGATAGCATACACACACCAATATACATCAATCATTATCAGTCAACGGTGATGGCTAAAATTATAATTACAATCAATAAAATAAGAATGTGGATTTAAGTATACAAAAGTTAACAAATGGCTCCTCGAACACTACATGCAACCCAAAATATGCATGGTATGTTTCTCCATACATTATTTACTTCTTTAATAACCCTTCTGATTTACCTTTATATTTACAAAAAAAATCTTTATAAAAATCCTATCTAGGATTTTAAAAATTGTAATGCATTCCATATGGAGATAGATGATGAATAAGTAGAAATTTTTGAGTTTAATATTTATATACGTGATTGTAATAACCAGTTTAGTATGAAACAAAAATAAATGTATTGATCTTGTAAAAAAACTTTCAACTCAAAAGTATATAGATATTTAAATTTTCATGTATCAAACCCCTAATCATTCAATAATTCAAATTCAAACAAAATGTTTATATTTATATACTAATTTTCACACATTCGAATTTAAATATTTTAATAGTTTACTAATTTATTTAGTTATTTATTTATGAATTTCCAAGTATTTTAAACCTTTTTTAGTATGACTAATAAAAGTTTAGAATATTTATTTTTTCAAATATTTAATATTTCAAACAGTATCAAGTAAATTCAAAATTTCAAAATGGAATCAGTTAAAGTAATATGTTGACCTTTTTTCAAGTTCGTTATTTTTAGTTATTTTATTTCTAAAAAAATATATTAACATCTTATATTTTGAAATTCAAATTATTTATTTATAAATTTTAAGATTCAGTTTCCTTATACAGTTAAGTAGTTGCTATAAAAAAGTTATTCTTATCCTCTAACTTTATCACTACAAAATATACAATTTTCAATATTGAATATATATATATATATATATATATATATATATATATATATATATATATATATATATATACTACTTATAAAGAGAAAACTTCAAATAACTTCACATGTAACTTCCCATGGTATAATTTTTAAATACCTATTTTACCCTTCAGAATTTATAACTTAATATTTATGTACATTATTCATTCATCTATAAAATATTAAGTGATGCAGTTTTTATATTACAGTTTATCTGGGAACATGACAATTTTTCTTATGAATAATTAAATTATGAACATGATTGTATATGCATCACTTCATTAATATTGAACAATTACTCCAATTGAATATATGCAAATTACAATATATAATACAATTTATTGCATTACACATTTATTACATGTAGACTACACTTTATAAACGATAGGAAAGCGGATTGTATATAAAAGAGCTTGTTTAATAGAATATTTATTATCATAAATTTAGTGATTAATCATAAATTTAAATTTAATAGGATATTTATTAAATTTAGTAACTTATCATAAATTATTTTTTTAATATATTAGGACACATCATTATATTAATTTATTCTAGATTTAACTTTCTATTCGTTGACGACATTCTTATTTTCTAGTATTAAATATTTAATTTTATATATTTTATTTTAGAGAATTATATCATATTTTTGTTTTGAGTGTACACGATATTATAATTTTGTGATAAAAATATAAAAATGAATTAATATTATTAAAATTGCATTGGTAATTTGATATTTTGTTGTATGTAACTTCCGTTAATATTTTTTATTGTGTTGAAAAATATTGTAACTTTAGTTAATTAGAAAGGCAGAAAGTTTTAATATAATAACCTACTTACATGATCTTGAGAAATTTTTGTAAATACTATAAATTTTCTTTTAAGTAGTGGCAACTTTTAGCGATTGATAAATTCCATATCATCTTTATGCATAGAAAATGATAAGATATTTTGAGCATCAAATTTTGTCTAGTTACTTATAAAATAAAAAATATTAAATATATAACAAAAGCATATTACTTTGATAAAATATAATAAATATTATGGATAGTAGCAATTAAAATTATATTTGGCACACTTTTTAAGTTGAGATGCTATATGTCCAACATATGGATACACCTCACTCTCAAAGTAGGAGGAAAATAATGAAAAATAGTTAAAAGCCTTTAATAATTGAAAAGTAGTGGCAATTGTAATTGTACTTTCACTCTGCCTGAGTAGTGATGCAGTATCATCACACACACGGTTAAACATTATTTCTTATATTTGAACCTTAAAACTAAACTATGACAAGGGATGAAATATTCTACATAAAAACTATGTAGTCTTAATTTCTTATTATTCTTGCAAATACGTAAGAGTAAGATAAAATCTTGTCAAATGTAAAAATACATAAATAAAGCTTTTCCCACATATATAAATAAGTGAATAAATAAAATAATCAAACAACTTTGAGTATAAAAATAGTCTATGCATATAAATGGCAAAAATACTCATCACATGTTTACCCATAAAAATATGTGGAATGAGTACTCACAAAAGTAGTTAATCAATGATAGCGAATATCATGATATTCGGCCTATTGGTATCCACATATTTATAAATTTATTTTATAATTAAATATTATATATTATAATATTTTATAATTATATATTATATATTTTAATTTATAACTATATATTATATATTTTTATTTTATAATTAAATTTGTTTATTAGAATATTAGAATATAATGATAAATTTAACACATATAAGTTTTATTTTTCATGTAATAATGATCTTATATGTATTAATTGTTACAAAATATATACATATACACTTAAACTTAAAAAAAGTTGGGTACATGCATATACTCACTAACCACATCTACATTCAAATAGTACATGTACTAACACACGAAATCACTACTCCATGTAATTAACTGCTAATATCTTCCTCAATTTATAACCGACTTTCTAGTCAAGGTTTCAAATTTAAAGATCAATGTGTTTCAGAAATGACCAAAAATATATTTTTTTATATATTTATCGCGAAAATGTAATGTCAACTCCAATCCATCGTGTACCTAGTGTTCAACTAATTAAAAATTAGTGTGCAACAACTGAAGACTCCGCTGAGAGATATTTTTTAACAGAGTTATGTTGGAATTTCTAACAATTTATGGGTCACAAATATAATTCTATAATTGTGTTATAGCCATTATGTATTTAGCCAATATGTATATAAAATGGTCTTATGGATTAATTTGGTGGCTAAGGGCATATGTGTCATGAAATATTATAAGTGTAGATACATTCGGGCAATTTCTAATTTGATGAAGGGACTGAATTAGAATATTGCAACTTAAGTGGTAACCGTTAGTGTTACCTTTATGGGTTATGGTCCCCAGTTGTAGAGCAATGGGTTTTATTGAGTAACTGATGTTATAAGGGTTGGTTTATGAGGATATGTGACTTAAGTCACAAAACCAACATATATAGAGAAAGGAAAAGGCATAAGCCATAAGGTTCTCATTTTGACATTCAGGAACATCAGAGCACTCTCGTTCTCTCTGGATTCCCCTCTAGCGGAGCGAACGGAAAACCATCAGGCTCTAGCAACCGGAACATCCTACAACCCACATACCTCGGAGCATTCGGAATGGCAAACCAAGGTATGCGTTTTCTTCTTCACTATGAAACCAATTGGGGTTTTGTTCGGTCTGGATTAGGATTGTTCCATAAGGGTTTATGTATGGGCATAAACATTTGGTTTCGGAACAATGTCCTAATCATTCGGATTCAGGGATACGATTAGGATTAATCGGTAATATCCATCAAGTGGTATCAGAGTCACCCCAATTTGGTTCATATGTGAAATTTGGGTTTTTTTTTGTATGATGTTATTCATGTTTTCCCCAAATTGGGTTTTGTTTTGCAAAATTGATGATTGCTATAACATTATTTTGAAACATTAGCAATCATAATGCATTTTTTGGCTGTTTTGGGGTGAATTTTGCGAAAAAACCCGATGGAGAACCTTCATCTTCGTCAAAACCCTCGGGTAGACGAAGGGTTCTCGCTCAAGCGAGAAAACTGTCGCTCAAGCGAGAAAACTGTCGCTCAAGCGACATTGAGGCAGTAGCTGCAACAAAAAGTTTGGGTTCTCGCTCAAGCGAGAAACCTGTCGCTCAAGCGAGAAACCTGTCGCTCAAGCGAGAATCCTGTCGCTCAAGCGAGAAACCTGTCGCTCAAGCGACATTTAGGCAGTAGCTACGACAAAAGGAGTTGGGCTCTCGCTCAAGCGAGACTCCTCTCGCTCAAGCGAGACCCCTCTCGCTCAGGCAAGACCCCTCTCGCTCAAGCGAGATTCAGGGACATTTTTGGGGTCTTTTTCAAGTAAATTTATTGGGGCTTTGGTATCTTTATGCATTGAACATGGTTATGATATGGTTACCCGCTAAGTTGTCTGTTATTTCAAGTGAGCCAATTGAAGTGGAATGTCGCCAAAGTGACCTCTTTCATGGATATAACTCATAAGGAATATTAGATGTTGGTGTGTGTGGTTATTCATGCGGATGTTAGCTGGCCCAAAGGAAAGTTAATGTTTGGCCGAAGATCATACACACTGGCGATGATGAACATGTGATAATTATTCAGTTTTATACATGTGACTGATGAATCAATCCAAAGAGGGGTTCGTCAGTTGACATGTCTTATTATCAATGTTAATCATTGCAACAAGAGTACTACTTGCAGTTAATATTACTGTCCAAAGACTTGATATTAATGGTGCGCTAGGTATCTTGATTGGGACATACCATTGTTTATAGCATATTGATGATTTTAAGTTGTGAGCGTGTTTTAATATAGTGTCTTTTGTTCTATTCAGCACCGTCTATTGCTTCTATATCTGCAAATCTGAATTCGGTTCCGGTCCTCAATGGAAAAAATTTTGAGGACTGGAAAGAGAACATGGAAATTGTTCTTGGCTGCATGGATCTGGACTATGCATTAAGGGTAGAGCAACCACCACCTCCTTTGGAATCCAGCACCTCTGAAGAGAGGAAGAATTATGAGAGGTGGGAGCGCTCCAATCGCATGTGTCTCATGATCATTAAGCGCGGCATTCCAGAAGTCTTTAGGGGTACTGTATCTGAAAAGATATCAAGTGCCAAGTTTTTCCTTGCTGAGATAGAAAAGCGCTTTGCAAAAAGCGATAAGGCGGAAACAAGTACTCTGTTACAGAACTTGATTTCCATGAGGTATCATGGCAAAGGAAATATAAGGGAACACATTATGGGAATGTCCAATATTGTCTCAAAGCTGAAGGCTCTTAAGCTTGAGATGTCGGAAGACTTGCTCATCCATCTGGTCTTAATTTCTCTTCCTGCACAATTCAGTCAGTTTAAATTTTCTTATAACTGTCAAAAGGAGAAATGGACTCTTAATGAGCTCATTTCATTTTGTGTGCAAGAAGAGGAAAGGATGAAGCAAGAAAGGACTGAAAGTGCCCATTTTGCTATTACCTCTAAAGACAAGGGCAAACAGAAAATGATTATGGAGCCCAAGAATGAAGCTGCAAATGGTCCAGTGCAAAAGAAGCAGAAACAGGTTACTGTTTGTTTCTTTTGCAAAGAATATGGACATTTAAAGAAGAAATGTGAAAAGTATCACGCTTGGCGTGCTAAGAAAGGTACATTTCTTACTTTGGTCTGGACATTCAGGTGCATTATGGCACAAGCGCCTAGGTCACATTTCTCAAAAGAGAATTGAGCGTCTTGTGTCAGATGGGATCTTGGATTCCATTGACTTCACAGACCATAAGGTTTGTGTTAAATGCATAAAAGGTAAACAGACCAAACAATCGAAAACTGGTGCATATAGAGCTTCGGACGTCTTAGAATGGATACATACGGATATATGTGGGCCATTCCCTACGGCTTCCTGGAATGGTCAACATTATTTCATATCATTCATAGACGATTATTCTCGTTATGCATACATTTTTCTTATTCATGAAAAGTCCCAATCAGTGGACGTGTTCAAAACTTTTAAGGCTGAAGTTGAAAATCAACTCAGCAAAAGGATAAAGTGCGTCAGATCTGATCGTGGTGGTGAATACTACGGTAGATATGACGGTTCAGGTGAACAACGTCCAGGGCCTTTTGCCAAATACCTAGAGGAATGTGGTATAGTCCCACAGTACACTATGTCAGGTTCGCCTAGCATGAATGGTGTGTCTGAAAGACGAAACCGGACTCTTAAGGATATGGTAAGGAGTATGATTTGTCATTCTACCTTACCAGAGTCACTCTGGGGAGAGGCACTTAAGACTGCAGCTTATATTCTTAATAGAGTACCAACTAAAGCGGCTGCCAAAACACCTTATGAGCTTTGGACTGGGCGAAAGCCTAGTCTTAAGCATTTTCATGTGTGGGGATGTCCAGCTGAGGCAAGGCCTTATAGGCCTTATGAAAAGAAATTGGACTCCCGTACAGTGAGCAGCTACTTTATTGGTTACTCTGAAAAATCAAGGGGCTATAAATTTTATGATCCAAATTTAGGATCCATATTTGAGACGGGTACAACCACGTTCTTTGAGGATATTGAGTTTGAGGGGGAAGATAAAGTAAGAAACTTTGTCTTAGAGGAAGAATCGGTATCAATTCTAGATCCGATTCATATAGTTGCTTTTGATGAAGCAAATTTGGAACCTCTTCAAGACATTCTCCCTACTCAAGATGAGTTAGTAATTCATGAAGGACAAACTCAAATTCCTCAAGAACATGGACAAGAGTTGCAAGAGCCTATAACTTTGCGTAGATCCACTAGAGAAAGGAGGAATGCAATTCCAGATGATTACATCTGTTTTCTCCTGGAACATGAGGAGATGGCATTATGGATAACGATCCTTCAAACGTTCGTGAAGCCATCCAAGGTTCCAATTCGGAAAAGTGGATTGAAGCAATGAAAGAGGAGTATAAATCCATGCAAGACAATAAAGTTTGGGAACTTGTCCCATTATCAGAAGGAAAGAAACCCATTGGTTGCAAATGGATTTTTAAGACCAAGCGGGATTCTATAGGTAATGTGGAAAGATATAAGGCACGTCTTGTAGCTAAGGGTTATACTCAAAAGGAAGGGATTGACTATAAAGAGACTTTCTCTCCGGTATCATCGAAAGACTCTCTTAGGACAATCCTCGCTCTTGTAGCTCATTATGATTTGGAGCTTCATCAGATGGATGTCAAAACAGCTTTTCTCAATGGAAACATTGATGAAAAGATTTATATGGTGCAACCAGAAAACTTTGTGTCGGGAGACCCAAAGAATATGGTTTGCAGATTGACAAAATCCATCTATGGACTAAAACAGGCGTCTCGTCAGTGGTACCACAAATTTCATGAGGTGATTCTCTCATTTGGTTTTGAGATGAATTCAGTCGAGGATTGTGTGTATCACAAATTCAGTGGGAGCAAACACATTTTCTTGCTCTTGTATGTGGATGACATACTTCTTGCCACAAATGATGTGGGTACCTTGTTGGAAACCAAGTCATTTCTCTCCAGTAATTTTGAAATGAAAGATCTTGGTGAAGCTTCTTTTGTATTAGGAATTCAGATACACCGAGACAGATCTCAGGGTATTCTTGGATTATCACAGAAGAGCTATATAGAAAAGGTACTTAAAAGATTTGGCATGCAGAATTGTAAACCAATGGATACTCCAGTTACTAAGGGAGACAAATTTAGTCTCAATCAGTGCCCTAAAGGAAATCTGGAAATTCAGGAAATGCAAAAGATCCCTTATGCATCAGCTGTAGGGAGTCTAATGTATGCTCAAGTATGTACGCGTCCGGATATAGCGTTCATAGTTGGGGTTTTAGGCAGATATATGAGTAATCCAGGAATGGATCACTGGAAAGCAGCCAAAAGGGTCATGAGGTACTTAAGGGGAACAAAAGACTATATGCTCACATATAGGAGATCAGACCAATTAGAGATCATTGGGTATTCTGACTCCGATTTTGCGGGATGCCAAGATAGCAGACGATCCACTTCGGGCTATGTATATCTGCTAGCAGGTGGTGCAGTTTCTTGGCGCAGTGCCAAGCAAACTCTTGTGGCTTCATCCACAATGGCAGCAAAATATATAGCATGCTATGAGGCATCACATCAGGCGACATGGTTGAGAAATTTTGTCACTGGGCTGCGGATTGTGGAAGGAATTGAAAGACCACTAAAGTTATACTGTGACAAATAAGTCAGCCGTGTTGTTCTCCAATAACAATAGGAGTACAGCAAAGTCGAAACACATCGACATAAAGTTCCTAGTTGTTAAGGAGAAAGTACAAAGCAGACAGCTTTCCATAGAACACTTAGGCACTAACTCCATGATTGCGGATCCTCTGACAAAAGGTATAACACCCAAGGTCTTTCATGAGCATACTGCTCACATGGGTGTTCTACAGTGTGAGGATCATTTGGTTTAGTGGGAGTTAGAACGTGTATACACTTTTATGTTTTATGGAATTTCAGTATTATGTGAATACTTTGTATTCAAACTTCAGTTGATTAATCATTCGGTTTGGTATTCTGTCATTATGCTTTGTACAATAAGGTAATTAAGGATCTCACTAAAGTAAAGTAGGACCAGTTGAAAATTGACATGTAAAGACCATATTCATGTGATTTTCATGCTACACATTTCATGATGTATCTATGTCATTTGGTTGTGTCAAAGTTGGTGATCATTGTTGGATTAGTCATGATTGATATGACGAAGTTCACTGTGGTTCGATACGGAGACGGGACTAATGGACGGGATAATTTGGGTATGCCTGTGACATAATGGTATAATAAGCGCGCAATAAGGATAACACGTACGGTGAATCATATATGTTACCAGTGGGAGATTGTTGGAATTTCTAACAATTTATGGGTCACAAATATAATTCTATAATTGTGTTATAGCCATTATGTATTTAGCCAATATGTATATAAAATGGTCTTATGGATTAATTTGGTGGCTAAGGGCATATGTGTCATGAAATATTATAAGTGTAGATACCTTCGGGCAATTTCTAATTTGATGAAAGGACTGAATTAGAATATTGCAACTTAAGTGGTAACCGTTAGTGTTACCTTTATGGGTTATGGTCCCCAGTTGCAGAGCAATGGATTTTATTGAGTAACTGATGTTATAAGGGTTGGTTTATGAGGATATGTGACTTAAGTCACAAAACCAACATATATAGAGAAAGGAAAAGGCATAAGCCATAAGGTTCTCATTTTGACATTCAGGAACATCAGAGCACTCTTGTTCTCTCTGGATTCCCCTCTAGCGGAGCGAACGGAAAACCATCAGGCTCTAGCAACCGGAACATCCTACAACCCACATACCTCGGAGCATTCGGAATGGCAAACCAAGGTATGCGTTTTCTTCTTCACTATGAAACCAATTGGGGTTTTGTTCGGTCTGGATTAGGATTGTTCCATAAGGGTTTATGTATGGGCATAAACATTTGGTTTCGGAACAATGTCCTAATCATTCGGATTCAGGGATACGATTAGGATTAATCGGTAATATCCATCAAGTTAGTCCTAGACCTATTGATTGCATGAACCTTTCATCTTTTTTTGTTGTAACCAATATCATTGCCTTTGTATATATTTACTTGTTTTTATTAAAAAATATATCTTCGATGCTTTCAACAAAGAAAAAACACGAGAGGAATATATGCGTTTTGTTTTCATGTTATTTATTTATTTATTTTAATAACAAATATTTTATTTTTATTAAATATTATATAATTAATAATGATTACTAATTAATACTTTATTTTTATAATAATTTATTACACAATTACTGTTTTTATAAATGATAACAAATAGTCATTTTCTGTATACATAATGTCTTTTTTAAGATAAAGATTCACTTCATATATATCAAGTCAATCATACATCTTTTTTTAAGGCTTCAACATAAAATAATCATAATTTAGGCAAAGTTATCCAATGCTTATGCTAAGCTATTCTAAATAGAATTGACTCGCGGTGAGTTGTCGCTTGAGCGTTATCCTCTCACTCAGACGAGAGACAAACTTGTGCTTGGGCGACCACTTGACTTGGGCGAGAGATCCACAAAGAGTTTGGTCTTCAATCTGAAAATTATTATTTGAGCACTATCCACTCGCTCAGGCGAGAGGAAGACTGGGGCAAATATTCTTCTTCTCAACGAAACAAAAAAAAATAATGATGATGATTAAAATCAAAATTTGTCATCATTTTAAATTAAGATGCGGTATGACACATAAAATTACACTTCACACTCTTAAAGTAGGTGAACAAATAATGAAAAATGTTTAACCATCAATTTCAACCTTATGATATAAAACCCCTTTCAGGGTTGAAAAACATATGCAATTATAATTGTGCTTTCTCACCCTCCTTGGTATAGAAATATGGTTGTATTTCACTCTTTTATATTGAGGATGACATACTATGATTAAGGATAGTTTCTTCTCTTTGAACCTTAAAATGAAATAAACTAAATTAACAAAACATTTTTCTACTCATGAACTATGTACTCTTTGATTTCGTATTTTACAAATGGTGATACATAGAAGCAAAATAAAATATTGTCCAACAAAAAAAATAAAAAAGTTTCCTCTATAAATAAATGAATAAATAAATAAGATAATCAACAACTTTGGTATAAAAATAGTCCATACAATTTGTAATGATAGTGCCAAGTATGAGTGAACAAGGTGTCAATACATCCTCTTATCCTTAACCAACTATCAAGTTCCGGTTTCAAATTCAAAGACTAACACATTCTAAAAAGTAGCATAAATACGGTCCTTCTACTTTTTGATTGCAAAAATATAATAATGACATAGCTGGAATTAGGGGTGAGTGTGGGCTGTAACGACCCGATTTTCTACCATTGAAATTTTTTCATTTATTTTAATCATTTCTTACATACAGTCGTCACCCTCATTGAAAACTCTCAAGTATCACTCTTTGAAAATACTCTTTACCCTATTATATTATCATACAAATTTATGTTGCGGAAAAACATAATTCATTCAAATAGCATTTACCACATAAAACTAGTTATGGGTTTCCCAAAGTTATAAAGCTCATAACTACACATATCCGTATTAATCTAAACGGATTTACAGTCATCCCATAATGTTATCAAATTAACTATAACGTCAAGTAACAAATAGGACAAACAGGTTAACAAACACCAAAGCTTCTGACATGGGCCGGGTTGGGACGGGTTAAGGCTTGTCCTTACCCGACCCTAAATGTTGTTCGAGACATTTTTATGAACCCGGACCCGGCCCTAGACCCAGAGTTAACCCGACCCTAAATATTCACAAGGTCAGCCTTTAAACTCAGACCCGACCCTAGACCCGATTAAATATAACGTATATTCAATTTACATGAAGTCTTTTAAATATTATTTATTATTGTAAATATGTAATTTGACATATAAAATAATATATGTATATATATTATTAAACATGTATATATGATGAAAAATTAGATAATCAATGACATTTCCGACCAAAAAAGTACTATTACTCTGTATATATTTGAACAGAGATACATACAAACATCATGAGAAAGTGAAAATGGGACAGGTCGGGACGGGTCTTGTTTGGTCCCTACCCGGCCCTAAATATTGACTGAGTCTAATTTTTGAACCTGAACCCGACTCTAGACTCGATGAGACCCGACCCTTTTCAGGTCTGATCACGATCGGGTCATACCGGGTGAGCGGGTAGGGTCGAGTCCTGCTCACCCCTAGTTGGAATCAGGCCTAGATCCATTTATTTCATTAACCTAATAACCTTTCATTTTGTTATATTATTTTAATTAATATAATTGCATTTATTCCAATTATATATTTCTACTTGTGTTTTATTAAATAAAATAAAGTTTACATGCTTCCAAACTCATAGAAATAGAAAAACACATAAGAAATATAAGATATAAATTTTATTGGTGCCCTCCTCCTTTCTGATATCACATGTAGGTATGCATTTTCTTTTGATGTTCTCTTTTTATTAATTTATTTTAATTTTAATTTTTATTAATAAATATTTTTTATTATATAACTAAATAATGATTAATTTATTAATTTTTTATTTAAAATAATATTATAATAAATATTTTATTTTTAAAAATTAATTATGACTCATTTACTAAACTTGTTTTTATAAATAATAATAAATATTCATTTTCTTTAATAAATAACAGGCACGCAACTAAGCAACTATTATCCTTTCTCAATTAAACAACAAAATATACTAAATAGTGATAGAATGATAACGATTAAAATCACAGTTACCATCCATTAAAGTTGATATACAATATTAGACATGATAATGTAATTCACTCTCTTAAAGTAGATAAACAAATAATGGAAAATGGTTAATCATTTATTTAAACCAGGCAATATAAAAAATATTTAAGGATCGTTAAACAAACACAATAATAAATTATAATAGTTCTTTTACTCTCCATAAGTTGAGATGTGATATAGGATATACAATTGTACTTTACTTTTTTTAAGTGAGGATGACAAATTACGATTAAATATAGTTTCTTCTATTTGAATCTTAATAAACCGAACCATAAAGACAATGTATTTTTCATTTTCTATTAGCCATGAGAATATGTTAGGGGCAAAATAAAATCTTCAAACAAATAAAATAATAAAGTTTTTCCTTTGTATATATAATCAAACAATTTTGAGTATAAAAATAGTTCATACAATTAGTGATAGTATCATATAGTATTTGAGGACATTTCACTAATACCTACCTCGGCTCGGAACCAACTCTTTGAGTTTGGGTTTCGAATTCATAGACCAACACGTTCTAAAAATGAGTATAAAGAGGAAAAACTGATTCATGAGTCTAGTTGTGCCTCCATTTTCGGTTGAACATTAGATGCACAACGAGTTGGAGTTGCCACTATATTAATCGAAAATCGAGATGTGACTGCTAGTGTTAGGGTTGTAAATCCCTAATAAGTATTGAAGAGAACTAATTATCTAAGAACTAAAATTAAAAGAAAATACTGATTTTATTCATATCATTTGAATGAGGTTTAACATTGCTTAAATAGTACTAAAAACTAATTTATGGATTGATAAATCTAATCTTAATCTCATTATTTGAAAAGTAAATCTAAAGATAATTTAAATATAATCTTATCATGATCTCCTCCTAATTAGATAAGATAATATTTAAATTTAGGATTATACTCCTTCAAAACTAATCTAATCATAATCTTTAAATTTTATTGGTAGTTGAATTATTCTCTTCGATTTGGATGAATCAGGGCTCAGACGGCTCAATAGCTAGCTGGACTCGGGAGTCAATTTTTCTTCTTTATGTCAAAAATTGGGGTGCGGTAGTAAGCTGGACATATGTTTGACAATTACATCAAAATCCTGAATGGCAAGATCTTAGTTTCAGATGATATTAGTAAGTCCTATTCATCGTGACTTAAAGACATAAATCGTGTTTCATTTAGAATAGGGTTCATAGTTGTTACTCGACTTTTTATATATTCTTTTTAATTTTTTGAGATGAATATATATTAATTACCTATTAAGTGGTTTTTAATTAATTCATTTATTTTTCAAAAAAGAAATAGTTTAATAGACGCAATTAATTTGTTATATTTCATAAGATAAGTTAAATAATGCAAAGGAATAATAATGTTGAGACGTGGGAAGCCAGGTGTCTAGTTTTTTAAATTTATTAATGAGTAAATTACATTCACACTCCCTAAGTTTTAGAGAAATTACACAAATTACTCATTATTATTTTTTTCCTTACATGAACCACCCTACCTCCTACACGAACCACCTCTAGTTTTGTATATATATTATACTAAATACGCATGCGTGTTATAAAAGTGTAATATTTTAAAATAATGTGTGGTGAGTGTAATTAATTTAAACAAAATATTATACATTGTTTAACATTTCAAATAGTTGTTTATTATTTTTTTGTCATTATAAAATACATTAATAACTCTTATAATATTTTGTAACGAACCAAATAATGAAGATGCATTGACTCTCATATTATTTCAATTTGTTTACACAATATACAATATTTTATTTAACTTAATTACACACGCCACCCGTTTTTTGTTTAAAATATTACACTTTATATTATGCAGGGGTAGTCAGTGTAACATATTTACAAAATTAGGCGTGGTTCGTGTAAGTTTAAAATATGGAGGGGTGATTTGTGTAATTTCACTCAAACTCATGAGGTGTGAGTGTAATTTACTCTTTATTAAATACACAAACTCGCATAAGGTTCATTTACTTTTTAATTAAACAAGCCTAATCCATGTACTATTCTAACCATGGGCTTTACAATGATTTTTTAGACCTTAATTAGGATACATAATTACTTGAAGGCTTCTCCTATCTATCTTATAATAAGTATTCATCATATTAACTTTTTATCATATCAACACAAAATCAAGTTCATGGTTTCAATTACTTATCTAACTTATAAATTTCTATTATAGTTAGACAACAATTATATATACTAGCATGTCGACAAATATTTCGTGTCTACCAATCTACATTCTTATTTATTATATTAAGTATTCAATTTTTATATATTTTATTTTATACAATTAGAAATTTTTTGTATTAATAGTATTTTATGTTAAAAATGTATTTATTATAATGTTCAATTTAAGGTGAGATATGTGGTTAATGATACTTATCTAGGATTATATGATTTTTTTTGTAGAAATAAAAAATGTAAGGGAAAAATAGGAAATTAAAAATTACATCATAGTGGTAGTTATTTCATGTTTTGGCTTTATATATCTACTAGCGTGTCGACAGACACTTCGTGTCTGCCGACCCACAATCTTATTTTATTATATTAAGTATTCAATTTTTATAGATTTTATTTTATATAATTAGAATATTTTTGTACTAAAAGTACTTTATGTTAAAAAATGTATTTATTATAATGTTCAATTTAAGGTGAGATAGGTTGTTAATGTGCTAATGGTAGTTACCTGGGATTATATGATTTTTGTTGTAGAAATTAAAAAAATTAAGGGCAAAATAGGAAATTTGAAATTACACCATGGGTAGTTATTTCATATTTTTGCTTTATATATAGCATGGATATTTATTTATATTTATACTATATATTTATACTATATATTTATACTATATAAAGCAAAACATAGTGTAACCACCACCATGGTATAATTTTAATTTCTCTATTTTTCCCTTAGAATTATTTTATTTTTACAAAAAAAACCATATAATACAATATAACTACCAATCTCTCAACTTAAATTGAACATTACAGTAAAGATAAAAACTATAATATAAATTACGTTGAACACAAAAACATTATAATTTGCCAAAATAAAATATATAAAAATTGAATATTTAACATTATAGATGGTGGATTGGCAGACATGAAATATCTGTCGACGCACTAGTATATATAAAAGAAATTGTACTCCAATCATATTTAAAAGAAAAAATTGAAATTTGATAATCTTATTGCACATATAGTTTTTCATTGAAGCCTTGGAAAAATTTAAATTTAAATTACGACATTAATATTTATTAATCATTAGTAAATTTACCCGTTAACACATCATATATCACAAACAATACATGATTCATTGAATATAATCTCAAGAGTTTAATATGTATAAGAAAAGTTTGATATTTTCTCCATATAATATTTCCAATTATACATTTTTAGAGTTTAAAATTTTATGTGATATAAGTGTGGAAAATTTATAAGATTATTATATCATTCATTATCTATAAATATTATTTTTATTTAAAAACCAATAGTAATTAAACTACGAATAATAAATCATATGGGTGAAAAACCTTTCACAATCAACACATAAATACATTGACATTATTTTATGCATAGTATTTTGTCTCTTAATTTTAATAATATTATCCTTGATATTTTATATATTTATAACTCAAAATAAAATAATAATATATATTATGGATAAAAATAAATTAATACAAATAATCACAGTTTATAAATAAAGATCACAAAAAGACGTCCCACAATAACAACTCGTAAATAATAATAAGTATCAAAATACCACTTATGTCTATTTAAATATTCATAAACTTATTCTTAATTAAATATTACATAATACTTACATTTTATAAGGAAAGAAATGTATGTATTAACAATAATAAGATATATATATACCATGATGACATTATTAATATATTATCATTATCTATTATACAAAAATTTAAATAAATAAATGATAAATAATATAATCAGGATATATAAATCCTTATACGATAAGTGCATAAATATTAGTATGTTTTATAATTACTAGCATGTCGATCGGCATTTCGTGCTTGCCAACCCATATTCTTATTTTCCAGTATTAAATATTTATTTTATATATTTCATTTTAGAGAATTATATCATATTTTTTGTATTAAATGTACATGGTATTATAATTTATTTATTAGAAAAGTATGAGAATGAATTGTGAAATTAAAAATTACATTATTAATTTGATATTTTAATATACATAACCGGTAACTTCTTCTAACTTTCATTGATGTTTCTTTTATTGTGGGGTAAACATGATAATAATAGTTAATTAGAAGAGCAAAATAAGCAACAAAAAATTACACCATACAGGTAGTTATTAGATGTTACATAAATGATGTAATTTTCCAACTAATAAAGCCAAAATATCTTATAACTACCTATATGGTGTGTAGACGAACAAATTTATCATATACTATATATTATTATCCATGGGTTGAATTGAGTAGCATTCTGAATTTGTGCGAACCCCAATTTCTTCACTTATTCATCACACGATAGTAGTTATTTCATGTTTTGACTTTATATATTGTATAAATATAAGGTAAAATATCTTTTTTATTCTAATTTTAGTATTAAATTAAATATTCTATTTATGACTCAATTTCATTTACTCATTTGAATATTAGATTCCCTTTTAATTCCATCACCTACTATATTAGAAAGTATCTTTTATATTTTCCAAAATATTTATTACATTCTTTTCTTTATCACTTTCCTTCATTCTTTTCTAAGTCTTGTTTAAGAGTGATATATAAAATCGTAAAAAATATTAAATTTTTATTTGTAACAAAATTGTATTTCTATTATAACCTTCACAATACTTACCTATTATTATTTTTATTTCTCTATAATAATAAATTTAAATATCTAATTGATAATTAAATAATTAATATTGTTTTGAATTTTGAAAAAGACTGTTAAATAAAAATATTTTTTGTAGAAGGAATGACACTTATAAAAATGGAGGAGGTAAGTGTTAGATACCACTCACGTTGATATTTATTTGTCTATTCTCAGTAATTTTTTGATCTTTTTTATATCTTCGGTTTAAAAGTTCAATATGTATTAATTATTACATTTCATGTCTTGTTTAATACTTTATTCCATAGTTTTGAAAACCGTGCCGTACCGGCCGGTTCAACCGGAAAACCGGTGAACCGGACCCCTAACCGGTACGGTACGTATGTTATACCGCATATGCAATAGAACCGGTCAAAACCGGTGAAAACTGGTAAACCGGTTTAAACCGGTTGGTTTGTACATTATTATTTTTTTTTTTTTAAATTTCAAATTTTCAATTCTTCACCAATTCTTCAACTTCAATGATTGATACTTGGGTCATTTAATTGTATTTTGCGTTTGTTAAGTGATAATTTTGGATAAATATATGTTTTGTACTTTAGACTTTGATTTTATTAAAGACTTAATGTTGTTTGTTTGTGTGAATTTGAAGTAAATTATGAATATGGATTATAAATATGAATATCTACTTATTTGAAATTTTTTGTTATAGGTTTACATATATATATAAGCAAGTATGTCCGGTTTAACCGGCATGCGGTTTAATTACTGAACCACTGGTTGAACCACTATACCACTATACCAGTACCCTAACCGGTTTGATAACCGGTACGGTTTTAATAACATTTCTTTATTCACGGAAGTGGTTCAAAAACATTATTGAGCACACGGGAAAAAAAATATTAGGAGGAACATAATAAATGTTATCTAAATAAATATAGTTGTCCTGTCTTGGAAAATGATATATTAGATAAAAAAACATAATTTTTTATTATCTAAATTAACATAATTATTATATTTTTTAAAGTGTTGGTTTTCTAGTAGAATGAGGAAATAGTAATATACGATGAAGATAATTATTTTTGTGGTTTACAATGGGCATTATTTAAGGAATCTGGTTAAATTCTAAACACATATAAACTAGGCCTTTGTATAGTCTAGTTACATTCTAAGTGCCAATTTGAAGAAAGAGTTAATCCTTTGTCATCATCAATGTTGAAGCAAAACCATTCCATAATGGCTCTTCTCCCTTTGTTTCTTGTCCTCGCCATTTCAACGGGTATGTATTTCTAAGCTAAACATAAAAAATATTGTCCTATGATTTAAAATGGAATTAAAGTTTTATTGTATGGTAACTATGTAATTAATGTTGCAGAAGAAGTGGAAGGGGCGAAACTATTTGTTTTTGGGGACTCATATCTTGATACAGGGAATTTCCTAACCTCAGCATCTTATAAGTCTCCATATGGAATAACTTATCCTGGTTATCCTGCTGGAAGATTTGGAAATGGTCGTGTCCTCACAGATTACCTTGGTAACTTTCTTTTCCCTTGTTTGCTTTATTTATTTGATCTCTTTTTGTATTAGCAAGTGTATAAAACACTTTATTAAAAGGAATTATAACATGAATAATCATATGTTGTCCTAAATCATATCTTGTACCAATGGAGATATGTTATGCAATGTCGTGAAATCCGAGCCGGAAGAGCTTCCGTATTAGGTCTAACCGGTTTAAACAGTTAAATTGTCCGCTCGAACCGGATGATTTTAAATATAATTAATAATTTTTATCTATAAATATATAATTATATATAAGTGTAAAATTTTATATATTTAAGAATTTTACATAACTATATTGAATTAATATCTCTCTATCTTTACTGAACCGAAATAAAACAAATGTTTAGAGTAATGTTCCATTTTTTTATATTTTAAGTGAACCGTCCGGTTTTCCCTTGGGTTATTTCGGCTTAACCGGGTTTAGCATGGTCGAACCGAAATTTCTCCGGTTCAAAGCGGTCCAACTAATCATTCAGTTAAGACTACAAAACCAAGCCGTTTTCAAGTCCGGTCAGCGATCGAACCGGTCAGACTGTCCGGTTCAGTCCGATTATCACAACACTGATGTTATGTCAATTAAAAAAATTAAAGATTCATTTTTTAACATATTTTTGCTTCATTATCATTAATTAATGCAATATAAGATTTAGGATATGGTTTAAAACAACTATTGTTCTTATAACGTTAGCCGTGAAAGTCTAAAGCTTGAATTTTGGTCTATGATTTTCCAGTACTTCTAGTCAGTTTGGTACATGGGGTAACTACATAATTATTTTGTTAGAGATAATGTTGAATAATGCATAATAAAATATATTATTAAACTTTTGATGATTATGTGTTTTTGTGGTTCACAAATGTTTTGTATTAATAAGGTAAGAAAGGTACTATAAAGTTACACATAGACAAAACAAAAGAAGAAAAGTAGGGATGACAACAAAATCTGATTCGTGATATTCGTGAAAATATTTATAATGAATACTCGTAAAAATAGTTTATAAATAGATACGAGTATTATGATAAACGTCTCGCGGATGCATGCGTATTCATAAAATTATTTTTTAATTAAATATTTTATATATTTTAATCTATTAATATTATTTTAAGATTATTTTTTATTTTATAATTATTTCATAATAAATTTTAGTAATTCGACTATAAAACCAAAAAAATTATCATATACATATCATATTATTTAAGTAATAATTATTTTTATATATTCATTATTATAAAATATATCAATATATAATTAAATTTAAAAACTTATTGGGTATCGCAAATTGTACCGGTAGGTTAGCACTACTCGTGTCAGCCCAACACCATTGCCGTCCCTAAAGAAAAGAAATGAAAATGAAAAGATTCTGTTAAATATTTATATTTTTTGTATAAAGATTTTTTTTTGTTTTTTCTTCATTTGTCTCTATTGAAGGTTATAAGTTATAACTGTATTTTTTTTGTCGTTTAGAATATTAATTAGTAAACAATATTAGATGATGTCAAAATTATAGTCTTATAATACGTTTTTATATAAGCAAGATAAATGTCTTATAATAAGAATGTGGAATAAGATAGAAAATTATATATTAAATTGATATTTTTAATGAGGAAATTATTAACCAAATTAACTACAAGTAAATGATGTCTTAGCTGGATATAAAAAATAATAATAAATTATGTTATTTAATTATTTCTTGTGAAAAGGATAGTGTTTATGAAAATATTTCTTCATAATTGATTTGACACGTTTATATGACATGTGCTCAATCTTCTAAAATCTTTCCATTCCATTTTCACTATTACTTCTTTTCTCCTTCTCTTCCCCATTCCCTTAAGTGTTCTAGATTCTCACGGACACTGACACATATCTAAAGGACAAAGTAAGGAAGGGACATGGGGTAGGCCATTTAAGATAATCTTTAGAGCTTGTTAGCATTTTCACTTTTTTAAGGATAACTTGTTTGATTTACATTATTCATGTTTTCTTTTAAAAAGGATAAATTTCAAAGGATGATTTATTCATGTTTTCTTTTAGAAAGGATGATGAACTATTACATAACCTCATCTCAGTCACATCTATATCATTCATTTGGAATAAATTTATTTAATTTTTAAATCATAAACATATTAGAATTTGGTTTGGTTGATTCAATTGATCTTTAATTTAATATATTCATTACCTAATTTTGACTAATATGGTGTATGTATTTATTATATACAGCTTCTTTTCTGAAAATTGAAACTCCCACATCATATGCATTGAAAAATTCCTCAAATCTACAAAATGGTGTGAACTTTGCATTTGGAGGGACTGGAGTTTTCCAGACTAGGGTTGATGGACCAAACTTGACTGCCCAAATCGACTCATTTGAACAACTAATCAAAAAAAATGTGTATAACAAATCTGACGTGGAGTCCTCAATTGTTGTTGTGAATACCGGTGGCAATGATTATATAACATTCATACTAAAAGATAGGAACCTATTTGTATGTGGCTAATTTACTCTAATTTGGTTTTCTGCATTTACTAAATTGCTAACTAGTTTTCATTTAAGGAAACTTGACCTAAAGTAAATAGTATTTCCACACAAAATTTACTTATTTAGACAAATTTGGAAACTGAATGTTACATAATAATCAAAGTGTAGTAACATGTAATATAAATGTCAATAACATTCTTGTTTTTCTATGTGGTAGGGAATAGCCAATTACATCAAATCCCTTGTGAACGAATTGACCGCAAATCTTAGACGTATTCGTAGCTTGGGGGCAGAGAAAATAGTTGTGTCGCTATTACAACCTGTTGGATGTTTGCCTACAATTTCTGTAGCATCCTTATACCGTAATTGCATTGACCTTCTTAACAACGTCCCCAAAGATCACAACAAAATATTACTTCAAAATGTGGAAGATCTGAATAAGGAAAGTGAAAAATCAGTTATCAAGACACTAGACCTCTATAACGCTTTCCTCTCTGCCATAGAAGATGTGCAGAAAAGTCAGAAAGGTAACTTCCTGTATGCCTTAGTTAATCAGTAATCACTATATATTTTTGGGATTATAAAAAAAACATTTTTTTTTTTGGGTAAAAGCGTATTTCAATTAAACATGCTCATTTTCAACTATTTATTTACATGTATTCATTATTTTGAACTCACCATGTAAACACATACATCATTTTAGAATATGAATCCTCTCATACGCCTCCAATATAGGTGATATTGAACATAGCAGATTTTAAATTGTTTTCAATTAAAGTTTTTTTAATCTTTAAATTATTTTGGGTTTCACATTCCAGTATCGGATTGTCCAGTACTGGAGAAGATCCCAATCCATTGTTCTGCACAATTTTATTTATTTTGTCTCATTTTCACATTTTTATTCTAGCACCTGAAACCAATATGAGGTGTGTATTTGATGCTTATATACATCAAGCATTATATTCATTATAAATTCTATTAGTTTGTACCTTCTTTTTTCTTATTAATAAAACATAAGCCATATGAAAATGGTAATAATGAAAGGTGGGGCTAAGATACTTATAATAATAGTAATATTTAAAGGGGTTTGTTAAGATGAATAAGGTGTTTTTTCAAATGTTAGTGTTGTGTATCAAAAAAATTCATACATAAACTAATATATATCTAACTGAAAAAACATCTTAGTTATATTAGAAAAACTTATATTCACAAACCCCATATTTGATTTAGGAAAATCTCCTGATGATGAATTCTATTTTTCTCCATTGGGTAGATAATTCAACACTAATGAATCCACTTGAACCATGTTGTGCACCACTCACAGCTGGATTTGAATGTGGAAAGGTGGATGATAAAGGAAATAAGAAATATACTTTATGTGAGAATCCAGAGCTTTCATTCTTTTGGGATACTGTTCATCCTGCTCAAAACGGTTGGTTTTCTATCTTCGAGAAGTTGGAAACTTCTCTAAGCCAAATTATTGGGACAAATTAACTTCTAATCATTGTGGAATTGTATTATTTTAGCATTCTCATCTTGGTGAAATCTTAGTAACAATATGGTTGGGTTATCATGTAGAAAATCAACTTCAATTGAACATTAATATCCAAAATTGAGGCTTACATGTCATTTTTCTTTACTAATAAATTTAATAATAAATTTGTTTATTAATTAATCTAGTTATATAAATTTATCTCCGATATTACTTGTCAATCTTAAGAATAACTGAACCAAAATGGATCTTTATGAAGAAAGGGGCATATATTCAACATTTAAGTGAGTTTTAAGCGTACATTTCACGACATATTAAGTGTTTACTTGAGTGCAGTGTGTCAGTGTGTGAGGAATTCTACAGACCTTTTGTTGAAAATAAATTCTCACCCCAAAAGCTACAAATAATAATAGTTAAATAGAGTGTTTACATATAATAAATTAAAGCATGTAATAATTCTAAAAAATTAAACAAACAAAAATTGGGTATTTAAGTTCATAGCGGCTCTGAGCCTAACTCTTCTATGTGTTCCCACGGGAGTAGTTAGTTATCGCGACTTGATTTTTTACTGGAAGATCAGCTCTATGACTTAGGAAAAAGCGAACTCGATTTCTACATCTCCTAAAAACGTAGAAAACTCTATTTATGCTCAATTTGGATAATATGGTGTGTATGCAAGAGTTCTGAGGTCAAGAATCGATTACGGATCAAAGAAAGTATTAACACCTCGTGTGCATGTAATAAAATGATACGCTCGCTAATCACATTGACTTTTATACTCCTAAACATTTATTAACATACAAAGTTAAAGTTTGAGACTAGCAAGTTACCCGTGCATTCGCACGGCTAGTAATTTTTTGTCGCATGTTTAAGAATACAAATATTATATGTGCATATATGGTTAAAATCACACATATTACTTGTGTATTCGCATGATTAAAAACACATATACTACTCATGCATTCGTATTGTTAAGAAGACACATGTAACTCATACATTTTACTGGTTAAAAACAAACATGTTACCCGTACATTCGCATTACTAAGAACACACATGTTACCCATGCATCCACATAGTTAAAACACATATGTTATCCGCACATTCACATTTTTAAGAATACATGTGTTACCTATGTATTTGTCTGTTCAAACACATAAGGAAAACAAATGTCAATTTCGAATTTGAAGGATTATCCACTTATCCACATAGTAGAGTTTTTTACATGTGCAAAAAGCGATATTTTTTGTCACATGGTTAAGAACACACATGTTATACGTACATTCATATAGTTAAAAACACACATGTTACCATGCATTCGCAATGTGATCACACATGTTACCTGTGCATTCGCATGATTAAGAATATACATGTTATATGCGCATTCACGTGCTTAAGAATACACATGTTACTCGTGCATTCGTCTGATTAAGAACACACATGTTACTCATGCATTCTTATGGTTAAGAACACATATGTTACTCGTGCATTCAAATGGGACGAGTTGATTTTGACGCATATTTAGAAGCATGTAAGTAACAATATTATTAAAATATATATTAGTAATATTGTGCAATAATTTGATAAAATAAATGAAATATATAAACACACAAACATTGTAAATACAAAGACGCACAAATATATATATTAGGATTATTTAATGTTTTGATAAAAGCTAATTTTTATTCACTAGTGTTTATCCCTCTCATGTCCTAGATGACAATTTTGTTTTTTAATTAAATCTCATCATTCAACTGAAAGTTCTTCATGTCAGGCAAAAAAAAATCATTTTCAATTCCTCAATTCATTTAAAAAAGAATAAAAATATATATACACAATAATGGTACCTTGTGAGTTGATATAGTGAAAACAAATTATCAAACAACAATGAGATATTGCACTTACTCATTTTAGAAAGATAAAGGAAATAATATAAACAAGATAGTGTTTGACTTAAAAATTATGAACTATTAACACATAAATAATATAGTGTACAAAATAATATGTTATTAATATACGATATAATTTTTATTTTAAATTTTAGCTATTTATCATTAATAAGAATATGGAGTAGTATTCATCACATCTCCTATAATTATATTAATTAAAACTTTAAAAGGTTTGGGTATTTTAGTAATTATTTTTTCATCATTATTAACAACATAACACATTACATACTCTATATACTTTTTTATTATTTTCAAGTTAATATAAATACACCAAGAATATTCTTGTTGTATGGATATGCGGATTCTAGGAATTGCATAAAAGGTAATTACAAGAAACATGTTGTGATTGATTTTTTATTTATAAACATTGTAGAAGGCTATCCACAATCATTCATTTTTCGTCACACAAATAGATAAATGTAATGGAAACTGTTATGATTCATCAAATTTCACCTCATTTTTTTGATAAATAAAAATTATATTAAATAAGCACAAGGGGTGCCTACCCAATACAAAGAAATCAACACTTCTACTTTGTAGAGCACATAGTCAGACAAACTTTCGGATCCATACATCAATTAGAAAAAGATAAATAATTACAAGACATAAAAGAAGATAACCACATCCATGATCTTATTCGAATAAGATCAATAATATGCACATAGCTCGACACTTTCTCCAAAAAAAATAACCTCATTTCTCAAAATCCAAATAGACCATACCATCGAGAACCAAAACATTCTCCAAAGCTTTGCACAATTACCTTTTTGGATTGATTCATGGGACTTTAGAGAATCCAAAACAGAAGACTGATTAATAACTGAAGTCTGGAACCATAAATAAATTCCTTTCCAAACGCTAGCAGCAAAATCACAAGAAAGAAGCAAGTGATCAATGTTCTCCACATGATTATTACTGAATATGCACAACATATCGTCTACCCTCACAATAACATTTCTTTTAAACAATTCATCATTTGTTGGCAACCTCCTTCTGATTAACTTCCAAACAAAACAATGAATATTTAAAGGTACACAATTAATCCACCAATTTTTTAGCTCTTTACCTATAGTAGATTGTTGGTGATTCAATTGAATCAGGTACGTCGTATTAACCACATATTCTCCAGATCCGTCTAGACACCAACGCCACCTATCAATGAGACATATTTTACAAGAATGATGCCTAATCAAGTCATACAAGTTCTGAGCCAAATAGTCATCTCTACCGAACAAACTTCTCCTCCACACAATTTCCCAATTCCAAACATCGTTACTCCAAGTTTAGATGACCTATCCTTAAGTGTCATATCCAAGAATCATCAGCTAGGTTAATGGTAGAGAAGCGACTAGGATTCATGGCACTTAAGCTTACTTGGAAGGTTCTGTTTTGAGCTAATGGAACTCTCATAACCTTCTAATCAACTGCATCAAAAATTTCTATGACACCATTTAGTGTATTGATGGAAAATCCTCTTTCAAGTAGTTGTACCACACCTCACTGTTTTCAGCTTCTTGGTTGGTAGTCATCATAAGCATGATTGGTAGTTCCTTAAGGCTTGTTTCATTATCCTCCATGACCATGTGTAGGGATAGCAGTGGCTACCCGAATCTGCGGATACCCGTAAATAATACTTGCAATGGGTCGGATCTGGATCCAGGTTTTGGACCCGTGTGTAATTGAGACATGTGATTCTAAGACCCGCTCATAGATGGGTCTGGGTCCGGGTAATGAGGTACCCAAACCCGTAGATATATATAGCAACATAATTGTAATATCATGTTAATCTATATTGTAATATCATATTAATCTATAATTATAATATCATATTAATTCATAAATATGATTGTTAATTTTGTTGTTAAGATGTGGTGTTACATTGTTAAGCAATGATATTATGTTGTTAATTTATATGTATGATGTAATGTTATGTAAATTGAAGAGTTATTACTAAATAAATTTTTCATCATAATGTTGAAGTTGTTTTCAATGTTTGTTTGAGTAAAATGAGTTATGTTTAATAGTCAAATTAAGTTGGGTTTAAAACTTTAAATTAAGTTTTATAGTTTTGTCTTTTGTTGATTGTCTAAATAACATATAAGATCGTTGAAAAAAAATATATAAGTGCATAAATTACTTACATATAGTGTTAATATTTTTGAATTTATGGTCACCCATGGATCCATTGGGTCCAAGGACCGAATGATAGTATACCCAACGGGTATTAGCATGTCTGGGTCCCAAAATGAAGCAACAAGGCGGGTCCGGGTAATGCACTACCCGGACACATCCAGACCCATTGCCATTCTTAACCATGTGTGCTTCACTTGATTGGTTTCCTCTTTGAGTGTTATGACTAAATGATGTCATGCACTCATTTGCATAGTGACCAGTCTTGTTGCATTTGAAGCACTTAATTCTGCTCTTGTCCACCTTCCTTTTTCCACCTCTTTAAGCATTACTACTTCTTTTGTTGGAGCTATCAGATTGCTCTTGATCTAACCTCATCTGACCTCTGTAGGAACCAGATCTTTGGTATCTTCCTCTATTCCAAGCATTGTGAGTTCCTTTTGAACTGAAGTTGCTCCTTCTTGGTGCTTGAGTTAGCAAGACTTGACTTTCAGCAAGCTTCTCCATGGTTCATTCATTGAGCTTTTGCTCATGTGCTTCTAAAGATCCTTGCAATTCCTCCACCTTCAATTGTCGCCTCATGGTCTACAATCTGACCTTATTGAGTTGTGCAGCTCATTCACTACACTTCTCCAAGATTCCCATGCTTCTTGTGAAGTTGCGGCTCCTGCAATCCTCTCAATATTGTAATATTTCTTCTTGTTTTCCTTGTAAGCAAGCATTTGAGCCTCAGTGAGATTTGCAGGAAACTCTTGGAACCCATCTTCTACGAGTTCACTTACTTCTTGGTAGCCTAGGATGGCCTTCATTTGCACACGCCATTGATTCTAGTTCTTTCCATTAAAAATAGGGAGTGTTGTTGAGAAGCTTGCATTGCTTGAACCCATTGCCTCTTTAACCTGAGCTCTTGATACCAGATGTTGGAGAATGAACAAAACAAAAGCAAGAGGAAGAGGATGATGAAGAAGAAGCCAAGAACAAGAAAGAAGATAAAGAGAAATCGTGCATAATAGAGAGAGAAGAAAGCTTTGAGAGTATATGTGAATAATGCCTCTTGTTATTGAATATGAATTTTCAAGTTTTGTACATTGATATTTATAGTTGTTTATTTAAGTAGAAAAACTAACTGAGTTTCCTAAAACAGAAACTATCAAACTAACACTTAAAACCTTCAAATTTAGATCAAACTTCAACATTATTTAAGAATGATTTAAAAATCCTAAACAAATATTTAAGTTTTTATTTATAACAAAATTGTTCTTTTATAATACCCTTCACAATTACTTACCCATTATTATTTTTCATTCTCTATACTAATAAATTTAAATATATAAGTGATAAATAAGTAATTAATGTTGTCTTGAATTTCAAGAAAGACTGTTAAACAAAAATATTCTAGTAAGAATGACACTTATAAAAATGGAGGAAGTAACTGTTAGATTACTAATGACGTTCATATTTATTTGTCTATTTTAGATAATTTTTTAATATTTTTTATTTGTTCCGTTTAAAAGTTTAATCTGCATTAATTGTTATATTTCATGTCTTATTTAATACTTTATTCGCATAAATTTCTTTGTTCTTATACGTTTTTCCTATTTAGAAGCATAATTGTGTACTATTTTTTATTTTCCATGTTTATCATTGTTTGAAACCTTATTTATTCACTTAAGTGGTTCAAAAAATTACTGATCATGTAGAGAGATGATTATTAGGAAACAAATACAATAAATGTTATCTAAGCCAACATAATTATTATATTTTTTAAAGGGTATGTTTTATTTTAGAATAAGGAAATAGTATTATACTTAGTTCCATTTTATAGAGGTAAACAAGATGTAAATATAGAACAAAATTTTATTTTTATATTGTTCAAATTAATAAAAGAGACTTTCTTAAAAACTGAATAGAGATACAAGTATATTCCCTAATAATGCTAATGACTATTAACATGGGCCATGTTTGATTACAATTTAGAATATGTTATTATATGTTTGGTTTAGTTTTCATTTTTGTATGTTGAAATGGTTTTTCTTTATCTATGGTCATATTGTTTGAATAATTAGACAATACAAAAAAATTTATTCTTTAATTTTTTAATTAAAAACTAATAGAATATCTATTTTTAATTTATAATAATATTAAATTATAATGATTTATTTAGTAATATAAATACTAATAATATTAAGATTTATTTAAGATTAAGATTTCTTTCCAAGTTTGAAATACAATTTGGAAAAATAAGAATTTCCTTTGTTATATGATTTCTTGGTTATATAGATATATTAATCTAGTTAGATTCTTCAAAAGTCTCGAACTTTAGAGAAAATGTTAATTTTTTTAAAAAAAAGTTCAATTGCATTACTTTCCATGTTTACCATTGTTTAATATTTTATTTAATTTATTTAAGTAAGTCGTTCAAAAAATTAATGATTGTAGAGAAATGACATATTTAGGATAAATAAATAAATTTTCTGTAAATAATTATTATAATTCTCAAAAGGCCATATTTTTAGAATGAGGAAATAGTAATATACTAATAAATAAAGTAATATGTCCTTTTCTATTTATAATACTTTACTTATTTACATAAGTGATTCAAAAAAGTTATTGATCACATAGAGAGAAATAATTTATTTGGAAAAAACACAATAAACTCTATCTAAATCAACAAATCATTATATTTTTTAAAGGACATGTTTTCTTTTAGAACTAGTAAGTTATCCATGCATTTATATGGGGTGATATTTTTTGCCGCATGGTTAAGAAGAACACACATGCTAATCAAGCATTCGCATGGTTAAGAACATATATGTTACTTATGCATTTGCATGATAAAGAACACACATTTTACATGTATTTGTTACACGTGCATTCACATAGTTAAGAAATCACATGTTACACATTCATTCATATGGTTAATAACACACATGTTACACGATCATTCACATCATTAAGAACTCACATGTTACTTGTGCATTCTATGGTTAAAAACACACATGTTAATCGTGCATTGAATGGTTAAGAACACACATGTGAAATGTGCATTCATATGGTTAAGAACACATATGTTACCTGTGCATTTTCATGGTTAAAAATGCACATGTTACCCATGCATTCTCGTAGTTAAAAACATGCATGTTACTCATGCATTCGCATGAGACAAGTTAAAAAAGTGAGAGAATATGAGTAAAATGTGAGAGATGGAGTGAGAAATGAATTTCAAAACTTTATTAAATACAATATATAAAGTTGATTTGATTTTTCCGGTCCAAATTTTGATTTTAGAAGTTGCAGACTTTCATAGGTTACACGCTTTTAGGCATGTATAGTTTATGAGTTTTGATTGATGATCCCCCAACTTTATTTATTTTTTTGTTAGTGAAACAAAGCTAGTTAGACTAGACAATGATTTCTCAGTATTGATAAATAATATATGTATTACTTTGAAAAATGGTTAAAGAATAAATAATATATGTATTACTTTGAAAACTTCTCAGTTAATTGAACGTTTAATCAGTTATGAAAAAAAAGTCTTGAGTGAAAATTTAAACAATAAATAAAATATTTAAATTGTAACAATGAAAATTTAAATCAATAACTATTTTAGTTCGAAAATGATAATTAAAGCAATAAATACTTAAATTTCTTTCCATAGGTAATTGGAACGTTTGTAAAGAAAAAGGGAGGGAACTTAATAAAATACTAATCACTTCATAGTCTATATATTTGGTTGATTACTAAATATGATAAAAACTTATATTATTCATTCTTAATATAGGTGTTCACGTAGGGAACTTGTTTATTTTTTTGATATTACGTCTGATTATTTATCAATATATCTGGTTTATGGTATCTTTTATTTCTTGGATGTTATTTCTTATTAATTGTTAATATAATTGGTTTGTTATTTTCTTTTCTTTTTTAAATAAAGTATATGAAAGGGGACATTGTAATTAATTACTTAGATTTTTCAAAATAAATGCACGTTTAATCATTTAATATGACAACTTCGAAAATGATATTTTAATAGATAAATAAATGAATAATGAAATAAGAACATTGTAATTAAATACTTCAATTTTTTTCTTCAAAATAAAGAATACCTTAATTATTTAGGATTAAAACTGCTAAAATATTTTAAAGATAAGAATGAAATTTATGAAAAATAGTAATAAATCGAAATGAAAATATTGTAATTAAATGTTTAAATTTTTGTGTGTGCAAATAATGCATAAATTAATTATTTAGGATTTCAACAATTACACTTTGCAGCAATATAACAGTTGAAAGAATCTAATACTGGTGAGAAGTAGGTAGACAAAGTCAAATCCTAATTTGAGATTACTTTTTTAAGGACAAAAGTCATTTCCAAAATACACAAAAACAAAGTAGGTGATTATTAATAGGGGGTACGAAAGTTGAGTTCAGTTCGGTTTTTTTTCTTTCCATTTTAGTGATCTAACTAAGCAGAACACAAATATATGGTTCGGTTCACCTGAATTAAACGCAAATTTTATTACACTAACCAAACCGCTCTTGATTATATGAATAATATATTATAAGGAAAAACAATATTATCATTATTATTATAAGAAAATATGATTATATGTGTAACATCCCAAAATTTGCAATTTTTGAATATAGTGGATATCAGGAAGTCTGGGAGCTACTGGGTGATTCTCGCTTGAGCGAGAGGAGCTCGCCCAAGCGAGGGGCTCAGTGTTGTTCCCAGGTATTTTCCTGGGATTATCGCCTGAGCGAGACGGAGCTCGCTTAAGCGAGAGAGTGGTGTTGTCACGGGACGAATCTCGCCTGGGCGAGAAAATGTCGTCTGAGCGAGAGCATCAGTTCCTGATTGATGCGAAGAGTCGTGGGTTCTCGCCCAAGCGAGCCTATCCTCGCTTGAGCGAGAGTCCGAAATCTTAAAACCTAAAATAGACGTCCCAAGTGAGAATTGGGTATTATTTTCGAAAACCAAGAGAAGAGGAACGGTTGGGAGAGTTGTGCACCCTTAGAGTCAAGGAAAAGACCGGAGAAGAGGTAAATCACTTAACTTAGCCTCCCTTATGGTTGAATGTCTTCTTTTTGAATAGGGTTTCTTCTCCATGTTTAGGGGTAAAACCCCATAAACCCTCTATTGGCATTGCGGTTCGTTTTGCTTTGGAAACCTTGTAAAACTCACAGAGTATGAGTTGTTTTTTGAAATATGGGTGTGTGAAGAGTTGTTTTCAAAACCGCAGAGTCATTTCAATATTAGGGAAACCCTTCTATTGAAGATGAAACGAATAGATGATGTTTTCTTATGTTGTATGAGTATTGGTTAGTACTATTAGTGTTTTGATATGTAAATTGATCTGTTGTAATTGTTGTTGTTCTGGGTTGAAAGACCCTAAGTTGGAGGAGACGGCGGAGAAAGCATCTGAGCTTTAGTGCAAAGCATTAGCGAATACTCAGGTGAGGGAGCAGCATTACACTTTGTGGTATTAGAATCATAGCATTGGAAAGGTTAGCAGAGTTGTACATAATAGAAATAGTGAGGTTGCATGGGATTCCAGCGAGTATTGTCTCAGATAGAGATCTACGTTTTACTTCGAATTTCTGGAATGGCTTACAATCTGCTTTGGGTACTAGGTTGAAAATGAGTTTTGCTTATCACCCACAAACGGACGGTCAGTCTGAAAGAACGATTAAGTCTTTGGAAGACCTGTTAAGGGCGTGCGTGTTAGAACAACCCGGAAGTTGGGATAGTATGTTACCTCTTATTGAATCACTTACAACAACAGTTTTCACTCGAGTATTGGAATGGCACCTTATGAAGCTCTGTATGGGAGGAAGTGTAGGACTCCGATCAGTTGGTTTGAGACCGGAGAGAATTTGGTGTTGGGACCTGATGTAGTCCAAGAGACGACAGAGAAGATTAAGAGAATCAGAGAGAATATGAAGACATCGTAGAGTAGACAAAAGAGTTACTATGATAATCGAAGGAAGTCGATTGAATTTCAAGAAGGGGATCACGTTTTTATGAGAGTGGTCCCTACCACAGGAATTGGTCGGATATTGAAAACCCGAAAGCTTACCCCGAAGTTCATTGGACTGTATCAGATTTTGAAGAGGATTGGTCCCATTGCTTATCAGATTGCCTTGCCACCGTTGTTGTCTAATCTTCACAATGTATTTCATGTGTCTCAACTAAGGAAATACATTGGGGATCCATCCCATGTTATCGAACCGGATTGGATACAATTGAAGGAAAACTTGACCTTCAAGACCCCTCCAGTAAGGATTTTGGACAAAAACGTCAAGAGGTTGCGTGGGAAGGAGATTCTGTTGGTTAAGGTATTATGGAGTCAAGTAGACACGGGAGATGCTACTTGGGAAGTGGAGCATGACATGAGAATGGATTATCCACAATTGTTCGATGCAGGTATGTTAATTTCCGGTGACGAAAATTCTTTGAGGGGGGGAAGGATTTTAACATCCAAAAATTTGCAATTTTTTAATATAGTGGATATGAGGAAGTCTGGGAGTTATTGGGTGATTCTCGCTTGAGCGAGAGGAGCTCGCCCAAGCGAGGGACTCAGTGTTGTTCCCAGGTATTTTCTTAGGATTATCGCCTAAGCGAGACGGAGCTCGCTTAAGCGAGAGAGTGGTGTTGCCACAGGACGAATCTCGCATGGGCGAGAAAATGTTGCCCGAGCGAGAGCATCAGTTCCTGATTGATGCGAAGAGTCATGGATTCTCGCCCAAGCGAGCCTATCCTCGCTTGAGCGAGAGTCCGAAATATTAAAACATAAAATAGACGTCCCAAGTGAGAATTGAGTATTATTTTCGAAAACCAAGAGAAGAGGAACGGTTGGGAGAGTTGTGCACCCTTAGAGTCAAGGAAAAGATCGAAGAAGAGGTAAATCGCTTAACTTAGCATCCCTTATGGTTGAATGTCTTGTTTTTGAATAGGGTTTCTTCTCCATGTTTAGGGGTAAAACCCCATAAACCCTCTCTTGGCATTACGGTTCGTTTTGCTTTGGAAACCTTGTAAAACTCACAGAGTATGAGTTGTTTTTCGAAATATGGGTGTGTGAAGAGTTGTTTTCAAAACCGTAGAGTCATTTCAATATTAGGGAAACCCTTCTATTGAAGATGAAACGAATAGATGATGTTTTCTTATGTTGTATGAGTATTGGTTAGTACTATTAGTGTTTTGATATGTAAATTGATGTGTTGTAATTGTTTTTGTTGTGGGTTGAAAGACCCTGAGTTGGAGGAGACGGCGGAGAGCGCAACTGAGCTTTAGTGCAAAGCATTAGCGAATACTCAGGTGAGGGAGCAGCATTACACTTTGTGGTATTAGAATCATAGCATTGAAAACTGTAACGACCCGATTTTTATAACCCCAAAATTTTAAAACTTTATTAAATGTAAATATTAGTTAAGGTTCTCAATTCAAAATGCGGAAATAATCAATAATACATTTTCATCAAAAACATTACATCACATTCTACTTTAATCCATAATTCATACAATTATCCTTTGTTTCAATTACAACACTGTTAAAGGTAATATGCTAATTCTTATTACAAATTTTGAAAGAGATCATTTACTTCAACATATTCCTCATATTACATACATTATACAAATACAATTTTGGAATACAAAAACGACTACTCCAGTCTATAATCCCATCAGCAAACATCCACGACGCAACAGCAACATCCTGAACTCATATATAACACATAGACAAGGAAAAGCAGAGGGAGTAAGAACCAACTACGGCGACTGTATCGTGGAATTACATGGAGTAATATCATTAAAGTATAACAACCTATACAATCATCTAAAATCAATCATAGTAAACATATACCATTTATATACCAGTCAATACTTAAACCACATAATGTTCACATATTCAATCGGTATAATTATCACGTTTCATGTAACGACCCGATTTTCAAAACTCGAAAATTTTGAAACTTTATTAAATGTAAATATTAGTTAAGTTTCCCAATTCAAAATGCGGAAATAATCAATAATACTTTTTCACCAAAACATTACATCACATTCTATTTTAATTCATAATTCATACAATTATCTTTTGTTTCAATTACAACACTGATAAAGGTATTCATGCTAATCTTATTGCATCTTTCGAAAAAGTTCATTTATACAACATAGTTACTTCAACATATTTCTCATAGTACATACATTATACAAATATAATTTCGGAATACAAAAACGACTACTCCTGTCTATACTCCCATCAGCAATCATCCACGACGCAACAACAACATCCTGAACTCATATATAACACATAGACAAGGAAAAGCAGAGGGAGTAAGAACCAACTACGGTGACCGTAGCGTGGAATTACATGGAGGAATATCATTAAAGTATAAAAACCAATACAATCATCTCAAATCAATCATAGTAAACATATACCATTTATATACCAGTCAATACCTTAAACCACATAATGTGCACCTATTCAATAAGTATAATCATCACATTTCTTTTAGACATTTCAACGCATCAGTACAACACTTCTACAACAATACAATACAACTACGACCACCCAATATCACAAAGGGCCAATCAAAGCAACATCACGAATGCAGGTCACATCCATACCACGAAGGCAGGTCAAACTCCATACCACGAGGGGCAGGTCAAACTTCATACCACGAGGGGCAGGTCAAACTCCATACCATGAGGGGCAGGTCAAATTCCATACCATGAGGAGCAGGTCAAACTCCATACCACGAGGGGCAGGTCAAACTCCATACCACAAGGGGCAGGTCAAACTCCATACCACGAGGGGCAGGTCAAACTCCATACCACGAGGGGCAGGTCAATCTCCATACCACGAAGGGCAGGTCAAACTCCATACCACGAAGGGCAGGTCAAACTCCATACAACAACATCAATCGCAATATAATATTTCTATTGCATTATTCTAACATTGCAACTTCCTCAAAACACAGGATACCACATCAATGTCATAAACATAATGTAACTCATATCCTTCCACAATAAAAACCACTCACAACATCATCATCACATAATATAATTATGTCAATTTTCCACCAACAAGCCATTCCCCACAAAATCATTATTACAAATATACCCACAAATCAACAAATCAACAAATCAACAACTTATCACAGAAACATTGATACAAACACACCCATATATGTTTATAGCAAATCAAACATCCATAACACAACATTATCATAACTAAACCACACACAACATATTCTTTATCATATAACACATTAACGTTAGAACCATCTTTTCACATGGGCCATAAACACCCAAAAGAGTTTCTATCCGTTAATATGTTCCGATTCTTGAGGGAAATCGGAGAATGATGACTCTAATGAATTACTCTAATACCACAATGGTCTTCTCCCTCATCTTAGGTTGCATAAGCTCCGTTGCTCCGCAAAAGAGCTCCATCTCCCTCCATCTCCTTCAACCTCCATTGTTGCTTTTTCATCTCCAAAGCACTACAATGCTCCATTAAGAAGCAAGAGGAAAAGGTTTTGATGTGTTTTTGAGGTTTAGTGGAGGGAATGGTCGAAATCTATGAGGAGTCGCCGCTAGGAGTGAAAGGGGATAAAAGAAGTGAAGATTAGGGTTTGTGAAACCCTTTACTTACTTTTATAGCTCTGACGCTCTCGGCCAAGCGAGGGATTCTCGCTCAGGCGAGAATCTCACAGTGATGCACGTATCTGATATTTTTATATGATGTAATCGATTACATGCATAGTGTAATCGATTACATCATGAAAAATTACACATGTCTGATCAGATATCAGCATGTAATCGATTACAAGGACCATGTAATCGATTACACTGCGTTATCAGCCCAAAATTGTCATTTCTCGCCCAGGCGAGACAACTCTCGCTCGGGCGAGAATCCTCCAGTATAGTCCAGGATTTCACCCTACCAGGTGATCCTTTCTCGCTCAAGCGAGACTTCCAGGACTGATACTATAATTTTAAAGACTCAAAAATCAGGATGTTACAATCCTTCCCCCCTAAAAGAAATTTCGTCCCCGAAATTTTATCAGGTTATTCTCAGGAATATACTATTATCACTCTGACACTAGGCATAGATATACATGACCAAACTTAGGTCCGACCATCTAAGCAATTAAGATCGCTTAGTCGACAAACAATGACACATACCACGTAACAGTGATACTACAATGACAACTCATGGACTAACTTTTCAGAGTCCACATACTAAATGCAAATATATGGACAACTAGGACAATTAAGAGGAAGTTGTTACCACCGGAATAAAAATTCTCAAGTATTCATCAAGAACAATAGATCTTCTCGATCTATCAAGATAAAATCATTCAAAATGATCAACACATACAGTGAAATTCACAATAACACATTCGAATTCAAAAGAAAGTGGGACTCAATACCCATCATCTACCAAGATGCACCACCTTACATACAAAATGCAATAGCTAGATCGGCCTCCACTCGATGGAAACAGCGTCATTTCATTTCACACATGAAAATAGTCACAATTAACTCAATTATCACTAGCATTTTCAAACTTGTACTTGCTATAACACATAAACAAGTCATTCATTCAACGAGTAGCACTTAGACAAATAAGATTTCCAGAGTTTTTCAGAGCATCAACAAAATCACCGAGTAACTATCCAATCAAATCAAACATTCCGACAAAACACGGATGCGGTAGAAGAATATTCGCCGATTTTAGTCTCAACTCGACGTACAAGACCGTAGGTCAACTCAAATTAGATGTTTCGTTACCAATGATTATTGCAATTTTTTTAAACATTCAATCCAATAACATGTGCATTACATGGATACTCAAACTATCATGGTATGCATACATTTCGAACTTGATTCTACATCGTGTCTAGAAACACATAATCGGAATTACCTCATAGAGTTTTTAACAACATTGCATTCGTACAAGATGGAGTTGCTAACCGTTTGGATATTCAACAAGGAACTCAGTCAATGCTTAGCCAAATTATACACTTCACCCAAAATGATTTTCAAAAAATAGATTAGATATACGGTGCATGACAATCATTTCATGAAAGCAAAGTTTTCATAATCATCTCCTCATAATTTAAAAACTATTTCCCTCATGCGACACTGAAAGTCCAAATCACAATTTTCTAAAGACTAGTTAGCTCTGAAATTACATTCCATTCAGGAAAGTAGAGTCCTCATATTTCATTTACAAAAACACATTCATGCAATAACACCACAATTATGCATAGAAATTACTGACGCACATGAAACAGAAACAAGTTTTGTAAGTACAATATCAAACAGATAATTTGGTGTACATCACTACTATATCGTGCATTGCAAATATTCAACTACAAAATGTCAATCATCATAGACCGAAAGTTTCATGTACAAAAATCAAAACAACTTTGCTATTCCCAATACTACTTTCTTCAAGGAGCATAGAAACAAAATTTTGTTTATCGATTAACCCGCTAAAACTTCAACAACACAACATCCATGTTCATCATCAAGGCTCATATTTATGCACCTATAAGAAATAACTGGCACCATGAAAAGGTATCACTATAACATTTGCATGCTTATTCTTTTTCATACTAACTCATTTTGATCACCCCATGAGTCACTTCAAAATAACAACATATCTAAAGGTTCACGTTTATTCAAATACATTCATCACAATGACGTGGTAAGTAACTTAACTAACCTCATTCATTACCTTGAAACATAAGTTTACCACTTAGCATAAATATACAGATAAATGCAAACAAAGGAGGATAACCTTTTGCAACTCACAAAAACGAAGATACCCGACTTAGTCTTTTCAAAATATACTAGGTATCTTTCATTTACATTTCCTCGTTAACACAATACTTTTAAAACCAATATATCATTCTCAACACCTTCCATACAACATATCCATTCATGTTCACCTGAATCATTTACATTATTATTCAAGTCATTACCGATCAATTACATATTGCTTCTAGAATCCACACATCACGGAACAAATTATCGGATATTAAGAATTAATCTCAAAGGGATATTTCACCATTGTCATACAAAACATGTTACACACAAATTCTTCATTTCATTCAACTTTCTAAACTTTCATGCATCGTAAGCAACTTGTATGCATGAATAAGTCAAGAAGTACATGTTCATTTCTAGGAAAAACATGCAAGTACATGCTAGTGGACTTTTACAAGTAAAGTTGCATTGTTACATGTCTCATAATAAAATGTAAATATTTAGCCACCGAGTTTAATAAACGGTCAATCACTACATCGTGCATATTTTTTTCAATCCTGAGGAATGGCAAGATAATTAACAACATACATTAACTAGGAACATGTAGGAAATCACATAACATAACATAGAACTTTTCATGTTCTAGATTATCCTACTATTAGCAAAGGCTAACATTCCCCTTATTATAAAAAATCATCCATCAAATAAAAATCCAATTTTCAGGACACAGGATATAGTTCTTTCAAGGTTTATATTCTCATGATGCCAACAAGATATTCAATTCTCTATTAGATGTCATAGTGGGCGACCATTACCCTAATCATGTTCAACCATACTCATAGAGACATATAAGCAAACGTCCAAGGAAAACTAATTCAGTCGTTTCTCTTCAATTATCTTAATGTTAGTGATAAAAGAAAGTCCATAGCAAGACATCGACAAGAAATCCATAACAATAGATTCACCACGAGGAACTCTCAACAAGTAAATCTCACATACAGAAATTTCACAGGAAATCACAACCAGAAACTCATCATAGGCAATTTCTACAAGAGGTTCACAACCAGAAAATTTCAGCGAGAGTTTTCAACAAGAATCCCCAACAAGGGCTTACCAACAAGAATTTCTACAATGAGACAATAACAGTGAATTCAACAAGAATTTTATAACACGGGATTCTTCAATAAATTCTCAACAAGAAATCCAACAAGAAGTTTTCAACAAACACTTCATTAATAACTCACCACAAGACATCCACGATAAATTCACCACCAAACACTTACTACAAGGAATTCAACAATCATCTTTCACATCAGCAGTTACCACATAGTCAACAACAATGCACATAAGTCAAGTAGTTACTCACACCAATTTCACAAAGAAGCATGTAAGGTCATACCCTAGGCCGCAGAGTTGACATATGCTCTGATACCATATTGTAACGACCCGATTTTCAAAACTCGAAAATCTTGAAACTTTATTAAATGTAAATATTAGTTAAGTTTCCCAATTCAAAATGCGGAAATAATCAATAATACATTTTCATCAAAAACATTACATCACATTCTATTTTAATTCATGATTCATACAATTATCCTTTGTTTCAATTACAACACTGATAAAGGTATTCATGTTAATCTTATTGCATCTTTCAAAAAAGTTCATTTATACAACATAGTTACTTCAACATATTTCTCATAGTACATACATTATACAAATATAATTTCGGAATACAAAAACGACTACTCCAGTCTATACTCCCATCAGCAATCATCCACGACGCAACAGCAACATCCTGAACTCATATATAACACATAGACAAGGAAAAGCAGAGGGAGTAAGAACCAACTACGGTGACCGTAGCGTGGAATTACATGGAGTAATATCATTAAAGTATAAAAACCAATACAATCATCTCAAATCAATCATAGTAAACATATACCATTTATATATCAGTCAATACCTTAAACCACATAATGTGCACCTATTCAATCAATATAATCATCACATTTCTTTTAGACATTTCAACGCATCAGTACAACACTTCTACAACAATACAATACAACTACGACCACCCAATATCACAAAGGGCCAATCAAAGCAACATCACGAATACAGGTCACATCCATACCACGAAGGCAGGTCAAACTCCATACCACGAGGGGCAGGTCAAACTTCATACCACGAGGGGCAGGTCAAACTCCATACCATGAGGGGCAGGTCAAACTCCATACCACGAGGGGCAGGTCAAACTCCATACCACGAGGGGCAGGTCAAACTCCATACCACGAGGGGCAGGTCAAACTCCATACCACGAGGGGCAGGTCAAACTCCATACCACGAGGGGCAGGTCAATCTCCATACCACGAAGGGCAGGTCAAACTCCATACCACGAAGGGCAGGTCAAACTCCATACAACAACATCAATCGCAATATAATATTTCTATTGCATTATTCTAACATTGCAACTTCCTCAAAACACAGGATACCACATCAATGTCATAAACATAATGTAACTCATATCCTTCCACAATAAAAACCACTCACAACATCATCATCACATAATATAATTATGTCAATTTTCCACCAACAAGCCATTCCCCACAAAATCATTATTACAAATATACCCACAAATCAACAAATCAACAAATCAACAACTTATCACAGAAACATTGATACAAACACACCCATATATGTTTATAGCAAATCAAACATCCATAACACAACATTATCATAACTAAACCACACACAACATATTCTTTATCATATAACACATTAACGTTAGAACCATCTTTTCACATGGGCCATAAACACCCAAAAGAGTTTCTATCCGTTAATATGCTCCGATTCTTGAGGGAAATCGGAGAATGATGACTCTAATGAATTACTCTAAGACCACAATGGTCTTCTCCCTCACCTTAGGTTGCATAAGCTCCGTTGCTCCGCAAAAGAGCTCCATCTCCCTCCATCTCCTTCAACCTCCATTGTTGCTTTTTCATCTCCAAAGCACTCCAATACTCCATTAAGAAGCAAGAGGAAGAGGTTTTGATGTGTTTTTGAGGTTTAGTGGAGGGAATGGTCGAAATCTATGAGGAGTCGCCGCTAGGAGTGAAAGGGGATAAAAGAAGTGAAGATTAGGGTTTGTGAAACCATTTCCTTACTTTTATAGCTCTAACGCTCTCGCCCAAGCGAGGGATTCTCGCTCAGGCGAGAATCTCACAGTGATGCACGTATCTGATATTTTTATATGATGTAATCAATTACATGCATAGTGTAATCGATTACATGCATAGTGTAATCGATTACATCATGAAAAATTACACATGTCTGATCAGATATCAGCATGTAATCGATTACAAGGACCATGTAATCGATTACACTGTGTTATCAGCCCAAAATTGTCATTTCTCGTCCAGGCGAGACAACTCTCGCTCGGGCGAGAATCCTCCAGTATAGTCCAGGATTTCACCCTCTCAGGTGATCCTTTATCGCTCAAGCGAGACTTGCAGGACTGATACTATAATTTTAAAGACTCAAAAATCAGGATGTTACATTTCACTTAGGCAATTCAACACTTCCAAAACAATACAATACTCCTACGACAACCCAATATCACAAAGGCCAATCAAATCAATACCACCAAGGCAAGTCCCATCCATACCACGAAGGGCAGGTCACAATTCCATACCACGAAGGGCAGGTCTAAATTCCATACCACGAAGGGCAGGTCTAAATCCATACCACGAGGGCAGGTCAAAATCCATACCACGAAGGCAGGTCAAAATCCATACCACGAAGGCAGGTCAAAATCCATACCACGAAGGCAGGTCAAAATCCATACCACGAAGGCAGGTCAAAATCCATACCACAAAGGCAGGTCAAAATCCATACCACGAAAGCAGGTCAAAATCCATACCACGAAGGCAGGTCAAAATCCATACCACGAAGGCAGGTCAAAATCCATACCACGAAGGCATGTCAAAATCCATACCACGAAGGCAGGTCAAAATCCATACAACAACATCATTCACAATATAATATTTCCACTGCATTATTCTAACATTGCAACTTCCTCAAAACACAAGACAGCACATCAATGTCATAAACACAATGTATCTCATATCCTACGACAACAAAACCACTCACAACATCATCATCACATAATATAATTATGTCCATTTATCACCAACAAGCGGTTCATCACAAAATCATTATTACAAATAAACCCACATATGTTTATAGCAAATAAGCAACTCACAACTTAATCATTTTCATAGACATACTCATCTCCACATTTAACAAATCAACAACTCATCACACAGTCATTGATACAAACACACCCATATATGTTTATAGCAAATCAACCATCCATAACACAACATTATCATAAATAAACCACACACAACATATTCTTCATCATATAACACATTAACGTTAGAACCATCTTCTCACATGGGCCATAAACACCCAAAAGAGTTTCTATCCGTTAATATGCTCCGATTCTTGAGGGAAATCGGAGAATGATAACTCTAATGAATTACTCTAAGACCACAATGGTCTTCTCCCCCACCTTAGGTTGCGTAAGCTCCGTTGCTCCGCAAAAGAGATCCATCTCCCTCTATCTCCTTCAACCTCAATTGCTGCTTTTTCATCTCCAAAGCACTCCAATGTTCCATTAAGAAGCAATAGGAAGAGGTTTTGATGTGTTTTTGAGGTTTAGTGGAGGGAATGGTCGAAACCTATGAGGAGTCGCCGCTAGGAGTGAAAGGGGATAAAAGAAGTGAAAATTAGGGTTTGTGAAACCCTTTCCTTACTTTTATAGCTCTGACGCTCTCGCCCAAGCGAGGGATTCTCGCTCAGGCGAGAATCTCACAATGACGAATGTAATCGATTACCATAAGGTGTAATCGATTACAGTGTGAAAAAATGCACGTATCTGATATTTTTATATAATGTAATCGATTACATGCATAGTGTAATCGATTACATCATGTAAAATTACACATGTCTGATCAGATATCAGCATGTAATCGATTACAAGGACCATGTAATCGATTACACTGTGTTAACAGCCCAAAATTGTCATTTCTCGCCCAGGCGAGACAACTCTCGCTCGGGCGAGAATCCTCCAGTATAGCCCAGGATTTCACCCTCCCAGGTGATCCTTTCTCGCTCAGGCGAGAATCTCTCACTCAAGCGAGACTTCCAGAACTGATTCTATAATTTTGAAGACTCAAAATTAGGATGTTACAGAAACTCTAACGACATTCACTAGTTGGAGTATTTCATTTGGTTAACACGATTAAACGGGAAACCTCATGAGTTTCCTATTTAACCGCGTTAGTCCTACTGTTGTGAATGACATGTTTGACTATGATATGGATTTTGACCTGCCCTCGTGGTATGGAGTTTGACATGCCTTCGTGGTATGGATTTTGACCTGCCTTCGTGGTATGGATTTTGACCTACCTTCGTGGTATGGATTTTGACCTGCATTCGTGGTATGGATTTTGACCTGCCTTCGTGGTATGGATTTTGACCTGCCTTCGTGGTATGGATTTTGACCTGCCTTCGTGGTATCGAGTTTGACCTGCCTCGTGGTATGGATTTTGGGTATGCACTTTTAGTATGGATTTTGATTGTGGTTCGAATGGTTGAAACTTGATTGTACTATGGATGGGTGGTATGGTTATGATTAATGGTTCATTGAATCTCATGGATGTGTTTGTGCTGTAACGATGCGTAGTTCCTGTTTCGCAATGTTCTAATGCTATTATTCAATCTAAACCCACCATGTTATATCTTGCATGTATTTAATGACTGACTCTCTATGTTGTCTTGTTTATTCAATCTGTGGTAATCGGATTGTAGGTGGAGCTATGGAATGAGAGACTTCAGAGTCTTGGTGTAATTTCGTTGCATTGGATTTAGTGTGTGTTATCTAGTTATTCTAAACATTTGTAATTGTTGATATTGAACCCGTTTATGGGAGTTTCTTTATGTTTTAGATGTATGGTTTATTAGACTAAAAGGTGTAGAAACTAGTGTTGTGGAATTACCGTACTGTTTTACCTTTTATTGTTTCACCAATACTATTGGAGTGATTTTGGTTGAATTGAATTTTAATGAGTATATCTATTAAGAATATATTCTATTAGAAAAGAATTGAATTTTCCGTGTTAGTAAAATGAGGCGTTACAATATGAATAATATATAGATTATTAAAAAATTGAAACTCATAATTGTTTGTTCATAACATATACAACAATTGTGTAATTTAAGAAGAAAAAACTGAATGACCACATATATAATAATACAATCCATAATTAGTAACATATATATTAAATTACAATTCAATTCACGATTCATAATATAAATAATAATTTAATAACATATATATATTAGTAAAATATATAATAGTAACACATATAAGATTATAATTCACAATTAATAACATACATAACAATACATGCATAAAAATTTATGATATATGGTAGTTTCAAACTCAATATCACAAAAATTAGAAGATATGTTCCAAATCATTTAGACAATGGAAAATAATTTAGTAAGTAGTAATATATATAATATTAACTTAATAACAATTACAATCACACAAATTTGTTAATGTAAGCCACAAAATTGGTTGAAGAATTTAAACAATAATACAACATAATTCTCTAATATCTATTTCTTTAATATGTGGCCGGTTTGGTTTCAATGGTTCCTAAATTTATAAAACCATGAACCGAACCAAACATAAATGGTTCCTTAAAAAATAACAGAATCAAATTGCAAAACCGAACCAAATTAGAGTTTGTTTCGGTTCCACTGGTTTCATGGTTTAAAAATCAAAATCGCTTACACCCCTAATTACTTATTTTTAAAATATACATTGTACAAAATATTATGTAGTGACAATAGGTATATAGATATATAATAAAACCTTTTAAGAGTCAAACAAATTAAAGAGGAAGTAACATGTGACAAATAATGATATAGAATAAATTTATTTTATTATATAGATAGATAATAAATAGGAAAATAGTAATATACCGGTAAAAAACCCAAGATATTCATGTATTCACTTTCTTATCATCATCTACTTTTATTTAATTTTTATATTAGTAATATGAAAATAGTTGACCTTTTTGTAAAATTATTTTGTGATCCCCATTCACTCTATAAAATTATATACCAGATGATCAGACCAGACAAACGTTGTCACATAAGTTTTCATTGAATTAGCCATCACCTAATAAACATGTGATAACGTTGCCACATAGCATGTTAGAAAATTAAGTTATGAGAATTATGATTAAATTAGTAGAAGCCTTTTTAAGATTTTTGTTTTGGAATTTTTTTTCCCTCGCTCTAGCTTTTTTATCTTATAATCTTTTATTTGTAAAAAACGTTTTCCTTTAAAAAGTCGGAGCAGTTTTCATATTAGGATCTGAGATCTAGAGTTGCCAACTTGCAATATAATATTTTTTATGGGTTATTTGCCGAATGGATTTAACATTAAAAACTTTCCTTTTAGCTTTAAGCTATTATTTTGATCTTATTTATTTTTAAATAATTAAATGGAATTTAATATATACTATTTGAAATTATATGACATGATTATTTGGAGAGACATTTTGTATGCATAAAGGATAATATGAAATGGCAGACTATTTTGGAAAAATGATATATTAAATAAAAACAATAAATTTTATCTAAACCAACATAAATAAAATATTTCACAAAGTGTGGTTTTCTTTTAGAATGACGGAATAGTAATATATATATATATATAAAAGAAAATTAAGTTCTTGTCACATTAGCCATGACATGTGTCATCACCATAATCACTATTTTCCCTCAAAAAAAATTTCTTCATTTCTCCTCTAACATTGTCAATCTATACATGTTCATTTCATTTAAGTTTCATCATTTATTTGATATTTGATTATGTGTGTTTAAATAATTCAAATGTGAATAATATAATGTTCATCGTTGTTCTAAAAAGATATGTGCAACTTTTCATGGAAGTTAACATAATATATTTTTTTATCTTTGAGTCAATGTTATGGTAAAAAACAAAACTTTATTATTATCAAAATAAAATATACTATAAATACAATTTTTTTATCTTATACCTTTATTGAATTTATTAACCATTACATATGTTATATATTTATTAAAAAAAGACACCATAATTTTTTAATTATCTCTCAAATGCATCGTATAAGTTAATTAAAGATAATAAAATGTCATAAATTCTAACCTTTTGTTTTTTTTTTTACATCTAGACAAACTTTTCAAGTGTTAAAATGATCGTTTATATGAATTGTGGATAATTATGGAATAATAAATGTTTTGGAGAGAATTACTCTCAATATTTAAAAGTAATTAATGTGAACAATAAAAGATAAAATTTCATATAAAAATACATAGTAGAAAACTAACAATAAAGAAAAATTCATAAGGGGATAAAAACTGTATAGGTGAATAATGACAATAAATTTTGTTATACTATTGTAATTTGTAATCGAAAAAGTGAATAAATATCGACAACATTGAATAAATATCGCCGATCAGTTGCAAACTAATAATTAACAATTAATAATTACTTTTAATAAATATCGTCGACCATTAGGAAAGAAATAAAACTGGTGAACATAAGCGAATCGAAACACATATTGTCATTTAATGTGGTGTTTATGGGTGATATCGATGATATTATTTAAGTTGAAAAATAATGTATAGTAATCACTATATGCAAATTAATATGTCTCCTTTATTTTTAAAAAAATCTAAAATTTTAATTAAAATGTTCTCATTTCCATTACTATCTTTAAAATATTTTAACAGTTTTAATCCTAAAAAAATTAGGCCTCCACTATTTTGAAAAAAAAATCGAACTATATAATTACAATCTCTCTATTTCAATGATCATTTATTACTAAATTTCATTTCTATCTATTAAAATATTATTTTCGAAGTTGTCATACTAAATCATTAAACCCGTAACGTACTAATCATTAAATTACTTATTAAAAAAATATGAAATAATAAATCAATTATACTAACAACTACTAAGAAATAATATCTAGAAAGTAAAATAAATTATAAACAAGTTACATTAAGAAATTATTACAATAAATCATAAAATTAAACAAATTCTCTATATATACTTCCATATTAATAATGAACAATATAAGTTTTTATTATATTTATTAGTTAGTCAAATATATAGACTATAGAGCATGAAAATCAATCAAGAAAGTACAAAAGTGTATGGGTAACATGTATTTTCTTAGCAATGTGAATGTACGGATAACATGTGTGTTTTTAACCATGTGAATGCACTGATTACATGTGTCTTCTTAATGCACACGTAATATGTGTATTTTAATCATGCAAATGCACAAATAACGTGTGTTCTTAACCAAATACATATGTAATGTATGTTCAGAATCATACGGTAAAAAAATATCGCCCCATGCAATTACACAATTCACTTGCTAGTTATACTATGAAGATATTTTACTTTTTCTGATTTACAACAACCATTATATAATGCAATGAAGTTATATTCTAAACGCATAGAAACTCCCCTTTACATTCTTCAAAAGTGCCAAAGTTTGAAGAAAGAGTTAATCCTATGTCATCATCAATGGTGAAGCAAAACCAATCCATAATGGCTCTTCTCCCTTTGTTTCTTATTCTCACCATTTCAGCAGGTACATATTCTGAGTTAAACATCAAAATTAAATTTAATGTCTTATTAATTAAAATTGTATGGTAACATAAGGTTATGTAAATAATGTTGCAGAAGTGGAAGGGGCAAAACTATTTGTTTTTGGAGACTCATATGTCGATACAGGGAACTATTTGAACTCACCATCATATAAGCCTCCATATGGAATCACTTATCCTGGTTATCCTTCCGGAAGATTTAGCAATGGTCGTGTACTCACAGATTACCTTGGTAACTTTCTTTTTCCCTTGTTTGCTTTATTTTTGGATCACTAAAAAACTTTATTTAAAGGAATTATAACAGAACAATAATCTTTTATCCTAAACTATTTCTCAAATTATGTTTAACATCATTCAAAAATTTCATATTAAGATATAATTTGCTTTATTATCATTGGTATTGTATAACATTACTTTTAGTCCTTCAAGTCTGAAACATGAATTTTGGTCTAGGATTTTGAGTACTTTTCCTTTAGTCTGAGGAAGAAATGAGAGAGAGAGAAAAGATAGAAAGATATGAAAAATAGAGTGTATTTTAGTGTTGTTGGCTTCTATAGAAAATGAAAATAAATAATTGATTGTTTCTCCATTACTCTTCACTATAAAAGGATTTGTTCTCCCGAATTATGTTTCAAATAATGTTTCGGATTAATGAAAACATTCAGGTTAATTAAAAAAATTAAAATATTCATTTTTTTATTTTTTTTGCTTGAATATTGGCTCACAGTTTGAGAAATATTGTCCCTCTCCCCCTCCCATTTTTGTTTCCCTCATATTCTCTCCTAAACTAAATCAAAGAAATAATCTATTTCTCATCAACTTTTTTCGTTTCATTCACTTTCTCTTCTTTTTCCACTCTACCAAAATAATATATTTAGTCACTTTGGTATATGTCCGTATTCATAATTTTTTTGTTAGAGATTAGGTTGACTAATACACACTTGGTATTATAATAATAATAAAATATATTATACAACTTTTGATGATTCTGTATTAGAAAATTATATTTTTTGTGTAGAGTTTTTTCTTCCTATTTATCTCTACTGAAGGTTATAATTGTATTTTTTTCTCGTTGAGAATATTAATTAGTAAACAATAATAGATGATGGTAAAATTATCATCTTGTAATATTTTTTATATAATAAAGATAAATAACTATTTTTATTGGTATATATAATATAAGTTAGTAATAAATGTTTATAATAAGGATCCATCCCAAATAAGATATAAAATCATATACTACATTAATATTTTTTAATGAGGAAATTATGGTCAAATTAACTACAAATAAATGATGTCTTAGTTGAATATAAAAATTAATAATAAATTATCTTATTTAATTATTTCTTGTGAAAAGGAAAGTGAATTAATGAAAATAATTGTTGATACTTGATTTGACACAATTATTTGACTTAATCCTATAAAATAAAAAAAAAATCCATTTCATTTTAACTATGACTTCTTTTCTTTTTCTCTTCCTCATTCCCTTAAGTGTGCGTAGGACCCACTCTTGTGGCACACATGTAAAGGACAAAATATGGAAAAGGGACATGGGAAAGGATATTTAAGATAATCTTGAGAGCCCGATAACATTTTCACCTTTTTAAGGATAACTTGTTTTACATTACATTATTCATGTTTTCTTTTAAAAATGATAAATTTAAAAGGATAATCACATTTATATCATTGATTTGGAATAAATTTATTTAACTCTTTAAGTCTATAAATATATTAGAATTTGGATTGGTTGATTCACTTGATCCTTAATTTAATATATATCCATTATGTAATTTAGACTAATATCGTGTATGTATTAATTATTTGCAGCTTCTTTTCTAAAAATTGAAACCCCCATAGCATATGCATTGAAAAATTCCTCAAATCTACAAAATGGTATCAACTTTGCATTCGGAGGGACAGGAGTTTTTAAGACTATGATTGATGGACCAAACTTGACCGTCCAAATCAATTCATTTGAGCAGCTAATCAAACAAAATGTGTTTAGCATATATGACGTGAAATCCTCAACTGTTCTTGTGAACACTGGTGGCAATGATTATATAACACTTTTACTTAAAGATAAGAACCTACCGGTATGTGGCTAATTTACTTTAATTTTGTTATTTGTTTTTTACTAAATTGCTAACTAGTTTTCATTTAAGCAATCTTGACCTAAAGGAATTAGTATTTCTACATCAAATTTACTTAGATAAATTTTTGCAATGAAAGTTGCAAATGATCAAAATGTAGTAATATCCAATGTTATTAAAACCATACTGGTTATCAAACCGGTCAAGGTAATGATATAGTGGTACAATAGTTCAACCGGTGGTTCAGTAATTAAACCGCATGTCGGATAAACCGGACATACCTACCTATATTTATATATATATCTAAACCTATAACAAAAAATTCAAATAAGTAGATATTTAAATTTATAATTCATATTCATAATCTATTCCAAATTCACACAAACAAACAAAATTAAGTCTTTATCGAAATTAGAGGCTTGTGCCATATCCTAGACTTGGTATTATACATTGCCCTAATTCTATATTTGATTCTGGTACTGTAAAAGCAAATGTTTTAATAAATTATGATTGGTGAAACAACTAAATGGTGAATTGTGAGCTCACAAGTCAATATATTAGAAAACTTTAGAAAGTTTTTCACCTCCATTAATTACAATATCAAACAAAGTAATAAATCACTAAAGCACAAAAAACAGGTATATCGGAAAATATATGAAATAAGGCAGAAGCATAAACCGGCCGGTTTCTACCAATTTTGACCAAAATCGGCCAGTTTAAACTAGTTTTCACCGGTTTTGTTGCTTATGCAGTATAACATCCGTGCCGTACCGGTTAGGGGTCCAGTTCACCAGTTTTCTGGTTGAACCGACTGATAAGATATGGTTTTTTTAACCATGGTAATATCTAATACAAATGTCAATAACATTTTTGTTTTTCTATGTCGTAGGGAATAGACAAATTAATCAAATTAGTTGTGGACGAATTGATAGTAAATCTTAGACGTATTCACAGTTTGGGGGTAGAGAAAATAATTTTGTCACAATTAGAGCCTATAGGGTGTTATCCTGCAGTTTCTGTTGCATCCTCATACCATGAATGTAAAGACTCTCTCAACAAGATCTCCAGAGATCACAACAAAGCACTACTTCAAAATGTGGAAAATCTAAACAAAGAAAGTGGAAAACCAATTTTCAAGACTCTAGACCTCTATAACTCTTTCCTCTCGGTCATTGAAGATATGCAGAAAAGTCGTAAAGGTAACTTCCCTATATATTTTTTAGACTTATAAAAAAACATTTTTTTTTTTGGGTAAGTTGTTTCAATTGAACATGCTCAATTTAAACTATTTATTTACATGTATTCATTGTTTTGAACTCACCATGTAAAGACATACATCATTTTATGTTTGTACAATTTTATTCAAGTTGATGTTATGATACTGTCTCATTTTCACATTTTGATTCTAGCACCTCAAACCAATATGAGGTTGTGTTTGATGCTTATATACATCAAACACTATTTTCATTATAAATTGTATAAGTTTGTACCTTACTTTTTCTTATTAACAAAACAAAAGGCATAGAAAAATGGTAACAATGAAAGGTGGTGGTGCTAAGATACTTGTAATAGTAGTAGACATAATATTTGATTTAGGAAAATTTCTTGATGATGAATTTTTTTTTCTCCATTATGTAGGAAATTCAACACTGATGAATCCACTTCAAGAATGTTGTGCACCATTGAAAGCTGGATATAAATGTGGAGAGGTAGATGAGAAAGGACAAAAGAAATATAGTTTATGTAACAACCCAGAACTTTCATTATTTTGGGACTATGTTCACCCTACTCAAAATGGTTGGTATTCTATCTTCAACAAATTGGAACCTTCTCTTGAGACAATTTACTCCTAAAAACTTCTAATCATTGTGGAATTGTATTAGCATTGTCATCTTGATGAAATCTTAATAACAAGATAGTTGGGTTATTATGTGGATTATCACGTGGAAAATCAAATTCGATTGAACATTAATCTTCTAAGTTGATGCTTCCATATTCTTTTTCTTATGTAATAATTCAATAATAAACTTGTTTATCAATTAATCTAGTAGTTATATAATGTTAAGTATCATATTACTTGTCAATCTTAAGAATAACTGAACCAAGATGGATCTTAATGAAGAAGATGCATGCATTCCAAATGAAGGGAGTTTCAGGTGTGTATTTACAAATGAGTCTCCTATTCTTTACTATTTTATATAAGTAAGACTACATGAGATATTGGAAATCGGAATCGGTTTTATATTTGATAACAATAGAAGTAAAAAGTCGATCTCAACTCTCCTGTTAAATGGTGAGATATATGTAAAATCATTATTTCCAATATAGATGTATAGTCATTTTTATTTGATTCCATCAAATTTAAACTTTGGGTGAGTGAAATGCTAACCCGTCATCCAAATTGAGTTAGGGTCCTCTTTATTAATAGAGAGACAAATAATTCAAAAAGGGGAGAAATTCACTTACTCTAAAAAACACTTACTCTTTATCTTAGTCATCCAATCTTAAAAATCCAATGGTTTATATGTACTCACCAATTCAAACCATTGGATTTCCCAATAATGAATAATCATGATGTGAAGTAAGTGTTTTTCCACTTACTCTTGGAGTAAGTGGATCCTTACCCATTCAAAAATAAAAAATAAATTCAATCTTCAATGACACATATAACTATTTGATTACAATGAAATTACATTTTTTGTCATTAAAAACAAAGAGAAAATAAGTAATTGTGTCTTCATTAAAAATGATCTTAGTTCCCTTCAAATCACGTTAAGAAACTTATTCAAACACATTAAAAAGCTGACCCTCTATAGATATTAATATTTCTTAGCTTGAGTGACTTATGAGCTTTTTTGGCCTATCTTGGTTGTGCCCAAATTCCACCTAGCAACTCAAATTGTCAACTTTAGATGGAAAGAAACAAATTGGCTTCAAATCATTTCAGCATCTGCAAATATATGTAATTGTACTTTAGTATCTTAATTTTTCTGAAGTTTTTAGTATATAGTTAATCATTTGGTTTTAATGTTTTACGATTACAAGTGAATATCATAGTTGGTCTTATCATAAAGCAATGTGATGTGTCACACATTGCTGCTAGCATTAAAAAGGTTCGAAAACTATAATTGACTGAGTTCAAATCTCAGGTTCAAATATTGTATTTTCAATTTGGGCATAAAGATTGTTTTTTATGTTTTAACCATAAAAATATAGTGGCGAATCTAAATCTTCTTTAAGTGGTTGAAATTAAGTTCATCTTTTCCTAAGTCACAAAGTTATTTTTCAACCGAAAAACATATTATAAGAAAATGTATAATTAATAAATAAGTAATTAACGTTGTCTTGAATTTTTAGAAAAATGGTTAAGTAAAATCATTTAAAGAATGACATGTTAGATACTACTCATATTCATATTTATTTGTCTATTTTCATAAAAAAATTATTCTTGTTTATTTATGCCATTTAAAGGTTTAATTTGTATTAATTATTATATTTCATGTCTTGTTTAATAGTATATTGATTCACGTGAGTGATTCAAAAACATTATTGGCCACATAAACAAAAAATTTATATTAGAAAACATAACAAATGTTTTCTAAATAAATAGAATTGTGACTGTGCTTTTGGTAATGGATATCTTCGATGGGAAAGGAGTTGTTCCTTGGAGGCTTGTTAATAGTTGGCTTAGATGTATGCATTGGATCTCCTTAATGAAATTCAAATTGACTCATATTTTTAGAGAAGGTAATACTTGTACAGATAGGCTAGCTGCTTTTGGTGTATCTTCTAAAGTGTACACTTGGTGGGATGCTATCCCTAGATTCATTTTTGAAGAATTTAACAGAAATTGATTAGAGTTACCTAACTAAAGATGTAATTTTTTGTAACCATTTTCTTTATAATATATTCGGTTGTGTTGGTTTAAAAAAAAACTACAATTGTTATATTTAATAAGTGTCTGGTTTTTTTTACAATAAAACAGATAAATAGTATCAACATAGAAATATATATTTACTTATTTTGAGATTTTTTTTAATGACTTCTATTGTGGTATAAAACAGCATCATTTAAGGTAATCTAATCACATTCTAAACGCATAGAAACCAGGCCTTGACTTTTTAAAGAGAATATTCATCTGGTCACTATTATCTTCTAATGTTGTCTTGAATTTTGAGAAAGACACTTAAATAAAAAAACAAATTTTTCAGGAAAAAAAATAATTGTAAAAACGGAGGGAGTAAATGTTAGATACTACCACAATCCTAGTTATTTGTCCATTTTGAAAGAATTTTTGTTCCATCTTATTTGCCCTCTTTATAAGTTTGTATTAATTATTGTTTTACGTTACCATTGTTTAGTAACTGGTTCAAAAAAGTCAATGATCAATAGAGAGAAATGATATAATAGGAAAAACACAATAAACATTATCTAAATCGACATAAATAATATATTTCTGACTGCATCTATTTTCTTTTAGAATAATGAAAATAATTAGGAATTAGGAAACAGTAATTTACTACGAAGATAAAAAAAATTATGGTTTACAATAACCATTATATAAGGTCATCAAGTTATATTCTAAACGCATAGAAACTTTGCCTTTGCAAAATTTAGTTACATTCTTCAAAAGTGCCAAACTTTGAAAAAAGAGTTAATCCTTTGACCTTATCAATGGTGAAGCAAAACCAATCCATAATGGCTCTTCTCCCATGGTTTCTTATCCTCACCATTTCAGCAGGTACATATACTAAGTTAAACATCAAAATTAAATTTAATGTCTTATGAATTAAAATTGTATGGTAAGTTATGTAAATAATGTTGCAGAAGTGGAAGGGGCAAAACTATTTGCTTTTGGGGACTCATATCTTGATACAGGGAATTTCCTGAACTCAGTATCTTATAAGTCTCCATATGGAATCACTTATCCTGGTTATCCTACTGGAAGATTTGGAAATGGTCATGTTCTCACAGATTACATTGGTAACATTCTTTTTCCCCTTTTTACTTTACAACCTAAAAGTCTGAAACATGAATTTTTTAGTCTATGATTTTTTATCTTATAAGTTAGTTTCGTACCTGCCTTAACTTCATAATTATTTAGTTAGAGATTAGGTTGACAAATACACGTTTGATCCTTATAATAATAGTATTAATAAAATAATATTATATAATTTTTGATGATTTTGTATTAGATATTTATACTTTTTATTTAGCCTATTTGTTTTTGTCGGGTTTATTGAAGTCTGGATATCCTATATTAGATATAGGGATGCCAATGGTTATCCGAACCCATTATTTCTTCTAATGTTATCTTATTTAAAGAGTTTTTACTAAATCAATTTTTCATCATAATGTTGAAGTTGTTTTTAATTTTTGTTTCAATAAAATGGTTTGTGTTTAATAGTCAAAAGTTGTGTTTAAAACTTTAAATCCAGTTTTATAATTTTTTATCTTGGTGATTGTCTAAATAATATATAAGATTATAGGAAACAAATACAAAAGTGAATAAATTATTTGTGATTATTTTTAATATTTTTAAATTTATTGGTACTCATGGATCCGTTGGGTACTCAAGACCCGCGAGTAGTATATTCAACGGTTATTAGCACTAGTCTAGGGTTTGTGTCCAAAAATGAAGTAAGAGAGCAAATCCAGGTAATGCACTGGTCTAGAAAAAAATAATATTAGTTTAATATTTGATCATTTACTTATTGACCAAATATCATAATTTAACATTTTCATTAAATTATGTCTTAGCAGGATATAAAAAATAATATTAAATTATAATATTTAATTATTTCTTTGGAAAAGGATAGTGATTTAATGAAAATATTTCTTGATACTTGGTTTGACACATGTATTTGAAGACCATTCAATCCTCTAAATTCTTCCCATTCCATTTTAACTATTACTTCTTTTCTTCTTCACTTTCCCATTATCTGAAGTGTTTCTAGAACCCACTATTGTGTCACATATCTAAAGGACAAAATATGTAAGATACATGGGAGTAGGCCATTCAAGATAATTTTTTTCTTTTACACACTAAAATATCTCGCCATATTCATATTTAGAGATAAGTTATTTTTCTTTGGCCACTAAAATTATGATTTGTCTCCTATTTTTTTAGTTTTTAGAATTTTTTATAAGAAATGGTCAAATAAAATACATATCATGATTTTAGTGGCCGAATGAGTTAATTTAATTTCTATTATGAAGAGATACTTTAATATATTTCTTTTATAAGGGAGAAATTAATACATGAAATCGGTCATATAAACGACAGACATTAAATTTATTTTATACAATTTAAACTTTCCAATAAATATAAATACCCACATATAATATTAATTAACTATTATTTTTCTTTAAATCATTTGGGACCAAATAAAAGACACATCTCCCAATCCCATAAATATATAATAATATGATAAATTAAAGGACTTGGACTTTTGGTATAAAAAACAGAGGACCCGGAGTTTATAAAGTCATAAGTAGGCATAATCCCATCTCAGTAACATTTATATCATTGGTTTGGAACAATTTTATTTAACTTTAAAATTATAATTATATTAAAATTTAATTTGGTTGGAACATTTGATCCTTAATTTAATTTAATATATCCATTACCTACTTTTGACTAATGTCCTATGTATTAATTATATGCAGCTTTTTTTCTAAAAATTAAATCCCCCACACCATATGTATTGAGAAATTCCTCAAATCTACAAAATGGTGTGAACTTTGCTCATGGAGGAACGGGAGTTTACCAGACTAGGGTTGACGGACCAAATTTGGCTGTCCAAATTGACTCATTTGAGCAGCTAATCAAACAAAATGTGTATAGCAAAGTTGACGTGAAATCCTCAATTGTTATTGTGAACGCTGGTGCCAATGATTATATAACATTTATACTAAGAAAAGGAAACATATTTGTATGTGGCTCTAATCTCCACAAAAATTTTACTTATTTAGGTAAATTTAGGGAACGAAAGTTATTAGTAATATCTAATACAAATGTCAATAACATTCTTGTTTTTCAATGTGGTAGGGAATAAATGACTACATCACATCCCTTGTCGATGAATTGACAATAAATCTTAGACGTATTCACAACTTGGGTGCAAAGAAAATAATTGTGTCGTTATTACAGCCTGTTGGGTGTTTGCCTACAATTTCCGTGGCATCCTTATACACAGATTGCGTTGACCTTCTCAACATGATCCCTAGATATCACAACAAAAAGATACTCGAAAATGTGGAAGATTTGAACAAAAAAATTGGAAAACCAGTTTTGAGGACATTAGACCTCTATAACTCTTTCCTCTCCGCCATTCAAACTATCCAAAAAAATCGTGAAGGTAAGTTCTATTTTGCTTTCATTAATTAGTAATCACCATATGAATTGTACTAGTTTGTACCTTCTTTTTTCTTATTAAACCTTCTTTTGGAAGAAGAGGCTGAAGTGAGTAACACTTCTTGAATGAATTCAAGAAGATAGAACTTGAGAGAGATGAGGTGAATAATTCCTCTTTTTATAATGATGTAAAAACTTGATTACAATTGAATGGCTAATCCTATATTTATAATTACAATGAAAACATGTGGCTAACTAACTAAAATAACAAACTACAATAACCAAAGAATAAATGAATAAACCCCAAATAGGATTGCTTATAGCCCAAGTAACTCAAGATTGTAAGACCATGAATGCTTTCTTTTGGCCTTGGCCAACTTCTGGTGTGACCTGGCTAGCTTGGCCTGCCTCTAGTGTGGCCTGGCCAGCGTGGCCTGTTGCTAGTGTGGCCAGATTGATTTTCCTTGGTCTGCTTCTGGTGTGGCTAACTTAGCCTGCTTATGGTACTGTAGACTCGGTCATCTGATATGGTCTGTGCCTAGATAGCTAACTTGTTTCTGGTGCGAAATGCTTGGTTATCTGGCCTGATCTGTGGTCAGCTTGGCCTGCTGTTGGAGTGGCCAAGCCTACTGGCCCTGATGCTGACTCTGCATTATGAGCAATCTGGATTGTGTTGTCTTGGCTTGGTGGAAGATCCTTGTGAACAACATGATCTAATACTTATTAATAAAACATAAGACATAGAAAATGGTAAGAATGAAAGGTGGGTTGAGATACTTATAATAATAGACATAATATTTGATTATTGCATTATTAAAGGAAAATTTCTTCATATTGAATTCTTTTTTCTCCATTATGTAGAAAATTCAACACTAATGAATCCACTTCAACCATGTTGTTCAAAGATGAAAGCTGGATATCAATGTGGACAGGTGGATGAGAATGGAAATAAGAAATATACATTATGTGAGAATCCAGAACTTTCATTCTTTTGGGACAATGTTCACCCCGCTCAAAATGGTTGGTATTCTATCTTCAAGAAGTTGGAACCTTCTCTAAGCCAAATTATTGGGACAAATTAACTTCTAATGTTTACATCTTGGTGAAATCTTAATAATAATATGGTTGGATTATTATATGGATTATCATGTGGAAAATCAATTTGGATTGAACATTAATCTCCAAAGTTGATGCTTCCATATTCTTTATCTTAAGTAATAATTCAATAATAAACTTGTTTATCGATTAATCTAGTTATATAATGTTAACTATGATATTATTTATCCATCTTTAAGAAAATGCAAACCAAAATGGATCTTAATGAAGAAGATGCATGTATTCCACAATCAAGTGAGTTTCAAGTGTGTATTTACATATGAATTTACATTCTTTAGTATTTTGTGTAAGTAAGACTATGAGCTATTGAAAATTGGAATCTTCAATTTGGTGGTTTTATATGAGTTAGGATAATCTCCATTAATGAAGAGACAAGTACATCAGAAACTAAGGGAAAATGCAATCTTCAATGACACATGTATCCTTTTGATTACAATAAAATAACAATTTTGCCATTAAAATAAAAGAAAAAATGCATTTATCTCTCCATTAATGAAGAAGATCCTAATTCGCTTTATATTGGATAAAATAAATATAAAAAGTTGATCTTAGCTCTCCTATTAAATGGTAGGACATATGTAAAAATATTATTTCGAATAGATGCATGGTTATTTTTGTTTGATTCGACCAAGTCTGAACTTGAGTAATCAAGTGCTAACCCATCATCCAAATCAGATAAAAAAACTCAATCAAAAATATTAAAAAAGTTTACAAAGACAATCTGTTTTCCTATTGTTTATAATGTGTAGTCTGTACGTTATAAATGTGAAATACAGTAATTTGCAATAGAAAATCACTCACAAATATTTATATAGATGAATTGAATAATTAGGGCATAATCACTGAAATAACTATATCATGTTTAGAATGTAATATGTAAAGTCGTCATGAAATATTTGTCAAAACTTTCTTAATTTTTTAATAATAATTGCATAAATTAATATATATGATAAAGCGAGTATTGATTTTTATTTGATATGATTAAATTGAGAAACAATTATATTTTTAGAGTTATTGAATACTGAAGTTGCAATGTCTCATTATAATGAACGTTAAAATTTGAACTGAAAAACAATTATATTTTTTGTGACTGAAAAAAATATATTAATAAAGTGTAATATTAGCTTTAATTAAGGCCAAAAGGGTAAATTTGGAAAATCAAAATTACACTATGGGTAGTTACCAAGTGTTTTAGCTGTATAAATTAGTATAAATAAGAAATTAGAATACTGAACTGTAAATTAGACAAACAAAAATTACTTCATAATTAATTATTTTATGTTTTCCTTTATATTAAGAGTAAATTACACTCACACCTCCTGAGTTTTAATGAAATTACACAAATCACCCCTTTCTTTTTTGTCATTACATTAATCACCCCTCTCTCCTACACAAACCACCCCTAGATTTATAAATATATTACACTGACTACATCTGCATGTTATAAAAGTGTAATATTTTAAAGAAAAAACGTGTGATGAATGTAATTAAGTTAAACAAAATATTGTATATTGTATAACACTTCAAATAGTACAAAAACGAGTGTTTCTTTATTATTTTTGTGTCATTAAAAAATACATTAATAATTTCAAAGAAATGTTTAAATAACTCTTATATTATCTTATAACGAACCAAATAATGAAGACGTATTGACTCTTATATTATTTGAATTTGTCTACACAATATACAATATTTTGTTTAATTAATTACACACATCATACATTTTTTGTTTAAAATATTACACTTTTATATCATACATGAGTAGTCAGTGTAACATATGTACAAAATTAAGGGTGGTTCGTGTAATGACAAAAAAGTGAGGGGTGGTTTGTGCAATTTTACTAAAACTCAGGGGTGTGAGTGTAATTTACTCGATTAATCTTTCTTGGTGTGAATGACCTGGGAGCTTTTTTAGCTTGTGTCCAAATTCCACACAGCAACTCAAATTGACAACTTTAGATGGAATGAACAAACTAGGCTTCATATGATTTTAGCATCTGCAAATATATTTAATTGTATTTTAGTCTGTTGATTTTTCTGAAGATTTTAGTATATATTTTAGTTGATCATTTTGGTTTTAATATTTTATATTAACAAATCAATGTCATAATTGGTCTTATTATAAAGCAATGTGATATTTGTTACACATTGGTGCTAGCAACAAGAAGGAATAGACTAAACCAAAATAAAATGGGATGAAATTAAATTGAAGTTTTTATATGAACTTCCTGTTTGATAAAAAAAATAAAAAAATTTATTTTATAATGGATTAAAAAACATCATTGTATTCATACGCAATTTAGTCCATATATATCAATTAATTTCAGTTATCTATATTTTAAATTTCCTATTTTCTCCTTACATTTTCTTAATTTCTACAAAAAAATCATATAAGCATAGGTAACTATCATTAGCACATTAACCACTTATCTCACCTTAAATTGAACATTATAATAAATACATTTTTAACATAAAGTACTCTTAATACAAAAATATTCTAATTATATAAAATAAAATATATACAAATTGAATACTTAATATAATAAAATAAGAATGTGGGTGGATAGACGCTAGTCGGTTATGGTTAAAATTGTGACTGAATAAAATAAGATAGTGGATTTAAGTATTTGAAAGTTAACTAAGGTGATATAAATGAATCCTTGAATAACGCAAATGTGCATCATATGTGTCTCCAAACGTTGTTTACTTCTTTAATAATCCTTTTGATTTACCTTTTTGTTTTATTATTTCAAACATTTTTTAATAAAAAAAGGCTATTGACAAGTTTTAAAGTATTATTCAATGCATTTCATATGGAAAGAGATGAATGTATAGAAATCTATACAAGTTTAATATTTTGTACACGGATATCTATTACTTCTATTACTACTAATAAAGGCAAAACACAAAATAACCACCACCATGGTGTAATTTGTGTTTTGCCTTATTTGCCCTCATTATATAATAATGTTTTAATTTGTAAAATATGTGTAAACTACCTAATAATAAAATATCAAAAGGCAAAACAATTATTAACTGTCATGGAGTAATTTTAATATTTCACTTTTGTCCTTTCCTATATCATTAAAGTAACCTCCCACTTTTAAACTACAAAAATAACTGACAGATGTGTTAAATATGAGTAACTATCATTAAAGTAACCTCCCACTTCACCACAATTCAAAATTGATGCATCTCTATTTTCAATTCCACAATCCTCTCATTTCATTTTTTTCTTCTTCTCAGGTTTGCTTCCTCTATCATTTCATATTTTACTCTCATGTCTGCTTTCTCTCTATATGTCACATTACCAATTAAGTTGTGCCTACACCAGAATTCTCACCGTCGACCGTTCCATTTCCTTTTCAGGTTCGCTACTTCGCTTCCTTCACTTTCGAATTTCTCTTTCCATGTTTCGCTATTGTTTTCCATTTTTGTTAACGATGTATGTTGTTCCTGTTCTGTATAATTGATGATGAAACTTGGAGAATTGTGCTGTGATTTTATGGTGTCAATTGCCAAACGGAGATTTAGAAACCTTAATTTCAATTAAGAAACAAGGATGATTTGGCGAATATAATCGAAGACTACGATCGTGCTTCATCGAAATTACCGCATCCGTTGAAGATCATATTCGTTCTATCACCATCGAGGTCGCTCAAGAAAGTGTCTCCTTGGACGTCGTCTTCTTCCACGAGCGCCGCTCCCTCTACTTCTAAATCGCCTCATAACTCCGTTGATTCTCTGCCATATGTAGGGGCGGCGTATCGCATCTCCAGCCAGAACCGTTCGCCGATGGTCAAGTATCCAATCGGCATCCATAATGTTGCGGCTAAAGCGAGTTGCTACAGCGGACACTTTGATAGAAACCCTATATTTCTCTACTGCAACAATTACTGCGTCTAATCCGAAGAAAATTTATTATTTATTATATTTCCTTTGACATGGGTTAATCTTTCCGTACCATATATCTAAATATGTGGTAAGTTTTCCATAATTTGTTTGATCAAAAGCAAAGATTTTATATCTACTGTTGTTGTTATTATTATTATTATTAGGTGATTTTGTGATGTGCTATTTTTCCAATTTGAAGATCAGTAAAAGGGCAATGTGAGGTGGTACTGAGACATTGTATTGTGCCACAATTCATGGGATTTGGGGAAGATGACAAATGTGTTTGAATTTTCAATTTGAAAAAATTAATACATGTACCGATCAAATAAGATCAATCGCAACATTATATTTACGGTTGCCGATATGTCTGCACACTACTCTCCACTTTATAAAAAATATTAATCAATTAGTAATTTAACATCATTGTATTGTGCCACAATTCATGAGATTTGGGGAAGATGACAAATGTCTTTGAATTTTCAATTTGAAAAAATTAATACATGTACCGATCAAATAAGATCAACCGCAACATTATATTTACGGTCGCCGATATGTCTGCACACTACTCTCCACTTGATAAAAATTATTAATCAATTATAAATTTAACATCATTGTATTGTGCCACAATTCATGAGATTTGAGGAAGATGACAAATGTGTTTGAATTTTCAATTTGAAAAAATTAATACATGTACCGATCAAATAAGATCAATCACAACATTATATTTACGGTCGCCGATATCTCTGCACACTACTCTCCACTTTATAAAATATATTAATCAATTAGTAATTTAACATCATTGTATTGTGCCACAATTCATGAGATTTGGGGAAGATGACAAATGTGTTTGAATTTTCAATTTGAAAAAATTAATACATGTACCGATCAAATAAGATCAACCGCAACATTATATTTACGGTCGCTGATATGTCTGCACACTACTCTCCACTTGATAAAAAATATTAATCAATTAGTAATTTAACATCATTGTATTGTGCCACAATTCATGAGATTTGGGGAAGATGACAAATGTGTTTGAATTTTCAATTTGAAAAAATTAATACATGTACCGATCAAATAAGATCAACCGCAACATTATATTTACGGTCGCCGATATGTCTGCACACTACTCTCCACTTGATAAAAATTATTAATCAATTAGAAATTTAACATCATTGTATTGTGCCACAATTCATGATATTTGGGGAAGATGACAAATGTGTTTGAATTTTCAATTTGAAAAAATTAATACATGTATCGATCAAATAAGATCAATCACAACATTATATTTACGGTCGCCGATATCTCTGCACACTACTCTCCACTTTATAAAATATATTAATCAATTAGTAATTTAACATCATTGTATTGTGCCACAATTCATGAGATTTGGGGAATATGACAAATGTGTTTGAATTTTCAATTTGAAAAAATTAATACATGTACCGATCAAATAAGATCAACCGCAACATTATATTTACGGTCGCTGATATGTCTGCACACTACTCTCCACTTGATAAAAAATATTAATCAATTAGTAATTTAACATCATTGTATTGTGCCACAATTCATGAGATTTGGGGAAGATGACAAATATGTTTGAATTTTCAATTTGAAAAAATTAATACATGTACCGATCAAATAAGATCAATCGCAACATTATATTTACGGTCTCCGATATGTCTGCACACTACTCTCCACTTTATAAAAAATATTAATCAATTAGTAATTTAACATCATTGTATTGTGCCACAATTCATGCGATTTGGGGAAGATGACAAATGTGTTTGAATTTTCAATTTGAAAAAATTAATACATGTACCGATCAAATAAGATCAACCGCAACATTATATTTACGGTCGCCGATATGTCTGCACACTACTCTCCACTTGATAAAAAATATTAATCAATTAGTAATTTAACATCATTGTATTGTGTCACAATTCATGGGATTTGGGGAAGATGACAAATGTGTTTGAATTTTCAATTTGAAAAAATTAATACATGTACCGATCAAATAAGATCAACCGCAACATTATATTTACGGTTGCCGATATATCTGCACACTACTCTCCACTTGATAAAAAATATTAATCAATTAGTAATTTAATATGATAATAAATATGGTATGTTAATAGAAAATAAGTGATAATACAATTAATTGATTAATATTTCTCTCGTACTTAGTATTTTATATAATTAATGAGAATTTATTTCTTAATTTATATAGAAATAAATTCGTATTAGTCCAATTTATGGGTTACGTTTTCTTATAAGGTCTACATTCATAATGACCTTAGTGATATTTCAATAATTAGATAATGTAAATTAGTTTTTGTACTATACTGAAGAATTTTTTAGATAGATATATTTCCACAAGGGCAAGAAATTAACATAAAAACCTCACAATTGAGTTTTTCATATACATTACTCTTCCACTAAAAAATATATTTATTTATGTTTGCACTTTTTAAATGACGTGACATAATGTCATTGTCTGACAAGATTTGGGACACCATTTTGTAACAGGTGATCTCACTCCCTCCATCCCCCTCCTTCTCCCTCCCTCTCCCTCCCTCTCCCTCCCTCCCTTAATTTCTCTTTGAACAGTAAAGTTCATGCATCCCTCTTTTACACAATCTATATGATGTTGTGTTTAATTAATTGTTTATTAAGTTCTATGAATTATCACATTAAATATTTATTTTGTATAGAATACACGTTACATACGATAGGAAAGCGGGTTGACAGGCCCGATAGGGCCTGTCAACACGCTAGTTATAATAATTTGTATAGTGTAATACAAAAAAAAAACATATAATTATAGTTAACTACCATTAAAACAATAATCATTTCTCACACTTTAAATTGGACATTATTATAAATACAAAAAAATTATATCGTAAAGCCCATTAATATAAAAAACATTCTAATTCTCTAAAATGAAATATATAAAAATTGAGTACTTACTTAATATCATAATATAATAATGTAGGTCAACAAGTATGAAGTGTACTTTCTCGACGTACTAGCATATATAAAGACAAAACATGGTGTAACTACTATCATTGTGTAATTTTCACTTTCTTATTTTGCTTTTAATGTTGTTTAATTTCTACAAAAAAAAGATATATAATCATATGTAACCACCATTATCATATTAATCAATTTTCTCACCTTATATTGAAATTATAATAAAAAACAAAGTACATCCAATAAAAAAACTACAAAAAAGTACACTCACTATAAAAAAAGAATCTCTAATTCTCCAAAATGAAATATATATAACTTGAATACTTAACATCATAATTTTATATTTATTTACTAATTTCTATACAGTCAAATTGGAATATTTTAGTTTATTTAATTATTTATCTATCAATTTACAAGTATTTTAAACTTTTTATAGTATATCTATTTAAATTTAAAATATTTAATATTCCAAACAATATTGCATGAGACCAAATTTTCAAAATGGAATCCGTTAATTATCTCTTGAGCTTTTTTCAATTTATTTTCAAAAAACAACGTCTTATATTTTAAAATTCAAATTAGTTATTTAATTATTTATTTCTAAATTTTAAAATTCAGTTTCTTTATCCTGTCAAGTAGTTCCTATAAAATAAAGTTATTCCTATTTCCTAACTTTGTCACTCCAAAATACAACTGCTAATATTGTAATTAAAAGTTTAGTAAGTTATGATAAATTATTTTTTAATATATTAGGACGCATCATTATAATAATTTATTTCAGATTTACTGTTTATTTCATAACCTACATACGTGTTCTTCATATATATTTTTTTACATATTTTAAAAATAATATTTAAGTATGAAAAACTTTTAGCATTTGATATATTTTAATATTGAGAATTTGAGATGGAAGATAGTATGATTATTTCCTTTATAAAAGAGTTTTGAATTTGAATTCTTTTGTCAGAGATCATCTATGTAAACCTAAAAGAAGGTTTTAAATATAAAGTCATACCATATTTCAAAGCCCTAATTATTCAACAATTCAAATTGAAACAGTACTTTCATATTTAATATTGTGGAAGAATTCAACCAATTCGTAAATGACTTGGAGTTGTTTGATCTGCCTCATCAGGAAAGAATTATACATGGTACTCGTCAATTGGTAGAAGAATATTCCTTTTAGTGATGCTTGTATTCAAGAATGGAGATCACATGTCCCATATTTTATGTCTTATTGTATCTCAGTCCAATAAAAAATTGACACATACTTAAAAAGAAAATTGATAAAAATAAAAAGTAAATTTTTTATGAGGCAAGGAGATCCTATGATACAATTCTTATTCTTGATAATAGCATAAGGTCTTTTGGGATTATGAGAGAAATTATAAGGTTGATAAAGAAGAAAATATACTTTATCATCTCCATTAGACGATACATTATTAATAGGAGAAAAGCTAAATCATAATATCATGATGTTTAGCTTGTTTCCATTTTATGCAATCTAAACAAACATCTCAATCGCCAAATATAAAAGAGGTAAAATCACACTTTTTATTAACCACATTGTTCTTTATTTAGATATATGGTCTAACCTTTTATGCCGGAAGTAAGTATAATTCTTATCAACAACTTTTACATGTGCTACTACCATAATGTTCAACATTAAATAAAAGATTACTTACAATTAAAATCGAGATTGAAGAAATATAAATCATTCATTACTATATCACTACTGAACTAGTATGAATTATTATACAAATTAAAATCACAATGAAAAATCTTAAAATTAAAGCCTATACAATCCAACCTAGCAACATAAACCAAATTCCTAGGACATTGAGCATAAACATTTTTCTGGATCTAAATAGTTGTTACTATGTAGGGTCAATTTGCATGTCTCAATTTCATAAACTTGTGCCTTCATTTTGTTCCAATGTAAAGCAACTTCTTAGTTTTCTAGGTTCAGATTGAAAGGAATCCCTACATATTATGACATATCAGTTGTTGCACCAAAGTCTAACCACCAAATATTATTAGGAACAACAGTAAGATGTGATTAATTTATAATGGAAACAAAATGTTTACATTTCTTTTCAAGTCATTTCTTCCTTTTAGGTCAATATCTTTTTCCTTGTTCCTATTACTTGTCTAAATTTGTTTGTACTAGATGGCTCCTAAACCAACATGACCTTTAATTCCTGGAAATCTCATTTCTCTTTTATGATTTTATAGTTCTCCTGGAATTGGTGAAATTCAATAGGAAGATAGTTAATAATAAGATATACTAAAAGTGCTTAATAAAATGTACTAAGAATACTTATGTTACTTCCACAAAACTGTTTCTTACATAAAACTAGAGGCGTCAAGACGGGCTACCCGGGCGGGTTCAGGCTAAATCGGGTCGGGTTAAACTGGGTTAGACTAAAAAGTCCGGATTCAATTTATGTATATCAAAATGTAGCTCAAGTCCACCCTATGCGAGTTGCGGGTTGTGGCGGGCCGGCCAACATAATATTAAAAAAATTAGTTAAATTTTAACATATTTAATATATATATCATTTGATATTAATGCATAATTTTTTTAACACAATTGTTATACTCAATGCAACCAAACTTATAGATATAATGTTTTGTGTTTGAGTTAAGACATGATGTCAAGTCTACAGATATGATTCATAACTTAACTCATTTATTAAATATTTTATTTATATTAGACTCTCAATCTCTAACACAATATAATTTCTAACTTCACTTCAATATAATAAATGGATACACTAAAAAATAATATCACTTTGATTTATTGTAATGATAGTATAGACTCAAATTCATAATGAATTCTATGTATGTATAACAATCATCATAATATTTCTTTACTTTGTGTATGTATATATTTTGTATGCTATTTACCAACACTTTCATTGTGAACTATTATGTTAAATTTGATTGTGTTGAGTTTTCTACGGTAAACAATTAAATTGTCTTTTAGTTTCGTTGTAAAATTATTTTATTTATTATGTTTTTGTTGTAGAGTTAAATCTAATTAAATATACAATTAAAAAATAAAAATAAAATCTATATAGTTTAATGTTCTCAGTTAATTTGATACACTATTTTGCTAATATGATATTAAGAAAAATAGGAAAAATAATATAATTATTAACTTGATAACATTGTTGTAATTTATAAATATTTATGTTATAGACATTACTCTATTTTTTATTCAAAGTTCATAACACAATATTTAGTATATATTATATATTTTTTATCATAAGTTATTTTGTAAAATAATTTTCACCTTATTACCAAGCCAAATGTCCAAAAAAAGATTTAAAATAAGGAAAAACGGGTAACCCAAACCCGCTCGGGTAAGCCCGGCCCGAACCTGATTTTAATATAGTCCGGTCGGACTAAAAAGCCCAGATTCACTAAAAAGTGTCAAATATAATACCCAAACCCTACAAAATTTCGGGTTGTGGCGGGTCGGCCCGCACAGGCCCGCCCATTTTGACACCTCTACATAAAACTGATAAAAGCTCTCACCCCCTAGTAAAAAAAGAGTAAATTACACTGACACTCCTGAGTTTTAGTGAAATTACACAAATCACTCAGAACTTTTTAAAACATACATAAACCACCCCTAATTATATATACACATTACACGGACAACCCTTGTAAGAAAGATAAATGTAATTTCTTAAACAAAAACTGACGACGAGTGTAATTAAGTCAAATAATATATATTACATGGTAAAGACAAGTCTAAATAATATAAGAGTCGATGTCTATTCATTATTTTAGCTAGTTATATAATATATGAGTAATTTAAGCATCTCCTCAGAATTATTCAGGCAGTTTGTAACGAATAAAAAATAATGAATATACATAGATTATTATATTATTTAGAATTGTATTCAAAATGTACCATATTTTATTTGATTTAATTACACTCGTCGTCATTTTTTTTAATAAATTACACTTATATCTTTCACATGGTAGATAATGTATATATAATTATGGATGGTTCGTATAGATTAATAAATAAATGCTCAAGATTAATAAATAAAATAAATAAATAAAACAAAATGAATATGAAACGAGCTGGGCCCACTTGGTTCTTTGTTGTTATTATGCGCCAAAATAGTGGAAATAGTACTTTCTACTTCGGAATTTTCGTTCAGCAACTAACAGAACAAATTTGTACCCAGAATCTATCATCACAAGGCAGAAAAATCATTTTTTTCATGGAAGTTGATGATTCCACACGCTCCTTGTTTTCAGAGTCATTCCTTTTCAGATTTCTTCACTGATTTGTACGCATTCGAACCTTTCATGGGTCTCACTTTGTTTTTGCCATTTTTATTCTTTATTTTATCTATGATTCTTGTTTTCTGTGGCCATGTTTTTGTTATGGTTAGTTACCATGTCTGGGTGATTTCTTTCTAAATAACTGCAATTGCAATTCAATTACAGGGTACTTTTATTTTCCTTCCAAAATTAATTAAGCTTTTAGAGAATCATAATGATTGATCCCTTTTCTAGCCAATTCATTAAGCCAACCAGATGTTTTTTTCAATCACTTCCAACAAGTGTCGCTATCAAGAATCGAACATTTAACATTTCGGTGATAGGGATACAGTTAGGCCTTATACTGTTAGACCAATGTCTTGTGGTTATGGACAAAGATCACTTGTCCCACTCCGTATCCCAATCTCTGCCCCGGGCCAATTGGAATGCTGATTTTTATTACTTTTTATTTTTAATTTTTTTATTTTATTCATATAGCAACATTCTAATTGACCCGGGACAATGATTGAGACAGGAAGTGAGACAATGATCTGCGTCTGTTATTACGTTCAAAATTATTCATGTTAACTTTTAAAATATTACCCCTCTCTTATGATTTAATATCTGTGTTTTTATGTCAATCTTGTATCATTGCTTTCTTCCTGTTTGTCATGTTCCTTAACTAGTGCTACTCTTTGTAATGCTGTATTCAGTTTCTAACAAGTAGTGTGTTTCTAGATTCCTACTATTCATGTGACAATGGATACAAAGATAAGAAGGAGATCTGAAGTAGAGATTGGTGATGAAGGAGAGGACTTAGTTCTAGCTACTTTGATTGCAAATGGAGATGATCTTAGTCCTCTTGTCAGGCACGCCTTTGAAATGGGGCGGCCTGAGGGGCTCCTTCGCCAGCTGAATTATGTTGTCAAGAAAAAGGAAACGGAAATTGAGGAGATGTGCAAGATGCACTATGAAGAATTCATCCTTGCAGTTGATGAACTCCGTGGAATGTTGGTCGATGCCGAAGAGCTAAAGAGTGAACTCCAAAGTGACAATTTTAAGTTGCAGCAGGTTGGCACCAACCTTCTTGTCAAGCTTGAGGAACTTTTCGAATCTTATTCTGTCAAGAAGAATGTCACTGAAGCTATAAAAATGACCAAGAACTGTATACAGGTGTTGGAGCTTTGTGTCAAGTGTAACAATCACATTTCTGAAGGTCAATTTTATCCCATACTGAAAACGGTGGATTTACTTGAGAAGAGTTACATGGAGAACATTCCTGCCCGGGCTCTCAAAAAGGTGATAGATAAAAGAATTCCTACCATAAAATCGCACGTCGAGAAGAAGGTATATAGTCAAGTTAATGAATGGATGGTCCACATAAGGAGTTCTTGTAAACATATTGGACAAACAGCAATTGGTCACTCTGCGTCCCTTCGTCAAAGGGACGAGGAAATGTTAGAAAGGAAGAGAAAGGCTGATGAGCAAAATATTCCAGTAGTAGAGAATCAAGCTTATACTTTGGATGTTGTAGAAGTTGATGAAGATTCTGCTATGAAATTTGACCTAACGCCACTTTATCGTGCTTGTCATATTCATAGTTGTATGGGAATCCTAGATCAGTTTCATGAGTATTACTATAAGAATAGGTTGTTACAATTGAATTCAGACTTGGAGGTATCCTCAGCACAACCTTTTGTTGAATCATTTCAGACATTTTTGGCTCAAATTGTGGGGTACTTCATAGTAGAGGATAGGGTCCTGAGGACTGCTGGGGGGCTCTTGGTAGCAGATCAGGTTGAAACCATGTGGGAGACTGCTGTATCTAAAATGACATCGGTGTTGGATGTGCAATTCTCACATATGAACTCTGCCACCCATCTTCTCCGGGTTAAGGATTATGTCACACTTCTCGGGTGTACTCTTAGACAATATGGATATGAAATAGGCCCACTTCTTGATGTGCTTGATAGCAGTCGTGACAAATACCATCTGCTTCTTTTGGATGAATGTCGGAAACAAACTGTTGATGTTCTTGGCAGTGACTCATATGAGCAGATGGTGATAAAAAAGGATACTGATTATGAGAATATTGTTCTGGCATTTAGTCTTCAAACTTCAGATATTATGCCTGCTTTTCCATATGTTGCACCGTTCTCCTCCATGGTACCTGATGTTTGTCACATTGTGAGATCCTTCATCAAAGGCTCTGTTGATTACTTGTCTTATGGTGTACGTACTGGTTACTTCGATGTCGTGAGGAAGTATTTGGACAAATTTTTGATTGAAGTAGTAAATGAAACATTGCTTGATACAATCAATAGTGGCAATATCAGCGTGTCTCAAGCCATGCAGATTTCTGCAAACATAGCTGTTCTCGAAAGAGCTTGTGATTTTTTCATTCGACATGCAGCCCAACAATGTGGTATCCCAGTTCGATCAGCTGAGAAGCCTCAAGCTTCTTTAACTGCAAAGGTTTTACTGAATACTTCAATGGATGCGGCTTATATTACTCTGCTGAGTTTGGTAAATACAAAAATAAATGAGTACATGACTCTTACAGAAAGTGTTAATTGGACTTCAGAGGAGACAAAGCAGAATGGAAATGACTACATGAACGAAGTGATCTTTTACCTTGATTCTCTTATGTCCACAGCGCAACAAATTTTACCCTTGGATGCTATGTACAAAGTTGGGACCGGTGCACTTGAGCATATTTCTGATACAATTGTGGCTGCTTTCCTCAGTGATAGCATCAAAAGGTTCAACGCAAATGCTGTTATTAGTATCAACAGTGATCTTAAGATGTTAGAGAATTTTGCAGATGACAGATTCTATTCGGCTGGTTTGGATGAAATTTACAAGAAAGATTTTAAAAGCTGTTTGAAAGAAGCACGTCAATTAATTAACCTCTTGTCAAGTAGTCAACCAGAGAACTTCATGAATCCTGTTATAAGGGAGAAAAATTACTATATATTGGATTATAAGAAGGTGGCTACCATTTGTGACAAATTCAAGGATTCTGCAGATGGGATCTTCGGAAGCCTTTCAAATAAAAATACAAAGCAAAGTGCTAAAAAGAAATCGATGGACGTGCTCAAAAAGCGTCTTAAGGATTTCAACTGACGAGAGTTGGAAAAATATTCTTTCATTTGAAGTATGGCATGACTGTAGCACTCTATTATGGATGTTTAACTTCAGAACTGGTAGTGTTTCTACTTGTTCTGACTCAATTTCATAAAATAAAGAATTATTTCTGTCTTTATGCTCTTTCTTTTCATTCAATATGTCAAACCATGTTGCTTTTCCATAAACACACAAAAATTCTCAGTACCATTTGAATAAAGAGGTTGAGGTTTATTATCTGCATTTGACTTCATTATCACTGCACCATTCAGCTTCTGGAATATAGTGATATATGCCTGTATGAGTAATGTGTGAATACAGATCATGCTGATTTAGTTTACTTGCTTCTTTGTCGTGTCGATTTCCTACAAGTCTTTTGCTAGCATAGGAAATTAGAGAGCAAGTTTTCAACATCTTGTTGCAGATTATACTCAAACTGGCCTGAGGTAAGGAAATCCAACTTGTATGTATTAGTTATAGCTTCTTCTTGTTTGTTATGTATACTCACACTTATCTTTGTTGAAACTTGCTTTGTTCTTAGAAATGCCTAATATTTTTAGCTGAAGATTGGTAATGTTAATGCTAAGAGAATGTTTTTCATGCCCCATACACACACACCTCTATTGGTATCAAGGTGACTTGTTAGGCAGTTGGTAAGATAACATTCTAGAAATAAACTAAATATAACCTTCCATGGCAAATAAATTGATAATACAACAACAACCAAGCCTTTTATCTCACTAGGTGGGGTCGGCTACATGAATCGAACGAATCGAACGACGCTATAATGGTCTATTATAAATTGATGATACCACTACCATTACATTTTTGCCTTCCCCATCCCCTCTAACCTCTTAAACTGATTTCTGAGTTTAAAATTTAGGTGACTGAGAGGAAGGAAAAGGATAGTGATGGTAATGTGTTCTAGCTTTATAATGAAATTAAAGATGTTGACTTTGTATGGCTTTTTTATGGGGAAAAAGTACAAGATAAGATAAGAAGATAAAGTATGAGTTGAGAGAATAAAGTGAAAAAATATTGACTTTTAAGGATAGTTTGATATGAGAAAAAGGAAAAAGATTAATTTTTTTAAGAAATATGCAATAATACCTTTGTTATATTTATTTTGTTGGAAGTGATTTTGAAGGGTAAAAATGTATTTTACAAATACAATACTTTCCGCTTTATCACCTTATGAGAGAAGAAACACAAAGTAGTAGGAACTTCATGACTTTCCTTCCTTTTCTACTCTCAACCAGATAAAAGAAAAAACGGAATTCTCTTCTTTCTCTCATTTGTGAATCTTCTTATCTTGTTTCCTCTTGGAACCAAACCAACTAAACAACTTGTAAGAGTTGGCACCAAATTTTCACATTTTTCTGTAACTGATAATATTTTCAATTTATTTCAACATTTTTAGATTACTATCATTTTTGTTATTTTCAACTTATTTCACTGAAAATGATATACGTTTTTATTAATACTCCTACTAATAAGAATATAATAAATATCACAAAATGATATTTTATTTATTAATAATTGATTTATAACTATTGTAATGTCATTTTCTTATGAGCAGAACGATTGTTAGAAAATATAATAACATTACTCTTCCTTTACACTTTCGAATGTTTTTTCCCCCAAAAATTTATATACTTGAAACTTGTGTCCTTTATTTGGGTGAATATTTCACTAAAATTTCAGACTTCTCAATTGTTTCAAACTTTGAGAATCTCCGCATAGGTTACCTTAAATTACTTTTAAGTTATAATTAAAAATAGAGTAAATTATAAGTTTTACTAAAATCATATAAATCATTATTTTAGTTTTTACACTTATAAAAAAATCTCTAATTTATGTACATATATTACACTTATTACATGAACAAGAAATAAACATGACATTTTAAACAAAAAAAAAGATGATAAAAATGTAACTAAGTTAAATATGATATAATGAACAAAAATAATGAAAATATATTGACTTGTATACTGTTTTGACTTGTTTCAACAATATACCATATTTTGTTTAACTAATTCACTTATCACTTTCTTGTTTAAAAAATTACCATTATTTATCCGAGGTAGTCAGTGTTATATATATATATATTAGGGTTTTTTGTAGATATAAAAGATAGAAGTGATTTGTGTAATTTCACTAAAACTAAAAAAATGTTAGTATAATTTCCTCTTAAAAATATTTAAAAGGACACGATTTTATCTCAAATCACTTTTAAGTTAAATATAGTCGTTTGGAATAAAAGTATGTACGTAATATAACTAAACTTCGAAAATAAAATGTCATAAATACATTGTAAGACCGTTTAGTACACTTACTTTCAAAAATATGTTTACTTTATAATTCGAGTATGTTTGGGCAACAAGCTTAAACTATTATAAAAATTATTCTGTAAAAAACATTTTTTCACACTTTAAACATTTTGGAATAAAAGTATGTAATAATGTATACTAATATATGGGAAAACACAAAATAACTACCAATGATGGTGTAATTTGTGTTTTCCTATTTTGTCCTTACTAATCTATATTTTCTGCAAAAAAAAATTATATAACATATTTCATCATTTTATGTTCAATGTTTGTTTATATAAGTTTTATAATTTTTTCATTTGAACACGACAGTTTTTCCACATGGATGAAAACATGCAAAATTGCAAATGTTTTGTTGACTTTGTTATAGTTATAAAAATGTAATAAAAATATACAAATCAAGTACAATTTACCCAATAGAAAAACAAGTTGACAAACAGATTTGAGTGTATGTGAACATGCTATTATATATTAAGTTATAATTATGATATCATTTTTCAACATATACAAAATACACGCTACATGTAAGTGTTTTTCAGCTGAAATGGAAACGGCCCATTTCTCCCTGTTTAAAGTAGTATTTTAATATCTTATATATAGTGTATGTGTAAAAAAATTATTTTTTCTCGGGAAATATATATTAGTATGTTAGTATTTGTTGTGGACGAGACTCGAACCATTAACCTTTATTTATTTTATTCATTCTCTTAATCATCAAATCACTTTATAGCTTAATTTTCTTATTAGGGTAGGGATCCACTTACTTCAAGAGTAAGTTTTTTAAATTTATTTCACATATTAGCCATCAATTCTAAGGAAATCTAATGGTTTAGATCTGCCTACTACTTCAAACCATTGGATTTTCCTAGAATTGATGGCTAAGATGTGGAGTCTTTGAGTCAATGAATCATTCATCTTCTTATTATTCTAAATTTGTTTTGGGGTACTCAAACGCACAACTTTATTCTCTTCATTTCTTAAATCATACACCTTGACTATCAGATTACTTTATAAAAATGTTATTCCCAACAAAACATTGGTCTACTAGTGGTGTAAGATTTTACTAGGTCATTAGATCAACTAAAATGTAAAATACTCGATTTCTGATAACAATACTTATTGGGATAAGTAACCATACATCTCAAAAGTAATTAATTCTTTACTCTATAGTCAATGATATTATTGGTAATACAAATATTATAACATTATTGTATTAATTATATTTAAAGTCAATAATAATTAACATATGAATAATATACTCACAACCTAAATATTAAATCTACAAAAAAAAAAAAAAAAAAAAAGCATAAATTATTATGGTTAGATAAAACTATTTATGAAGAATTTTATGTGGTCACAACAAAAGGTAAGTAATTCCAAGCAAAAAAAAACAGATAAAATCCAAAGACTACCCTAATTTCTACACTCCCATCCAATTCTACCTAATTTTTCAAACATCCAAAATACAAAAATATATCACACCAAACCTATTAATTGGTCTAAATGTTTTACTAGATTCTGAGAATGATATTTAGTTGAAGGGATCACCCACACGCATCTCAAAAGAGGTTAGTTCTTTAACCATAGGTGAGAAGATAAGTATAACATACAAAAAAACAGTGTAATGAAAATTGTGTCATACCGGCCAGTTCGACCGGAAAACCGGCGAACCGGACCTCTAACCGGTATGACACAGCTATTGTACTGGACATGCAAGAGAACTGGTGAAAACCGGTGAACCGATTAAATTTAAGGATTGATACTTGTGTCATTTATTTGTATTTTGCTTTTGTGAAGTGATAATTTTGGATTGATATATGTTTTGCACTTTAGACTTTGATTTTGTTAAATACTTAATGTTGTTTGTTTGTGTGAATTTGAAGTAGATTATGAACATGAATTATAAATCTGAATACCTACTTATTTGAATTTTGTTTGTTATAGGTTTATATATATATAAGGAGGTATGTCCGGTTTAACCGACATGCGATTTAATTATTGAACCACTGTACCACTATACAAGTACCTTGACCGGTTTGATAACCGATACAGTTTTAATAACATTGCAAAAAAGTCATTAATTTTATTATCCTTTTAATACCCTCAAAATCCAACTACCACAAAACATATCTACATTACACGTCACACCGATAAAGGACAAACCCGTCATTCCATACCACCATCTCACTCTTACGTGTTCCAAAATATCTCCCCCCTTCTCTCTCCATTCCATTTTTTTTACAACCTGAAAAAAAAACTTCGCCATTGAACTCACACTCACTACTCTTCTTCTCATTAAATCTAAACCATTCGTTTCTCAATCTAACGGCTCACATCACCCCGAAACGGTTACTCCAATTTCCCCCTTTTCAATTTTCCACCACAGTGGTTTTAACCATAAACCCTAACCTAATCCCTTTCTTCTCACTCTACTCTTAAGCGCGCGCTTTTTCCCGCTCTCTCTATCTTCCATGATCCGTTTCTCTCTCTTCATAGATCTCGCTCTCAACGATTCATCTCTCCTCTTTCAATTCCTTCCTCTTCATTTTCTGTAACCGTAACTTTTTTTTCCAAATTTTTACTGTGTTTTGGGGACTTTTAAGTCTGTTATGTATCGAACATGCTCCTTTGTGTAATTTGTTGTAACAATTATTTTCGTCCTCAATTTTCTCTTTTATGATAAATTACGCCGTTGTTATGTTCTCGCTCCGAGGATGAGAAGAAGGTTCTAGAATAATCTAGTGAGTTCTTTTTTTCTGTTTATTTGTTTTCTTATTTATTTATAATTTTATTGCTCAATTTTATTAAAAAGTTCGTTTTTTGCGTTGATCTTGTTTCGTTTTCAGTATTATGTAATGCTTGGGGTGCTGAGGAATAAGGGTCTGAGACTTTGAGTTATTGTCTTCGTTTTTGGGTCCGGTTTGTTTGGTATCTGTCTCGGTGCTGAGTTGAGTCAACTCGTGAGTTTGAACTCAGTGACAGTGGGTTGGGTGGGAAGGAAGGAAAGATCGAGTTTTGGGTAGTGTCGTTTTGGGTTTGAACGACAATGCCATCTGTTGGAATGAGGCGAACGACGAGGGTTTTTGGGGTGGTAAAGGGTGGAGACTCTGCCTGCGTGCTAAGGTCAGGAAGGCGATTGTGGCCGGAGTCCGGGGATATCAGAACAAGGAGGGGGAATGAAGGAGAAGAGTGGTTGAAGAAGACAGAGAAGCATACTTCTTATCCTTCAAATCGTGGCGCTGTGAAACCGAAGCAAGAAAAGGCAATGGTGGATGATGCCAATGAAGATTATGTTGGTGGCGTTACAGAGTCAGTGAAGCAAAAGCGTCGTCGGTGTTTGAGTAAAGGGAATGATGATGGACGTGATAGATTTTTTGGGATGGTGTATAGTAGGAGGAGGAAGAGAGCGAGTGGCTCAAGTTCTGAGCTTTCAGCTGATGCAGTTGGAAAAGTTGGGAGTGATAGCAGTAAGCTGTATGGGTTGCGGTTTTCTCATCCGAGAAAGGATAGGTGCAAGCTTGCAGTTGTTGTGAAGTCCTCTTATAGGGGGAGTGATTTGTTTTCGTGTTTGTTGTTTTTGGTTTTGAGGCATGTCAGAAGGTTCGAGGTCACACTCAAGGATCTCTCTGCCTTCCTTCTATCTGAGCCAATTTCTGGTGTTTACGCATCGCAGGGCATACAGTTCTTGCAGGTAATTGGATATGCTGAGTTTTTGTCGTGTGAATTGCCCATGGTGTAGTTTTACCTGTTGTTAGTAATGAAAAGATGGAACCACCGGGTTAGTATTCGTACAATTTAGTTTTTTTTTTTAATTTATGGTTGATAAGTGAAAAGGTGATGTGATAGTAAAAAAAATCTAATACTTCTCTTTATTTTAAGTAACAGAAATTGAATCTTCGAAGCTGTCTGCTAACAGGGGTTGACTTGGGTTCAAATCTGGAGTCCCCAGTTGGTGGACGTATGTAAATTCACTGTAAATCCTCATTGTCTATTGGTTGATTACACACTTTTTATTTTTCCCGTGATCTACTTCATCATAAGTGCATGGCTTGGGTTTGAATCCTGAGTCCACAGTTGATAGACGATATGCAAACTATCTAAATCCTTGTTTTCTACTGGCTGATAATGTCCTTTTTATTTTGCCTCTTGGTCTTACATAACATGTGGGTTTGATCTTCTTTCAGGGTTCTCCTACTGTCAACATTGGAATTTGCCAGTTTTTTGGAATCAGACAGTTCATGCCATCGTTTTGTGTGGATTTTTCTGCTGTTCCTCTTTGCTTTAAGTTTCTGCATTCTGAGTTGCTTTTAAAATCTATGGTTAGATCATGTACCTTTGTATATAATCCGGTAAGCATCCCCATTGATGTTGAGGACGAAGTTGATTTCGCAGAATCCCATATTGAATTGCAGATTTCTTGTGATTATTTCAAGAGAGAACCTACTGAGATTGGAACTGTCATGCCTGATGTTATTGAGATCAAAGACAATTTATCTTTACATGCATCTGTCAAGGGTCCCATATTATCTGGTCAAAACGGAAAACATAAAAATATAAAACATAAAGGCACTCAGAGAAGGAGAACTTCACACAGGCTAAAGAAAGCTCGAAGTGCTTCACTGGTGGACAGAAGTAATGGAGCGTTAGCTTATAGTTTGAGGAGTGGGCAGAAAAGAAGAAGTGTTCCTTGTGTAGGATCTAATAAGAAGCTCAGAAGTTCAGTTAACAGTTGCACTGCTGTGAGCTCGTTAGAAGCAAGTTCTGCCATGGTCGATTCAAGGGAAGGACACAATTCATCTCACTGTTCTGCGAATATATTGATTAAAGAATCAGACAGATGTCACAGGGTAGAAGGAGCAGTTGTCACTTTAGAAAAGCCAGCTTCAAATGATTGGCATTTTGCAGTAAAGAAAGATGGAATAACAAAAGGCACTTTTAAGGCAGAAAAAGTTATGCGACCATGTTCTTGCAATCGGTACACCCATGTGATTATGTTCTCATTGGACAATGGATGGAAGTTAGAGTTTCCTAATCGTCGTGACTGGGTTGTCTTTAAAGACCTCTATAAGGAATGCTCAGATCATAGTATACCAGCTACTGTGCCCAAACTTATCCCAGTACCTGGTGTCCATGATGTCTCAGACTATGCATACAGTGGTAGTGTTTCTTTTGAAAGACCAGATGCTTATATATCTGCAAATGGCGATGAGTTATCTAGAGCAATGACAAGGAAGACTGCAAACTATGACATGGATTCTGAAGATGAAGATTGGCGGAGCAAGTTCAATAATGAGTTTCAAGAACATGTGTCAGAGGATAATTTTGAGTTAATTGTTAATGCTTTGGAAAAAGCTTATTTTTTTAATTCAGGTGATTTTTATGATGAAAAATATGCGGCCATTCAGTGTAAGGAATTTGGTAGCAAGGAAGTTGTAGAAGCTGTATATAGTTATTGGATGAGAAAACGGGAACAAAAACGTTCATCTCTGCTCAGGGTTTTCCAGGTAACTTGCTTAAACATTTTAGATAACATTTTGCATACTATTCAAGCCAGTTCTATGGTATATGCATTTGTTTTGTGGTTTTTTTAGTGTGGTAAATTAGGATCCCTAAATGTTCTTTTATGATTTGATAAAACATCCAGATCCATTTTGTTTCTTCTGTCTGTAGCTGTCCCTTGCTTCCTAGTTTGAGTTAACTTTCCATTTAGATGTGATTATTTCATGATAATTTGCATATTGTGTGTTGTAGAAGCATTATAAATATCTATTCAATTGACTAGTATGAACAAAGTTTCCAGACATTCATGACTATTTTGTTTAGGGATCATTATTATTAATTTTATGTGGCCACAAAATTTATCCCTCAGCATGTTTTATCTGGAACATTTCAATACTTATCACCATGCAATTTACCTCAGAATTTTAGAACACCAAGAAAGAAATTTTTTGTTATGACATGATTTCATTTCCAAATTCCAACTCAGGCAAAGCTTTTACTTTATTATGTGAACTGAACTGTTGAGGTGATGTATATTTAGCAGTGTTTAAGTTTTAGATGAGGTTTATAATATTTCATATTTAATAACAATAAGGGATATAGTTTAGCAACCACCTGGTAGTGGGTTTGTGAATGTTGATTCCTCTGCCTGCATGGTTTACCTTGATCATGCCTATATAGCTTTTAGATTTTTAACGTAATTTTTTCTCTTTTTATATGAATCTAAGTTTGGTGTAAAAAACCAAGTTGGGGGTATTGCTGTAAACTGCAATGTAACATCATTTGATTATTACCTGACTAGCACTGTTGATTTAATTTCTTGTCACAGAGTTATCAAGCCAAGAGACTTCCGCTTATTCCTCAGCCTTTGTTACGAAAGAAGAGATCATTTAAGAGACAGCCTAGTCAACTTGGTAGAGGCAAACATCCGAGTGCTTTGCAAGGTAAGATTCTGCTTTTATGTCTTCAACTGGAATATAGAATATAGATTGCTGTAGTAAATCAGATTTTGTGAATTTGCTGCTTTCGGTTTAGGTACCATAACCTGTTGTATTGAGTTTTGGCATAGTTTTTCATTCTCAACTTTTTTTCTTTGGTAATGAACTTTGCCTAAGCCCAAAATGTATACTTCTATTGGCAGCTACATAGATAGTCTTTGACCTTGCTTATGCAACACAAATACTAGAACATATCCGGACTGCAGATCATGTGGCTTGTTTTTTTTATAATTATGTAATTCAGATCTTCCTGTTTTAATAATTTCTTTTGGTGTAGAACTTATAGTGTGTCTGGTTCAGATAATCAAATAAGCAGATTATCAGATAATGTGGATGGCCAAAAGTGAAGCTTAAAAGATTATGCTTATTTTGACCCGATAACAGCTTTATGATTCAGCAACTACAACCACACACACTCTAATAGTTTATATGATTCACCTATAGAATTATGCTTTTTTGGATCCAATAGTTTTTTTTTTTTTACAATCTCAACATTTTATAATTGCGCATATATTTACTTGTGGATTATATAAGCTTCTGGTTTTGCATATCATAACTATACAGAAAATGTTTTAATTTTGGTATATTGTCAGATCTTTTTTTAAGTTATTCGTCACGTTTCTGGAATCTCTCTTTGTCTTGCCCTATATATGTTGTTTGGTTCAATCTCCATGATTTGCTTTATAAGTTTGCCACTGCATCTGTATAGGTTTCTAATTCATGTTAGACTTTTTAATGAGCATTGTATGTATTGATGCATGTTGTAAAACTTTGATGTATTCATCTACAGCCATTGCATCTGAACAAGAAGCTTTGGAGGAGAAGAATACCTTGCTTAAGATTGAAAAAGCTAAAGCATCCGCAAAAGAAGCGAAGGAATTTGCCTTACAGAAACGAAAAAGGGCTCAGACTCTCATGGAAAATGCAGATTTGGCAGTGTATAAGGCCACAATGTTAGTTAAAATAGCTGAAGTAGCTCAGGCTGGAGAATCAGTAGATGCCTTTGCAACATACTTTCTTCATTGATGGGTAGAGAAATTCCCTATGCTAATTATTATAACACCCCATTTTATGCAGCAGCCATTATTTATTAATTTTATTTATAGTAACTCTGTGTATATATATTTTGGTGTGTATGTACAACTTGTCTTAAAATGATGACCTCAACAATGTTTTATACAAAGTAGATTAGTTGATAAGTTGGAGGAAATGAAAGGAAAAAGGGAATAAAATATATTTAACTTCATCCCTTGTACATATTTTAGATTTTTAGATCCTACAATATGGGAGTTGTCATAAGTGTATATGTCATGGTAAATTGAATGAATCCAATTACCAAATCTGATCCCAATTGACTTGATTACGGGTGAGCATGGGCCGGGTTATGATGGGTTAAAGCTTGTCCTTACCCGGCCCTAAATGTTGTTTGGGCCATTTTTCTGAACCCGGACCCGATCCTAGACCCGGAGTTAACTCGACCCTAAATATTCACAGAGTCAACCTTTAAACTCGGACCCGACTCTAGACTCGATTAAATATAACGTATACTCACTTTACATAAAGTCTTCTAAATATTATTTATTATTGTGAATATGTAATTTGACATGTAAAATAATATATGTGTATATATATTATTAAACATATATATATGATGAAAAATTAGATAATCAATGATATTTTCGACCAAAAAATTAACATTACTCTGTATATGTTTGACTAGAGGCACATTCAAACATCATGAGTGAGTGATCATGGAATGGGTTGGGACGGGTCATGTTTGGTCCCTACCTGACTCACTTTAAATATTGATTGAGTCTAATTTTTAAACCCGAACTCGACCCGATGAGACGAGACCATTTTCAGATTCGATCATATCGGACCATACTGGATGAGCGAGTCGGGTCGGGTCATGCTCACCCCTACTGCACAACCATAGTTGCTTACCAAAATATTGGGCTGTAGTCTATGAACTCTAAGGCCTTAGTCTTGGTTATTAATTGTTGGTTATTTTGAAAATGCTGACAATATTTGATTAAAAAATGAAGTTGACCATGATTGGTAAGCATAGTTCTATTATGATCTATATTACTCATTATATTTATGATGTGTTAGTGTAAAGATTTATACACATTCAATACATTCATTTGTATTATTTTTTAATGAATCAATCATGATTAAACATGAATGATAGATAATGTACTGATAGTGTATAAAACTTGTATAATGTTAGTGTATATATCTTTTCTTTAATATTTTTAGGAATATTTTTATGTTATCCAATTTTCAACAAAAAAAACTATACGGGGCATGCTTGGTTGTGAGAATATGATAAGTGCAGGATAAAGATCTATAGGTCCCTGCAATTATGAATTGGTTACAATTTAAAAAAAAAACTTATATCAGCCATATATTATATAAACTAGAAATACATGACGGTGTCACCTAAATAGACGCTAAGATTTGGTGTGTCAACTTCCTCTGCGAATAACTTATAAGATATTCATTAATGTTCCTCTTCATATGTTAACATTGTGTACTAGGTTTATGTTAATATGTAATATACAATGTAATATTTATATCCTATGGATATTTAAAAAGAATTGATTAAATATGATGAACATAAAGCTTACATTACCATTAAATTGTTTTTTTTTCACATTTTATAATAGAAGACGAACTTTATAAAATCTCACCCACAAAGACTTGGTATAGTTAAACTTTACTTTCTACTCTTCATACACTTACCCTCATATGGTGACGTGGGCCACCAAAATATCACGTTTCATTCAATATCTTAACGGATGTTAAACTATATCCCCTTGCATGAGTGGGAATATTTTGATTATATTATTATACCAAGGAAAATGATATATTCTTCTACTTATCTTCCACAAGAAAGTGACATATGTTACTTGTAAACCAATCACTAATAAATAAAGTATCACTTTGTGACATATGTCACTTCTTAGTAAGAGGATATAACATTACTCTTTAAACTTTTTTTTATTTTATCAACGCCTTTACAAGATTGATATAGTGATAGAGCAGAAAGAGTGAAAATTGTGCACACTCATTTTTCTACAATAGGAAACAGAACCTAAATTCTACAATAGGAGACATAAGAATTAAATACTACCATCAATCATACACGTTTTCTATAAAAGCCTGATTTATTTAACATGAATAATTAATGTAGAAACCTAAATTTCTAGTGAACCACCACATGCATGATGCATGTTGAACAGCAAACACGTGATTCTTCTAATTTAATCAAAGGTTGAGTTTAAATTCCTTGCATTTTTGTCGGCCTCCGGTGCTACTTAATCAGTTGTTTTTTTGTCCTATTTGGATACCATATAATTTATAGAAAACAATAATTATGAGACAACCAAAAATGTTTAATTTACAAACAAAGGTTCCTTAAAGTATATCATTATATGTCAATTTTTGTGAATACGAGGATTAGTAAGAAGATTTAATATGATGATATACATTATTTTTTTTATGGGTAGATAAAAAATTGAAAAAACGATAAAACTCATATGAATGATATTTATTTCAGAAGGTATTAATCTTTGAGTGGTGATAATGAGGAGAAGTATTGGGAAAGAAAAAAATTGAAATTGTTCATTTATCGAGAATACAAATACACTCATAACTCAATTCTATCTTCTTATTTTTTCTCTCTTAAGAATTCTCATAATTCTCAAATAGAAAAAAAATTAATTAAAAATAATATAATATCAAGAATACACTCATAACTGAATTCTATATTTATCGTTTGCTTCCAATGAAAGAATGGCTTATTTGGAACCCAATTTATGATACAATTAAGAGTGAGTTAATCTCTAATCAAATTCCAGCCCAATAATTATGTTTGGTCCTAACACACCCCACAGGCCACAGTTCAGGACCCACACTCTTCAATCTTAAAGACTTTGACAGACCACACCACAATCTGAGACTGAGATCTTAAGTAACCAACCACCACGACAACGACACTTGTTCGAACGGGTATCCACACATTCCAAAATGACTTAATTCCTTATCTATAATAGAACTAAAAAAAATACTAGGATACATAAAATAAAGAGTGGTAGGATCAAACCTACTTTACTAAAAGCAAAAGCATGACAACCCTTCAAGAAGGTAAGTCCTCATCCAAGCAAATCATATTTTTTAATTACTTGTTTTTGTGTAACTTTTTTTTTTTTGAAATTCGACTTTATTTAAATAATTATTTTGTATTAAAAATAATACTTTTAATTGGATTTATTTTATTAAATGGTGCAATCAATGTCTTTAATCCTACTAATTCGATGAGTGGTAAGGAAAAATAAAATATTTTGCTTTCAAGAATCAAACTCTTAATTATCTTGGTAATCTAACAATACTACTATATCAATGTCTACTTAATATCTATCCTTTATTAATATGACGAAGTTTAATTAAAAGCAAAAAAGATAGAATAATGTATTTTTCTCCTTCTTTCACTACACCATCATTATAATCATCACCATTGTCTTCATATATTATTTTTTTTATCATGCTTTTGAAATGTATATAGAAATAAATACATATTTATGCTATAGATGATGTATTCAAAATTAAATATGCAAACACTAAACTAAAAAATAAAGGATCAAAATTTTCTGAAGTGTGTGTCTATACCGTGAAAAAAATAATGTTATGTTTAGTAGTATTTGTAATCATATTTTAATGATTTCCAAAATACGAATATGTGTAGATTTCAAAATGAAAAGGGATCATCTAAGGTTTTCTACAAAAATAAAAAAAATTATATCATCAAATGTTTACATAAATTGACGTGAAGTTATTCTTACATAGATAGAGATTATCCTCCGTAATAATCCTATCCTTTTTGAGTGGATTGTCTTTGATAAAAAAAAATAGTTATAATTAAAAAAACAACTTGTAAGCATCCTAAATACAATGAAATATAAGTGTAAGTAAATTATCCACTAATTTTTTTTAAAATGAGCTTGCATGAATACAAAAGATAAAAAGTAATGTTAAAAACTTCAATTTCTCCTGTTTTACAAATTGAGATTTAAAATAAAAAAAGTTTTCATATTTTAAATAGTAGATAGATATTATATATTTTGCAAGTGTACGTCTCTAATTAGTTTTTGTAGTATCACACATTTATTATAACCAAATTTTATTTTCTTATAATCAAATTTTATTTTTTATGTTTAAAATTATTTATAAGCATTAGTTTTAATTTTTTACAATAAGGCAAATAAAGTCTATATCCTTAGTAACCATTGCAAGGTTGTTAATATACTATCAATCGTTTCCTTAAAAAAAATACATTGGTCTAATACTATAAGAGTATATACTATAAGAGTATACTGAATTTTTAAATAGACTAAAATATCAAATATTAATTCATAAGAGTAACACTTGTTAAAAGATATATTTATACATCCTAAAATATATAAGTTTCTTATCAATAAGATAAAAGCGAATTTATTTCATTTCTTGTAATGTTATACACATAATTTAAAAATTCATTAAGTAATCTAAAAATTTAATATGACTAAAATAACTATATTTAATCCGCATTAAAAATCATATCATATATAAATAAAGAAATAGATGTAAAAGTCGGAATATTAAATATATAATTAGAAAATAAAATATAAATATGTATGTAGTGCATTATTCTAAAACAATAAAAGTATTTGAAAATGATGAACTCCTCCACAAATTAATTAGTAGAACATAATTAAAAAATCTATTCAATTAAATTTTCAATTCATATTTTAAAACATTCGTGCTTTAAGTTCTTATAAATGCATGAAATCTATTCTAACCTTGGTAAACCCCTAATATCTGACCCACATATACTTTTGGTATTAAAAAGAATACTGGTTCTCTTATGTTAAACATGGTATCTCATCTTGGCTTTGAAGTGGATGATGAATTTCAGAATAATGAGACAAAAGGGAGATGTGAAAAATACCTCATATTTCATTGATTAGAAAAGAAGAGAGTCATGCTATTTATAGAAAGGATGAGTGGTTAAAGTAACAGAAATAACCACCCAGAAACAAACTGCCTAACAAAAAGAAAATGGGCCAAAACAAAAAGGCCCAAGAAGAAGAAAACAAAAAGAATTCGAAAAAACCCATTATTTTTCTTCTTCTTCCTTAATGATCTTCGACTTTAAGAGCCTCCCACAAGCTGGAATATGGATATCCAACATTCCAAGCTTGGTAACAAGATTCTGAAAGGGACTGGGAGACAAAGATTTGGTGAACAAGTCAGCTATCTGAGACATGGTTGGTATATATATGAGATGAAGAGTGCCACTTTCCACATTTTCTCTTACATAGTGGCAGTCCACTTCAATATGTTTGGTCCTCTCAGGGAAGACTGGATTTGCAGCTATATGAAGGGCTGATTGGTTATCACAGTACATCGTGACAAGTTGAGGATGAAAGATCTCCAAATCATGCAGCAAATAGAGTAACCATTGTGCCTCAGAAGCTGCTAATCTCATGGCTCTATACTCTACTTCTGTTGATGATCTTGCCACCACTTGTTGTTTTTTGCTCTTCCATGAAATAAGGGAATTCCCAAGATAGAAGCAGTATCCTGATACAGATTTCCTAGAGTCAGGACATCCTACTCAATCTAAATCAGTATACTCTCTTATCTTGAGGTCTGAAACAACAGGAAAGAAAACTCCAGCACTAATTAAGCCCTTGAGATATCTCAATATTCTCTTAGCTCCTTCAAAGTGAATGTTAGTAGGTTTGGTTAAAAACTGTCTTAAATGACCAACACATAAGCTAAGACCATGCCTTGTATGGGTTAGATATAATAACTTGCTTATAAGTCTCCTATAAGGAGTAGGATCAATCAAGGGTGTACCTGCTTCAGAACTAACCAATTTCTTTGAATATTCCATTGGAGTGGAATATGGTTTTGACCCAAGCATCTCAGCCTCTTCCAATAAGTCCAATGCATACTTTCTTTGATATAGCAGAATGCCTTTATTAGACCTTGCTACTTTCATGCCTAGAAAATACTTGAGGGAACCAAGGTTTTTGATACTGAATTCTAAGTCAAGTAGCTTTCTCATGTGATCAATTTCAGTTATGTTATTTCCTGTTAAAATAAGATCATCTACATACACAAGAATAACAGTAAAACCTGAGGCATTGGATTTAGTGAAAAGAGAATGGTCAGCAAAGGATTTTGAGTAACCTGACATGATTAGAGTTCCAATCAACTTGGCATGTCATTGTCTGCTGGCCTGCTTTAGGCCATACAAGGATTTTTCCAGCTTACAAACCAAGTCAGAATGCTCAACAATAAGACCTTGAGGCACTTTCATATAGACTTCTTCCTTCAATTCACCATGACGGAAGACAGTATTTACATCAAGTTGATGCATATGCCAGCTGTTCCTTGCTACTAAGGATAGGACCACTCTAATGGTGGTCATTTTTATTACAGGAGTAAAAGTTTCCATGTAATCTATGCCTTCTGTTTGGGTGAATCCTCTGGCAACAAGTCTTGCCTTGTGCCTTTCAATAGACCCATCAGACTTGTACTTTAGCTTGAAAACTCATTTACAACTTATGGCCTTCTTATCCTTAGGCAACTTGGTTATAGTCCAAGCACCATTTTTGTCTAGAGCATTAAGCTCATTTTGAATGGTTTCTTGCCAACATCTATGTTTGATAGCCTAAATGTAATTATCAGGCTCAATATTAGAAGATATGCTAAGAGAAAAATGCCTATGAGTGTTAGAGAGATGATCATAGGATATACCTTTAGATAATGGATACCTTGTCATTGAAGATTCTGATGGAATAGTGTGAGAAGTAGAATTGGCCAAAGAGCAATGATAGTGTTGTAAATAATGAGGTATGTGCCTAATTCTTACAGATCTCCTAGAAGTATGGTTATTATTAGAGGTGCCATGATTAGTAGCACTATTTTCAGTGGGCTCAACAACTTGGCAATTGTTGTCCTCATAATGATAAGTAGCAGCATCATAAAATTGATCACAATGGTTAAAAGAAGGAGTAGCAGTGCTAGTGTGCTCAATATTATTGGCATTGTAGATTAAATCATTGTGCAAAAGGCTAGTGTGCTTAACAGTATTGGCATTATAGTTCAAATCAGTGTGTAGTCCTTCATGTATTAAAAAGTCTGGATCCATTTCCATAGAGGAACATCCATGAAAATGGAAAATATGCTCATAAAAATGAGTATTTCGAGATACAAAAATCCCATGAGTCTTGAGGTCCATTATCATGTAACCCTTGAATCCTCTTTTTAGCCCAAGAAACACACATTTCCTTGACCTACGGTCAAGTTTCTTTCTATGAGAAGTGAGGGTAGCAGCATAACATAAGCACTCAAAAACTTTAAGATGTGAAATGTTAGGCTGTTTTCCATACAAGATATTAAAAGGATTGTCATTGGATAAACATCTACTAGGTTGTCTATTAATCAAGTATACAACATGGTTCACAACAAAATTCCAGAAACAATGAGGTAAATTAGATTGAAAGACCAAAGATCTAGCAACACCTAAGATGTGTTGGTGCTTTCTCTCAACAACTCCATTTTGTTGAGGAGTTTCAACACAGCTGGTTTGGTGCTCAATTCCTTGTTCTGCATAATAGTGATCAAGGGAAAATTCTTTCTCATTGTCACTTCTTATGCACTTAACTATTATGCCAAATTGAGTATGAACAAGAGAAATAAAAGCCTTAATCAAATCAGACTCATATTTAAGCTTTAGGAAATACATGTGAAGAAGATTTTACTCTTGACCTTGGCACAGTTTTGATGAAGACACCAATATCACAAAAAGAAGAAAGGAAGAAGACCAACAAAGACTATCAAAGATAAAGCTTCAAGATTTAGAGTCTAAGTCTTTAGGTACTTTTATCCTTACAACTCATTTATTTACTTAGATAAAAATGTTCAAAAATTGTTTTCAAGAAAATCAGGAAAAACTAAGTGTGAATAAAAATAATTTTCAAAAACAACATGTAACGGGTTACCATACTTGAGTAACAAGTTACATGAGTGAGAAAAGAGTTTTCAAACCTCTAACAGCTATGAGTAATCCATTACAGACTTTGGAGTAACAGATTACCATTTTTAGAAAACAGGGTAATTAATTACTCAAAGTAGTGTAATCGATTACACTAAGGCAAATTCACAAAGCTGTCAAATAGTGTTGTTGAGTAATCGATTACTCAAATCCAGTAATCGATTACTCAAATCCAGTAATCGATTACACTATGTGAATTTTCAAAAAGTTGTTAACATGATTTTTGGGTAATCGATTACCCATATGCAGTAATCGATTACTGAGAGTTGTTGCATCAGTTTTTCAGATTTCAAGTGAAAGGGTTTCACTCCAAACTGATTGTTCTTCATTCCAAACGAAACTTACTCATGCCTAAGGGTATTATGGTTGATTGGAAGCCTATATAAAGACATTGAAACACTCTCACAACATACAACAACTCTGATATTAAAATCACACAAAACTCTTGTACTTTTCTGATTTTACTTACATTTTTCAAGCAACCTACTCTTAAACTTTCAAAGTCATTTTGAAGTTGCTTCTAAGTGCTTTTCAAATTGTTAAAGAGCATTATTATCTCAAGTATACGAGTTGTTATTGGATTGCAAGTTATAGAAATTGTCATATACACTTGTAAGGCAATCCAAGCCAAATTGTACATTCTTCACTTTTGCAAAGTTTACTTTCTTTCACAAAGGTGTGAAGAGAAAGGGTGAGTGACTTGGTATAGTGTTTACCAAGAGTGTAACTTGGTATAGTGTTTACCAAGGGTGTTACTTGGAATAGAGTTTTCCAAGGGGATTATATATAAGTGAGTGTGTAAGGTACAAGGAGATCTCGGGGTGAGATAATTGAAATTGAACTCATTATATTTAATAAAGGAATCTCTTGCGCGTCAAGAGTACTGGACGTAGCCTTCGGTGGACAAGAAGGTGAACCAGTATAAAACACATGCGTACTCTCTTTCCCTTCTCTTTGTTATTTATTTATCCTTCCTAAGTCAATATTTTTCTGCATATTATTTCCGCTACACGTTAACTTTGATATTGCAAAAAAATTGGCCATACTTAGTGCAAAAACTAATTCACACCCCCTCCCCTCTTAGTTGCAATCCCAGTCTTACAATACAACCAAGTAAATCTAGATTTATCATCTATTATAGTTAAAAAAATATGTGACCAAGAGTGCTAGGGATAAAGAAAGAACCTCATATATCCATATGAACAATGTCAAATAAGCAACTAGATTTAGTGTTGCTGATATCATAAGAAAGTTTTCTCTGTTTAGCTAAGTGGCAAACATGACAAGGATCTAAAATTTTCTTGCATTTAATGTTGGAAAACAGTCTTTGCATAATTGCCATTTTATTGTGAGAGGGATGTCCTAATCTATCATGCCAAATATTGTTGTCATACATGGTAAAAGAATTGACTTTTCTATGATCTTGATTGCAAAGCATGGGCAAGACCTTCATTGAATCCTTAATTGCAAATAGGCCATTCTTCAACTCAGCAACACCAATCATCTTCAATGATGAGGGATCCTGGATATGGCAAAAGTTCTTGGTAAAAATCAGTTGGCAATGAATGGTATTAATCAGTCTAGATACATAAATCAGATTATAATGAAATGAAGGAATATAAAGCACATTAGTTAGGTAGAAGTTTGGAGAAAACATGATACTTCCTGAAATAGTGGTTGATATTTGGCCACCATTAGGTAGAGTCACATGGATGGCTTTAATTTCTTTGTAGGTCTGAAAAAGTGTGGCACACATGATCTGTGGCTCCTATATCTAGATACCAGTTCATTATCTTAGTGTAACAATTCAAAACATAGTTGCTACCTTTGTCCTTGGTGTCACTTGAGCTGGTTTTGAATTGATTTGTATTATGACCTTTGGGAGTGGAATGTTGCAATATAGACAGCAAAGCTTGATGTTGTTGAAGGGTGAAACTGACCCCTATATTATGCTCATCATACTCAAAGGTGATTCCCTTGCCTCATGTTGAGAATCAAAGTGATAAGAGTCTTCTTCATAGGCAGAAAGACTGTTAATGCTGTAATTCTTGGAATGTCTAGGGGGAAATCCATGCTTCTTGAAGCATTGATCAATAGTGTGGCCTATTCTGCGGCAGTAGCTACAAGTCTTGTTTCCTCTCCCACTTGGAATTCTTCCTAAGCTTCGTCCCCTGCTTTTGCCCCTGCTTCTATTATTTCTGAAACTCTCCCCTAACTCACTGCTAATCTCACTATTTCTATTGTTGTTGTATTTGCTATCAGTAGTGTTCATCAAAGTCTTAGGCTCAATGCATTGTGAGTTGAAAAGCCTTTCTTGTTGGGTCATAAGAGAGAAAGCTTTATTGATGGAGGGAAGAGGGTCCATCAACATGATTTGAGACCTCACCCCCCCCCCCCCCCCCCCCCCCCCCATATTGACCATTGAGTCCTTTTAGGAAACAAATGACATAATCATTTTCCCTATATCCCTTAATGGTGGGAATCAAATGACAAGAACATTTCTGAATGCAAAGACATGAATGAATGGGCCTAAAATTGTCTAGTTCTTGCCATAAACCCTTTATGTGATTATAATAGGCATCCACACTAAGATTACCTTGTTTGTAGGTATGGATTTCTGTGAACAGATCTGAAATCCGAAAAATATCTCCTTGGTAGTATCTCTCACGCAAGTCTTTCCATATCTCAAGAGTTGTTTCCATCCATAGCACGCTTTGAACCATTGAAGCATCAATTGATTGGATTAGCCAAGAAACCACAAGAGTGTTGTTTCTATCCCATGTAGTGAAATCTAGATCATCAACAATAGGCTTCATAATTGTCCCATCTATGAATTGCAATTTGTTCTTGGTCTTTATTGCCATAAACATAGCTCGTGACCAAGAATGGTAATTGGCACCATTAAGAAGCGTGGAGACCAAAACAACTCTAGGATTCTCGTTAGGATGGATAAAGAAAAGGGATGAAGGATCTTGTGTAAGATTTAGTGGTTGGATGGCTCGATTTTTTCCATTAGGAATTTTTAGGAAAGAAAAGGAACGGAAGAAGAGGTAGCCGAAGAGGAAAAGAAGAAGAAATGAATGAAGTTGAGATAAAGAAAATGCAGCGGATCCTTTTATGCCCAGAGAAGCTCTGATACCATGTTAAACATGGTATATCATCTTGGCTTTGAAGTGGATGATGAATTTCAGAATAATGGGACAAAAGGGAGATGTGAAAAATACCTCATATTTCATTGATTAGAAAAGAATAGAGTCATGCTATTTATAGAAAGGATGAGTGGTTAAACTAACAGAAATAACCACCCAGAAACAAACTACCTACCAAAAAGAAAATGAGCCAAAACAAAAAGGCCCAAAAAGAAGAAAACAAAACGAATTCGAAAAACCCATTATCTTTCTTCTTCTTCCTTAATGATCTTCGACTTTAAGATCTTACGTCTTAATACTAGTGATTCAAAGTTCAAACAAAAAGATCCAATTAGTAAGCATACCCTAATATAATGATACATAAGTGTAAGTAAATTATGCATATTTTTTAAAACCATCTCCATTGAACACAAGAGATAAGAATAAAGTTAAAAAGGTTAGTTTCTCCTATTTTTATAATATGAGATTTAAAATGAAACAAAATTAAATAGTAGATTATATATATATATATATATATATATTTATATATATCAAGAATGTTAAAATAATATTTAATAAGTTGCAATGCCACTAAGTTTTTGTAATATCTCACACTTATATTATTAATCTTTATTTTATGTTTAAATGTATTTATAAGCATTTTTCACAATAAGGCAAACAAACCTTATATATTCAATAGTCTATACTTTATAATTCATAATTGAATTCCCATAGACCCATAAGTGGGACCAATGTTCATAATCAATGATTTTGACCTTGGCCGGCAAATTAATGTTTTACAAGAAAATATTGCTAATAATTGAAATATGCAAATTTCTGAAATATATATTACAATAGTCTATACTTTAGTAAGATGCTATGTATATTACACATGTCCATGAATAGGTAATATACATAGCATATTACTATTAAATCTGCAAATTTCTGAAATATATATATGAAATATGTAATAGGAACATGTATTATAATTGAAATATGTTACCTTTCCATGAAGATGAAACCTAGAGCAAACATTTACTTATAGCATAAAATAATAATTTGTGAAATCTATTCTTCCTCTTGTTTATAAAAGAATAAGATTTTGTGTGAGTGCTTTAGCTGTTGAAAAATAATTAATTTACACACATTTTGGGAGAATATGCAATTAATGAAAATAAGAATAAAAGTTCTTCAGGAAATTATACACTTAACTGTATTTTGAATTGTGTAACGTAAAAATAGGGTTTCTAAATAAAATATTAAAATCATTCTATTAACTTAAATCCAATTCTAGGGCTGATAACTGTGTAATGTAATATTAATAAGAATAGAGAGTTATGTTTTGAAACTATTCTTACACTAATTGGGATACATGTAATAATCCTATAATCCTGCATGTAAGTAATATTAACATGAATTTGCTTTTGGAACTTACTTCATAAATTTTAGGTTCTCATATAATAATGGTGACAAATAAAATACTGGTGGATTGAAAGAAAATAAACAAACAAAAGTTCTACACGTACTTATGAAAGAGAGAGTTATAAATGAGGTGGTAGGATTTGGTGGAGATAAACATCTAATATCTTAAACCGTATCTTAAATCATGTTCCATATCAATAAAATCACGTCATATTAAATTAAATATTAAATTTTTTTCTATTTTTGCTTCAATTTCATTGATTCAGGATATAATTTAGGACATAATATTAAAATATTAAAGAACAGATCCTTGTTGGTGAATGGTTAATGCCAATGAGAAGATGGAAACACAATAAATCTCACCTGTTATCTGTAAGCATTTAATGCATAGCTAGGTGGAGTTAATTCCCACATGCTGATACCATCCTAGCCCTTTATTTCTTCATATTTCTCATATGGTAAATAACAACTTCTCAAATTTGTAACCTTATTCAATTCAAAAATAAAAGTTGTTCCTATGCATGCTATTAATATTGATTACTTAGTTTTCAACTTCTCAGTAGAAGAATAGGTTGAATCTGCATAAGACTAAGTGGGTATGATGAATCTATGAAGTAATAATAGTTTTTAGTACATTCTATGTGTCTGCGTCGTGTGTTAGTGGTGGTGCTTCAAAGTAATTGGCCATGAACACGTTAAATTTGAGACGTGCTAATTAACTTGATAGCATGTAGCCAACTACATCATAGTATATATGTAATATGTGGTCCTTAAAGAGATAAAGTGTTCTAATTAGTCACGGATTTTATTTTATATCCTCTCACGATTAAATATTAATGTCCAGAGATTTTTCACATGCTCATCAATATATTAGACACCCATATAGGTGCCAAATTAAAAGCCAAATTATTGAAGAACTCTCATATTAAATAGAAAATAATCTAAATAATATGCCTCATTTATCATCTAAAAGTTATATATAATTTAGTTTTTTTTTAATGGAAGATACAAAATTTATTTTGTATGATAATGATATATTTAATTTTAAATAGATAATAGACTATAAATCATTCTTGATAGCAATAGTTTTTGACGAGGAGAGGAGAATGGAAAGAATGCACTATGCAGTTGTTGATGATTAATATAAATTATTAATATGATAAAATATTAGATATCTAAATTACACCAACAAACTATATAAATCAAAACATGAAAAATATTATTATACGTAAATCTACCTTTTGCTTGAAGAAAGAAGGACGAGGAATGAAAAAATAAATATTAGGATAATAATAATGAAAATTAGTAACGAAGAAAAACAAAGAAGAAAAAACTTTTATATACCTCTAATTTTTTTGCTTGGAGAAAGAAGACTAACATAATAATATGGAACTTAGTCATAACTAAATATCTTACACATGCTATAGCTTTTGCTTGGAGAAAACATGGTGATGAATAAAAAAGAGAACACTAATATGGTTGATATACTCATAATGATAATGATAGTTTCTTTGAACTAGGATTGTTTGTCAAATTAGATAATGAAGAAGCTTTTAAGTTATCTATATGTTTTATGATAGTGATAAAGAGAGTTGGACATTAAGCAATGTGAAGCAATGTTATTAAAACCGTACTAGTTATCAAACCAGTCAGGGTACTGGTATAGTGGTACAATAGTTCAACCAGTGGTTCAGTAATTAAACCGCATGCCGGTTAAACCGGACATACTTGTTTATATATATATATATATATATATATATATATATATATATATATATATATATATATATATATGTAAACCTATAAAAAAAATTCAAATAAGTAGATATTCATCTTTATAATTCATATTCATAATTTACTTCAAATTCACACAAACAAACAACATTAAGTTTTTAATAAAATCAAAGTTTAAAGTGCAAAACATATATTAATCCAAAATTATCACTTAACAAACGCAAAATACAAATAAATGACCCAAGTATCAATCATTGAAGTTGAAGAATTGGTGAAGAATTGAAAATTTGAAATTTAAAAAAAAAATTAATGTACAAATCGACCGGTTTTCAACCGGTTCTATTGCATATGCGGTATAACATACGTACCGTACCGGTCAGGGGTCCGGTTCACCGGCCGGTACGGCACGGTTTTTAAAACATTGATATGAAGTTCATTTTCACTCTAATAGTCTGGGTGCTATCTAACTAGTAAGATAGAGAATAGTTTTTTTTGTACTACCAAATGTATACCCTCACCTTTTGGTTAAAGAATTAATCTATTTCAGGGTGAGTGACTGCACATTTCAACAAGTGTTGCTCACATGAATCGAACCTTTGACCTTTTAGTTATTCTGGAAATCTAGCGGAGCCTTACACCACTAGACCAACGCCTTATTGGTAGGTAGAAAATAATTTGATATTCACACAGATGAAAATTGTTATATATGACTCATAGGTTTATTCTTAACGGGCACGTTGGTATTGGATTCGGGTACTAGGTTATATACACGTATTCTATGAACCCTAATGAGTGAGCTTGAAGTTACGTTCGAACCATTAAACCTAATCTCTAATAGTATATTGGTAGTCGATCAATGCTATGAATGAAAATATAATTAATTGAACATCATTAAGAAATTTCAACAGGGCACAACAAAAAGATATAGATTAAGGTAATTTAAAAAATCCAGTAAAATATTCTAAAAATCTACTCCTTTATTTTTTACACCTATAAAAATCCCATAATTTATATATATACATTATATTAACCACTCATGCATGAGAAATAAGTGATTTTTTAAATAAATAATGATAATAAGTGTAATTAAGTTAAACAAAGTATGATATATTGTGAAGATAAATCCAAATAGTATATGAGTCAATACATTTTCATTATTTTTGGTTCACTATAAAATGCATCAATAATTCTAATGATATATTATTTAAATCACTCTTATATTATATTATAAAAAATAAAAAATAATGGAAATGCATTGACTCATATATTATTGGATTTGTTTCTACATTATATCATATTTTGTTTAACTTAATTACATTTATCACTTTTTTGTTTAAAAAATCACATTTGTTTCTCATGCAGAGATTATTATTGTAATGTATGTTTATAAATTAGAAGTTTTTGGATGTATAAAAAATGGATAAATGATTTGTATAATTTCACTAAAACTCAGGAAGTGTCAGGATAATTTACTCCAATAACTTTCTATAATTTACTCCAATAATTAATCACATTTAACAGCTTCATCCTAATTACCCACTTACATATACTGACAATTCATATCTTATGTGGATATGTTTCCTTCAAAATTCTTCGAAATTTTAAAAAACATCATCTCATAAATCCTTTTAATAATTTATATATGATTTTTTCTTCTAGGGTTACATATTTAATTTCCTTTAAATAATATTTGAGGTCTAGTCTCTAGTGGTCTAATGTATATATACTCATATAGTTAGATTCTCATAAAAATAAAAATGTTAAGGGTTCGATTCCTGATAGCGACACTTATTAGGATAGAACAATTACATGCTCCAAAAGAGATTAATTATTTACCCATAAAATGAAAGAATACATTGGTAATACCAAAAATATTTGAACTCAAATCTTGTATATGAAGAAAATTGATGTCTCTAAGGTGAACCATTACCATATAATACTATGAATTTTCTCCAATCAAGCATGATTACGTCCGGTTATGAAATATTAAATTTGTATTAATTAGAAACTTGTATTTATATAATTTATAGTTTGGGACAACCACAGTGGTAAGCTTGTCACTTGTCAGAGCTATCTTTATAGCAAAAATGTATGGAAAAACATTAATGAACACAGCTAATATTCCATATACCACTTATAATAAGAATACTTAAGATAAATTAAAGTGTGACATTGAACACCTTTAAAAGAAATTCATATAGTGACATTTTCAACATTTTCTAGCTTATTGCCAAAACCACGCATCTATTTCATATTGCATCACCCTTTGAGTGCACAACTTGGTTTCAATGATTTAATAGCTAATAAACACTCAAAACTTCCACAAAGAATTCATTTGACTTTTCTGAAATTTTCTTATCATTTAGAGATATGGAAGAATGTTTAGATGGTGATGATATTCAGAGTCATATACTGAGATCAATGAGCAGCATGAGAATGATGAGTATTGGATCTTCAAGTAGAAGGAGTTGGAGTAATGGACAAGTAAATGGAGAAGTGTTTGAGAGGAATAGAAGCAAAAGAAGGGAAGATGATGAAGAAGAACTTAAATGGGCATCAATAGAGAGGCTTCCAACATTTGAAAGATTGAGGAAAAGCTTAGTGAAACAAGTTCTAGAGAGTGGAAGATTATATTATGAGGAAGTTGATATATCTAAGCTTGGTGTGATGGAAAAGAAGAATATCCTTGATGGTATATTAAAGATTGTTGAACAAGACAATCAGAAGTTTCTCTCTAGAATGAAGGAGAGAATTGATAGGTTTGTTACCTTTTTCTTCTAAGAGTAAATATATGTTTTCATCTTCCAAAATTTTCACCTAAACTAGTTTGGTGTTTCAAAAATTGAAAAATCTAAAAGGTCATCAAAAATATCAAATGTGAGTCAAAATAACTCTTTTTAGCTTTTCAAAAATTGAAAAATCTAAAGGGTCATCAAAAATATCAAACGTATATCAAAATAACCATTTTTAGCATGTTATAGGATATCTATATAGACTATTTTGACTTATATTTACAATTATTGAGTATTAATTTAGATTTTTTTCGGGGATCAAGTTAGTACACATAAAAATATTTAAGGACTAAAAAGAGTATTCACACTTGTTACGTATCATCTTCTCTTATCAGTCATATACTTTTTGTAAGATATTAATATGGAGTGACATTTGGAAATTGATAGAGAAGAGGGTACATGTGATTATTCCTACCATAATAATGTTGATTCATTATGTGATTATTAGGGTGGGTATAGAGATTCCCAAGGTTGAAGTGAGATTTGAGCATTTGTATGTAGAAGGGAATGCATATGATGGAACCAGAGCACTGCCAACACTATTCAATTCTACCTTGAATGCTATAGAGGTATTATTACCACTCATTTATTTTTTGTCTTTCTTGTTCCAACACAAAGCTTGTTGCCATTCAAACTTGTGAAACTTTTTTATTCAATGTTTGGGAAGTTTTTTGTTGAATGTTATAGCTATTTTTATTTTGAAAAAAAAATGTGATTTACCCACCCTAATAATGTTAAATCTTATTAAATTATGAAAATACATATTGAAGAATTTAAAGAAAAAACTGAGGAAATGGAAATTATCTGAAGCAACTGATTTTTTTTCTTTCGATTTTACCTGGTTGAACTAATTGTGAAATAAATATTATTAATCTTAATAAAAAATTCAATTTTATTGTTGTAATTTATTATTTAAAATGGTTTTTTCATTTGCACTTTAGAAATATACTTTTTATACCATGAACTGATCATACGATATTATCTTATAAGATTAACTTACACTTACAAATTTCGTTGCATCAAATAAAGTTCTTATTTAAATTATTATATTGGTGTAGTAAAAGAAGGTTGCATACTATTCATATAAGTTGGTTATTGTAGTGACTAATATTTAAAGTAATTCACTATTTTTCTTGATTATACACCGTAATATCTATACATTGTTAGTGGAAAAATTTAAACACACTAAATATATTATCTATCATTAATTTATATTACTTTTTTGAATAAATAATAATAATAAAATATAAACAACATATAATATAATAATAAATTATAAAACTCATATATTCTCACATTTTTTCACATGTAAATATGTGATATCACATAAATAAACAAATGAGAATTCTCTCATATACTTTATGATATTAAAGAGGAGAGTCTTTTAAAAAGCAAGCAAAAATAACATGGAAACTTTAGCTTATATAACTTATGGAAAATAATAATATTACAATGAAGCAAACCTAAGAGCAAAGAAAGCTTAGTCGATGGCTGCATTTATGTTTTTGCAACGGTAGTTAACTGTATATTTATATTGACATAGAAAGTGTGAACCATTCACCTTAAATAAAAAATATATATATAATTTTGCAAGTTAGTGTTTAAATTTATGATGTATATATTTTTTCTTGTGTTGTATTGAACAGAAAGTTCTTGGAACAATGAAGCTTCTCCCTTCAAAGAAAAATGTTATCAAGATACTCCATGATGTTAATGGAATCATTAGACCAGGAAGGTACTTCATGAAAGTATCCTTATTCTCTAATTCATTCGGAAGAAGATCACATGTTCTAAGTTGGTGTCCTCTGTCTCACCCAATAGTATAACTTCACAACATTCCCCAAGATAATGTTACATTACATAATGCATTTAATAACTTCAAAAGAGGAGCGTATACAAAATTCAGAATGTGTCTTTAACATTGTTTAATTAATTTAGTTACAGCCAAATAAAATGAATAAAAACAAAGTAAAAGGCTGCATTTGAGTGCAAAAGTGAGAATTTAAATTTAGATTATTTAGTTGATGGCGATGAATTTAAATTGTAGTCACGGTTATGATTGTTACGTACGTTTATCGCAATTTGTGGAAAAATGTATTGGAAATTTTGATTAGAGCATGTTATTAGGATTGTTAAGAGCTTGATTAGTCTAATCTTAAACATTGAAAAAGTGTTTCAGTTAGTCCATTGTTGAACTTGAAACAATTTTTGACTTGTAGAATTTTTTTATGTTTCTCATGTAAAAAATGCTTTATCACAAATGTATTAATGTGTGTTAGGATTAACTTATTTTATGTTGAAAACAACTTATAATCTAAAGTTTCATGAGACAGCTTTGAAAAATAAGTGATTATTTTGTAAGGTCTATTGCTAACTCCATTTCCCTTTGTATATATACACTGCAGAATGACCTTGCTTTTGGGGCCTCCAAGATCTGGAAAAACTACAATGCTGAGAGCACTTGCTGGGAAACTTGACAGTGATTTAAGGGTTGGTTACCCTTTTGCTCCATTTTTGAGAAACCATGCAATGATACTTTTCTATCATCTTTTCATTTTATGAACAGTGAATTTAAATGATACCTGAGCATGATTGAGGATTTTGTGTTTCAATTTCAACTAACAAAAAGAAAAAAATCACTTTTCCAACTTTTTGGTGTATAAGTCATTGTCAGTATAAGTGTAAACTAGTGATTATTCACTAGTGAATGAATATAAGAAAGGATTAAACTTACTACACTTGGAAGCTTGTGGTGCTAGTTTTCAATGAGAACATAATGTATCTATTACACATACTATACTTTTATGTAAAACAACAGAAACAAGCAATCAATGAATTGAACCAAGGTTTTGTACTTTAGAAACAACTATATGTATTCTATTCAACTCAATTATGATTGTGCTAAGAAATATAGTGAATTGGTGATTATGATTTGCCTTCCAATTTTTGTAATAATGCCTCACCTATGGATCATAGACTACTAATCCAGTAAAATAAGCTACATAGGAAGAATCCAAGTTTCCTAATTGTTAACTGCATCATCAAAATTTATCGATAGGTATCGGGAAGAGTTACTTATTGTGGTCATGAGTTTTCAGAGTTTGTTCCTCAAAGAACATGTGCTTATATTAGTCAGCATGATCTTCATCATGGAGAGATGACAGTCCGAGAAACACTGGACTTTTCTGGACGCTGCTTGGGAGTTGGAACAAGGCATGATCTACTTGTGGAATTGTCGAGACGAGAAAAGCAATCAGGAATCAAACCAGATCCTGATATAGATGCTTTCATGAAAGCCACAGCAATGGAAGGTCAAGAAACAAGCCTCATTACGGATTATGTTCTCAAGGTTTGATGCTTCTATTTCTATTTGATTAATGTACTTTCAGCTAGTATACAAAGTTTGTAGCTGTCTAACATGACAAAGAAAATGGACTCAGATTCTTGGATTGGAAATATGTGCTGACACTATGGTAGGAGATGAGATGAGAAGGGGAATATCTGGTGGAGAAAAAAAGCGGCTGACTACTGGTATGCGAAACGTTACAGGATGTTCGATTTCATTTCTAATTCATATGATTTCACTTGTAATGACAAAAAAATGTCACATTTTCCACTATGTTTCTTGTTCTTAAGTTGGAATAAAATTTGTTGTTTTCACCATTTCCTTCAAAAAGCATCTTGAAAAAAAAACAAACTTCAATTGAGTTCCATTTCATAATCTCCTATATGTCCAAATTTAAAGCAATGGCTAATGAATGTAGGTGAGATGTTGGTAGGACCTGCAAAGGTTTTCTTAATGGATGAGATTTCAACTGGTTTAGATAGTTCCACCACCTTCCAAATTGTGAGGTTCTTGAGGCAGCTAGTTCATACCAATGATGTTACAGTTGTGATATCTCTTTTACAACCTGCACCCGAAACATTTGATCTTTTTGATGACATAATATTACTTTCAGAAGGTCAAATAGTCTACCAAGGTCCGCGTGAGAATGTTCTCGATTTCTTTGAGAGTGTGGGCTTCAAATGCCCAAAAAGGAAAGGTGTTGCAGACTTTTTACAGGAAGTTACTTCCAGAAAGGACCAAGAACAGTACTGGTTCATGAGGGACAAACCTTATCGCTTTATCAATGTGCCGGAGTTTGTAGCCCACTTAAACAATTATAGCATTGGTCAACAACTTCATCAAGACCTTAAGGTTCCTTATGACAGTACTAAAACTCATCCTGCTGCATTGGCTAAAGAAAACTATGGTATTTCAAAACCAGAACTCCTGAAGGCATGCTTTGCAAGAGAGTGGCTACTGATGAAGCGCAGTGCTCCTATATACATATTTAAGACTACTCAGATTTTGATAATGTCTTTGATTGCCATGACAGTGTTTCTGAGAACAGAAATGAAACATGGCAAACTTGAGGATGGGAGAAAATATTATGGTGCGCTATTCTTCGGTCTTATTAATGTAATGTTCAATGGGATGGCTGAGCTTGCAATGTCTATTCTTGGACTTCCTGTTTTCTTCAAGCAGAGAGATTTGTTATTTTATCCTGCATGGGCTTTTGCACTGCCCATATGGATCCTTCGAATCCCTCTCTCTTTCGTAGAGTCAGCATTATGGGTTTCCCTTACTTATTACACTATAGGATTTGCTCCAGCTGCAAGTAGGTATGAAAAATAAATAATTTGTTGTGTAAATGAATCAACCATTCCAGAAGTTTATACTTTATACTATACTTTATACTGCTACTTATAGCTATATGGATTGCTTTTATGTCTGCTAGTGAAAATTAAGGAAGTGAATCCTCTCACTTTTACGGCTTTTTCTCTTAATCTGTGTTAGTATTTTAGCAGAATCTAAACTCTAATACATTATTACTAACCCCATTCCCCTTATAATTGTTTTGGAGTTTGAATACTTAGGAATTAGGTTCTTCAACACGTTGAAGTAAATTAATTGATATGCTTCTATAGTTTTTTATCGACATGCAAGTTGCAAGGTACAAACTACATTAAATAACGAAATTAAACAATGTTGCAGATTTTTTCGTCAGTTATTAGCATTCTTCTGCGTTCATCAAATGTCTTTGTCTCTTTTCCGATTCTTGGCTGCGTTAGGAAGAACAATGGTTGTGGCAAATACACTTGGTACCTTTGTACTGCTACTTGTTTTTGTTCTTGGAGGGTTTATTATTTCCAAAGGTGAGCCTCAGTTATTCTTTTTCCACCTCAAATTCCGTAGTCAAATGAAATGCATAACACAAAACAGGATTACATTAACTCAAGCAATTGAATCAAAAGGTACAGTTTATGCAACTTTATCATTCTTTTTTACAGATAACATTGCAACATGGATGATATGGGGCTATTATGCTTCTCCTATGATGTATGGTCAGAATGCTATTGCCATTAATGAATTCCTCGACGAGAGATGGAGTGCTGTAAGATCTTTAACGTGTAGAGAAATTTCATTTCATTTTCTTGGAATACTGCATTCATTTATCTTCTTTGCAGCCCAATATAGATCCAATAATTCCTGAGCCAACAGTTGGGAAGGCTCTTCTCAAGGCTAGAGGCATGTATACAGAAGACTATTGGTACTGGATTTGTATTGGTGCTCTCATAGGCTTTTCTCTGATTTTCAACATTTGTTTTATTCTTGCTCTCACATTTCTGAATCGTAAGTTCCCATACTACTTGTTTCTGTTATTTCTGAAAGACTGTTCTTAACAAAGTCTTAAATTGCAGCATTTGGAGATTCTAAATCTATTATTTTGGAGGAGGAAAATGAGAAAAAGGGAACTAAAAATGAGAGTTCTGCTTCAGCAGCTAAATCATTTGACCGTACTAAATCTGACCCTTTTTCATTCTTGTCAATATACTTTTAAAGGATTACTCGTCTCAAAACTACACTTTATTTCTTGGAACATATTTACTTATAAGTTACCAGAAGAATACTTGCTTCATTCTTTGATTAATTATAGTTTGTCTTGTACAGTTTGAAATGTTTTTCGGCTGGTGCTCTCCTAGCATTTATCATCTTTTCAACATTTGTTTCTTGCTTAAATGTTGCATATTTCAATTACATATTACAACTAATGGTTAGATACAGATTTTAATACTGCAGAAAGAAACACCGAAGAGAGTTCAATTCGTAAAGCAAACACTGGAACAATCAAGAAGGGAATGATGTTACCCTTTCAGCCACTATCACTTACTTTTGATCATGTGAATTACTACATCAATATGCCAACAGTAAATTTCTTCACACTCCATCCTCATTTTAATCATCTATAGTTATTCCTCACTCCAGCATTTCTATGTCACCTGTCTATTTTGCTACCTTTGACAAATATCTATCTAGAGTATATACTTTCACATTTATATTTATCCCCTGATGTCCTTATGATGTTGTAAAAGTGTTTCCATATCAGGAAATGAAAACACAAGGAGTTGAAGAGAGTCGCCTCCAATTACTAAGAGATGTCAGTGGTGCTTTCAGGCCTGGAGTACTAACTGCATTAGTAGGTGTAACCGGTGCTGGAAAAACTACCTTGCTTGATGTTCTTGCTGGAAGAAAAACTGGTGGCTATATTGAAGGAAGCATAAGCATATCTGGTTACCCAAAGAACCAAGCAACATTTGCGCGAATTAGTGGATATTGTGAACAAAATGATATCCATTCTCCAAACCTGACAGTTTATGAATCTCTTGTGTTTTCTGCTTGGCTCCGTCTTGGTAAGGAGGTCAAGAGAGAAACACAGAAGGTGTGCTTCACTCTAATCAACTCTAAGACTGAACCCTTACTCTCACATTACTTTTTTATATGTTTCTAAACATTGTATTTATAATATATTCATAGCGGAAGAGTCAAGATAGGACATGACCGGTAAACTAGAGTTATGTAGGGAAGCTTTGAAATGGCATGACTTCCGTTTATGCAAATGTAAAACTGAATATATGGGTTGCAAGTTAAGTAGGATGCCCCATTAGCACTAGTTTCGAGATGAAATTTAGACTTTGGAGTTCACATCATACCGTAAGTCACGCAGTTCAAGTACCTTCGGTCTATAGTACAAAGTGATGGAGATATAGAAAGAGATATAAAGCATAGAATTCAAGCTAAGTCGAATAAATGGAGGAATGCTTCGAGCATTATTTGTGATCGAAGTGTACCCATCAAGCAAAAAGATAAATGTAATGTACAACTATAAGACCAACAATGCTTCATGGTACTGAACATTGAGCAATAGAGTATCAACTAGAGCATAAGGCAAGTGTGGCAGAGATAAGAGTGTTATGTTGGATCAGTAGGGATATACAACAAAAATAAGATCAGGAATGCTCTATTTCACTAATTTCTCAATCTAGCGTGGTGTTTTACTTGTAACAAAACATGTAGAAGCTAAATCATCTCCAAAAATGTAGAATTATTCTTGAACAGTTTCTCTGTACTACAGATGTTTGCTGAGGAAGTTATGAAGCTTGTTGACTTACATCCAGTGAGGAATTTTCTAGTAGGCCTTCCTGGCATAGATGGTTTGTCAACTGAACAAAGAAAGAGACTCACCATTGCTGTTGAATTGGTTGCCAATCCTTCTATCATCTTTATGGATGAACCGACGTCGGGACTTGATGCTAGAGCAGCAGCAATAGTTATGCGCACCGTCAGAAATACAGTTGATACCGGAAGAACCGTAGTCTGCACAATTCATCAACCAAGCTTTGACATATTTGAAAGTTTTGATGAGGTATGACTTTCCAAGATTTAGAAGTTGGAACTTTTATTTATGTGATGATAGTCTTCAAGATACATTATTCTCTGAATTTCGTATTCCCTTCAGCTACTTTTGATGAAGAGAGGAGGGCAAATCATATATAGTGGTCCCCTTGGTAAACATTCTCAGAAACTCATAGATTACTTTGAGGTGAGTATGACTTCTACACTTCAAAATGTATAAATTCTCAGAATTCAGTAATCTCTTAAAGTATGCGCCTTTCGCAGGCTATTCCCGGAGTTCCTAGAATCAAAGATGGATATAATCCTGCGACATGGATGTTGAAAATTAGTTCTCCATCAGTTGAATCTCAGCTTAATGTAGACTTTGCAGAATTGTATACTAAGTCAGAATTGTATCAGTTGAGTATCACTTGGAGATAACTAGCTGCATTTGCAGATTACTGTCATTATACTTATATCAATAGCAAATTTCAACATTATCTTCTCTTCTCATGTTGGATATCAACTCTTTTCAGGAGAAATCAAGAACTTGTTAAAGAGCTAAGTACACCATTACACGGAACGAAGGACCTTTATTTCCCAACTAAATATTCCCGGTCCTTCATTACCCAATGCAAAGTTTGCTTTTTGAAACAGCATTGGTCCTACTGGAGGAACCCACAGTATAATGTCATTCGTTTCTTCTTGGCAATAACTGTTGGTCTTATTTTTGGACTCACTTTCTGGCAAAAAGGAGATAAAATGTATGTGAACAATTTCTCATTCTTAGTATTATACAAACAGAATCATTTTTTAACTTTTGATTGTAAGGAATATAATTTGAAGTAAGATCAAGAGTACCATAATTTCCTGGTTGGAAAGTAATGGAACAACTTGAAGCTTCATTCATTTTGGATCATACTTCCTACTGAAACTTTAAAATCAATGTAAAAAAATTATATCCGAAATAATTGTAGGAACCAGAATAGTTATTTTAGCAATCATTATCATAAAACTGCAGAACCAACTACAAGATCTCTTTCTTACCTCTATTCTTGTGCTTTAAAATGCAATATAAATATGAAGCTAGTTTCATACTATAGGTGACAAAAAATGCTTTCATATGCAGAAATACGGAACAAGAACTTATGAATATAGTGGGAGCTATGTATGCTGCTGTTTTCTTTATTGGAGCCACCAACACAAACTCTGTTCAACCTGTAGTTGCAATAGAAAGAACAGTCTTCTACCGTGAAAGAGCGGCTGGAATGTACTCATCTCTACCTTATGCATTTGCACAGGTAAAATATAGCTTATCCTTTCGGCTTTTACACAAAACAAGGCAAAAGGTAATTGATAATTTAATTCCCAATGACTGAGCAAACTCATGAATCTAAAAGTGTTCCATTGCAGGTAGCAATAGAATGCATATATGTTGCAATCCAAACATTGATCTATTCTCTTATCCTTTTCTCAATGATTGGGTTCATTTGGCAAGCTGACAAGTTCTTTTGGTTCTACTACTTCATATTCATGTCCTTTGTCTACTTCACAATTTATGGAATGATGAATGTGGCTCTGACACCAAACCACCAAATTGCTGCAATTGTTATGTCCTTCTTTTTGGTGTTCTGGAACATATTCTCAGGATTTGTTATCCAAAAATCGGTATGTGTAGTCGATAACAAACAATCTTCATAAAGAAATCTCAACTCTGTATATTAGTTCTTAATATTCAATATTTTTTATTCATCCCTTTTCTCTAGTCATAAAATATTGATCATGTTCACCTCTAACCATAAACAGCTTAGTCCAAAATAACAAACCAAAATAGCTTATTTGTAACATAAATTTTCACCTGTGTGTTTAGCATTTCCCTTCTAAAAATCAAGTTCTGACTCAGGAAGTGGTAGCACTACATCATGCACTTCCTTGACACTCAATTCTGTGCTAAATCACAAGTCCTTCATTAACATTAACTGTTGTTTTTTATGATTGCAGCAAATTCCAATATGGTGGAGGTGGTACTACTGGGCATGTCCAACTGCATACACTATATATGGCCTAGTGACATCTCAGCTGGGTGACAAAGATTCTGAAATTGAAGTTCCTGGCTTTGGATCAATGTCACTAAAAACATATCTTCAGAAAGAAATGGGCTATGAATATGACTTCCTTGGAGTTGCTGCTGCTGCTCATGTAGGTTTTATTGCCTTGTTTCTTTTTGTATTTGCTTGTGGTATCAACTTCCTTAATTTCCAGAAGAGATAAGTAACACATGATTAAAATTGGAAAGAATAAATACACACAGAAATAAGGAATGGAAAATACTTACAGGATTCTTTATTTATTATTTATTACAGTGAGTGCTGGAACATATAAATAGCATTGTCCCTTTATGGGAGTATAGTTACATTAATTTCTCATTTACCTTATATACCATGTACTGAATTCACCATACTACATATTATATACAGGTTCCGAGTCTCACATAATTAATATAAAAAATGACAAACTACATACTAAATGAGTTACATACTTACACTAATGGGTTAACTGTGATAGGAGTGCCCTGCCATTTCAGCTAGAAATAACAATGATTTTATTAAGCCTGCCATGATTTTATATTCACTGAAATCAGAGGCAACTTTGCACGAAGCACGTAAAAGTTTAAGACTTTATTTAGATTTACAATGTTGAAGGGAGTAAGTGGAATGAAATGTATGAGGATCAGAGTACAAAATCTATGCTTTGCTATGACTAGCAGAATGAAACATTCAGAGTTGTTTTTTTAAGATTGGTCTTAGTGACATTCAAACTCCTTAGCAAGTAATTTGTTTGTCTTTTTACTATTGCAAATTGAAGCCTAATTTTTATTCACTTAAAAAATTATACTTCTTTATAAGATATTGGGTTTATTAAAAAAATGGTGAAGATAAGAGCATTATGAACACAAATGGTAAAAACTCAGCCATTAATAAATTCCTGAGGGTCTTCAACCATAATGTTTATCTATCAACTCTCATTGGTTTTAACAGGAGCTTTATCCAAGTCTTCAATATCCTTCCTACTCTTTACTGAGCACCAGTTCTTACTATTGAAATCTAGTTTATCAAAGTCCTCTGCAATTGCCACATAACCATACAGAATATTCTCCACTTTGTCTCCTTCATTTCTGTCTTTAATGTCAGCACTTTTTATACCTTCAGATTTTACTCTTTCATATTCAGCTCTACCATGATTACTATCAGAAAGATATTTATGAAGCCTCTCTGCATCTGCCAGCCCAACAAATGTACCCAGAAACTTCACCAAAATAACACTTTGATCTGCAGGCTTCCCTAGGAAAAGTTTGATTCTTCCCCTTGCAAATCCTTTGCCTAAAATTTAACATAAATATTGCAAAATGTATAATTCTCACAATCACAAGGTAACAACAGAAAATGAGTAAAAGGGGTAATAGAAGTTTCATGTGGGACAAATTAAACATCCATTATGCTAAACCTGCATATTCAAAAGGACAATTGATGAATACCTAACCTTTATATAATGGGTGTGGATTTTTTTGACTGCTCAAACTAGAACATAAGAAATTATATTTTAAGTTCGAATAATTGTCATGTATGAAACTATGAATCACAATATCCAGACACAATTTCACCCTTAGTAAATCCTCAATTAAAACCATTTATGCGTCCTCACTAACCGGCTTAAGATTGTAGGAGAGATGGTTCATGACATGGTATATGGCCAAGCAGTCTAGACTTCTATACTTGAGTGAGCAGACATGTTAGATATATAAAATAATTCATGCACTTTCATGGAACATTTTCTTTTTGGAGAGATGGTTTATCAAAGTTTCCATGCTTATCACCTCTTATTATAGCAAAGCTGATTCTCAGACCTGTGTTTACCAACATTTTCTATGAATTGTACCATCTAGACATAAACATAATCCAAACACAAACTAACCTCTTAGGAAAGCTTCAATTGTTCCCATGCTTACAACCTTCCAGTTCTGTGGATTGTCATCATGCATCGATATATTATGGATGATAACAATAGGAGTCCAGATAATCAAATCCTCCTTTTGCGCCAAAGCTTCTGCATGGGGCAAGACACGGGGAACCCAAGTTACTGTATCTTGAGGAATAACAGTATCCCAACCCATCAGGACACAAATTGCTTTGTGAAGACCCAAGTGCTTTGCTCTCAGGCCAGCCTTGTGGGACATGAAAGCATGAGTTACTAGGCGTTGAGTGTCCATGAAATCCTTTGAAGAGCTGTAATCTCAGTACAAACAAAAATGCTGAGTTATACGACATTTAGTAATCTCATCTATAAAACTCACTCCTATGATAAAATCTTCTCTTTCAATAAAAAGTAGAGAAGAAAATTAAAAAGATAAAATCTACTATCTTCATTAGAATGCAACAGACATAGTTCAAAGTCCTAAGCCAAGGGGAAAATGACAAGCATTAATAAAATGAAATTTGGAGGTCACCTTCATGATAAATAACTTAAGTCAATCGTGAAAACGATAATAAATAGCATGTTCAAATATAATACTCTTCAAATGAGAAAAAAATGTATACATTGTCACTATGTCATCCATCATTCATAATTAATTATCATTAACTCTTAAAAAAAGTAATCCAAATGAATGGTGATTGATATAGTGATTGTGTATACATTTTTACACTGACAATGCATAGATATTACACTCTTTTTTATTTATCAATGATAATGACAACATATATCATTAGCCTTATAATTCACTCCCTTTTTTTCTATAAGCAATAACGGGAGCATGGTCACTTGCAAGCATCTTCAATTTCCAAGGAATACCTATCACTAGAAACTTGGTTTTATTGATCATAAACCAAAGTGGCTCAATTTCCAAACTTTGTAAGAACCTAAAATCTGATCCCAAAAATAATAATAGCACATTTACCAGACTCCACCAGTAAGTTAAATACTATAGCAACTTTGATTTAATATGCGAACAGAAGTGCTCCATATAATATAAGAGCATCATAGAAAAGAAAACAGACCTTTTGCCACATACGACGCAATACAAACTACCAGCTTTTCCTTGGTCCTGGTACCTTTTTTGGAGAGATGAGCTCAGATTCAAATTCTTGGAGTACATTAAGAAAGCCCCATGTACCATTTGTTTAAACTCCTCAGAACCCTCAGCTGTCACAGATTCTGTGGCACTTATCAAATCTTTAGATGATTCATCATTAGATGTATGCTTATTGTCATGGTAACCATGATGCTTTTTCCAAACATTAGGTTGTTTATGAATCAAATTTCTTTTAGAGAAGTGATGGGGCTTATACCAGCTTGAAGAACTAGGCTTTGAATGATGCTTTATATTATGATTCGGATACTTATGAAAACGAAATGACTGCCCTTGTACATGTCTCACAGAATCTTGAGGTAATATCCACTCATCAGATGGAAAATCTTCTTCTTTATCCAAGTCATTGTATTCTCTCTTATACTTCCTGTATGTCTTATGGTTGAATCCAACAATACGGGTTGAACACATCGTATTCATATCTTCATCTAGCCACTCTTCATTTTCATATCCATCTTGAAATTCTTCAGTTGCATCCCATTTCCTTGATTTTATTGCTCTCAAATCATGCACATCTATATCTTCATTAGCATAGTATTTTCGTTTCATAAATCTACCTGAATGGTCATGATCATGAATGCCAAGATCCAGTTTCCTTTCCTGAACTCTGGCAGCTAGCCTGTGGGTTTCTGAATTATGTTTAGACAAAGATGAACTTCGAAACCTTTCTTTCCGAAGCCCTGGGCCTCCATCTCTTCTAGTTTCATAATGTGATCTCAAATTTGATGAATGGTCAGCCTCAGATGCATGCAGATATGAAATTTCATAATCTTGTGGCATTCTCTTGCCTTCAAGATGACTATATCCAGAATGCAAATAGGCCTCATCTGGTGTTGATACCATTGATGTTTTTCTCATGTCATGATAGTCAAAATACTTTGGCTTCTGTAATACAGGGTAGTCATGTATAACACCCTTTCTTTGATTGGCATACGAATCTTCACTCTTACACGTTCTATCTAAATCTGGATATGAGGTATAAGCTCTGCACAACTCTTTATCATCATATTCCATTGGAGATTGATCATAGTCTAATCGACCATGAGGAGCTATCCTTCTTGGTAAATCATCATACTGATATACACGCTCATCCTGCGCTGCTCTTACCGGTATTTTGGAATTATTAAGATAATCCTGATGCTCAGTCCTGGTAGGACCAAACTCACATCCTTGGTCACACATCATACTTCTGTGCCTAATTTCAGGATCTCTAGTAGTGTCTTCAAGTGGCCTTTCCTCATGTTCTCTAAATCCTAGAGGTTCTGCAAGTTTTCTGCCGCTCTTTGACAGATCATAAGGTGGTAAATATATGTCATCACCATGCAAGCATAGAAAATCATTCCTTAACATTTCTCCAGAGGATCCTCCATAATCCCTCTCCCTCGAGTGAGAAGTTCCTGCAAAATCCTTTGTGTATGAGGGGGATATTGTCGCGAACGAGCCATCTCTTTCATAAAATATTATTTTTTCTGCCCCTTTGTGGGGCTCAGTGAAGGGTATTTTATCCATAGGTAGAGATTCTCGGTGCTGTAATCTTTCATGTTCAAATCTCCCCATGGGAATACTCCTCGGCGGCCGAGGCAAGTGCCCACCAGTTTCTTCATATCGTGATGTTGCATTTACACCCATATCTGAATTTGAGCTATATGAACGTCTCTCTTCATCCTCACGAATCACATACTTATGATCCACCATGTCCACTCCACCACCTAACCTGTTTTCAATCAAATCCTTCTCTCTATTAATATAAATTTGTTTCACATCCAAATGTTCATCATAATCAACAACAAAATCCATGGAATTTTCCAAGTCATATCTTGGTCTCAACCCCAAAGGTGGTGGTGAACAACTTCTACGCCTAACTCCATCATCAAAATGTGACTTTTTTCTCAATTCTTCATCCACGGGTAACTGCGGCGGGAACCTACCGCTCCTACGGCCACCCAATTGCCAATCAAAATCCCTCTTTTCAAACCCACCACAACCCCTTCTTACAGCATCCATTCTCAGTGGACTCAAATTCCTCTGCTGCACTGAATCCGAACCATTGCGGCGATTCATCTGGTGCTGAGAACGCAACATCGAAGGAGACAGTGCAGCAGGAACATGCTCTTCTTCGCGCCGTCTAAACTGCATCGTTAATTGACTAATCAAACACAAACCCAGAACACCCTTTTTCTCGAATTTCACTAATCCCAAAAGGAATCTTACAAAAAACCCGATAAACCCTACCGATGGTGAAACCCTAACCCTAGACAGATGCGGAATTGCAGATACAGATCAAGTAGTTAACTTAGAGTGAGTGATAAAATTATATGCTTTTTATGATCTCAAACCATTTGGGAAAAAGAGAGAAGTTGAATCGATGATTGAGAGAGAAGATAAATCATGCTGATTATGATTTGTTGTTGTGTGAAGCAGTGAAAGTGAAAGGTTGGTTCTTTGGATAAATTGGTTTAGAACTTAACTCTCTTAATTTCGTATTGCTACTTGTTGTGGGAATCAATGTAATTGTAATTGGACATCTTCATCACACTAATCAAAATACTATCTCTTATTATAGTAGGTATAGTTTAAAGGTTATTAAGTATTATAATAGAGTTATTCCCTATTATATATATTAACTTTTGGCATACACTTTATGTTTGTCGACCTGTATTTATATTGAAAGTTATGATTTATGATATGTGATGTTTCATTTGTGCTTAGAAAAATTATAACTCTTTTATTCTGATTTTGATTACCAATTTATAATATGTAGTGAATAAATAGTGTTAATGAATAAATTATAACCATACATATATAATTTATATAAAAATGGTGCATTATTTAAAAATAACATAGAATATGCATTAGGTATAGAGGGACATTGGGTTATATATATTTTTTTGGTAGAAATTATAAAATAATGATGACAAAATAGGCAACCACAAATTACATCGTGATGGTTGGTTAACTTGAGTTTTGGCTTTATTAGTAATATAGAAGTATATAATTATAGATATAGATATAGAAGTATAGATATAGATGTAGATGAACATCGAATCATATATGGTTTTTATGGTATAAATTATAAAATAATGAGGGCAAAATAGGCAACCACAAATTACACCATGGTGGGTGGTTAATTTGGGTTTTGCTTTAATATAGATATAGATATTTCGTGAAAATATTTACAGTGATATCATACTAAGAGTTTTATACATTGTCAGATCATTATCTATTATTGATTTTTAATCACTATTATATAAATTAGTCGTGAATGACGTACTGATTGATTGTGTATACTAACAGTTCATAAATGTTACGCCATACTTTTTTTTCAAAAACTTGTTAATTTTCTTTCTGCAATCAATTAATGTAAGTTTATTTTAGTAAATAACATGTATAAAACTTTGGGAAAGAAACAAAGGAAACTATAACCTCAAACTTATCCTATAAAATGTTGGAAGATGGTATAGATGATAATAAAAGCTTACTTTGTATTTGTTTCCTAAAGTCTACTTGCATAATTTTATTGCAAAATTACAATGTATAGAAATAATTGTCTACTTGTATAAACAAATTACTATATACATTTAGTGTGAGACAGCTTTCTTACCAATATAATTGACTAGGGGGATATGTCACAATAAATCAATTTTTATTAATTATAGACATCTAATAAGTGTTATTATATCACAAATTTCTATAACTAACTAATCTTCAAACAAAAATTAAGTGAAAGATTCAATATTTTTGTTGGTCTAATAGTGTAAGGTAAGGTCTTATTAGATTCACATGATAACTAAATGGTCTATAGTTTGATTCCTGAAAGCGACACTTATTGGGAACAACAATATATATCTCGAAAGAAATTAATTTTTTACTCAAAATGTAAGAGATACCCAAATAAATTAGTTACGAACCATTGATCTTGCAATAGACCAACACCATGTGGTCCAATAAGCAGGTATGAGGCAATACCAAAAATATTCAATAACTTGTTTCAAATTCATAAATTTTATTTGAGATATTAAAGATACCTTATTCGATGGTGTGTCCTAAATTTCATCCTTTAAATAAGAAAATTGAAAATTAGACGATTTTATTTTTATACACACTCAAAATTTGAGATGAATGGACAATCCATTGTTTAAATAATCAAATACAGTATCCATTGATTTGGATATAAATAGTGTTTTTTTGTTGATAAAATTTCACCATAAAACATGATAATGTGTGTTCATTCTTTACGGATTGATTCCTATGACTACAAAATTTAAATTAGGAGAAAAGAGACCATCATAGAAAATGAAAATTTATAGTGGAATTTATATATATCATTGGGAGATTCAATCAACTATGTCAATCCTTATTACTGGTCCAATTAAATATTTTTCAAATTATTTTTTAAGAAAAGTTTCTTTTGAAATAAATGTATGAATCTAATGGCCACCAAAGTAGTAGATTGAACTTGTGTGAGATTTTTCTAACTTAATTATATGTCACCAGTTCTATGAAAATGCAATTGAATTAATAAAGAGCTTTATTATCCATAGCAACTCCTTTGATTTAGACCCAAAATTAGTTATTAACTATTCAATCTAACTCTTATTAACACTCTCTGGTTACCTAAGATTAAATGAAATAATTCACTTTATGAACAAAAAAAATTCACAAGAGTTGAATAGTAGGTTACCCAAATATACATCTTTACCTTGAAGGAAACCAAGTTGGCACCAAAAACACTTACATTATTTTTCCTATTTGGTCTGCACTTTGCCTTGCTTATTATCTAACTTTGAATATAAGTTTGGAAGTGTCTTTTCACAAAAGCAAGGATTCTAAAGTATCCATTTGTGAACAAGTTTATGTTATGTTGCCTATCAGCCTATGGTTGCAACATTAGATTAATTTCATATTTACTGCAAAGACTTTAGTGCTACTTATCAGTGACTTAGTGTCTCAATGCATCTAATATATCTTCTATTAAAGAAACAGTTTATCAGTTCATGTGTCACTGCTTGTGAGTAGTCAAAAAATCATGTGTATCAGTTCATGTGTCACTACTTGTGAGTAGTTAGGAAATCATGTGTATCAGTTTATGTGTCACTACTTGTAAGTAGTCAAAAAATCACTTAATTATTACACTTTTAACTTAAATATATTTTTTCAACCGATCACAAGAAGTGCCACTTTTTGGGACAACAAATATGCTCCGAAAAGCAAATGAGGTCTTGGGAAGATTTTTGCTGCTTTTAGAAGTCAAGAGAAAACTAGTTGTTGAGATGGACATAGAGAATATTGAAGTTAAAGCAAAACAAATCTCTACATGAAATAAACACAACACAGAAGTTGGAGTTTGTTTTTATGGAAGCATATGAGACTAGCTTTCAGCAACAGAAACCAAATGCAGAAAATGAAGAACCTTGGGAGTATTGGAAGCAGTGGGAGGATATCAACAGAAGATTGTGAGGATGAGGAGATTTCCAAACTCGCCATTTCCACATTTCAAGCTAAGGAGGAAGAGATCGAGAGGAAAAAGATAGAGGTGAAAGAGAAAGTTGAACTTCAACTTGGCCGTGCCGAGGAAGAGACAAGGCGCTTGGCACACATTTGGGAAGTAAGTTCCATGATAAGGACAACATCTTCATCATCCTTTCTTTTATTTTTTTATTGGTACAAATGAGATCTAAGGTTATGTACCCTTAAGTTGGCTCAGTTTGGTAAGCTATGAGACATTTAACGTGATTGCGCGGGCGCGAGTTCAAATCCTTACAGTGCGCTCCAACCTTTTCTCGTACCCTTCTCCCTCTCCCCTTTAGACTAGATAAAAAGGTCTGTAACCTTGTGCGAGGAGAGGAAGGGTAAAGATATCGAGGAGGTACAGCAGCCTCCGGATTCGATCTGAAGATCGAACAATCCGGAAAGAAGCTCAGTCCCTTGAGCTAGAACTTGTGAATGTGATCATCATTTTAGTAGACCTTAGTATTGCTTCTTGTTACCATGTTAACTGCAGAAAGCTTCAGTTGTTGAATCCTAACATATGCTAAGGATAAATGACATATGTTGTTTTATGTCATATAATGTACTAGGAGCTTGAAGTGCTAGAAGATCCTATGAGGAAGGAAGTTGCAATGGTAAGGAAGAAGATTGACATGGCTATCAGAGACTTAAAGCCACTGGGACAGAACTACCAGAAAAAGGTATAATACTTGTATTTTGGTCCATTAGAAGCTACAAAATAAAGAATGCTCTATCCATTCCTAATCATATATGTGAACATCCAAAGATAAGTTTGGAAACACAATAATGTTAGACAAAATGTGTTTGAAACTACTTTGTCAAACTATGACAAAATAAAAAAGCATTGGAAATTTACTGATAGGAGAAAGAGTATAAAGAAGCATTGGAAGCCTTCAATGAAAAAAACAAAGAGAAAGCTCACCTGGTAGCCACACTAATTGAGGTATAGTACTCAACTTCTATGACTTCCATGTCTTGATAAAGTTAGAACTTTTTTCATGGTGTGTTCTTGTTTAAGCTTATATTATAAACCATGTACTGTTTTTCATATTTTCAATTTTATCAATAGATGCTGTCTGAGAGTGAAAAGCTGAGGATGAAGAAACTGGAGGAGCTATGCAAGGCCACAGAGTCTCTGTCAATGAAACAATGATCTCTATGTGGGTGTTTAATAGCTTTGGTTATTCAATTCTCAAACTACTAAATTTTCATTATTCAAAATGCTTTGATTATGGACAAAATAAATGTTATATCTGATTGATTCTAAAGAAAGAGACAGAGACATTTGAAAGTGTCTTGCCTAAATCTTCCAAATCAGCAAGTTATGTCCATGAATCTACATAAGTAGAAGGAAGCATAATTGATCCTCTAATAGTATTATACCACTCTACTCAATAGCATCATTAATTTTCATCATATTTTTCTGAATGGCATGGCCTAGTAGTCAAGCAGATATGCATATTTTACTTGGTAAAGAATAGACCTGGCTAGACATTTCTGTCATACAATTCATTTTATTTATACATGATTATATAGCTGATATAATTGAACACATTGGTCAATGTTTAATGTTAAAAAGTAGAAAAGGTACATTTCAGGATATTTTACAAGGTAAATGGTCATAACAATTGTAAACTAAACCTTCTGGGAACCATGTTTGGCATTTCATAATTCATATAAACTAGAAAAATACTCACACAATACGCTTTGGCAAACGAATGATCATATAGGTAGCTCTTTGTACTCTGCCAAAAGTTTTGGAATATCATCTATCCTCAACTGCAAGAGGATTAAAGGGAGACAATGAGAAAATACCAGATGACAGAATGTGTCTTTAGTTTAAATTTTAACCAAGAATTAGCAATGGCCATATACTTTTATATATGAAATATAATGCAATTAAATTTTCTATTCTATATGAAAAAGCATACCCAACGAAAAACAAAAGCATGGGCAAAAATAGATAAAGTATACCTGGGAATCATTTTTTATATGGTAAAATTGATATGTCACATGTTCACCAGATCCAGATTGCAGATTAGATGCACTCCCTTCTCTAATGAAATTACAAACACCGGCAACATAAGCAAAATTATTCATCACTCAAGTTCATAAGGCAAACAAATTATCCATATTAAAAAAAGGTTCCAATAAAGTTTTTTGTTTGTAGAAAAATCCATGCCCTCAATTTCTTTTTAACCCATTCCTATAAATAATAAATGTCAACCCTTCTGCCTTAATTTACATGTACCACAGTTCAAATCCTTCTGCTAATATCTACAAGTTCCGCTCTTTTAAAATATCAGCAGAACTGAACTAACAAAGATTGCCCGAGTCAAATGGATCTATATATTTAAGAAAATGCTATTTAGAAACTCGGTGAAGTGATGCAGAAGTGTCAAGTTACAAAATAGGCCAGTAAGAAGGTTACATTAAATTGTGTGCGATCAAAGCATGTGGCACCCAGCACCCAAAAAGAAAAATAGTAATAACAAAACACGAATGCAAAATAAAATCTGTCAAAACCTTCCTGATAATTGGAGGCTCTGCAATTTAAGCAGTTATAAACAAATTTTTATATAATAAAGAATATTAACCTACAAGGAAGAGGATAAAGCATCCTCACAAACAAAACAAGAAACGACTAAACCTAAACCAGTGTGACAAAGCAATGCAACAAAGTGTGTCAAACCCTTTACAGGTTTAACCAAGAAACACCGCTAAAAGGTCCATGTACATAGCATAGAGGGACGCTAAAAGAGTAACCCTATTCCAATGGAGTCTAGGGTTGGAAAGGAGTGATGGAATATTCTGCCATTTCTTTCCAACACAATACAATGAAAGACAACGTTAACAGAGCACCACCGAAAAAAATTTGTTCCATTATGAGAGCCAAAACCTCTGAATTTAGTAAAGAGAAAATTATGCAAATCTTTATGGCGGATCCCAGACTCCCCAAAGATCCAAACAATCTATTCCAAAAAGAATTTGCTGCTGAGCAAGGCTAACAATATGAGGCCTGGATTCTGAATCTTAACCTCACATTACACATTAACAGGAGACAGCAGCAATAAGAAGTCTGTGTTTCCGGAACATGTTAGTGATAAGAATCTTGTTAACAATAACAGTCGAGACAGAATTTTTGACCTTCAAGGAAGCTTTCGACTTCCAGGTATGTTTATCAAAAAGAATTCATTCTCTATTAGAAGAGCGAGTCAAGAACTAAAAATGAGATTTACAAGGAAACACTCCCGAGGAATCAAGAGTCCTTATTTTAATCAAGAACAGAAGAAAGATGAATAGAGTCTATTATAAACAAACATCCTAAGCCTTGTAAACATCATAGAGGAAAACAGTAAAGAAACAATTGTGCAAAATGTAGTTCTTACATATGGTGTCGGTGAACTAAACGTTGGTAATCCCGAAGCAATGGTCCGAGTTCTTTGAGTTTAACCAAACTTGATTCAGACTTCTTCCATTGTTCTCGAAGTGCTTCAATTGCCTTCTTATTGGCAAGTGAAACATTATTTTAATTAAAACTGCTACAATGATACAAATATATAGAAAAGTTCTACACAACTATAGGAATGTTTTGCTGTTAAGGCTAAACCTAAACCAGAAATTAGACATGTGTATAAAAGAGGGAAAAGGAAAGCCTGGTTAGTTAACTAACAGCTTTAACTGAATTTCCCTCTTATACTAAGGTTGTTAGGAAGTTAGTTAGGCAGTTATTTCTAGCTTTAAATAGAAAGGGAAGGGTTAGAAGTGGGTATTGAATAAGAAAACAGTTTCTGATTGTGGAATCAGAGGGAAAAGGGTCGTGGGATCCTCTTGTTCAATTCTTTGTGTAATTCTTCATCTTCTATCAATAATACTTCCTATTCTTAGAGCCCAGCCAAGAAAACACACTGTTTCTGGCTTTGGGACAATTCTTTTTCAATCTTTTCTTGTTCTAGAAGATACCAGTGTTTATCATTTGTTTTACCTGTGAATTTGTGGAAACTTTATCTCCAGTTAATGCTGATGCTAATTCAAGTAGTTCTTTATCTTCCAACTCATTTACAATTGGAAGCCGAGAGTTGGACAGAGAAACTGATACTTGCAGTCTTTTTTGCAATTCCGAGAAAGGAAAATTCTCTGTTTGGCTTTCCTGACAAAGGAGTTGGCAATTAATTCATCTACAACAAAAAGATGCAACAACAACAACAACCAAGCCTTCATCCCACTAGGTGGGGTCGGCTATATGGACTGAATGACACCATAATGTTCTATCATAAATCATGTTCATTGACAAAGCATAGAGCTCTACGACATAAATGAATCTATGAAAAACGTGGAAAGAAAATACCGTGTTTGAATTTTACTGAAGAATTAACAAACAAAGTCCAACGCTGTCAATATGAAAAGACAAAGTGCAGAGGTAGAACATGGGTTAATCCTTAAAGTACATTTTTTTTAGGGGTAGACATAAAAAACTTGGAAAGGGGATAGGAAGAAGTGCGCTAAGATTGAACATTGAGAGTTACTGGGGGAAAACCCAGTATCTGGTGCTTAGCATTCCTAATGAAGCTATATACCAGTGCCACTAGGCTTGAAGACCGTTGGCAAAATGAATAACTTTGAAGTCTATAACAATTTTCCACTAAATCTCAACAAAAATAATTAATATTGTGACTACTGATTCTCTTATTTTGCCTAAAATTTGAACACTCCCTACAAATTAAAAGTAATATTAAGAAGAAAAATATGTATTGCGGAGATAAGGCATGTATTAAACCCGAATGTAAAAACTGAAGACAAATAAGAGATGGGCGCTATCATTTCTTAACATCAAAATACGAGATGTGGGTGCTGTCAAAATACTCAAAGCAAGTTTAACCAATACCTTGGATTGAGATTGAAAATCGTCATTAAGTGATGCAGCATCTTTACTTTCAGGAATATTTCTGGGTGGAGATGCAGTTAATCTGTTTGCAATTGGGTCCTCTGAAGAACATGCAAAAGAAGTGAAGGAATTTAGGATGTGCTTTTGAGCATCTATGACTGTTTAGTTCTTTTAATATATTTCATATAATCACCAAAGTTTTCTGCTTATTGAAAATATTTTCATCAAAAAGAGTGCTCATTAAACCTAGTGGTACTCTCAATTGAGCATTTTAAATTATAGCACAAGATAAATTTGGAAGTTCCAGAAGTAGAATATTTCTTCCGGTCAATCCAAAAACAATACTCACAACAAGTGTACTCATACAAGAGATGCAGTAAATCACACACGTGTGCACATAGAGAGAGGGGGAACAACATATTTTATCCAGCGACGCTTAATTGTTTAGCAGAGAATCTTGTCTGAGATGTCATGGCTAAATGAGAATTTATCAATTTACAATAAAAGCAAATAAATTTGTAGACCGTGAAATAAAAATGAATACCTTGGGGGACCAACCACCATGGATCACCATAAGTTGTTTTTCCATCAAAGCCACCAATTAGCAGATACCGTGAACCAATAACCGTCATAGAGTGGTATGCTCGAGCAGGAGGGGATTCGTTTCCTATGGGTAGCCTCTTCCACTGTGCTGAAACTATATGCAACAGAAGAACAAAAAAATAAACCAACCCAACAATTTAAGTAATTGAACTTAGTTTTGGTCTTCCTCCTGGAAGAACTTCAACTTTGTGCATGCCTTGGTCGTAATTTAATAAAAAAACGGGAAAACTAGCATATATGGATTGCCTTGAATATCATGCAACTGAATATCACACTTCACGAACTTGCCTCTTCAGCAAAAGTTAAAGCAGGATGTAACTACACTACATTTTTCATTCAAGTACAAGAGTATGTGTCACTAGCATATTTGCTTATTTCTGAATTAAAGCAACTAACCCAACACATGGAGACCCGTGAGCTCATAAAAGAAGAATCTAAGTCCTTTCTCTCACCTATACTGAATCTCAGTACAATTTATATGATACTTTTAAGCTAGTTATAAAAAAAGTATAAATTTTTCTAACAAACCAAGGGATGCTAAATCCATGAGATAAAAGCCACAAATTTGTTATTTTGGACAAACATTAATATTTACCAAATGACACTCAAAATTAGTAACAAAATAACTAATAAGATAAAAATCAAAATTAAAGGCTAATAACCCTGCTTGGATACTACAGGTTAACTCCATGTAAAACTAAAGACTTTAGAAAGTAGAAACAAGAACCTCTGAATTTCCCAACCGTGAAATAGCAAAAGACTCCCTTCATGCATGATGCAACAAACATACATCATCCATTTCTCTTCCTCAAAACATTTACGAAATCCAAAACTATACTTTGTGTAAAGAGTAATGTATGTGCAATTATGCCAGAGATTATTAACAAGTTGGCTTTAAATACAATATATTAACATAAGAGCAAAAATATGATGTTATTAACATAGTAATTGCGATGGATACACCTACCATCATTCCAGATAGATAGAGTGGAAGTTCTCACCTCTGTCCAAAATAATGCAATCATTATAATAGATATCATAGCGACTCAACCATCCACCAGTTCCATGCCCTCCAAACATCAACAACTGTAAATTCCCCTCCAACAAAAATAATAGAAATACATAAATGACAGGATTTCAAGTTAAGGTGGCAAATTATAAACTCATTCGAAAAAATAACAGATTATGAAGGCCCAGAGGGATAAAGGGGAACCATGACAGCATAAATTAGATTACAGCAACTATAATATTAGCATTATTTGATCTTATTGCTCCAAACATAAATTTAAACTAAACTTCTTTCTGACCAACAAAACTTCATCAAAAGTGAATAAATGGTATCTCTTAAACTGGAGCATATTCATATAAACCTAAGACAGACATGAAACATTGTAGAGGGAAGAATTTAATCCTAAAGAGACTTGTAAAAGAATTTAACATACACAATTAGCCAACCTTTTTATATCCAACCTACCATAAAAACAATGAAAATCAGTTCGATGTAGAACTTTCTAGTACAAGATAAGGTTGGAACAATATAAAAAACTATATTTGAAAGTAAAAGCAATCCACAAAAATTGTAAAAGTAGAAAGAGAAGTAAGGATTATGCAGATGTTATTACATTGTGTCCTCCAAATGTAACAGTATGGCCACATCGGGGAGAAGGAGCTTGACCTGGAAGCTTTAATTGAGTCCACCCTGGCGCTTCGTTCTCTTCCCTCCACAACACATAAATGTACATAACCCAACTTAATAAGTAGCCACAAAATTAAATATTTTTTTTAGAATAAGAATCTGTAATAGCGATGAGAAAAAGAGAATACATCTAGGGGAAGCATAAGATTTGCTTCAAAGAAAGTAAAACAAAGCAAATAACCAATAAAAATAAAAAATGCACCAACACTGTCTAATCACTTCACATGTCAAAAATGTAAAATGCTTGTTACGCATCTCAATGGATTCAAACGTCAAGCTTTTATTGGTACAAGGGAAGTCACAGCAAACCTAAACAGTGGAAACTAAATTATGCCGCCGTCACTTGAACATGTATCTTTTTTTTGCTTTTAGTCTGCTCAATCGTTCTAAATGAGCAACAAGCCAAGGACTTCTGTATGAAGATAGAGTAACATACTCAAGTGATTGGATTTACAAATGCAAACTAGATTGGTAAAAAAAAACATCCTAAAGATTATCGTGTTCTTTTATGAGGCAATTTAATATCTTCGAAAATTAAGAAGCAAGAAGTTGATAGATCAAGTGTAGACGCAAAATATCAACTCAACCTAATAGCGTAACAAGTTTCATACTAATAATGGATCAAATTTAAACTCCATAGACGGATCTCATAAGAAAGGAAGATTTAGAACCCAACACAAAACAAAGGAATAAGACATGACAAAAACAACTTGCAGCTTGCAACTAAATAAACAACAACGTACATGATGGATGTATAAAGATGGCAAAAAATACACACCTTCAATAAGGCCCTTTAGGGCCCATAAATCACCCATAATTGGTCCACCTCCTCCTGTTAAAGCCAGGTTTGATCAATTGCTTCAGCTAATAGCTTCTTATACAAAAAGACAGCAGCAATTTATATAAATGCTCCCTCTATTAATTCACAACGGTTATGAAATGCACTACAATATTTGTAACTACAATAATAGTAACAGTAATGAATTGAAATGCACCTAAATTTCAAAAATTGACCATTACTAAAGGAATTAAGATCTCTCCCTTAACATGGAAATTCACAAAATATAAATTGAAGCAACAAATGAGTAATGAGGAACAAAATAAAGAAATAATTACATGATAAAATACTCTTGACCATGAGTACATCTGTACATACCAAGTAACAACTGCGTGTGATTTTATTTCATTCGGAGAAAAGGACTACAATGAACTATAAAAAAATCCAAGCAAATCAAATCAATCCTTAAATGAGGAGAATGGTGGCACTTCACCTCTTCCACCATAAACAAGCAGCCGCTTTTCAAGCATTGTGGCAGTATGCCCACATCTAGGGTGCGGCAATGTTCCAGAAACTGAAAGCTCCATCCACTCAAGGGATACTATAAGAGGAAGAAGATGGCATTACAACTTGTTTAAACTGCATAAAAGGCATTTATATTTTAATAGATAAAATTTATTATATTCCATAAGGCTTGGAGGAAAATACTTGTGTCCAAGACATAAACATCAGATAACCACTTTTTCCCATCCCATCCACCATACCTGCATCACATTAAAGTCACCTTATCATATTTTTAATTTATTCATATTCCATCTAATTGAGAGAGAGAGAAAAAAAGGGTGGCCCAGTGCAGGAGGCTCCCACCTAGTGGGATATGAGTAGTAGATGTATGCAGCCTACCCACAAGTGGAGAGGTTGTTTCAAAGATTTGAACTCATGAACTCCTCCAGGTTACAAGGCAAGCAACCTTAGAATTGCGTTGAGGCTCTCCCTCTATTTAATCTAGAGAAAAACAATAAACAATGTCAAATCCAAAGTTATAAGTCTCATCTCACATAACAATTTTCCGGTTTCCAACTGCAGAAGCTGCAGCGAAATCTCGCGGGGAAGGTAAGTCACCGAAGCTGGTTAGTTCAGACCATTGCCATATGTCTGCAAACAACATCATTTGTTCGACATGCCAAGAAAAGGGATGAAAAAAATATTAGTCTCACAACATACAAGTTAATTGTGACAAAACATGGTCTTAAAGATTATTATACAAAATGACATACCAGTATCTAAAACCCAAAAGTCCCCCAATCTGCAAAATACAAAGGTTATGAAATAAGAAGCACATATTCAACACTTATGTTAGCATATCTAGTGAGAATACGTAGTTATTGTGAAAAGTGAGAACAAATACTGACTAGTGGCATTGGATGAGGTATTTAGAAGATAAATGCATGTTACTTTTTAAGTGGTAATGTGGCAAAAGTCATAACTTTTAATCTTGATCGCTATTTGTATGATCAAGATTTCTTGTTCACACTTTCTTAACATACAATCTGTTTTCACTATATATGCCCTATATCTTTAAGAGACAAAAAAAGTGCCTAAACAATGGCTCCATTGTCTTTCTAATAACTACGTTTAATGAATGTAACGAGTAGCATTGTTTGCTTGTGTCCACTGGATACATATTAATGCAAGTGTTTCTCACTTGTTTTTTAAGAATCATATTGATCAAATAATTAGTTGTTTTCAACACACTTTACAGAACACCCACTTTAGTCCCTATAATTCATCATTCAACCATTGTCATTGGAAATTTTGAAGACCCAAATTGAGAATTTTGATTGGTAAGTAACAAGATTTGAATAAAAAACAAACCTTTTACCCCCAGAGCGACCACCAAAGATGAACATATGACAATCAATTGAAACAGCAACATGGAATGCTCGTGGGCTGGGACCCACTACCCCATTTGAATCACTTCCAGTGCATTCTGGCTTAAACCATATCTTAGCATCTGATAAATCATGTTAAATGAATAAGAACTTTGATAATAAATAATAATAATAATAAAATAAAGAATAGAAGGAGTGGTTTTAGTAGTAGAAGAAGTACCAATATCAAAGACAGAAATATCAGAGAGAAAGTTCTTATCAACGAGACCACCAAACACAACAACCTTGGATTTTCCGATGTTAACAGCAGAATGACCACTACGATGTTGAGGTGGAGTTGTTCCATGGAAATCATCACGTGTGGCTCGAACCCAGTAATGCATTCTTCTTAATTTCTCAATCAACACTTCAATTTATTCAAACTAAGGTTTAATTAGATTGAAGGTGCAAATTTCAATACATATTCATATCTTAATCATTATTCTTGCTCCATTACGAATCTTAATCTTGAGTCATGGGCAGATCCAAACTGAAATCCAAATATGTTTGCTTTAATGTTGGGCTCTCATTTTATACAAGTTTAGGATATATATAATATTAACTCTATTAATTCAAATATATCTTCCACTTTTTTTTTTATAAAACTAACTGGAATGGTTTAGTTTTTTTTTCAATTTTATGAATGAAACTAAACCAATAGACATAATTTAGTTTGAGTATGATTAATTTGCAATTTATAATCAGTACTTTTCTTCCTCACAGTTTCTATTTTTTTTTTTGAAGTATTATTACATACTACTCATTGTTAAAATTATGCTAAGTTGTTGGTATTGATGTATTATTATTATTTACGAGTAATACTATATTCTCATATTAAATCATTCCACTAATTCTCATACTCACAAAAAAGTGACATATGTTACAAAGTGATACTTTATTTATTAGTGATTGATTTACAAGTGATATATGTCACTTTCTTGTAATTAGGAGAATAAGTATGAAAATTATAACGAGGATATATTATTTTTCATTACTCGGTTATATTTGATATGTGTTAGGCTTGTTTCTCAAGTGTTTGTACATATTTATTTGTTGAGTCTATTTTTTTATCCAAACTAGTTCCCTTAAGAAAACTAGTTATATTCATTCATAGTCTTATTCACTTGCTAAAGACTATTGGTATAATTAGATATAATGCAATCTCAAATAAATAATATGAATTAAGTCAAAAAGAGAAAAATATGACGGTATAAAAGTTTTTTACACTATCGTTATATCATCAACCATTGATTTACGATTATCATTGACTCTTAAATAAAAATAATACAAATGAATAATAGATGATATATTGACTATGTATAAATCTTTACAATGTTGATGCATAGATAATATACTCCTTATTTAATGGATTGAGATTTCAACCCATCAAGTATATATCTATCATTATTTTACTTTAAAGACAAAGTTACAAGAATACTTTTATCCTCTATTTGATCCTTTTGTCGTTATGGGATGCATAATCTATTATTGTTAACAAGTTTTAAAATAATTGTTGAGCATGTCAAAACTCATTCACTTGTAATATATCAAGATGAATGGAATAAATCAATGTTATTAAAACTGTACCGGTTATCAAATCGGTCAGGGTATTGGTATAGTGGTTCAACCAGTGGTTCAGTAATTAAACTGCATGTTGGTTAAACCGGACATATTTGTTTTATATATATATACAAACCTATAACAAAAAAATTCAAATAAGTATGTATTCAGATTTATAATTCATATTCATAATCTACTCCAAATTCACACAAACAAAAAACATTAAGCATTTAATAAAATCAAAGTCTAAAGTGCAAAACATATATTAATCTAAAATTATCACTTAACAAACGTAAAATACAAATAAATGACACAAATATCAATCATTGAAGTTGAAGAATTGAAAATTTGAAATTTTAAAAAAAAATTAATGTACAAATCGACCGGTTTTCACCGGTTCTATTGCATATGCGGTATAACATGCGTACCGTACCGGTTAGGGGTCCGGTTCACCGGCTTTCCGATTGAACATTGGAATATATACAATTTGTTAGTGCTATTTTAGAGTCTCCATGATAGAGAATATTAACAAATAGAATAATTAAGATAGAGAAATATGGACTATCATACACTACATCCTCTATAATGGAGAGGTAATATGTCACACTATAATGAGAAACTATAAATAGTCTTTGCACAAACATGAATGACTAGATAAGCTTAGATTATTATTATTGGCTCCACTACTACAAACAACATTGTCATAGTGAATGATCTAATCTTTCAATATCTAAAATTGTGAACTGATTTTAAATAAACTATTGAAAAATGATCTAACCAAACCACGAATTAAACTGTAATACTTACACTCTTCATTTCATAATATTTGGAATGTGTCATTTAAAATGACAACGGGCGGGTTGGAGTCAGATTTATGCTTACCCAACCCGAACCTGAAATCCAAAGCTCGAACCCGAATTAAGTGGGATTAGAAACAATGATATCATCTCAAACCCAAAAACATCCGAACCAAACATTATATATATATATATATATATAGTTTTTATACATGTATTTATGTGTAATTTTATAATTTTATATATATTAATCGGGTTCAGGGTATGATATTAATAATATCAAACTCGAACTCAATCACATCGAGTTTTTCCTATTAAATTCGGATTGAGTTCGGACGGGTACCTACAAGTTCGATTTCCATTATCATCTTTAGTGTCAATAATGTGTATGTGTGTCTTGATGTTCAATCCAGCATCTTCCATTGTAAGGATTTTTTTGTAAAACGAACTCAAGAGGCAAATAGGTTTAGGGTCAAACCCTATATTATAATATCTAAGTGCATTTATTCATAAACTAGTTATTGATACAAATTAAAAAACAACCCGAAAGATTTGGACAAGTATGGGTAACAGTAATTAAATTTTAAAATATTTATACAATTTAATAATTATATACTAGTACTATGCATATTTTATACAGAATACAATATATTTGTTAAACGATATACTACTTTAATAGTAATAAAATAATTGTTTCTTTACATATTTGATTCTTTCAATGATTTCAAATTAAAATAATCACTTATATAAAATGATTAAGGAAAAAAATATTGATGAAGGTGATAAGAATTCAACTAATAACATATGGGGAATATGAGGATTTTATTAATGAGTAATTTATTAATGAGTAATTTATAAATATTGGTATTATGATGTGGTGTGAAAGCAATTCTATAAATATCTCACACTCGGATTAGCAATTCTATTATCTTATTATTATGCACATTTCTTATACATTAATTTTTATTAATCATAATGTACATATGTTTAAAATCAACATTCATCACCATTACCATTCTGGAATATTCATGAATAATTCAATTAGAATGAATATAATTATTATACTTAATGATCATTAATGATTCCGTAAAAATCATTATACACATTTATTCTTATATTCTTTTTCCCACTAAAAATATTTCTTTATTTCCCTAAATCAATTCTTATATTTCTCCATTTTTTAATATTGTGCACATTCTATTGATATCTCATAATTTTATTGGAAATTCTATTATCCTATTATGCACATTCATTATATATTTCCCCTAAATCAATTCTTATAAGTGGAGCTTTAAATTCGTATAATATTCTGAAATCAATCATATTATACACATTTCTTATATATTTCCCTTAGATTAATTCTTATCAATATTATTATACACATTCCATATATATTTATTTATATTAATTTATATTAATTATCAGCTACATATGTTTAAAATTATACCCAACAATTAATTTCCCTAAATCAATTCTTATTATAAGTGGAGTTTTAAATTCTTATAATACTGTAAAAACAATCATATTGATATCTCATATTCTTATTAGCAATCTTATTATCCTATTATCTACATTCCTTATATATCCCTCCCTAAATCAATTTTTATCTTTCTTCATTTCCCAAAATCAATTCTTATAAGTGGGGCTTTAAATTCTTATAATATTGTGAAAGCAATCCTATTAATGTCTCATACTCTAATTAAAAATCATATTATCTTATTATTATGCACATTTATTATATATTCATTTATATTAATCATCATGTACATATCTTTAAAATTATACTCAACGATTAATCACCATTCATCACCATTATCATATCGCAAAATTTATTAATAATTCAATTAGAATGAATATAATTATTACACTTAATGGTCATTCATGATTTCATAAAAATATTATTATACACATTTATTCTCATATTCTTTTTCCCTCCAAAAAACTTCCTTTATTTCCCTAAATCAATGACTTAATTTTCCCTAAACTCATATTCTGATTAGCAATCATATTATCATATTATGCACATTCCTTATAATATTGTGAAAACAATTATATTAATATATCATACTCTGATTAGCAATCCTATTATCTTATTATTATCCACATTTTTTATATATTCATTTATATTAATTTAAAGCAATGAGATTGTACGGGTAACATGCGTGTATTTTTATATATTCTTAATCATACGAAGCGTATGCACGGGTAATTAGCTAGTTATACAAAAACAATTAAGCTCTAATTAAATCACATAATTCTCAAATTAATGACATGATAAGTTATCAATTTGATTATTTGATCAATTCAATTGACTTTCAATGGGTTTGATTTAGATCTTAAAAAAATTCACTCACCATAATCATCATAATCATAATCATAATCATAATCATAATCATAATCATATTCTCACACCCCTTGAAACTTGAAAGGGACACTTCATCTCTTCCAATTCAAATCAAATGCAACTTTCTCTCACTACCATGTCTTTTATTTCTAGGGTTTCTATTTTCTCCGTCACTGATAATAAAACACTCCCAATTATCCTCACACTCTTCACAACACCAACTTTCTGATTCACTTCCAATCTACACTTAAACACAAAAAAGCACCGTTCTTTGTTGCCACCATGCCAAACCCACTTCAATTTCACATTCCTCTTTTCTGACCCATTCCTTAAATGTTGGGGGGCTTTTGTAAATTCTGAAAATTTTGGAAATTATTTTCTACAATGATTTCTTCTGGGATAAACTTGGTCATGACTGTGATTGGGTTTGTGGTCAGCACCATGTTCATTGTTTTTATATGTACAAGGCTTATTTGTGCTAGAATTCACTTGAATGCTTCTAGGAGATCATTTCCTGTAGCTGCAAGATCCAATCTCAGCATGGTAAATTTTTGTTTTGTTCAGTTTTAATGTTCATTCTATAGGAAATGAAAAAAAAAAGGTGACTTTTTTGGTTTAATGTTTATAGGAGTACTAGTGAGTTTTAATGTTTTTTTAAGTTAATGACTTTAAATGTTCATTTCATAAGAGATGAGAAAAAGGTGATTCTAGTTTTAATGTTTATAGGAATATAGGATTACTAGTGAGTTTTAATGTTATGCTTATAAGAAATGAAAAAAGGGATGATTTCAATCTTGATGTTTGTAGGAGGATCAGAATTGTACTGTTGATTTCTATATAAATTGTTTCAGTTATTAGTTATTTATGTACTGTTGCAGTGAAACTTTAGTGTTTTTCCATTTGACTGTGTCATTTTATTTGTATTGGATAAATCAAGTGAACATTTAATGAATAGACAATTAGGAGTGCCTATATAGCCTATAATATATCCTATCAATGAATAGAATTTTTTGGTTCTTTTTTTGGGTTCAGACTTCCAAGCTGTGTTGTTGGGGTTGATATGTAAATTGTTAGTTTATAGTTCTTTATGCACTGCGCCGGGAAATTTTAGCGTTGTCTTTCCCCATCAAGTGTGTCAATTTTGCGTGTGGTTTATAACCTGGACAATGTTCATGTAATCAGATGGAATGGGGTTGCCATGGTCTTGAACGCGCAGCTGTAGCCAAATTTCCAACAAAGAAGTACAGTGACAAGTTTTTTTCTGATGCAGAAAATACTCAGTATGTTGATTTCTCTGCCTCTTAATTTCGTTTTCTCAATCTGTCTTTGATGTTAATGAAATTAAAAAAATACAGTTGATTGTTGAAGTATTATAATTTGTATTATAAGTAACTTGGTTTAGTGGACCACCCTTTTTTAAAAGTGTTTATTCATCTAAGAAAAGCTGAGGATCTTCATGTCCTTCTCTTGAAAGGTTACACATTTGTTTAGTTGTTGACTATCCTATGTGAAGTTTTGTTCCAGTTGTCACATTCTAAAAGGCTTCAGGAATTTAGCCTTTTAATTTCTTTGGGTTTGTAACTGTGATTAACTGATTCCAGTTATCTTAATTATTAATTTACGGTCATCTTGTGGTATTTTAAATTGAAACACAATTCTTGTGGTATTTTAAATTGAAACACAATTCACCAACCTTGATCTTATATTTTTTTTACTGTCATTGTGTTAGGACAGACCCTAGCCGGCCAGTTTTTATTAGTTAGGCCTTGTTAGTAAAGTTGTTAGAGCTAGTGGATTGGTCTAGGCTACTGTAAATTGAGATAGAGAATGTAAAAGTGGTATCATATGTATTGGAAAGGAAAAGAAGTTACGGAAAGAAACTTACGGGTAGGTCTGTAAGGTTGAACGGTAATTTGATCTGAAAGGGATAGGTGATCAGTAAAAAGTTTAGGTGGTGAGGGTGGGCAATGGAAGGCCAAGCCCGGTGTTGGTTTCATTGGCGGGAATTATGCGCATAGACCCCTTCTTAGGCAGATTTACATCCGGAATAATTTGGAGATCCCAGCCTTCGATGACCCAGAACCCATATGAACCTGTATTGACGTTGAAGCAAGCAGCAGAGGAGGAATCAGAGACAGAAACCAAGAATGTCCCAGTTGTAATACTTGACGATATGGGAGATACGATTGAAGGTGTAGGAGGAAAATGGTAATGCATCAATGGGTCATTTTTCTAAAATTCATATCAGGTTGAGACATTGAGACGAAGATCAAAGAGGAGGAATTCCAGAAAAGGCTGGTTACAGTGATAGTGAACCTAGCTCAATTCTGGTCAGGTCTTAGTGGAGAAATCTGGATCAACTTCTAAGATTTAGCCATTCAGATGAAAGTGGAAGGCAGGCAAGGTTCAAATGTTGCAAGCTGAAGCTGCTTCATTCCATTCTGCAGTTTCTTGTTACAGTAAGGGCAACAGATTCAATGTGAAGACTGCATCTACTGATCTACTCTCATAGCTGCAGTGCGGTGGAAATGGGACTGTGGGGGACATTTGTTTTCACTCTCTTGCTGATCACCTTCAGGACAAGTTGAATGTATCGGGGGGAGAGTTGTTAGGAGCAGATCCCTGTGGGCCCTAGTCGGCCAGCTTCTAATAGTTAGGCCTTATTAGTAATGTTGTTAGAGTTAATTGATTAGTCTAGCCTACTATAAATAGAGATTGAGAATGTAAAAGGGGAAAGGGTGCCATTGTATTGGTAAGGAACGGGAAGTTAGGGAGAGTTCTAGGTTTCTCGGATACCTTGAGTAGAGAGAGAGAGTTTTGTAATTCTCTGGTCTTGTACTTCTTTTTACCGACCAGTTTTGATATCAATAAACACATTTTACATTCATTCTGGTCCACTTCTTACACGATGATAATGATTTCTATTTTTCAAATCTCTATTGACAGTTTTAACAATTATTCTAATGTTCAAAGATTTGTTCTACTTTCCAAGCTGTGGTAAACTTCTTCTGTTTATTGCTAAAGGCAACCGAAATGGTATTGAAATGTAGAAATTATACTTGCATCTGCTTTAATGACTTCTCTTCGAACAAGATTTTTGATTTTTTTTCAACACACACATCTTTATACAACCTTCCACATGAATGAAAAATAAAAGACAAGAGGTTACTCGAACTTCAAGGACTGAATGGACGTAAGTATAACTAAAGCAAACCGCATGAGTGATCAATGGAATTTATTCTTGTTATTTAGTATTTTTGTCTGTCTTGCTCCTAAATCAGGGAAGAGGGATTATTCAAACCTTGGTCATCGTGTCGAAAATTGGACAATGTCTTGGGAAGGGGTCGAGCTCCATTGTTTCTTATAATTCTTGTTGGATGAAGAATATAAAGTTTTGTTTTTATGAAGTTTATGATTTCAGGAAGTTAATAGTGGGGACTGGGAAGTGCTTTAGGTATTGGAGTTTTGTCAAATAATCATTGATGTAACTTCTCATTCAAATGATTATTTCCTAGTGATGAATATTCAATTGTGTTGTATGCGCAGATGCCCGGTGTGCCTCTCTGAGTACCAAGGCGAAGATGTACTGCATATCCTCCCCTATTGTGGACACTCATTCCATGTGACCTGCATAGACTTATGGCTGCAGCAGAATTCAACTTGTCCTGTCTGTCGAGTATCGTTGCGCGAACTTCCTGAAAGAAAGCGACTAATGCAGCCGATGTTCAGCTTCACTTTGCGACCTCAACATAGCATGGAATCGATTGACACTGATCATTATCACTGTATGATGACTAATAATGGATTATCATCAAGAACCCCGGACAACAATCGGGCGAATCCCATACAAGAGGATCACTTTCCACCTGAGGGTAGTCTAGCAGTTGCTAGGGACAATATCACCTGTTTAAGTCGGGATGATCTCATTAAAGATGAAGGGAAGAAGCATGTAGAGAGCCCATCAAATTTCTAGATTTGATTTGTTTCTTGGAAATCTAAGCTTCTTAAATGTGGTAAATTTGAAATCACAATTTGAGTAAAGGCCATGTTCCAAAATTGTACTGAAATGTATTGGCATGCTGAAATATAGTTTATTGTATATATAGCAGATAATCTCCTTTACCCAACTCCCATATGAAACTTTTAATAGGCCATGACATTTTTTTGCTTTAACCAATGGTATTCCCTCATCTTATGAGTAAGGAATTAATCTTTTTCGGAATGTGTGACTATCTTTTCCAACAAGTGTCACTCCAGGAAATCAGAAAGAAGCTTAGCAGAAAGATTAATAATGGTAGTAGAAGAGTAGTCGTATTCAATTGTATATGTTTGTCTAACTTAAAAAAAATGGAACATGCTTTAATCACTGAAAGATTAGCTGTGCATGTCTGAATCTTATTTTACACCACATATTTCCACATGCAGTGGTGACAAATAAATAAGGATGACAGAAAATGCTAAGCTACCCAATTCTATGTGAGTGCATTGTATTATTTTATTTTTAACAAAATTATTAATAATTTGTCTATTATACCCTTCTTAATTCCTCTTGAATCCTTAGTCTAATATTATTTGTTATATCTGTAATAATAAGGGAAAGAATATATTGATAAAATATATTCCATACCATAATGGAAGATTGGAAGTGAAAGGAGAAATAGCATTTATTGATTGATGAATTAGGCACCATGATGATAATTCCTATGCTCATATACTCTAGTACATAGTACAACCTCATATGCCCTTGAGATTTTATAAATGCTGCAACACTTTGTTAGATTGAATATCATATCATATCTTGGTCCCCTTAACCACTCATGTGCCTTTTCATTTATAATGTAATAAATTATTGTTAAAGGGTTGGTTCAATAATTTTTTATAAATCTCTTTAATTGTATGCTCCCTTGCTCCAAGTTTAGGAGTTCAAGCAAAATACTCGTTTCAAAATGTAGCCAATGTACAAAAATTCTGTTACCAAATACTCAGATTGGAACAGAAAAGAATTGCATATAATAAACCAAATACTAATCAAAATAAACATTTTAAGCAATGGATTGGTGGATCTTTCCATTAAGAGACTTTCAAATACTCATCATTAATATGAATGCCATTATTCATATTTTTTAAGTTATGTTTCCAAAATTTTATTATATTTTTACAATTTTTTAAAAACTATGGACAATCTCAATCTTATACAAAAGTAGCATCTCACTAATAACATTTTTTTACCAAGAAAAACATTCCATTCATTATTAATTTGTACAATAAAATCATATCATTAATCAACAATTTTGTAACATCAATAACATTGCATTAACTTTCTGAAAGGTGGTGACTAAAATGGATTGAAAAATCATCAATTATGAGTGTAAAAAGCAAAACTAAAATGATTTTTGTGTTACAACATAACCATGTTGTAGGGAAAAAAGAAGGCTGAGATTACTAAGAAATTATCATTCAACTACTTAAGAATTTTCTAGCAACAAAAGCATTCCATTAACAGTATAAAGAGTTACTAGTACAATAATATGAACAAAAAATGTTCCATTTTATGTGACCCACACAACAATTTTCTCCAGCACACAAGACCATATGAACATTAAAATTATTATTATTATTATTTGATGACATAATAATTGAAACTTATCAGTTGTATCCAACCATAAACACTGATATCTATATAGAAATACACATATATATTCTTATCAAATATTCTTTGTAAAAGCCATAACCAAACAAATTTTTACAACTTCAGTGTTTAATCATTATCTTATGGTCTTGGTTTGATAGTTGCTCTTAGAGATTCCTTCATTACCACAGTGAATTCCAACTTGCCAGTAAAATCCAATTTTTTCCCTATTGGATATGCACTCCACTCAAATTCTTGAACCATCCTAGCCAACATAAGATGAATATGCACTGTTCCCATAGCTAAACCAGGACATATTCTTCTTCCAACTCCAAATGGCATCATTTTAACTCCTGTTACACCAGTTATATCAGCATCTTCAGCACCAGAAATGAACCTTTCAGGGTCAAATTTATAAGGGTTGGTCCAAATCCTAGGGTCTTGAGCAATTGCTGGAGTGTATACTTCAATATTTGCATCAGTTGGAATGTCATAACCTGCTAGAGATGTAGCCTCAGTCACTGCATGTGTTAGCACAAAATGTGTTGGTGGATGCTTCCTTAGAAGCTCTTTCACTACTGCATGTAGATATGGCATTTTCTCTACATCTTTTTCATCAACTTTTTTGTCTCCAACACTTTCTTTGATTTCTTTGTATAGTTTTGTTTGAATCTCAGGGTTGGCTATGAGTTGTGCTATTCCCCATTCAACTGCAGTTGCTGTTGTGTCTGTGCCACCATTTAGAAACTCTGAGCATAGTGAGACTAATTCAGAATCTGATGGTGTTGATTTTCTCCCTTCAATTTTGAGGTCAAAGAGTGTGTCTAAGTAGGAAAAAGTTGTGGCAGTGTGATCTGAACCTGGGTTTTGTATTGCCCTTTTTCTCTGTTCCATTATAGGGACTATGAACTCAACTTGTTCTTTTCTAATTTGTAAAGCTCTTTTTCTCTGCTTTGAGAAAAATGGACTTAGAATTGGAAGATAGTCATCAATTCTTGGATTCAAAGTTATGAGAACATTCTTCATAACTTGATCCATTTTCTCAACTGCTTCCTCATTCATCTCAAGACCAAAACACATAGCAACAAGTATGCAAAAAACAGCAAACCTGGCTTCTTTGATTACCAAAACAACACCATCATTGTTCTTCTCAGCTTCACTTCTAAGCCTATTTATAAGCTTATTCATTGCCTTGTCCCTCACACCTTTAAATTCCTTGATCCTACTTGAACTAAGCATGTTCTGAACCATGTTCCTCCTCAGTGACTTCCAAACTGGTCCATAAACTGAAGCATTCACAGTGCACTTGTTAGCACTGAAGATGTTCCTAGTTGGATTCTCTGAAGGCCTAGTTGCATAGGTAGCACCCTTTTGGATCATTGCTTCATGCACAAGTTTTGGATCAGTGAGTATTATCATAGTCCTTGAACCCATCTTGAGGGTGAAGATTGAGCCATATTTTGATCTAAGATCATTCACATAATCAAAGAAAGGCATTCCTGAACATGCAAATTGGAAAAGGTTCCCTACAATAGGCCATCCAGGGGGTCCTGGAGGAAGGTTAAGCTTCTTGGATTTGGTTTTCTTTGCAAGCAAGAAAACTAGGCCTGATATGAAAAAAGCTAAGGTAGTGAATATGATATTGTAGTAGAGTGAAATAGAAGTTAAAGAAGAGAGGGTAGGCATTTTTGGAGGAGAGATGAGAGATTTGGAAGAATTTATCAATTAAAAGTTGTGGACACATAGAGGGTATAAAAATAGACTGCTGCATGAAATTGCTGGTGAGTTCAATAAAAGCACTTTTTAGTGGTGGTTGTGGGGGCTAAGTACGTACTATCGAGGATATCATCTTACCTTTTTTGGTGAGAAACTAATCCATTTCAATTCTAAACGTGTGACTGTTCCTCCCAACAAGTGTCGCTTCCTCGAATCAACCTCTTGACCTTTTAATCTTTCTAGGGATCTAGTGGAGCCTTATATCACTAGACCAACGCCATATCGGGAGCGGGTGAATTGAGTATGATGAGGTGGGTTGAGGTAAAGTTAAAAAATTTGTTTGTGACTTCAATTGGCATGACATGTGGGATGCAGACAGGTAGTTAATGGACTCAACTACTCTAGTTGAAGGGATATTGGATATGGTGATATCATAGTGAGGTGAAAATTTATGACTAAAGTAAATGAGAACAAATGGATGATAGAGTTGGTGAGACTTGGTATATGATATTAGCACCTGGAAAATTCATCTATTTAATGAAATATTGAATTAAACTTTGATAAAACCATTAATGATTTTAGATTAGAGAAAATCATGTTCCACCATCAATCATTTTAACTATAACTTAATTCAATATTTATCATCTTCTACAAATCAAGATATTCAATGTCACAATGACACAAATGGACCATTTCCATGAATGAACTAATTAATATTACGGACTTTGGTAAATCTTCTCATTCTTATCCCAATTATATCAAAATTAGGATTTTTTATTGAGAATCAAGATTTTATATAAAAAATTATAAATAAAAATGTTGATCCATCGCAATTTTAAATAAGCAAAGCAAGGAAGAACCCAAGATCTTAATTTCCAAACATGCAAATAATTAAGGAAGTTGTCACAAAACTAATGGAATGATTATTCTGAGCAACATAAGACAAAAACAAAGGACTAAAATGTAATAAAAATAGATCCAAGTTGAAGATATTCATGCTTTTCAACACAATCCTTGCTAAGAGGTTCACAGGTTCAACATTAATTGACATAGCATTTTATCAAATAACTCATACCAATATAGAGATCAAGAGGTCACAAGTTCAAATTTTGTAAACATTATTTCTATTTGCAGGCTTAAGGTTGTATATATCTACTATCTTCAAACCCCACTTAATGAAAGTCTTTCATGCAAGGAATCGCATTCTTAAGATATAGTATACAAATGCCAAATCAGGTTACAATGTACAATAGATGAAGTTCCAATGGAAAAACGTTAGCCATTTGAATTTTGAAGCAATTACTAATAAGAAAAGCAGTTTATTGAAAGAGTCATGATACAGCAAAAAGATTTAGAGATGACAGTTATGTGAAAATACATATAAAAATCAAAAGACAAAGATATTTATATCTTTTAACTTATACTTGTATTACATTTTTATCTTTAAAAATACACTATAAAATATAATTATCATATACGAGTAACGTGGAAAAAGATCAACTCAACTACTATTTTATGAGAAAAAATGTATGTTGGTGAAAGAGACTTTTGTTCATAGCTATCATTTACCACCTAATGATTGTTTACTCTTAAATATATATAAAACTTTACAGCAATATTACATTTATATTTTATAATATGTTAACAACTCTCAAATCTTTTTTTAATGGACTTAAACAAATTTCTCTCACACCATTTTTTGTTCTTATTGGGGGACCCCACGTGCTAACTAAAGTTCTTGTCTAAGAAAGAAGCATAAGGCCACAAGCACCCCATTGTGGGTATTCTTAATTAGTCAAAGTTTTGCTTTGTTTTTAATTTATTCATTTGGTGCAAGTAAATTTCTCCTAAGCAAGATTTTGGGTTATTTGGTATGATAATAGATGGATATGTTCTTTTTGTACGTATAGGCAAAGCAGTATATGTCATGTCATTCAACACTTTCTGTGAAGAAGAATAAAGGAAAGTTCTAACTTCTAAGGTTCTTTTATTGTTGAACTTGTCTTCAAAAGTTTCCAACTAGTGAACCTAACGATTACAAATGAGTCATCATATCTATCTAAACTTTAATGCAATAGTTCAGTGGACATTTTCCTATTGTATAATATCGAAACTTCAGGTACAGTTGAATACTTGAATATATATAACAATTTCTCCCTAAGTATGGTAATACACACTAATTCGCTCCTTTAAGTCTTCATATCTTGGTGAAACCATTAGTTCTAACCTCTAACCATTAACTCTAATATCAAATGTTAAACTCGTCCACGACTAGAGAGTCTCTACCCCTCTTATCGAGTTTAAGATTCACAACACTTATTTATACCAAAAATATTATTTTGACCTACATCTAACAATTTAGAAAGATTTTTTATATGCACATAGATAAACCATAAGTAGGTGATGAGATCAGATAATATGAATTGTTTTAGTTATTTATATAATTAATACTACTGTATTTTTACCTACCATTGCTACACAAAAACCTCACATATCACTGATATGATATCATAATAGTTTTTTTCTTCCTTGAAACAACGATTCAGCCTTGAGTTCTGTGTATTTTGTGAGACAAAAGGTACAAGAGCATCAACATGGAAGAGTCATTCTTAGCCTTGTAGAGTTATTCTTATCATGTTCATTACTGTATGCATTCTTAGGGTAGCAAAAATAACAAATTCTTAGCTAACATAAAGTACTGTGGCCCCAATAATTGATACACCAGTGTTAAGAAAGTTGGTGTGATTGGTAGATTATGAAAAACTGTAAAATATTAATGTAATTCCTATAATTATAATTCCAATTCCAATCTTATCATAACCAAAATCCCAGTCATGGATATTGTTGCTATAATATACATATAAATAAAGTAACAAATGTATAGTTAGTAAAAAAATGGGTTTTGAATTTGTGGTGTACATATATATATATATATAACCTAACTCATGTCTCATACTCTCACATCTTTATTATATGTTACAGAATGTCACTGTGATAATATTCTGGTGACATCAACATTTTCACTACAGATTCTGTAGCAATGCTCGGTATGGGAAATTCAGGCCACGCTATTCACAGTGCCAGACTTGTTTCTTCATATATATACAGGAGTGTATATAACTATATATATATATATATATATATATTCTAGTTATATTCAGATTTTCAGTACTGATTCTGATAAAACGTTTGGTGAGGAAAAGTCATGGCCACACTATTGAAAGTGGCACAGTAGTTTCTTAAATATATAGAAGAGTGTGTATTTTCTGAAGATGAGAGGAGAAAAATTTAACTGTGCTATAGATGATAAGGTTAAAAGATCTACTTTCATTTATTTTCTCATTTGTATGATTACTACAATAAAATCAATTCAACAATCAATATTCATTCATTTTATAATAACAAAGTATTCTCATATACATAATGAGAGAAGGGAATCTCAATTAAAAGTTACCTAAATTAATGGTGTGAAACTGTAAATTTTCTGCAAGTAATTACAAAGATATATATACACAGAAAACTGTTATAAAATCCACTGCAAAGCCCAATTGATGCCAATGGAGAAATAAATATCTATAACTCAATTTTTGTTGCATTTGCATATTAAAAAATTGTCATATTCATTTTCTTTTCTATGTTGTTGCACAGAAGTCTAAATTAAATGTGAAGCTCTTTAATTTCCTAGTTTGGTACTCATTTCCTGGTGGAAAGAATGACAGCATTATAAAAAGTTATTAAAAATGAAAATAATAATAAAGTCCATGAAGATTTATGAAATTCTAGTCCTTATGCAAATGACTTGCTGGTTTAATTACCATATTTTTGTTAGTGGGAAAAATTCTCTATATATAGTACTTTTTTACTTGGTTTTATAAAATTCAATTTTGGTTTCTGATAAGTCATTAAGTTATTTTTTTTTAAATTGTTCATGTAAGTTTTTTTTTATCCTAAAAATTTAACTAGTTTTGGTGTTGATTCATATTTTTTTAGTTTTAGTCTATAATGGTACCTTATATATGGTACATTATGCCATATTAATTATTAACATGACCAATTATAGTTTTGTATATTATTGACAAGGACTAAAACCTAAATCCTAAAATATTTAAGGATCAAAACCATAAAAAAAATAAACGATTTAAATCAAAATATAATAAATTTGTAAGGTTGAAAAATATATTTAAATTTTCTATATTTATCCTAGGAATGGCAACGGGGTGGGTCGGGGTCGGGTTTGTGCTTACTCAAACCCAAACCCGAAATCCAAAACCCGAACCTAAATTAAGCGGGGTTTGAAACAATGATACCATCCCCGAACCCGTCGGGTTTCAGATAACCCAAACCCGAAAAAACCCCGAAAAACATATATTTTTATATATATAGTTTATATATATATATATGTATTAAATTTATATATGTATAGCTTATATATATATGTGTGAAATTTATACATATATAGCATATATATATATATATATATTTATATGTAATTTTATAGTTTTATATATATTAATTGGGTTTGGGGTGGGTTCGGGTAATACCAAACCCGAACCCGAAATTTGAACACGGGTAAAACCCGAACCCATTCACATCGGGTTTTTCCCATTATATTCGGGTTGGGTTCGGGCGGATACTCACGGATTCAATTTTCATTTTCATTGTCATCCCTAATTTATCCTCATAATATAGCCTTCTTCAATCTTCATTGAGCTATTGCTAACCTTTCATACTCTTCTTACACTCACTTTAAAACACTATATCATTTTTTTAGAAATAGAAAGTTTCTTGTCAGATCAATGATTATATAATGAATATAAAAAAAGTATAGAAGATAAAAAAAATGTAATAAGAATATCATTTGTCATACACTATCTCCATCTTCAAATTCTATTATCCTTTTCTTACAACAGCAATATAATTAAAACCAATCACATGAATAATACACAAGTTATTAGAACAATTATAAGTTACAAACTTACATAACAGATAAATAAAAAGCAAGACAGAAAAACTAACAAAGTTCAGAATTAATCACTGAATTAATTTGATTGATAGACTTATACTTTATGTGATGATAGATTCCTTTTCAAGCTCATAGCTAAAAAAAGATATGGTATCAAATAAATTAATAAACTTCTGTTGGCAGCATTAGAACTTGAATGTGTCAAAGTTCATCATCATCCCTTAGCTTAAGTCCCAAACACCAAGGTCTTGTCGTATTAGCACTACTACTACACTCCACTGTTGTTACTCTGAGAGAAATGTTGATCTCATCCCATATTTGTTTACACTCACTTGCACTTCTATCAAAGCCTAAACAGCACAATTTTGCTGCTATTTCATCCCAAAGGCCATTATGCACCAAACACCCATTTTCTCTTAGTCTCTCTTCAAAACTATTCTTTAGTTGTATCAAATTTGATATCTCAATTTCTGTCCATTTACCACTAACAACAGCTTCACATGGATACTCATTATTTTTATTTTGTGGTTCTTCTTCAACAACCATTGCTTCATGTTGTAATGGCAATGTTTCAAGTTCTTTGAAACCAATATGTTTCCTCACAACCTTTATCAATGCAGCATCTCTTGCTTCAACCCAAGCTCTCTCTTTAGCCCAAAGTTCATGTACTTCTTGATCAAACCTCATTGACTCTTTTCTCTTCCTTTCTTCCTCCTTAGATGCCATTTCTTGCCCCCTTCTTTCAACAACACTTAACATCTTCTCCATCCATGCATCTTGAGTCTCTATAATCTTCCTCATGTGGGAACCAACAATCTCTTCAATTTTACCTCTCCAGCTTTTTCTCACCCTCCCTTGACTTTGTCTATGGTCTAACTCTAACCCCTTGTGCTTATTATTAGCATTATTATTATCCCTTGATTGATTCATCATGTATGCAATAGCTGAAAGATCTTCATCATTGTTCTCAGATGAGGATGTCTCTAATTGATCAGATAAGTTTGAGAAACTGAGGCTCTCTGAGGACATGTGGTTAGGAAAGTGATCAACATTAACAGTGTCTTGGTTTGTTGCAAAGGTTGGAGATTGAAAGCCAGAACTAGTGTTTATAGCATCATGATGGGTTTTATTATCTGAAGTCGAGGCATTATGATGAATAGTAGTGGTTGGTTCTCCACATATTGCTTCAAGCTGCCTGAAGAATCTGTAGTGTTTTCCATCTTGTCTACTAGCTTTACCTTCTTTGGTTTTCTTGTAATACTTGTACAAATTCTCAAACTTCTCTTTGCATTTCTTTCCACTTCTTTGGTAACCAAATTCCTCAGCCATTATCCTAATGAAACATGCAGAATCACACATCTATTATATTATATTTCACGTACATGTTTTAAATTGCATTTTGCAACTCCAATTACAACAATATTATTGTGGTTTTTGGAGTCTTAATAATATCACAATCACAATTACGATAGTATTTTCTCGTAATTGTGGTTATCACAACTTCAACTTAATGTTTATTTGAGTTTATTTTGAATGTATTTTTTAAATGCATAAAAATGTAAAAGAAAGATAAAAGTATATGTATATGATGTAAAATATGATATTGAAATAGTTATTTACAAATAATAAAAGTTTATATAAAAGCATGAAGTTGGAGAAGATTAGCACATACATCAAAAAACCATTTTATTTTTTTCTTTTAAATCTTGTTTTTGATGAAATTGGGGGGCAAGGGAAATAGGACAATGTCTCCTAGCAATTGAAACATTGGGATGGGGTAACAAGCCGTACTACTTAATAAATAAAGCTTGACTATGCATAATATCTTCTTCTTTCAAATGACATGATAGGATAGAATATATATACAAATAATAAATCCAAGTTTTCTTGATTGAGCAATATTCTTATATATTTTATGCAAAAAGATTAAAATAAACCAAACATTCTATCTTCATTAAGGATGTCAGAAAACATCAATTATATCTGAATTATGTTAACAAAATTCCAATAGCCCTAGGTAGCTGAGAAAAGCAGCTAGGTTAATAGGACTACAAAACGAAGAAGACAGGCTTTAAGGTTAAGAAATCCTTGCACTTAGCGATTTTAGTCACAGAAAAAACCAGTACAACTATTTACATATTGAGTCAGTGAATTTCTTAGACAAAACTAGAAATAGATATCTAAGAAAGCACACGGATCTCTCAGTTAGGTGCAAGTAATGGCCTGTCATTTTCAAGCACAAAAGGAAATTAGCACAAAAGCTAGCTTTTAGTGTGAACAAATGAAAAGGAATAAAAGAAAGAATAGGAAGAAGAACAAGTGAATAACCATATATCTTCTTCATTATACCTCACTACCCAATAGTCACTACTAAATTTCAATACTCAGCCATCATCAGGTAGATTGCAAGCACAAAAGAAAGAGTCAAATTTTGTTAAGTTTTAACATATATTAATGCACATAAAAGTTGTATAACTATAGAGTATAAAGAGAAAAACATACCTAGAAATTTCATTCCATAAAGGTGCTTTGAGATTATTCTCTCTAAACTTGGAATCAAGACGAGATCTGATCTCTAGAAGAGAAAGGGTCTCTTGTCTAGGCCATCTATTGTTACCAGGATCAAAACCAAGCCAACCTTTTTCTGCAACTGTATTATTATTCTCTATACTGATGCTACTAGTGAATGGTGCAGTAGCAGCATAATCTGAAGCAGTTTCAGCAGGAGTAGCAGAAATAGTATTAGTGTTAGTTGATGTATGATTGAGAGTAGAAGAGGAATTATAAAAGTCATGATGATGATGATAATGAGTGAAGTGTGTGAAGGAAGAACGAGGAGGGAAGAAAACATCCCCAACCATGATATTAGGGTCATAGGGTGGAGGAAGAGGAGGAGGAGGAGGAGGAGGAGGAGGAGGAGAAACACATAGTGAAAGTGGTGGCTGATGAAGATGTGTTGTAGTAGTAGTAGTAGTGTTGTAATGACTTGTTCTTGAGGATGAAATCAGCCGCCGGAGATCCTCCGGCAACCCATATGGATCACCCATCTTCAAGACTCAAGAGAGAGAGAAAGGGTGAAAGTTATGGGTGAAAAGATGGGTTGAGTAATTGGTTTGGTTGTATGAAGAAAAGATAAACAAGAATATGATGTCCCAAATAGTACATTAATTTATGTCGATTAATAAAAATATGTCAGATTAATTATAAAAACTAAATATTTATTATTTTTATGTTTTTACTTCAATATTATTGGTTTGTGATATGGTTTGTTATACCCTTTGGATCAATAAATTCTTGTTGTTTTATTTTGGTTTTTCTTTTTGTTTTGGAAAGGAGACAGGATCCGATTCTACCGGGAACTCTTTAAAAGTTAGAATAAATCTGTAGCTTCGATTTTCTTTTATATGGTCCATGATATATCATCGTTTCAGTCACACATTTTATCATTTCAAATAAATACATTAATCCAAATACAGTAATATTTATGCATTCACATTAACTGTATAAATGTTTTATACATTTAGAACATTACTTATCATTTATTTGTATTTTTTTTTGAAGAATCAATGATGAGAAAATATGAATAGTGAACGATGTAATCATAATATATAAAACTCATACACACTGTGTGCTTACATTTTTCATCTAATTCAAGTTATTAATTCACCCCTTAGAATTAAGAAGGATTAGTTGAAACCATTCAGCATCTTATTTAATAATTTCTTGATAGCTCTTATTGTTATTATGGATAGAAGAAATGAAGAAATAAATCAACTTCATTCTATCATTTATAGTGTAAAAATATATTATGTACTCAGGTAAATTAACAAATTTTTAAGCTTAATTAGAAGTATGAAATTAGAGTATTTAATAATACATCTATAGGACTGTGAAATATAATTTTTATGGAGATATTTGTGGTTCAAACCCAAAGATTTAAGTCTGGGATGACATACACCAAAAAATATATGTGAATTTGTTGATTTGGAAAAAGATTAATGTATAGTGCTGAAAGGCATATGAATAAAAAAGTATTTGACACAGTATACGTTGGACACCAATGTTGCAAAACAATCTTTGAATCATCATTACTACTTCGTAGGTTTCAATGTATTAATAAAATGGGTTGGGATCAGGTACCAGACCCTCCAGTATGAGAGAGGATCCGTATTCATTAATAAAGTATACATAGACCTTAATTAGATTCGAAGTTGTGTTTTAAATTAATTAAAATGTGTAATGGTAGTTGCCCAATATATTTTCACATAACATATTAAGACTATGTGTTTTTTTTAAGAAAGTATTAGTAATCAGAGTATTTTAATGGAGCTAAAGTAACCTTTTTTTGGAAAAGAAGATAATATTATAGCAACTCACAATAATTTTTGAGAAAATTTGTATGAGCGATGTAAGAGTATTTTATGTTATTATAATATCATCTATTATTCATATTTAATCATCACTAATTTTTAAATATAAGTAATACAAATAAATGTTGATTGATATATTAACTACAGAAAGTGTATAAATATAGATACCCGAAACATGAGTTTCACTAAACCTATTTATGTTATTAATATCCTATTTATTCACTAAAAAAACAAATGTTACAAGCTAATTTGTTCTAGAAATTAATCACAAAATGATTTATGTTAATCTATTGTTTGTATATTAATTTTTGAACATCGTATTATCATTCAAATTTCTATATTTTTATACACACGGTTAAAAAGAATACCCACACCTAAATAAATACGTTAAAAAGGTAAAAATAAACATTCCATTTAGATAGACATAGATACATATTCATTTTACGTTGAGTATTGGTCTAAAATTAAGTTGGTTAACCGACATATTATTATATTTATAGTTTGAAAGAAAATAATATGAATTTATGAGTTTTTTATTTAAGTTAATGTTTTATTGGGTTCATAATCAGTACTGAAAACTAAACCCTTGAGAATAGATATCAACAAGATTAATTTTATTTTAAAATATGTATTCTAAAATAATGTATAGTTTATGTATTATAATTTATAATCTAATAATGTATAATTTTATTAAAAGTAAAATTAGTTTTTAGTTAGTTTATGCATTTTAATATATTGTATAAAATTATTTTTGATTCCAATACAAACACTATTTATAGGACATGATGGAGATAAAATAGCCATTATTGACCCGAGCAAAATATTGAATTAAAACCAACCCACCAGAAGCCCAGGTAATATATTATCATGAGTAGTAAACATTATAAAATTTATTTATATTGATCTATAAAAATAGATTTTATACACTTTTTTTTAAAAATTACATTGAAGTTTTTTAAATGATAACAAAGCAGTCAATTAATTGGAATTTTTTATTTTAATTGAGTTGTTTACCCACCCTAAGCAATATTTGCTGGCCAAACAGATATATAAAAATTAATGATATTATCTGAAAAAATATTTACATGTTAATACTTTATTGTTCACTACAATGCTATATCCAGTGAGAGAGAGACAAGTGGCAGAACATTACCAAATTAAATTCTATGTCTGAAGTGGCTGAATGACTCTTGAACAGTAACATTTATTCTTAAATTACTTTTTACTTTTTACTATTTAGATCAGCATCTTTATTGAGGTTAATTTATCTTACCTTAAAGCAAATTTCTATCTTAAATTCTTTATCATATTTGTTAGCAAACATATTTTTGTTTCAGAAGTATGGCTAGAAACAACACATCATTATGATCCCTTTTCATGTCGAGTATATATTAATAAGTATATGATATGAGAGACTCAAACTTCTATCATTATAAATAAAGGAATATATAATTGAGCTAAATATATTATCGGAGAGAAGTTCCAAATACCTTTGCTTGAACACAAAATTGTATATAAAAACTCGTGGTGGTTTACCTGGCTTCAATCTCTCTTTGTGCTTAGAGCATGTTCAACGTGGATTTTAATTAAGGTTATAGTAGTAACCAAGGTAAAGTAATTACATTCTATAAATGTATAAGAAATTAGAACACATTATTGATTATTCAAAAAAAAAAGTAATACAAATAAATGATAAATAATTAATAATTTTTAATAAAACTTTATACCGTTAATATGTATGATGATGGTGAGGGAAAAGAAGGCATTTACATGGAATAGACCACGTACCTAATCTCTGCACTACTTCCATCACTTCATCACTTTTGCTTCATCATATGGTTCAAAATTCGAAGCACAATATTATGAAATAAAAAAATAATGTATCTAGGTTTTTCACGTTATAAAATATATGTCTGATCGTTAGTTAGACATAATTTAAATTACAAGGAAATTGTATTCATCATCCCTAAAATTTGGCACAACAACACACACATTCCCTTTAATTAGTTTCAAATTTAATATTGATATTATATATTTTTTGCATTTTGAGTCATCTTCACATTTCTTATACATTCTAATTCAATAGTAAAAATAACAAAATTTCGCAGAATGTGTTAATAAGAGATAGAGAGAATGTAAGTGTAATTCAAAATGGTAAATATGAATGGTCTATAATATTTGAAAACTAAAGAAAATGTGTTTATCAATGTGATAAACCTCCAGAAGTAAATTAAATGATTACAATTTTCCCTAACTTTATTTAAGTGTAAATATGTAGATTTGATAACTACATTGCATTGAAAATTATAACAAACAACCCTCATATATCTATTTTTTCTTCTAATTTTTCTCTTTCTTATACTAACATATACAATCCTTTCACTGGAGAATAGGACAATCATTTTTCAATAACAAAGCATAGTGCATGGGAATGTGCATGTTATGAAAATCAGTTTTATATGATCCAAGACATTTTTCATGGGATCTAAAGCATTCAAATATCTATAACGTAGATAGGTTCAGTGACATCAGGGGAAAATAAAATTAAAAACTCTCTGAATCACTGTCACAACTGATTCGTTGCTTACTTCAGACGTTGCTGGCCCACTTTTGCAGTTTTTGTAGCCCACGCCCTCATCCTACCATGCACATTGCTATCGCTTCTCTTATATTTTATCTCGTATCAATCAAAATATATCATTTCAATTAAAAAAATTAAATATTTATTGTTATGATTGTCTTAGTACAATATATGTAATATGATATTGTAGGACAACATATCTTATGATACTAACTTGGGAAAAAGCAACATTTGACTTATCAACCATATCACGTGACACATCATCACAATAACATTTTACATGCCTTTCTTATGGATTACATGAGTTTGTAAAGTGTGAAATGAAGTTTAATTTGCATACATGTTATAAAGCGAGTTTTCACATGAACATGATTTCTTGCAATAAAAAGTGATTTTCAAGTATTTTTTTCAAACACAAATGGTCTTTTGGGGTAAAATCAGGATGAAAGTAGTAAAATTCTGCTTGTCAAAAGCAATTTTGATTATTAGAGAGGATTCAAACTTCAGACATCTCATTAAATTAGAAAGTTTTTATTAGTTAATCTGTGTGGTTGTTGGTGTTGATACAAAAGTTTGATATAATGTGGTAACCTTGAATCACTACTATTCAAGAAATACACATCTTCGGCCCCATATTTATAACTATAAAAGTTTAAAATATTAAAATACCACTTTCTTATTCAAAATGTTTCCTTTTTTTTTAATTTTTCTTCATTGATTAAATACAATCTCACAAAACATTTTTATATTCACGTAGATGGAGATTGATCTCTCTTTGTACTTTTATAATTCTAATAAAGTGGTATCAAAGTTAGTGGTTAACTATGCACCCAAAAAAGTTGGTGGTTAATTATTCCCAAGTATTAAAAGCGACAAGTGATATATAGATCTATAGAGTGAGGATCCTTGTGCGAGCCTGAGGTTTTTTTGACAGAGTAATCAGTCGACATCGTCTGTTGATGACATGTTATACCAACAATGACATGTTATACCAACAACATCAAAAGTGTACATGGAGTTGACCTCTGACTCTCAGTGTATCCAATATTCATGAAAATAAATGTTTGTGCCGGAGGGAGAGTGACAATATATGAAGGACTCACCTTGAGGTGAGATTGTTTAATATTTCCAAGTGTGAGTCGAGTAGTGGTTATGAAGAAGTCTTATGGGAACAAATTGAATGAGAAAAGAGCTTATAAGTTCAAACAACAACTTAATGCCCTAAGGTTAAGGTTGACTACGAATCATATCTTATACTGGAGGATCCAATACAGACAGAGATAGTGATACACGGTGTTTAAATTTTTTTAACGGTGCATATTTTAAGCTATTTTTTAATATACAAAGCAATTTGAGTCTCACATTCCAGTACTAGACTATCCAATACTTGAGAGGATCTCAACCCCTTAAGGTTGTGTCACGATGTCGTGATATGAAACTCACTTATATATTTTCTTCATTGGTTAAATATTTTAGCTCATGAAATCATTGTCTAGACTTCCCTAACCTTACCAATTTACACTTCATCCATTTGTCGTCATATTCTTGGAACATGATCCTCTATCTCACAATCACTATGTAACTATGTCCCTACCTAATCAACATATTCTAAATAATATAAAAATATTAACTTATGTTTTTAAAAAATTCCTTTTAAGTAAGGTACACTTTTTAATTGAATCGATACAAGAATATATATATATATATATATATATATATCTATAAGAAAAAAAAGGTTATGCTACATCATTACTAGACACATGTCACACTTTTATTCACATTTTTCCCTCCTAAACATATTTATACATTATCATGTTCCCTCACACACTCTATTAATCCTTCATTTTTTCTATCAAACACTCAATTATATTCACATATTCTCATATTATTTTTCCATCCAAAAATCTTTCTTCATTTTCCCTAAATCAATTCCTATATTTCTTCAATTTTCCTAAACTCATATTCTGATTAGCAATCCTATTATCCTATTATGCACATTCCTTATAATATCGTGAAAGCAAACCTATTATTTTGTAGATCTATTCTTATTTTGTATATCTCATATTTAAAGTGCATATTTCATTTATTTTTGTTCATTTTGTATATATGTTCTTATTTTGTGATTTTGTTCTTATTTATCATTGATTTTTGTTTATTTTTCATTGATTTCCTTATTTTGTACATGTGTTCTAACTGATTTCATTATTTTGTATATCTGTTCTTCGAATCATTCTCTTCGTCTTAAATCAATTCTTATATTTCTTCATTTTCCCTAAACTCATATTCTGATTATCAATTCTATTATCTTATTATGCACATTCCTTATAATATTGTGAAATCAATCATTTTATTTTGTATATCTCATATTTAAAGTGCATATTTTATTTATTTTTTGTTCATTTTGTATATATGTTCTTATTTTGTGATTTTTTTTCTTATTTTATCATTGATTTTTGTTTATTTTTCATTGATTTTCTTATTTTGTACATGTGTTCTAACTGATTTCATTATTTTGTAGATCTGTTTTTCGAATCGTTCTCTTCCTTAAGTTCTTCTCTTATTATTTGCAGTTTGGTTATCCCTTTAAGTTCTCTATCTTAATCTCTAATTTTATGTATATCTCTTTTATTCAAAGATTCACTACTTTTCTAAAACATATTTATCTCTTCATCATATTTTACCATAATCATTTTCTCTTTTTATTTGCATTTTGGTTCTCCTTTCGAAACATCTTCACATGTTAGTTTTCTCTATCTTCATCTCTTATTTTATTTTTATACATTTTTTATTCAAATAATCAGATTTTCATTTTTTTGTTTTGCATGTTGTTATAAACACCTAGAGTGTATCATACTCTTAAATTTCTTTTGATTTAATTTTCATTCTATATGTGATATTTGATTATGTGTCTTTCAATAACTCAAATGTCAAGAATATAAAGTTTTTTCATTGTTCTAAAAATAAATGTGCATGAAATTTAACATAATCATATTCTTTTACCTTTCAGTCTATGTTATGGTAAAAACAAAAATTTATTGTTATTTAATTAAAATATAGTATGAGTACATTTTTTCTTCATTTTATACTTTCATTGAATTTATTAACAATTACAAATGTTATATATTTATTAAAAAATGACACCATAATTTTTTAATACCTCAAAAACATTAATGTTTGGATTTTCAATGAACCATTTCCCATATCACAAGTGAATTTTATTAATTGTTAATTAAAGATAATAATGTAAGGACCCAAATTCTACCATTTAAATTTTTTCCCTATTTCATTCATACTTTATACATTTTCCTACGACTTTTAAACATGAATGTCAATAACTTAAGTTAAGTCCAAAAATAACATACACATTCGCATAACAAAAAATCATAATTCATTCATGCATCCCGGTAACTACCGCATACAACTAGCTATGAGATTCCAAAATATCCATAGCTACGCATATCCAGAGTTACAAATATTCATGTCCAAAATACAGTCAATCATATTACAAAAGAATGAATATAAGAACTTCCAAAAATTAAAAGCCTCTAAGCTCATAATCAAAACGTCCTTACATCTTCCACCTACATGCAATGGGGTTAACATTGATCATACACAAAAACACAAAGGAGTAAGTCGTTAACGTAATAAATGTCAATGTACGTTAATCCGCATTTTAATAAGATTAAGTAAACAATTTAGAGTTAAACATTCTTAAAACCAATTTCATCCTTTATACTTTTTGAAAATCATGTTACATTACTTAAGCCAAAGTTTGCTACATCGTTTGAGCCAAAGCTTGCTACATCGCTTGAGCCAAAGTTTGCTACATCGCTTGAGCCAAAGCTTGCTACATCGCTTGAGCCAAAACTTGCTACATTATTTGAGCCAAAATCGCTAACCAATCATGGTCGGCTAAAAACGAGTGTTCTTTTCATTGACACTCCATCAATTCATAAACAATAAATTCACACCATCATTATTACAAACATACACATATATGTTTGTAATAATTAAGTGGTACACAACTCGATTAATTATCCACAACAAGAAAATCCACGCATTTTCTAACACAATGCATAAGTTAAAGACTTATCCTTACCTCGGTGAGTGTTGAGTTTGGTTCTTGGCAACTTGGCAAGTTCCACCGACACCGCCTCTAACTTTAGGATCTTTCCTCATTCCCACCATATAACACAATGTTAGTCATTTATTCCAAATATCACATAAACAACTTATATTGCATTATTTAACCATACAAGATATTCATCATATTTTCAATGTTTCTAAACTACTTTCATCATGAATTTACAACCATCTAAAACATACATATTCATATCATATTTCAACATTAGAATGCATACTCATCTTCTACCTCTAGCATTTTACCCATTTCCCTATTTAACCACATTTTCACTTTAGGGTTTTGGAGTTTTCTTGAATCAACCTACAAACCCTTTCCATTCTTGAAATACTAACTCTAAACCAAGAGTTTACAAGAGAAACAACATAAAACGAACCATAACTCAAAAGGGTGAGTTTCCATGGTTTCTCACATTTTGAGAAGAGATCCAACATGCCCAAAATGAGTTTCAAAGGGAAGAAAAGAGTTAGAATCAATAGTTTTACCTCTTCCCAAGCTCTTAGATGAGTATCAAAGCTCCTTGCCATTGGAAAAGCTCTCACCTCTCTTCAATTCTTAACCCTAAAATGTGTTTGGGGATTTCTCATTTAATGCAACTCGTCGGGTTATCACTTAAGAGAGCTCATTCTCGCTCAAGCGAGAAAATCTCGTCCATTTTAAAAACTCAGATTTGACCCTCTCGTCCAGGCGAGGCATCTCTCGCTCAAGCGAGGATCCTCTCGCTCAAGCGAGGATCCTCTCGCTCAAGCGATGATCTTACAGCCTCGACGGGTCCAAAATGTCACTTTTCTCGCCCAGGCGAGCCAACTCTCGCTCAGGCGAGACCACTCTCGCTCAGGCGAGACCACTCTCGCTCAGGCGAGACCACTCTCGCTCAGGCGAGACCACTCTCGCTCATGCGAGCCAACTCTCGCTCAAGCGAGAATCCTTCAATATAGCCCAGGATTTCACCCCCCATGTGAGTCTTTCTCGCCCAGGCGAGAATCCCTCGCTCTAGCGAGAACCCTAAGACTGATACTATAATTTTAAGGAATTAAATTAAGGGTGTTACAAATAAAGTGTCATAAATTCTAACATATTATTTTCTTTTCTTTTTACATTCACACAAACTTTTCAAGTACTAAAATGGTCATTTATATGAATTATGGATAATTATGGAATAATAACGGTTGGAGAGAACTACTCTCGAGATTTAAGAGTAAGTAATGTGAATAATGAAAGATAAAACATAGTAGAATAACAATAAATGAAATTCATAAGGGAATAGAAACTTCATAGGTGAATAATTACAATAAATTTTGTTATATTATTGTAATTTGTAATTGAATAAGTGAATAAATATCGCCGATAAGTTGCAAACTAATAATTAATAATTACTTTGAATAAATATCGCCGACCATTAAGAAAGAAATAAAACTAATGAATATAAGGGAATAAAAACACATTGTCATTTACTGTTGTGCTTATTGGTGAGATTGATGATGTTATTCAAGTTAAAAAATAATGTATAGTAAATTAGTGTGTGTTTTTTATTTTAAAAAAAACTAAAAATTAAATATAATATTCTCATTTCCATTTATTAATATTGTTTGTACATTTCCATTACTATCTTTAAAATATTTTAGCATTTTGATCCCAAATAATTAAGGCCTTCATTATTTTGAAAAAGAATCGAACTATATAATTACAACTTTCCTATTTCAAATATTGTTTATTACTAAAATTTCATTTCTATCTATTAAAATATTATTATCAAAGTTGTCATACTAAACGATTAAATCTGTATTTATTTTGAAAAACTATATAAGTAATTAATTACAATTTCGCCTTTTGTATACTTTAAAAAAAATGAAATAATAAACCAATTATACTAACAACTAATAAGAAATAATATTCTAGAAATAAAAGAAATTATAAACAAGTTAAATTAAGAAATAATTACAATAAATCATAAAACTAAACAACTTCTCCATATGTAAGTCTATATTAAGAATGATAAATATAAGTTTTTATTGTATTTATTAGTTAACAAAATATATAGACTATAGAGTATGAAAATCAATAAAAAATACAAAATTATATAGTTAACATGTCTTCACGAAACCATGCAAACGCACAAATAACGTGTATGTTCTTAACCATATAAATGCTCATATAATGTGAGTTCTTAATCATAGGACAAAAAATACCGCCACATGCAAATGCACGGATTACTTGATAGTTTGAACATAAATGAGGACAAGTGATATATGTTCCATATTCTTAGTGTTTCCCTCTTCTTTTCTAACAAATATCACATGTCTAAGCAAAAGTTATGTCTTGCAATCAAACTCTACTAAATTATATAAAAATGTTATTTTTTTTTATAACTTTTATTTTTTATGTAAGTGTCAATTTTTAATTAGATCAAAATACAAACGAGAAAATGAAATGAGACACGTGATCTTCATTCCCTTGCTCTCTTTTTAAATAAGATGAATCTATAACTAACCAATCACAAGCATATATAAATACACTTATCCTCTCAACTTCAATTATCATTTTTCAGAATATACCAATAGGATCATCGAGCTTTACCTCGTGAGAGTGGTGTACATACTAACACTTTCTCTCCCCATCTCACAAATACAATACATTATTACTTGATAAGCTGTTACATGGTCATATTTTCTTTATTCATTGAAAAGCCCAAATATAACTATTTAGGAACAATGTTCTTTCATATCTTCTAGAAGCAAGACAAAATGTAAAAGTTTTTTCCAAATATAACTCAAAATTCTTTTCAAGCTGTCAGAGAAATTGAAAAGTGAGTTAAATATAACTATAAGGTTATTCATTAGAGTAACAATTATAAAATATACTTTATATCACTATATCAACCTGTTATTGGTGAATATTATTATATATTCTCATTAGAAGAGTGCTGAATTTGATTTTATAAAAATGTTTGTTTTAACACATCCATGAAAAACTGAAAAGGAAAGTGGAAAGTGGTCCTTTGGTGGAGTATGGCGGAAAGATGTGTTTGTCCATGCCTTAATTTGATAATCTCGTTTTGAGAGTTTTGACACTTTATGCTTTATATATTACTTCTTGATATACGAGAACAAATACATCATTAATTTTTATATGCTACAGATAGAATATAGGACCGCATAGCGCAGTGGATTAGCGCGTTTGACTTCGGATCAAAAGGTCGTGGGTTCGACTCCCACTGTGGTCGAGGTTTTTAATTTAACAAACTTTTATCACACAAACAACGATGAATAGTAAAATTCATGTACATATTAAATTTATCATTATATTTTTTATACTATATATAAAGGCAAAACATGAAATAATTACCATAATGTGTAATTTTTATTTTCCTATTTTTCCCTTATATTTTTTAATTTCTATAAAAAAATCATATAATCTTCCATTAGCACATTAACCATTTATCCCACCTTAACTTGAATTATAATAAATACATTTTTTAACATAAAATATTTTTAATATAAAAACATTTTAATTGTATAAAATAAAATATATAAACATTGAATACTTAATACAAAAAAATATGAATGCGGGTCGGCAGACACGAAATGACTGTCGACACGCTAGTAATTATAAAATAATAATAATATAAATATTATATAATTATAAAATAAAATATATACCCCATATATATATATAGAATATTTAATTATAAAATAAATTTATAGATACGCATATATTTAATATATATAAATTTATAAATATATAGAACATATATAATATTAAATTTATAAATTTATAGCTATATAAGCTATTTTATGACTTTTTATTGCATGTATTTTTACAAGTACTCACAAGACAAGTATCATTGTTAGTCGAATTTTTTTCCGAGAGGACAAAAGAAAAATACAAGGAAATGCATCCCTAATGGTGTGCATTTTCTACCAAACAACCGGAAAAATCAACAACGACCATGTTTATTTGTAAATGAACAAAAGTGACTATCATGTAGTGTGTATCCTCCCTTGAGTCAAACCCCGAGTGGAACACCTCTTACTTATAATGAAAGCGAACAACTAGATTAAGATGTAGTAAATCGAGTTTATTTACATGTGATGTACCATCCCTACCATTATATCCTTTCAGGCATTAACACCTCTTATTTAGTATCACATATAATGAAATATGAAATTCACCTTCAAAAATCATATATAATTTTCTAATGAAGTTAATTAGCATAACTATTTCTAGAAGCATCACTATTTTGTATTTTTATAATTATTAAATTGAAATTTTCAACTAAAATTTGCAATACAAGAACATAAGGAAAAAGAATGCTTAATAGTTAAGAGTTTGAAAATTCAAGAGAAGGAAAAGGCAAGTGGCGCCAAGTGTCAATGGCAGCAGAGACCAACACACACACTCTCTCCCTTTATATTCTCGCTTCACAGGTTCCAATCTCAAACCCTAGTTTTTCTCCGTTTCTTCTTCTTTTCGTTTCTACCCTAGTTTTTCACGCTAGTTTCGTTGCATGTTAGGCAACACATCGTTCTGAATACGGAAATTCAAGGGAAACCATTGTGTTGCTCGTGATTTCGTATTTCAAACGGTGGATAAGTCGTTGGAAGCAAATTTGGAGAATGATTTTGTGAGTAACTACTACTACCTTATTCTAAATTTCATTATTTTGTGTTTTACCGCATAGATCTTTGTTTTGATATATCAAATTGAAGTATCTTATATATGTTTGTAAATATGTAAATTGTTGATGTTTGCAGATTTGATTTTTTTTGAATAAAAAATGCATAACCAATTAAATCCATTATGATATTCTTAAAACTCGTCTTATACTCTCAACTATATGATATATATGATATAGATCAGTGTTCTGTTGTTATGTTGGGATCGTCATTGTTCCTTGATGGGAATATATGTTGTTGGTTTTAATCCGTCCGTTCACTAAGTTCTATGCCTCCCACCAGCTTGACTAAGAACACATCAAATTTCTCTAATATATTGTTGCTTAAAAAATATTGTTTTTCATTACTATGATTAGGTTTTTTTAATATTAGTTATTATTGTTTTGGTTTTAGGTACTATCTTGATTTACTATTCCTAAGGGATTTGGCAATTTGTTCCACCACGGCAAAAAATTCTTCTATATATTTCAAGAATTTCTGAACAGATTGGTTAAAGAACTTGAAAGCATTGATCATGAATGGCTCAAGCATGTTCCCCAGACATAGCAAAGTAAGCCATTTTAATTTATGTATTTCTTTTATCACCGTTCACTAGTGTCCTCAATATCTATGTGGAGAAACTTCATATGTAGTAGACACCGACTGCAATTAACATGTAATGCAAATTAGGTATGTCATTTCTATATTGTTTCCATATACACCATCAGTTGCAGGGATTATCTGCTAAACATACAAGGATTAGGGTTAAAAGCATGGAGTGTAAGGCTTCGACACTTCTTCATCTTGTTGTCTTGGTATGGTTTATTTATAATTTACCCACTACTTACCGTCCAATGTAGTTCACTAAAAAGGTTTACAATAACGTGTTGTCACGAATCATGTCTTTAAGGTTGACACCATTGTTAAAAGGATAGCCATTAGAGTTGGATTGAATTTTCTCCAAGCACTTCCCAATTCACTTCAGTTACACCTCCTTGAATCGTAAGTTATTTGTGCCAACCAGTAAACAAATGAACATATCACATATAGAAAATGGTAAACCTTGTGCTATGTATGTATCTAGGGTTCAAGTTAATTTAGAAGTATTTCTAGCCTACATTGTGCAATTTCGACCAAAGAACCTTATAATATCATATCTACCAAAGTTTACATCAATAAAAAAACAATTGTAATAATTTATTGTTGAAATAACTATTTTACTATGGTAGTTAAATCTTTTAATGAATGTATACATGGAATGCAACTATAAGCACAATGTTGATTACATTTGTAAAGGTATAAATAACTTATATTCACATTTGGTACAATATTCAAGAAAAAAACTTATGTTTTGATTAGCTTTGTTACATAGGTAGGATAAAGGAAGTTAGTGCAATTCATGCTTCAAATATGCAGGTTTTTGTATAGAGAATAAACCAATTTGTAATGTGTGCTTAATGTGACCAGAGTGTCGACATTTTATAAGATGACAAATCAAATCAAATCAAGGCTAATTTGCAAAGTTTTGTAAAACAAATGTATATTTGGGATTTTAAATGTGTTGACAATTTATAAGAAAATAAGCTAAATTGCAAAATGCATGCCAACTTTAATGATTTAATTGAATACATTAATGATTTAATTTTTCTATAATCTAAACTAACCCTTTAGTACAGTACACATCTTTTTTGTATGGACCAAAAGAGAGACATTGTGGCATGCTACCGACAGGAACCCTTCCATAGTATGAACCCTATGATACTCTCTCCCCCAAGATCAACTTCAATGGAGAAACAAATCATAAAAGTCGGAAGTGCGAGCTAATTATTGAAGAACCTATGACACCCGAACCAGAGTGGAAAGCTGAGTGGCATTGAGGACTTCTTTGGGGAAGATCTTAACGAGATTCCTACTTTTGAGTTCAATAACTAAGAGTCTGCAATGAATATACAAGATTGTATGCAATACTGGAATGCCATGAAGGTAACATGACTAAGACACTTGTTACCTTTACTCCACAATCTATGCTTCTATGCCTATATAAAATAGAAGAACGTGTGTCAGCTAAGAATAAAGCACCAAGTGTAAGTATATTCTTGCTTCATTGCTTGCAATAGCATAACTCTAGACAAACAAAAAAGTATGACTAAAACTAAACTACTTATTTAATTTTCATGTTGGGCAACTTCTAAGTGCAGAGACTAGCATGTGTAATGCATGTCCTAATTAATGATAAACTAATGTAGTTACCGAATGAACCGTGAGCAAGTTTAGGTGCTAAAAAATTTAGATATTTTTATCATAATGATAATTTTGTCCATGGTGTAAATTGGTGTTTTCAAAAAATTTTTACTGGGCTTTCTTATATATGTTGCATCACTATAAGTCATTGTCATAAGCATACTTGGTAGCCTTGATAGATTATAGTCATTGTGCTCCAAAACTATCCTTATTATTATAGTGTATGAATGTCATAAAAACTACCTGGTATGCATGAATAAAATTTTCTGATTGATTTCTGCAATTTGTGCTCTATCAGTAAATCCTTTAAATGATAATCATGCAATAATGACAGTAGCTTTTAGCATATTGTAGCATGTTTTTAATGAATGGCTGTTTAAAGCTTCAGTGGAGATGATTCATAGGTCAATCTCACTTGTTCTAGGATTTCATATCCTAAACTAAAACTCTACGCAATGTATTTCTTTTGTTCTAGGAAAAATAACCGAAGGGTAAAATAATATTCTATCTGATTTAAACAATAAATTTTGAATCATCAGTGATCTCCTATCACTGGCAATACTATTCTTGAACATCTTGATCTTCAATGTCAACTTTTTCTGGCAACTTTCTTGACAGCATGTCCTATTATTCTCATTTTCATTTTTTTGTTTTCACTGATCTACTTGCTGCAAAATGCAATCTGGCCTGAAGAGGACGAGGTGCACGTTTTTGTTGATCAAACCCCCTAACACAAACAAATCCTGAAATAAAGTATATCTAATTGTTAATAGGCATAACAAGGTTAAACACTGATATTTTATATGTGCTGTATGCATATAGTTAGAGTAGTCGTTGGAGAGGGTAAATGAAAGCTTTTGGAGTTATGTGGGGTGCATGTGTGATGGTTTAATATGGCATATGTGTCAGACAGAAGGATCTTGTGTAAATAATAATGGTATTATAAGTGTGACGACAATTGCTTATGATTGTCCTTGTCCTTTCCTTGATTAACCATTGATATTTGACAGGGTTATGAAAATTTTGCTAAACGGATAAACCTAGAGTTGGATTCAGCCTTTTTACTCTCTCCCTTTTATCCTAGTTACATGGTTGAGTGGAAGAGATAATTGGGGTATTACCTACATTTGTAAATGAGTTAGGTTTGGTAAATTTAGATTTTAGTGAATCTTGTTTTTCCATGAGGAAACCTACTGAAAAGTTTTAATAAAACAAACATTCTAAGGTAGTGTGCATACCTCTCCAAAAGCAATGCTGAATTTCAGGAGTCGAGAGACCTAGTATACATAAGTATTTTAGTGAGCATAGTTTTAATTTATGAGATAAATTGGGTTAGAATAGATATGTAATAGATGTAAATGTAGTTTTTTTCTACCTTTGAAAATTGATGATACAGAGGTCCCAAAGTACACAGTTCTCCTTGGCAAATTCCATATCCATGCCCTTGGTATATCAATGGGTTGAACACTGGATGCATGGTCCGCAAATAACTACACAATAATAAGACATTTATGGTCCTTGTTGGTTACTTATGAAATTTATAGTAAATCTAGATTTTCTAAGGTGATTAAATAGTTAGAAAACCTTGATTAGACATACCTCATTAACTTGAAAGTAAGTCCCATTCAGCGGAAAGCTCCCCCTAGTCGCTGTTCGGCAGGGTATCTATATATGGAGTCATTTATTAGTTATTTAATAAAAGCATAAGGCATGAAACTATAGTGACTCTGTTTGAATCCACAAAATAATCTTTACCAGTAGTGTTCCTCTGACTGTTTGTGAATTGGCTTCTCGAATGCTGTTGCATGAAAAGCATGTTTTGTCATTGCACATGTCAGTTGAATCTTGTGATCCACACCTTCTTTGTGGCGGTTCAATGGAATTTGCAGTTTCACCTAGTGATCAATGTCATGAATGAGTTTAAGTAGATTGTGTTACTATTCGACTTTAACCTGGCATAAAATAATAATAATATGCTTTGTATTTTCTAATCTGGTTGTTTAAATGTATTTATGCATTGGTGATATTAGTAAAAAGATAGCTTTCATAGGTTATTGCATATGTTCTTAAATGAAATTGAAATCATTTCAAGTGTCTTTTGCTAACCTGGTGCCCATATGGCAAGAAGATAAGGACTCGGGTCATCGGGTTCTCGTTTATCCATCTGTATATTTATGTAAACAAGGCAACATAAAAAAATCTGTCCAAGATGATCACTAAATAATTTATTTAGTACAAAGGAAAGAATAACCAACCTTTTCTAAAAGTGGATGTGAGTCTGGAAGTTCATATCTGCATAATGAGGTGTTGGGAAACATCATTTAGACTTTCACATAAAAACATTTATTTGTCACATGATTTAGAGAGTTAAGGCATCTACTACAAGCATGCTTATGATTGACTACAGTGATGCCACATGTAGAACTAATTTTGCTTGATCTTGAAAAAGGGGTGTTACTATCTTATCTTTGGATTTAAATCTGTGAATAAATATCTAAAGGCTTTGCATTGTGAAAACAATAATTTATACTATGGAACAAATTATCATTATGGTAGCAAATAAATAATTTTATTTACAACAAATTAAGTCATGAGTTAACTTTCTTATGTTGGACGCTTAATAAGTTGCTCAACATTAAATGAAATGATGATTATTTTTAGTTCTTAGTTATTTTTGTATGTTGTCCAAGACTTATGTTGTTGCAAGTTGCTAATATACTTACACTTGGTGCTCTGTTCTTAGCCGACTCACATTCTTAATTTTTTGTACCGGGATGGAAGCTGATTGTGAGGTCAAGGCAACGAGTGCCTTAGACATGTCACCATCATTGTCTTCCATGTATTGCATGAAGCTCTGTACATTCGTTGCAGACTCTGAGATATTGAACTCAATAGGAGGAATTTCATCAGGATCCTCCACGAAGAAGTCCTCAATGTCACTTTCTAATGCATTTGTCGAGTCTTGTTCAGGTGTTGTTGGTTCTTCAATTATTGGCTCGCACTTCCCACTTTCATGAGTTGCTTCTCCAATAAAGTTGTTCTCAGGGATAGGTAGTATCATAGGCTTCATATCCACATAAGGGTTTCTATCAGCTGCAATGGGGACAGACACACCAACAATGCTTTTCTCTTCTGGTCCAGGCAATGCAAGTCGTGCACTGTGCCAAAAGAGTTTGAGACTATAAATATAAAGTATGTACCTTATGCACATAACATTGGAGAAATGCAGGTGATAGAAATAATTCATTTTTTATTTATTACTTGATTGCTTTCTATAACATTGTATTAGCCTTGAGTTTCTTATTTTGAACTTTTAATTTAGAGGTTTCAAAATTTGTCGTGCATTTTGTTGCTTAACCTTATGTTCTTTTAAATTGCCTATGGATTCAAAATCTCAAGGATCACCATTTTGCAAACTTGTGTGACTTGACTCTTGAGTCTCATGAATTTAATTGGCTGGATGCAGCATTTTTTGCACCAAGTTGATGACATTATGTGATTAAATTAATATTGAGTAACTTACCTTGCAAAAGCACTGGCAAAATGCCTGCACTCTGCTCGCATTGGACATGCATTGCAATTTGGTTTATTCTTTGTGCAAAAAACCTACATATTTGAATATGAGTTGCATTAAAATCCTCTGTTATGTCCGTGAAACAAAGCTAGTTCTAACAATATATCATTCATTTTCTAGAGGGTTATACAAACGCGGAAACAAATTATGCATACCTTTCCAAAAGTAATCATCTGGTAGTGCAACTCATACCTGCATTCCAATACATTTGTTTTAGATTTAACTACAAAGTAAAGTAGTAAATTCTACAATAAATAAATTGTTCACAATTAATTTTTTATATAAATTTTGGGATAGGTGATATTACAAGGTTCTTTGATCGAGCTTGCATAATCTAGGCCAGAGATACTTCTGAATTGACTCAAGCACTGGATACCTACATGTTTATGGCATAATAATTAGCAATTTCTATTTGTGATATGTTTATTTTCTTATTGGTTGGCATGAAATACTTACAATTCAAGAAGATGTATTTGAAGTGTTTCAGGAAGTGGTTGGAGAGGGACCCATCCAAGCCTAACTGCAATCCTTCCAACATTGGTGTCAACCTTCAATATGTTATTGTAAGTTTTTTAGTAATTTGCATTGGCTGGTAAGTAGTGAATGAATTACAAATAAATCTTACCGGGAAAGCAAGATGATGAAGTGTCAGAAGCCTTACACACTCCACGCTTTTTAGCCCCAATCCTCGTATGCTTAGCAGATAATCCCTGAAGTTGGTTTATAGAAACCATATAGAAATGAAAGTTACTTTCCATTATATGTTGTTATTTGCCATTGGTGTAAAATATTCTCAGCATAGGAATTCAGGATAAGTGATGATAAAAGAAATAAGTGAAATTAATGTGGCTTACTTTGTTTGGTCCGGGGGAACATGCCTCAGCCACTCAAGATCAATGCTTCCATGATCTATAACCAGTCTGTTCAGGAATTCCTGAAATTTATAGTAGATTTTTTCTCTTAAAAATATTTTGGTCAAAAAACAGTGTTCTACAACCTTATTTTGACAAATATACCTTCATTCGTTCTGCTAGCATGTTATTCATGCCCCTTTCCTTGATAGTGTCTGATATCTCTTTAACTGAGGCACATCTCATTGCTTCGTAGTCAAGTGAGTCCATTGTCTCTTTTCCCCTTTCTATCTTTGTCCCATTTGCCAGTACATTCTTTCTTAGAATGTCCCAATCAAATGCATGCTTTTTATCAGTCTCAGGTTTCATTTTCCTTGTTTTGGATACCTTAGGTTTTTTCTCCTTATATGTAGGGCTAGGAGAACAAATTTGTTGTTGGTTTGATTCAGTCCTGCTATTATCTGAGCCTACTTGTGTGTTTGCTGCAGATATAATATTTTCACTGCCCAATATGTGAGAAGTACCTTGTAGAAGGTCTAAATGCTTGCTTAATGGTTCACTGTGGTTCATTGTAGGTAACAATGGAGACCACAGTGCTCCACTTCCATACTGCTCTGTAGGTTCCTTTGCATTATCTCCTACTTCTGGGATGCCAAATTTCTCATAATTGTTGTCTGGAAATTTACTGTGTGTCGTAACAGTTTCAGGCCAAAAAGACTCTTCGCCATTCATTTGGAAAGTCTCCAGCCCTTGTGTGTCTGGGTAATGAAACTCATAGTATGTTGAAGGTACTACAGGTTCTTGCTCTTGTGGATAACCAAAATTGCTGGGATAATTAAATGCTGACCGTAAATTGTGATTATTGCTTCCCTCCACTCTGAGACTTTGTTTCAAGTTCTCTGCATGTTGTACCTGTCCATCTTTGGTTCTCTCCTCACACAATGATGCTCCATTTACACTATTGTAAAACTCTTGGAACATAGTTGTCTTCCCTACCTGTAAATAATTTGTAGAAGTTAGGAACTGAGCCTTGCTGGGTTCACATCCACTGTTAGGTCCTGATTCTGAACTGGGTCTTGAGCAGGATCCATATCCTCTGGTGCCTTGTGTAATTGAGGACTCAAGAGAATCTTGTGATGACAATAATTCTTCCTCTGAGCTTTTATTATTTGTTTCTATTGGGATCCCATGTATCCTAGAGGTTTCACTGTCTCTCCAAAGCCCTCTTGTATTATGGGGTAACTCAAAGCCAAAATGATAGGCTAGTTCACTGAATCTACCTCTTCCGTATGATATTGTCGTATCATCTGGTTCTTCAACCCATGGTTTTGTGCCAACAATATATGATCTGCTGCCTTCTGACTTCGGAGAAAACCTTGCTGATAAAGACATGAAGGCAGAGCTGCAAAGAGGGGAAAGAAACGTAAGTTTTTGCTGGGTTCACCTTTTAGCAACCTATAACTGATTTTTTAGCTTACCTCGACAGGTGATCTGACACATTTTGCGTTAGGAAAACACCTATCACTGAATCAACCACAGATCCTTTCCACTTGGAAAAGCGTCTATCTCCTGCAGAGCAGAGGTATATTCAATTTTATAAATATATGCTGACAAGCAAACAGTTTAGCAATCAAGTGAATAATTTTAATAAATGATTGACTTCAGTTCTTAATATTAGTTCCACTTGAAAGTCAATGGGCTGATAATGAAAATACAGGAGGATTATCTCTTGTCTGTTCATAGTTTTTTTTCTCCATATTTTTCTTCCTTTCTGTTTAAGTTAAGCTGTTATTTAGATTTCATTCTGTTAGAATGTTAGGCTTAGATTCTTGTTATATATGTGGGTCTTGGTTTGCACCGGTAGTACCAATACTTGACCTTTATTAGTATAAAAGTATTAGGTTAGGGTATTGTGTCACATTAATCTTAACAATCATATATTCGTGCACTATTGTTAGACATTTTTTTTTTAATTTCTTTCCTACCTAAACCTTATAATTTCAACACAATTAAAAAACCTAATAAGGTTATAATGATTAGTTCAATGTCAACTATCATAACTTGTGGAGAATAAAATGAGGCTATAATAAACATATAGAAATTAAAAATGTCTCTCTTGAGTTCATATCATCAAATTTTGTGACTCTAGGCATTTGATGTTTGCGTCTAAAGTATGATGCACTGTACCTAGAACAAGATGCATTCGTGCAATGAAGGAATCAGCGCGTCCTCGAAAAACATTTCTTTCTTGCTCCCACCACTTCTCCTTTTCCTTGTCAGTTCCGTCAAGGCTGTTGCTTCCTTCCTTGCCCATCAACAGCTTCCAGGTTCTCTCTGTTTCTGGGTCAAGATCCACTTTAGGCCTTGGTTTATGTTTCTTTCCTAAGTTAGGTTCTTGGTAGGGTACAATTGTACCATCTCCTTTGTATGGGACAAGTGCGCTTTGCCCTTCCATAGCTGGTGTGTTGCTCTCACTGAGGTTGAGATTATTCAGGCGACAAATTATCTCGTCTATCAGGGTGGAGTATATTTGGTGCTGTTCTCCTGAAAATTAAGAAACAGATAAGTATCATTATAAAGTGCTACTGAAAATCTTTTCCTTTACAAAAAACGCATTACCTGAAATAGCAAAGCAATCACCAGTGCTGGCTCTATTGTTTTTCTGCTCTAGAAATCTATCACTTTCAGTGCAGCAGTTTGGCATTTTTACATGAGGCGGTGATTGGGATGCTTTCTTGCCTTTTCTTCTCACTTTCTGTGATTCATCTTTAGGCATTATTTGGCAGAAAGACATTCCATTGACCTTTCCATAGAGTCTTTTTTTTGTTTTTTTCTTGTTCGGAGTTTCTGACAAGCCCTTGTCAAGAGCTTCTTCACCTTCAAAATTTTCACCTGCTTGTGAAATTTCTTGGCACAAGGAAGTACCAAGTGGATTTGTAGCCGATTTATGTTGGCTGTCAATGCTTTTGCGTTTTCTTGTAGAACCTTTTCCTTTGATGGAACTGGAGGGAATAATAGACTCTGACTGATGGGTATTCTGACAAATCACTTCTTTAATCTTCTGAGAGTTTTCAAAACATGTTTCTGATTGAAGGAGAATGTTCCCAATTTCTTTTGCATGGATATATTGCTGCATGCTTCCATTACTTATTTCCTGGCACAAAACAGAATTTCCCTGAGCTGGACCTTTCTCAGTGGCTAGAAATTTTGGTATCTGCTTTTCTTCTGTAGTTCTTGACAAGGTTATGCTCCCTTTCCTTCCTTGTACTGTAAGTTCATTCTGCTGGTTGATCAGAAAAACTGAGTTTGTCCCATTCTTTACATTTTCTCCACTTAGAATCTCTGTGGCCCTGTAGTCTGAAGTGGTACTAAAAGCTTCCTCATGGTGACAAACTATTCTGCTTTGACTTTCATTTCTACTCTTCTCTAAGTTAAAACTTAGAGCTTTCCTGCAGGTTTTTCTAGTCGGAACAGTAGAATCATTAGTTTCTTCTATAACATCAACATGTGGTGTTGCTTCAGTTTTTAGGACTTTCTTCCTCTTTTTGGGCGAATTCTCCTTAACCTGTTTCTTTTGAGTTGCAGGGTTTGAACTTCTTTTGGGCTTGCCCTCTCTAATTACTTTTGGCCTATGTTTTCTTCGTCTGGTTGTTTTCTGATCAGGTGTTTTGTTCAAGTCAAAACCCAGGCCGCTTCTCTCTCCACGGATGTTACTGTCAGAACCCCTTTGATCCCCATATGATTTTGAAATTGCTGCAGATGATGAATCAACAATTTGCTGTAGAAGCCCATCGTTGCATTTCTGAACTTTTTCTGTGGATGAAATCAACTCTTCTTGCCTGTCTTTGTCCTGACTTGTGCTTCCAGCTATTGTGTAATCTGGTATTGCACAGAACTGGTTGCCCGTAAATTTCAGCTGATCCTTTGTTATTGGTATTGATTGGAAGGAGTTGAAGGTAACTGAAGCATCAGCTTCTGTTATTGGCATATAGTTCAAACTGTACTTAGGGTAAGAATCACCTGCGATTTTTTTTAGCCATTAAGTAATTAGTTGCTAAAATCATAAAGGATGCAGGAAGGTATTGTTTATACAATTAAGAAAGGTGTTTATAACATCACAATCTTTATCATAGTTTCCCATTGTTGCTTAATTCATAAGTTGTGTGAGAAATATCAGTTCCACACTTTCATGTATTCACAATGTAAAGAAACAACAAAATACACAACAATGCAAATGTTTACAAGCTCGTGGATTGCATGTCTTGATAATTGAAAGAATAATTCTTTTTATCAGTATTATCAACATCAAATGTTCTTTTGGTTACATTGAATGGAAAACAATACTGAAATCTTTCCCCTTGTTCATTTCATTGCAGCAAAATTTCCACTTGTGACAGGTGAATGCTAAATTACTTTATGCTAATTAACTGTTACGGATGATAAACTCCCTGGAAATTTAGTTTGTTATCAATTTATTTATTAATTTGGCATAAATATTACATGCAAGATTGTGTGGCTAGATGTGACATGCAATTGAATAGTCTAATGTTTCTTATTCAATTGTCTAAACTTTGGTGTTTTTGCAGTATAATAACATTAGATAGGCATTGTAATGACATATTTCTCTTTGAATCTGAAATTGCAGTGAAAACAAGATATTACCATGGGGTATGCCCTCCACTTGGTTTGGCACTGAGCACTGAGTACTACTCTTGATCAAGCTGTCTGAATTGCTGCCATTGAATTCAGAATTCCTATTTGGAATCAAAAGTCTGTTTGGTTCTTTGTGCATGATGCCTGGAGCTGAATGGATATTGGATCTTTGTGCACCTGCATAGGATTCCCTCACATCGCTTCTGGCCTGAGTATGAAATATCGGAAGCAGTGGATTTCCTGCTGCCCTGTTCATTCTCACATCCAAACTGCTGTTAGCAGCAGATATATGATTTACATTCTGCTTGAGCAGCAGTTCCAGCCTAGTGTTCAAACCAGTGCTCATATTATGCTGTGTGCGAGCGTAGTGGCCTTGCTTATGCATGCCATTCATGTAACCACTTCCAGGTACATGAAATTGTTGAAAATTTGCTCTTCTAGTTTGGTTCAGTTGCCATTCTGGTATTGGATTAGGTCTTACTAGAATGGGATTCTCAGGGTTGATGGATACCCTTGTGCTGTTCATTTGAATTTGATTCCCATCTTGACCCAGAAGTTGTTCCCCAAAGTTCAAAATTGAAATCCTGCAAGATAGAAATGATATTACAATCTTTCTTTCACTTTTACTTGACATTGAACCCCTATTTTGAACATTATTAAATTGTTATGCTATGCATCTATGTGCTTCCTAAGCAACTTCTGTATTATCAAATAACTTAGAGGAGCTATACCCTATATACTAAAATAGCTAAATGAAACAGTTTTTGAACTTCAGTGTCTAATTTACAAACTATGCATAACTTGTTAGCAAATGCACCTCTATCATTCTAAGCTATGTGCTATACCACCATCATGGTCCTTCTCCACATCTTAAGTAACATTGTTAGTCCAATATAATTAGACTCAGCAAATGGAATTAAACAGCATTTAGAATAGATGAAATTTCTTTATCTGCATATCAAATACATCATTGCTAGACAACATTTTTGAAGATATATTGCCAAAGATGAATGTGAAAGTATTAGTGAAATTCATTCAGAAAAATCAAGGATTGAGGAAGTCCAAGCATAAAAAGGAAGCTAAAGATACTAAATGATGAAATGTTGAAATACCATGTCAGGTTCTCTACATAATGTATTTGATCAAAAAAATATAACATTGTCACTAAGCTAGACACCATAACTCAGTATAAGGTAAGCTACCACAACATTGTAAGTCTAATCAAACAAACAATCACCATCTGTTGTTTATTCTGTTACCACTCTATATACAATTATGCATCTGCAAACAAGTTTAGTTGTGGTATTCCTAATTATATACTGATCAGACACATTCAATTCAAAATAAGTTAAATATTCAAAGACAGTATCAATGATCACATTGACAAACAGGTCAACAACAAAAATTAGAACCCAATAAAAGATCCTACCTGTTATTTTGTTGCCCATTCATTTTGAAGAAATCTTGGAAGCTTATTTTCCTGAATGGAATAAGCTAAAGCTGCAGAGCTGTATACACTTGTATGGCTTTTCTGAAATATTTCTGACTCTATTCTACCTTCTGCTATATTTGTGTTTTACCCTGTTGTATACTTTGAATCTTCCCTAATCCCTTCAACACATTCCTCACTATAGCTGCTGCAACATTACAGCATAACAAGATATTAAAGAATGAAAAAAAATATACACAGCCCTGAGGCATGAATGTTTCAATAATATGCTTTAAATGCTGAAATGAATGAGTAGAACATGGAAATACTGAATAAGAAAATGGAAACTAAAGTAGTAGTACAAGTATCCAGCACACAATAACAAAACAAGATTTTTTATAGGTGGTTATGAATCAAACTGTATTTGTCTAATTAAAATCTGATTTTAAAATATGGGATTTTGCCACAATGAACAATGATAAAGCAGAATCTTCAGAATCTTTGAAATGAAGGTTGCACGTAAAAACTTATCATGATTTTTTCCCATTGTTTTAATTAAGTAAAAATGAATACCAAATAGTAAAAATGGTATTAAAAAGTTCTTTCTTTTGTTGCTCAGCTCAACAATCTGTTTGCATAAGATAGATTATAGTCAATGCAGGAACCAAAACAGAGTAAGAGAGAAGAGGGAGGAAAGAGAATTATAGATTATAGTTTAAAAAATGTGTTTTTTTAAATGATTTATAGCATTTTTCAAATGTGTGTATCTATAAAAATAAAATAAAAATGTAAGAGATGAATATAATTTCATTTATATTAAGACAACTTTCTTATTTGATCAACATTGTAAGATAAAGTTGTTCTATTAAGTTGTAAATATAACAACTTTAATTTTAAATAATATATAAAAAGTAAACATCACCCTTTGAATAAATTGGAGACACATATACACCCTCAATTAATTGTTCTCTTCTTTTGCTCCTCCAATGGCTTTTGATGCTTCTGTTTTTATTCTATTCTATTCTATTACCCATTAATGACTTTACAAAACAGAGAATCAAATTGTTTCTACCCTTATATTACAACATTTACTATAGTAATAACATTGTTTCGGTGCTTCATTAAAACAAAACAAAAATCTCAGCCATTGTGAGTGTTGCAACATATATTAGGTGAGCATCCATTAGTAGGAATTTGTTATTTTCGTGTTGGGGTTCTAATAAATTGCATCACATCATAAATTTAAATTCTATATCGCTACTCTCACTAACAAGTTTTACTATATTCTCCTATAAATCCTCCTATGTATAAAATAAAGAAGGTATTAAATGAAAGTGTAAGTGAATATACTATGTTCATAAAATAAACAACATTTAATACTTTCTTTATCTAGTAATTAGTAGGATTTGTAAGAGAGTAAACATTTCTCTATTTATACAGTTTCACTATAATAACTTCTTCACAAAATATTATAGTGAAGGTTGGGTTTAACATTTTTCCTTATTTCAAGGCATGAATAATTTATAAAAAAATAAGTATTTTATTTCTAAATAGTCTTTTTACATATAATATGAATGGATCCTCTAATATGATGTTATAGGAACTTAATCATTTTATTAGTCAATTATCACATTTAGTCTAACACAAAACATTAAATCTTAAATGTAAACAACAAACTACATCTTTATTAAATATTAGTCTAATTATCTGTATTTTAAATATTTATAAAGTTGTTTTCATGAGTTTAAACATTCACATTTATTCATTTTATGTGCAATTATTTTTGTGCAAAGGACAGCTAAAGCATTAGTGGGAACATGAATTTGTTCCCTCTTATGCACTGGAATAGCTTTATGTGGCAAAAAGAACAATTAGTTTCTAACACCTATTACTTTTTAAGGAAAATAAACAAATTATTAGAAGTTCTCATGTCATATGGATTGCATAAATTAGGCAAATGTTAAAGATATTTTTTTAGAAAAGTTAAGAGTGTAATATCTATGCAATGAGAGTGTAAATATTTATATACAGTAAATGAATTATTCACCATTCATTTGTATTACTTTTATATAAGAGTCAATAATGATTGAAAATGAATGACCATTCAATAATAATAGTATACAAACTTTTACACTACATACATATTTTTCTGAAAAGTTAAATCAACAAAACAAAAATCAAATCACATGAAAGTTGTATCATCAGTGGTCAGTGTTAGATTGAATGGAACAAGGTCAATATCTTGATGTAATTACTACCCCTAATGTGAATACCATTATATGATACACCCCAACACGAAAAATAAGCAAAATATTCTAAAACAAATTTAAACTTTTCCTTTTTGACAAAAAAAAAGATCAAAGTTTTTAGAAGGTGAGCTCTAGAATTTATACATATGCCAAAACAAACTTAATTACTAATTAGTCTTTCCCTTGATTGGGCTAAAGCCCAAAGGTTGAAAAGCTAAGAACTACCACACTTTTGTATACGAAAAAACTTATCTTCCGTACTCGAGAGACAATGTATGATTTTTGTGTGTTTCTTGAATGATAATAATGTCATATTATTATATTTAAGGGGATAATAATGTCATATCATTATGACTTTTCTTTTGCTTTTTGATGCACTATTCTCTTCAGTACCGAAGATGATACACACCCTTTGTATACTTATGTTATGTGTTCATAGAATAAACAATTTGACCATACAATTCGAAAATGATTAGTTCCTTAATTAAATAAAAGATAAGAGATACAATTGGTAGAACAAAAAAAAAGATAAACAATTAGACCCTTATACTTTGGGCATATAATAATTAAGTGGGCAAGACTAATAATTTTTTTGTTAAATAAAAGCTTATAGATGATATAAAGTTTGCATTTGTTAAGAAGTTTTAAACAATTTCTTATTTATAAAATAAATTATTAAAAATATAGATAAATAATTGTCATTAAAAATATCATTTTAAATTCTCAACCGATATTCTAGAAGTACTAATTTAAACTCATTAAAACTCATTATTTAAAATGACGATGACTGATATCTATTTTAAGTTGGATAAAACTAGATGTTAGTAGTATATTTACTCAATATCAGGAGTCTCATTTTAAAATTATAATTTATTAAGATTTTTTAATAAAAGTCAAAACAATATCATTTTTATGGAAAAGTTAAAACAAGATTCTTTCTATGAAAATGTTAAAAATTGAAAAGTCTAACTTTGATGACAAAACTTTCCATGGCAGGAAACACAACTTTTAAAGTCATACATACATTTTAAAATAAATTGATTAATTCAATAAATTATCTCTTCATACCATGAGATAAATTATCTCTTCATACCATGAGATAAATTATCTCATTCCGCTACTAAAATAATAACATGTGTTATATTTAATTCTTTTCTACAAAAATATTTTTAAAAACTAAAAAAATACTTAGCAGTACATGAATCAAGCTTATTGGGTTCTAGAAGAATCTAAAACAAGATGGTGTGAGAATAATGCTCTAGGTTGAGGATAAGAAAGGGTGGTGGGAACAATGTGACAATTTGGTGGTCCAATTTGAAAAACAAAACAAAATAGTTGTTCAACATAACATCACTAACAAAATCTTTGTCCAAATCATGTGATGTTAAAGGAATCATAAGGATATTCAAGGTGTCTCACCCTATTTATGTGATAAACTAATTTTTTTTTTGGGAACATGATCTATACAAAAAAAAAACTTATAAGAATCAAACATTTAACTTAGTATAATACCTAGAGATCCAGTAAAATATTATATTACTATACGAATATGTTATTAGTGTGAATTTTTTTTACACTGTTATCACAATTATTTTCATCCAATGTTGCGTAATGCATTCGAATGATTTGTGGTGCCTTTGAGGTTAGAATATACAAACAATGTCTTTTAATATCATAATAAAATATGATATTGTTCTAATATTTAACATGAGTTGAGTTATATACTTAAGCTCAAGTCTCAACAATTAAATATCTAATTATTAAATAGCGTAATCTCTAAGTCCTATTGGATTTACATAAAAAAATTATTATTTAGTTTTTTTTTACATGTTATAAAAATAATTTATAAATATATAATAACATTACATAGGTCGGTCTGTTAGACTTAAAATGTTTTTTAAAAGGTCTGAGTCTAGCCTATTTCGGTTAAATAGGCTTTTGGAGAAGCCTAAACCTGACTTGTTTACTAAAAAGGTCTGACCTAACCTATTATAGGTCAGGTAATAGGCCTCTGATAAGCGGTTTGACCTATTTCCACCCTTAGTAAGAAGCATTACTTTATTTATTGAATTTTAATGTTTATTTTATTATAACATTATTCACAACTATTATTTAAAATATTAAACAGGGCCTTACAAAAACAAGTATTTCATCCCTAACCTTAGATTTCTACAGGAATGTACATACTCTTACCTCTTTCTCATAGTTAAATGTAACACTAATTTTGGAAATAAAAAAAACTTCTTGGCTCATATTTGTTCTTTTTTGAAATTGGTGTTGTGTGATAAAATGTTGTATCAAATTATGTACCCAAAAAAATATTGTATCAAATTATTCTTCACTTCAAACTCTTATACAAGCCATTCTCACATGCCCTTTAAGTGTTATAAATATGTACTATAAAGTTGTATAAAAATATCTTTTTTATTTTGGAGAGATAATAAGAGAGATGAGTCCATCTTTTATGGTAATCAATGCTAACATGTTCTCAGCTAAAAAAAATGAGGTTTCCATATTAGAAAACGCTATACATATGTGTGTGTTGGAACATAAGAGAACTTATGGGGTGTGAAATGAAAAATATTCCAAGTCTCACATAGGACGGTGGAAATACTTTAAGATGTCTATAAGCATTAGTTGAACTCGTGGGTGTGCCCCAAGAGGTACAAGAGTTTTGTGGTGGATGAGGGCTCACAAAACCAAATCCCCTTCACACGCGTGCACATCACCTTCTTTGTCTAGGGATGATAATGAAATACGAACCTGAACTTAACATGGAAAACCCGATGTGATTGAGTTTGGGTTTGGGTTTTACCCGAGTTCAACTTCCGGGTTCGGGTTTGGTATGTTGATACCCTACCCCGAACCCGATTATTAAATGTATAATTATAAAATTACACATAAATACATATATATAATTTTGACATGTATAGAACCTATATATATACATATATATATATATATATATATAGAAATATATGTTTCAGACAGGTTTGCATCGGGTTCGGGTTACCCGAAACCCGACAGATTCATGGATGATATCGTTGTTTTCAATCTCGTTTAATTCGGATTCGGGTTTTGGATTTTGGGTTTGGAGTTGGGTAAGTACAAACCCGACCCCACTCTACCTGTTGCCATTCCTACTTTCGTCATCTACCGATCGTTTCGGTTAGGGTCGAGCACATTTTTGATATGTATTGGCCAAGTCAACACATGGTTGGCACATGTTTAAGAGATAAACAGTAGTCCAGTCAGTGTGACTGTTTATTTTTTATGGATCGTCATATCAATTTTCCCATTTTAGATGAGATATTTTTTGGGCCGTCAAATCAATAGAGGTACCTAGTGTTTTAAATTACGGTTGTGGTCGCAATTGCGGTTACTGCGATTGTGGTCATTGCAACCATCGTGATGCAAATTGCGGTCATTTCGATGTGAATGATTTTGTTATTAAACAATATTTTTGAATCGGCGTGACCTGATGCAGTCCAAATGCGGTCTGACGCGATTGCATTGCGATCCGATGTGTCGTATCATTGTGATTCAGAGTCACACCGTAATTGTAGTGTGATGCGGTTGCACCGACCACCACAACATTGTGGTCGCATCAGGTGATGCGATCCACAATTTAAATCATTGGAGGTACCCCATTCAGAATCAAAACACCGGTTGAGATGCATTTCCTCAACTTTTCTTCTCTCCATCTTTGTTGAATCATTTATGGCTCCTTTTGTCTCCTTTCTCCCTCTTGCATGGCTAGTCATATTGTGGGAAATTTGAGAAATGACAATAGTATCCATATTGTGGGTAATTAGAAAATTGACACGAATAGTAGTATTGTGGGTTTTTCAATATCGGTTCTTACAGTGCAGTAAGAATACAAAACAGACAACTGAACTGTTTTATTTTATCATGTGAACGGTATAGTTTATAGTCTACTTGCACATTTTTAGATAATACAAAAAAAATGTCCTAAAGAGAGCGATTTATTCGCGACTCAACCACTAATAAATCGTTAATACCATAATTAAGTGTTGCAAGCCCGTTTACAACATTATATATATATAGTCCAATTTTATTTTGATTTTTTGTGTGCAACAATTCTTTAAAATGAAATTTATAATTTGAAAATCAAATTAGTTCTATAAACAAAGCTAGTCAAATAAATGGAAATAAAAGCTACTAGCATACTTGGATCAATGACAAAATTAACAAAATAAGCTACAAATTTTAAAAACAAACATACCTCACAAGTCCTTGTCTTTAATAATAACTTTTTGACAATCTCAACGTAGTGAGCAGAACAGGTCCAAAGGTAGCTTTCTTAAAAAAAATATATTTTATGAGTGCACAAAAAATTGCAAAATAAAAGATTTAAACGGTTGAAACACTCACAAGATCTATTACTGAAATTTAAAGTAATCAAACAAAACTTCAAAAATCCTTAAAAGCAAGAAAAATAATGAATGAATTACTGTGTCACGAGATCTCAAATCAAAATAAGATGATAGTTGAAATCAGGGATCAAAGGTTAGATATTTGAACTTGTGCCTATGATGAGAGTTGAACCTATGAGTGAGTATCTAAAATTGAAAGACATAAAATTAAGATTTGTAAGAAATCAAGTTAATAAGATATGAAATTTGAGGCTAAGAAGGAATTCAAAAAATAGATCATGAAAGTTGAAATGGAATAATTATTGAGGAATGAAGTAAAATCATGTAAAAAGGCCAAGCATATATAATGATCCAGTATTATAATTATTGATCTAGTAACACTTTCTTTAAATGAAAATCTATAAATTGAAAATGCAAATTAGACTTATTATCTAAATTTGTCAAATAAATGGAAATTAAAGTTATAAGCATAAGTGGAAATAAATGCTAAAATCAACCACTAATTTAAAACAAACATTCATAGCCATTCCATGTCCTCAATCACTACTACTTCACAATCAAGTTTATGTTAAATCCTTTCCTTAAAAAATTCAAACTTTAATTTTTTAATAGACAAAAAAAAGATAGTAAAATAAAATATTTAAATCCTTGAAATACTAATAAGAACTATTATTGAAATTTAAAGTAAACCAAAAAAACCTAAAAATTCATATGAAAGGAAGAAAAAATAATCAACTAATGACAAATTGAGTCATGAGATTTCAGATCTATTTCAGATCTATTTCAGATCTATGTAAGATGAGAGCTGAAACTACAGATCGAACAAATAAAACCTAAAAAAATTTAAAAGGAAGAAAAAATAATCAAAGAATTACCAATTGAGTCGTGAGAACTCAGATCTATATGAGATGAGAGCTGAAATCAGATATCGAAGACTGGATATTTGATCTTGTGTTTGTGATGAGATTTGAGAATATGTGAGTACCTGAAACTAAAAGACATAAAATTAGGGTTTGTACGAGATTAATTTAACGATGTTAGAAAACGATGTCTTTGATATCAGAATCAAAGATTAGATAATGAAAGTTGAAATGATTTAATTCTTGAGAATGAAAACAAAATCAGGAAAGAGGTCAAAGATCATCACTTGCGAAATCGGAAGCACTGAATAATGATGAGATCTCCGCCGCAAAGTTGTGAGAATGAAATTGGTGAGAGATACGATCATGATAAATATATTTATATCTACTTAATGGGCCGGGTTAAATCTCTTTACTAGTTTAGGTTAAATTCAGCGGATTTGAGAAAAAAATAAATTAGATTTTATAATGGATATACAAAGTGGTTTAATTAAGTTAAACTAGTTGTCTTGAATATGTTTATATGAAAGTGTGATACAAAGCAATTTTAGTGAACTTTAAATTTCTAGATAAGCAAACTTGTTTTTTCTACCTTCAAGTAGTTATACCATTTTATTAAAATTTGATTAGATCATATATTTCTTGCAATTCATATACATTACACAAGTATCGAGGTAATAATTATATTATTTTCTAATTAGGACTACATCACTACTATTGGCCACCAATGGATATTTAGGTACGCAAGATGGTCGATGTTGATTCACACATATTCAAAATGCCCATTTAGTATACTAATCAATAAGAATTAAGCATCATAATGACACTTGAACTACTCCATCTCTTCCATATTTTATGATGTTTTTACCTTTTTATATTATACTTTACTTCTCAATTATACATATTTATTATTCCTCTAATTCAGTTTTGAATGTGCATAAAATGATGTTATTCTAGAGGAATTGTATCAAATTTTACATTATTTATCAATTTCTAAAATTATATATGACCCTAAATATAATTTTTTTGGGAACGAATTTAGTCTCTGTATATTTATTATAGATTCTGGGGTGAGTAGGAACCAACCTTACCCGCTCTTCCGGTATAGCCCGATCATGATCGGACCCGAATAAGATTGAGTCTCATTAGATCTAGGGTCAGGTTCAGGTTCAAAAATTAGATCTACTTAATATATAAGACCGGATAGGGACCAAACATGATCCGGTCTCACCTGTCCCATTGTCACATACTCACCATGTTTGCATGTGTCGAAAGTATCATTGATTCTTTAATTTTTTTCATCATATATACATAATTAATAATGTATATACATATATCATTTTATATGTCAAATTATATATTCATAATAATAAATAATATTGAAAAAACTTTGTGTAAAATGAATATTCATTATATTTAATCTGGTCAGTTATGTTTTACTTTTTGTGCCGAAAATCATTGATTTAATGTATATATTTAATCTGGTCGGTTATGTTTGCATGTGTCGAAAGTATCATTGATTCTTTAATTTTTTTCATCATATATACATAATTAATAATGTATATACATATATCATTTTATATGTCAAATTATATATTCATAATAATAAATAATATTGAAAAAACTTTGTGTAAAATGAATATTCATTATATTTAATCTGGTCAGTTATGTTTTACTTTTTGTGCCGAAAATCATTGATTTAATGTATATATTTAATCTGGTCGGTTATGTTTGCATGTGTCAAAAGTATCATTGATTCTTTAATTTTTTTCATCATATATACATATATCATTTTATATGTTAAATTATATATTCATAATATTGAAAAAACTTTATATAAAATGATATTCATTATATTTAATCTAGTTGGTTATGTTTTACTTTTTGTGCCCTTGAGAAAGGTGTGTCATTTTGGGAAGGGAAATCTAGTGTTGAGTGGGCTAAGGACAAAGATATAATATTATACCCTCTTTAGATATAAATATAATACTGTTATCCTTAAATATACACCCAAAAATCACAACTTTTCTTTCTAGTGAGAAGTCTAGTCCTAATTTTTGTCAGCTAAGGTTAACCCAAACCCAAAACTAGCCCATCTGAGATAGGTCCAAAAACACAACACTTAACAACCACCACAGACTCACAATACAAACATTGGTCTATTACTACAAAATTGGGATACATAAAAAACTTATATTTTATCACTTCACAATTCTCACAGATATAACCAATGATACAGAATTCATAACAAGTTAGGTTTTATGCATTCCAGTAAATCTTTGTGCATGCATCAGTACAACCAGTTTGGCGATCTGCAACATTCATATGAAAGGGAACCATATATTGACACACATATATACATGCATGGAAAAGCAGCATTATATTTTTATGCATGAACACAATAAACAACATAATAAATTTGGTCCTGGTAGTCTGAAGTTTCAGGATAGTAGAGGTATATAAATGAAGATAGGTGTATTTAGATTGAATCTAACCTTGTAGATAACTTCTACAGGATAGTTACTTTGAAGATTCCCATTTATGACATATTCTAAATGTCATCATCTTGGAATATTATGTTAAACTGACTAGAATTGTGGTTGTGATCGCGATTGTGATTATTGCGATTGTGGTCGTTGCATGTGAATTTATTTGGGACTAAAAAGCCATTTTTGAGTTCCATGCGGTATGATGCGATCCGATGCAGGCGGTCCAAATTCGGTCTGATACTACCCATATGTAGTTCGATATGGTTGCATTGGGACATTATATAACATCATTATGATTTGATATCATATACTGCAAATACAGTGCAATGTAATTGCGGCAGTAACCATAATATTGTGACAATCACATGATGCGAAGCACAATTTCAATCATTACGTAAATGGGATGAATAGAAATATCATCATTCTTTATAATGAATAAAAAAGGTGTAATAGAAACAACTAACAAGTAAATTATAGAGAGATAGGCCTTTTGAGAAAAGAGTATACTCTAATTGCAGTAAAAACTTTATGGAAATCATTTCTATCATACTTTCAATAAACGAATGAACAGGGTGAGTCTAGATAGTGCAGTATCTAGACTGCTACTCACGCTCATTCAAATTTATCATCATTCCTAATTGTATACTTCATCCGTCATCACCCTTCTTAAAATTCCAATTGAAAGAACCACTTCGTTTGTACTATCAGACCTATAATCATGACAAATCAACGCTCTCAGTTGATTGATTCTTAATTTTATTTTCTATTTTCAGATCTAAAAGTAAAGACTCTATTAAGATTATATTTCAAATCAATTGACAATGAGATAAATAGTCCAATAGTTACTTAAATCATCTATAAGAGAATGAGACAGAGATATTTCTCAATATAAAATTTACAGGAGTAGGTTTAATTCTTACATACAGTTACATAGTAATTACTATGTAACATACAGTAACATAGTAATTGGAACAATTTTTTATTAAAAAATAAAAATAAACAGTTTGATTGAATTTATACAGGCAATATAGGCATAGACCAAAAATAAGAACCACAGAATACAGTAGCCGCGAATGAAGTTGCTCTCAACTCTGACATTAGCAAGAACCAGTTTCAGGTTCCTTGAACCAAATAATGATATCCGAATATAAATCTGCCATCAACACTATTTTTGCTCTTCAATCTGTCCTCAAGTTTCCTTAGGTCACAGTTCACAGCAAATTCCAAGCCAAATGATCTTTAACCCCACTCATCAACATTAAGAAACTGCATTCATTTCCTTCAGATATTGAATGCCTGGAGCTGCAGAATATGATCATGGTGGCATGTATGACAAGGTGGAAGGTTGGGAAGGTTTTATGACATATCAATCACACTTTATAATAAACAGATTTTGTGAAATATCATGAATCTGATCTTGGAGCTGTGAAAGATGAAAGAAGACCAGCAGCCTGAGCAGGTAGAATATCTCCAAATGTGGACATAGCTGATCTATCCTTAAATATTCCAACTTGCCCATCAGTTAGTATGGATCCCAGTTTAAAAGTACTCTCCCCAAACCTGCTTCCAACCTAGAACAAATATTAACAAAATTATAACAAATATCTAGAAATCTATGCCAATCAGACAACATATACTAAATCCAAATTAGATATATATAAGAATGGTGAAATATCTGTATCATGACAAATGCTATTAAGACATTATATAACTCAGTCAGTCATGTAATGGTCATTCATGATAAGTTACTTCCAAAATTCCCATATGCAGCTTATATTGCAAACAACATACAGTAAAATCGACTTGGTCAAGCAAAATACGGTATGATACACACAACCACAAAGCATGAGAATAAATAATTACCCATATTTCGCTACAACTTATAAAGAATTTGCTCAACAAATCAGGAACCGAAGAGATAGCTTTCAAATGATTTAAAGGCATGTGCTCAACCTTAGCTTTGATCCCAAATAGGCATTATAGCACAATGATATTAGTAGACAGCAAACATTAAAAGATGTAAGCAAGATGAAATTTAAGAATTAGATGGGATTTATTTTTAACAATTCAAACCATAATGTACTACTAATATTCATTTGGTTTATGGATTGAATAAAAATTGCTGCAGTGTACAAAGGAACTTGTCTTTAGAAAGAAGAGAACACATCAGTGTGGCTGCTCAAATGGATAGGGTCAATCATAGCGCCATAAAAATGTATGATATGCCAATGCAAGAAGTTGTGGAGTATCAAATCTCAAACTTTTATAACAAATTCCAAGAATATGACAGTGACCAGCATTAGACTGCACTAAGGAAAGATATAGCACCCAAATTTGATATGGACTTACTTGCATGAAAGACTTCAGGAATGGTGCTGCCACCCCAAGATTTGAGTTGTCATCCAAATTTATCTTCTGAGGAAGTTGGCCATTTGTAAGAGAGTTCCATGAACTTCTTGAAGATATATCATTTGAAGATGGAAAGAATGTCTTCTTTGTCCCTCTAGAGGACAATGCTGGAGCACTGCAATTACCAAGATCTAAGTTTGTAAATAGCAGATGACACTGTAGAGTAATAATTACTCGCATTGGAACATTAACAGTTTCTCAAAAAAGTATGATAAAAATAGTCATTCAATAAACCATTGATTTTAAGCTAAACTAAATTAAATACATAGAATGATGGTAAGTGAGACAAGGACATAGTTGTGTCATGAAATGACGAAAAAAGCACAAGTAAGATGCAAGATGAAACTGACCTGATGGGGAGGTATTTAAAGCGGGGAACTGTAGAACACCTCAGAATATTAGACTCTGAATTAGTAGGCAGCTTTTGAACAGTGTCTGTGTACATCCGGTTAAGCTGCACAAAGAAACCAAAGAGGACAGCATGTCGTAGGTATGATTGCCTCTCATTCTCCCAGAGATATGGCTCGTACCTTTTAAGATATCAAATTAGAGAAGAGAATATTACCAGATTGGAAACATAAAAGTTTGAGAAGAGAATACAGAGAAATCACTAGCAGGACAAACTATCACCCACTACCGATTTAACTATGTGCAAGAAATGCACAGCAATATTTTTTTTCTAACCATCAATGTTTTCAACCTCCCAAATTGCAAAAACTCAGGTCTAAGAATGTTATGGATCTGTTCCTGCATGTGGAATTGTGATAAATTTCGAAATTCAAGATCGGTGCACAGCCTAGAGATCTCAATTCCATAATTATTTTCTTTGACTAAACTATTTCACTCAAACTCGTTGGAAATTTGTGCCCTGAGTGTAATTTTCCTTTTCCTCTACTCTTATTCTCTTCTAAACTTATCTATTTAGTTATTTTCTTGCAGGTGTAATTATCACAGAAGCCATGTGTGCATGGACAGCACTCACTATGGTCCTTTCAATATACTGTTATATTTAATAAAAAAGAAAGATAAACCTTGAAGAGTGAGAAAGCTTACGTAAGCCAGTCTATTGGGTCCAGTCTCTGAGAAAGGCGATTTAACAACCGATCTGAACGTTCTCTAATGGCTGAGGTCGGCAAACTATGGTCCTGCTTCCTTCTGACATGAAACTTAGGCTTCAGGTTGCTAGATAATTCCCCAACAGCATTTAAATCACCACCAGAGAGAACATCGGTGGCAAATTTGACATCTAACAAAAGCTGTAGAACTCCTTTTTCTGATACTTGTTGACAACCATCTTCTTCTTTGGAAAGGAAGTCCTCGAAGATTCCAATTACCTGTATAATAAAAAACAGTGATTATAGATATACATAATACATATACAGCACATACACACGGTTATTGAAATAATAATAGTGTGATCATCTCTACTACTCTAAGATCCTTGTGCCATAGGCCATAACTCCTGTGTACCTCCTTAAATTTTAACAATCAACTATCTTAATGTGAACCCAAGAATACCAACCTCCACTCTACGTACACCTACAAAGTAAGTAGCACACACCACACACTTCAAGAAGTATTTAATAAGGATTAAGTTCAATTTATTTTTAGCTTGGGAATCTATAATTAAAAAGATACTCATAAAAGATAATGGCTACTATGATAGTCGAGAAACCACCAGAGGTCACAGAATGATAGTCATGTTAATTGTTAGCAAAAAGAAAGATTGCAGACAGAGTGGGCAGACTTTCTGCATTCTTAGTTCCATCTTGTTCTCATTTGCTTTTGTATTCAATGATTTTGAGGATATATTATCATTGCTGCCATCGACTCATTTTCTCTTCCATGAAAATTCTTACTATAAAAATGTGTTACCAAAAGGAATGACTGGAAAAATAAAGAGTCTCTAGTGGATTTGAAGATCAAGTGAACTGACACATCACTAGAAAACTTACCTTCTCCAAAAGTCGTGATGCAAGTTTATGCAAAATCTTCTTGTCAATTACATGACCTCCAACTTGATGAACTTCTTCACAAGCTCTAAAAAGGAATGAGATGATATACAGAGAAGGCATAGATGGCAGTGATATTTTCATCTCTGATTGGTTTTCATCAGACTGGTCTTGCTTGACTATAGTATCCTCCCAGCCCTGTTCGCAAACAAAAAAAGAACAAGCTTCTAAACTGAAGGCCAAAAGATCTTGATTCGCATCTTACAAACAGGTCAGACTAACAAAAATAGTAATCAATATATACACCATTATATTAATAAAGGGGAATGGAAGTTAGTAGGCATAATTTAGCTTTGTCCTATTTTACCCTTACTAATAATTTATATTTCCAATTTATTTTCTATTATCTCTTTGAAACTTGATCTACCGTTATCATTCCTAATCAATTTTATATCTTTTATTTTTAAAATTTTTCTCTATAACCTTAATTGTGGAAGCATCAAACGATATAATAAAACTATCGAATTAAGAAAATGTAGATCGACAAGCACTGCAGTGACTATCAAAAGGCTAAAAATAATAATCATACTGTTGTGCTAATACAATATTATTTGAAGTCGATGACACCTACTACCTTTCAAAAAGGAAAACATAAGATTAGCTGTTTCTATATTAAAAGGCTGGAAGTTTTTCATTCTGCATATCGCTGAAAGATGGAAATTATCCAAATATTATCAAACAAAGGATAAGCGCTGGAAGTATAATAGGATATCAGCATAAGAAAAAACAAGCTTAAGCCACCACAGTCATAAAAACAAAACAAAACAAATAGGGGAAAAGGCAAATGACACTTACCCTCCAGGCTGTACTCAAAGATAAGGCATCGTCTTGTTTAAGATCCTGAGAGACTATAGCAGAAAGTTCATCAGACAGCCATAATATCCACAAGTTGTAAGCTCTAATGCAAAGATCGCCTATAGTTCTATTTAGCTCTTCCAATTCATTGCTTGCTCCTTCTCTTGCTCCAAGCAAAGCAGCTGAGGCAGAAGAATGTCGTCTTTTAGATCCAAGGCTCATGTGCTTTCCCGGACTATCAGAGACACTAGAATCACTTCCAAAACGTGATTGTTTCACCAGAGATGGTAATTTACCAGTAGCAGCTGTATTTCCACTGACCCAAAATCTAGGAGAACCAAGTATCAAGGGTATATGTTTAGAATGGTTTCGGAACGCATACAATAGTCGTCCAATGAAAAGAGACTTTTCAACAGTAACAGTTGTTGGCACCTCCTTGTCACCATTTACCATGGATCCATATAAACTATCAAGTTCTTTTTTCAGTGCCATCAACATAGAAGACAGGCATTCATAACATTTGCTCTGAAGATAGGGTGCCAGATCCTTCAATCTCTGAGGGGCCTTTGGAGATTCTAAGAAACTTAAAAGATCCTCAAGAATGCTCTGACAAGAAACATCAACTGCATCCCTAATTCGACTTACTTCAGGACCAAAATAGGCATTAAGACAAGTCTGAAATTCATTATCTTCAGGCAGGACTTTGAACCCAGAAGCAATTCCAGTTTTTCTGGCAGTGGATTCGAAAAACCAAACACCACCAGCCCTAGAAAGTCTGTTCAAATACCCCTGAACATCATTCTGCTTGGCAAAAGAGTCACCCACTGTAGAAATTGAGTTCACCACGTCAACAGCACCAGTTAGCTCCCTAAACCTCAAGTCAATGATTGCTTCCATCCTACCAACAAAAGCATCCTCAAATATCTCATCCCAAAGATCAGAATCATCTTCCAAAACGAGTTCCCGAATCCTACTCCAAGGCATCTCAATCTCAGACCCAAAAACACTCTTGAGCCATTCCAGACTCCCTTGCAGAACTTGTTTACTTTCCATTGTCTCTCTTATTGATTTCTCAGCAGAAGCTAGATCCTGGCCACTACCAATGGCGTCGACCAAATTTCTTCCACTTATCTTGTTTACACATTCCCTTAACCAAGTTAAACAAGTATCAGCAATGTAACGTTTATCAAGCATTACCATGACAGATTCCAGTTTATCTCGAAATGATTTCCAAAGCCTAACTTCTTCATCAGGATTGGGAATCCCACCAAACAATTGTGATGCCGGAGGAGATCCCAAAATAACTTTGTAGAAAACGGGCATGTCATTCAACACTTGCAAAAACAACTCACCCACCTGACCCACAGTGACCTGAATTATACCTAACACATCACACAAGAACGAAACCACCACAGAGGAAGCATCACCAGAACCAGCATTACCCAAAACATATGATATCCACGACTTCCTCGATTCTAGAAACAAGCCCAACACCTGTTTTCATCAACAAGTCAGTTTCAAACCACCAAATGACAAATAATCACCTAGCCACATCTCAAACCACAATAAATCTACAAAAATCGAAGTAATAACACACTCTCTTACAACCTAATTCCCAATTCACACTCAAAACAACTCCACAGTACCATTCTACTATACCTTTTTTTTCACACTCTATAACCACCAATGACCAAATCAAAAACTAAGCTCCTAACCACATCTCAAAATAAGACAAATCTACAAACTCAAACCAATTCCACACTCAAAACAACTCCATACCAATATACATTTCTACAATACCTACTTTTTATCAACAAATCATTTTATAACCACCAGTTACCAAATTAATAACTAAGCTCCTAACCATATCTCAAATCAGATAAAGCATCTACAAACTCAAACCAACTACACACTCTTTCACTCTCAACTCATACCTGTTTCGGGTCAAGCTCATCAATGACACCAACAGCAGCCAGCGCATCCGCATAAGCTGCAATAGGAAGGCCGCGATCCAGCAACCGGTCACGACTCCTCTGCGAGATCTGCACCTTGAAGCTCTCTACAATCTGCCACTGATGCTGAAGCAGAGGAAAATTCGTCAATATCTTATTCTTCTGCTCATCACCATCGTCTTCAAAAAGACGATGGTGCACGTGCTTAGCACGTACGTACCGGGAAGCTGCCTCGAGGAACATCGCTTCATCGAGGCAGCCCCATATATTCTCCGGAGTATCGACGAGGTATTTGACACGGCACGCAATGCCATAGGTCCAGGCTCGGGGCTGGGAATGGAGATTGGTTAGGGAATTGGAATTTGAATTGGATTGGGATTGAGAGAGGGAGCGGATGCGGTCGTGGATGGCAGCGATGTTGGCGGAGATGGAAGTAGAGGATGATTTCATGCGCACGATGGAGTCGGCGGAGTCGATGAGGTCGCGGTAGCGGTTACCGACGAGTTGCCGGAGCTCTTCTTTTTTGTCCTCGATCTGTTTTCGTGTTGTGGATTCAGTTTTACGGATATCGGTGATGAGTTTGGAGCGGAAGAGGGATTCGGCATCTCGGTAGCCTATGGTGGAATTGGAAATGCGGTGGTCGTCGGAGTGAGATGGAGGCGGTGATGCCGCCGTGGACGGAGATGATACTCTCATAGTAGGCTGTGGTGGTGGTTATTGGTTTGGCATTGATGGTGGTGCGGTGAAGAATGGTGGCGGAGGACGATGGAGGAAGAGTGAGAAAGGAGAAGAATGGTCACTTAGACAAGGGAAGAGAGAGGATCAAGTTTTATTAAGCTCATTCTTTTAGTCTAAGAAAACTATAACGGCGTCGTTTTGTTCATGCCAAAATAGCTATCATATCATCATATGATGCATTAATAACATTTCATGTTAAGGGGAGGGAGAGATCCAAGAGTAAGTGGATAAAACTTACTCCAGATCATGATAATTTATTATTGGGAAATTCAATGGTTTGAATTGGTGAGTACATCTAAATTATTTGATTTTTCAAGATTGGATGACTAATATGTGGAGTAGATCTTTTTCACTTACTCTTGGAGTAAGTAGATCTCTCCCTTTGGAGGAGGGGAGGGACTCACTTACTCCGAGAGTAAGGGGATAAAACCTACTCCACATTATCATCATTCTTGGGAAATACAATGGTTTGAATTGGTGAGTACATCTAAACCATTGGATTTTCCAAGATTGGATGACTAAGATGTGAAGTAAATCTTTTTCACTTACTCTTGGAGTAAGTGAATCCCACATACTCCACATCATCTCATTTATTCTTGAGAAATCCAATGGTGAGTATATCTAAACCATTGGATTTTCCAAGAATGTATAATTAAGATGTGGAGTAATATGTTTCATTTACTCTTGGAGCAAGTAGATCGCTCCCTCTTAGAGGAGGGAAAACAATGAGCTGAAGAGGGATCAAATTGTGTACTTGCTATTGGGCTCATAAGTCCATTTATCTTTATTTTCACAAAGCAGAAACGAAGGAGGCAAAAGTTGTTTCAACTTTCAACTTGCTTCTGAATTCCAAATATCCAACTTATTGATTATTCTTTGTAATAATGCATTTGAAGTAATAAACAAAAAGACTTTGTTGTTTCATTTTCTGTCCTACTTGGCTATTTCCATAAGAAAACAATTCAAAATGTGACAAAAGACTGTTTTAAATGTTTGCTTGTTGGTAACCAAATTTTGCTTATTTTATTGTGACTGTTAACCATCACCATTGGAAAAAGATTTCAATTATGTTGTCTTTTAAAAACCTCTCAATTTGGCAAGCAACTAATAAACCATGTCATTACTACATTTATTTTTGGTATATTTTTTGATGCACTAAAGGTTATTCCTTTACTTCATATGTAATGGCTAATTCATTTCAATCATATGATTGTCTCTTCCAATAATATCATCATTTAGAACATAGGTACTAAGAAAACATGTATGGTAGGGTCTAAATCTAATGCCTAACAAAGGGCAAATCTCATGTTGCACAAATCTATTCATTTATGAAAACCCAACAATGTTTTTGAAATAGCAAAAATCTTATGAAGCATATATAGCATGCAAATAAGGGAAGTAAATCATATGATTTGTGCAAAAGGTAATTAACAAATCCTAAATTTTGCAACTAACAAGACCTAATATATATAGTTCCTAGATAATTATATTATTTAAACATGATGTTAGGATTTGATTCATGTCATGTATATGAAAAGGATTTTGCTATGAGAGTTTATATCGACTTTATGATTTCTTCGCTACGAAAGAAATTAATTTTTATTTGTCGACTACAAAAAAAACCCTTAATATATATTAAAGAACAATCTCCAACTACACCCTTCCTATTTAATAAACTCTTACAAAGCGAAAAGCTTAGCTAAACGATATACTAAAATTTTGAAATTTCTATAATTAAAAAGTTACACATGGTCTTTCAGAGTATCCTTTAATTCAAATTCCAAAGTGCTGCTAGGCCACTTACCAATCAACAACGGAAAAACTAAATGAAAATTAAGATAAGTCTTACATCATAAAAATATAGTTGAGGTAATACTGATAAATCAAGTTTATAGGTTGAAGTAGGTTTATCTATTTTAATATGGTATTATAGCAAAATCATTCCCAAATGTTCATGTAGATGTCCGGTCCTCAAACTTTGTAATTCATATGTTTAGTCACGAGTATAAGATATAGTATGAGAACTTGATTGTTTGTGCGGATCACCTATAAATGTTTAGTCTTACAAATTTCAGACGAAGTGTAATAAGATAACTCTTACCCCATATGATCATATAACATATTCAATGTATTAAGACACAAATAGTCCACATATAAGCTAAGTTTTATGGTTGAGTTTAACTATCTAATAAAAAGATATCCATTATTTGTCCTTTCCTTGAGATGCAAACAAAACTGTCCCCACCCACTCCATTTTGTCCATATTAATTAATTCTTAGGCAGAACTCCACTCAATATGTGTAAAGGTTTTTTTTATTTTTACTATTAATGTATTTTTTTCCACTTTTGGTGGTGTATAACTGCCTCTCATAATAAATGTCGTTAACAGGAATTGAACCTTTAACCTTTTGATTATCATACAAATTTAGCAAAATATACACCACTAAATCGATATCTTGTTAGTAAATATTCATATAGATGTTAACTGATGAATGGGGTCCTTAATTTGGCTGGCACTGAGTATATGTATATATATAGTACCCAATACTTTATGTTATGTCAAAAAAGAGATTATTACTCAACAGTTTTCCGCGACAAGTTTATCTCCTCCAAATAAGCACTCTTTAATTTGTTGTTTGTGGACATTAATATATTATTTTATTTTTTAAAATTGGGAAGTGTAAATAAGATGAGGTTTCCAAAATTCCCTTTTTCTTACCTAAGTTGTGTTGTTCCTTTCATTTTCAATGAGGAATATTATTGAGGATCTTACTTTAAATGGTGAAATTAGTCTTATATGTACATATCAAATTCTACAATTTCTCTTATAATAAATTAATATATTTATTTTCTATCCTTACATAAATCTTAAAAATCACCTAAAAGTTAAAGGAGAACAAAAAGCTATTATATGTAGATTGTTAAAATAACCATTTTAAAATGGTATAAAGATAAAGGGCATATGAATGCATAAAAATATTTAATTGTTAAATAGTTAAAAGGGAATTATAAACAATAAACGTTTCTTAGAGAAGAAAGTCAAGAAACAATTGGACAAGAGTTAGGTGGAAAGTATGAACGAAATCCATTAATAAAAAAAGTGATTTAAAGAAGAAAAAGAGAGGAAGTATAATTCCCATAATGCATTTGATTATATTATTTCTAGCTTTTGGTCAATGATACATGCCACCAGCATTCAACTTTGAATTATTTATTAATTTGAGATATGCTCAAAATATCACAAGAGTACATATCACACTTCAAATCTATACCAATAATTCGGTGACATGGGTCTTATTAATTCATTTTTGCACTCCTATGCTATTCTTTACATGTTAGTTTAGAGAATCAAAAGGAGAAAAAATAAAAAATAAATAAAACATAATTAAACACAATTTATATTGTCAATTAAATATAATTTATTTTATAAGCATAGATAAAAAGCAAAGTTACTATGATGAATATTTATTTAGTAAGAATTGTTAATCAACATAATATTATATCACACTTATGAATGAACAACATAACATTATTACTTAACAACATAATATCATAATGGAAAATTTATTTAGCAAAAATTATTTAATCAATATAACATTATATTATATCACAATTATGAATTAATAACGTAACATTGTTGTTTAATAACATAATAATATAATATTTATGGATTACCATAATATTATAATTATGAATTAATAATATGCATGATAGTTAAGCGTACATATCTAGATACCTCATTATTAATACTCGTTCAAAAGTGGGTTTCAAAATCTTCAGTTTCATTTACTCGTGGCTGCAAAAACTCAAACTCAGACCCAACTCATTGTGGGTTACCGAAAAGTACTTGTGGGTTCATTTACTCATTGTCATACCTAACTTTGTGGTTCAACGTGATTTAGAATGAATTCTCTTAATTGATTTTTCTTGTTAAATAATTAAGTGAAGAAAGTAGATAGATGTAATTAAAAGCTTAGTTAAAAACTTGTCATTTTTTTTTTGCACATATAAAATTGTTTTTATAATTTTATATTAGTATCTGTAATAAGAAAATGCAATGGAGATAATTCATTCTCCTGCAATGCAACCCACCAATGTTCCTCATAATTTTAATAATTAAATCGGTAGGGAATGAGATAAAGGATGAATATTTAAATATTAAAGAAATATTATATGGTGAATGGGTTAGTTGATGAATTATAAATAATAAAGTCAATGTCCACTGTTTTTTCTTTCGTCAGCAATTTTGTAGAATTTTTAATAAAAATGTTTTTCAAAAAACAACTATATAATAGTTTTTTATATGTTTGACTCAGTTTGCATATATTTCTTTATAATTTGTTATATAAGTCATATTTTTAATTAAAATACCTTTAAAAATGTATTTTTTATGCATATGTGTATTTTTCTCTCCATCCATTGGTTTATGTATCTATCCCAACTACCCATTTGTTAATATTTAAAGTAGTGTCTATCATATTTATTAATGCATGGGATAAAAGGTAGGGGTGCAATATGAGAATTAATATTTTACACATAATTCATAAATATTATTACACATCATGTGTTTGCCAAATATACCATTCAAAACTCTTAATATTCTTATGATTTTCTCCTATTTATATGTTCTATATATATAAGAAGGAAAAATATGATTGAAACCAATCATTACATATTCACATGCTTATATAATAATGGAGCCTGTAGCTATGCTTCTTTGACCAGCATAAGATTCAACCATGCTTTTTCTCCTAAACTAATTTCACTCTTTTTCAACATTCATGTCAACCTCATATATTCATTCAATTTCTTATACATAGTTGTTGTTATTATTACTAATAGATCAAGGTATAGATTTGGACTTACTATATTAGCTGCAGAATCAGTATAGAAGAACAAAAATGGGAACTAATGTTGACAACTTTGGTGAAGTGTATACAAGTGACAGTGAAAAAGGCTTTGTTATCAACCATTCTCACTCTAATTCTCCACAACAAGATGCACCCTTCAACTTTGTTCTCAACTCTCAAGGTCTGAATAATGCTTTTCCTGTTGAAATTCTATACTATCTTTTGTTCTTAGCTAGACATGTTTGTAAATTGTAATGAAAAACATCAAGATCTGTTATTGTCAATGATTTCTATGAAGTTTTGAGGTTACTCCATTGATGATAAGAAAAGGGTGTTGATAAGTTTTGTATGTTGTGGCAGGGTCATGGTTTCATTGTGGGTATCATTTGACAACATCTATTGTGAGTCCAGTGCTTCTAACACTTCCTTTTTCATTCACTCTTCTTGGTTGGGGTGGTGGAGTGTTGTGGTTGACCCTTGCTGCTCTTGTAACTTTCTACTCATATAACCTTTTATCCATGGTCTTGGAACATCATGCACAAATCGGTCGTCGCCAGCTTCGATTCAGAGATATGGCTAGAGATATTTTAGGTGAATTTCTACTCTCCTTCATTACTCATCTGCTATAATTTACAACAACATTAGATTAGGTTGTCTTATCCGTTATCCGGTTGGATAAGATAATCTTATCTAATGTAACAAGATTGAAGTCGTAGGCTACAAAAACATAATTGATTGAACTTCGTTAACAAAACCTTGTTTTGTCTTTCTTTATGTTACACTGGCCTAGTTACATTTTTAACTTAACCATCACAAATTCTTGGCCTTCTATCTTTCAGTTGTCTGAATTTTTATCAGAAAGTCCTTTAACTCCTTTCTTATAATTTAGTTCCTACTTTTATATCTATTGAAATGTGAAGCTTGCATCATCAAATCAAAATATGCTGTAAACAATCTTGAAGCTGAATCTGTTACTTTCCAAAAGTGCTTTTCTTCTTCAAAGAATATAACTTTCAAGTGCTCTACTGCTTCATAGTTTAGCTGCATAAATAACCACTAGCAGCTAAAAAAAGTTATACTAGTAATTGTTTATTATCTTATGCCTTCTAACTTAATTGTCATTGAACATGTAGTTTGATTCTTCTTGTCCTCTATAGAAACTAGTACTTTCCTTTGATTCCTAGTTTTCACTGTTACCATCCATTTATTGGAGGATTAAAAGGGTGTCATTAATTAACAGCATATGTTATATATTGTAGGACATGGTTGGGACAAATATTATGTAGGCCCTCTTCAATTTCTCATATGCTTTGGTACAGTCATTGCTGGTCCTCTTGTGGGAGGAAAATGCCTCAAGGTACTATTACTGAGAATCAATTTCTCACTACAACTTATGAAATTTTTCATCCAAAGTATATTGTGTTATATTGAGAAGCTACATTTTCTTCTTTTGTGAAGTTCATTTACGCGCTCTACAACCCGGATGGATCAATGAAGCTTTACCAGTTTATCATAATATGTGGAGTCATAACACTGGTTTTGGCTCAACTTCCATCATTTCACTCCCTGCGGCACGTTAACTTGGTATCTCTGATTCTGTCTGTGACTTATTCCACATTAATCACGGTCGGTTCGATATACATTGGTAAGAAAAGGTACAAAAAATACAATGGCATTGGCAGCCTAAGCAGAAACTTGAAATCCACTTTATGTCTCTACCACAGGTCACTCAAAGAACGCGCCACCTAGACATTATTCTCTGAAAGGCTCTGATGTAGATAAACTCTTTGGTGTTTTCAATGGTATTTCAATCATTGCTACTGCATATGCTAGTGGAATCATTCCAGAAATACAGGTTTATGACATCTTATTCACTTTCCAGACAATAAATATAGGATTTGTGAGCATGCAACATGGAATGTTCTTGAACTATGATTAGTCTAACAGAATAATGTTCTTCAAGTGCAATGATGAAGCCTTTTAGTGGCATGTATATGGACTGATATCTTATTTTACTATCTTCAAACTTCTATTCTCTTTGAACTAAATATGCATTTTTAATCTCTATATTACTTAAAAATTTGACCGAATTTAAATAAATTCGCGCAATACACGAGATACTCACTAGTTCTTTTACATTTTGCAGGCAACTTTGGCACCTCCAGTGAAGGGTAAAATGTTCAAAGGACTGTGTATGTGTTATTCTGTTATAGCCACTACCTTCTATTGTGTTGCTATATCAGGTTATTGGGCATTTGGAAATGAAGCCTATGCAACAATTCTTGCTAACTTCATTGGTGAGACCCAGCCTTTGTTGCCCAAATGGTTTTTCTTGATCACTAATTTGTTCATCCTTCTGCAAGTTATGGCAATGACTGCGGTAAGAACAGCTTCTTGGTATACATTTGTCTATGATAGTAGCTTAATTAAGGATTTACTCAATAAGCTTTTTTATATAAGCTAAAAAGACAATTCCATAAGCTTCTCTAATAAAGTTATTGAAATAAGTTAAAAGAGCTTATAATAAGGTCATATATTGTTCTACTAAGCTTAGCTGATAAGCTTAATTAGGCAGAAGTTTTTTGAAATATGTTACAAAAAACATAACTTGATGAGCTTCTCTTATAAGCTTTTTATAAACTCTTCCAAGTATCAAATGTCGCCAACTAGTGGAACCATTTTGCAAGAGTGATATTTCACTTTCCTGATGAATAACTATGCATGGTTATGTTACAGGTTTATCTGCAACCAACAAATGAGTTATTTGAAACAGCTTTTGGAGACCCAAAAATGGGACAATTTTCGATGCGCAATGTAGTGCCAAGGGTAGTATCTCGGTCACTATCAGTGGCTGCAGCCACAACTTTTGCAGCAATGTTGCCATTCTTTGCAGATTTATTGTCATTGTTTGGGGCATTTGCATTTATTCCACTTGATTTCATTTTGCCAATGGTTTTCTATAATATGACTTTCAAGCCTTCAAAACATAGCATAATGTTTTGGTGGAACACATTGATTGCACTAGTATCCTCAGTTTTGGTTGTAATAGGGGGAATAGCATCAATTAGACAAATTGTTCTTGATGCCAAAACATATCATCTATTTGCTGATATGTAAAACTTATACAAAATATATCATTGCAACTGTTTTACTTATCTCAATTCAAGGCATTGTTTCAATTGTTTGGATTTCTGACCCATTAACAGTTCAATGGTTATGTGCAATTCATGTAACAACTAAGACAAAAACTTCAATATTTATTAATAATAAAGAGTTCAATTAAGAATAATGAAAAAATAACTAATTAGCCCATTAGGTAGGTCAACCACCCAAAACTAACTAAAAATATGGATGGAACCAGTAAATCAATCAGCTTTAAATATATAAAAAATTACAAAAAGTTAAAAAGGGCAATGTTAAATCCTCCTAGACTAACATCAAAACTAATAGTCCAATCATTCCAATGTCTTTACAATATCACTGCATGATCCATCATTTATATTTAATCATCATTGACCTATAAAATAAAAGTAATACAAATGAGTGGTAGATGATGCACTAACATGCTTGAACCTGGGAATGTTTCATCAAGTTGGCACTTTGATGGATGATTCAGGAAGAGTTGATTTATCTTCCTAGTTAATTATGTATATAATATTGCATGTAGTTAGATTATGATATCATTTAATCTTATGTAAGTAGTTCAGTGATTCTCTCGTGTTTTTTGTTTGTTTTGAGACTTTCCATGTAAGCGAAAATGTATAACCTCATGTATTGAAATTTTGCACCTTACACTAATCTAAATAAAAATCATTTACAAATTAGTGAAATCACTCTATTCCAAATTAGAGAAAACGATTATGGATGATATGTTGAAATTAGATTGAGCTTGATATAATAAAATACAGCATGGTTATAAATTTTCTTGTGTTCAAACTTCAATACTAAATAACGAAGCTAACCCTGCTGCTTAGAAGTCAAGCCACAAAAAATTTAGCGCCTTCATTACCAAGTGGGTGATCTATGATTTAAGATGTTACAAAAGCGATCCCATAGAATTTCGCTCTCGCGTCTCTCTAAAATTACAGTCATAGTAAAATCTTGATTTATTTAATCACCAGAGACTCCCAAGCACACAATTCTCTATAACTAGATAATTAAGAGCTTGTTACATAAGATATGCCAACAAATTGTTCTTGCTATACATTGATCCCTCAAGAAATGTTAAAATGGAAAAAACATTTATACAAAATTGATCTTATTCAAGAACAATTGCAATGTGATCAGCTACTATCCCTGATTGTGACCAAATTTACAGTTATGCATGTGCATATAATAATATGAGCCACCATGATGGACATCATCAATCTACATCTTCTGAGCTTAACATATGTCTGCCCCAACATAGTCTCCACTCCAGCCAACTCTAAAAGCCTGTACAAATCCGAGACCCGATACGAATGTCAGGTCCACCATTTCTCCTCATTTTTATCAACTATTCTCATATCAGAAAGAAATTCAAATTGATTGGTTTGAGTCAGTCCTCACTATTGGAGTATTTGAGTGCGTAATAAATGCGCAGTTTACTCCGACTTGAAATAACTATCATTAATTGACAGTTGGTCAAATGCATCAAAATTTGCCTTCAGACCGGCAAACTGGCTACCTAGTTGAGCACAGCCACCACTTGGCCACTTGCAGGCTCCATCTTCAGAGCGAAATGGGCATAGAGTTTCACATACTCGACCAATTGAGCTGATTTGATCATTGTCATCTGCTGTAACTGTTACTGAAACAGACATGTCCTTTTTATTATCATGCAAAGAACCATCTGATTCTTTCCCATGGGAAGAATACGAACAGTTTGGTGCTGCTTTCAATAGGTTGCTTTCAATGTCAACAATGCAATCGCCACTAGCAGAGAAGTGAATCTTGCAACCAATTGACTGAACTGCACGCTTTATGGCCGTATTTTCTTTGTTTGTCCTCTTGGCAATGTTCATAGCTGAGCTGTTTCGCTGCTTCTCCATTCGTAATTCTGCATTCAATGACTCCATTGCATTTGAGATTTCTTTGGCTTTCCTTTCTGCCACTTCTTTAGCCTGTTATCATGCCAAACAGCACTCAGTGACATAAACGAAGACAAATCAACTGTTGAATTCATTTGGACAAATGAAAGAAATAGAGAATCATTATCGTAACTGACATGCATAGGGAAAAAGGCATGAGGCAGTCACCAAAACAAAGCACACACTAACGTATTTATAAAGGAGTAATGGTTATCCACAAATGGGGAAGGCAATAGCTTTTAATGGGATATAGACATATAGTAATAATCAGAAAATGAAGGAAAACCACTACCTTCTGCATCTCTGAGTTTTTCATAATTATCTTCCTACATTGTTCTTCAATCTCCCCAGGCTTTGCTTCTTCTGGACAGGCCCAACGAAGGTGAAATTGGGGCCATAAATTTGGGGCCAATGCTGCTGCTGGGGGCAGAAGAGGACCATTGTGCTTCAGCGGTTCATAAAAGGGATTATAATGCACATGGAAACCTCCTTCTGATGTACGCAAATCAGCCAAATATGCCCACAAGCACCCACAAGCTTCAAAAACATTGCATTGCAGCCTCTCTTTCTCGCTGAACAAAAACATGCAATCAGAACTACAATGTCTAAAAAGACAAGTGACATAACAATTGCAATTCCTCTTATGTTTATTTCACATTTCCTATACGTCATTCTTATTTACACATTTATCAACTAATAATAAGCCTTCTAACTGCAAGAGGTGTTCCCAAGGTTCTTGGTGATGGATCTCAAACTCTTTTTTGGTTCGATATCTGGATTGGACAAAAGCCTCTGAAAGAGGTGTTCCCAAGGTTATTCTTTTTAGCTGTGAGCAAACAAGCTTCTGTGGTAGACTCTGGCTATTTGTTTAATGGAGAGTGGAGATAGAATGTTCAATGGAGAAGAAATCTATTTGTTTGGGGGGAGGGCTTGGCTTTAAAATTGCAGGATATGACTCAGCACCATTCTTGCAGAGAGGGTATATGTCACATATGGAAGTGGAGATTAGACTCATCTGGGATTCATGCGGTCAAAACAACGTATTTGGCTCAAGTGACCGATTATCAATCAGATATAGGTACCTTGATTAAAAAGAGCTGGATAAACTCTGAGCCATCAGAAGTACGTTGTTTTGTGTGGAAAGCTCTTAGAGGAAGGGTGACTACTAAAATCGATCTATGCAAGAGGAACATCATCCAAAGGGAGGAAGATTTGAATTGTGTATTCTGTTTGGATCATATTGAATCAATAGAGCACCTATTCATTTCTTGTCATTTTATAATAAATGTTTGGCATGGTTTTTACTCTTGGAGTACAAACTTCGATCATCATCCCATACAATTGCATAGATCTGTTCAAGCTTCATATATCTGTATGTAAAAATACCAAAGGAAGCCATCTGTGGAGGATGTTATGGTTTTTGGCATTATGGTCCATTTGGCTAATGCAGAATGAGTATATTTTCAAGGGTAAGGAGGTTCACTATACTCAGATAATGAATTTAATTTAAACTAAATCTTGGTTCTAGTTCTCCTCTAGTGTTGGATTCAATTCTTTTGTTTTTGCACAATGGTGTGTAGATCTTTGGTCTTGTATCCTTCATTATTGTAAGTCGGGTACTAATTGATTGTAATCTCTTTTGTATATGGGCAAACACCCCTTGTGCTCCGTCAATATATTTATTTGCTTAGCAAAAAAAAGCCTTCTAACTGCTGCCTAGCTTTTTTCTTCTAGTCTGTATGTATAAAAGTAAGGGGGATTTTCCTGACACTGATCATATATGTTAGTGATAAACATTCTGGATTCTTAAGTTATATAATCAGGGCAGTATCACTTACTACTACATGGGTTATTTTACTGGGAAATGTTAAGTACCCTGTAGTGTGCGAGTGTATGTGTATATTCATTATTGCACAAATGTGGAGGCCTTAGTGCGCTAAGCTAACCACACCATCTTAAAAAATTCTAACACCCCCCATCCAACTAAAGCTTACTATGCTTTAAGCTTGTTACACACAACAATGACCACATCCATTTCACTAGAAAAGAAGCTAATAAAAAGAAATACCAATTGCACAAGAAATTTCCAAAACGACAAGAAAGCATGCAGTCCAAAAAGTCCACCAGGAAAGCCTGGATCAAGAAAAAGTAGAAGTTACCAGCAGGAAAGGTACTAGAAAGAAAACCATACAACAAAACAAATACAGAAACACTTCAGGATATACCCTAGCAAAAGTGATATGTACGAAGGATACATACCGCAGAAAACTCAAAAGCAAAAGGATACATCCGCAACAATTGTGAAATACAATCAACCCACTGAAAACACATACCAGATCGTGAGCTCATAATAAACAGAAATGCTGGAGATAATCATTATGCAATATGTAGATTCAAATCCAACTCAATCATCAACTCTAAAAGCATAGAAAGAAGAATTAAGATTTAAACTAATCTTAACCACATCAGCTGAGATCCAGACATAAACTTCACACAGCCTCTCAGATGTATGTTTGTGTAAGCTATTTTCCTTTCCCAATGAAAATTACTCAGAGCCCAACCTCACCAAGACTAACAAAATCTCAGAACTTTCCGAGATTTGGTTCTAATTTGGGCTAATAATTAATCACATCAACTGTAAGGCCAATACTTAATGATAATAGTATCATCAAATTGAAGTGACATCTACCCTCAAGGGATTAGCTCAAGTAAATTTTAAAAATATAAAAAAGAATATTGGTGTAGCAAAGCCTTCAATTTGAAGATGATATTTCTAGAAAGGACAAATGCATAGAGAATATAAGTTCCAGTTTAACAATTATAAATTACTGTATTGATTAAATGATACCCAATAGTTATTCAAAGACAAACCTGCAAAAAAATGGGGGAGTAGTTGTTTGAATTATGTGAGTGAGATGAAGCTTGAGATTGAGGTGTGAATGCTCCTGATGACTGACGCATGGGCGATGATGAGGAATTGCCAGTTGAAGACTGTCTAGATAACTCGAAAGGCATGCTACCATTTCCAGGGAAAGATGGCATTCCCACACGATCAGAAAATGGGTGACCAAATGCAAGCCAGTCTTTTTCAACAAGTGCCTGCATAAGGAAGAAAACTGTGAGGCACAATTAAAAGAACCCAAGTTTTTTTCTTTTTTTAGTTCCAACATGGGACACATACAGCAATTGAGTTGGTTGCCAAGTTTTGAATGAGATACTGAATTGCAAAGAGGAGTGAAAATTGTTCATCTTCTTATAGAGGCATTGAAACAGTAAGAAACTGAATTGGTTAAGGAAAGTCAACTTCATACCTGAAACCCTGTGAATGTCCGGTAATATGGATCAAGCATCAAATTAGCAAGTGAAACCAACTGACTTGTTCTATCCCATCCATCACTACACAAAAGAAATAATCAGGTGGGAAAATACTTAACCAAGTCGAATATCATGAGGGATAAAAAACTAGGACTAAGATTTAGATTTCATAATTTCAGACAACTGAGAAACTACATCATTATAGAACCTGCAATGTACAAGAACAGAAGCCATTTCCATAGCAACACGAGCAGCAATCCAAGCTGAACCAGCCAAGACATTTTGAACATGGAGTAACCATCCACTATCCCCAAGGGTTGATACCGAAGTAGACATACTACTTAAATTGCCTCCACCCCATGTGGACCCACCATGTCTCTAATTGAACCATCCATTATGTATAGTTAATAGCACAAAATTGCATACAAATATACTCTAGCAGATAATGCACAGTTCAGTAGAATAGCATTAAAAATACCATTAATTTGAATTCTTTCCGAACAATATTTATGTAACAATTTTGGCATAAGATTACAAGAAACTATACATCACAAGCATAATTTGTACCGATGATGTGTAGAGGGGATAAAACTAAAAACCTACACATAAAAATGGCCCCAGTCAACATTTTAATATCAACCATAATTGTAAAAAGTTCAAGTTCAATACTAAGAGTGATTCTAATATGCACCCATGTTTTTTCATTTTACACCCATTGGATGACCCATCTGAAAATAGTCTGGGTAGGTGTAAAACCAAAACAGGTGTGCAAAAAGAATCATCCAACTAAAATTGTCCAAACAGATTCCTCCAACATATCCGAAGCATGCCAATTTCGTACCCTACTCAATACATCAAGATCACAAATACGTAATTCCTTTTAACACTCATAGACTAACCAAAAAAGATGACATTCCATCTGATGATGCTCTGCCATGAGTGTCCACATATTCTCGGAGCCGAGCATAGCTGTCTCTCATTGCATGGATATTGTCTATCCCAAGAAAGACTATCTGATAAAATAAAATAAGAAGGTAGATGCTTAGAAAATAATGTTAAACTTATAACCCAAAACAAATATAAATGTTCAAGCTCATTACAGACCTCAGATTGAAAATAATTTGATGAGGATTCTGAACCACCTCCCATGGCCCCATTAGCTAATGCATTTTTCCTTGGCCTTGCATCAGCGATATATAGCTTTCTACAAGAGAAACAGTTTTCGGAAGAAAGGTTCTAAAAAAGTGCAAAACAAATCACACACAAAAAAAAACAAAAAAGAATGATACCTACCAGCGAACAGCACGTAGAATATATTTTTGTTCCATCTTTTAATGGTGGTATAATTATTTAAGAATAGACAAGAATTTCATCCTTCACCTAATACTTAACCATTCAGGAGTTGATCGATGACATGGTATAAGATCCTCTATAACCTAGTGGACCGAAGTTGAATCCTTGACGCCCATTCTTAATATTTAAGTTTTTTATCAACACAATATAGAGTAAGCTTGTGTATTGTTCATGCTTCAAGCCCAAATTGCTCTTTCCTTATGTGGCTTATTAGAGACATGAAAACTAATAATGAGCCTTCACCTAACAACTTGAGCTTTTAGGAATGTTGGTCCTTCACCAATACTCACTTAAGTTTGATATTCAATGTGGATATTGAACCCATGTTAGTATTCACTAAAATAATAAGTAAATCACAAAGACAACTAATGATTTTGTGTCTCTGGCTTCCACTTGCAAAAACGATTCTTTTTAAAGGGTTTTCCTTATATATATGTTGAGAGATTGAGAAGCTTAACTCCATTGGTCTTTTCTTTTTTTCCCATTCGGTTGTTTGTTCATTTTAAGGAGGACCTCTTATCCTCAAAACTCTTTGTTTCTGTCTAAACAAATATCTTCATTTATAACAATAAATTACGCTTTTGCTTTATGTAGCAATGAGCAACATACATTCACAAAGCAAGAAAATGGCATAAAAAACTGACCTCCGCGAGCCATCATCAAGTTTGCTGCAAAGAGCAGCCACAAGTTTTTCATCCATGTTGCTGCAAGCAAATACATAACAGCTAGTCAATGTTTTATTCGATTTTTCCTTATAAAAGAAGAATTAATTTAAATAAGGGTGAAAGAAATCGTCCTACAAGAACCAGAAAACAAACAAAAGAAAACACATCAGCTCAACAAAGTTCAGCCCCCATCCTCCGCCTCCAAAAACTATTTTTTTTAAAACTCTATCCTGAGAAATGCGAGACACCAAACTGGGGCATTTCACTAGAAATCTTTCTACCAAAATTAAATGAAGACTGTTTATAAATCATAAAGAACCAAAATTTAAAACATCCAACCTGCAGAATTGACCTAACAAAATATCCTATATCGTCATATACTATTGTTTTTTATGTAGCCATTGAAAGAAAGCAACCAACAAGGGCAAACACGAAAAGGTTTTATTGGGAGAAGCAAAACCCACTTTGGTGATCGCTATACCTAGGAAGGGATTAGTCTCCAGCTATCAGCTGGGGGACACCCTTGGTGCACACCTAAAAGAAAAAGAGAGAGCAACTATATTTTTCTTGTTCCATCCGTCCAAAACGATATTTCTTTTTCCTTGAAGAAGATGCATTTGATTAAATAGTTAACATTACCTCCTCATATTCATCATTAGACCAACTAATGGTTGGGATGAGCGTGCAAGGACTGCACCAGTATCTATAGATCATCAAAACAATGAAAAGGAAAGAAAATCAATATAATAAGCATAGAACTGTGCCGACTATTTAAAGAAATGAATATTCCATGCATACCAGGATGACACCATGAAACTACAGGCAGTCGACCTCTTGCGCGAAAGTTAGAAGCCTGGAGCACTTCATCATCACTAGCATTAGGATGATGCAAGGTTATCAAAATGAATGGTCCAGTGCATCAAACTTCATGAATACATCGTAACTGGGCAAAACTTAAAAGTCTGGCCCTCAATAAATTACCTTATAATCTTTGGAACAACCAAAGCAAATGGATAACTCTGGGACATTTTGTGGCTAGAATTCACACTGCTTATTCTCAACAAGTCATTTGACAAGGTGAAAGACCCACTTTCAATCATGTTCATTGATGCACGGTAGGAACCTTTGCCAAGAAGTCGAAAGTACTCATCCAATAAGCGCACCTGTGGAGAACTGCTCATAAACTTAGAAGGTCCAGATGCAAACGCATAAAGATCCCATAATCTTGCTGGCTTTATACACCTCAGCAGTGCATCAAATATCACGCGTCTCTGTAAGATTAATAACAACATTAGATCCTAAATATGCAAGAAAAAGCATCTACTAAATATTTACAACAAAGAAGCTCACAGGCTTAGAACACTTTAAAAATGTAGATAACCCAACTACTTCAGCTATCCTCGATTGCGAATTTTAAACTAAATGATTAGTAGTACACAAAGAATTCCAACAAATAAAACAATCTGATTATATAGTTCCGTATTTATTCTTAGACTTCTTTTTTCTGTCAGTGAAGATTAGCTCAACTGGTAATATTGATGTTCAAGCTGCATAGGTCTTTAGGTCTTCCATTCAACTTTTGCCAGTGGTCCATCACTGGCCCACATCCCCTAATTGAGGACCTGCCTTGGTTGTAGAATAGCTTGTTCACGCTCTTAATGTTTTGTAGTATTCTTTTTAATAAAAAATATTAAGAGCCCCAACTATGGTAAGCAAATATGAAAATTACTCAGTATTAAAATAAACCAGGCTCTCGTGCATACATTAAAGTTGAAAATCCCCAAATCTCAAAAAACCTTAACTGCTAAAATGCAAATTTGTAATTAGTTCAAAAAATCCGTTTCACTATAAATGCACCAAGTCATGTATGTGTCTCAATGACACATCTTAAGCTGCACATCAGATGATAGCAGAATTACCTGTTTTGTACGAGGCCTGAAACCAAAAACTATAATTCTCATATCTTTTCCTGCATACACAAGCAACTATACGTTTATTTTTTTATACAAGAAGAAATTAATTAAGGTCAAAAGAAATAATACAACATATTTGGAGGATAAGGAATCCAAATGCCCATGTGCTTTATAACAAACAACATCCAAATGCCTAATCCTATCCCAAATCAGCTGCTGACAAGGATCACAGAAAGTTACCAGACCATGCTGACTAAAATTGGGTAAAACTAACCAGAGCACTAAATACATAGCAACATCCATTCAAAACAAAGTCTATTATACTGATTAGAAAGGAGGAAACACTTGCTCTTAAGAAGGAAGAATGGATGTTTTTATTTTCTTGTTACAATGATAAAGATATAAACAAATAAATTTATAAACTCAGAAACTTATCCATGTTCATTGTTTTCACCATTGAATTTAGAGTAGATGACTCAAGACCTGCTGTAACTAATGTACAGCTAGTATCTCCATGCAGATAAACCCATTGTTTTCACCATTGAATTTATTAGAGTAGATGACTCAAGGCTAGCTAAACCCATTCAGATTGTCTAGGCAGGTAGTTACAATTACTACAAGTAATAACAGCTTCATACACTTGTATATAAACCCGACACAATGAGGCAAACATGTGGTATCTTCATAAGAGGTGTGTGTGAGAGAGAGAGAACCAACTTATAGACACAACTTTAAAAATATTTTAAACCCATAGAGCATATACTGATGAAAAAGAGGAAATTCTTGTTCTTATGAAGGAAGACTGGATTTTTTATTTATATTCTTCTTAGAATGATAAAGATTCAAACAGAGAAATATCAACATTCAGAAACTTATTCATGTTTATTGTTTTCACCATTGAATTTAATTTTTTATCAAAATATAATACAAACTGGTTTTGTTGTGGATAAACCAATTTATAGAAACAAATTTCAATATTGCAAAACCATATATAGGATATAGTATTGAGTGTGCATGTGTCTGCATGTGTGTGTAAACCAATTTACATAAATAAATTTCAATATAGCAAAAACCATAGAGGATATATATTCCCTTGTTTAAGCTAGTTTCTTTCAATTTAATTTGGTTGTAATTTTATAAGGTTTTGAGGTTTGTTGAGGTCGAACCCTTCCTAGAAGGTGGCAAACTCAACTCAAAACCTTCGAATGACAACTGTGCTGGCGGATTTACTCTCTACCCAAAAAAAAAATCCCCCCTGCATATTAGTCTAGGAGACTCCCTTCAAGAACCATGGGAAGAATGCTAAAGAGATGTCACATATACAATCCTATCTCTAAGATATCTAAAAGAAATGAGGCTGACTCAAGATAAATGCATTCTGATCCACCCAAAGACACCAAATAGTTGAATAAATAGTAAATCATCATAATCTCAGAACTTGGACCCCTCCTTACTGCAGCCAAACTTGTGCAACTAACTATTAAGAGCTTCCCAGATTAAACTTTACATCCAGTTCTAACCCAAACTGAACAGTCTTGTTCCAAATAGGGGTGACTACTTTATGATATATAAAAACCAAGGTTTCAAGCTACAACTACACATAAAGCACTTGTTAGAAGAGAAAGTTAATGTGTCTATGAGTTTATAAAGATATTATATTGAATCCCATTTGAGTACCAAAGTCCAAATAAAGGGCTTGACCTTACATTTCCAAAGGGAGTTATCAAGGAAAATTTATTGTCCATATACTGGTAAGAACAAGAAAAGTACACTGAGGGCAAATATGTGGTATCTTCCAAAGTATAAACATAAACAAATACAAAAAGAACAAGACTAATGCGGCATTTGGTAAATATGTTAGAATAGAACATGACGAAACAGAACATATGGATTTTGTTCTGTGTTTGGTGTATTTTGTAAACTAAACTAAACATGACAAAAGGCTAAGTAGTAGATCATTTTGGTTCCGTTGAAACAGGTGGAACCAAAGAGAACATAAGAAGGCAGCAGCTAAAATAAAATATCTCCACAAACATCATTACTTTTAGCCAAAATACTTATCCACGTAATTAGGATCGATACTAAACAGTTAAGTCAAAATACTTTTACAGCTGCAGCATTTCATGATATTAAACCTTTAATTAACTACAAGACCTTTCTTCCATTTATCAATTTATAAGCATTATCTGCAAATGTTATATAGTAATTTCATCAATTAAATATTTAGAAGACAATTATCAAATATCACCAAGGGGAGCTTATTTGAGAGCATACCGAACACCTGGAGCAGTCTTTGTGGTGGTGTCTTGTCTAATTGACGAGCATTTGACTGAACCTTTACAACCTAAATTTAGATGAGAGCCATACACATGAGGTTCCAAAATCGACACAGAATAGCATTCAACAAAAGTGGAAACTAAAATCAGCATGCACAAATACACTTATTGGTTGATAACACACCATACTATAAATATAGTTCAAATTTTTACTAAATAAAAATAGAGAATACAAAAATTCATTATTGTGGCTGAGCATGAGTGGGTATGGGCACAAGAGCCTTTAGCAAAAGTTCATCTCATCGACAGAAGGTCAATGTAAAGAGATAACCAAAGAAAGAGAGAGAGAGAGAGAGAGAGAGAGAGAGAGAGATATGTAGAGAGGAATGAAAGGGAGAAGATAAAGTTATAACTGCAATTCTATAGAAAAATATTATTTCATCAAAATCAATTACAATAGTAGAAAGAGCTACTTATATAGAGTCTGAACAGACTCAACAAAACTGCTAGCTCATCACTTTACATTCTAACAACTTGCTTAACTAAACAACAAAAAACAGTAACAAACTAACAATATAACGAAGCTAATACAATATTCTAATAGTCAAAATCAAAACAAAAATCTCAATCAAGCAAAATAACTTTTTTCCACAGGAGGAATCTATTAAAATATTTAAGTCCTATATTCCCCTTATGAATCGATTGAGGTGCATACATTGTTAGTATTCCAATGTTGTACAGGTCGTAACCACAAGATTATTAATCATTTGAAGAATATAGAAGTTTTCAACCAGTAAGTAAATTCTAACTATAAAATATCATAGAGATTCGACAAAGTTTTGTTGGTTTTCAACTGTCGAACACAAGATTCACCTTTTATTCGGGCTTAGGTCCGGCTATGTATAGCATCAAACATACATAGGCAAGTTTTAAATTCTAACTATAAAATAATGAAAATAAAATGTATGTTCAAAAGAGAAGAAAAACAAATTAATAAAGCAGGCATTAATCAAAGAGATAAATGGGATAAAAAATGAGGCTGAACAAATTTGGACAAGAAGAATGTGGATGACCAATCCAATATAACTAACTGAATTTCAATCATATACGTGAGGCAGACAACACAAGAAGTGTAGTTCAATCTAACAAAGTATATTCAAATTATAGCAAAAAATAAATTAACATAAAGAGTAGTTCGTAGAAAAATTTGCAAGAACTTACTATCTTGTTAAACTTCTCGATGGTTGCTAATGGTATTGTTCCAAGGGCAATAACTTTTCTAGTTCCCTCGCTCTAGAAAATGTAGTGAAGCAAATTAGTAGATATGTAGTCAATACAGAATGTTTACAGGTAAATAAGCAGGTATAAAAATTCCACAGCTGCACTGCTAAAGTAAACACACTAAAATGCATACAAATTCGGTAACAGAGCTCAGAAGCTGAATTTCGTAATTCTTTCACATTGAGCCTGATAATTGGATGAAGGAGAGGCAAGCAATCACCAGAAATAATAGATATTTTTTTAATAACAGAATAAATTCATCAAGATGAAAAGAAGATATTTATTTTAGATGACCAAATAAATATTGTTGGATGAGAAGAGAAAATAAGGCTGATGAGATAAATTTTTAAAGATGTCTGCAAAGGAAATTAGGCTTGGTAATATTAGAGAAGAAGATACACAGGCCTTACGAATAATCTAGAAGGCCTTAGGAATAGTCTAAAAGGTTTAGAGAGGAAGACTAGCAGGCCTTAGGAATAGTCTAGAAGGCCTTAAGAATAGTCTGGAAGAATCTAGAACATTGGGAGAAAGAAGAGTTACTAATTAGTTAGTTACTTAGGGATCAGTTTGTTATTCCTATAAATATCTCTCGCACTTACATTTGCAACTAACCTTTTCATAATAAGAACTTCAGTTTCTCTTCAATCTTTCGTCTTCTCTTTCTGCTTAGTTTACAGGTAATGTGTAAATTAAAGAGCTTCCTCACTTTTCTAACCTAAATTTAGACTTAAACGATAAATCATGTATTTCCGTAACACATCCTTCCCAGTCAAGTGCCTAAATCAAAATTCAATAGCACTCCAAACAGCTGCATGCCACAATTTTGTCAACCAAAAACCTTCATTGTCGCACAATATATTGTCTTTCCTATCAGTATTCAGTAACTTTCTAGGTTTTGGGCATTTTCAAATCACAAATTAAAGATTACTTCTACATCATAGTATTTTGTTAAAAACTAGAGTTTAGATGCAGTGCAGAAAATAGTACATGAATGAACTTACCAAAAAGAGAAGACGGAAATTTGTTACCATCAATGTGCCCGCATCATCTGTATTAACAAGGACAACCCCATGTCCCTGAAAATAAATACCATACAACTTAAGATAATAAGATAATATGAATCAAAATATTAAAATGTGTACTAGTAGTAAAAGGTTGACGCTGGAAAGTAATTTCTAAGAGCAGTAGTTTTCCTAGGTATATTTGCATCCTGGTTCTTAGATAAAGGTTCATACTAAAGAGGAACCCAAGCAATCAATTCTAGGGAAATCAATGAGGAGGGATCCATTGACTCAAAGAGTAAGTTTTTTAAACTTACTCCACATCTTAGCCATCAATTCTAGGGAAATCCAATGAGGAGGGATCCATTGACTCAAAAACTTACTCCACATCTTAGCCATCAATTCTAGGGAAATCCAATGGTTTGAATTAGTGGGTAGATCTAAACCATTGGATTTCCCTAGAAATAGAATTGATGGCTAAGATGTGGAGTAAGTTTAAAAAACTTAGAAATAGAATTGATGGCTAAGATGTGGAGTAAGTTTAAAAAACTTACTCTTGGAGTAAGTGGATCCCCACCCAAGGAAAATATTGGCTCTTTATTTGACTAATTGCACTAAAGATAGCAACAGTGTCAAATAAAGCAAAGTAATAATGAAAATAGGAGAGGCATATGGAGACTGCATATATAATTTTCCCAAGTACTTGGAAATTGGGTATTCAATCACGCGATATCGCACTTGAATAGCGGTGTCGTGGTCGTTTACAGCCCTTACACCCGATAGAACAGTGGATAGTGCCGCGGATGGCTTTCTTGCCTGTCACGGGTCAAATTAAGGCTAAATCGCGACCTAAATCGTGGATCAGGACCGGCTCCAACCTTCTGCAACTGGAACCCTGATTTTTAAACGAGAAAATACTGCTCTGCCCTTGTTTTTAAGGGGAAAATACTGCTTTGCCCTTTTTTTTATATGCGGAAAAGGCTATTTTAGTGTATTTAGTAATTTCACCCTCTCCTCTCCCTCATACATAACAAGTCTCATTCGAAGCTTTTACTGAACAGAAGCTCTGCCTTCGGTGATTACTGACGGCGATTTCCAGCCACATTCTCTGCTTTATGCCATGCCCACTTCTCCTTGCTTCCTCCGCTAACTATGTTCATCTGAACTTCTCAACCTCCCACATACCCATTTCAAGAGCTCACTTTGCACAGCCATGTCCTTATCCCACCCTCCCACGGCCACACCCATTCTCGACCATTAGAAGCTTGATCTTATATTTTGAAGCCTTAGAGCTGGGTCTGTTATATATTTTAATTTGATTATATTTTATGAATGTTTATGTTATACTGAAGTCTTAGACTCTTTATATTGAAGGCTTGGTAGTTGGTGTGCTATGAAGCCTGACTATAATCTATGAATGTGTCATTAATCTGGTGTATTTTAGTATTTTTGAGTAATTATATGTGTAGGGTATAAATTGTGTGTATTATATTTCCATTGGCTGTAGTGGTCATCTCACTATCCGCTATGGCATTTTTGGGGTCGACCGTTACGCTTCACGATCCGTGATTGACTACCTAACTTGGAAACCTATTTATAAGATATTTAGGTACATAATTAAGGAAATTCAAATATTCAATACTCTAGTGTTTGAGATGTCCTAACCAGCATGGTGATGAATTTTCTTTATATATCAATTTTGGAAATTGGAACTAACATCATCTCTAACAACCTGAACTTGTGCCTTTCATGCAGGCAATGTGGAGTGAAGAACACCACCCCATACTTGACCCAAAAAGCCGTACCCGCCGCCAGGGCATTGGAACTACCTTTTCGTGTGGCTTGGTAGGCTTCTGTTGCAAGGAAGGTCTAAAGTGTCACCTGGCATCCCTTCATTGGAAGCAACAAATGACCCCACTGTCTCTCCTCCCATTTTACCCATCAGTGTTGTTGGAATATATGTTTCATTCTTATTTATTTCCTTCTATGTCTATTTACTATTTTACACACTGTCATGTACTACCATATTCCTTAAGTATTATAGATTGAATATTATTGGACACAGTAATTTCGCTGACTAGATCGAATACGCATATTTGGTTTCTCGATGATCTTTATCTCACTCAACAACTGTCAATCCCAAGTTCCCAACTACCACCTCGTCAACTGCTAACACATTCAATCCTCAGCAGATGACCTTGAAGACCTGTCAACATCAGCCCACAAGCCTCCAACACATTGTCCCATGTTCCTTGTCTCTCAAGGAATGTGATGCAAAGGTTGCACCTAAAGCAGCACGTCGTTAGCTGCTGCATCATATGCTTCAGACTGAAGGCCTGCCACGTAAAGCTAACAAAAAAGGGTTCACATTCAGATAGAACGAAGAGTCATGGGAACCTGAGTGAGAGACATAAAGAAGTTTTGGCATCCTTGCCATTAGCCTCACCCCTGCCAGTCTATCACCTAGAGAGTAGTTAGAGAGTCAGAGAGGTGGCCACTTCCAAAAGGGATACTAATTGTGGTTGTAGTATGTCCACCTGAACGCTTTGTGGCCATCCTCTATCTTCCTTCCAATAGGCATTACATTTGTTCTCTGTCATCCACCAGCAGACAAATCCAATTTAATACCTTAAAACAAACATGACTCCACTTCCAAAGCAACGTCATAACCAAATTTCTTATAAATAAGTTTCCAAATACGCTGGAGACTAGAATGCACATTTACCAAACACGACCTTACACACTAGCATATTCTGTAACAGCATGAATGTAATGATTCAGAAGCAGTTAGTAGCTGGAAGACCAAATTTTCCATACAGACACTCAAACTCAGTTAGCACATAGATAGGGTTGCATGTGTCAAACTCAGCATGCCGAAATCATACAAGCAGTAACAAACACAACAGAACTACTAAACCCTAATCAAGTTTTCAGGAAATGCAGCTACTGCCATATAACCTAAAGGTTAAGAGCTCATCTTTGTGGAACTAAGCTACAATCTCAATTCTCCAATTAATTCACAAATCATTAACTGCTCAAAAATCACATAACAATCAACCTAGATTACCAAAACATAATGCACAAACGTAAATGTCCAAAATTCTTCAAATATTAGAAGAAACGTTCGAAGGAGTCGTTTCATACTTCAGCTACAACTTGCTCCGAGTCGAGCAAGAAATCCATATTCGCGTTCGAGACATAGCGAGAAATTGGCTGCAAAAATAAATTCCAACGAAAAAAGCAAAACGATAAACATCAAAATCGTAAAAACAAAAAACCTAAATTAGAAAATAAAAAACAGAGAGAGGCGGAATTGAATTGAACCTCAATTTTGGTCCATTCAAGAGCGTCCCAGCTACCGGTTCCTTCCATCTTGGAGGACTCGGTGGCGTCTCTGAGCGACGTAGCTCGAGTGGTACGGTGTTTCGGTATATCCATATCGGCGAGGGCGGAGGATACGGCGGCAGAAGAGGTTCAATTCCGGCGAGTGTTGGTGGAGAATGAGAGAAAGTGTGTTTGTGTTGAATGAAAATGAAGAACGTTAAATGGGAGAAGGTCACGTGACTTATATGTTAAGTTTATGTAACTAGCCCATCGTTTTCTGTGTTTGGAGAATCATTCTCTCTACTTAATCTATCTTTATAATCATGATTTGCTTCATATGCAAATTTACTTTTATATCTTTTCAAAAAGATTAGTCTAGTTAAATGATGCAAAAAAGTTTACATCTTAAAATTTTAGTTTGTTACTATTATTACTTTCAACGTTATAAATAAATTGTTAGTGATTTTGTGTATCTCCCAAAGTTTTATTTCCTAGTTTGACATCAAACCTAAGTTAGACAATTATTTTAATTCATTTTTCTTCCTCTATTTTTCATGCTTTGTTGTGTCCTTCATTTATCTTGCGGTTTTCTTTCCTTTCTCCTTCTGATGGTACTGGGTGATTGTTATTGATTGATAGAAATGTTGTTCAAAATAATCAACTATAATTTTGACTTTGAATAGAGATACATACGAACATTATTAGTGGTTAACCATGGGACATGTTGAATCAGATCACATTTGTCCCATATTCGACCCTAAATATTGTATAAGTCTAATTTTTAAACCTGACCCAAGACTAGATGAGTCAAATTAAATCGGATGAATGAGTAAGGCTTGGTCTTAATTACCCATAGTTAGCATGTTGAATGTTTCTTTAGTTAACAGTATTGTTTACATTGTTTGATGGGGTTAGGAGTGGTAACTCTTTTAAGGAAAAAATATAAACAACATTCAAATTATTTTATGAGAATTGCTTTCCTTCCTTTTTCTGTTCTTTGTTTTCTCTTTTCTGCCATATGAAAAAAAATATGAAATGATAAAAAAGATAAGTTATTTAAGTTTGTCTTAATAAAAGGAATTGAATATATATGGACAAAGAATTATAGCAAAATTGTTGAATGTTAAAATTAAAGGTAACTATCTAATCTCGCTTACAAATGATGTGTAAAGTGTACATATGCAGAAGATGAGAAGAAATATGGGATTATATCCATACTTTTATGAGTTAGCTAACCAAGTATTTATAGAATGTTTTTACTTGTAATCCTAATTGGAAGATGACATTTTTGTAATCATATATTAAGGATCCTTTGTAATTATACGTTATCTAGAATTGAATTTCAAGATCTCATGAGTGAGTTTAACTCATTATAGTGTCATTTTCCACTTCACTGCCATAATGGACAAATATACTTTCTTTTAGTGTGTTTCAACACTTTCCATTATTATAAGTCACTTGCCTTGTATACGATGTGCAAAATCTAGTAAATGGGGAATAGAGAGATTAGTGATAATAGGTAAGTGATAATTGCAGTAAAACAATCAAAATATAAACTTTTTTATTTGCGATTTGAGTTTTGAAGGGAAATAGATATTTCAAATATTAATGTGAATATATGATGGAAGATTTTGTTATGGATAATTGATTTGTAAATCACAGTTTTTTTTAATAAACCGAAGAACAATATAGAAACACTCAAATTCTTATAATACAAAAGTAAATATCAGAAAACTTTTATGCCCATAAGGTAAATGAAATAAATCTGTCTCTTCAAGTAACCTTAACTTATGACTCAAGTTATCTTGCATTGAATTATGAAAAAAATGCTAATATACAATAACAAACATGTTTTGATTAATTAGTGTTTGATTTAGTTGTTTGATTGCTTTAAAGGGCAAAGACAGTTTTGAGGTGTAATGGTATGAAATATAAAAAAAATGCTATAAATATTTTTCCTAATACATGTGTGCCTATTAACATTAAGGGTGGAAACAGATCAGGCCGCCTATCAGGGGCTTATTACTTGCCCTATAATAAGTCAGGCCAGACTTTTTTAGTAAACATGTCAGATTTAGGCTTCTCCAAAAACCTATTTAATCGAAATAGGTTAAACACATGCCTTTTAAAAAACCTATTAAATCTAACAGACCGACCTATGTAATGTTATTAAATTTTTATAAATTATTTTTATAACATGTACAAAAAAACAAAATAATAAAAAATTTATGTAAATCCAATAGGACTTAGAGATTAGACTATTTAATAATTGAATATTTAATTGATGAGACTTGGACTTAAGTACATAACTCAATTCATGTTAAATATTAGAACAATATCATATTTTACTATGATATTAAAAGATATTGTTTTGTATATTCTAACTTCAAAGACACCACAAATCCTAATTGCTAAGTACATAACCTTAATGATGAAAATAATTATGATAACAATGTAAACAAATTCACATTATTGCTATAATAATAATAATTTTTTCTAGTTTATATATAATGTGTAAAAAAAATTAGCTTAACAGACCTTTAAGCAGACTAATAGGTCAAACTAGACTTTTAAATAGGTCAGACCTAGGTTTTGAAAAAAAAATTAAACAGGTCAGACTCATGCTCCAATGTGCTATATAAGCTCGATCTGTTTAAGGCAAAGTCTGACTTGACCTAGCCTGTTTCCACCCCTAATTAACATCAATCATTTTCCTTTCCTAATTGTTCCTTCCATCAAGATAATAAGTTCTTATTTTGATCCAAATTCAACTAGTTAGATTAAATGGTCGTCATATATATATTGATTAGACCATATTTTGACCAGTTTTGACTGATGAGGTTCATGGTTTAATTGGTTAAACCACATGGTACAATCAGATTTTAACAACATTACCTTAAAGGTAAGGCTATTCCATTTAAAAAACTTGACTACATTGGTCTCATAAGTAATGTTGAGATGAATATGTGGAGATTTTGCATAACTCTACTCATCATTTTATCCTGATTTAGACTTAGTAGATGAACATTAGGTCCAAAGTACCAATAATGAACATTTGGAAATAATTTTATTCATCAAAATGCTGGTATTTCTTCCTCTGTCTATAAAGCTTATTATACACAAATTGGCTAATGAACAAAATTTCCAACATTCTTGAAACTCAATTGTTAGATGGTACATTAATGGGTACTTTCTCAGGATATTTTGCAAATTATACCCAAGATATTATTTTACAAAAAATTGATAAGGGGCAGCAATGGATAACTGTTTCAGATTAAGAGAGGAACAATTGTAAAGGAACAAAAATAGGGTTGTGGCTTGTTCATCCCACACTGATTTGTGGAAAATTGTTGTATCTCATTATAAAAGAAGTCTTCTTATATCACTGAAATTTGATTGCAAAGCAGAGATAAATGCACCTGCAAAATGGAGTTAAAACCAGTATAAACTTTCCTTTAAAATAGTGCACCTTAATGTATCTACCTACAATTAACCAGTAGTAATAAAAAATTATACTTGATTAATCAATATACAAACTTCTACATCAGTGGTTAGTTATGTTTGCTTATGGTTTAAATTGTGTAATTATTTAGTTAAAAAAAGTTAAACGATGAGTAGAAAAGGAAAATACGGTGAACCGTAAACCAAACTTAAGCTATGCCGCCAAGAAATGCTTTAACTAGAGCAGTTTAAAGCATTTCTTATCATCTGTCAAAAACAGTTGTATATGCAGAAAATATCCCTTTGTCTAATGTAATGCATATTTGACAATACATTCTATGTCAGCTACTTTGACCCTAATCAGAAGACATTGATTTAACAGTAATGAAACTTCTTCTACTTTTGTTGGTTAAGTCCAGTATTCCAATTACACATACCTCCAACTTTTCCATCAAAAACGCGATGATCGGCAGATAATGTCAAGTTCAACTTATTGACAACTGATGGCTTCTCAATTCCTAGCAAATAATAATTCTATGTCAAAACAACTTCAAATTTTAGTATTTAATGGGGTATTATGCAGTAACATCATAAATTTATATTATACCATCAGTTCCAATTACTGGTTCCACGACCTTGTTGCCTCTTCCTACAGCAAGAATGCAAGCCTGCAGCATATGATAATCGAAGCCAATAAGGGTTTTGCTACTAGAAATGGAAAAAATATATAAGTGCACATCATTTCTTCTCTTGAGAATATAAAAAGTATGTTTTCCAATAACTGTTCACTACATTTGGCTCCTTCATTTGTTAGCATTTGCGATAAAAGAACCGGAGAACAAAAGGAGCAAAATACTTTGAAAATCTTGATGTCAACAAGGGATACACAATTTGAGTAACCATTCCCATAAAATAATAAACCAGGTTTCCTTCTGGTAAACCAGAAGGCCATTGAAAATTTCCGGGGTTTCCATTCTTTTTTACCCCCTTTCCCTCTCCCCCTAAACAAATCACATTTAGAATTACTAGTCCTTGGTTCACTGATGGTTTCTTTCATCATTGCCACAGTATTAATTAGAGTACCGAAAATGGAATTTTCCTTTGTCTTAAACAAACAAAATAGGGGATATGTAAGAAGAATAGAAATAGTTTCTTGAAGGGTCTGCAGCTAGGGTGACTAGTAGTCTAATACGAATTAAATATCTGTAAATCTTAAATCTCTAGTTAACCTTCTTTCTTATAATGAAAATCATATTATGTAACCATCATCATTGGTTCGCAACGATAGTTTGATTCTTTGTTGCTTTAGATAATAGATTAGAAAACATAGAATTTGGTTATTCATCTTTACAAAAAGAATAAAATATTGGGAGGAAGTAAAAGAACAACGTTAATAAACACAAACATTCTAAAAATATGTGAAATAATTTTCTAGAAACTTATTTATTAAGTAAAGTTATGTATCTATTTATGGGTGAGTGACTACTGATTGAAATTAGTAAGAATTAGATTCACAATCTACTTGACTATTTCGACCATATACTTAATAAAATTTATATTGCATGCAGTTTTAACTCTAACATAAGGCTAGCGAATTAGATGCTGTAAGAGCAAGTATGCATGCAACTATGTGTGTGTGCATGAGAGAGAAAGAGAGAGAATAGAACCTGTGGGGGGTTTATAATAGCACAAAATTTGTCCACAGGAAACATTCCTAAGTTTGAAATGCTGCAATTAAGGCATTTTACAAGATTCACAGTCATTGCTTTTGGCATAGCATAATAAAGCTTTATTAAAATAAAGATGAATGGGTAGTTTCCAACCTTGCATGACAAAATATGTAGTTAACTCACCTAAAAGTCCCTCCTTGGAACTCATGTGGAGCCAACTTGCCTGCACGCGCCTTAGCAGCTAGTTCCTTGATCTGAAGTACCAGAAAACCATCAACGTTGTTCAAGAAGAAAACAAAACAAGGACATTTCTAATATTTGATTAATTCATGAGAAGTCAAAAGAAAGGGATTAACCAAAAACCCGAATAAATGACTTTATATTACCTCTGAGGAGATAGCAGATATTGTCTTGAGATCGGCATTTTTTATTATTGGAGTCATCAAGCCCTATAGCCACACAAAAGGTTTGAGTGCTTTGTAAAATAATACTAACAATTTAACACCACCAATTACCTTTTCAGTGGCAACTGCTATTGATATGTCAACAGAATCACTTAAAATGACCTCACCCTTCTCAGCATTCCAATATGCTGCCATAATGCAAATTGGATTTAGCATTAGAAAGTCCTATGCAGAATAGTCGAAGCCTTAACCCCACTAAGTGGGGAAATTGATTGAGAAAAAAGAGAAAATTATTTACCGTTTGCTTCTGGGACATTTCTGAGAGCGGCTGCTACAACTTTGATAATAATGTCATTCACTGAAACCTTAACGTCATACTGCTCTGCAATCAAGGGGAAGAATGAAGAATATATTGGATTAAAAATGCACTATTGTCAAGAGATATTTAGTTTACAAGTCCATACCTTTAAGATCTTTTCTAAGGAAAAGAAGAGGATCCAGTATAACATCTGGTACATGCCAATGAAAAATTATATTAATTAATCAGTGCATATTGATTAGTTTGGATAAATGTTTATATGCAGGGGGCATTAGGGAATACAAACCTGATGATAAGTATAAGTGTGGTGTATTTTGTTTTGATTCCAATAACCTCTTGGCAATCACCTGCGTCACAGTCAAATTGTTTTACAGACAAGTCATCATATATCAGTATAAGTGTGGTGTAGGAGGAAGAAGAGTTGAAATTTAACCCTTCATTAGTTGTCAAACTTCCTGAGTAATCATGTAGTTGAGAGTTGAGACATAAATAGCACGAATACGAAATCCAAAATCAAAATAAAAAATGAGCTCAACACACTAGATAGAGGTCATCGAAAGACAAATATTTCCCCAAAATGTTCAAGTACTTAACTCCTAACAAAAGACACCAAACAGTGGCTGTATAGAGCCCCTTATTTAGAAATTACTTTCATTACAATGCAACATGCTCCCTGAAAGAATTGAAGAACCAGAATTGTCTTTAACTCAAAATTCAATGAACCTACCTTGCGAATTTGACTATTAGGAAAATCTTCATAAGCATCTAACTGCTTGTTAGACTTTGACTCTTGTGATGCCGCAACTTGTTGATGAGATGCCTTGTCTTTAGAAGCAGGTTTTTGAGACAATTTTCTTGACTTAATTGCAGAAAGAACATCCCCTTTAAGTAAGGTTCCAAGAGAACCAGATGCATTCAATGTTGAAGCATCCAATCCATATTCTGTAATTAGCAACTTAGCAGCTGGACTGATCCTTGTTGTATTGCTTTTTTGTACTTTGACCTCACTTTTAGTCTCACTTTGAGTAGCCTTCTCCGGTTGGGTTGTCAAACTGGTGCCTATATTACTCTTTACGGCTTCAATATCATTTGCATCTTCAACCTTGAACAGCAGCAGACAGCATAAGTATTTTCATGACACAAGCAAATAGCACTTTGGTAAACCAACCAAGAAGTAGATATGCTATCGCCAAACATTTGATAGTTTGTGTTTCAAAAATAAGATAAATCATTAAGCCTCGTCCTTCACCTAACACAGTTCACAATGCATTGCCAAAAGAAGTCACCAAATCATTGAAGCATTTTCACACTTACTGTTATCGCAATAGCTTGTCCAACAGCCACCTCTTTTGAACCTTCTGGAACAAGTATCTTGGCCAGGTACCTAGCACCCACGTTAAGCCCAGCAGAAACAATAATTACATATGCAACAAAGAAGAGTGTACAAAACAAGCAGAATGTTTACAGTGACTGGCTTTCAGTATAGGGAAAGACTATATTACCCCTCTTCAAGAGTTTCAAATTCAAGGGTAGCTTTGTCTGTCTCTATCTCACATAATATGTCACCCACTTCAATCTATCAGATAAAGTAGATTTTAATGCATAGCAAACAAAAAAGGATGTCAATGAGAATTTGCATCCCCATAAAATATTTAATTTTTTTATAAAAAAAGTGATTATCATCCAAAACCTTAAATTAAAACATAACTAACCTTGTCTCCTTCTTTTTTCCTCCATTTAACGATGTTTCCTTGATTCTGTATGGAAAATAGTTGAAACCTAATGCTTCCATAAAAGGAAAGAAAATTCATGTTGCAAATGGGAACAAAGAGTACAGAGCATCAAAGTGTTCTCACCATTGTCGGGGACAAAGCTGGCATTTCAAGAAGGATATGGGGTGGAAGTTCTGAAGCATTTATCTTAGTAGAAGTTGATTCTGGTTTTGTATCCTCATCTGTCACATTCTGACCAGTTGGTTCTTTTTCTTTAACCCCGGTCTCGCCCCCCACAGAAGCAGGAACATTTTGAATGTCATTTGAATCCTCAACCTTATCAAGGTCCACAGTTAGAAGTTACACTAATAAAAAATAAAATACAGTGAAATACAAATTAATAGTTTTACATTAACCAAGTAATGTACCCAAAAAAAATCAACTAGCTAACCATTACATGAAGAGAAAAATTGTGTTTCAAGAATTTATGATCTACCCAAATCACAACACCTAAACTGTAGATTTTCTAGAGGGTCGTCAGAAACTGAAAACCGAAATAAATTTCCTGTGTCTAATTTTGTTAGTAAACTTCAGAAAAGTTTATGTTGTGTCAGCCACTAATAGTGTCTACTTGTGTGTATATAATGTTTGCCCACAATTAAGACGTAACTTTCATTAAATTGGCGCAGACAAAAAGTTAAAACAAGTCACATTTCAGATCTCTGGAGGCAAAGGGTAACTTGAGAGATGTGAATTTAGCTCTTAGAAACCCGAAAGGGAAAAATAAGGACATACAAGGAAAACAGCTGTTAAAGTCAATATCATTAAAAGAATATAAAAGAAATTAAATGGGACAAAAGAAGGCTTTTAGAAAAGTAAAACTAAGCACTTGTCTGTAAAATCAAAAACTACTTTCACTTTAAAGTAAATTTTGCAATGGTTTGCACAACAAAATGATGAAAGAATCAAAACTTAATGAAGGCTCACTGTTATTGCAATTGGTTGTCCAACAGGTATGTCCTTTGAACCTTCAGGTACCAATATCTTAGCCAGATACCTGCAAAAAATCATCCAATTACCTCAAAAAATTAATTATATACTAAAATTTGCATGTATTATATATCTATGCTCTAGGGTCAAAATCAGTGAAATATATTGAATCAAAATTAATAGAGGGCTAAAATAGGAAATCATAAAAAATTGAAATGAGAAAAATTCAAAGAAAATCAATTCCGACAGATAACTGGAACAAGTAAGAACACGACAAAGAGGAAAAACAATGAATGACTACAGCAACTCTTGGGAGATTTCCTACATATTCATTATTGAGTGCTAACTGAGTATTGCTGTTGACAGCATTAAAATTATTCTTGGGATTTTATCTTAATAATGCGAAGTTTTAAGTCGTCCGACCCAGGGTTGGAGCACCAAGTAATCTAGAGTTTTGATCTTTCCCCCTTCTCTTATGCTAGTTTCAGTTCATGCAGTATAACTATCAGCAAAAGGTAGGGCAAAGGTAATGCCATGTTTATGATCCAATAGGCTTTAACTGAGAGCATGTTAAAAACTTAAAATTATTAAAAGAGTAAAGACCTATTTTGGTCACTAAAAATTTCTGCGTGTAACAATTTGGTCCCTAGAAAATTGAAGAACCCAAAATGGTCCTAAAAATAACAAATATGGGTCAAATTAGTCTTTTTTAGCATTTTTATAACCCCTAATAGGGACATTTTAACTCACATTCATGATCTTTGAGTACTAGTTTGGACTTTTACTTTTTTTCAGGGATCAAATGATACTTGGAAACTTATAAGGGTCAAGATGGGTATTCACTCTTATTAAAAATATCATCTGGCCTTTTACTTAGAAACTTAAGATCTTAGGTTGAGTGGTTCCTCTGCAACAAACCTATAAGAATTAACTGCTACAGTTAATTGCTTATTAAGTATCATTAGGCTAAAATTAAAATGTACTTGATAGATATTTGTTTATTTTTTGGAATAAATATAAGGCTTAATGTCCAATCAATTGGCCAACTTATGCATAGAACTCAATTATGTATTAACTGTACTGTTATATATAATGTCTAACAAAGCTTAACACATACACCTACTTATGTATAAAACTACATTTAGGCCACAGCATGCATATATACTTTTAGTGCACACTCGTGTATTATTTTTTTCCACCATTTCAATAGTTTCAATGAACCATAATAATAGGTTAACTCACATTTTACTTTTTATCTTCTTGTGTTTTAAACCTTAAAATAACAAATATTTCATCATAGTTGTTCTGCAAAAAGCATTATGTTTCTAACTTAAATTTAAGAATCCTTCACCTCCAATTTAAATTGAATCAAGCTAACAAACATTATTTGAGTCAAATTCCACCTTGAGTTCACACTTCTGATAAAATTGTAATCAAATGAATATATATGTGGGTGAGGCTATTGGTACTTCCAAATGCTTATTTACACTCCTCATTGAACAATCACAATTTTGTAAAATAAAAAATTGATTAATAGAGACCGTATATATATGTGTGTGTGTGTATATATTAAAGTGTGAGAAATGAGATTCAGTTCAATCCAATTGTTCCCCAGTTTAATTTCTTACGAAGATACTCACATATTTCCTATGACCTTTTATTTAGAAAACCTTCGCTTCTGGTCTCTCAGGAAGTGTTCACAAACCATAAGATTTGTTACTTACCGCCAAAAAGAAGTGGAACAAAAAAACTAATTTTCTATATGAAAAAATTATAGTGTATGCAGTTCAACGTACAGTTTATCAAAAATTTAGGAAGAAACAATTAAATAGAAGAAATAGAAAATTACCCCTCTTCAAGACTTTCAAATTCAAGGGTAGCTTTGTCAGTTTCAATTTCACACAGTACATCACCCACTTCTATCTGTCAGATTAATCAGTAACAAGGAGAAAATAATTAACAAATTAAAAAGAAGTCAAACTCCAAAGTGAAAGCATCAAAGCGAAGAACGCTCTATGTTAACTGACCTTATCTCCTTCTTTCTTCCTCCACTTTGCAATGTTACCTTGGGTCTGAAAAAATGATAAGAGATCAACAACACTCCATGAACGCCCTAAAAAGGACAGTGACAAAATGAAAAAAACCTATTTGGTCCCAAAGCTCACCATTGTAGGAGATAAAGCTGGCATCCCAAGGACCTCATGTGGAGAGTCTACCGAAAGGGGAACAAAATTATCAAAATATAACCAGATGCACATGACTTATAAAAATATGCAGATTATGCCCTTTAAACACCATGTTTTAAAAGTAATTAAAATTGCATATAGACACAGTATTGAAATCCATTTGTAAAAAATAAGGTAGATCAATGGCAAATAGAAGAAAGAAGCTAGTCCTTCATACAATAGCACGAGTTACAGCGAAAGCTGCAAAAACAATATTACATATTTGCATTGAACAAATTTCGAAGGACTACAATTAAGACAGAATAGAATCATTAAACAACATTATAAAATAATTTCATTTTAACGAGCAGCTTTGTTGGGTTAGAAGTTAGACTGCATCCAAAGCTGAAATTCATTATTACCAAAGGGGTGGAAAAAATTTGCACAGGTTTCCTAAGACTTATCTTTTAAGGGCCTTGTAAGATCCCTACTCAAGATAAGCAAATAGATATTAAAAACACTTAAACAGCTGGACCAAGAAGCAGAAAATTAAAAACCAAACAAACCCTTAATAACTGGACACCCAAGTCACCAATACCTGCTTCAAATAACTGCTACCATGTCATAATGATCAGAAGTGCTACAGTGATGCGAACAGTTCCCATTGCACCGAAGGCTTTTATTTGTATAGACAAACACATAATCATATCCCTTGATTTTACTACCCATAAGTTTCCCAAATATAGTAATATTTAATTTATTAGATATTCAAGTATAAATGAAAAAGGCATCACGCTACCTCTTACTCTTAGGACTTTTTAATGGGTAGTATACATGTTATGACACAAAAAAGTAATTAAAATCCAACATAAAGGTAACATTGTCTCTCACTGAAGAACGGATATAGCATAATCCACACGAAATCTCCAGAATAGGAGCCTCTGTAGTCAGAGTCAGAGGTGAGAAAATATAGATCGTTTTAAGAGAGGCGTACAAGAATGTTAAGTGAAGAGTGAAGCAACAAAAGTTAGGGTGAACACACCAAAGTAAAACCTTAAAAAATAAGAAATTTTCTGGAACTAAGAAAATAAAACAGTGTGTACCTGCAGAAGATAAGTATCTGACATCAATCCACTGAAAAAAAATATTGACCATTGTTAGAAAATATAATAGATACGATTAGAAGTTTTTTGTTCATTTAAATACTGACCTTTGATTTCAAAGAACTATCACAAACTCCAGTGAGCCTTGATAAAGATGCAGGCCTGATAAATTCGACATTAGTGAACAGCCAAGATAACAATGTAGAAGAAATGTTAACTGAAGAGAAAGAAGCGAGATTGGCAAAACAAATCCATGGACGTAATGGCAATCCTCTGTCAGTCCATAAATTAAACAGGCTGGAGCGAGTATTGAGTATCAGAGCTGGCCCATGCATTGAAATTTGATTGGACCAACTGATGTTGGATTAAGTTCGCACTTGAGGTGATGATTATATTTTGTTTCATATAACACTATTATTGCAGAGGTTCAAGCCAGGTAGTTTGGTTTTAACGAGAAAGAAGCTGGTAATCTGATTCACAACTGTGATTGGGTGATCAAAAGGGAGACAACTTCTACCCTAATAATCATAATACGATATTACCAATAACTGTTTTCTTATTTTAAGCTAAAAATACCTGTATTCAAAGTTCAAACTAATCCCATAAATAAGATTTGAAAACAAAAATCTAAATTGAAGTTAATAAGAAAAAATGCAGGTTAATGGATGCAGACCTTAGATTTCCACCACCACCCACAGAAAAAATCCTGGAATTAGAAGTTCTGCACCAAGAAGATAGCCAATATTGATATATTAGAACCTCGGAAGCAAAGTTATAAGAAGGGATAAAAGGCACTAAAGCAGCATCATAATAAATGAGATTCTATGAAAGTTAAAAGGCTAACAATATTTCAAAAGTAATAAATCCGATATGACATTAGAAATAAGGGATGGCACCAAATGGAACCTTGTATGGTATTTCTCCCGATATGGACCAGATACAAAAATGAAAGTAAACATGACAGGCAGAATGCCAACACTAAGTAACTGCTTGCACCATTTTAGTTTAGTGTTCAGTTCACCTAATAGAAGCATGACAATTTGTGCAAGGTAAACAATCTTAAACATTACTCAGTAAAAAAGATCAAGATTAAACAATATCCATGTATATAAATATGAAATCAACATCAAATCCTTTTCCTTTCACCACTCCAAAGACCATATTAATATTTATTATTACCATAGATATCCACTGACTTGCTTACTGGAATGAAGCCTGAACACAACAAGTACATTTGTTTGGATAAACAATTCAAATAACTGCTGGCACGTTTGAAGAGTGCACATGCAGATTTGGAACAACTTACAAGACTACATATTTTCTACATTAGTTAGATCCCAACAATTTATATCAAACACATGAAACATTTTCAATAAGAACTCAAAAGTTGACCCTTGATGCAATGCTGTAGTTATTTGGACTATGGCTCAACCATGCATCATCACACTAGTCTTAACTCTTAACCCTATGATCCACATCTTTTATTGCTCGACTATAAGCACTATGAACCATGTGCAGACCATTTCACGGGATCTCTCTTGGCCAACGTATTTCAGGCCATTTCCAAATCAATAAAAACCATGTGCAGACCCTTTTGCTTCCTCAAATACCTCTAGACCAATTTTTTTATAAGATATATTGCTTCCATGATTGACCTGGCTAGCATAAACCTGAATTGGTTCTATGAAATGTTAGTATCGTATATTAATCTCCATTCAGTTACCGCTTCTCATAGTTTTATAGCTTGACTCGTGAGCTCAAACCCACATAGTCGATAAAAGCATGTATATCTCCCTTGTTATCATAAATAAGAGTCAAATTGTCTCTCCTTCTCCGCAAAACTCAGCTCACTTAGTCTACTAGACATGAAGCATAACTCACTTAGCTTAAAGCCCGATATATTAAGCTAAATAGGTTTTTTTAAGAAGCTTTAGAGTTTAGCCTGACCTATTATGAAAAGAACCTGACCTAACCCGTTATAGCCCAGGTAATAAAATAGGTCATTACAGTCGATCTGGTCTGTTTCCACCCTTAGGCATGATTCAAACCCGAAAAAGTGTTTCGCTTCTATTTCCGCTTGAGAAAAAATATCAGCCTACAAAAATCATCCCCACCACCCAAAAGCACTTCATTTTTTTCAACACAAAAAAGAAGATAATTAATAACAACATGAACACAGAGGTTAAAAAGTGGAACAACCCCAAATCCTATTTAAAGAAAAGAAAACAACCCATAAGCTGAAAACAAAGAACCATAGTATTAAGAAAACCAAAAGCAATGGAAGATCACAAAAAATCTAAACTTTACAAGAAAATGATCAACAAAACAGGAGAGAGAAAGAGAGGGGTACCTAGAAATGAATCTGGTGGAGAAGGTAGAAGAGAGAAGGCGAAGGGAACGAGAAATATTGAGAGGGTAACGAAGGCGTGAAAGTGCCATTGATATCAATTCAGAATCTCGATTCTGAAATGTCTGCGTAAGTTTCTTTTACTTTGTTTCTCTTCTAATATGGTTCTTGTGAAATTTTGAATGATTGTTACTTCTCTTTTTCTTTTCTTTTTCTTTCATCATTACATTACTTGTCTATTTTCTTTATATGTGAATAAATATAAATAATGTTAACTTATATTATATTTGTTTATGGCTTGAAATATTTGAATAAGCATGGGTCATGCTTGTTATAGAACTCTAGTCCAAGAAAAAAAGAAATAAAAAGGTATAGAATGTACTATTATTTACTTATAAATTCATGCAATATTGTCTCCTAATTTGCATCGTCTTGATTGTGCATTGGAAAACTCAAAACATAAACAACACATGCTTCTAATGTTAACTGAAAGTTGTATCCTCAACTCAAGTCTAAAAAGTGTACTTAATTAACTTACATTTTATGAAATTTTTACTGAATACCTACCATTTTTTCAGGAGACAATCATTAATTAATAAGGTGAGCTAACTCAAGACGGGGCAAGTGAGCATGGTAACAATGGATGAAGGCTATATAAAAGGACACGGAAGTGCATTAAAAAAGAAGTAGACCAAAGAGGAGTTGCTAACAAGGATAATTGGTTTTTTGGTTTAGACCTTAGATAAGAGTGCATATATGTTTTTTAATATTTGTCTCATTTAATAAGAAATCATAATATTTTGTACAGATTTATGAAGTTTTTAGGATCAATTTTGTGTCCTTCTAGCAACAACTTTATAGATAATTGGATTTATAAATTTTTAGTAACAACTTAGTATCTTTTAATATTAGTGTTTTGTATGGATGAGAAGGTAGTAATAAAAGTTATTTATACACGTTCTTGATGAAACTATGATGCAACATTATAGTGTGGTGTTATAGTAATATTGATCCTTCTTAACAAATGAGAAATATTACAAAAAAGAAAGACATATTGCATTATATAGTTCTTCTAGATTTATTAATTTGTACATGTCTATGTGCTGATAAAGTAAGAAATATTATAAAAATTCCTCTTTAATAAAGGAGAAACACAATGATTTTCATTCTTCAGATGAATTCTATGTTAGGTGCATACCTGAGAATTTTTTTAAAGAATTGTGTGAGCAATATATTGACTGTAATTCTTTTAAATATGATTAAAATTAAGTGACAAAATGGTAATTTTTGTCAAAATATTTTATTAAATGATATCTCATATGCACATGATATAATTATTTAATGGTCAACTAATGAAATGAATTGTTAATCTAATGTGCATGTATAATTTAATGATGATTTGTGTAAGTGTAAAAAAGGGAATAATAGTTGCGTAATTTCATTAAAACTCATGAGAAGTTTATATAATTTACCCTGATTAAAATAAAATAAATGAAATTTAACCCAACATCCAACCTTCACTACATTGAATATTTAGGAATACATTATCTAAAACAAACAAAAGAATAAGGAAGTTAGCATAAGCCAAATGACTAATCAAACTGGTAAGACAAAAGGAAATATAAAAAGGAGTGGATATATAAGTGTATCTAACAATTTGATCCAAAAAAAATTAAATATTCAAATTAATAATCAAGTATCTTTTGAATGTAAATTAAAATAGTCATTCTCAACGGTAATAAAAATGCTAAAAATTATTAATTGGACACACATTTAATATATTTTTTAAATAATTTTAAATTTTGCTGGGACTAACAGACAAGGTTTTTTAAAAGACCAAAATAGGTCTATAAAAAGCACAAACGTCAACCAAATTGTGGTCCAAGTAACTTGCTTTCCCACAATCTTTTTATAGTATCTCAAACATCACTATAAAGTATAAACAACTGGAAATTAAGTGGCCTTTATTTCGTAATTTTGGATAACAAATGACTTTAATTTTATTTTAAAATAAAAATAAATAATTATTTAGTAATTTTGGAGCAATAAAGGAAAAACTTCATGTATCTCATTAGTTCTACTCACCATGCTATGGTTGATATGGAAGCGATATATCCTAGTCATTATGAGACTCAAAAGTTATTCTGATGCGTACAACGGACAAGGCCTTGTGATGAGTTCATTGTTTTGAATGTGGATGAGAGTTCTTTGGAAAACTTTGGTAAAGCTGGGGTACTTGGATTGAATACAGATTCTTTCCTGTACTGGAGGGTCTAGTACAGACAGAGATGCTGACATGTGGAGTTTGAAGATGTTTAATGGTGCAAATTTCAAGTTTTTTCAATTAATTTTTTTTCTTCTAATCTTCAAATGAATCTGGACCTCACATTTAAGTACTGGACTATCCAGTACTGGAGAGGATCTCAACCCACTTGGATATTAGTGGTTTCGCGGGATCAATAATTGGAATATCAAACAATTAATTGGACTTTGAGTTAATTGCGAAGCTCATGCCTTTGTACTATGGACTTCAGTTGGTTTGGAATTTGGGTTACATGAATGTCACTTGTTAAAGCGACTCACTTGATGCAATATCATTGGTTAAATGTTATCATCCTCATCATCACTATCATCGTATATGTTAAGCATCAAGACTTGATGAATAGATAGTAGGAGTTGTCTATCTATCACAAATGAACCCTAAGGTTATACATCTATCAAGCATCTTAACCTTACAATATAGACTAGACATTTATCATGCATTGAGTATCTTAATAACTTCTTACTAAATTAAACAAGGGTATAATGGGTTACAATATATCCACTAACTATGGTAACTTTTCTATATCAACTTATAGTTTCACTTGAACCTATCATAAGAAGTTAAGAATCATGCATAGATAACAAGGACTTACTTTTTTTTGCTAAGCAAAAAATGCAATAAAATACCCTTGGTCACATTGTTAGTTGAAAACTAATTAATTTGTATTAAAAAACTGTAGTACATGGACACTTCAACCGTTAAACAAATAATTGAATTCATGTTTACACTAAATAAAATAATTGCCACAGTTGGAAATCTAAAGGTTGCTCATCCATATTCAATAAGCAACCCTATTTCCTAAGCAACCCTATTTCCTGTTATGGGACATGAATTACATGTCCCGAACGATAGCTTATTCCCGGACTTACCAAGCTAATGATATATTGTTACACAAATAAAAAAATTAAAAACAAAAGGTAATAAAAAGTAACAATTTGATTAACTTGAGATGGAATATGAGACACCGTTCGAGACATGTGACTAATATGTAATAGGAAAATCAGAATCGTAAAGCAAACATTTTATTTTTGATAGTTGATACTTTGTTCCTCTCCTTACAAAAGGCTTGGAATAGTGGAACACACACAAATTAAACTAACAAGACAAGTACATTCACTAAATAATCCAACCCTTTTGAAGAAATCTTAAGCAAGTTACTTAGTTGTTTATTTAAGTAGGAATAGCAAGACAAGGAAAGTACATTCACTAAATAATCCAACCCTTTTCGAGAAATCTTAAGCAAGTTACTTAGTTGTTTATTTTAATAGGAATAGCTTGTAGTGGTTGATCCAAATTCATATCCTTTGGGTTCATATCATTTTCAAGTTTCCAATCAAAAGTGTTAATCAAAGATCCCAACATCGAATGCAACATCCTAATAGCCAATGGAGAGCCGGGACAAATTCTTCGTCCACTTCCAAATGGTGTGAGCTGAAAATTTTGGCCTTTAACATCAATTGTTGACCCTATAAACCTTTGAGGTGAAAATGAATTTGCATTTTCCCAAAAGTTAGGGTTTCTACCAATAGCCCACTCATTGATTAGGACTCGTGCACCCTTTGGAACAGTGTAACCAGATATTTGAACATCTACCTTTGCTTTTCGAGGGAGTAAGAGTGGAGCTGGAGGGTACTTTCTTAATGTCTCTTTTATTATTGCTTGTAAATAAGGGAGTCTAGCAATATCAGATTCCTCAATAGGGTTACCTATTCCAATGGTTTGTTCCAACTCTTTCTTAGCTTTTGTCATAATCGCAGGGTTGTGAACTAGTTCAGTCATTGCCCTTTCTAAAGCATATGCAGTTGTATCCGTTCCAGCAACAAGTAGATCCTGTTAAAATTAATCATATTCACCAAGTGAGAAAATACAACAATTTCATCATTATGCTACATGTAGAATATATTTTTCTCATTTATAAACTATGAGGTAATAATTTGTTAAGATTATACATAGTTTATAAATTATGTTTTATGTTTTAGTTTCAACTGAATATATATTAATCTATTTTGTTTAGGTAAGGTGGAAAAATATTTTTTTTACATAGTAAATTATAGAAAATGTTATGAGGTTATTTGTTTATGTTATGATTATTTTGGTTGTTTTTTACACTATTTTTAAATATACATTTTCTTAATATCCATCATATATATTTTTAATATAAATTTTTTAATTTTTAATATTGCATAACAAAGGCTAAACAATATATTAAAATAAAATACAATATAAAGATCAATATTAATTTTAAAAACAACATGACACACAAGAAATTAATATGAGGTTGTCTTTTTTCTGTAGTGATTATTTTGGTTGTTTTTACATATTGTTTATCATCATATATGTATTTTACTCAAAGACATGCATTTATTAAAGGGGAGGATCCACTTACTCCAAGAGTAAGTGAAACAAACCTATTCCACATCATGATCATTCATTCTTGGAAAATCTAATGGTTTGAATTGGTTAGTACATCTAAACCATTGGATTTTCCAAAATTGGATGGCTAAGATGTGAAGTAAGTCTTTTCCACTTACTCTTGGAGTAAGTGGATCCTTCCCTTTATTAAATATGCATTTTTTATATCTTCATAATATTTTGTAACTTTTATTACTTCGTTACAAAAAGGCAAAAAAAATTAAAATAAAAGAGAATATAAAAATCAATATCAATATTTAAAAACAACATGACACATATTTGTAATAAGGAGTTTGGTGGAAGAGTAAATGAGAATAAAGATAACCTTGAAAGTAATGGTAAAATGGGAATTGACATTTCAATAGAAAAAATAAGTCAACTTTAAAATAAATAACTCGGATGAGCTTCCATTTTTGGCTTCTTTTCCCACAAAAATAAGGTGAGTTTATAATATAGATAGGTTAACAAACATACTTATGCCTCAACTTTAAGCTTATTTTTCAAAAAATAATCAAAACCTATAAACTTTCATCCATACCAAAAGATGTATTATCTCTCATAACTCGATCAAGGGCTAAATCATGAGGGCATCACATATATAACATAATAATATACTTTGTGACAAATAGGACAAATAAAAACAAAGCAAGAAAAGGAATTACCAGCAAGAAATGTCTAATCTTTTTTTTGTCCATCATTTGGCTATTCTGTTCAGAAACATTGAGGAGGGTATCTAACATGTCATTGTTTGTAACATAATGTTTCTCTTCCCTTAACTTTATTCGTTTGTTGATCAAGTTATCCAGGATTTGGAAGAACTTGGTAAGGTAAGAAGTTGTGCGTCTTTTTAGGCCTTGTGGGTCAAATATCTTGAACACTGGGAATAAATCAACCAAGTTTGGTGTTCCAGTTAATTTCAAAAGAGTTGCCACTAGATCCTTATACTCATCATCATTACTCACATTTTGAACAAAATCCTCAGAAACAAAAGTGTATGATAAGAAATTAATGCAAGTCTTGAAAGCTGCTATTCCAACATTCACTGCTTCACCACTTAAGCTAATTTGATGCATATCATTGAGTAGTTGTTGAAGTTTCTTGCGCCTAAGGTCTTGGCTTGCATCAAGAGTCTTGCTTGCAAATAATTCATTGTTGCATATTTTCCTTAGGTCTCTCCAAAGTGGTGAAACTGGGAGGAAAGGTAAGCTAAGAAGATCATGGTTAAGAGATGTTACAACTTGAGGAATTGTTCGATCTGAGAATAAGATATCATGTGTTTGGAGAACCTCTTTTGCCATGTCTGGTGAAGAGATTATTACACTTGTTGAATGACCTACTTTGAAACACATTATTGGGCCATAGACATTAGCAAGTTTGGCCATTGTTTGTTGTGGTTTCTTCCAAAATTCATGAAGGTTTCCCAAAATAGTAACAAGGGATGGTCCTGGTGGAAGATTGTGGTTTCCCTTATTGGAAAATGAACGTAGAACTTGTATGACAGTGCATGTGAACAGGAGTAGCAATATACTACTTATTAGAGAATCCATATCTATATATAGTCTGCATAAACATGAAAAAAATGCATAGTTAATAAGAGAACTTGCGCAAGTGTAATGCTCAAAAGCCAAGAAATTGTAACAATCTCATACTCATGGAGTGGCTGTGCTAACTCAACTTAAAAGCCAATAATTCAAAAAGTGAGTGATAATAGAGCCTTATAAGGATTATATTTGGTCATAAACCAAAGCACAAATCATGCATGCTATCTGCATGGTGAAGTTTACACTTTTTTTATTATGTGTGTGTTTTATCATCCAAATTGGGTTAGTTTTATTATCATCTTATTAATTATATGATGGCGTCTAAATCACCCCAAAAGCTATTTCTAACAGATGGGGCTCAACCCTAATAAGGACTATATTTGATAAATACTTATATAATGATTTGGAAACCGTCTCTTCGTTTGTAACGCTAAAGATGCATCATCTATCATCTACACGTATTGGATAGGAGTCTCTTGCACTGAGCAACCTTTTTAATGCTTACATGAATAATAATACTAGAACAAGTATGGGTGGTAGGAGGTGCTTTTGGCTGGTTTTTTCGTTGTGGATTTTGCTTATTTTTGTGGTATTTTCCCACTTGAGAGGATTGTTCTCAAGGTATTTTATCTCTTACATAAATTCATTTTCTTTATAGAAAAAAACAAGTATAGAGGAATACATACCTTGTTGAAGTTGAAGAAAAGTGTTTCTTTACTTAGTTCACTTTCTTGCTAGCAATGGAAAGAAAGTTATGGAGTTGAGGAAATAAGCTAGAACGGTTTAGGGTTTTTATACTAAGAAGTGGGTGAGGGTCGTAGTACCTATACTATTATATTTATTTATATATTATTTTTCGAGTTTCTTAGGAGCAACCAGTACACGAGCAAGAATCATCTGTCCCAAAAAAAATTGTTTCTATGTCTCAAACTAATTACGTTGTACAAAGTCATATAAAAAAATTATTTTCTGTGTTTTAATTAGGTGGCAATTTTTACAAAAATATAGTACATATGATGTACATTTCTAATTACACTTGAACTTATTATAATGAGTCTAAAATAAGTTAGAGTTTATTATTTTGACCAAGGAGAACAGGAGCCCTTTGGTGTGCATTATTTGTTGTTTTGATGATATATCACTTCTTAAAAATATTCATATTTAATAGTGCCGTGTTTAGTATTATTGGGGACACAAATCACTAAAACATGTCTCATTTCCTGTCCCGGACCAATTAAATATTTAATTTTTGTTACTTTTTATTTTTAATTTTTTTATTTTATTCATGTAGCAACATTGTGATTTGCCTGATACATGGAGTAGGACAAGAAGTGGGACGGGTGATCCTTGTCCGCATTATTAGTAGTTAGTTTTGGGACAAAAATCTTTTATGGTTAATCATATCTTCAAGTTTGTTTCGAAACAATCAAAATATATCATGTCGGTTAAAAAAGTTTAATATTCATAATTTTTTCTATTTTTTTATTTCATTTTGATTGATTTAGAATAGACTTTAGGACATACTTGAGGACTATACATCCTTTTAGATAGTTTTTATGATATATCACTTAAATGATCATCATCTTGGAAAGATACCTATGAAATAATAGAGTTCATCATCTTGGAAACATACCTATGAAATAGAGGTTATCACATGTTAAATGTCTTGTATTTTCTTTATATATCTACATATTATAAGCTAGTTAAACTCCATTCAATCTATCCTATCTTTACACACACCATATGCTACCATGTGGATCATATTTCTCCAACCATTTAGTTTGTTTTTTATTTGGTGTCCTTCTTATGGGTGATGATTCCATAATTATTCTTTGTATTCACACTTATAGTTTATGTGAGACAAGAGAAAAAATATTGTTGGTGACAAAGTTCGATCTTGATCTATCTCAAATATTTAATGCATTTATATTATTAAAAAATGTAACTCAATATCTCTAATTAAGTTAGAACAAATCTTCACCATTTAATGACACCTTTGATGGTGATGAACCCGTAAATTTTAAGTTAGAGTAGTGACCCATATATAAATAAATAACATTAAGTAGAAATATTGGAACTGATTTGTATTAAATTTATGGATATGCAGTATTTATAATTAATGCTAAATATATACTTTGGCTTAAACTAAATGTGTTAGATCTTAATTAAGTAAAACAAAGCTATATTTCATTTGGGATAGTAGTACCTTTTTTAAATTTTAAAACCAAAAAATCATTTTTTATTTTATAATTTTAATTTTCTCAAACTTATAATTTCTTCGACATAATCACTATAATCATACCCACTATTTCCTCAAACTTGTAAAAAATATAGTGCAATTATTAAAGACAATAAAATATTTCCTCCTATTAAAACATAAAGTATCTCTTTTAACTACTAATATTATAACATATATCCAACAAAATTAGTTTTTAGAAAAGAGTTAAACATGACACACATCATAATTTTAGTGTATGGAGAATATAATTTATATCATCATATGAAGATATATTTTATTTTCATTATTCAATCAGTGTAAAAGTGGTTAATTATTTAGACTATAGAATAGAGTATTCCATATACAAAGAGATAAATTATCTCATTCATCCACTAAAATTAAGCTATGTGTTGTATCTTTTTAATTTTTAGTTTTTGTATAAAATAATTAAATAGAATAGAAGTCATGATCATATCTTATTTCCTTATCAACCCTCAAAAACATAAAACTAAAAAGTCTTAAAACAAAAACAAAACGTCATTTGTGATGACTTTTCTTTCCAAAAAAAGTATTCATTAGGACTTAATATGTATATTTTTTCATCAGCGTGACTTAATATGTATGTGACTTAATATGTATGCACCGATAAGTGTAACTGATTTTTACATTGTCGATATATTTATACTATTTATATGTTAATTATTATTGACTTTCAAATAAAAGTAATATAAATGAATAGTGAATGATATATTGTGAGTATAAAAAACTTTACAGTGTATAAATATTAAATTATATTCATTTTATGTGATTATAAACTTCCTTCATTTTCATTTGTGTGGTCTATATATTCTCCCATTTAATTTATGTCTATTTGGTAAAAGATTTCTTCTAATCACTTGTACAGGTCTTGGTTGTGATTCATCTTCACATTCTAGCTACCATTCATCTTCACATGACCTATAATATATTTTCTAATAATATAATATGCAAGATGCATTGAAGTGAAATGCAACTCAATGCATGCATGAAATGAACCTCACTTTCTTTTTTAATAAGAATAATACATAAAATGCATGAGGTGAACCTATTTTTTCACTGCAAAAATTATGAATGGAATGTAAGAATAAAAAAGGCAATGCACTAGCTGCAAAATGAGATTAATTTGGTTATCATTTTTAGTTTTTAGAAATATTTTTGTATAAAATAATTAATTAGAATACAAATCATGATTTTAGTGACTTATTTATTTATCAAGCCTCGAAAACATAAAACTAAAAAGTTTTAAAATAAAAACAAAACTTTATTTGTGATGACTCTTCTTTCCAAAAGAATATTCATTGCGACTTAATATGTATATACTAACATTGTAACTGATTTTCACACTATTGATACATCTCCACCATTTATATATTAATTATCATTAACTCTCAAATAAAAGTAATACAAATCAATTGTAGATGATGTGTTGTGAGTTTAAAAAACTTTACGATAATAGTGTATAGATATTAAACATTATTGATTATGTTGTGGATTATGACTTGGAGTCTTCCATCATTTTCATTTGTGTGGTCTATTCTCCCATTTAATTTATGTGTATTTGGAAAAATATTTCTTCTAATCACTTGTAGAGGTCTTGGTTGTGATTCATCTTCACATTCTAGCTAGCATTCATTTTCATATGAACTCTAATATATTTTGTAAACTAAATTACACTCACCTTTTGAATTTGAATTTTAGGGAAATTACAAAAATTATTTCTCCATCTTTTGTTATTATACAAATTATCCCTAAAAATCATTCATCTTTGTTTTGTCATTACACAAATCACCCATAATTTTGGATATACATTACATTAACTACACTGCATGACATATAAGTGTAATTTTTTAAACAAAAACATGCGATTGATATATAATTAAGTTAAACAAAATATTGTATACTATGTAGAGAAATCCAAATAGTATAAGAGTTAATGTTTCTTCATTATTTTTGGTTTATTACAAAAAAAAATATAAGAGTTACGTTATTCAAAAATCTCCTTAGAACTATTAATGTATTTTGTAATGAACCAAAAAATAATAAAGAGACACCAACTCTTATATTATTTGGACTTCTATATACATATATAATATTTTGTTTAAATTAATTACATTCACTATACGTTTTTTGTTTAAAATATTACACTTATATCTCATGCATGAGTAGTTCGTGTAATGTATAGGGTGAGTTGTGTAAGGACAAAACAAGAAGATATAGTTTGCGTAACTTAACTAAAACTCATGTGTAAATAATTTTATTTTGTAATAATATAATATGCAAGATGCATTGAAATGAAACGCTATGCATGCATGAAATGAACCTCATTTTCTTTTTTAATATGAATAATAATAATGAATAAAATGCATGAGGTGAACCTTTTCTTTGGCTGCGAAAATTATTAATGTAATGTAAGAACAAAAGAGGCAATGCATGAGATGCAAAATGAGATCAATTTCGTTACCCTTTTTCTAATGAAGGGTATGTCAGGCTTGTGGACTGCCAACTATATTTTTTTTTTTGTAGAAAATGAAAAATAAGGAAAATTTATAAAATTTACAAAAATTAAAATTAAAACAATAACCTTCTTCCATATTTGATAAATTTCACATAAAAAATATTGAAATTAATAAAATTAGAAAGAATATATGATATTGCATAAGTCCAAACATCTAAGAGAGTGTCATTATATTTTCTCTAAATCCATTGACAAAGTAAACACCCAATATTTAATTAACATCATAACTTCATCAATTTCTAGAGAATAAAGCAATATATGATTATAAGTTACATGGATATAAGGCATGGTACAATTTCTTAGTCAAATTTGGTTAGCATGAGATATCACCAAAATTATATATGTTTTATATTTTCAATGCCATGTTGGTTCCAATAGAAATCATTCATGAGCTATGTTGGTCTTCCCAACAAGCAATCCCTATATATATATATATATATATATATATATATATATATATATATGTATTTACACAAATTCTCGTATACTCTTATTTGTGATAAGTTAGGATATATATACCCGAACCTTTTTGTGTCCAAAAATTTGAGTTCAGAATCTCATATCCCAAAGTTCCCATGTGAAACAAATTTGAGTTTGGTGTGAAAACAATTTTTTAATTGTTATTTCAAATTATTTAAACTAGGAGGAATTGGACAACTTTGTATTCTATATCAATAGAAATATATCCAAAAGAGTTTTAAATTCTTGTAATGCAAATCAAGAGAAACAAGATGTTGAAAATGAATTAGGAGTAAATATTAATGCACTTACTGAGTAAATATTAATATACAATGAGTACAATATTTATCATTCATTTATATTGTTCTTATTGAAGAAAGTATAATAATAAAATATAAATAATGAATGATGTAATACAATATAAAAATCTCTTGCTCTACTTTTATAATCAATTATTAGGTCGTTGTTCTTACTTTGTATTCACACTCTTATAGCAACCCTTATTCTTCAACCACATTTTAACTGCTATAATATAAAAGAAGTCTAACATCCAAGATATTTTTTATTTAATGGACTCTATCTCTTAAGGAATTAAGGACAAGAAGATTTGCATTAGAAAATTAAAAATGGCATCTCTCAATATATAACTTGGACACTTTTACATATAACTTGGACACTTTTAATTAATAATAGCATCTCTTATTAAGTAACCATAAAAAATTAAAAGCTCTAAACATATAAAGTCTCTTAAAAAATGTTATATATTAGTGATCAATATTTCAACTATTTTTTATTTTACATTATAATTTTTCAAACATTGCATTAGCTAAACCTAATATTTGGAAATTCCTATATATATATATATATATATATACTCTAATTCATCTATAGTCTTCTTTGTGAAAGGTTAAGTGTCACGATTCTACCTACCACAAATTATCGGTTTCACAACTTAAAAGGAAGTGGAATATAATTCCGACATCTCCCAAATGAATTAATATAACGACTATTATGTTTGTTTTTTATGGTCAAAACGTAAAAACATATTTTATGTCCAATTTATAAAATATCGCCATTTGAACATCTATACCCTTAATATATTTTATTAAAAAATTATTTATTAAAACAAAATAATATAATTTGTTGTTTTTTTGTTTTGACACATGTTTTTCTTATGTATTTGTCGCTCCAATAAGGAAACCAAGACTATGTAGTATTGGGGAAATATTGATTAATGGTTTAATTTGATTCTTATCAAGGAAAAATTAATTAGGTGAAATCAATAGCAAAACGATTAAAAAAGCATTTGAAAATAAGACAAGTTGTGAACGAACTTTCAAAATTCCATAATTTTCATTGATTATGTGATTAAAAGCATTTAAAAATAATTATTTCAATTTAATAAAATAGAATCAATAGCAAAGAAACCATATTAGTTATAATTTGACTTCACACTTTGAGTAGAAAAGAAGATACAACACAAATCATCATTGAACAATTAAAATGTAATAAGTTTCATTAATTATGTGATTAAAAACATTTAAAATTAATAATTTAAATTTAGTTAGATGAAAAGAATAGCGAAAAGATCATATTGATGTGTCGATCTCCTCGTTCAAGGATAGAATGAAAGATTTGACATGAGTCATGATATACTATTAAAATTCCATTATATTAATTCTATTGATTAAAATATTTATAAGAAAAAATATTTAATTTAGTTAAATAAAATTAATAGCAAAGAGACCATATTGGTTAAATTGACTTTTCACTTTGATCATAAAGGAATATATGAGACGAGTCATCACCTGGACTTTTAAAATTCCATTAATTATGTGATTAAAAGCATTTATTTTAAAATTAATTAGATGCAATCAATACCAAAGAAATCAAGTTGATTGTGAATCTAGTAGACTTGAATATATGACACATGTTCTAACCTAACTACTAACATTTCATTAACTTTCTTCATCAAAACATTTTTACTCTTAGTTTGACACAAATCCTCAAGCTCATATTTCTACTCATATTTGTCTACAAATACAAGTTGCCTAATGTTGATGCATGCTCTATTCTTTTATCTTCGTTTAATGTAAGATGTTGAAAGGTGGTCCACTTTAATGAAATATCCAAAGTTAGTTGAAATTGAATAACGCTTCCTACATATTTTGCTACAAGGCACATTAACTAGATCAGGAGTACATATTTTGCGACGGGCCACATTTATTAGATCAGGAGTATGTAACATAGGAAAATGAGGTAGCCCAGTTACCCTTACAAACTAAATTCTCAGGATAACTAACAAGTTAATGGTTCAATTTCTGATATCAACACTTATTGAAAGAGGCAGACACACGAGATTAATTTCTTATCCAAAAGTTAAAAATATCCTTAGTAAAAAAAATTAACCTTGGAAACATTGCACAAGCTTTCATATGAATTAGGAATAGGATACCCTCAAAATACCACTCGTTGAGAAATTAAATGGTTAAAGGCATGTATATGTTTGGTTGGTAAAATTTTCAAAAATTCAATGACAACTTTTGCAGTATTAGTAGCTGCTAGAGGTCCAAATATTTGTATGGGATTCTTTCCATCTTGTGCTCCTGCTAAATCTGATAAGCCTCTAATCACAATCACTGGGGAAGAATTGGACAAACTAGTCTGCAAAATCGATTATTACTATAAGGAACTTTTTTCTAATATAAATAAAAGCCAAGGAAAAGAATTAGAAAGATATGAAAATTTACCATTAGTATTGCTGAACTTTCCATATCTAGCGAGGTAACTTGAAATGTTTTGAAGAGAAAGTCCCTATAAGCTGCATTGTCAACAAAAGCATTGGCTGTTGAACCCCTAAGGCCAATCACTACCTTGGGTTGTTGTGAAAGACAGAAGCTGGAGTTGACACAATGATCTAGTTTTATGCCCTAAAATATGAATATATATGGAGCTATATCAAAATAAGCAAGACACTATGTTGTCCACTGTTGGAAAAGAAATAGCAGAAAGTCATTATCCGGTGAATACTCTGTTGGGAAGTAAGTCTCACATCGCCTACCTCATTATCTCGGGAATGGTTTAAGTTATTCCTCTCATTGTCAATTGGTTTTGAGATAAAACTTTAACATACACTAGTTGGAGATACCAGAAAGTCTAACCTCCAAATTTTGAGCAAGTTTTAGCCACTGATGAGTGGTATTTAACAGGACCACACGTTGAGGTGTGTTTGGTTCACCAGTTTCTGAGTAAAAATACTGAGTGCTATAGCCAATACGTCCTAGCAAATTGTTTCCATCTCCTTTTGGGTCATTGTAGTTTCCAATATCCAAGTGAGCAAAGTCACTAGGATCAGTCCCATTTGGTTTCTGTCACAAAAGTTCATGTGTACAAAGAAAATTAGGTATATCATATATGTATGTTGTTATAAGTAAAACTGCAACTATTTTTCAAAGTAAGATGAGGGCATAGGAAAAATATAAAATTGTTATACCAGCCAATCCCATAGTCCAGTGTCAACAAATTGTTTGGGAATGGTAACATCTCCTATTGACATAGAACCATTAGCATTCCCAGCAATGCCAAAATGGACAATTCCAGTTATGTCAAAAATGTCAAGAATCTGTTGTGTGGCTGCTGCAGCATTCACCTAATAGAGCCAAAACCAACTTTATGAGAAGGAAAAGTAACCAAATAACAGCCTCTGAAATTTAGTAGTGCTTTAGGATTCTCTATGAAATGTAACTAGGAATTCAACTCTCCTCCAATTAAATTTTCATATCACAGAGTACTTCTATAAGTGGCTAAGAAAAAACTTATTTAATGTTAGGTGTAATCTTATAGCTATAGTGAAATCTTCTCATACCACATTCTATTTTCATACCGATCTTGACCCAATCATATATTATCTTTGATTACACTAATATAGATAATCTGAACTTCTTTTTTCTCTAGACATCTTATCATATGTCTTCCCATAATCAATGTGTAAGTATTTTGATTCCTTTATAATCTCTCCACCAATCATCAATCTTTGTAGCAAATCTATAACCTTCATGCTCAACTTCTCTAGTCTAAAACCAAATTGAAGTCTAAAACCAAATTGAAATTCAGTTATACACATCTCTTCTCTCAACCTCCATTAAATGGGACAAGGGTCTGATGTATTAAACCATGTTCTAGACCGACCAATGATATTGAAGAAAAACATAAATAAAAAATTAATTTTTTTAATTAGTATTTTCATTAGTCTGGTATATGGTTTGGGATAACAAATCTTTGTCCCAGTAAATAATCCTATGGGTCAACAAAAAAAACCAATTTAAAACATTTAGTTATATTAGAAATAGAGGAAAATGGGTGATCAAGTGGTCCTATAAAATTGATGTGACACGTGATGAAGAAAGTTACAATCTCTTGCTCCAAAAAATTTGGTTTTGTGAAAACATAAAGTGATAAGGATAAAACTTGCATACCATTCCAACCCCACATCTCACGTAGATAACTTTCTTCTTATGAACCTTTCCTACCCTGAATCTTCTCCCTGCAACAATCATTGTTTTCTTCACAATATTAAAATAAATAAATAAGCTAAGTAAACATGCTTTCACAGAAAAAACAAATAAGCTATAGTAAGTAACTTACCTGCTAGATCAACAAATGGGTGTGTAGGATGAGATTTAAAGGCTCCATTGGCGAAGAATGCATTCTCTTCTGGTGGGTACACTGTGATGAGACCAATATATGGTCCATTATCATTTATTTCGTTTATTATGTTCGTTGACTTTCTTCTCTTATTTGATGAAACTGCAAATGCACGTGAACTTATTAATGCAGAAATAGTGATAATAACCAACAACAATAAGAGTCTCATGAATTTTGAAGCCATGGTTGAAGAAGAGTTCTAAATTCAAAGAACATATATATAGTCAAAGGTTTTATATTCAACTAGTGTCGGCCTGCCAAACTCCTAGTTATAAACGTGTAACCATATAATAATGATTAAATCATAGAGTATAATATGTATACATCATAGTGTAGAGATTTATATTACTTTTTTTCGAAAAATCGGATGATAAAACATAAATAATAAATAATATATTGACAGTATATGAAATTAATACTATATATATTTTGCTCTAGCCCTACTTAGGTTACCCAATCTTTTTTAACCAACCCTGAATTTATCCTCATGAGTGCTTCTTGTACTATAAATCGTGTTTTTTAATGTTTTTTAACAAAACGCTAAATATGTCTTACATTTTAAAAAATGTTCTGATATATAGCATCCATAGTTAATATAGGAGCCAAATTCTTATTTTTATCTACACGGGTGATTTTATTTTCACTGTTTTTATTCTTATGAAAAATTGTTAAAAATGTAATTCATTTTAGCTATGTAGGATTGTATAGTGTATACTTTTCTTGTATATGCAAAAAGCTATAAATAGAAGGTTTAGTTGGTGGGTTAGTTGGTTAATAACTAACACTTTCCTCTTAAACACTTTATACACGTTTTAATCATTTCTCTCTCTCTATTTTTCCTTCCTTTCTGAAGCAACACTGCCATTATTCTTCTCTCTGGTTCATTGCTTGAACAGCTTAAGGAGTGAGCTCATTGTGTTTCTAGTTTTCCAACAGTGGTATCAAGAGCAACAAGATCTGGGATCTGTGGAAGGGGTTCTCTGAAAAACTCAACCTTGTTCAAGCATCAAAGCTGTCTATAGACGAAACTCAGTGAACAAGAAGAAGAAGAAGATGATGAGTACATCGAATGGTTTGACAATGAATCTACCTATCTTTGATGGAAAGAACTATGAGCATTGGAGTATCCAGATGAAGGCAATTTTTGGTTTTCAAGATTGCCTTGATGTTGTGCAAAATGGAGTTCAACCAGTAGATGAATCTTCAAGTGATGCTCAAAGGCAAGAACATAAAGAAGCCATGAAAAGGGATTGTAAAGCTACCTTTCTCATTCACCAATGTGTAAACAGCTCAAACTTTGAAAAGATCTCAACTGCATCATCTTCCAAAGAAGCTTGGGAGACACTTGAAAAATGCTATGCTGGTGACTTGAAGGTTAAGAAGGTCAGGTTGCAAATGTTGAGGAGGCAGTATGAGTTGCTCCAGATGGAAGAGCAAGAAAACATATCTGAATATTTCACAAGAATTCGTAGCCTAATCAACTTAATGAGAAACTGTGGCAAGAAGATGAGTGAACAAGACACAGTTGAAAAGATCTTGAGAAGCTTGACTACAAAGTTTGACCATATTGTGGTAGCTATTGAGGAAGCAAAGGATCTTGAACAACTCAAGATTGATGAGCTTCAAGGATCCTTGGAAGCACATGAGCAGAGACTTGTTGAAAGGCTAATAGACAGACAAACTCAACAAGCCTTGAGTGTTCAGTTCAAAAGAAGGAGTATTGGACACAGTGACAAGAAGAAAAGGGAATGTAGCAGATGGCATGGTGAAAAGAAAACTGATGTTGAAAGTTTTGTTAAGAAGAGTTCAGCTAGCTCAAGTCTGACTAGTGAGCCAAAGTACAATAACAAAAGCAATCACTCAAGCAGTGGGTACAATGTGAAGAAGAAGAAAGATAAGAGTAGAATTCAGTGTTTTAATTGCAGAGATTAGGGGCATTTTGCTTCTGAATGCAGACTGAAGAAGAAGAACACTGAAGCAAAGGCAAGACTAGCCAAGGATGAGGAATCAGATGAAGAAGTTCTTCTCATGGCTAAAGGGGAGGCTTTTGGTGAAGCTGAAAGTGTCTCAAATGGAGCACTAATGGTTACAACAAAGAATGAGAACTCATCCTCAGAAAATTGGTACTTAGATACAGGCTGTTCAAACCACATGACAGGCCATAAGGAGTGGTTTGTAAGCTTAGATGAATCAGTCAAGACAAAGGTGAAGTTTGCTGATGAGAGCTTTGTAGTGGCTGAAGGAATAGGAAAGATTAAGATCAAGAGGAAGGATGGGTTGGTCTCCCACATATCCAATGTTCTTTATGTGCCTAAGATGAAGAACAACCTTATAAGTCTTGGCCAGTTGCTTGAAAAAGGTTACAAGATGAGCTTGGAAGACAAGATGATGAAGATCTATGACAATAACAAGGTGCTAATCCTAAAAGCTCCACTTTCTCAAAACAGAACTTTTAGGATTAATATCCATGTTGGTGAGCATCAGTGCTTAAATTCAGAAGTTGATGAGGTTTGGGTTTGGCATCAAAGACTTGGGCATTTGAACTTCAAAAGTATGGAGCAGTTAAGCCAAAGACAAATGGTTATTGGGCTACCAGATCTAAAGATCCCAAGTGATTTGTGTGAAGTTTGCATCACAAGCAAGCAAACTAGGAATTCTTTCAAGAGCAAGATGGACACAAAGTCAAACAAGCCATTGGAGATTGTGTATAGTGATGTCTGTGGGCCACTTGAGGTTCAATCCATGGGTGGAAATCATTATTTTGTGACATTTAAAGATGACTATACAAGAAAGTTGTGGGTTTATCTATTGAAGCAGAAGAGTGAAGTATTCAACAGGTTCAAGAGCTTCAAAGCCTTAGTTGAAAAGCAGAGTGGCTGCAAGCTTAAGTTGCTAAGAAGTGATGGTGGTGGTGAGTACAAATCTCATGAGTTTCAAAACTACTGTGATTTAGAAGGCATAACTCATGAGATTGTAGCACCATATACACCACAACACAATGGAGCTGCTGAGAGGGTGAATAGATCTCTATTAAACATGTCCAGAAGCATGCTGAAGTCCAAACAACTCCCTAAGAGATTCTGGGGTGAGGCCATTGCAACAGCAGCCTATGTCTCCAATAGATGTCCAACAAAAAGGTTGAATGGGATCACACCAGAGGAAGCTTGGACTGGAAACAAACCAAGTATAAAGCATCTCAGAATATTTGGGTCAATTTGCTATAGACATGTGCCAGATGCTAAGAGGAAAAAGCTTGATGATAAAGGGGAAAAACTTGTTTTCTTGGGGTATCACTCAACTGGTGCCTATAAAGCTTTCAATCCAACAACAAACTCACTCATATTCAGTAGAGATCTCAAGTTTGATGAGACTCAAGCTTGGTTATGGGAGTCCAACAGTGAGACAACAATTAAAAGAGGTCTGATGCATATAGAAAATACCTCTATAAGATCTGATGTAGGTCAACCTGCAAGTATTGAAAGGCAAGCAGAATCAGTTGCAGGTGAGGGACAAGCAGAGTCTGTTGTAGTTGAAAGACCTCAAAGGCAAAGACATAGCTCAAGCAGACTAAGAGACTATGAAGTTTTTCCAGACAATGCAGTCACAACTGAAGGGGATTTTGTCCATATGGCTTTATTGGCAGAAATGGAGCCTGTGTCTTTTGATCAAGCAATCAGAGACTCATGTTGGATTGAGGCTATGAAGGAAGAATTGAATTCAATAGAGAAGAACAGCACTTGGGAACTCACTACACTACCCAAAGGCAAGAAAGCCATATCAGTAAAATGGGTATACAAAGTGAAACTGCAGCCTGATGGTTCAATAGCTAAGTACAAGGCTAGATTGGTGGTAAAGGGATTTCAGCAAAAGCCAGAAGTTGATTATGTTGAGGTTTTTGCATCAGTGGCAAGGATGGAAACAATAAGACTAGTCCTAGCTATGGCAAGTTCTGAAAACTGGAGCATAAGCCAGATGGATGTTAAGTCAGCCTTCTTGAATGGGCCATTGGACAAGGAAGTTTATGTGGCACAACCACTTGGCTTTGAGGTTGCAGGCCAAGAGCAGAAAGTCTACAGGCTACATAAAGCACTCTATGGGTTGAAGCAGGCTCCTAGAGCATGGAATAAAAGAATAGATGGGTTCCTTGTGAAGCAGGGATTGACTAGATGCATAAAGGAACATGGTATCTACACCAAAAACACACCTCAAGCTGCATCAGTCATCATATGTTTATATGTTGATGACTTACTAATAACTGGATGCATGAATGAAGAGATTGAAGGCATAAAGATTGGTCTGAAACAGGAATTTGAAATGACAGACCTGGGTGCACTCTCCTATTTCCTAGGAATTGAATTCCTTAGGACAAGCAAAGGGATACTTATGCATCAAAGGAAGTATACCTCTGATGTACTAAAGAGATTCAATATGATGGAATGTAATCCATCAGCTACACCTGCAGAAACTGGAAATGTGCTAAGCATAGGAAAACCAGATGAGGAAGCAGTTGATTCAACTCTGTACAGGCAAATAATTGGCTCACTAAGATACACTTGCAATACAAGGCCAGATATAAGCTTCAGTGTAGGATTAGTGAGTAGATACATGGAGAATCCTAAGCACTCTCACATGAATGCAGCTAAGAGAGTGCTTAGATACTTGAAGGGAACCATTGGTCTTGGAATATTGTTTCCTGCTCAAGGCAACAGTGAACCAGTGGAATTGGTTGGGTACACAGATGCAGATTGGAGTGGGGATGTTGATGACAGGAAAAGCACCACAGACTACTTGTTCAAGCTGAACCTAGCACCAGTTAGTTGGTGTTCAAAAAAGCAAAAGTCTGTAGCACTCTCCTCTTGTGAAGCAGAGTACATAGCAGCTTGTGAAGGTGGCTGCCAGGCACTATGGCTGCAAGCTCTGCTTGCTGAGATTGGTTTGTGTGAAGAGAAAGCTATGCTGCTGTTGGTAGATAACAAATCTGCCATTAATCTAGCAAAGAACCCCATAGCACATGGTAGAAGCAAACACATAGAGACCAAGTATCATTTTCTAAGAGATCAAGTGGAGAAAGGAAAACTCAGGCTAGAATTTTGCACCACTGCAAAACAGCTTGCAGACATATTCACGAAATCATTGAAGAGAGTAGCATTTGAGGTTCAAAAGAATCAACTTGGCATGATGGATGTAGCTAGTATGAATTAAGGAGGAGTGTTAAAAATGTAATTCATTTTAGCTATGTAGGATTGTATAGTGTATACTTTTCTTGTATATGCAAAAAGCTATAAATAGAAGGTTTAGTTGGTGGGTTAGTTGGTTAATAACTAACACTTTCCTCTTAAACACTTTATACACGTTTTAATCATTTCTCTCTCTCTGTTTTTCCTTCCTTTCTGAAGCAACACTGCCATTATTCTTCTCTCTGGTTCATTGCTTGAACAGCTTAAGGAGTGAGCTCATTGTGTTTCTAGTTTTCCAACAAAAATCTCGTTCTCACAAAAGTGATCAATTCTTGCTTTTATTTCATTTCAAATTTCTTGTGTTATTAATTAGTGTGATAATATTTATGCACTTTTGCTGTAAAAAAATTATACACATTTAGTACAGCATTCAATATTTATTTGTATGTTTAAAAGATTTAATATTGATTAAAGATAAATAATAGATAAATCATTACATATTTTTTTTTCTCCATTACTTTGTGCATAATTTTTTTAAATATTTTGTTGATTATGATGATTGGTGTAGAATTAAAATCACACTCTACCGTGGTGATCCAGTTAAAAGATGGCCCAAAAATTAAAACTAACTTCTCCATAAATAAATAAATAATAATAATAATAATAAGTGAGCAAAATATGTAGCACATGTGTTCACATTTTGTATAAGTTCCTTTTTATTCAAATTTTAATAAGAAATTTAATGTAATTTAACTATTTTATAAATAGTAAAAACACTCATTTTTTGTTTGGAAATCAAATTTTGCTTTAAAGTCTGTTCACATTTAGACTTTGATGTACAAGTTATACATATTTTATGAAAAATACCTCATTTTTTCCTCAACAGTCCTATAAATAAAGACATGTTCTGCAATATTTTTCATGCCATTTCTGAAATTATTTTTTAACACCGAGTGCTTTGTAACGACCCACATAGAGATTATACTTTAGGCAAGTGCAATATTTCTCCCACTTAAGTTAGAGAAATATTTCATGATATATATGAGAATGATTTGCCATTTTCTCTACCGTATATATATTCATTTGTATTATTTTTTTGTGTATCTACATATTTATGAATGTAGTGGTCCCGATTCTAAGAATATATAGTGTATGGTTATTATGTTCGATTAGGGTGTTGGTCAATCGCCAATTTTGACTTGAACTTGAGGGGTACATTAAAGTTTATCATAAAAAATTATGGAATAATAATAAAATACAAAAAAAAAACATGTATAATTGTATCAAAATATATCAACCCAAAAGAATAATAATTAACCATAAGATATATAATAGAATGCTTGTAATTTCATTTAAGGTTTGCTCTTTATTCTTTTAAAAACTTAAAAAATCATCAATAATTTAAAGTTATAACTAGTTCAACTGAAATTTAAGGTATAAAATTGTCAGGAAGCAATAAAATACAAATATGTAATTGTATCAAAAGTTTAAAAATGTGATATTAATTCAAAAGAATAACAATTAATAGTAACCTAGGTAAACGAAAGAATATACATTTATTAAAGTTCCTTTTTTCGTTCATTTAAAAACATAAATTCATATGTGATTGAATTAAAGGTGAATGTATTGACCATTAATTTTTCACTATATCCTCATATTATATTTTACGTATATTTGTTTTTTAATATTATGTTTAATTTTGTATAATTTTTTTGGTTATAATTTAAAAAAACTATTTGTGTCATAGTTCATTAATTACATTAATAATAAAATATAGATCAAATTATTTCCTCCAACTACCTCGTTGAATTTGGTAAGATAGAATTTTAGTAGCACATCTATTATCTCATATTGTGTGGCACTTTATGTATTAATAATTGTGATTGATTAATAATTTATTTTAAAAGAAGATATATAATTTAAATTATACATATAGGACTATAAACAATAAAAAAAAGTTGAGGGACTGCATGTGCTCCCACCTACTCCCCCAATGGTATGGATCTGCTGCCCCTCCTCGTTATAAATGAGTAACAATATAATAATAGAGGGTCAATACATTTCTTATCATTAATTTGTATTATTTTTTTAATAATTAATGATATATTAGTATAAAAAATTCTTACATTGTCAATGTATATAAAATTTTCTCTATAATAAATAATAAAAGTCATAATTGGGAATGTTTTAACACGACACTAAATCCGTCTCAGATTTTCTAATGCTCCTGGTACACACGTTTTGCAATATTTATCATGCAAGTTTCTGAAAGTTATTTTTTAATGCCGAGTGCTTTGTGACAGACCCACATAGAGGTTATAGTGTAGGCAAGTGTTCCACTTAAGTGACGAATTTTCAAATTTTCATGATATATGTGATACTGATTTGTCATTTTCTCTAATGTATTTGTTTTCGCTATCTAAATTACTACCTATATTTTTTGAATCCGTGTAAACTTGATGTTAATTAAATTTGAAGACATGAGAAAAATAATGTCATTTTAACCTTGAAAGTCAAAAAGAGAGAAAATTGGAAGGTGGAAAGTACATGCATATGAAATGATTGAAAGTTTAGAGAATACAATTAATACATTGCTTATTAGGTTCTATAAATAAAAGTTCCATTTTTCATTTATAGTGTCATAAGTCTGACTGCGTCTAATAATATTTGTAGTGTTTGTTAGTGTTTCTCTTATTTTTATATGGAGTTTGCCAAGATAAGTCTAGTTCGTTTTATGAAGGTATATGTTAGTTATGTGTGTATAAAAAAGTGATCAAAAATATCTTACATGACTTAATTCAAATAAAGTATGTTATCAATGTTAATTTAGTAAATTGTAAAAATATTAAAATTTCTCTCTCATCTCAACCAAACACTCCAAACTCAATTTATAGGCATCATGGGAGAGTTTGCCTAAAATGGTTAATATGTTACCACTATGTAAAATGATTTTCTGTTTTTACCTTGTAAACTTTTAAGCTATATTACAAATTGAGTTTTAGAGGAGAAAGAAAGACAAAACAGTAGTTCAGAGTCATCTCACGATGTTAAGAAATACAATCATAAAGTGTTTCGGTTGTTTTTTCACTAAGTGTATTTGAATTTTATATGTTGTTAATACATCATTTGTAGTTTATGTTTAGTTAAATTTTACGTGTTAGGATCCTCTCCATTAATGGTGAGTCAAGTACCAAGAAAACAACATGAAAATATAAAATAGTAGAACATTTTAATCCTTAAAAGATAATGATATTACACTCTTGTGTAAATAAATTTTGACCCTAGTGTATGTGAATAAATATTGGTACATGTTCTAATAAAGTCCTTCAAGCATATTTTTATTTGGAACTCGGTCTTTGATAATTTAGCCTTGGTAACCGTAATATATTAATCTTTTGAATTTAGTGTTTATAACATTAACATTTGAGATATTTGAACAACACTGATGAAGAAGATCAAAATAAATGAATATTTATGACTGTAAGATACAATTTTGTACGAGATGAAAATTTAAAAACTTCACTTTACATATGGATTAAAAATATTTAACTTTTTTATTTCATTAATATTTCAACACTTTTCTTGCATTATTAGTTTTTAGTATACTCTTGAAGGGTATGATGGTGATAGTAACTGTTTATTCCAATTTATGAACGTAACACATACTAGAGTAACTCTAGTGTAAATGTTTTAAGTATGGAGATGACTAGATTGACTAGCAATTGGTGTTATCACATTAAATGTTTCGGGATGTGTGATCACTCCTCGTAACAATTGTATCTCACATGAAATAAACCGTTGACCTTTTGACATCCTCAGGATATAATGACTTATAACACTAAGGTGAAAAATTCTCTTGTTCAGTAGAGAATTGCTATACTAAGATGTTCATGATAATGTTTCCCGTGATGAAAGCAAGTTTGATAAACTACATTTATAATTAGATACGTGATAGTTAAAAATATTTAGGTAAAATAAGTGTTGTTTAGATTATTCCATTCAAACTAATTTTTTACATGATTATGAAATTCAAATTCAATTTTAGTTTATCAATTAGTGTAGGAAATTTAGTGTTGGTATCACCAAACTCTAATTAGGGTCCGTATTACTCGATCCTAATTAGTGTTGGCTAAATAATATTTTAAAATTAGTGTTGTATTATTAATAAGATATTAGTCTAATGATATAAGGTATTTAGTTAGCTGCTCATGCTAATTATATCCTTGGAATCGACTTTTCCAGTTTAGCATCACATTTTAGCTTACGATAATAACCAAATGTAATATTCCTGTATTAATTTGTTAACTAAATATTTGTAAAATTGTACAAATATAACTCTCACTAAAACTTACGTTAAACTAATAGATTAAATAAGGAATTCAAAATGTTAAATCAGCATAATTACTACATGAGAGTTAATAATATTTGAGATCCTTATGAAAGACAATAATAGCAATAGTAAATAAATTGGAGATACTAGATGAGAATTGATGATATTTATTGGTGTCAAAATTGAAAACTTGAGTTTTGTTAAATGGGAAAGAATGCAACCATAAACCATGACTCAGGGCTCAAGCTTAGCCATAATTAAAATATTGTAAAAGACTTTCTAAGACTGAAACGTAATTTTTTGGAATATGTAGAAATAATTTCTGGTGGAAACATATATAATCCGCTACATATATTTTTAATGTTAAACGTAGTGTTCACTTGAATTTTAATTGGATTTTCAGAAGTGATGATGTCAACATTTTTTGTGGGCCGTTAAATTTTGTGTTGGGCTAGTTTCTGTTCATACATGGCCCAGATATTATTAAACTTTATCAAAATTAAAGTTGCATTTGCATTACCATAGCCAATATTTTCTTTAAGCTTAAACTTTTTTGCACAGGAAGAACATTATCTTAAATAATATCATACCAAACTTTTGGGGTGATCCAGAAAACATAACCTGGATTTTAAATTAAATATAAGCACTAGAACCATACAGCATGGAATCTCAATTTTAATTATTAATAAGATGGGGACAATACAGCCTTTGAGATATGACATTAAGAAAAAAAGATATGCCAACTTATTCTTTCAAAGAACCAGCTCTTTGTAGTTGGTTTTCAGACACACATAAAATGATTAGACACAAACGTCTAATATAATTATATAATTATGTATTTATATAATTATATAGATGATTATTAATTTATAAGGTGTCATCCGGTACTCACGTTTCATAAGCTTGATTAAAATTTAAAATACATCAACTTTTTCTTTTACTTTGTTCTTATAGTGACTGAAAAGGGAAAATGTTCTTTTTAATATTTGTACAGCCTTAATAAATTATGAGTACAGTGTACATGTTACTATTGCACTTTGTATGCTTTTTTTTTTTTTTAGTATTTTATACTACCGATGATATTTTTTCACCATTTAAATATAAAAATAATATTTTAATGTGTTATTATATATCGTAATAAATGTCGCTTTCACAAACTCACGACTTAGTTTACGCCCTTATGAAATAAGCCAAATAGTAAATTTTACATCTTAAAAATAGCTTATGTCAACTTCCTAAGAGAATGTTGCATTATCCATAAAATAATGACACCAACTTGCTTTTATTTTGCTGGAAGTTTCGGAATAAATCTAATCTAGGCCACTTTTTCAGTTTCATTTTTCCCACTTCCCAATTCTAATTTTAATAATGTTTTAAATTTTTTAAATAAAATTTAACAACCCTATGCAGATTTGAAGTCACAGATGGAATACGGTCGATATTGTTATGATTTATTTTAATTTGATAAAGATGATAAAACTAAGTCCAAGTTACAATTTCTAATGGAATAACTAAAAATATATATTTTTTCAAAATAATAATAGTCTCATCTCTCAATAAAATGTTTCTTTTTAAACATGGGGTTGCTGGTGGTAGCTGAATGCCTTAAACGTGTACAATAAAATAAGAAAATGAACAACCTAAAAGGGTTGGATTAAATGCTAATAAAAGGCCTAAATTCATTCTAAAAAAAGATTTCTTAATATTCATGTTGATAATGAGAGGGAGATGAACAATTAAAAAATTATAAGTCTAACTTCAAAACTTCAAATAGCTTATTTTTAAGAAGCTGACATTAATGTTTGTCAACTCTTAACAATTACCTTAATATATTTTTGAAGTTGTAGTGCCACCAAATAAAACCTTCCCCACAACACAATTTTATTTTGTATACTATGTTGAAATCAATGAAAATTAGGTACAATAAACAAAAGCAAAGTGCACGTTGGACTCTTTATTTTTTGGACAAGTTGCACATTCGACTTTGACTGTCACATTTGGCTCCTCTCCAGTACTGGATGGACCAGTACCTTCTCAGATTGCGACACGTGACAATGACAAAAATCAACGGTTATCATTTTACAGGAAAAAATAAATAATTTTTTTAATTAAAATACATAAAAAAATATCTAAATCTCTTCCTCATTATCTCATTTCTAACATTTTTTGTGTGTCTTATATCCCTTCAATTCCTCTGTTCACTGAACAAAGCCAAATTAAGCCAAAAATGTTGTTGGAGGTTCAAATAAGTATAATTATATAGCTGAAGGTGTTTGGCAAAATTATAACCATAACCCTACATCTGTTTTGGGTGACTTGAATGGTGGGTGTTTAAGATGTGACTTTTAAATTATTTGTAGATAAGGAGAAGAAAAATGGGAAAATATTTTCCATGGAGAAGAGAGGTTTTACATTGAAAATGGGAGAAGAGAAATGGGATAATGGGGAAGAGATTTAGGGATTTTGAGATTTTTTATGTTTTTTAATTAAAAAATTTATTCATTTTTCCTGTAAAATCAAAACCGTTGATTTTTGTCATTGCCACATGTCACAATCTGAGAAAGTAATGGTCTCTCTAGTAATGGAGAGGAGCCAGACTCGTCACATGTAGGCATTGTCCGTCAGGTGATGTAGTTTCTAATTTTTTCTTTGATTAGCCGATTAGATTAATTTTTTTTTGCAGTGAGCCTATATATCTTAGGAACTAATTTATTTTGGGATGTGTGGGTATCATTCTTAACAAATGATACTTTCAGAAATCGAACTCTTAACATTTTGGTCATCCTAAGGATCTTGCACAGCTAGAGGTAAGAGTTCGGTTCAGTTTTTGGTACAAAAACATGGTTTGGTTCACCTAAATTAACCGCAAATTTTATTGCAAGAACTAAACCGAACAGAATTGTTCACGAATGGTTTGGTTTGGTTTGGTTCTACGGTTTTTATGGTCTTATTTTATAAATTTTATGTATCACTTGAAAGTTAAAATATAATATAAGAGACATTGTTTGTCCATAAAACAAAAAACACTACTATTATTATCATTAAAAAATTGAAACTTATATTTGTTTATATATATATATAATTACTAATTACTAATTGTGAATTATATTGTTACATATTTAACTAATTGTGAATTATACTAGTAAATATATAATAGTAATATATATAACATTACAATTTATAATTAGTAATATATATACAGAAAAAAGATAACAAATAAAAACATATATGTACAATACATGTATAACAATTTCTGATATATGTAGTTTTAAATCTAGTACCATGAAAAGTAGAAGATATGTTACAAATTATTGTAACATTGAGAAAGTGTCACATATAATAATTTAGTAAGTAATAACATATATAATACTAACATAATAACAATTTAGTAACATATATAACACTACAGTTCACACAAAATTAATAATTTATGCCACAAATTTGGTTTAAGATTCAAACAAATATACAATATTATTCTCTAGTATCTATTTCTTTAATATACGATTTGGTTCAATTCAACCGATTCTTAAATTTCTAAAACCATGAACCGAACCGAACATAAATGATTCCTTAAAAAATAACTACCAAACCACATTTTGCGGTTTGATTTGGTTCGATTCAACCGTTTCGCGGTTTAAACCATAATTGCTTACATCCATAAGCGAAATGTTACATCATTAGACGAATGTCTTATTAGTTGAGTATATTAACATAAGATAATACTTAGACCTAATCACCTTGTCGTATTTATATTAGTGTTAAATAATTATATTGATGAATGCTATACTACAAGTAAGCCAACAAAACTCTTTAGGGAAGGCTGATCAAATTCAATGGTCATAAGACTAAATTATATACACATTTCTAAGTTTTAGTAAAATTATACAAATCATCCATGTACTACTATTCTATGGGAGATAAGTGTAATTTTTTAAACAAAAAATGGTAAGGTGTATAACTTAAAGGGTTATGAGTATATTTTACTCTTATAACAATGATCATTTATTGCAACTTAATGTACAAACTGAAATTCAACTTTAATTTGACTAAACAAAAAGTTTTCTTACCATTTATTATACCCTTAAATATTTTTAAAACATATTAATTTTACCGAATAACAAATATTTGAATAATAAGATAAGTTTAAACATATTATTGTTTTTTAGTACAATTCCGACATATTTGCAATATTAATAGTTCTTTAATATAAAATACGGGTTTTTTTATTATTTAAAGTTATCTATCATTTCTTGATTTTTGTATTATATTGTTAGCAACAACTAATTTAAGTATTGGAATAAAATAACGTATATTGAGATTGACTTTATATTATAGTTTCTTAAAACAAATATATATGCTAATGACAATGGTCATATAGAAGAAAAGATATATATATATATATATATATGTTTATGGTATATTATGGAGTCATGTCCAAATATTATAATAGTCAATGTCTCTTTATTATTATTTTTTCCGTTACAAAATATATCAATAATTTTAAGGAGATATTGCTTAAACACACAAAGAAGAAGAGTTATTTCATAATCAAATTTTATATGAAAATTTACAAAAATTACAAAAATCATTCATCTTTTTAAACCTAGATAAATCACTCATAATTATATACATAAATTACATCGACTTCCCTCTAAGAGAGATAAGTGTAATTTCTCAAACAAAAAATGGTGACGATTGTTATTAAGTCAAATAAAATATGGTATATTATAAAGACAAATCCAAATAGTATAAGAATTAACATATATTCATTATTTTTTTCCATTGTTAAATTATTAGCATGAGGAATGGTTTTAGTGTTTGTACATTAGTTTAAGCTTATTCTAGTTTATTTGTGTTGATGATTAAGTTATCTTGCTAAACTTTCCATATATAGCAAGTTGTTATTTAACTAACACCTATAAATAGTAGGTGATAGTTATTTTTATTGATTCATTCTATTCAATGAGGAATTCTCAAAATATCTTTTCCCATACAATTTTATCATTCTCTAAGATGGTATCAGAGCAAAATTTGCTCTGGTTCGTCTCCTTCACTCTTTACATTTACGGTTTCTTCTTCTCACTCCTCATTATCGCGGTTTCTTCTTCTCACTTCTCACCATCGCGATTTCTTCTTCTTCTTGCATTCTCATCATCGTTCTTGTGATTCTTCTTCCTCAAGAAACTTAATTCCTCTTCTGTTTCAACCGTTTTGAGTTGCATCACCAAATTCTTCAACCTATGATTTCTTCTTCTTCTAACTTCTGAAAATGGTGAATCAGAGCTTCGATGATTTCAATGTAAATCCTTCAAATCCTTATTTCCTGCATTCAAATGAGAATCATGCTTTGATTCTCGTCTCACCACTTCTCAATGGTAAAAATTACTACTCCTTGTCAAGAGCAAAGAAGCTAGGTCTTCAATCGAAGAACAAATTGAAATTCATTGATAAATTCTTACCTCAACCAGCTATGAATCATCCTCTGCATGAACAATGGATGAGGTTTAATACCATGGTGTTGTCTTGGTTACAACACTCTGTTGATGAATCCATTGTGAAATCTATTCTATGGATTGATGAAGCAACTGAAGCATGGAAAGACTTACATGATAGGTATTCTCAGGGAGATATTTTTCGAGTTGCTGAACTCCAGGAGGAATTTTATAGAATGGCTCAAGGTAATCAATCAATCTCTGATTACTTCACTCAATTGAAGATACTTTGGGAGCAAATTGAGAATTATAGAGTCATAGGTCATTGCAAGTGTGTTAATCCATGCAATTGTGGCATAATTGATCTAGTTAAGAAACATAAGGAACAAGATTATGTGATAAGGTTCCTTAAAGGCTTAAATGATCAATATGCATAGGTTAGGTCTCAAATTATGCTAATTGAACCTCTTTCTGGTATTAGTAAGGTGTTTTCCATGTTGACACAACAAGAAAGACAATTCAATGTTCCAATTCTCTCTGACTTTAAGGCTTTGAATGTTAGTTCTCAAGGAGGATTTAATTTTAGATCTTCCAATGGGAATATAGGAAAGGGAAGTAATTCCTTTAGAGGAAGAGGTAGATTAGCTTATAACAATGGAATCAGGGGTAGTGGTACAAGGTTTTGTACTCACTGTGAGAGGACAAATCATATAGTGGACACATGCTTCTTGAAGCATGGTTATCCACCTGACTATCACTACACTAGGTTAGGAAGGTCTGCTAATGCTAATGTTGCAATGCCTTTCCTGTTGAGCTTGCATATGATCAGGATAGTGCACAATATTCAAGTGAGAACTATGTTGCTGAGAATGTGCAAAACTGTCAAGGTTTTACTAATGACTAGATAAAGAGCATTTTGGAATTGCTTGAGAAAGCCAAAGGAGACACTAGCAAGGTGAATTTTGTCTCTGCTATTGTAAGGCCTGATGAACCAGCAGTTACTAATTCTGCTCTACTTCCAGCATCAGGTAATAAGTTCAAAGAGTGGTTAGTAGACACTAGAGCTACTGACCACATTACTTATGATTTGAGTTCTTTTACTAATCAAAGAAGTATTTCACCTATCTTGATTACTTTGCCTAATGGAACTAAAGTTACTACTTGCATCTGTGGTAGTGTTGTTTTGTCTAGTTCCCTGGTGTTGTTCAATGTTCTGTATGTTCCTAACTTTCATGTCAATCTAGTGTCAGTGCATAAGCTAATTCTGTCTAAAAAATGTCACCTAATCTTCCATCTCAATTCTTGTGTCATTATGCAGAACATTACCAACAAGGTGATTGGTACAACTAATCTCAAAGATGGCTTCTTTGTCATCAACTCTAAGCATAAACGTCATCCTTCCGTCTCTATTTCTCACACATTTTCTTCTTCCACAAATGAATTCTTCATATGGCATCTAACGCTTGGTCATGCTCCTGCAATATTAATGAAGACTTTATCTAGTTTCTTTCCTTTTATCCCTACTTGTAATGAAACTCATACACCTTGTGATGTTTGTTATCTCTCTAGGCAAAAGAGATTATCCTTTGGTAATAGTCATACAAAATCCAATAAAAGTTTTCAATTGTTGCATGTTGATATATGGGGTCCATATTCTACTGTTTCTGTTTTTGGTCATAGTTATTTCTTGACCGTAGTAGATGATTATACAAGATTTACATGGGTAATCCTAATGAAAAACAAAGGAGAAACAAGGCATAATCTCATTAAGTTTATCACTTTTATTGAGACACAGTTTAATGCCAAATTCCAATCCATTAGAAGTGACAATGGACCTGAATTTTTTATGCCTGATTTCTAATCTTCTAAAGGAATCTTGCATAAAAAATCTTGTGTTGCCACACCACAACAAAATGGTGTGGTTGAGAGAAAGCATCAACACATTCTCAATGTTGCTAGAGTCATTTTCTTTCAGTCTAAATTGCCTTCCACTCTCTGGAATTTTGTAATTCAACATGTTGTTCACATTATAAATAGATTGCTTAGCCCCTTATTGAAGAACTCTTCACCACATCAGTTACTTCATGGGTCATTACCTCCTTTAGAGACCTTAAAAGTGTTTGATTGTCTAGCATATGCAAGCACCCTTGTGGCAGGAAGGGGTAAATTTGATCCAAGGGCTAGAAAATGTGTTTTCTTAGGATACAAGGATAGCATTAAGGGATCTGTTCTCTATGATCTGGTTTCTCATGACATCTTCATATCAAGAGATGTCATCTTCTATGAGGATTCTTTTCCTTTCTTCTCTAGTTCTTCTCCCCAAACACATGAGTCTCCTCTTGAGTCACACAAATTTTCCTGTAGTCACTAGTCCTTCAACTCATGAGCATTCCCAAGGTTTCAACAACATTTCTGTGTTAGACATCGTCCCTCTTCCCGGGTCCACTCCATCTACAACACCTGAGTCCACTCCATCCACAACACTTGAGTCCACTCCATCCACAATACCTGAGTCACATTTAGCTCCTTTAAGATATTCAACTCGCACCAGAAGGCCACCATCCCATTTGAGGGATTATCATTGCTCTCTTGCTCATATTATGCCTACTGCTGCTCCTTATAGCTCTCAAACAGCCTATCCCCTGTCACATTTAACTCCTTTAAGACATTCAACTCTAAGTGTTCACCTGATTATAAGAAGTTTTGCTTCACCATGTCTAGCAATTCTAAGCCTTCAACCTATAATCAGGCTGCTAAGTTGGATCATTGGAGAACTGCTATGGATCTTGAGTTGCAGGCTTTAGAACAGAACCATACTTGGTCCCTTATTGATCTTCCACAAGGAAAGGTTCCCATTGGATGCAAATGGGTTTATAAGACCAAAGTTCATGCTGATGACACTCTTGAAAGACACAAGGCTAGATTGGTTGCCAAAGGTTACACACAGATGGAAGAAGTGGATTACTTTGACACTTTTTCTTTTGTGGTCAAAATCACCACTGTGAGAACAACATTAGCTTTGGCATCCATTAAGTCCTGGTTTTTAGAGCAGCTTGATGTCAACAATGCATTTCTTTATGGGGACTTACATGAGGAAGTGTATATGTTGCCACCACCTGGTCTGACTCTTCAACACTCACAACAAGTCTGCAAATTGCATAAGTCTCTCTATGGCTTGAAACAAGCTTCTAGAGAATGGCACACAACACTCCCAGCTTCTCTTGTTTCCTTAGGATATGCACATTCTCAAGCTGACCAAGCTCTTTTTACCAAATCTACTCCTACTAGTTTCACTGCCATCCTAGTTTATGTGGATGACATGGTCTTAGATGGTGATGATCTTGCTGAAATTCAATTGGTGAAGCAAGTCCTTGACCATTCCTTCAAGATCAAGGATCTAGGATCTCTTAGGTTCTTCGTAGGACTTGAGATTGCTAGGAGAGATGATGGAATTTACCTGAATCAGATGGATTATGCCTTGTCCCTCTTGGAGGATTCAGGTTCCTTAGATGTCAAGCCAGCCAAGGTTCTTTTTGATCATTCTATCAAGCTGCAACTTGATCAGGGTGTGCTCTTTGTTGATGTTATTTCTTACAGAAGGTTGGTAGGGAGATTACTCTATCTCACAATCTCTAGGCCCGACATTACTTATGTAGTACAACAATTAAGCCTTTTCATGTGCAAGCCTATGGATGTCCATTACAAGGCTGCTCTCAAAGTTCTACACTACTTGAAGTCCTCACATGCCCATGGTCTTTTTTTTTCTCTTCTTTTTCCTCTCAAACTTTCTGGTTTTTCAGATTCAGATTGGGCTTGTTGTCTGGATACTAGAAAATTCATCACAGGTTTTTGTATCTTCCTTGGATCTTCCCTCATCTCATGGAAATCCAAGAAGCAAACTACTGTTAGCAAGTCTTCTTATGAGGCAGAGTATAGAGCTCTTGGCAGCATTGCTTGTGAGGTTCAATGGCTGAACTATCTGTTTCAGGATTTGCATGTTCCATTGGCCAATCATGCATCCATTTATTGTGAGAATAGATCAGCTATTTACCTTGCTCATAACCCTGTGTTTCATGAGAGATCCAAGCATATTGAGGTGGATTGCCATGTGATTCGTGAGAAGATTCAGAAGGGTCTTATTCACCTTCTTCCTATTGCCTCTGCTGATCAATTAGCTGATGCATTCACTAAACCTCTTCCTCTTTCTTCCCTTCAAGCTTTTGTTTCCAAGTTGGGTTTGTGTTCTATCCACGACCCAACTTGAGGGGGGATTTTAAATTATTAGCATGAGGAATGATTTTAGTGTTTGGACATTAGTTTAAGCTTATTCTAGTTTATTTGTGTTGATGATTAAGTTATCTTGCTAAACTTTCCATCTATAGCAAGTTGTTATTTAACTAACACCTATAAATAGTAGGTGGTAGTTATTTTTATTGATTCATTCTATTCAATAAGGAATTATCAAAATATCTTTCCCTCTACAATTTTCTCATTCTCTAAGATCCATTATAAACCACAACAATAATTATTGAGTCTTAACTAACTTCACCACTCTCTAGTGAAAATTAGTCTTAGGTTTTACAACAATTCAAACTCAACCATCCCAAGCGGAGGCCGAGTTTCTATTTTTGAAACAATTAAAAACTCATAATGATTTAAGTTTTTAGTTTAAAAATATATCATTTCATTATCACCAACTATCAACATCTCCAATTTTAACATTATTAACATCTTGTGTTGATAGTCACATTATGATATCGACCATCACTGCATTGTCATTATACCAATTATAACAAGAATGTATCTTTTGGTATAAGAAAATAAGTCATTCATTCATCCACTAATATTATGACATGTGTACCATTTAATCATTTTCTACAAAAATATTTCTAAAACTAAATAAAACAATACACATATCATTCTTTTACTAGCTGAATGATGTAAATTATCTCCTAACATGATGAGGTACTTTATTCTCTTATAAGGATGATTATTACATTGATCATGTGCCACTACTATTATGTTATTGCAACCTCATCACTTCAATCACAATTCACACCTCATTTCAAATTTCAACGTTCAACACGTCAATAAAAAAAGCCACAATGCCATTAATTTAGACAATTACTATGCTTAAACTAACAATTACTATCATGTATTGATGTAGCAAATATTTAAGAATAGAAAGTCATCGGTTCAATAATTATTAAATTGAGAAATTTTAACACATTTGTTAAGAAATATAATTGGGGGCACATTTGTTAAATATGTTAAGTTAACTATAATATTTATACATTGTTAGTGTGAAGATTTATATATACTCATACATTGTCGTTGCATATAATTATCATAACATTTTCCCTATAAGAATTATAATCTTAATGTAACATCATCTTTATTTTTTTAAGTAAATGAAAAATATCTCAACTCTTGGGTGATAATATTGATTAAAAACATGACAACCATGATATGAAGAGAATGAACAAGAAATGAAAACAATAAGATGGAGAGAATAATTCCTACCATAATATTTTATTATTATCCCCTTAGGAGAACATATAGAATCAACATCGTATATTAATTTTCAATATCAAACTTTGTGTCTCTTGCATTATCCTAAATCTTAGTCTATGAACGAACGATATTGTAGTCAACAAGCAACCTCAATTTTCTTCTTTTGAAAGCTGAAATACGCACTTGAATAATACTAGTAACCATCATTTAAGAAAAGGAAAATGAATGATAATGAGTTGCCATTAAGGATTATAAAGTTTGAAACAACGAAACACAAACATTTTTATCATTTTATTTATAATGATAATACAATTTTATCCTTAAAAATAGAAAAATAAAATAAGATTTTCTCTCTCTACTAATGAAGATGATTATGGTTCATCCGTTGCCGTACTCATATTTTTATGTAGGGTGAGAATCCACTTACTTCAAGAGTAAGTTTTTTAAACTTACTATACGTCTTAGCCATCAATTCTAGGGAGATCAAATGATTTAGATCTAGTCATTAATTCAAACCATTGGATTTCCTTAGAATTAATGATTACGATGTGGAGTAAGTTTAAAAAACTTATTATTGGAGTTAATGAATCTCTCATCTTTCATGTATTTGTTCATGTTCATCGATGGATTAACTTGGCTCTTTCGATAACTATGAAGTTTCGGATTTTCCAAGAGTTGCTGCTAACCTGCCCCTTGGAAGCTTCTGACTATGAATAAAAACAATACATAAGGGGACAAAACCTCAAAGGAATTAAACTCAAGTTTGTATCGTTAAGAATTTTAAATTGCATTACCTAACGGTCAAATATAATATTGTGTTGTAAATTGTCCCATCACTCATATTTTTCTATAAATATGGTACCATAAAAATCCCTATTATTTATGAAGATTAATGACATTATCACTGATACGTATGTAAATTTTCAGGAAATTAGCATGAATATAAATTCAACACCGGTTGGACTTTCAAACATTGGTCATGTGAACGAACACAGGTTCTACATTATACTCTTTAGGGAATCCTTACTACATTTGTTTTCTTCTTACCGATTTATTTGGTGTGACAATCGGTTTACAATTGGCTCAGATTCAAAGTTGTCCTCCCTGAAAACATTACTAATCACTTCTTCATGCGTATGAGTTTACTAATCAATACAATATGTAGGAAAAAACTAGAGGATTTTTTGGTTAACCAGAAACAACATCATTTTCAACTTCAAACGGACTTTTATCTAGGGTACTGTCGAGTCTATTAAAATGAAGACGTAGCTATGGATCAATGGGAAATCACATAAAAACTATGATTTATGCTGATTTGCTTATAAAACTATTGAATTGTCTTATAAATAATTCCTAAACTACTTTCATCCTTTCTCTTTTCTCATTCTTTCTTTGTGATATTTGTAATCTTTTTTTTAATACTTTTATACTTAATTAATGAAATTTATGCTTTTCAGATAAAAAAATACATTATACTCTCCCTATATAGGCATAGGGATTTAAGCCTTTTAGTGAAATTCTTTCTGAACAATTTTTTTGGATATTCATATGCCCTATTATTAAGATGAATGACTAATTCACTTATTAAAAAACACAATAAGAGAATTAATTTGTTCCACTTAGAGATTGTAGAGAGGTTTTGACATAAATCTTGAAGACATAATTAGAGGGTATTAATGAATGATTTCCTATTCCAAATGGAATAATTGTTATTAGTTAATAAAGCTTGAAAGTCAAGACCAAAATATTTATATATATATATATATATATATATATATATATATATATATGGAGTTTCTAATATTCACATCCACCCTGTACAAAGCTTTTTGTTTTGTGGTATGCATATTAATATATACACATTTACTTAGTAATCTCCACAATGTTTCCTAGTTAGAAAATTAGAGATGGTCCCACCCTCACTTGTGTTTGTATATATATTCAAAATTGGAAGCCTAACCTCTTTCTATATTCATAATCCAGCCAAACACTGCCTTCAAAAGTGGTATGCGTTTGTCCGATCGGAATCACATGTCTTTATTCATGTCTCACTTTGTACCAAAATAATTAAAAAAAATTATTCATTTTAAAATAAAAATCACAAATTAATACTTTAATATTATTTTATGAATTTAATTGAATAAAAATATGATTATAGAAAATTTTAGGACAAATGATGGCCCCTTCAAAAGTTGAAAAGAACAACTTAAGAAGCAAAATTGAATCATCCAAGTTTCAGGATTTTTTTACAAAAGTTTCAAATTACTTTAACAAATTTGAGAACTTGAAAAACATTTTTTTAACAAAAGGTTAAAGGACAAGCGAGACTCCAAAGCCAAATAGTACATATGATTCAACAAGAACTTAGAAGATTGTGTTATAAGGAGAGTTTCGGGATTAAAAAAGTTCATTTAAAAATTAAAAACTTCATTTCTTACTATATATAAAAAAACTACATTCATTTTTTATAAATGCTTTCTTTTTAAATTAAAGGCACGTATAAACTTTCCCTAAAGTTTACTAATCACTTGAGTAAATTTTTTACACATGATTATACGTCAACTATTCAGTAAAAAATCAACACAAACAAAAATAAATAATGAACCCACAACTTTTATTTTTAGGCAATTTAATTGTAATTCATAATTTCAAAGGAATTGAAGTCATCTAAGATTACGTTATATTTTATTAAATTATAAGGACCGCTTTTAAACAAACTACCTTTTAATTTTAAAAAGGGAAATTTATTTTTATCAGTGTGACATTCAAGTTTTTAGACAGTATATATAGCACTAACTAGTGTGCCTCAGTTAGCTAGACTGAACCTCCAATATCCTTACTCACAGATTACACATTAAATCATAAACTCATTAGTTTCATTAAATATTTTAATTTTAATTTTGAATTATTTTATTTTATGTCGGGTTAAGTATATATTTATTATGAATTTTTGAAATGTGAAATGGATAATAAATAATAAATACAAAAATTTAAATATTTAACAAGGTCAATGATGATAGTGTGATAAAACTTGGTGCGGACAATTGTGAGTCATTCTTTTTTTATTTGTCAATAAAATCCTATTAAAAATCACCTTGATTTAAATGCATGTATAATAATTTAATATTAATTTTAATTAATTTATAATAGAAAAAAATTATATTATGATAGTATAGTTTTGTATGTGAGGAAATATTTGACAATTTCTTAATAAAATATGTAAAAGAGAATTCATAAGACACCAAGGTATGTTAGATTTTCCTATTATTTAATCAAGCTTTAGTGTCTCAATCTCAATACAATTGGTGAAGATGAATTGATATGACATTTAGATTAATCTAGGGGTATTTAATATTAAAAGTGTCTATCACACGAAGATGGCTATATATGAAGGATCATAATTTTCAATATGGGTAATGAAAGTAGTTGGAAAGTGTTATGGAAGATGAAAATTTAATAAAAGATAAAAATGTTTTTGATGATGATAATGAAAGTAGTTGGAAAGTGTCATGGAAAATTAAAATCATAAAAGATTAAAATGTTTTGGTGGGGAACTTTTTATGGGATGATAATATTGTCTTTATAAGGGTACTTAATTCTCAGCTTCTTTGTGATAAATATGGTCTTCATGTGAAAATTTTGTGGCATTGTGGAAGAATGCATAGTTCATTCAATGTGGTTACACAAAAGCTTATTAATTTAAGAGAATAAAATACATTCTTATACTAGCAAAGAAGTTATTTTCTCAAATCATTAAAATATGACATTTGTATTATTTTTTAGATTTTAGAAAATGATTAAATATGACATATATCATAAAGATATTAGAATAATTTATTTCACGTTTTCATGATGAAAATAAATTAGTTGGTGATGATAGTGGTTCTTTCTATGGAGGTATTTTGGAAGGACGACCCTGAATTCATGGCAAAGAGACCATGTTTGAAAATTGACCAGTCAAAGGAATGTTTCTCTCGAATTCCCATTGGATGCAATGCGGTCCTATAAGGAATTTAATGATGAATGGCAACTATAGGGTGACTATTGCTATTTACAAAGAATGATTTTAATGAATAAGTATAATCTACGTTAATGAAAATAAATGTATGGTTCTCCCTATATTTCTATTCATAGAAATATAATTTAATTGTAATTAAAATTATGTTTTATTAAAAATTGTATTTTTCTTTCTTTGTTTTTTCCACCAATTTTAATGTTTTATTAAAATTGTAATTTTAATGCCCCTCAATTATGGGAATCAAGCTAACTACTTAAAATCAGTGTTGTGATAACTAGACATGACCGACCAATTTAATTGCTGACTAAATTTGAAAACAACTATGATTCATAGTTTCAACCGAATGAGTGGTTGATCCACTTTGAACGAGATAAATTTTGTTTTGATCAAATCTGGTTAAACTGGAATAATCTGGGAAGTGAACTAGACGATTTACTTAAAATTTTAAAAATGGAACATTACTCTAATGTTTTATTTTACTTTGATTCAAAAAAGTATGGAGAGATGTTATTTCAATATAATTGTATAAAATTTCACATTTATATATAATTATATATTTATAGATAAAAATTATCAATTATATTTAAAATCATCCGGTTCGACCAGACAGTTAAACTGTTTAAACCTCATACGAAACATCTTCAGGTTTGATGCTCTACTCAAGTTTCACAACATTACTTAAAACTTCTTAAAAGACTATATTTAATAGATAAGATTTCAGATAAGAGGAGGGATCCACTTACTCAAAGAGTAAGTGGAAAATGACTTACTCCACATCTTAACTATTCAATATTAGAAAATGTAATGGTTTGAATTTGTAAGTAAATGTAAACCATTGGATTTTCCAAGATTGAATGATTAAAATATGAAGTAAGTTATTTTCCACTTACTCTTGGAGTAAATGGATCCCTCCCCTTTAGATAATATAAAATCAAATTTATTAAGCTTAATAGATTAAGTTATTTAATTATATTATATATTAATATATATAGTATATTATAAAAATATAATTAAATTATGCGTGTTAGATAGATATAGTCAAAAGCAGCACATAGAAATTTAAATATGTTTACAAATGAGATTTAGATTTTAAAAAGTTAAAACAAGTAAACAAATGAGACATGCACTATTATATGAATAAGAATATGAACAAAAAATTAAGATTTAATTATTACGAGTAATATTTGTTATGAGGTATAGTCATACATTCTAAAAATGATTTACTGTATTATATATTATATAAGTCAACAAATTTAATGTAAAACGGAGCCTATCCTATTTACCACTTTATATGAAATGTATATTGGAAAACTGTCATCTCAATATCTTAGAATCAAGTTGGTAAAAACTAAAAGGTGGCATAATATTAAGAACGCAAGATTCGATTTGATCACACTATTATTAAGTTTTTAATAAATTTGAGTTCATGAGAAAACATCTAGTTTAAATTACATTTAGATTTTCTACAATCAATTTTTCGAGATTTTTTAATTTCACTTCTTTTAGTAATGAAATTTTCTCTCTCTTATTTTATATTTTCATCAATTAACTTAAAAAATAAAATATATCCTAAACCATTAAAATTATTACATATTAATATATTCATAGAAATGGATAAATATAACAAATTTTATTGACCGAAACAGATAATATATTAAGATTTATTTCTATTAATGAAGAAAAATTTGGGTGAAAAACAACGAAAATATAAAATTAAATGATACTTGTATTTTTATTAATTATATTAATATTATACTTTTAGACTTAAACAACAAAGAAAAATAAATAACTTACCTGTCATGTTTCAGTGGATTTTTTTGTTGGGGAAATACGTCGTAAACATTTGTGAATGGAAAACTGTATTTATATATAGAGACTAAGGTAAGGATTGATATGTTCCAGTGACACAACAATTCTCAGAAAAGTCACCACTTTGTCCCGTGTTTTCAGAGAGAGAGAGCAAGAAAGAAAGAAAGAAAGAAACAAAGGAGAAAACCCCACATCAAACACACAACAGAAAAGAGAGAGAAACTCATAAAAATCCAAAAAAAAAACAAACTTGTTTTGAAATGCGTGTAACCGGAGTACATCGCGGTGGCGCAGTCACGGCGGTGTGAGATATTCCAGCGTTGGAAGTAGCGGTTCTGAGCATTTCCAGATACCCTTTTGAGAGATGGGTTCAGGGCAGATGATAATTGGCGGCGGCGGCGGCGGAGTTAACGGTGTTGGTGGTTGTAATGGTTGTAATGGTGGTAATAGTAGTAGCTGTTGTGATATGAGGCAAAAGTGTTGGTGTAAGGGGAAATTGGAGAATCATCATAACTATAACCGGTTCCTCTCTTCAAGCTTCATTTTCTTCTTTGGGTGTTTAGTTTTGTTTGGATCGATTGCCACCTTCTATGGTTGGCTTGTTTTCTCACCAGTTGTTCATACTGCTCTTAACCCTTTCGGTTGCCAAGTGGACAATGAGGGTTCTTGGTCAATTGGGATTTTCTATGGTGATTCCCCCTTTTCTCTAAAACCCGTTGAAACTGTAAGTTTCTTTCATCCTTTCTCTTTCACTCTTCATGGTTTGGTCCTTTTTGTTATTTTGTGGGGTTATTGAATTTTGTTGACTTTTTGTTGACATGCATGCCTGTGTTAATTTCATATTCAAAGTTATCATATATAAAAAATTGATTTTTACCTTTTTGAGTTTTGTTTGATTTCATTAACTTTCGATGATGATGGTGATTGATTACTTCAGTGTTTTTTTAAGCCCTGTTATGAATTTTGAACTGGGAGTTTTTTCTGGGTTTTGTGGAATGAATTAGAAGTTGTGTTCTTTGGATGTGATGGTTTTGATTCTGTGTAGGCGAATGTATGGAATGATGACAGTGCTGCTTGGCCAGTAGCCAATCCTGTGGTAACTTGTGCTGCAGTTTCTGATGCTGGTTATCCCAGTAATTTTGTTGCAGACCCTTTTCTTTTTATTCAGGTAACAAATTTCCTTGTCACCTTTGTTCATTCACATGTCTGCTGTTTCAGATTCTATGAATATTTGTTTTGATTGTATTTTTAATTCCTTATGTTATTCTTTTACCAGCAAAATCTTACTTTTTTAACTACGTTAACGAAATCAGTGTTTGTAATCAATCTCTAACCTCAAAGATAGATGTGTGATTATAAAATGTTATGGGCCCAGTTAAACATAATAATACATCATGTTATTGATATTGATTGACTTGTCTGTTTCTGGAAAAATATGCTCGGACCTTTAACTTTGAAATGATATGGAGCAGTTGAAGAGGTTCTATCAGTCTGAAAGCAGATAGCCTGAATTTATATACAAATAATATTTTTTAGGTTTCTTTTGCTCCTGGACAGTTGAAGGGGGAGGGGGTCAGAAAGGTTAAATTGAATTGTAATCATTGAAGTGAGATAAGAACTCATGGCTAAGACTTGACATCTTCTATGTATTTCTTGTCTACAAGGTGTTGTTCTTATGTCTTGACTACAAGTACTATGTGTCTTGAGAGGATTTTAAACCAAAATCATAAATTGTGTGTTGTTAAGGAACTACTAATAGCAATATATTCGAAATACTAGAACAGGAAAACTGGGATTTCTACCAAATATATCTATCTGCATGGTTGTAAAGTCACTGCCCTTTTTTATTGTAATTGGATATTGGTAAAACGTACAAGTTTTAGTAGCATCAGTTGTCGTATACTATCAAGCCATCAATTGTCGTATACTATAAAGCCATCAATTGTCGTATGCTATAAAGCCACCGGTTGTTGTATACTATAAAGTTGGGGCTCTTTTGCAAATATAAAAAAAATAAATAAAGAAACAATGGGCCCTCCTGGTTTTCCATGTTCTAAAATATGGTAGGAATAGATCCAATTATAGGGAGTGTCTAGAACAGTTCCATGCCCTAAATTTTCCTTTTTCTTTGTTCCCATTTTTCTATTGCCTGACAAAATTTCTCGGCCAAACTAAGTTAATTACAAGTCCCAGCATCACAAAGGGTGCAGGAAAGTATTTCCTTCATTTAACATTTTGTATCTATCAGCCTTTGGTCCTTATAGGTGTTAGTCTGTCGTAAGAAAATTCTATGTTGTTGTTTCAATATCTTAGTCTGTATGGTGATTGTTACACTCTCCAAATGGAAAGATATAATTATTTAAGGCATATATATTTGCATGTGAAAAAACGAGAATATACACAACAATGTGTGTGGAGGATACATGGATTATGTGAGATATTTATGGAGAAATTGTAAATATCTCATTATAGAGGTTGTCCATCTTTGAAGTTTCTTGTTTTTTATTTGTTTATATGGATAATCAGTAAGAACCTATTCACTTATATTCGCTTTACAATTCAGGGTGATACTTTGTACCTGTTCTATGAGACAAAGAATTCAATAACTATGCAAGGTGATATTGGAGTTTCAAAAAGTACTGATAAGGGAGCATCATGGCAACAACTGGGCATTGCCTTGAAGGAAGATTGGCATCTTTCTTTTCCATATGTCTTTGAGCATGATGGCCAGGTATTGTTTCGTAGAAAAAGCATTCATATTCTGTTATGAAGATGATGTATATGAACTTGTATTATGCTCTTATACTTCTTAAATTAATAATTTTATTCAAGTTACAATAATTGTAATCTTCATTTTCTTCTTTTGTTACTTCAGATATATATGATGCCTGAGGGTAGTCGAAAAGGAGAACTTCGTCTTTATAAAGCAGTTAGCTTCCCTTTACAGTGGAAATTGGAAAAGGTCATCATGAAAAAGCCCCTTGTTGATTCCTTCATCATCAATTACAGTGGGAGGTATTGGCTTTTTGGCTCTGATCATACTGGTTTTGGTACCAAGAAAAATGGGCAGCTGGAGATTTGGTATAGCAATTCACCTCTTGGTCCTTGGAAACCTCACAAGAAAAAACCCATCTTTAACATTAACAAGAGCTTGGGTGCTCGTAATGGAGGCAGGCCATTTTTATATGAAGGGAATCTTTATCGTGTTGGTCAGGACTGTGGTGATACATATGGCAGACGTGTGCGTGTCTTTAAGATTGAAACTCTTACCAGTGAAAAATACAAAGAAGTTGAAGTGCCTTTGGGTTTTGTTGAGCCAACCAAGGGTCCAAATGCTTGGAATGGTGCTCGTTACCATCACCTAGATGTCCAACAGCTGCCATCTGGTGACTGGATTGGGGTTATGGATGGGGATCGTGTTCCTTCTGGTGATTCAAATCGGCGGTTAATCGTTGGTTGTGCTTCAGTTGCAATTGCTGCTGTATTCATTGTACTATTGGGTGTGTTACTTGGTTTTGTGAATTGCATTGTCCCTCCCAATTGGTTCATTCATAACTCTGGGAAGAGGAGTTTTGCTTTACTAGCTTGGGAAAGATCAAGTGCATTCTCTTCACGAGTAAGACGGTTTTGCACCCGCTTGAACAGAGTCCCAACATTTCTCCGAGGTAAGATAAACCAAAATCCTTGGGCTAGGAGCTTTGCTCTCGCTATAATATTTGCAGTCGGGGTTGGATTGATGTGCACGGGAGCTAAAAATATCTATGGGGGAAATGGATCAGAACAACCTTACCCCTTGAAAGGACAATATTCCCAGTTCACATTACTAACAATGACCTATGACGCTCGTCTCTGGAACTTGAAGATGTATGTGAAACATTACTCAAGATGCTCATCTGTGAGGGAGATCGTTGTGGTGTGGAACAAGGGAGTTCCTCCAAATTTGAGTGATCTGGACTCTGCAGTACCGGTGAGGATCAGGGTAGAGGAAAAGAACTCTTTAAATAATCGGTTCAAGGCCGACTCATTGATAAAGACACGAGCTGTCCTTGAACTTGATGATGATATTATGATGACATGTGATGATGTTGAGCGTGGTTTTAACGTGTGGCGTCAGCACCCAGACCGTATCGTTGGATTCTACCCTCGACTTATTAATGGGAGTCCATTAAAATACCGGGGAGAAAAATATGCCCGGAGCAATAAAGGGTACAACATGATTCTTACCGGTGCAGCCTTTATTGATTCTCAATTAGCTTTCAAGAGGTATTGGAGTGAGGAAGCCAAGCAAGGAAGGGAAATGGTTGACAAGTATTTTAACTGTGAAGACGTGCTTTTAAATTACTTGTATGCCAATGCAAGCACCTCATTGAAGACTGTTGATTATGTGAGACCAGCTTGGGCAATTGACACTTCAAAGTTTTCCGGAGCAGCGATTAGCCGAAACACGCAAGTGCATTACAGATTGCGAAGTCATTGCCTGATGAAATTTTCCGATATGTATGGAAGTTTCGCAAATCGCAAATGGGAATTCGACAGTCGGAAAGATGGTTGGGATGTATAGTAGGTAGTTTGGTTCAAGTTTTGTATTTTTACATCTTTGTGGGTAAACTGTTATCTCTATAATCTGCACCCCACTGTGAATCTTACTTTTAGGAGGGGTTTGAAATAGAATATCAGCAACATGTAAATTGGTTATGTAATGACCTTTTCATGTTATATTTTTTTAATTTATGCCTCCAACCCTCAGAGGGTGAATTATGGTGAAGTTGGTATTGAAGGTGGAAACATGAGGAAAGGGGAAAGTTTGAAGAAAGATGAAACAAATGGAAAATAGGGGTAACTGTAATTTTGATCCTACAGTATTTGGCATTGATTTTTAATTCTGATTGCTTTATTGACTATTTCTTAGCATTTTAGGGTGCCTTTCTTTTATTCTTAAGATTAACTTTTTTTGTTTGTGGTTTAAGGAATGGAATGAATTTGAACTATGACAAATGATCATCATTAAAGTGAGTTGAATTGGTACATGGTTTTTCTAAATTCCTATGTTGTTGCTCTTTATGACAGATCAACCTTTTGACATTTTCCTTTTATAATTTGTGGAAGTTGAATTGACACTCAGATTTTCCCTGATTCAGATTAAATATTTGATGGTTATCAAAGTAATGTGGTATAGGAGACTAGGTAAGGTTTTTTGATGTATCTGCATTAATGATGTAAAGTTTTTATTGTTGGTACATTATTTATTTATAATTTATGTGTGCTTTGGGGCTGAGTTACATGGCTGCAGATTAAAAGGTAGAACATGTTCTTTATATCCAATTTAAAAAATATGGATGTTAAAATAGAGTTTTGAGCTCAAGATTAGATTTTGAATTAAGTAAGATATTAACATCTCATTCGTCTGTATTAAAATTATACTCTCACAAATTACGAGAATTAGTTTATACCACATATTCGTTTGATTAAACATTTAATTACGAGATAAAATATGTATTTTTTTTATTTTTGTCCATATTTGTCCTTATGTGCAATAGGAAATTAATACTACTTAATTCTCGATAGGTGTATTGGTTTAATTTTAATTAATTGAGATTTAAAGAGAAAAGTGTATCATAGACCATCCCTAGTTCAAGAAATGGCAAATGCGCAACTAATGATCGTAATTGTTTCTATGCTCAAATAGAAAAGAAAGATATGACAACTAATTTTTTTTAGTACTATCAAATGTATCCCCTCACTTTAAGGGTAGAGAACTAATCCCTTTTCATGAGCACGACTGTCCCTCTTAACAAGTGTTGTTCCTATGAATCGAAACTTTGACCTTTTGGTCGTACTAGAGATCTTGTAGAGTCTTAAATCATTAGACCAGCATCTTGTTCGTAAATAGATGATAGTGATTGTGACCATTCTTCTAATTCTCAATTTAATTTAACGAAACACATTTATATTTATGTTAATTTTTCATTAAAAAGTATTTTAATCAATTTGATGAGAATTAATAGAAAAAAATATAATATTAGCCACTAATTGCCTTCCCATGGAGATGAGAGGGGCAATATTGATGATAACAACCGCTTCTCAACTTGGAACAAAGTAAGATACACTATGAGTCACTTTACTATGAAACTCCTATAATAAATATTTATTCATTATTTAATTAGAATATAATTTAAATTTAAAAATAAAATATTTGTTAACAATTACTTAATATGGTTAAGAGAAAAGATGAATGAACTGCTCCTCTTTTCTAAGAGATAGCAAATATACTACTAGTGACATTAACTTCTCTACTCGGATTGAGAGGAAAGTACAATATGAGTTGTGATATATCTCTTAAACAAATATGTTTAAAATGTTTAACTTTTATTAATTTTTAATTAATTAAATTGTTATTTTATTATAATAAAAATATTTCTTATTATTTATTTTAAAAACATATTTTTAATTAATTAATATTAAATATAATAAAAATGAAATATTTAATAGTGACCATGGTGAGGCATAGGGGTGAGAGTGGGTCGGGTTGGGATGTGTTAATGTTTGTCCTTACCCGACCCTAAATGTTGGTCGGACAATTTTTCTGAACCCGGACCCGGCCCTAGATCCGTAGTTAACCCGATCCTAAATATTCACAGGGTCAGCTTTTAAGCTCGAACCTGACCCTAGACCCGATTAAATATAATGTATACTCATTTTACATAAAGTATTCTAAATATTATTTATTATTGTGAATATGTAATTTGACATATAAAATAATATATGTATATATATAGGGGTTTGCTAACATGATCCCACCCCATTTTATGAAGGATCATGTTAGTAATGTGTACCCAAAAGTATGGTCAAAATTACCCTTCGTTTTTTTAAATCAACATAAGTCTTTGTCAAGATTATTTTAGTAAAAGCAATTAAAAATCTCTCATTCTCTCACCCCAAACCCTCCAAACTCATCTCATTATGTTGAAATAATTTGAGGATGTTTGAAAAACGCTAAAATAAAATATTCAAATTTTAAACGACAAAACCAAACTTAATTTGGGAAAATATTAGTTTGAGAAGTTTATGTTGTTCCTGGACATCATCAAGACACGTTTATAAGTATTTAAATCTTTTTTCTTTATTAGTCGTTGTCACTTTGTTCTCCAAAAAAATTTGCTAACATTTATTAGAATTATAGTATTGTGTCAAATTTTGCATTGGTTCCTGATTGTGCAATTTGCAAGCGCCTTTATGCATCTGCAACTCCGAGCATCTTTTGTATGATAGCAATAACCCCTAAAATCATAAATAAATAAATAAGGGATGATGAAGGATATCATTGTGTTGTGTGGAAGTGAAGAACTTTATGTGTTAGAAGGATGAAGATGTTTGGGATTGGATGGTAGTGTAGAAGGATGGAGAAAGTGGGCAAGGGAGTTAAGAGGTTTGTGTTTTCGTGTGGATGCAAAGATATTGAAGAATGAGATGAGTTTTGAGGGTTTGGGGTGAAAGAATGAGAGATTTTTAATTGCTTTTACTAAAATAACCTTGACAAAGACTTATGTTGATTTAAAAAAACGAAGGGTAATTTTGACCATACTTTTGGGTACACATTACTAACATGATCCTTCATAAAATGGGGTGAGATCATGTTAGCAAACCCCATATATATATTATTAAACATGTATATATGATGAAAAAATTAGAGAATTAATGATATTTTCGACTAAAAAGGTATCATTACTCTATATACATTTGAACAGAGACTCATACAAACATCATGAGTGAGTGACAAGAGGACGGGTCGGGACGGGTCATGTTTGGTCCCTACCCGGCCCTAAATAGTGGTTGAGTCTAATTTTTAAACCTGGACCCGACCTAAACCCGATGAGACTCGACCATATTCAGACCCGATCGTGATCGGGCCATACCGGGTGAACGGGTAGGATCGGGTTCTGTTCACCCTAGTGAGGCATAATTAGCTTGTTATGTAGCAGATGCTATGTGCCACCCTGAGATTGGATGACGACAAACTCATCATTATAAGCGAGAAAGACAAAAGTAAATGATGGTGTCGACGGGCCAATGATTATCTTTGTCATCGAAAGACTTGTGGACTACTATACTTGTTAGAGTTAGATGGTAGAGGCGTAGTCGACTAGCGAATTTTGTTTTGTCGTGTGGCTCTAGCATGACGATTGTCAAATGACATGGAACTAGGATAGACATGTGATGTGCGACATGGAACAATGATGACTTGTGGCATTATACAACTTAGAGGTGTTCACGATCCATTTGGTTCAGTTTTTAGGCAAAACATCATTCGATCCAAATATGTAATTATCATGCGTCCGATCTGGTTTGCTTATATTAAGATATCTGATTCAATCTGATCAAACTATTAAATGCAGTTTCAGCTCGGTTTGGATTGGTTTATTTTTTTATAAAAGATTGAAATTGCACATACATTCAAAACTCATAAAAATGACTAAATGTTAAGCATAAAATAGTAGAAAATGTGTTCATCAACATCAAAATAACATTAAAAAAGTGTTCAAGAACATTAACAGTAAACAACAACAAAAAAACAACAATAAGTAACAAAAAAAATAGCAAGACAACACTATAAAGTAAACAACAAGAGTAACAACAAGAACAACAACAACATTTTTGGTCTACCCTGGATCTAAGAAGTGAAAATGAAAACTAGACATGTCGGTCTTTAGTAAATAAATCCAATACAATCCAAACACATTTGGATTTTGCGATTTTGATATATTTTGAATCAATTTTGATTTATACATAATCATTATATCACTCATTATTAATTTAAATTATTTTTGAAGAGTCAATAATAATTAATTAGGATTATTTTTTCTTAATCTTTACCTATTGGAAGTAAATTTTCCATAACTTGAATTATTATACAAAAACAAAACTTTAAGTGGACATTTGAACTATACAAGATCCAATCTCATTAAGTGGACATTTGAACTATACAAAATCCAATCTCATTAAAAAAAACTACCCAATCAAATATTTCGTTATACTGATGGAAGCATCCAACTAATCAGTGTCAGATTGAACCGTTTGACTGAAATTAAAGTTTGTGTCCAAATTGCTGTTATCCATTTATAATCAAGATGGTGACACAAAAAAGAAGAGAAATGGCACAAAAGCTGCTACTTATATATATGCATTATGTTGGGAAGTAAGTCCCACATTGCCTACCTCATCATTTCGGGAATGATTTAAATATCTGTTGGACTACTTCTTTCCTTGTCAATTGGTTTTGAGATGAAATCTTAACATATTATTAACCTGAAGAAATGATGAATTTAATGTTGGATGTTATCATTATTGATTTTTAATTAATATTTCTAAATACAAGTGTTGTTATAAATGAATGATGTATTTTATTATTCAGCACAACCCTGTTCCATTCCTGATTTAGCATAATAGCCACAAACAGAGAAAACAGAAAGGAATGAATGAATGATCCATTCCATCATTATCATTCCTTCCACTATGTTGTGTCATCTTTTCTCTCTCTATTTAGGGTTTTTAAATTGAAGCAAACATAAAGCTCATTACTTTCACATTGTAATAACACAATTTCCTTTACCCTTTTACTTTTCAGCCAAAGGGTATCATGGGGTTCATCTCTCTTTGACCCTACCAATCTCTATTCCCAAGGATTCTAGAGAGAGAAAGTGGTGTGAATGTAGAGTGAAAGTTTGGATTTTTTATAGCAATGTTGGAAATGGAGAAGGATTTTGATTCCAAGTTGAAGATTCAGGGGGATTCTTCTTCTAATGGCGGTGGTGTTGGGAATGTCCAGAGATCAAAGAGCTTTGCTTTCAGAGCTCCTCAGGAGAATTACTCTATTCAGGACTTTGAATTGGGAAAGATCTATGGCGTTGGTTCTTATTCTAAGGTCTTATATATGTTATTGACTAATTGTGATTTTTGTTGCTGTTGATTTGTTTTTTTTTTAATATTATGTGTTTTATTATACAATTCTCTTAATTTGATGGAGGTATGAATCCTATGGATGATGTTGGCATTGTAGTTTTGTTAGATAAAGGCATCTGATCTATTCAGATTTTTTCATTGATGGTTACTAGTTTGATAATCGTTAATGTGTGAGTGTTGTGAAGTAGAAATCATCGCTGTCCGATATTGTCATCCTCATTTGTACATGGTGTTGTATGAAACACAATAGGATACCTTTTTGGGGAAGTGGAATTTTGATTTGTAAGGAAAATTCTTCTGCATACTCGCATCAATTGTTTCCTAAAAACCTATTATGAAGACTGCTTGCACCTCCACCCTTTCTCATCCTTAGTGAGCTAAGTGGGAAGGAAAGCGGTTGCGAGCTATATTGTTTCTTGATTAACAAAACAAAGTCTCAAGATTATTTTTTAAATAATTTACATAAGTTGCTGAGTTGGAAGGAAAGTGGTTGTAGTCTGTAGAAAACGAGATGAACTGAAGCAGTGAATCTAATAATCGGCTGTATGGGTTTTATCCACATTGAATTCACATGAAACTATTATTACATGAAATCAGCACCATACATTTCCTTCTAGTGTTGATGCCTTCTTTTGCACAGAAGGTTCTGTTTTCTAACTTTTGAGGAATTTCACCCTGTATGTGGCTCGCCTTAAGTGTGCACTTATTTAAGATGTGTCATCTTACTGAAAACATATATCTTTTTTGTTTTACTATTGTAGTGTTGTAGTAGACACCTGTCCGCTCTTCTATTTTTCAACTGGTTTTTTACCCTTTTCTGTTGACTTATTTTGGCTTACTGTTGTCATTCCTAAATTGCATCAACAGTTCTAGTTGTCTGAGTAAAAAATTGTCTTATTCTTTCAACCCTTTGGGACACTTAATTTATAAAGTCTGGGTATATAATCTGCACAAATATATAGGGTTTCCAATTTTTTCAGTGTCAAAGGAAGGTCTCGTAAACTTGTAGGTAGATCTGTCCATCTCCTTTGCCTCTGTTTCTGTAGCTTTTCCACTTGAGATCTCTGTCTACTGTCTCAGCTTAATTTATGATTTATTATCCTTCTTTGCGCAATAATTTTGGTTCCTTTACACAAAATCCTGATGATTGAAGAAAATATTCCCCTTAATTTTATACCATTTCAACATAACTTTTTTTTGGTAATCCGTTGGGCAGTTGTTTCAGACTTTGAGTGGAATTACTTTTTCTAGTTAATTAGCACTAAATATCTTTCTTATGTTTTCAGGTAGTGAGGGCAAAGAAGAAGGACACCGGAGCAGTGTATGCATTGAAGATCATGGACAAAAAATTTATTACTAAAGAGAACAAAACTGCTTATGTGAAGTTGGAACGCATAGTGCTTGATCAATTGGATCATCCTGGCATTGTGCAGCTATATTTCACATTTCAAGACGCATTTTCTCTTTGTAAGTATATTCCTCAGTGAATTTTCTCTATATGCTTTTCCTATGGCTTACTCCTTTTCATGTGATTTGACATCAGTTTCCTTTTCACTACCCTTGTTTGCCGAGTTGTTATATCTTATCTGACAGTTGTATCCTTCCTTATTCTGTTCCTTTTACATTGGAGAAGACATGGCACTTGAATCGTGTGAAGGCGGAGAGCTTTTTGATCAAATAACCAGGGTAAGCTATCATAAAACTTCAAGGCATGTGTTCCATATATATCGGAGTATAACTATTTTCCTTTCAAAATTGTTCTATAACGTATGTTGCCAGTATCTTAGTCCATCAAGACCCATGTTTTGTCCTATGGTACGTCTTAGTCTTACTATAGAACAATAAAACTATGATACCTGCTTCGGTTTGATATTCTCTTTTTAATTTTCCAAGGAGAGGAAATTATAACCTGCAGCAGAAAGAGTTTATATTAGTATTATCCTTTTTGATTAATTCTTTGTATAAACATAAGCACAATTTTTAAATGAAGGGGTAAATCAAATTACACTCGCGTCCTTCACATTTCCATATTTGGCACTAACTTTGTTTGCCTAAAATTTACTCTATACCACCGTTTGACCAGATTGACTAACCCCAATTCTCGATCTGTAACCAGAATATATTCCTCCCAACTTTAAAATTAGCCGTAGTTAACACCATGAATTTGAGATGGCATTTCTTCAGATTGAAAATTTATGATCTTGCAGCGTGGATTTTGTGCTCATACTTTTGTTTCACAATGGACACTTGATTCCCTCTTTGCAGCTAGTAATTCAAATTTGATTTCAATCTTCAATAATTAGTTTTTTCAATCTCCAATCCTTGTTCAATTTGGTAGCTTCAAACTTCTATTAAAATGCAAATATTTGATGACTAAAATTGAGGACTTCGTAGAGTGTGTATTTGTTTCCATCCTTGTATCTCCTGCCCCAAAATCTATTGACATCAGTTTTGTTACTGTTTTATAAAACTCAGAAATTTACCGAAGCGGAGAAGTACATAAATAACAGGACCTCTGCACAATAAAATTACAAACTTAATCACTTTGTTTTAGGAAACTGTCCTCTGGCATTGACTCTTTAATATTGTTTGGAATTTGGTAGTTGTTAACATGTAGAATAGTATCTTTATGCTGGTTACAGTATATGATATCTACTAGCCAGCTTTCTGATTTCTTATGTGCAGAAAAGTCGTCTAACAGAGGCTGAGACACGATTCTATACAGCTGAAGTTGTGGATGCTCTTGAATACATACATCATTTGGGATTGATACATCGTGATATAAAGGTAGTTCTGCTGCATGGTTATACTGCATCTTTGTCATATATGGTCATCTGTGAATGTTAAATTTTTTAAGTGCAGCCAGAGAACTTATTACTTACAACTGAAGGACATATCAAAATAGCCGATTTTGGGAGTGTAAAGCCTATGCAGGATAGCCAAATCACCGTCCTTCCAAATGCAGCTTCAGGTAAAATAGTAGCCACGTGGAATACTTTGTTATGTTTACAATTATTCTTATATATTGTTTTTATTCTTTTCTTTGTATTCCTAGATGACAAAGCCTGCACATTTGTGGGAACAGCTGCTTACGTCCCTCCGGAGGTTCTTAATTCCTCTCCAGCAACTTTTGGGTAGGGACTGCTCATATATGAATCTTATGTTGTTGTGAATTTGTGATAATATTATTTCTTATGCAAGCTTTCTGTGTATCTAGATTATGTCTTACCTTTGTTCATTATTTTTTTCCTAAATCACGGGTTATTCACGGCAGCTAAGATGTAAAAAGTTTGTCATGCAGAGTTTCTCTATTGCTTCTGTTCCATGCTTGCTTCCCACATAAAAACCTTTCTTGTTTATTTCCTTTGATATGTTACCACAGAAATGACCTCTGGGCACTTGGATGCACATTGTATCAAATGCTTTCTGGAACTTCCCCTTTTAAAGATGCAAGCGAATGGCTTATTTTCCAAAGAATTATAGCAAGAGAATTTCAATTTCCAGATTACTTTTCTGACGAAGCAAGAGACCTCATTGACCGGCTATTGGTTAGTATTTTATCCCTGTACATGCAGAAATCCCAGCATCCTCTATGTTATCTCCAAATTTGTATACATGTTTACACTTTTAACAAAGTATAGACTTCCTATTTTTGTTATCCTTGATACCTTCTAAATTAATAAACTAGAAGGATGAAACAGAGTAAAATCCAGGGTTGAAGTGTTTCATTTCTAGCTTTCGTGTAGGACAGTACCGTGATACAGGATGACATTGTGCAAACACAAATTCGAAATATTTATTTATTTTTTCTTTTGATTTGGAGGCAACAATAGTCCAATTCATGCCTCTAAAGGAGTTAGCCTTATAATTCTGGAAAATTAAAGGGGAAGCTAGTAACGTAAATAAAAAATTTCAACCTTTGTTGACTTTGTTCAGTTTCTGAACCCTTTTACAATCAGCATAATTTATTTTGTACATTTATCGCTAACACCCGTTGATTTCTATTGGTAGTCTAGCGTAGAACCTTTTCATAGTTTTTTCACTGCCATTTATTCCATGTTTCTTCTGCTATCATGCAAATGTAGCCTTAGAGTGATAGATTCTGCTAGGGAGTGTGAAGCATATGTGCACATGGTGTTGCCGCCTTTGCAATAAGAATAATGATGATGTAAATGAAAAGGCATCAAGCTATAACAATCATGCATTCTAGTTGATTAACTTGAAAAATATAGTAAATGATGATACTAAAATGCATTATAGTATTATAATTCATCCTTGAATGGTACATGTAAGTATTTCACAATTTGTTTTTAACATGCTTCAAAGTTGCAATTCTATGGGTTAATTGTCAGGTTGTAATTCTAAATAGCTATGCAATTATGATGCAGGACCCTGACCCCAGCAGAAGACTAGGTGCAGGAGCTGGTGGTTATGATGCTTTGAAAAGGCATCCGTTTTTCAAGGGGGTTGACTGGAATAACTTAAGGACACAAGCTCCCCCAAAACTTGCTCCGGAACCTGGGGTATGAATGTGATTGTTTTGCTCTTTAAAATGTTATTTATTGAGAATAGGAAATAGATCGTTATTTCTTCTCCACTTTGTTTATTGATGAACGTGACATTTCTAAATGTCGTCTAATTTTAACTTTTAGACTCCATCACCCGAGCGTGATGATGCTCAAGAGTCATCGTGGAATCCCTCTCACATAGGGGACAGCTATGCTAGACAACCTAATGGTCCTACATCATCTTCTGAGAAGACTGGGCACATAACCAGGCTAGCTTCAATTGATTCATTTGATTCAAAATGGTATGACCTAGCCAAAAAAAAGAGGCTCTTGTGCATTGTTTATCTGGAAGAAAAAAACTCTTGTTTATCTGGCTTGCCAAATGCCAACTAAAGTTAAAGAATTGTGCTCATTTGACAGGCAACAGTTTTTGGATCCTGGGGAATCTATTCTTATGATCTCTATGGTTAAGAAATTGCGGAAACTAACAAGCAAGAAAGTGCAGCTCATTCTTACCAACAAACCAAACTTAATCTATGTCGACCCATCAAAGCTAACTGGGAAGGGAGATATAATATGGTCTGACAATCCAAATGATTTAAGCATCCAAGTCACTAGTCCATCGAGTTTCAAGATTTGCACAGTAAGCTTTCTCTTATCTATAGGATCTTATTATACAATTAGCGCTATCTATTTATATAAAGAACAGCACCGCGGTTTAAAATTGGACTGCAAGGTGCCGATGCTAATAGTTGAAACATCAAAACCATGTACAAATCTACCTTGTAGCGTAGTGTTATTCCTTGACATCCAGAGCTGGAATTTGGTTTTAATCTTACTGAATGTAGTTTACTATTAGTTTTATGCAGAACATAATATAGATGCCCATCCAATTTTCTATTTATCAAATGACCATAATATGATGTCAATTAAATTTTTCGTAAATAATTCTTAAATGCTTTGAGCTAACAGCATGACCTAAAAGGCCATGGTTGTCAAACTCTTGAGTTCTTAAACTTTGACGAGTTTACGATCTCAGATACAAAAGCGAGTGAGTTTATATGTAAGTTCTCCTTATGTCACTCGTATCAGTTCAAGTAAACTCTCTGAAAATTGACTCTCAATTCTACTAGCAAGAGTAGCAAGCTTATGGGTCTATATTTATGCATGGCTTTAGCTACAAAATGCAGAGTTCTTGGGATGCTCTACAACCTGTATTGGGATTATGATGTCAGTTTTATATTTTCACCATTATTTGTGCTGCCTTATTGAACTTAGAAATAACTTTAGTTGGGTGATGAGTGGATCAAACAATTGAATCATGTACTGACTTATGCTTCTACTTCAGTTGGGAAGTTGAATTTTCTTATGAATGTGCTATTTAATTATGTTTGCTAACCAAGATATAATATTTAAATGATATTTTTTAATATAGGGTAAACTCTTACTAGTTGAGTTTACAATCAACTCCATGAGTTCACCTAAACTCTAAATTTGACACCCTTGGGTATAGCATGATTTCCCCTAACTTGTAATGCTGTTTCCCTCTTTTCATATTTATTTTACATCTTAATTCTATTTATTTATTCTGAAATTTCCTTCACATTTTTCTTATTAAATGTAATGATGCAGCCTAAAAAGATAATGTCGTTTGAGGACGCAAAGCAAAGAGCGTGGCAGTGGAAAAAGGCGATTGAAGAGCTTCAAAACCGGTAAATTCATTTCGGTTGTGAGAACAGATTCTTTTACATATCTTCACATTGTTCAGTAAGAAAGGAGACAGCAGTTTACTGCCCAACAATCACTCATTCATTAAAAGAAAATGAATTTTCGGATTTAGCTTTGCTGAAGCTGGTTGAAGCTAACTCCTCCTCACAGCTTAGTTGAGTTTGACATCTTCCTTGTGCTTCAATGGAATGTAAAATGCAGAAGTTATAATTGTAGGCTTTGTTGGGGGGTGGAATCAATACTTTGTAAGCAAAAATTAAGGTTTTTGTTTTATATAATCAATATATCATGAGTTGGAAGATTATAGCAATTTTGGTTATCATAGTGTATCAAACATTGATGAATTAACTTCTTGTTGCTTCAGTCCATGGTGAAAAGGTTAAGTCATCTTAAATATTCAAAATGTAAGGAAGATTTGGCCCTGAGAAAGTGAAAATAGTATAGGTCTAATCTGCAACTCTATACAGTTTTTGCCTTTTAGTCACTTTTTTTGGTACAAAAAACTTTATATTTGCATTGGAATTTACATTTACATAACAATAGGGGAAACCTAGTATTGAATCTTAGTCATAATGATATATGAATGAAAGGTTTAACCAGATGTGTCAACCACTATATGCAGGTTGCTTCACTGAACTTTTAGAAATCAAGAGGGAAATTCATATAAGAACCTGTCCTACATTTACTGTGTTTCCAGAGTTTGAAGTGGATTTGAATCCAATTGGAACAAGAAAAATGCAAAATTGCCATCTACACACCTATAATGTCACTAAACCTGTACTAATCTATATATTGTACAAATTAAACAGACTAATGAACTTCTACTATATTATTGTGTTAAACTCCTATAATCAGATCTTATTTCATTTTCCTACAAATCATACTCTATTTATCATGTTCTATCATTATAAAAGAACATACATCAAATAAGACCAAACTATTTCATCAAAAATATTCTGTTATCTTCAAAAATGGATTTTATACCACATCTAAAAAGTAATTTTTTCTACAAAAAATTTAAATTTCATGCTTCCTGTAATGACTGAAAACTGACGGAAAATTTGAACAAAGGTGTTTCACTTAAGCAACATTAGACCAAAAGGCTCATGGAGCTAATGCTTGAAAATAAAAGATGCCAATGCCATGGTAACTAAAGGAACAGATATGTTGTCATCCACTATCTCAGTAATGGGAAGAGACTCCACCACTGTTGCCACAAATGCAACAAAAGCTACTCTTGGCACAGTGCTCAGCCATTCCAATTGCACATGTCCCAGAATTGAATAGTAGTAAAGCATCCTGCATGCAACAGTATCAGAAGCATCAGTGTCAAAATCTACTTAGACAATACCTTTTCACTATTTAATGTATTTTTGGTTCTATCATAGAGAGAGGAATAGGACAAAAGTGTAGGTCCTCAAGTTAGTAGTGTTACTTCTGCTGCAACAATCCGAAATGTACCTATCTCTCACTTAGTTTTTCATCTTTTATCTCAAAAAACTCATCAAAAAACCAAAGGACTTTTGTACAAGTTTGTAACTCACCCAAGTGAAACCAAAAATCCAATCACAAGCATTGATATGCTACCAGCCCAACTCTTTTTACGATTGTAAGGAATCTTGATGGACCCATATCTTCTACCAATGATATCAGCTACACCTGAAAAATGAAAACCATTCAAGTTTAATGTTGAATTTTAATTACTTAAATTGGAAAATGGATCAATTAGAATGTAAAGTAATATGTATTACCATCCCCTCCACACATCATTGCCAATGAGATCACCCCAATCGGAGACTCACGCCAGAACACAAGAGCACATAACATGAGTATCATAACATGATACAAGGGACCTCTTAGCAATTCTCTGCAGGTATATGAATTAACAATCAATGCTTAGAACACATTTGTTGTTTTTAAGTCCCGTGATCAAATAATACCAAAACAAGTGACACAAATGAATGAAGAAATTTACCGAGGATCTCCTTCTCTTGTCACAGACTTAACTAATCCTTCATCAGAAACCAATGAGAGACCATTCACCAAAAGCCTCAAGCAATTCACAAGAGGAACAAATGCAGCGAAGTAGCGAGCCTCGTTGGAGTTGCTATCCTAGCATTAACATTAGAACATCCAAAAAATGCAATCAATACAGAGCAAAAGCATTGGACCCACATACATAATTAATGAGTGAAACTGCTATAAATGAAAGCTTTATTAGAAACACAAGAAAGAAGGGTACCTGAAAATTGGCCAAGAAACCAGAAAAAGCAAACCAGACAATATATGGACCAGTTTTCTGCTCAAACTCTGCCATGAATATTCACAAATCCAAAGAGTCACAAACACTAACAAACCACAAAACTTTCCATTATAAAACAAATACATAAGGAAAAAACCCAAAATTCTACAACAAAATCAAATCTGAGCTAATGGCAATAAAGATTTCTCATCCCCCTTTCTTCATTAAGACCATGCATCAACCGAAGTTATATGCATACCCAATAGTGATGAAATTTACCTGCATTGTTATGCAGTAGCGCCATATTTTATCAAGAGGCCTACCCAAAAATTCTACTTTTTTGCATGTAACTTTTCTTCTTTATAAGAAAAAATAAATTCTCTAAATAGGTTCCCTAAGGGTCTATCTGCAAGTTGAGTTTTTGGGGAAAATGAAGAGTTCAGAGTCATGTCACAAATGTATTCCATGGCTATGAAACTTTCCATTTTCCTTCATTCTCCTCCGAAATCCAACTCGCAAATAGGCCATATGTAAAGAGTAAAAATACATTTGATTCACGAGCTTGATATCATAGGTCAATTTGGTCCCGACATAGATTACAAAAATAGTAATATGTTTTGTTAGTCAATTTGGTCTTTGGTTGATAAAAAAACTTAAAATTATAAGATTTCACAAGAACCAAATTGACCCAGTGTGGAAAATCAAATCAAATTTATGTTTTTGAATCTCAGTGACTAAATGAAACTCTCTACCCAAATCTTACAATTCGAATAATGAAATCCATCAATTTAGATAAGACTTACCTATTTACCTTCATCATAAAAAATCTCATACACAATTGCTGAAAAAAGAAGGTGGAAACAATCTATAAATACATGCAAGCAATGAATGGAGATTAAGTGGAAAAAATCTAAACCTGGTGAAGAATCTCTCTCTTGGTGAGATCATCAAAAGCAAACACAAGAGCATAAGCTCCACCAAGAACACCCACAGTGGCTCCAGCATTATAAACCAAATCCTGTGCTATGGCAGAAACACGACATGGAACAACAAACCTAGACACCCTTTGATAAGGAGAGCATAAAAACCGAACATTTTCACTGGTTGTTGGTTTTTTTAAGGTTGCGGTGGTGGTTGGTGGCTGACGGCAGCGGTGTATGGCGGAGGAAGCAAGAAAGTGAGGATATAGTGTGAAAGATAAGAGGGTAGTCATAACTCATGACAAGTTAGGATTTTGCCAAGAAAGGAACAAAAAAGAGAGGAAAAAGTGAGTGTTGGTGTGGAAAAGGGTACGTGCGGTTTTAACCAATTAGGAAGTACTTTATCTGTTATATCCACTGCCATAACTATTACTGTGTCCACTCATGACAACTGAATGATGATCTCATATTGATTGTGATTGACAAATCAAAATATGTTATTCAATTGAAAAAAAATTATAAAATTATAAATTCATATTTTATATTATTTATTTTACTTCTATTGGATCGAGAAACAAAATCCTTTTTACAATAGAAGATCCTTTTCTTGACAACTAAACATTCATATTTATGAGATCTTGTTTTTTTTTGCCTCTTGAAATTAGCATTATTGTATTTTTTTGGTCACACATTTTCTATATTTAAGTTGGATTAATATTCATTTTATTTATTGTTTTATTGTGACTTTCATGAATCTCCTAGGTAATATCTATTTATTTATTTGATTGACTACTTTATTATGACTTTCATCGACTTATTGTTTACACTAGGAGTTAGTGTTATTAATACCATATTGGTTATTAAACTGGTATGGGTACTGATATAGTGTTATAATTGTTCAACCGATGATTCATTAATTAAACCACATACCGGTGAAGTTAGATATACATATATAATATATTAATTATTGAAAATCGGCCGGTATAACCGGTTTTAACTGGTATAATTGTATGACCGGTATAATTATTGTACCATACCAGTATTGAGACCGATTCATCGGTTGAACCTGTAACACCCTCAATTTTAAGTCTTTAAAATTATAGTATCAGTCCTGGGATCCTCGCTTGAGCGAGAGATTCTCGCTTGGGTGAGAGAGACTCACCTGAGAGGGTGAAATCCTGGGCTATACTGGAGGATTCTCGCCTGAGCGAGAGTTGTCTCGCCTGGGCGAGAAATGGCATTTTGGGACTGTGAGATTCTCGCTTGAGCGAGAATCCCTCGCTTGAGCAAGATGGTCAGATTTGAGTTTTTTAAAATGGGCGGGATTTTCTCGCTTCAGCGAGAATAAGCTCACTTAAGCGAGAACCCGACGAGAGCATTAAATGAGAGAAACCTCAAATACATTTTTAGGTTAAGAATTGAAGAGATGTGAGAGAATAGAGCATTCCCAAGGTCTAGGAGCTTTGATTCTTGTTCAAGAGCTTGAGAATAGGTAAAACTCTCTATTCTAACTCTCTTCTTCTCTTGAAAACCCATTTTTGGTATTATGGATCTCTTCTCAAAATAAGAGAAACCCATGGAAACTCACCCTTTTGAGTTATGGTTCGTTTTATGTTATTTGTATCTTGTAAACTCTTGGTATAGAGTTATTATTTCAAGAAATGAGAGGGTTTGTGGGTTGATTCATGAAAACCCCAAAACCCTAAAGTGAGAATATGGTTAAAGAAGAAAATGAGTAAAGTGCTAGAGGTAGAAGATGAATATGTATGTTTTAGATGTTGTAAACTTATGATGAAAGTAGTTTAGAAAAATTGAAAACGTGTTAAATATTTTATATGGTTAAATAATGCAATATAAGTTGTTTATATGATATTTGGAATAAATGACTAACATTGTGTTATATGGTGGGATGAGGAAAGATCCTAAAGTTGGAGGCGGTGTCGGTGGAACCTACGAAGTCGCCAAAAACCAAACCCAACACTCACCGAGGTAAGGATAAGTCTTTAACTTATGTACGGTGTTAGAAAATGCGTGGATTTTCTGATGTGGATAATGAAATGAAATGTGAATCACTTAGTCATTATGAGCATATATGGGTATGTTGATAATGATGATGAGTGAATTTACGGTCTATGTATTGGTGGAGTGCCAATGGAAATAAAACTCGAAATAAAATAATGAATTGTAAATCCCTTTGTAGTTACAAGCATACGTGGATGTGTTTGTAATGATGTCGGAGGTATTTACCGTTTAATGTATTGGTGGAGTGCCAATGAAAATAAAACTCGGATAAAACAATAAACTGTAAGTCACTTTGTAGTTACAAGCATATACGATATGTTGTAATGATGTCGGGTGCATTTATTGTCCATGTATTGGTGGAGTGTCAATAGAAATAAAACTCGGATAAAACAATAAACTGTAAGTCACTTTGTAGTTATAAGCATATACGATATGTTGTAATGATGTCGGGTGCATTTATTGTCTATGTATTGGTGGAGTGCCAATGGAAATAAAACTCGGATAAAACAATAAACTGTAAGTCACTTTGTAGTTATAAGCATATACGATATGTTGTAATGATGTCGGGTGCATTTATTGTCTATGTATTGGTGGAGTGCCAATGGAAATAAAACTCGGATAAAACAATAAACTGTAAGTCACTTTGTAGTTACAAGCATATACGATATATTGTAATGATGTCGGGTGCATTTATTGTCTATGTATTGGTGGAGTGCCAATGGAAATAAAACTCGAAATAAAACAATAAATTGTAAGTCACTTTGTAGTTACAAGCATATACGATATGCTGTAATGATGTCAGGTGCATTTATTGTCTATGTATTGGTGGAGTGTCAATGGAAATAAAACTCGTTTTAGCCGAGCAGAATAGGTTAGCGACTTTAGCTCGAGTTATGTAGCCTGGTTTTTCAAAAGTACCGATGACGAATATGGTTTTAAGTGGATTTAATTTAGATCGTTGTTTAACCCTATTAAATGTGGATTAACTTACATTGATGTTTTATTGAGTTAATGACTTATTCCTTTGTGTTGTTTGTATGTGGTCAATGTTAATCTCATTGCAGGTAGGTGGACGAAGAAAAGATGATTTTTGACTAGGAGATTAGAGACCTTTATTTTGATGTCTCTTTATCCATTCTTTTGTAACTTCATTTGGTTGTACTTGAAGTAACTAATCGTACTATGAATACTATTTTTGTACATGATATTGATCATGGAGACTGGTAACTCGGGATATATGTAGCTATGGGTGTTTTGGAAACTCATAGCTAATTGTATGCGGTGGTTACTAGGTTATACTAATATGAATTATGTTTTTCTGTATTAGGAGTGTATGTATGGATATTGCATGATAAATAGTCCGGAAATAATCAAGACAAACAATGTAACGCATAATCAGTTAATAATCAGTAAACATGAATAAATTGAATGTTTGCATGAGCTAAAATAAGAGAAAATTTCCAGGGTAGAATTTTGGGTCGTTACAATATGGTATCAGAGCATAGTTAATCATGCGACTTAGGATATGGCCTTGCATGCTTCTTTGTAACATTTATGTGCTGAATTTGTTTGAATGATGCTAAATGTTAAGTGTTTGGGAACACTGTGTTTATACAAATTCGTTTACTAACAAGTGAGTGAGTACAGGTGTCGCGACCCGATTTTCGGTTGGAAGACCGATCCTACGACTTAGGGAGAGGCGAACTCGATTTCTACCTCTTCCATTTGTTTTGGAGTCGCCACAACGTTTTTTACGGATAAAACGTAGAAAACTCTAAATATGTCCAATTAGGATAATTTGGTCAATGAACAGAGATTCTGAGCTCGGGAGTCGATTACGGATCGGGGAAGGTATTAGCACCCCGTCCGCCGTGTTAAAACGGTACCCTCGCTAATAACATGGACTTTTATACCCTTAACAATTATTTATTAAAGTTCAATAAATAAAGCAAAATGTTTTATTTTTTATTGTTGTGTCTGACAAGAGTTCATCTTGCTCCTACGTATCCCTAGGTGCAATAGAGAAATCAAGACTACGTAGTTCTGGTTTGAAAAGTAACTAAATTGGTTTGGGTAGTTTTAAAATATGCTGAAGTACAATATGATTTTTTTCTAAAATACTGTTGATAAGGAATTAATAGTTTAGAGTCGGTGTTGGTCGCTCACCTTCTTCCCATTTTCAGAGAAGTCAGAGTCAACTCGAACCGTAACCTTACTATAAAAATTCCATTAAAATTTGTTTTAGTAATAAGGTAATTTTTATTTAAAACATTTTAGCATGAAATTAATAGTTTAGAGTCGGTATTGGTCGCTCACTTTCTTCCCATTTTCAGAGAGGTCAGAGTCAACTCGAACCATAACCTTGCTATAAAAATTCTATTTAAAAATCGTTTGAATAATAAGATAATTTTTATTTAAAGCATTTCGGTAAAATGAATAAAGATAGTGCATTATTTGATACATGTATCACTAGGAAATTTTTCTTTTAATTTTTATTTTAGCCAAATGTTTGTATCCAACTATGGAATCAATTGATTTGGACATAATCATTCCTAAACAACTCAGTAAAAATACATATACATGTGCTAAGCATATAACATTGGATCAATAGTTGAAAATCAAATAAGTAGGGGTAATTCTATTGAATATGTGTGATTGTTTGGTATTCAGGATGCACAAAAATGCATTGCTATTTAATGGTTTGAACAAATGACTTACTTGGGTATGCTTTTACCTTTTGCCTTGTTTTCAGAGATGCTAGAATTACTGAATTTGGATTATTCTGCTTGTTGTGATGACTGAGTCCTTTCCCTTTTCGAATTCCTCTATTGGGTGTATGTAGGATTGTGTGTATTATACGATCCCTGACTGATGTATGATATCTCTTCTAGTGTACTTTGGTTACTTGTGAAAAAGTGTATGTTCTCTACGGAAATCGAATATGCTTATGTATGAATGCAGGCGTTGTGTATTTGGGAATGCCGATTTAGAGATTCAGGAACATGAGTGTGGCGAATGGTAAAAGTAAGAAGCTTTTCTGGAAGGGGTTATGTCGGTCTATGGTATGTATCTGTGTATAGGTATAGAGATGATGAGGGGGATTAGAGATGGAAGAGATAGATGGGTGTAGTGTGTTTATTGATTGCCAAATATTCTGTCGTCTAATGTGGTGTGAGTATCTGGATTAGGGTAAAAAATGAGTGTGGATATTTTTTATGTCTCCTCTTTTTGAAATAGCTTACTTCCTTTTGTAATGATTGAGATTCATGAGAACCTCTTCAATTTCTAATATGTATCCAATCCCCCATTGTCTATCTACTTATTCTCTTTTTATAATGATATATACATATTTCCAATCATGGTTTTAATGCTCTTTATTGCCTTAGTTTTCTTTGCTCTCAATCTCTAGTTGCCTTATTGAAACCACTATTTGATGCTCTATTTATAATTGTTGATCATCACCTTAATTCTAATTATTGCTGCCTAATTATGCTTAATTTACCATGATCATTAATTTGCATATCCTTAGTGTCATCCTTTTGGGATTATGTTGATTGGTTGTATTAAATATATTTATTTAGTATTATTTTTGGAATCCTGTTTGATTGCCTTTATTAAATTGATGATGATTTGATTTCTTTTCTTTTTGAGAGATTGAAAGTTGATTTGTTTAGGTTATAAGAGATGGTGAATGTATAATTTGGGAGGATCTTCCCATTAAGGCACCTGAAGAAGTTGGGGGTGAGAGGTTTAGTTTCCCTTTTAAGTGAATGTATTATGCCCATTTTTAGCACCAAATATTGTTTATTTAAAACATTGTTTTCAGACAATATAAATTACAATTTTGAATTTATTTACTATTTATTATCACTTTTTTAGAATCTATTTTGGGCCGGACAAAATTGAGTGTTCACAACAGGTACTCATGGCAGGAAGAGGAAGAGGAAGAGGGGCGGGTCAGACCGTCCCGAATGAGTTATTAGCTCAGATGGTGGCGGCACTGCAGCAGGTCAACGAGAACCTGCAGAATCTGAATCAGAATCCGACACCAAGCCCGAATCCACATCCACTAGTTCCACCTGGACCGGCAAAATATCGGGGTTTAGATGAGTTATGTAGGTGGAACCCCACTCAATTCCAAGGAGGATTTGCTCCTGATGCTGCCATTGAGTGGATCCAAGGGGTAGAGTGGATCTTCAGAGCCATGAACTGTACGGAGGCTCAGAAGCTGACCTATGCTACTTACATGTTAGTGACCGAGGCTGAGAACTGGTGGGAGTATACTCGGCGCCAAATGGAAGCTGAAGGGCGATTGATCTCCTGGGGTGTCTTTAAGGAGAAATTCCTACACAAGTACTTCCCCGCGGATTTGAAAAGGAAGAAGGAGATGAAATTTCTGAAGCTGGAGCAAGGGAACATGTCAGTAGGGGACTATGCGGCCAAGTTTGAAGAGTTGGCCCGGTTATGCCCTTACGTCGAGTTGGAAATGAACGGAAGGTCCAAATGTGCTAAGTTCGAATCGGGTTTGAAGCCTAAGTTGAAAAGTATGTTTGGACACCAAGAGATTGCTGATTTCCCTACCCTGGTGAACAAGTGTAGGGTGTATGAAAATGATTTAGCAACTGATGAAGCGGCGACATCTAGGGTGGTTCCTCCCAAACACTTTGGGCCTCAACGAAACTTCCCACACGGAAAAGGGAAAGGGAAGGCGTTTCATGAGGAAAAGAAGCCTTCATATTCGAAGGCATTGTCCTAAACTACCGCAGAGCTTGAATGTTGTGAGGGTTGAACGACCTCGATCCATTGGCAGAGTGTTCACCATGAGTGGTGCAGAGGCATCGGACATAGATGGTCTGATTAAAGGTAATTGCATGGTGTCAGATATTCCCCTTTTAGTGTTGTTTGATTCGGGAGCGACACACTCATTTGTATCTATTGACTGCGTGGATAGACTGAATTTACAAACTGAGTAGTTGCCTTTCGACTTGGTCGTATCCACCCTAACTGATGTGCCTATGGTGGTGTCGACAGTTGTGTCTCGGTGTTCGGTGGTGGTAAACGGTAGGGATTTTACCATGGATTTAATCTGCTTACCACTATCCCAGTTAGATTTGGCTCAAGCAATGTAGCAAACTTTGGCTCAAGTAATGTAGCAAGCTTTGACTCAAGCAATGTAGCAAACTTTGGCTCAAGTTATGTAGCATGGTTTTCAAAAGTATGAACGTTGAAATTGGCTTTTAAGTAAACTTGATTTTAAACCATTTATTTAACCTTATTAAATGTGGATTAACTTATATTGATATTTGTTGAGTTAACGACTTATTCCTTTGTGTTTCCTTGGTGTATTGTCAATGTTAATCCTATTGCAGGTAGGTGGAAGGAGTATGGGTGTTTTTGATTAGGAGCTTAGAGACTTTTATTTTGATGTCTCTTATCCATTCTTTTGTAACATCATTGGTTGTACTTGAACTAATTATTTTGTAATTATAAACCTGATTGTGGTACATGACATTAATCATGGAAACTAGTAACTCGAGATATATGTAGCTATGGGTGTTTTGGAAACCCATAGCTAATTGTATGCGGCCGTTACTAAGTTACATTAATACGAATTATGTTTTTCTGCTATCTAATTTGGTATGTTACTTTCGGTTTATAGATTGAGTTTGAGGAGGGAAGTGAGACCTTTTAAATAAGTTCATTCACTCGGTAATTATAATTATCTTGAAATGCATGAAATTGGATTAAATAAGGAAAAAATTTCAAGGGTAAAATTTGGGTCCTTACAATATGGTATCAGAGCATAGTTAATCCTGCGACCTAGGGTATGGTCTTACATGCTTCTTCGAAAACTTTATGTGTTGAGATTGTTGAATTGTGCAAATTGTTAAGTGGTTACGTGCACGGTTATTATACATATTCGATTACTAACCAGTGAGTGAGTACAGGTACCCATGGCTGGAAGAGGAAGAGGAAGAGGGACAAGTGAGAATGTCCCAAATGATTTATTGGCGCAAATGGTGGCGGCATTGCAACAAGTCAATGAAAACTTGCACAATCTGAACCAGAACCCGGCGCCAAGTCCGAGTTCACACCCACTAGTTCCACCCGGGCCAGCAGAATACCGAGGATTGGATGAGTTCTGCAGGAGGAATCCCAGTCAGTTCCCTGAGGGATTTGCCCCTGAAGCTGCCATCGAGTGGATCCAAGGGTTGGAGCGGATCTTCAGAGCCATGAACTGTACGGAGGCTCAGAAGTTGGCTTATGCCACCTACATGTTAGTGACAGAGGCCGAAAATTGGTGGGAGTTCACTCGACGCCAAATGGAGGCGGAGGGACAACTGATTTCCTAGGATACATTTAAGGTGAAATTCCTCCATAAATATTTTCCTGCTGATTCCTCCATAAATATTTATTGTTCAATGCTCTCATAACTTACTAGTTGGACATCTTTTTTATCACTCAACATGTCACTTTTTGTTATTATTAGTAAAAAATATTTATTTTTTAATTTTTTACTTTAATATATTTTCAACCAATCACAATTAGTGACAGATAGATTGACAAACTTTATGGTATAGTACTTGTCTCCAAAAAAAGATTAGTTCATTATAATGGGATATGCAATGATACAAAAAAAAATCTAAAGAATATTTAAATATTAAATTGTTTCTTTTGATATGGTTTTAAGCACAAATAAAGTTTTGTATATTTTTTTTGTTACTATTAGGGGTGAACATGAGTCGGATTGGGTTGAATAAAGTTTGTCATTACTCAACTCTATATGTTAGTTGAATCATTTTTTTGAATCTGAATTGGTCCATAGATAAAAAACTAACCTGATTCTCAACGTCAATCGGTAAGTATTATCTATTTTAGATAATATATTATCAATATTACTTATTATTAAAATATGTAATTTGACATATAAAATTATATATGTATATATTGTTAATTATGTATATATTATGAAAAATGTAGATAATCAATGATATTTTATACCAAATAGATGTCATTACTATGTATACAATTGAATAAAGATACAAACAAACATGATGAGTGAGTGACAATAAGATGAGACATGTCATACTTGTCCATTACCCGACCCTAAATATTGACCGAGTTTAATTTTTGATCCCAAAACCGATGCTGGACTCAACAAGTAGGGTCATACAAGATGAGCGAGTAGGTCGAGTCTGCTCACCCCTAATAATTACTATATACTTAGGTGCTTTAATGATTACTAATTAATTAAGATTATTTTTATATTTTAATATATCATTTATATTTAGTAATTTTTGATTCTTAACTATTTATACAAAAATAAATGGTGAATGATATATTTACTGTATGAAAATATTTATACCGTTAATACATAAATATTATACATATTTTTTTAGAATAATTTTTTAGACTTTTTCATATCTTAGACTTCAATTATAGGAAATCTAATTACTTAGATCTATTCACTAACTCAAATTATTAGATTCCCATATAATTGATGGGGAAGATATAAAATAAGTTTTTTAAACAAGAAGTACTCCCTATTTTTTTATTGTAATAAACTAATGATACAAGGAAGAAATCATGTACTTTGTGGCAACTAGTGGATAATGCCGCGTAATCTTTAAGGAATATTCCAAAGGGTTAACATTAAAGAATCTCAATCTCAATCTTCCTCCCATTATTACACAAACCACTTGATCTTATATATTATTATTTTATTAAATAAACAAACTATTTGATTTCACTTATAAAAGAGTAACACCAAGTCCTTCCTATATAATAATCAATCTCAAAACACAAGATACAAAAGTCATAAACATGTCTTCTTCATAATCATAGGGTTATTTATACCTTGTTCCATTCAAATTAACAAACTACATATAAACAAGGCAAAGAACACTTTGACTCTCTTTTTTCATCACACTTTCTCCTATATTCCTTTATCAAATTGGTGAAGAAAAAAGTCCAATTCAGCGATCTGAAAATACTTGATTTCTGATACCCCAATTGGAAAAAGAACTCAACTTTCGATCCTATTTTCCAATTTGTGATGGATAACGGTGATGGGTCACCACAGGGTTCTGTTACTTGTGGGTCATGGATTCGGAGGCCAGAGAACCTTAATCTCGTTGTGCTTGGAAGGTCTAGGCATGGCAGTTCTTCTCCTTCTGTGTTGCAGATTTTCTCCTTTGATCCTAAGATCACTTCTTTGTCCACATCCCCTTTGGTATTCCTCTAACCATGTATATCTATCTATGTATATGTGTCTTATGTATAGTTTGACCTATTTGAAATGTTATTCTATTTTACCGGATACCCTTTTGGTTTTTACCTGAGACATTGTTGTTTTCTATGTGTGTGGATGAGTGTGTGTGTAGAGGGACATATTTGAAACAATAGTAACCAGGGCAGTAACTTGCGCGGTAATGCACTTGCCAGTTTTACATTATTATTACAAGATTGTGTCATTTTTTACATTATTATTACAAGATAACCTGATACCGCGTTTATGGTATGCCGGAGCATACCACATTTATGGGTCCTTGTACTGCATGTCAGGTTCATCATAAAAATGAGAAGAAGAAAAAACTAGATGTTCCATTCTTTGTGCCAGTTCATGTGTCAGAAGACTAGTGATCAATTATGAAATTATAATTTATCAATTATTCAATTAAGTTTATTGTGTTTTTGAGTTTTGGCCAATCACAAGACTTTGACATATGGAGTGAGACAAGAGATGTGAACCCTGAAGAAAGTGTTGTAGTAATAATGTAAAAATGATGAACCATGTATGTGAATGAGTTGTGTGTTTGGTATCATACCGCATCCTAGTAACCATGTTTAAGGCATGAATCTTATTTGTGCATACCCTTCTGGTTTTTAGCAGACAAACTCTGTTTTCTTCAAAGCAAATGGTTGGGGGAAGTACATATTATGCACACATCATGCTGTTGGAAGTGTTTTTGGTTATTGTCATTTCATACCGCATCCTAGTAACCATGTTTAAAATGATGACAATTTTGTTTGATTGTCATTTCAGGCCACTTTTGTGTTAGAAGCTGAGGAAGGTGATCCTGTTGCTATTGCAGTGCACCCTAGCGGGGATGATTTTGTGTGCTCTCTCAGCAATGGTAGCTGCAAGTAAGCTTCTTTTCAAACAGCATCTGAGTTGAAATTCTGTTCTTCTATCTGAATTTACCTATTGAAAAGTTCTATGTTAATCTGTCTCCATGTTGCATTTTCCAAATCAACAATTACCGCCACTTTCATTAATCTCAGAATTAGAAGTCTAATATCTAATCTTCCTTTAATTAGTTGAAGGACAATAAAACCAGAGGCTCTATTTTACCTAATCATTTTCTGACACTTTCATGTTCCTATTTCCATGGACCTAAGGGAATTTATGACATATAATTTATGAACTTATAGCCGTTTCTTAAGTGTAGCTAGTTGATATTTTCTTCGAGTTGTCATTGTGTCCTTCCTCGACTTCTGATCTGAACAGATACATATTGACATATTACTTCATGCTCTTGCAGAGCGTTCGAGGTGTATGGTCATGAAACAAGCGTGAAGCTGTTGGCCAAGGAATTGGCCCCTCTAAAGGGTATCGGTCCTCAAAAGTGCATTACTTTTAGTGTTGATGGAGCTAAGTTTGCTGCTGGTGGGCTGGTAAGTGTCACTCTAGAATCCAACAAATTGCTTTTATTTGCTTTGTAACCCTTTCAGATTTCCTTTTTAGAGTCCGATCCTATATTTTTAACTTCCATCTTTAACAACTTTAGGATGGGCATCTCAGAATTGTGGAGTGGCCTAGCTTACACAAGATTTTGGATGAACCAAGAGCACACAAATCTGTCCTGGACATGGATTTTAGGTAGGAATATTGACAAGTCTATTTGAATCCTGCTAATAAATGCATTCATCCATGCAGCCAGTAGAATTGCATTAAATACTTCATAAGGTTAGTAACTGGAATAATCTTATTTGAATGCTAGATATTGATACGTCATTTTATAGATCGTTTTCAGTCTCCTCCCTCGAAGTTTGAGATACCATGCTGTTCTTTATTGTATTTCTTTTATAAGAAAAAGATGGAAGACTATTGTTAGCCTATTAATATAAATTGTTAGCGTCTGGTGCATGGGAAGAACAAAATGAAATGAAGTGCTCTGTTCTCTCTTTGGTTCCACCCTTTTAGTGGAACCAAGATGTCACACTTTAACCCTCACGTCCTCTTTGTTCTATTTACAAAGTATGCCCAAAATAGAACAAATTCTGTCCCATTCTGACGCGTCTATCAACTACCATGTTTATGTTAATTGATGATGTGCCTGTGTGCCACTTTGATCCCAAGGGGGAAAAATATTTTCATATTTTAAATTGCTTGGTTGCACCATGATTCTAAAGAGATTTGAAGCTTTGATACTTAATATATTGTCCTTCATTTTGTATCATATTTCAGTCTAGACTCAGAATTTCTAGCATCAACATCTACTGATGGTTCAGCAAGAATCTGGAAGATTGAAGATGGTGTTCCTTTGACTACTTTGTCTCGCAAACCGGTATTTTGCATTTGATTTAAGAATCTGTGGCAAGATGTATGCACTTACTTGTATCGCACATGCTGAAGTTTTTATTTTGTGTCTCTGTAGGATGAAAAGATTGAATTATGTCGGTTCTCCAAGGATGGAACCAAACCATTTTTGTTTTGCTCTATTAAAAAAGGTATGAGTATCTTGTTTCAACTTTCAAGTATATATTATTAATGTATATATACCCCTCTGTTTTCTTTTGATCAAGCATGTATAGCCTTTATTTATACTTATATCTTTGTCCAGGTGATAATTCTCTCACTGGAGTTTGGGACTTAGGCACATGGAACAAAATCGGGCATAAGAGGTTGATTAGAAAGTCTGCTTCAGTAATGTCCATTAGCCATGATGGGAAATACCTTTCTCTGTAAGAACCTACAGTTACCTTCTGACTTTTGTTGCTAACTGTCTATGCTCATGCATGGTCAACATTGAGTCATTATTCTTCTTTTATCTTTCTGTCAGTTTGATTTCTAATATTTATACAGATAATTTTCTCTGGCTATCATGGACTAGCCTTATATCTTTAGCAATTGAATAGTTTGGAACTTCTTCATTTTTCTTTGTCAACAAAATTTCTACCCAAGCCTTCTATTTTGCATAGCAATTTACATGTAGAGGAAATGTTTGTCGTTTATTTCTCCTCCGTCCATGCATTATTTGATGAAGTAAGGCGAATATCCCAATCTAAAAATGTTGGTAATGAGCAATGACCAGGCAAATGCCCCTATACTTATAACAGTGCCCTACAAGAAGAGGTATCTCTATTAAGACTGAAATCACAAAGAAAATGCTGGGTAAGAAAGAAACCAATAAGGGGAGTTCTTTCTTACATTTGTTCTTTTTGTGGGTCCAAACCTTGATTGTATGTTTTAGAACTATAACCGAAAAAGAATGTTTTGGTGAAGTGACCGTGTCTATATACAGAACACTCGTAAACTATATTGGAGGAATATATGGTACATCAGTTATAAAATTACCATTTTCATTTAAACAATCTGAAGGCCTGTAAATTTGTGATGTGATTTGCACTTCACTTGCATGCTGACATTACGGTCTGTGATGTATATCCTTAGCATATCATCTCACCAGACTTGTATAATATTAGGGGGAGTAAAGATGGAGACATATGTGTAGTTGAAGTGAAGAAAATGCAGATACACCATTATAGCAAGAGATTACACCTGGGTACAAATATTGCATCGCTTGAGTTCTGTCCCAGCGAAAGGTAAATTCTACATGCATGACTGATTTAATTTCTATGATAAATATAAATCATCATGAACATAGTTGGTCTAAGCTATTCATTTGAACCGGATTATGAATATATGTAGACTTTGAGTAAATTGCTGAAACTCTTTCCCTTTTCTTCTCGGGTCTAAAAGCAAGAAGCTAGGAACCTATTGTTAGTGCATAGGGCATTTAGCTATGGCATAAGCATTCGGACGAAAAATACTACTAGCTCCAATGATACTTACAAAACAAATATGTGGAAGCTAAGGAAAATATGTTAAATCACAAACCATGAAAACAGTCAGATGGTTACATATACAAGTGATTTTTTGGGAAGAAAAGAAGTGATTTGCAATAATGTGAACTATCAAGTATCAACTGTTACGATATTTTTTTTAGAAAGAACTGTTACAATATGAGTTCTGTAACCTTGGTCTATACTTGTGTTTCTTATTGTTAGCTCCACCTCATGTGCTTTTCAATTTCTGAAATGAGTTTCTTCTCTTTAATTTCTGGTACTTGATGTAAACTAGAGACTTATTAATTCCAGTTTTCGTAATCCCTTGATCCCATAATTGGACACTGTTCATTTAAGAAGCATCCGGTGGATGGAACAATCAGCTATGCATTATATAAGTGACACTGAAAATATAAAATCATGCTATGGATCTAGCTTTAGTTTAAGAAATGAATGAAACTCAGACTAAATCCAAGAATCACTTAATCATACATGATAAGAAAGGGACGCAAAGGATCTGGCTGAAATCGTAGCTGTAATTAACATCGAGTTGTGACTGCCGACTAGTAAGGCTATTCATATGATGATCCTGTTTTGATAAAACCTGAAATTTGTATGTGATGATCATGCTACCTTTGTACAGTGTACAGTCTCACAGTCACCTTACAACTGCGACGGATCTAGTATATGTTATATCCCCCATGACCATGATTTTATATTAGCATCGGGTTCTTTTCCATCAGATTATTTGTTTGATGAATTTGAATTTCCTTCGCAGGGTTGTACTTACAACCTCGGTCGAATGGGGAGCGCAGGTCACTAAACTAAATGTACCTAAAGATTGGAAAGGTTATCTCTCTCTCTCACTCTCATACACATGCGCACACGCCTCTCATCCGCGGTTATGCAATGATATCGATTTAATTTGACATTTTAAATTTCCTGTCAAACATGCAGAGTGGCAGATCTACTTGGTGCTTTTAGGACTATTTTTGGCATCAGCTGTTGCATTTTACTTATTCTTTGAGAACTCTGATTCATTTTGGAACTTTCCCATGGGACAAGACCAACCATCAAGACCAAAGTTTAAACCAATACTCGGAGATCCCAAGTCTTATGATGATCAAAATAGTTGGGGACCAGTTGATATGTGACAACATTGACATTCTTTAATTCAATGCTGTTTTGAAGTAGCATCAGTAACTGTAAGCTGGTATCAACATTCATCTCAAGACTTGTATGTTAAGGCAGTTGATTGGAATTACACACATTTACTTATATTTGATAATTTTGAACCTTAATTAAAGTCATTATTGATATGTAATTTCAATATACAATTTTTGGAATAGTAAAAAATTGTTTCCCAACCCAACCTTGGCGCTGGTTGTACCTCTTCGTCTGCTTGAATAATACTGTGTATATCTATTTTCTCCAAACCCTATTAGGTAAGAGTCTCATATACTGAGCCATATTTTAGTAAAATGTTGCTTCTTGAAATTTACAAGCCATACTCATGGTCGCGTTAAAGCTGTGTGATGGGATCATATTCAGGTAGCACATCTTTGGATATTCTGGTTAATGTTTGTTTATTTTGGATCTTATGTCTTAACTTCTCTCTTTGTTCTGTTCTTTTCATAAAATTTTATTTAGACAGTGTTTATATATATTATATAGAATATGGTCAATATTAGAGGCATATCCGTTTTAGACATTGTTTATAATAATGAAATCATATATAGGAGCTATACTATGGACAGTGTTTCTTTTCTTTTGGTTTCAACAACTCCCTCTACCATTATTCATCATAGCTTTCTAGTCTTATTCTTGCTTCTCTAATTGATTCATAAGGAATATTATATGGTGTCTATATATCCATTTTTTGAGCAACCATTAAACAATAAGCAAAAGAGAAAATAAACCAAAAGCAACCTTCATTGTTGAGTAACTTACATACATCAATTCGGACGAGTTTGGGAATATGGTATAAGATGTATCAAACCCAAAAGGTGATCTCGTGTAAAACTTGTCCCCAAACCTAAACCTAAAACTACTACTTAATTGTTGGAGAATGGAGAAAGAGAAACAATAATAATAGTTAAGAACATGTATGAGAACCTTAAATTTGAAACATGTATGATAGAGCAACTTGCTTAAATAGTTGGTATATGAGGCAAGTTTAAGAGAAAGATGGGCTAAAACTATATGGCTTATAAGTAGCTGTGTCAAACCTTTTCTTCACCTGATCCAATTTGTTTAACACATTGCAACATAAGTTTGATCTATTTGTATGTAAGTTTTTTTAGGCTTGTGTCCAACCTGTTTAAACATTGCATGTGACATATTAGTTTATATAAAAGCTTGCTATGGTCTAAGATATTTAAGTAGGTCAATAGACCTTTAAATATATGAAAAGACCTTTAAGTATGCTAATAAGTTTACCTTTAAATAGGTTAATATGGTAACTTAAATTGACAAATCTAAACTCCTAAATTCCCAATAAAATTTATATATTTTTATTTATTTAATATAGAATATGGTCGAAAATGACGATAAACTGAAATGAACAATTAATATTAAGGTACTTAACTTGTTTGGATTGTGGCTATGCTGGTTTTGTCCGGTTCTAATACTGAAAAGTATATTTCAACTCTTTCTGATTGAGCCTTAAGAGTTAAGAGAGTGTATATAAATAAGAATATTTTGGGTAGTTTTAGGAAAATAGAAATAAGAAATTGAAAGAAAGGAGATCGTGTTGAGCACATGTGAAAAATTGAATTTGAAGTCGTGGATCCAGATCATATTCACATCTGAAAAAAGCTACTACTACTTAACTTGTTTGAGAATGAAGAAATAGAAACAAAACTGGCTTCTTCACTCACTCCAAATTCACATCATAAAACAACAATACTCGCCAAAATCAGTTAATCTCATTCTGATTTTATAATTACAAACAAATAATCAATTAATCTCATTCTCATTCTCATTCTTCTTCAAATCTAAATAAATCACTTTCTCATTCTTCTTCAAATCTAAATAAATCACTTTCTCATTCTTCATTCTCAACAATGGGTTTGGCTCGTAACTCATCCTCTCAACCGGAGATCGATGACGCTACCGCCGCCAACGACGCCGGATTCCACTCGATCCGTGGCCGATTCCCTTTCAAACGAAACCCTACCTATCACCGACACAGGTCTTTCTCCGATCGTCAATTACCTCGAACCAGCAACACTAATAATAGTAATAATACAAATCGATCTCATCTTCACAATCGCTTCACTCGCAAGGGTCTTCTATGGTTATTCCCTCTCTTTTTCTTCAAAGGCAAGTCTCGATTCTACGCTTTCATTATTGCGGTTGTCTTTCTTTTTGCACTCGCTTCCATGGTTATGCAGAGCTCCATTGCCTCCGTTTGGCAGCGGAGCGAGAATGGGAGGAACCTTCGAGAAGGGTTGAAGTTCGGGAGCACGCTTAAGTTTGTTCCGGGAAGGGTTTTGAAGAGGTTTCTTTACGGCCATGGGCTTGATCGGGTTCGGTCTCAGCCTAGGATCGGTGTTCGTGCTCCCAGGATAGCTCTCGTGAGTTCTGTGCTTTTACTTTTGATTTTCCTTTTTCAAATCAATGTTGTGTTGTTTAGTTATTTAATAGTATATAGTGTGAATGTTTTAATGTTAGATATGGCAATGCCAAGTTTACTGTTAGATTTGATTGTGGACAATTAATTAAGTTCAAGTACTTTTTTTAATGATCATATTAGTTTTTCAGATTAGACATGATTTATGATAGAAGATGCTATTCAATTTAATGATCTTGTAGCTGATGAGAAATGAGAATAGGCTTAGCTGTTATTGAATTGGTTATTTTTTGAAGGTTCCATTTGAGTTATGCAGGAGAACCATCCGTTTTATAGAATGATTGTGTTCCTTTGTTTCCTTATATAGTATAGATAGATGTTTTACTGGTGGCTGTAACAAAGTCAAAAAATTATTTAGTGTTTTGATGGACTATATTGGTTATTTAGTTTGATTAATTAATGGGGTAGATATTTTATATTATGAACCCATTTGAATTATATGATTGGAGAATCATGCATTTCGTTTGAATTAATAAACTCTGGACTGTTAATTACCACATTGAACGTCAAATAAATATTGAGATATGGCTGAGATATATTCCTTAGCTGATTTGTACTACAACATTTTACCAGTATGTAGCAACAAAGTTCGTGCCATTGTGAGTTAGCAGGAGTGCCTGTATTCCATGGAAGGTTATATTTGGAAGTTATATGTTGAACGGATTTAAGTTGCTATTTTTGTGTATGTATAAGAAATTAAGAAAAGGTGAATAACCAAGGATACCTTTGGCATTTTGTTATATAATTTCAATAATATGAAAAAGGTTATATGAATTCTTGGTGCAGCAATGCTTGTGCAACACATTGTGTCACTGTAAGTTATGAATGAAAATCTACACCTTTGCCACTGGCCTTGCATTGCAGCCAGTTGGGAATCACTTGATGCCAATTTGTGTTAATATTTGCACATAGCCTCCAATTTTACCCATTCCAATACCAGGTCTCAGTGTCTCTCTAGTTACAATAAATGGGAAATTTCCTGATATTCTTTTTCTTGGGGATATAGTTTAATATCTTTTAATTGGTAGGTGGTTGAAGGGTTTATGATACATGGTTCAATTACGCCAAGGACACAAATTGTGTATCCTTTAGTTTCCAATCCATTTAGCTAACTATTGAAATAGTCTACCATTTCACAAGTGCTACACTTAATGTTCATAAATTATTATGTAAGTTTGAAATACCTGACAGAGAAGTGAGGATTTGATTCACTGAACTGGTTGTGTCTGTAAAGCATGCCACAAGCTTCTAATGGAATGTTTTTTCAATGAGTGGTTATTTAAAAAAATGGATGGTGCTCTTCCATAGCAAAAGTGAAAATCTATCTGGTGTTCTTAATTTTGTATCAATCATTTATGCAAACTTTTAGTCATCTTGGTTGTTCATAGTTCAAACTGAAGAGTTGAAACCTTACAACTTGTACTTCAGGCAAGAATTTCTGTAGCTCCCTCCATGATTATGGTGGGTTACTGGTTTTGACCAATGAGTATAACAATGATAACTCAATGAAGATATTATTCACTTTTTAGAAAGCATATGGAAAAGCAACACTTCTAGTTTGTGACCCAGACGCTGTAGCCTTTGGACCAAAAAGGGTTACCCCTAGCCGTCGTGGGTCAGTCCTTTGGACCTATTTCTAAAAAGTTTCATAAAAATGAGAGAAAGGGGTGGTTACATTGTCAAACATTAAGGTTTTAGCACTTTATCGGGTCTTAGTATCATCCATTTAAAGCATTTGTTAAACTATTTTTATATATAAATTGAATTGCATACCCTTAGTATATTTATCCGTGCTCATCTTTTCTGCAGATTTTAGGTCACATGAAGATAGATCCCCAGTCATTAATGTTGGTTACCGTGGTTCAGAATCTACAGAAATTGGGTTACGTTTTTAAGGTAAGTTATTTGCATTTTCTTTGTGATACTATCTTAACTACTCCATTGAGGCTGGTGCTACTTTATTCGACCCATGTCTGAGATCCAAGTGTTATAATTAACTGTACCCAAGTCATTGTAAAAAATGGTATCCTCTAATGTTGATTGTATATGTTAATAGTGTGATTAAGTTTTTGAGAGGCCATACTTTTTCTGATGTCTATTGGCAGATATTTACTGTAGGGACTGGGAGGGCTCACTCAATATGGGAAAAAGTAGATGGCAGTCTGTCTCTTTTGAGCACAGAACAGAAAGGCCAGACTGATTGGTCAATGTATGTCTTTTACTAAATTTACTTTTCCTGTTTAATGCTGCGGTTCAATGCTTAAACATTTTTTTCTCCTGTTAAATATTTTTTTCACTTTTTAATTTACTTTCCGCGTTTTGGTTCCCCTACAGTTTCGAAGGCGTCATTGTTGACTCCCTGGAAGCTAAAGACACCATTTCAAGGTATGTTTTGTTTTATTCATCCTATTCTTTTCTATTTTTTTTAAATGTTATGACCTTGCATATTCGAGCTTATGGATGCCGAAGTTGAAAATGTGTAGCTACTCTTTGGATGTGTCATTGAAATAGTTTATTATGTTGAGTATTCTTTTAGTAAGTCTGAGAAATTTTTTTAGGAAGGCAGTATGTTTTGATGATGGTTGAGGTATATTAAGAAAGATTGTGATATGCTTTATTTTTATTTACCTTGAAGGTATTGTTACCTGATGCTTATGCTTCCCTTCTTGCTAGTTTCGATATTGCAAATAAATAGAACTATTCCTATAATTCTATGGACATGTATTCTATAATTTTCATGTAAATTTGATTGATGTTTCTGAATTTGAACCTTGAATCAGTGAGCATTCCATTACTCCTTTCTGCTCGTTCTCCGTGGTCATAAATATTTTTCCCTTGAAGTTTTAGATGCTATGATTAGTGAGTTTTATATTTGTGCAGCCTTATGCAGGACCCTTTTTGTTCAGTACCATTGATATGGATTATTCAAGAAGATAGCCTTTCAAGTCGCCTACCATTTTATGATAAAATGGGTTGGGAACATCTTATTTCCCATTGGAGAAGCGCTTTTAGCAGAGCCAGTGTTGTTGTCTTTCCAGATTTCATTTATCCGGTAAAGTTAATGTTATGCATCACAAAGATGGAAATATGGGCAGTTTTAGAACTTATTCTGTACTAGACTTGGCCTTAATTGTTTCAAAGGCATTCCTGAGTTTTTATGTCTTCCTGAATCAGATGTTATACAGTGAGCTCGACACTGGAAACTTCTTTGTGATTCCTGGATCGCCAATAGATGTGTGGGCTGCAGAAAGCTATAGTAAGGCCCACACAAAGGATCATCTTAGAGAACTTAGTGGATTTGGTAAAAATGATATGGTGGTTCTAGTTGTTGGGAGCTCTATCTTCTATGATGACCTATCTTGGGATTATGCAGTGGCAATGCACTCCATAGGGCCTCTGCTGACAAAATATGCAAGGAAAAATGATGCAGCTGAGTCATTTAAATTTGTTTTCTTATGTGGCAATGCTACTGATGGTTATGATGATGCTTTGCAGGTAGTCTTTCTTTAAGGCGTGCGCTGTGCATGATATGTCATGTCAATAGCAACAAAACATAAGACATTAGATTAACTTGCTATTTATTCCTGTAGTCACTTTTTAATCATATCTCAGAAATTATTTGATTAATAATTGAGTAGTCACTTTAAATTATTTGCACTTGTAAGGAGATATATGTTAAGAAAATTATGAGAACATGAATTATTTTGTTGTCAAATCAGTAATTGGTTATTACTTATAGTATTTGTATTGATGTATTTCCTTTGTTGTTATTTTATTTTGATCTTCCCTTTTATGTTTTCTGGTAACCAGACAAAATTGTTGAAGGAAGCTCTTACAAAGGGTTGGAAATGGAAAGAGGGGGGACGTACGCCAGGGTAGCAGTTAGAAAATGGGCTGTGATCATAGGATAGAAAATGTTAGTATAAAAAGTGGAATAGAAATTAAGAAATGGCATAATAAATAAAATTCTTGAAGATTGGATCTTAAACTATATTTGTGGCAGTGCTCTGTCTTGTTATGTTTAACTTGACTTTATTAACACTTTCCGAGCATGGATATATTGCCCTAGATTTGTTTACTGATCCCTTAGCTTTTGGTGTAGGAAGTTGCGTCACGCTTGGGACTTCCTCATGGTTCTATAAGGCATTATGGCTTGAATGGTGATGTCAATAGTGTGTTACTAATGGCTGATATCATCCTATACGGTTCTGCTCAAGATGTGCAGGGTTTTCCTCCATTATTAATCAGAGCAATGACTTTTGAAATTCCGGTCATTACACCTGATTTGCCCGTCTTAAGAAAATATGTAAGTTTGATTAAGTTCTTCATTTTTGGCATTCGTTGATTTCTGTAGCCATAGCTGCTTCTTTATTTTATTTTCATTGAGCTTTTCTCAACTTACAGATTGTGGATGGAGTCAATGGGATATTTTTTACCAAACATAATCCTGAAGCTTTGATGAATGCTTTTTCACTTTTACTTTCAAATGGAAGACTTTCTAAATTTGCTCAAGGAATTGCTTCATCTGGAAGACAGCTTGCTAAAAATGTGCTAGCTTTGGACAGCATAACTGGCTATGCAAGACTATTGGAGAATGTGCTCAGTTTTCCCTCAGATGCTTTACTGCCTGGTCCTGTTTCTAAGATTCAACAGGGGGCATGGAAGTGGAATTTGTTCCAGAATGAAATAGAACTAGGCATCCACTTGCCAAAGGTGGACAATGATGATTCCATGGGAAAAGTTACCATTGTCCATGCTATTGAGAAGGAGTTGGCAAATCTTAATTTTTCAACAGGCATCCCTGAGAATGAAACAGAGTTTAAAGATAAACTAACTAAACAGGACTGGGACATTCTGAGAGAAATTGAAATATCTGAAGAGAATGAAATGCTTGAAATGGAAGAGGTATTAGGCACTCTTGCAGCAAAGCATTTACTTTTATCGTCCAACCTACCTTTTTCCACTTTTCGAAACCATTTTTAGTTTATTTCAGAGACAACTGGCTCCAAAAAATCATTTCTTTCTGTTGTAGGCTGAAGAAAGAATGGAGAAAGATGCTGGTGTATGGGATGAGATATATCGTAATGCTAGAAAATCTGAGAAACTGAAGTTTGAAGCAAATGAGAGGGATGAAGGGGAGCTTGAGCGAACAGGACAGCCAGTGTGCATTTACGAGATATACGATGGTGCTGCAGTTTGGCCATTTTTGCACCATGGTTCTTTGTACCGTGGGTTAAGCCTAGTCAGTATCTTTATCCATAGTTATGATGATTTGTCCCTTGTTCCGTCTCAGCCATGTTATCATTCCCTTGTCTCAAATTATCTTTTGCCAGTTTACAGGATATTTTGATCTGTATATCATTCTAGTCTCTGGAACTGTTTTTAATGATTTCAAATTTAGAGTCCCGACTCTTTAATGTCATTGCCTCTGTTTTCCCTTTAAAAGGGAGAGAGGGGCATGTATATACTATTCAACTGGCAATATCACCTACCTAATACAAGCTTCCTTTTGAATAGTTTTTCCTCTAGTATGTGTGGGATGACTGCTTCTTTAGATTCAAATAAGAAGGGTTTTGATTTTGTTTGTCTTACATGTATATTCCACTGGAAATAATTTGACGTATTTTTAATATTAATGAAATATTTTTTCTGTCAGTCTAGAAGAGCACAGAGACAAAGGTCTGATGATGTGGATGCAGTTGGTTGTTTGCCTATTTTAAATGACACATATTATCGGGATATTCTCTGTGAAATGGGAGGAATGTTTGCAACTGCCAACAGTGTGGATAGCATTCACAGGAGGCCTTGGATTGGGTTTCAATCATGGCGTGCTGCTGGCAGGAAGGTATTCCTTATGTTAAACTTTTTGCAGTATTTTTACCCTATGGAGTATAAATTGGATTTCAGATCTCTTGGTTTGTTTATGTAAAGCCATACCATGTCGCTCTAAGAATTTACAAGATCGTTTTTACTTGAGTTAGCCACAAATGTAATTAAGAAAATGTATTTTACCCTTTGTTTTAGGTTATCGATTAATGCAAGGATGAAGTTGTCTTAACTTTCGAGAAAATTGAGGCTTTTTTTCATTTATTCATTTTTTCTTATTGATATTTACCATAATTTTCCATGAAACATTGTTTAAAATTACTGCTTGATACATCATTCTGCCCAAACAGGTAGCACTGTCAACTGAAGCTGAAAGGGTTTTGGAAGAGACAATGCATGGGTATTTTAAAGGAGATGTAATATATTTTTGGGGACGTTTGGACATGGATGGTGGTGTCATAGGAAGCAATAATGCACTTACTTTTTGGTCTATGTGTGACATCATAAATGGAGGCAACTGCAGGTATATAATATTGAATTATACATTCATTTTGTTCTGTCTTTCTGATGCTTATGAATTTCAGTTGTCCCAGCATCTTCCGAAATATGTTCTATCCTAAAATCTACTTTTATTTGCACTACCTATACACAATAAAATGTTAGAAATTAGAATCACTTATTTTAATTTGGGGTGATAGCTTACCTGAAAAAATGAGACAAGCAATATGTTAATGTTTGTAAGTTCAAAATGGCATGTATGGGGGGGGGGCATAAAGAGGCCCAATTGTAATTAGAACTCCTTTGTGATATTTTTGGAAGTTTGATTTTGGGTACTGCAATGTGTTTCTAAAATTTCTGATATTATTGTTTCTAAAATGTCTGATTAATTTTCCAATTGCATCAGAACTGTTTTTCAAGATGCCTTCCGCCAGATGTATGCATTGCCACCCCATGCAGAAGCCCTTCCCCCCATGCCTGAAGATGGTGGTTATTGGTCAGCGCTGCATAGCTGGGTGATGCCAACACCTTCTTTCTTGGAGTTTATAATGTTCTCACGGTGAGTAATGAGTCGATATTAGTTTTGATAACAATAAGTTAACTACACTTTCTTGACGTGGATGAAACTACAAAATGAAATGTTATCGATTGAGTGCAGGATGTTTGTTGATTCTGTTGATGCTCTGCACAGAGACTCCGGTGAGCTTAGGATATGCATGTTAGGCTCTTCAGAGATTGAGGTAATTTGTTTTGCATTTGTCTTTTCAGATTTCACAAATTATTTGTATTTCTCACTTTTGTTTGTTCTGCGCAGAAAAAGCACTGTTATTGTCGAGTGTTAGAACTTCTCATCAATGTATGGGCCTATCACAGTGCAAGAAAGATGGTATATATAAATCCTAACACGGGTTCAATGGAAGAGCAGCATCCAGTTGAACAAAGGAAGGGTTTTATGTGGGCAAAATACTTCAATTTTTCATTGTTGAAAACTATGGATGAAGATATGGCTGAGGCGGCAGATGATGGTGACCATCCAAGAGATATGTGGCTGTGGCCAATGACAGGGGAGGTGCACTGGCAAGGGATTTATGAAAGAGAAAGGGAAGAAAGATATAGGCTGAAGATGGATAAAAAAAGAAAAACAAAAGAGAAATTGTATGACAGAATGAAGAATGGTTACAAGCAAAAAACACTTGGACGATAGGAAAAGCAAAGATTTGTGATTTTCATGGCCAAAAACTTCTGACTTGACCGGGCTAGTGAACCCAATTTTCCTTCACTCGGAAAAAAAAAACTAATGCAAATTGGAGAAGCATTGATTCTAACAACATTGGCACAGATCAAAATGACACTATTCTGTTTGTTTACTCATTTACTGAATACGTATACTCAACCCTCAGTCTCAGGAAAGGGTGAGACATAGGCAAAGGAGCTATCACATCTTCTGCTATTTACTAGTTTCATGGCCTTTTTTCATGGTCATTTTTTAAGATATAGGTAGTTCCACTTCTAAGTGTACTCATAGTCTACAGAAATCCATTCATCAATTACATTTTGTTTAGCTTCCAGTTTTATTCTTTCTTTCTGTATATTTATTAAACATTAGTGGCAATTTTGATTAGAATAATGGCTGGTTTCCACTCCAATAGTTCCTGTATTTTTGTCCTTAGTCAGTATGTACTAATTGCTAAGAACTTGAAAGTATGAAGGGATCTAATGTCAGGTTTTACAATAAATCTGTAAAATAACGAAATTTTGCTGTTTATATTTGGATTTTCATCTTCTACTTATGTTACATTCAGGATATTGCCAAATCAATCTTATGACAAATGCTTTTTGCACCATCTTTTTTTTGTTTATACCTCCTCATATTTTCAGATAAGCCATCTGATTTTTTTTATTTTTCATATAAGCTATTCGAAATTCACACTTTCCAAAAAGCTTGAAAATAATGTTCCTGATGTAATGACGTGTACAATTTGGTTTGGCACAGTTTAAATAAGTCAATTTCTTCCTATTTTGGTAAATTTGACAAGTATTTTAGTGTCTTAGTTGATTAACTTATGGGACATTACAGTTTAAGTTTTATGTAATCAAAATCACCCTTTAACAATTTTTTATACAAGGTTAAATTATGCATGGTATGATAGTGATTTAAAAAAATAAATAAATAAATAAATAAAGAATGGATGGTCTCTTTTATAATAATCTGATAAGTTAAGGGTTAATGAATAATTAAGAAAAAAACAGAAAAAAAAAACAAGAAAAAGGGAAGAGGCAGAAGAAGAAAACAGTAGAAAGCGAAAGGAAGAAAGAGTCCATAATCCAATACTTCAACATCTTCGTCCACCACCCCTTTTCCCTCCACCTCATCGGAACCACCGTGGCCGGTCGCATCGGAATTGGTAGCGTGTGCCACCATACTTGTATAACATTTCTGGTTCTGCTATGCTATCTTCAGATTCATATTTTAACAAGTTGTGTTAAATCTTATTCATTTTGTACATGGTGGCTTCTATGGTTTCCAATCTCACCATTGTAGCACCTCACGAGGCTGAAAACCACTTTGAAGTCTCTCTCAGACAAGCCTTTGAGACCCTCCAACCAAACTTGAGACCCCCCTTTTCGTTAGCAATTCCAAAACCTGATGAGTATTTTCATCTCAACTGTGCTATTCTTTATGGCGTTTTAACCGAACCCCATCTCGCCAAAACCCACATCAAGCACTTGCACGGCATTGTAACTGATGGGTATGCCATATTTGTTAATTCACTTGTGGGAGTTGTTCACCACTTGTACCCAAAGCTTGTTGGTTCAGTGAAGATTCAATTGATTTGGGTTGTTGAGGAAATGGTTCATGTATTGGCAGTTGGTTATGATTCTTTGTTGGTGTCCCTTTTGAGGCAGATTGTTGGAGGGGATTTTTGTGATGCCAATTTGTGGCTTTGTTTGAAGTTAGTTACCCTCTTTTTGGATAAATGGCAGTGTTTGTTAGAAGAGAGTCCACATGTTTTGTCGAGTGGTTTGTATACGTTTCTTCGAGTATTGAGTGATCATTGTAGGCCCGCGAAAGCAAATGTTGAAAAGTTGGAGTCTTTGAGGCGGTTGGAGGTTCATTTTTGTGTGAAAATAGTGAGGGAAGAATTTCGTTTGTGTTTGAAAATCGGGAGGGATTTTATTCGGTTGTTGCAAGATTTGGTTCATGTTCCTGAGTTTAGAGATATATGGAAGGATTTGGTGTTGAATCCATCAAAATTTAGTGCTTCAGAATTTCGGGATATTTCAGATATTTACTGCATGAGGACTTCACATAGGTATGCCTTGCTACGTATCACTCCTGAAATGGAGACCCAATTGCTGTTTTTACTCACTCATGTGAAGTTGGGGCATCAAAAGCGTCACCAGATGTGGTTTGCTGCGAAGTTTCTCAATGAGCCGGACAGGGACACTGTTATAGTTGATATAGTTAGATTTATATGCTGCGCATACCACCCGCCAAATGAGATCATTCAGTCAGATGTTGTTCCGAGATGGGCTTCTATTGGTTGGCTTTTGAAATTGTGTAGGAAGAATTATGTTGAAGCCAATGTGAAACTGGCTTTGTTTTATGACTGGCTCTTTTTTGACGAAAGACGGGACAATATCATGAACATAGAGCCTGCAGTTTTGTTGATGGTGCATTCTATACCGAAATACATTGACATGACCCACACTCTTCTTGAGTTCTTGTTGCTTCTTATGGACAATTATGATATAGAACATAAGGGTATTATAGTTAAAGGTGTATCGTCGTCTTTTCAATTACTCGCCAGCAAAGGTGTGATTCAATCACTTGATGTTTTGACTTCTTGTAATGCTCTTTCCCCTGTTCTAAAAGAGGGTTTGGGAAGGTTATTATCAGGTGTAAAGCTAGGAGCTTCTAATGGATATCTACCAGGATAGTTTCTAACACACCATGGACATGGTTTCTCAAATGACTTTAATCGAAACCAAGGTAACGAATACTCTTATAGAAGTATGTAGGAAATAGTGCTCACAAATGTAACAACCAAATGGTATAAATGTATTTGCAGATTATGATATTTATATTTTTTTCTTCAATTAGAAAAAGGTAGATAGCATTTCTACATGGCTACTTTGCCCATTGTCATTTTGTTGTGAGTTTGCAAATGCAATAACCAGATGCAAATTTTAAGATTTATTAGTAGTTTTATGTTCTGTGTGGTAGTCCTGTGCAATTAAATTATAGACCAAATAGCAGGTAGATGTAATTCCACATGGTAGTGTGGACCAATCTTCATTTTAATTTATTATATTGCAGGTGGAGTAATTAAGCGGAAGATATTCGAATCGCCTTGTTAGACTGGAACAATGTTATGTTCATTATTTGTATACAGTTATGCATTTCTGATTCAACTGAGTTTATATATGATGGAATTGCTGGTATGCTTAGGGTATACTTCTGAACAGGGACATTGTACTTACTTAAGGTTACTGGCACCTATGACCCTGTACTAGTTCATGTTGAACACTGTTACATGTCCATGATAATATTGTAGTTGGTCTCTAATTCATGATGTTACTGTAACATGGAAGTGGCTGCATTTTTAGTTGCTTTCTCATTTGAGGCTATAATTGTTATCCCTTGCCAATCTTGCAAGGATCAATTCTGTTGAGTATATATTGATTATCAAGTATTGTTGTGGCTACATTCATACCTTTAGTAAAACCTCTTTGCTCAACTATATTTCTCACAATATAGCCTTTAGTTTTAATATATTGCACTTACATTATATCAACTTTTTTTATATTGTGGTTGTATAATACATATGAACTGCGAATAATGTATTAATTGTATAAAAATTTAAAATGAAATATTACATTGGTTAAAAAAACTTAATAATTAGATTTTTAATCTAAACATATTTTTTCAAATAATGTTATTAGATGTTCTCCTGTAATCTGATACCTGCTATGCTTGGGATTGAGTAAAAATTTAAGTCATCAATTTTGTTTAACTCAAGCATTTCTCAAAAACAAGTTAAGCAAGAGAAGGAAGCAGTAGAAAACTATAAAATATTTTTTCTCTTTTTCATCTTGATATCAGATAAACAGAGAGAAAGAAAATGAAGATAAAAACAAAATTAAAAAACTAAATATTCACAAACAATTACATCTCTATGATATCTGCCGACCCACTTTTTTATTAAAACTTACATTGAAAATTCAATTCCATGGGTGGTTTCATATTTTTGGTGTATGTAACTTCCTCTAACTTTCATTAATATTTTTATTCCGTGAGAAAACATTGTAATAATAGTTAATTAAAAAGATGAAATTAGTAACTAAAAATTACCATGTAGATAGTTATAAAATATTTTAGCTTTATATATAGTAATATAAAGATATATACACTGTTGTCATTATATATACTAGCGTGTCGACAGTATATATACCCTGTTTCATTAATAAACATTTTATGAATGTTTTTATATTAAAAGTACTTTATGTTAAAAAATGTATTTATTATTTATTATAATTCAACTTAAGGTGAGATATGTAGTTAATGTGCTAATGGTAGTTACTTAGGATTATATGGTTTTTTTTAGGAGAAATTAAAAAAATATAAGGGCAAAATAGAAAAATAGAAATTACACCATGATGGTAGTTATTTTATGTTTTCGCTTTATATATATAATATAATAATATAATAATAATAATATAAATAATATAATATAAAATATAATAATAGTATAGAATTATAGATATATATTGATTTACATGATTTAAAGATAATTATATATAAATGTTAGATGTTATTATAGTGTATAAAGTTACATACTTTCTTTAATTCTTCATGTATATTATGTGAAAGTGGTTAAATACTTGTATATATGGTTCATCTGTCCTCCTTTTCAATTCAATGCAATTCCAAGGTTTTACTCTTACTTCTTTATTCTCTTCCTGGTGAGTAACTCTGTCACTCTCTTCCTCTTTTTCTCTCGCCCCATTTCTCATTTTATTATTTTTTAATTAATTTTTATCTGAATTGAATTCAACCCCATAATTTACTTTCTGGGCTTATTCCATTATTTTACCTTACTTTTTCTAAGTTATTTGTATGCTGTTTTTTTGGTTTAGTGATTAAATTTTAATTTTTATGCACTGCTAATATATTTCAGTCATTCAAGTGTTGCAATACTAGTATGGGTTTTTCAGAATATTACCACATGTTTGAATGTACTTAACTATTGTTGTGATTACAGTTTAATAGTTTTTAATTACCTTTATAAATTATAATTAGTCTTTGATCTTGATTGCCTTGTATACTTAATGCATTCATACTTTCATAGTATACATGATAATCACGAGTGTAAGATATTCATACTTTCTCCCCAACACTCCATTTTAACATTTAATTGTAGTATCACTTTTTTCCTGAAAGAAAAATCTTGCTACACTTTTTCTTATTGGCTCAAATATACAAACTTTCATTGTTTGAAAAGAAATAAATAAATAAATTGGTGCTGCTTTATAATCTAAGATGTTTTGTATTGTTCTCAGGTTTGTATGCAGTAAAGTAACAGTTTTTGTATTCTATTTTTCGATCTATGTAGTTTGTTGCTATGGTCTGTTGTTGTCTTAGAACAATAAGGAAGATTTTTTGTCATATTGAAGTACTTTTGGATGTTGTCTGCACATACCAATGCTTGTAAAGTGATGATTTCTAAGCTAATTAGCAAGGGATGAAATGCTTATCTGTTGTCTTAACATTTCTGGTTCGCCTTTACTATGTGCAGGTTTATGTTACAAAAAGTTTGGTAAATATGATGTATTCTGTACAGGGTGGTTGGGCGGGGCAAACATTTGCCCTTGCAAAGCGTAATGAGTCCGAGGGGAGAAAGTCCCGTATTCGACGCTCAAAGGAGGAACGAAAGGCAATGGTTGAATCCTTTATAAAGAAGTAATTGCTTAATAGTTTCTGTTGTTTCAAGATTTTACTATCCTAGTTTCTGAGAAGGATTTAATTGATCATTAAATTTTATGACGCCCTCATACTCTTGTCGCTGCTCTTGTTCTTCAAATTTTTAAAATTTATTTGTCCAATGTACTTTATACTTGATGCCCCATTTCCTTTATTTTCTTTCTGAATGTTTATAAGTCTAGTTTTGCAGGATGTTATGGACTATTGCCAACCCGACCTAGTGAGAAAGGGCTTGGTTGTTGTTATTGACTATTACCAATGTTTTTTGTTTATTACTGTCAGCCTGTACTTTCGTGATAATGGGTAACTACTAACTACTAATAGAGCATCATGTCTGTGGGGAAAATAAATTGCTGGTGTTTCACATATTATTTGGTTCTTTATTTCTCCATTATGATCAACCTATATCCTGATGAACAAGAAGAGTGTTACACTCATTTCATTGAAAGTTTGAAATAAGGGTACTATGTTATGGCATTTTTTATGTGTGACTTTTTGCTAAATGCTTTATTGCTGGTAGTTTGATGTTGACTGGATGTTTGTTTTCTGAGTTTAGCCATGTTTGGCTTATCCTTAGTATACATGTTTAAACTTGACAGTAAATATATTTTATTAGAAGAACCTATTTGAAGGAGTGGAAAATTTTACTGGTACCTATTTGATCTTTGACACATATCCCTTAGGGTTGTGTAATTGCCTATCACTATATAGTGCAAACCTGTGCAACAAGCAATATCGATGTTTATAATTTTAACATTTGATGTTTGAATAATGCTTGCTATGATTACTTTGTAATATTTGTGGTCTCCTATTCACTAATGATACTTCAGTATTTTTGTAATTTGATATAATTAACTTCCATTTCCCCCTCCCTTTGCGTTATACTGTCATTGTATTATATGCTTAAAAGGTTAAATGCTTCAACTCTAGTGTGCTTCATTTTTAATTTTTAATTTGTTGTAATTTTAACCATATTTTAGGAGCCCATTTTGTCAGAATATGTCACCTGTATTTATGTTCTAGTTACTTTCCTTCAGGTACCAAGAGTCAAACAATGGAAACTTTCCATCACTTAATCTTACACATAAAGAAGTTGGTGGCTCTTTCTACACAGTACGGGAGATAGTACGCGATATAATTCAAGAAAATAGAGTGTTGGGTCCTGCTAAGTTTTCTTCCGATGATCTAACCTCTGATCAATATTTCAAACAAAATCCATTGGGTTCAATTGCCAGGGATCCTAAATCTTATTTTGCTGTGTCTTCATATGAAAATCATCATGAGCTTAACAACCTTCAGGACACAAGTGGCAAAATGCTTTCTGTTTCTGATGGATATCATACTGGAGTTGAGCATCAGGCGCTTGACCAAGGGCATGCCATGAATGTTGACCAAGCAGATGTGATAAACAAGGAACCCGTTGAAGCTACTGTTGTTTCTGATGAGTATTATACTGGAGCTGAGCATTTGATGGTTAACAGTGAATATGTCATAAATGGTAGCCAGGTAGATGTCACAAAAAACGAATCTTTTGAAGCTACTGGTGTTTCTGATGGTTATTATAATGGTGTTGGAAATCCTGTTGTTGATGAAGGGTGTGTCATAAATGCTAGCCGAATAGATGTGGTAAACAAGGAATCCAGTGAATCTACTATTCCTGAGATGCAGTTAACCGAGCCTATGGTATCAAAGCATAACGTTGAACTGAAGTTGGCAACAGGCTCAACACCAATGGCTAAAGTAACTCCTCTAGAAGAAAACTCGATTGTAGAGACATTTCCATTAAGTCCTATTGTTAGTATTACTGATGGAATAGAACAAGATCTTGGAGAGTTGAGGGGCTTAGGTAATTCACCAGAAAATGATATAAAAATGGTTGCATTGGAGCATGGTGAGGAGAGGTCTGGGTTAAATGGTATTGAGCACACAAAGAATTCTAATTTATCAGATGAGAAAATTGAGGATGCCCTTGGGAATCAAATATTAAATAACAACTCTAACACTGGGCATGACAAGGAGAAAAACCTAGGTGATACATTGATTAACAGCGCAAAGCATTCTACCTATAAAGAACCTTTTGGTCATGAATTTGAAGATTCAAATGGCCCTCAGGTTAGAACTAAGGTAAGTTTATCTATATTTTTAGAAATTGTCACAGTTGATATACAATACAACAGTTTTCAGTTATTTGGTTAGTTTATCTTTGTTTCTTTGGTGACAGTAATATTGGATGTTACTTGAAATGTGCTAACTTTTTTGTCAACCTGATTCATTACTTGAAAACTCCACGCTTAAGTTTTTCTAAGCATTTTCTCAGTGCATTGGTGGTGCCTATAGTTTGTCCTTAGAGTTTTCTTCCGTTTATGCATGTTAGCATGAACATCCGAGGACAACAACTTATCGGTATTCTTAAACCTTTTGAAAAAAGCTATATTTAGAACTGTTACTACATTGGTTTATGAAGCCCTTATTGATCATAGTTATAACATCAAGAAATATACCAATGCAATTTTAATTTTTATGCTGCTGCACAGTATTAGTGTTGATTGTTGAAAGTCAGGGACTAAGGGACTGTTTGTGAGTTTTTTTAAGGAAAAGGAAGGCTTGAGAGTCATCTCACGAGCGTATGGATCCAAAGCCTTTCTCTCCATTGCCCTCCAAAAACTAACTCTCGAATAGACCCTAGGGAGAAAAGTTATAAATGCAATCCTATGCCAAAACATATGACTAATACTTTTCTTTATGATTCCAATGCTCTGGAGAAGTTTAGTGTGTAAGAATGTGGTTTCTTTGCAGAGATCTCTGAATCTTATTAAGTGGTGTGTCGTAGCAATCTTAGACTTCCTTGAAGAGGCAAGTCATTTAGATGCTTTCTGATATGTTTTATTATCATAAAAGATTAATAGAATAGAAAAGCATAATCATGGCTAATGGAAGACGGTATGTTTATATTATCTAATTCTGAGACTTGGGTTTTCTTTTGATGGGGTATAACCCCTACATACATAGACAAGCCTTTATAACCTCTGAAATTGTGACAAAAGGTATCTTATATGATTTTCTCAGAACTGCATGATGACTGAAACCCTGGGTTTGACTCTAACCTTTGCTCATAAAGTAGTCCCTTACGTTACAATAGTACAATTTAGATAATGCACCAAACTAATATTTTTTTAACTTTTCTGCTATGATTTTCTTTTTCTTGATCCTCAGCTGCTGCATCAATGGTTTTGCATATTCCTTAGAATGATTTAAAGTCACATGGATCTTGTCAATAATGAACAATTCATGAAAACAATTGTAACTATTTTATTAGTTATGGAAGGAGAAATTTCCTTTTAACTTTCGGATACATTTTTACAGACAAACATTGAAGATGGCTTGCAAGCCAAGAATCTGACCAAGACTTACACTGAGGAATCAAAACCTTCACAGGAAGGCATGCAGAAAGCTAATAAACATAGAGTTGATGATCAACTTGGTGTCTGCTCCAAGAGAATAAGCAACCCAACTTTAGATAGGATCAATTTGTAAGTAAATCTAATGATTTGATCTCAAATCTGCATATTTCAAGTGCCATTTACTTTAGAGATGTGGGATTTTTTTTGGGTATAACCAAGGGTATCCCCTTACCAAGTAAGGAACTAATCCCTTTCGGGTGTGTGATTGCTCCTCCCAACAAGTATCGCTCCCTAGAATCAAACCCTTGACTTTTTGATCATTCTGGGGATCTAGCAGGGACTTACACCACTAGACCAACGTCTTGTTGGTTTTAGAGATGTGAGATTAATTACATTCTATTGCAACAGCTAATTTTATTTCTATGGTTTTCACTGCAGAGAATCATGGCAAGGAAAACCTAAGAATTCTGCAAAACAAGAATCTAACCCTCTTTTAGCCATTTTAAAGGTTTTTGTTGATGCATTTATGAAACTTTGGTCGGAGTGAAGATTTTAGGGTTTGTTTCTTTTGCTCACCAGTCACTTAGTCTTCGGCAATTGCAGAGTGGTTGTTTTGAAGTTGAGGAAGAAAATTTTGTCTAGTATTAATTAATGTATTAATCTGTTCTTTGTTTCATAGTTGACCTGGTTGTGTGGGGCATTTTCATGTTATAGTTGTATTTGTTAAGTAAATTGGACGCAGTTCTTGGTTTTATGTGTGGAAGTTCATAACTCTTAATATTGGAACAGCAGTCATTTTGCCAGCATGTTGCATTTTCATGTTTTAGTCAACATTTTTAATAATAAATCCAAGAAATACATTTTGTAAAATCATGCACTCTATTTTCTTAGTAATAAACAAGTACATAACCAACATCCATCCAATCAAACGACATTTATAAATTATGTTCATCGATAAAGCATTGATCTTTAAGTTTTTCTTAATCATTTCACTTATGGTTTTTCTTGGTCTTTCTCTTCCTCTAGAATTAAACTAGCCTTCATTTGATTTACTATTCTCACGGAGGTTTCTACGAGTCTCTTCCACACGAATTAAAATCACCAAATTAGTGCTGAGAAATATGCTCCATGCCTGGTTTTGCAAATGTGAGCTCATGTATGCTGTTTTTTTAGGAAGATCCCCTTTTAATATTCTTTGACTTTCGATTCATGATTCCAATTACATTATTGGTGATACTTGTATTTGCATAAAATAAGTTTGCTGAACCTTAAAATACAAATATCTTAAAATTCACATCACCAAACATGTTTACATGGATGATGGATCTCCTATTTCTTTTCCTACCTCACTTAAACTATTATATCCACACAATTTCAAAGAAAATATTACATTAAGTGGATCTTATTAACAAGTAACAACCAACAAACACAAACAAGACCAAAATTGTGAAATTGAACAATCTCAATTCCAAATCAAAATCCATGTCAGACCATTTCCCCCAAGAAATCCTCATCTCAATCCTTCAAAGACTCTCACCAAAATCCCTTGTCAAATTCACTTCTGTTTCCAAATCATGGTACTCACTCATAACTCACCCTTCCTTCATCTTCAACCATTTCCATTACTCTTTAACCAACAACCCTTCCTTTCTTCTCATCCAATTCTGCAATGAACTCTCTCACCCTAACCCTTCTCTTGCCCCTGTTCTTTACTCCCTCCGCCGCGACAACCACCCTTTCCTCCTTGACTCTGCTTCCACCCTTTTCCTCCCCTCTGGCTTCAACCGTGAGTTCTCTGTAATGGGTATCTGTAATGGTGTCATTTGCATCACTAGTGGGTCTCAGTGCCTCACTCTTATAATATGCAATCCATGTGTTCGACGTTATGTCACACTCCCGAAACCCCGTGATTACTGTTCTCTATATAATGCCTCTGTTGGGTTTGGATTTGATTCTAAAAATAATGATTATAAGGTTGTTAGGATTTGTTCCATGCTGGATGATGACAGGTTTGAACTCTGTGCTCCCGAGGTTGAGGTTTACTCTCTTGCAACTGGGTTTTGGAGGAATAGTAGTAACCTTCCTCCTGTTTGTAGTCTCTGTTATGTTGGTAGTTATGCTCCACATGGTTTTATAAATGGGGTTATTCATTGGGGCGCGAAACGAAGGACGGGTAGTTACAATGATAATGGTTGGTATCATTTTGTTTTGTCATTTGATTTTGAGAATGAGATGTTTGGTGAGGTATTGTTGCCTCAAAGTTTGGCAACTGTGTCTTCTGATTCGGTTACGGTTATTGGAGGTGGTGGTAAGTGTCTTACTGTATACCATGTAAGTGCTGGTTCACCTTGCTCTTGTAACATTTGGATGATGAAAGAGTATGGTGTTGTGGAGTCTTGGAATAAGGTATTTAGTTTTGATCTAAGAGGGTTTAATTTAGAAGCACCATCATTGGGGATAACGGTGACTGGTGTGACTGCTCCGCCAGCGACACTATGTATTAGGAATAGCGGCGAGGTATTGCTGCTCATGGATGAGGCCGGAAGGGGTTGCCTTTATTCGCTAGATATTGAAGGGAAAAGATTTATAGACCTCCAAATTGGAGGAGAGGGGTACACATGGTATCTCTATTCTGGTTATTATAGAGAAAGCTTAGTTTTTCTGAACAAAGCCAATGGTATGGTAGCTTACTAAACAGGTAAACACATCCTATACATACTTAAGTAACATATATGATCTTGCTAATTTTTTGTGAATTTTTTCTTGTTGTACAATATGCTTCACTTGGTTGCTTTCTCAGTGGGAAGCATACAAAATACTCCCTTGAGATTGTGTAAGTTGTTTAAATCAACCATAAATGTATAGTGTCAGAGGACTATGGTATCTGAATGAAGATACATATATGATATATATTTATTTATTGTTTTTGGTGATTGTGTTGTTTTTGCATATGAAGTGCTAACTAGTTTTATGCTGATAGAATGGTTAAATTCTGCCTCAATCAAATTTGTAAAAGAAATTTATTTGACAAATATTTGAACCTCATGTGTTGCCAAATTGGGAATGACATCTGCGTACATTAACTCTCTTCATACACGCTGAATGAGAATCTCGTGCATCGGTCACCCATTTTTATATGTTGCCAAAACTTCATCCAGTATTTTGGTTTTTTAGAATTCCTGTTGGCTTAACTTTAATTAATCATGCTGCTCTAGTGCGCACCCTGTTTTTGGTATGATAGTGGTTTTTGCTTCCCATGTTTTTGCTTTTAGTTTTAAGGATAAAATTGTTATCTCACTGTAAATAAAATGATATTTGTCCTTACATTTTGCTTTTTCTTTGATTTTTCATAGCATTTCCTAGTGGAGAGGATTCTCACTCAATCTGTTTAATCAAATTTTGTGGTCCAGAATAATATAAGATTGATCTTTTGATAAAAGTGATGTAAAATGTGACACTTGACAAATTTGTAGATAATCTACCCAGAAGACTAAAAGTTAAGTACGTATATTTTTAACTTCAATGTTCACTGCAATATAATGTAGAACACATTTTTCTGGGTTGCATATGGTTTACTTTAGAAGAGGGTTCCTGTGTAAGTATATATTCGTTGATTTTCTCAACAACTAAAATATTCAGCTTTTGGAATTTGTAAGATCATCTTGTTTATGATGACTTTCTTGTTTAGCTGATAAATAGAACATAACGAGGTTAAAAATGCCAATTTGGTTACACAAAATGTGGAATGAAAGAGAACATATTCTGGTTAGTATCTACATAGGGACAATAAAAATTTGACAACATATTAAAAATTTAATTTTAATTAAAATTTAGTCATAAATGATAGTACTGAAATATATAAACACACTTATATCCGAATATGACATGGTAATGAATGGAGGAAGGTAACTTAAGGTGTGGTTTATTTTGCTTTTCAATTCAGGCTTCAATCTTACTTTTTTTAATAAGATTCTTCCGACAACCAAGATGCTTGTAGTATAAGGTCTCATTGGATTTTAAAATAACCATAAGATCAAATGTTCAATTCTTAAGAATATCACTTATTAATCTGAAAGATATTAATTCCTTATCTAGTGCGACCTTGGTTATATAAAAAAAAAAAAAAAATCTTCCAACATGGACTAATAATATAGTAGAACTTTCAAATTATTCCAAATGGGTACTGCAAATGGTTCAAATCTCCTCATGGCATCATGCAAATCTCTAGAGTTAAATGATTAACTTTTCCATATAGGTAAGACCTAAATAAACTTTATATTTAGACCACACTCCTAATAACTTTGTAGCTGATTGTTATTTCATGTTACTATATTTACCCCGATCCTAAATTAAAAAACTAAGATATGTATTATTCCCAATGTTATTAAAACCATACCGGTTATCAAACCGGTTAGGGTACTGGTATAGTGGTATAATGGTTCAATCAGTGGTTCAGTAATTGAACCGCATGCCGGTTAAACCGAACATACTTGCTTTTATATATATATATATATATATATAAACCTATAACAACAAATTTTAAATAAGTAGATATTCATATTTATAATCCATATTCATAATTTACTTCAAATTCACACAAACAAACAACATTAAGTCTTTAATAAAATCAAAGTCTAAAGTACAAAACATATATTTATCCAAAATTATCACTTAACAAACGCAAAATACAAATAAATGACTCAAGTATCAATCATTGAAGTTGAAGAATTGGTGAAGAATTGAAAATTTGAAATTTAAAAAAAAAAAAATTAATGTACAAACCGACCGGTTTAAACCGGTTTACCAGTTTTCACCGGTTCTATTGCATATGCGGTATAACATACGTACCATACCGGTTAGGGGTCCGGTTCAGCGGTTTTCCGGTTGAACCGGCCGGTACGACACGGTTTTTAAAACATTGATTATTCCTTCTAAGGCTCCATACAATTTGTCAATAAAAAATCAATATCAAATTTAGTGTTTATTAACAGAGTTTATTATCTATGGTGTTAACAGTAAAGTTTTTTAGGCAGTTAATATTTCATCCACAATTTATATTGATAAAATTTATTTAAGAGGGTTGATGATAATTGGTATTAGATTTATAAGATGTGACACTGTAAAAACTTCTATGTGTACTATTTTCTCCTATTATTATTATTATTATTATTCCCAAACTATTTATTCAAACATAAGTAGGATATTTCTAAACAGGTTAGCCCATAGGATCACCATTCTCACTACATGGTTTGTGAATTACTGGTCCAATCCAATGTGGTATGTCTGGCCCAACCTTCTGGCAGACTTTGTTTCCTTCTTCTTTAGTTTTTATTAGTACCAATAATATTCTCTCACCTTTTGGATAAAGAACTAATCTTTTTCGAGGTGTATGTCTGTCTCTCTCAATAAATATTATTACTAAGAATTGAACTATTAATCTTTTGGTAGTTATCCTGGAAATATAACGAGTCCTTATATTACTAGACCAACACCTTGTTGGTTTTTTCTTGTTTAGTTGTCAGCATTTATAAAAAAATATTACTGGTTTGTTTCGACATCTTTTTGGTTTCTTTAGCATACTTTAAATGTGATAAAATATTTATTTCCATTATAAAAATATATAACTCTTCATTAGTGGAAAGTTGGTAGAAAAGTTCTCCTAATTAGGGACTTAGGGCGCTTTATTGATTAGATTATGAAAATTAAAATAATCAGTAAACCACCTTAAGCACGGTCCTAACTCACTCAAACACATAAAAGGTTAAAATTTTGAGTCAATTACTAACTAAAGTAGTAGTCTTATAAAAAGATAATACTTTCTATTGTTTAATATTTCAGCTTCATTCCTGTAACCTAATCAAATATTAATCAAAAGTTTGATAACAAAGCTTAAATATTAAAAGAAAGTGGGGTGTGAAGTAAAGCTTTCTACATACGTATTCTCAACCATTTTTTTTATCAATATTGGTTGACTTGGAAGTAAAAGTGACATATATGATGAATATTGCCTCTTCAATATTTCAAAACTCTCCCACTTAGTAAAATTAATAAATAAAAAAACTTAAATAATGATGAGAATTTAATATAGAATTTTTTACATTGTTATTACATCATTCATATTTAATTATCATATAAATAAATGATATAATATAGTGATTGTGTATAAAATTTTATACTAACAATATATATATTATACTCAAAATAGTGATTATTCCTTTTCTCATACTTTGGATAGAACTTAACACAATTTTGTAGTTGAATCTTGATACACGTATATTAAAGTGAGTTAATATTGTGGTTGTAGTCATCTATTAGTCTGAAAATATATTCATAATAAGCATCTACAACTCACCCAACAAATTACATGGAAACATATACAATATATCATATTTAGAGAAAAATATATTTATATTTTCTGATATTATTATATTATTTAAGACTAATTTTTAATTAGAATTAAAAAATATTAATATATTGTCGATATTTTATTAATTATCTCTACATAGATATGTCTCAGCACAAGTATTTGTCCAATTTTATGAATCTATCATGTTTACTAGCTCTCTGGTGGTTTCTACAACTGTAATGATTAAAAAACTGTAATATTTCATCAAATCATAATTTTCCTCAACTACTGAATGTATTTTTAATTGCAATTTTGCTTCAACAACTGCAATCTGCACCTGTTTGGTTCTTTGTGTTAGGTATGTATATTTAACATATTCAAGTTGAAGTATGCAACCAAATATTTGATAGACTTTAATGACAAGGTTTAATTTTTTATGAATATAATTTAATTGCAGTTTATTGCATCACAAGATATGTTCATAAATTAGTAGTTGTCTGACATATATATTATCATTCAATTCAATTAACTACTTATGAACCTTTCATTATGTCTCTATATCACCATCAAATAAATTGTAATGCTTCTTTGGCTCCTATTGTAATGGTTAAGTCTTAATTTCCCTCAACTACATACCAATTGCAATTTATTTGAAAAAACAAATCATACACAACATTGCCATAACATGGGGATAAACATGTGGGGACTCATTTGAATATTCAGTATATATAAATTCATATAGTTGTTCATCTAGTTAGGTCCTTCTCTAATTACATCAGGATATTGACACTACACTTTTAAATTGTTGTCATCATGGCCATTATAATATTACCTAATATTTATCTTATTACAAAACATGTGATTGATATAATCACAAGTAAACTATATTCACCACCCTGACTTTTAGTAAAATTATACAATTTTTTTTATACATACACAAATCACTCTTATTTATATATATACATTACGCTGATCATTTACGCAAGAAATATAAATGTAATATTTTAAATAAGAAATGTGTGATGAATGTAATTAAATTAAATAGAATATGATATATTGTGGAGAGAAGACCAAATAATATAAGAGTTAATATATTTTCATTATTTTTGGTTGGTTACAAAGATACATTAATACTTTTAAGGAGCTATCTAAATCACTCTTATACCATTTTGTAAGGAATCAAAAATACATTGATTCTTATATTATTTGGACTTGTTTCCACAATATATCATATTTTGTTTAACTTAATTTCACTGATCACATTTTTTATTGAAAAGATTATATTTATTACTCTTGCAAGGATATCCATTATAATGTATGTATATAAATTAGAAATGATTTGTGTATGTACGCAGAATATATAATTTGATTAAAACTGAAAAATGCTACTATAATTTACTCTTATATAATTATAATTTGGATTTGGAACATTACTCCAGCTATATATACTTGAGAGCATGGCAAGGCGTGTTTGGAATCAGTAATATATTTGTTTATAAAAAACAATACAAGAAACTATCACAATTCTGGCAATTTTGTCTCTTTTGACTTTGGAGTTACAATGTACTGTCAACGGATAAGTTCATTGAAAACCAAAAAACTGCTCAATATTTCTGATTTTGCCGGACCCAAAGGATAAAGAATTTTCTAGGAAAGAGGAATATCAATTAATTTTCCCAATGAATCAAGGATAGGGCTAGGTTGAGTAAATATTCTATCAAAAACAAAATTGGATAAATGTCATCTTGTTATTATTTCATATTTAGAAATTAATTCCACTTGTTGGGTTGAATAGTAGTTCTATTGGATCTAATATACAATAACTTATAAAATAAATATACAATATAAAATCATTAATGTTTTAAAATACTCAACTCTAGTAAATGTTGATCTCTCAAGTTAACATTAATGTGAAGATCTAGGATTCTATAATAGTAAACCCATACTAATTCAAAGTTACAGATCTAGGATTCATGCATATAACTGATATTGGAAATTGAAAAGAAATAGTGAGTGAACATGTTTGAGACCAAATATCCCAAATCATTTGGCTTCTATTTTCTTATAATTGCTGCCACCTAATTCATAGGATTCCTTTTAACTGACGTGGCAAAACTACAGCTCAATTACAAGAATCAACGTCATTCCTGAAAAAACATGACAAGTGTGCTATAATATTTTTAGTCATATATTTGAATTCGAAAACAATTCCATTGGATGACAAGACACTTACAATAGTTACCCACTACATGTTCTACACATAAGAATTTTATCTCTACTCGTCCCTTCTTGTATAGGTATCTACGTGTAGGTATTAGTGGAGTCAGGCTCCTCTCCAGTAATGGAGAGACCAATTAGGTTTTTTAGTGTATGTTTAGTGCTAAAAATGTAATAACAATATAAATTAAAGGGATAAAACTGTGCATGACTTTTAAGTTTTTTATGTATTTTTAGGTAAATGACATCTCCAAAAGAGGAGTCTGACTCGTATTAGTGGGTACCCCTCATAACAATTACAATGGGTACCACATATTATGTTAGATGTTTTAAAAATTGAAAAAAGTTTGAAGAATGTTAGTTTTTGACATTTTGTATATCATGAACTCGTTAGCCTAAAAAGATAAGAACAACATTACTTCAAAAATGTGTAATTTATCTTACCAAATTAAATCATATAAATTTAAAAATCCAAATTCAACAACCTAATAAATAATTCCATATTATTGTAGATAGTCGTCAACACAAGTACTACTCTACCTATACCAGCATCCATATATATATTGAAGATCTTTTAAGGAACATGTTTCTAAAATGTGCAAGTACTTCTTTGTGACCTATGTCTTTACCCATGTGGACTTTACCCACCAATTATTTTATCCATCCCTTTACACATTGGAGTCAAAGATATTTAAAATAGAAGCTAACTCTTTTAGTAAAAAAAATTCAATTCTTTGTACAGAAGAGTCAAATCTAGATATTTACTTACTAGGAAAATTGCCCATTACTTACTATATCTATCATGTGTATCACCGACACATGTGTAAATACTATAAATGCAGTAGTTTAATTTACTACTCTATTTACATTTGAACAGTTGTAATTTTAGGTGCAACTGTATGGTGTACTCGATTTTTGCTTCAACTTCTGAATGATTTATATATTATATCAATAAATCAATCAAAAGCTTTAATTTTACTGTATAGTAATAATATGTTATAGGTGCAACTAAAAGAAGCTAAGGTAGGTTTTTGTGAAGGCCCGATTCAACTCCATAAATGTATTCGGTCACCTGTCATCATAAACCAGTAGTTAAATAATACTCTTCACAAATTTTATGATCCTCTCATTTTTCAACTACTTCCCCAAGATTAGGTTTCTTCATTTTTCATTGTTCAGGACTTTTTTTAATAAACAAAATGGGTCTACAAAGGATTAAGGACTATTTAATTTTAATTTTGTTAAATTTTCATCTCAAAATCAATTAGCAGTGAAAGAAGTAGTCCAAAAGGTATTTAAATCATTCCCAAAATAATGAAATAAACGATGTGAGACCTACTTCTCAACTCAATAATGGGCATAATTTTTAATGTCTTCACATCATAAGAAATATTTTTTCTCAATGCACAACTCCTCTTGTCTTCTATTGATTGTATATGCTATATAAGCTTATAATAATAATATATAATGGAATCATATCTTTCAATCAATCAACTCTTGATAGCCATTACGATAAGTTTTGTTTTGGTTCATATTTGGATGTATTCTATGTAATGCAATACCTGACACATGCATGAACATGAAGGTTTTTTACTTTGTTTATTTATTAAGATACGTCTTTTTATAAGGAACAAGACAATATGATGCAGTGTGATTTGTGAGGTTATACCAGGACAAAAACTGTTACAATTGCTTTTTCCCCTATACAAAGTTTTTTTGGTAAAATATGCATGTGGGAAAGATATCTACACATTAGTATAATATTTTAATTCTTCACTAAAACCAATACTCATTCGTAGTAATTGTTGAGTAAATTAAAGTCTAAGAGACTAAAAAAACATAGCATTGAAAAAACAAGTGAATGGATTTTTGTATATTTAACTTCATACTTCTCTATGTATATGACATTTGAAGGTTCCTTAACCAAAATCATTCAATTAATTTGCTCCTTCTTTGTGAGACAGACATATCGTTTTTTTGTAAGTGCTGTGGAAAACATAATCTGTTGGTATTTATCTGTATCATTATAAAAAATATGTCCCTTAAAAAAGATAATAATCATGTTGAATTGTATTAAGCTCATTATTTTTCAATATACTGTTTATTGATTTATAGTTATTAGTTTTTTCCCATTACTTGCACAAATTAATATAGTATTAAATAAAGTAAATTACACTGACACCCCTTGAGTTTTAGTGAAATTATACAAATCACTCTAATTTTTTACACCTAAAAACCCCCTAATTTATAAACATACGTTACATTGATCACCTCTCCATGAGAAGCAAACGTGATTTTCTAAACAAAAAATGATTAATGTAATTAATTTAAACAGAATATGGTATATTGTGAAAACAAGTCCAATAGTATATAAGTCAATACATTTTCATTATTTTTTTATATTATAATATAGTATAAGAGTGATTTAAATAATATATCCTTAGAATGTTTGATATATTTTGTAATGAACCAAAAATAAAGGAAAATTATTTATTCGTATACTATTTGGATTTGTTTACATAATATATCATATTTTGTTTAACTTAATTACATTTATCATCTTTATTTATTTAAAAAAGTACACTTATTTCTCATCAGGGGTAGTGTAATATATATATAAATTATGGATTTTTTGTAGATGTAAAAAACATAGGAGTTATTTTTGTAATTTCAATAACTCAAAGGATGTCATTGTAATTTAATATATTAAATAAGGATAAAGTTGGAAGACAATTATTAATACTTTCTCCATCTTCTAAATGAGACAGATGAAAAGGGAATAAAAAAATCTATAAAATGAAACAAAAAACATTCTACAAAATGACAGATCAATAGGGACAGATGAAGTATTAATCCAAGAGTTTAAACTGTATCAAAAATAAATAAATAAGGCTTAATTGAAAATACAACTTTGTACCCTATATCTTTCATGTTCAATTTGAAACAATGTATTAATTTAAATTGCATTTACATTGCGTGTTTAATGTAATTATAGGGAAATATGGTTGATTTAGTTGCAATTGAGATCATGATATTATTCTGAGACTCTCCAAACCACAACATTGTTAGAATACTGAAAGGTTTCATCTAAAGGGAACATTCTCAAGGGTGAGATTATTAATTAAAATTCAAGTATGGGTGATTATGAGAGAAAATTAAATGAGTAAAGTGGGGAAGTGATAAATGGATGAACTCATGAATATAATGCCTAATGATTTTTACCTTTTTTTTATAGACCAAAGTATATAATTAAGCTTGGTGGATTAAGCATGGGGAGATAGTTAGGAATGAAGTGTGAGTGAGTTAAGTTCTGTACACAAGAGCATTAGTATCTTAAAGTCTTTTATTAAGATATAATGTTTTATATTTTTACATTTATGGTTTGTTTGTTTGGCCCATTGTTAAATATCTCTCCCTCTCTAATATGCTTCCAACCATGCCAACAAATAAAGCAATTATATGATCATATCCCACATAGAATTCAGTGTATATTGATTTCCTAGAGATGTATTTATGATCTAGCTAATATATTTTAAAGGGAATTTCTTTGGATACCTTTGTGAACAAATTAAAGAAGATGCTGGTTAAGGTGTCATCATCATCATCATTATCAATTTTCAATTCATGGGTATGCATGTTTAAGCATATCCTATTATAAGCCAAAATTGAATCTCATGCAATTGCAAATAATGCCAATGATCCAGCCTGGAGAAAATATGTTGAGTGAACATTAAGCAATAAAAGGGATACAAATACTTGATTATTATGTACCAAATTAAAGAAATAAATCACATATTTGCTTAGATCCTGAATTCTGATTTTAATGCCAAAAAAATACAAAAGCATGTTTGTCAGTTTTGTGAGATCATGTTCCACCTAAACTTTGCATGTTAGGTTCCTTATTACTATACATTATACATTAATAAAATAAAAGGATAGAAAATAATATAATGTGGTAGGAGAGAGAAAACTTGATCCACAAGCTTTAGATAAAGACGAAATGGAAAACTGGAAAGAACCTTAACACAAGCTTGCAATGAACTCATTCTTGTTCTTTCTGTGGATCTGGCAATCACGGTGGATCTATCTTAGAAAGAGAAAAATAAAATGATATTAAAATGAAAAAAAGTGAAAGAACATAGGAAATGTCACAATTCTTGATTAACTTTAACATGAAGAGTAAAGTGGTAGTTAAGAAGGTAAAGACTAAGAACAACAAGTTTTGTCCGTTTTCTCGTTAAACTACTAACTACAGTTAATAAATATGTGGTAATGAAACAGTTACCTTGGTTTGCGTGGAGTGCAGTCACAATCATTGTAAAACTTCTCTTACACGTGCATTATTGACTCATATATATTCATAGGGATTAATGACACAACAACAACCTACGTATATTTGTATATAAAGTCAAAAACAAAGAACCACCCAACTTGTTTTTGTATCCACATACATTTTTTCTCACTTTCATTTTCCAAAATCTTCATTTTAATGAATTATAAATCATTAGGATATAGTAAAACTTTTCTAGTACTACTATTTATCTCTTATTACTAATATATTACAACTTTTTTCATCGGAAGAAATCTCCCCACTATTTTAATGTAAATTCATTTTTAATTGCACTACCTAAGCAGTTATACCATTAATATATATATTAATGCAAAATTATATTGTATTCCTTAATAATAAATAATATAATTGTTTTGCTTATGATTAGTGGTGGAAACCCAAGAATGGTAGAGTATATATATGAGTAGTAGGTATACAATGCACGTGGAAAGATTCATTAGATGATGGGTTGGTATTTGGTAAACCCAATCCACACTAACTAATACAATTTTTTATACTATATATGAGAGAGAGAAAGTGTGACAAGGTATATATATATATATATGTGGTCGTATAATATTCAAGGTTTAAAATGGTATCCTATGCTAATTAATAAGTAATAATAATATGAAAGTAAGTTGAAGAAGAAATATGTTATGAAAGAGAGAGAGAGAGAGAAAAAATTAGGCACAGAAAGATAGGTCTTATTATTATTTGCATGCATTGTTCATTTGCACGCGCATCGAGTGTGGAAGGATGAAAGTAAAAATACTCTTGCATGATGGGAACACCTATGAGACCCATCTTTAAGCAACAGACAATGTGATTAGCATACACATGTTGATGCCATTGTATGGGGGACAATAAATTATCACAATATCGCTATATTAAAGATTGAGGTTTTATTTTATCATAGATTTATCTACTTATTCTAATTTACTATTTTTTTTATATTTAATGTAAAAATTGTTTAGTTGAGTTGGTTCAAGTAGTACATGATTGATTCTCGTAAACAAAGTTTTAAGTTCGAGTCTTGCGAATAGAGAAAGTTATTCTTCCATGATCAAATCCTGCCATGCCATGGATATTCACTCCTTGAACATGTTTGTATGTGTAGAGATTACTTGTAAAATGACATCCTTAATTATTATTATTAAGATAATGATGAAGGTGTTAAAAATTAAAAATTAAAAATTAAAAATATTCATTTATTTCAGAACTAAAAATATCACCTTTTATTCCACTAAATACACTACTTTCTGGTGAATACTTTACATATCTTAGATTAGCTTGCAACTTTATTATAGAATAAGATTAATGTTGGGAACATCCCTCTCAATTAGGATTATGAGGTCAGAGTTTCAAAATAAACAATCTCAAAATTTGAAATGAAATTTTTATATAAGTGAATATTTTGCTGGGGTTAACCTACCTTCGATAAAGTATTGATAGTTGAAGAAGGTTCAGAAATTTAAGGTTTATATATCATTTGTTCCCTAAAGTCATTGCAAGAACTCTAAAATTAAAAATCGCTGAATACTAATACGATTGCAAAATTCATAATTAAATTTTGTAAGATCAAGGGTTTATATCAAAATTAAGTATAGGTCGAAGTTAGTTAGGCGTAGTGTTACTTTTTAAGGCAATAGTTAGAGCTAGCTATAGTTCAAATAACTCCTTTCAAGGAGGATGTTGCATCATGGGCAACAATCACCCTCCTAGAATTTGTCCTGCATTACTTGGGAATCAAACTCATGGCCTACTTTGATATGAATTATGAATCGAGATTTATGTCTCAGTCCAATTAAAAAGTGACATCTAATTAAATAAATCATAAAAATAAAATAAAAATATTATTTGGTAGAATTTGATCGGTTTAAGACATGAACACATGAATTTTTTAGGAGATGAGATCCTTGTTGATCGATTATAAGATTAAACAGTTATGCCAAAAGCTATATTTATTAGTTAGGGTACAACTCTATTCCTTCAATGCCATAGTTAGATCAAATTTTGATCGCACCTAGGCCTTGCCAGTGCATAATGGCACTTTAATTATACTATTTCAAGTTTTTGTATGATTGATTGTGAGGAAAACGTAAATGATTATAGAACTAAAAAGTTAATTGTTATATTTATTAAGAGATTTTAGTAACATATAGCTAAATGACACATGAAAGTTTATGTGAATCGAATTTCGAAGGCTAACCAGGATTAGGATAAACCTTATAACTATATGTACTTACAAATTATTTACCAACAAAGTTGTTACACCATTGAAATTTGAACTCGCAACCTTATAGTTTATGAGATGATTCTTCGTCAACTTTGTTGGGAAAATTTGGCACAAAATTTGGCACACTTTATAATCATATAACAATAGATATTACATATATTTAAACCAATCATAATTAAACACACATTGTTTGTTCTCCTAATTTTTAACAATAGATGAAATGTATATTTAAGCCAGAAATGGATAAGAATATGACTTGTTTTCCAAAGGTTTTCTTTATCTCTATATTAAGAAATGTAATTGCTAATATAAAAATAAATAAACTCACTCTGATTGCAACATAAATAATTGCTCTCCTGAGAAAAATTACTCAAACATTATCATGGTCTATTATACTGCACTTCAAAAAATCAGATATTTTTTTGTTATAAAGGAAACATTTATTGTTTTTCATGATATACAATTTTCAATCCATCTCTTCATTTTAAACCATAATTGTTTTTTTCTCCTTTTCTAATAATCGTAAGTGAGTAATTAATAAAAAATATTTTATATTATCTTCAAGTTTGAAAATAATTAAATTGAAATATATTTTTCTATAAATGAATATACAGAAATAAATAGATAGGAAATTGTTCACACGCTCCTTAGAATGAGCGTGGTAACATGCCCATTTACAATGACCAAACTTTATTTTTTCTCTAATAACGAAAGATACATAGCTATTTGGATCATATCCACCACCAAATTTGTTCTTATAATTATACCTAAGTTGTTGATGCATTCACCAGCATGAAATTAAAACATTTATATTTGCAAAACAACTTTATAAGGAATTGAATGTTGGAGTAGTTTATAACATGTCATTACAATAATTATTTATATTTCACAAATAATATATTCGTATTTATCACTTTAATATAATATATAATTTCAACTATAATAGTAATATACAACTATATTGTGTCGTGGGCGATGAATATGGTATTAATGATATAGATAAGATAAGATGTGTGACAGTGCGTAAAAGCAAGGGACCGTAAACTCCGTGAAGAAAAGCTTCTTTTATTTCCTGCGGCTGATTCTATAGAATTTCTGATAGTAACACATAAAGGGGTATATTTGGCAAACCAATTTGATTTATTTACAGATTTAGCAATTCCATTTCCTCTTATTTCTCCTACATATATAAGATTCTTCCAGCTGCCCAAAACATATAAAAGTTCAAAATTTTAACACCACTTATTATATTATTAACCTAAACCAATAAGATATTGATCTAATGATATAAAGTCTCGTCAGATGCACATGATTTAAAAGGTTAAGAGTTTGACTATTATGAGCGAACTTATTAGGAGGACAACTACGACACAAAGGATTTCAATACTGAAAGATTGAGTACAAAAAATATTATTAATGTAAAATTATTTTCCTATTAACTCATTCTATTGGGTCGATTATAAATGGAGTTTAATATATTTTTAGTATAAGAGTCAATTATAATTAAATATAAAGAATGAATATTATGTTGGAATGGTAGAAAAAACTAATATATTATTAATACATAGACTATTTTCTCTTTCATTATATTTTTTTTATAAATAAGATAGATAATAAATAAATGTATTTCATATACGATAATTTATGCATTTGATTAATAGTACTTATCCGTGGTTTATTAGTACCAATCAAATCTTCCGTGGTTTATTAGTACCAATCAAATCTTCCGTCGTTTATAGTTATTCGAAAATTGCCAAGTCTCTTTTAACTCTACTATTACACATGTGAAAATTTTATTGTTCTAACTTGTTTTGATAGTGGGAAATGAATATCATACAAAAAGCAAATATTCTAGCCCAACTTCTATGTATTTTTTTCAAATCCTGTAAAACTAGAGTTTAATTTAAAATCTTACTATTTTAAGTGTTTTTCATAATATTGTTTTTATTGTAACACTAGAACCTTGAGTTCGTGAATTAATGAGTGTATCATCTTTTAAGCTTTATTAAAAGTAACATTTAATACACTTAAATTGTAATTTGGGTAACAAATGTATAGTCTATTTGACTATAAGATGACTAATTTTGATACTTTGTCTTTGTTAAATTTAATTAACTATTATTATTAGTAGAAATATTTCCTTTTAAGAAGAAACAATAAAATTATAAAATTGAGAGAAGAAAATGACTAAAATGAGTTAATCCAATTTGAACCGATAGATAAGATTGTAATAAAGTAATATAAAATGATGCTAGTTGCAGTAATACCCCACTTTCACATAGTTTGAAGTAAGGAAGAGAAAAGTACATCAAAAAAATAATATAAAAGTGCAATTGAAATGATCTTATTATCATATTAAATATAATAATATGATATTGTTACCCTTGAAGTCATATGTAAAACTCCTAACTTGTGTAGATGAGTTTTTTCCACTTTCACAATTCTCATCATCCTTACCACTCTCTCTTACCTTCAAAAGCACGCCTACAAAAGTTATCACATACCCCACCTCTCTCTCTATATATATACACAAACAAACGCAGTTTTCACACTCACCTCACGTTAAGTAATTCTTGTTTATCTTATTCCACTTTCCCATCATCCAAACACCCCACTATGTCCACCCACCTTCATCAACCCCACCGTCAATTACCAAACCCTCATATCTCCACCATCCAAATCAACAACAATTCTCCCTCTTCCGATGATACCATCAATATAATCTCTAAATCGATTAATCAGAAGAAGAAGAAGAAGAAGAAGACACAAAACGACGTCGAAATCGATAGTTGCCGGACTCCGACAACCAAGGAGAGTAAGATACCGGAGATCGTGTCTTGTCCTCCGGCTCCGAGGAAGCCCAAGGCTTTGGTTTCGTGTAAGAGGAAGCTTATGGATGAATTCAACTTCTTTGAGGATACTAATAAAGAAGATATGGAAGCTTTTTTCAGATCCACTTTTCCTAAGAGGAATTGCCCTTGTACATTAATGAATAATTAATTAATTTATTAATTAATTATTCAACCTTACCTTCCTCCAACACTTCTTCTCTATCTCTCAAACTACGTAAATTACACTCTCTTTTTTGGTTTTTTTTCCAATCCAATTCCACGTTTACTTCTTTTTTTCTTTTTGATGTTAGATAAATGTTTCACTATGTATAAGATGTGAAATATTGGATCCTGTATCGTATATGTTCATTAATCTCAATTAACATAAATCATCTGATTCTTTTCTTTCTTTTCATTTTTTATGCTAGATCGCGATTTTGTTCTGTTGGTTGTTGTATGAAACTTATGAAAGTGATGAATTTTGCAGAAATTACCCGCTCTAGTTTTCCCCTTTTTAATTTGTTTCATCCCAATGAATTTTCAGAATTTATGTTTCTTGTTTTGCCTGTATAATTCGTATACTCTTTAGTTCTGGGTTTCTCATACATGATTGAAGATTGTCCAAAATGTTATTATTAATGGGTTTTGTTAGTACTATATGAAGATTGATGTTCTGGAAATTGGAAAGAGTTAAGGTAGACGAGATTGGTTTGGGTGTCTTGAACCAAGGTCGTCTTTGTCCAACAAATTTATATTCTCACGTAACAAGTCAATCAAATTCTAGTAAATAATATATAAAAGTTATTTTTCGTTAAAAGTAAGTGACAACTTTTAATTTGATTGAATTACAATTGAGACACAAAAACTAGACAGATGATTTCCATTCTTGGTTTGTTGGGTTGCTTTATGGATTAATGAGTTTGTGAGCATTTTGGTAGGTTGGTTAATTTACTTCTATTGTTATTATTATAGTAATCAATAGAATTGGATATAGAATCATGGGACATCTATGTGGTAATTCATTTTTTTGGCAGCCTCTATGTGGTTAATTACTGTCTGGATAAAGAACATTCACATTTATTTTTCAGGAGAATAAAAATAGAATTAATTGGTGATAAACATAATTACTGAAAAAGGTATAATTATAAAAAAAGAAGAAAGGATAAGAAATGGAAGAAGAAAAAGAAAAGGTGGATCCGAAGTGAGATATGTATGTCTAATAACCAGAAAAGCATGCATGTGGCTTATGATTTTGAGACAGTAGTAATGAAGTGTTTCTCTGAGAAATATTGTGTATTTAATAAATAAATATGAAAAAGTAAGGGGGGACTAACTAAGTATATATACATGAATGTGTATGAGATTGATATGTGTATTAAAGTATATGAAAATAAGATGAGGTTGGTATTTGACAAGTAGATATATGGCTTTGGGATTGATGAATAGATTTTGTGTAAGAAGAGAAAATTGTAGAAGGATGTGGTTGTAAGATATGTGTCTACGTGTCCATCACACATGCTATGTAACCATGTATATGCCTACTAGCCTACCAAATTCTTTTTTTTTACTGTATTAAAATGTATCTCACGTAAATAAAAAATAAAAAGAATATTCTCATCACTTCTTTCTCTAGAAAAGAGATGAAAAATTATACTCACATTTTCTGAATTTTAGTTAATTATATAAATCATTTCTCCTTTTATGCACTGATTTATATACATGCATTATATTGACCATCACTATAAAAGAGATAAGTGCAACATTTTAAATAAAAATGTGATGAATGTAATTAAGTTAAACAAAATATATTATATTGTGAATATGAATCTAAATAGTATATGAGTCAATACTTATTCATTATTTTGTGATTTGTTACAGTATAGTATAAGAGTGATTTAAACAATATCTCCTTAAAATTATGATACATTTTGTAACGAACCAATAAATATTGAGAAACACTTATTCTTATAGTATTTAGATTTGTCTTATCTGGACAATATATCATTTTTGAGAAACATCATGTTTTGAGATAACTAATGGCAATTTGTATAAATATAAAAAATATAGAAGTGATTTATGTAATTTTATGGGTGTTATGTAATTTATTGTAAAACAAATTCAACGATACTATATTAATGGAATTACATTTATTAGGCCATATATTTGAATATTGTCTCTTAAGATGGAGTTCTGAAAATCTTGGAAATTTGTTCTCCATTCTCTCTTTTCCCTTCTTGGTAATAAGTACTTACCTCTTTCATCTAAACCACCGACTCATTATCACTTGATAAATGAAAAAAATGGTTATATTCAATTTTTATTATTTTATTTTTGAACTCTCATCAAGAACATAATTTCAAGCAAAAAAAAAGTTCTTGGCATATTGATAAACCAATAGTAGAAGTTTTATGTTTTGATCGTTGACCGGACTTGAAAACGGTTCCGTTTTATAGCCTTAACCGAATGAATAATTGAACCACTTTAAACCGGAGAAATTATGGTTCGACCGTGTTAAACTCGGTTAAACCGGAATAGCACTGGCAAAAAACCGGACGGTTCACTTAAAATTTAAAAAATGGAACATTACTCTAATGTTTTGTTTTATTTAGGTCCAAAAAAAAGATAGAGATATATTACTTTCAATATAGTTATATAAAATTTTACATTTATATATAATTATATATTTATAGATAAAAATTATTAATTATATTTAAAATCATCCGGTCCGACCGAACAGTTTAACTGTTTAAACCGGTTAGACCTAATACGGAAGCTCTTCCGACTTGACGTCCGACTCGGGTTTCACAACATTGGTAAATACATAATGGCCTAATAACGTTTCAATTTTATTTCTCCAAAGAATAAATTCAAATTTAAATATTAAAAGATAAATAAAAATCACTTGTAATTTATTTAAAGAAGTATACCCCAGTTCATCAAACAAAACAAAGAGAATACCCCACTAATTAATATCCAACTTATATGTGTTCAAATATCCTTGTCGTTTTTAATTAAAAAAAGACAAAAGCTGTATTTTAAATAAATCAGAAGTCTACAAAAATACGAATGCAATGGATATTAAAATTATTTAGAATCAAGATGAAACTAATAGCAATGTATTGGTTACAATTTAATGATATTATCATTGAAGTCTTTTGCTCTACTTTATCAATATTATTTTTATAACTTGAGGCTTCAATAAAAGTACAGAAATTATCTTTAATATTAAAAATTTATAGTTTTTTTATAAAAACAAATTTATAACTTGTACTATATTACAAAGTATATTACCTTACTAAAAACTAACTGTATATTCTCATCATGAAATTACAAATTTTTCTAAGAATTTTTGCTGACCAATTCTTGAAATTTGCTTATAATCATTAAGTGCTTTTTATTCACTTTTTTATGAATCACTTTTTCAATACAATATCTCTCTACCATGCTTCAATTGATGACTTCCGCATACTACTACTAATTAACGGTGTAACTAGTTTCCATAAATATAAATGATGTTTTGGTTGAGTTTGAATATAAAAAGCCTAATTCGTATTGACACATAATCCATTAATATTATATAATATAAATTATCAAACTATACTTTTACTATAATACTATTGCTCTCTTGGAATATTGCGTGTCAGGAAATATTCTGAAAAGTTGTACTTTTTCTTATTTTCTGCCATTTATAAGCTTGATGGCAATGGTAATAAACAGACACTAGACAACCTTTGGTTTGAGACAATGGTGAAAATGGTGGGAGAGAATGAAAAGACTCTCACTAAGTAGTTACACTTTTGTATTAAAATTTTGTACATTAAAATTCATATATCTATATACTATGGGGAGGGATCCACTTACTCCAAAAGTAAGTGGAAAAACACTTACTCCACATCATGACCATTCATTCTTGGGAAATCCAATGGTTTGAATTGGTGAGTACATATAAGCCATTAAATTTTTCAAGATTGGATGGCTAAGATGAAGAGTAAGTGTTTTTTTGGAGTAAGTGGATCCCTCCCCATATACTATATAATAAAAAAAGTTCTCTCATTTCATCTCATGACAAGTGTCATAACCTCAACAAAAAATTTCTCTCCTAAAACACATCACTTTTTTAATGCACAACCTTCCACACAAGATAAAAGTACATCATATCTCTTCAATATCTAATCTATTATTTAATAAGATAACTTACTTTGTACAACTTCTCACATATGATAAAAATATACACTTACACCTTGTCCATTACCCAATATATTATTTAATAAGATATAATAATAATAACATTTAATCTATATACTATATATAAGAAAAACGTTTCACCACTATTCATTTTCACATGTGTCACAACCACATTCATTTTTTACCGTCAAAATTTCTTAGGCTAACATAATTAATGAGAGGAATAATAATTATTGAGGGATACCATATGCTTGACACTTAGATTTTTCAAGGGCAACTTTGTTATTACATAATGATTTTTTTAATAACATTACGTCTTTTCAACATTTACTAATAATGTAATATTTTTATTTGACAAATTAACATTTTTGGCCATTTTTTATGGATGAAGCTTATTTTATTATTTTTGTGTTCAAAATAACATTGTTGTATGATTTATCATTACACTTTATTCTGAATTTCTTAGTGTTATTTTGAATTGTTTTATCAATTTTTAGTTCAATATATGGCTAGTTTTGCTAGATGATTAAGGGTAAAAATGAATTTTTTCATCCAATTTTTAGTTTAATATTTTCCTTACTTCTCTCATTCTAACTTATGCATATTAACTTCACTTTTTTTTATATGCAAGCTCAATATCTAATTTCTTTCATTTTCTATGTTGTCAAAGCTCTATAGTATGTTTTTGTATTCATCTTTTACAATTCACAAACATGCAATCTCTTTTCATATCACATCACCACTTAGGGATAAAGGAGAATGAGAGAAGAATGATGGCGAATAAGAGACATAAGTGTGATATAATCATTATCTTTGTGGCTACGTTGGTGGAGATTGACACTATTCTTTAGACTGATATACTTTTTTTTTTCCTTTACTTGGTCTCTTTCGAAATGTTATTTTTTACTTCGTATGGAGAATTTAATTAATATTGATCATTAGATTTGAATAGTTTTATTGATGAAATTTAATCACTTTAAAAAATTATTCTTTAATTTGTAATAGGGTAACATGAATGTTCTTAACAATGCGAATATACGGGAATATGTATGTATTAACTATGCGAATATATAGGTAACATGTGTCTTCTTAGCAATGTGAATGTACGAGTAACATGCATGTTTTTAACCATTAAAATGTACTATGAGTTATTAATCATTCGATAAAAAATAAGGCTATGTATAGTTCCATATTTCCAACTTATAAACACTATAAAAGAGTGAATCCCACATAATGTGGGACTTAATATTTTTAAGAGTATTTTTAATAATTCACCCTTCTTTCATTCTAATGAAATGTCATATTAAATGTCATGGCTATATTTTAATAATAAATTATATAGAGAAACCTGACATTGCATATGATGGAGGGCGAAATGAAATGAATTAATATAAATCTATATCAACTAATTATTTGTTGGCAACAGAGTAAGGGCCACATGCATGTTCTTTATTATCTGCATATACATAATTTTTAATCACATGGCTTCACTTTTAAGTTTCTCTGTCTTCACTCATTAACATGTCCTAAAAGGTGGGCGTGACTATAAAACTAATGAGAAAAAAGTTTATTCATCGTGATGAACATCATGGAGCATAAATCTCCAACATAAGCTAAGAATTATATAATATTATAAAGAAACAGAACTTGATCTATAAGCTTATCTTTTTATATACTTTACACATTGCTTAATGAATAAAGGTACAAAACACAAGTTATAAGGTTCAACCCATTGTTGTAGATGATTAAGTTCTTTAAAAATAATGTTAAGAAATTTAATTTCCACCTTATGTGTTGAAAAAAGTTTACAACTGAAAAAAATTAGTATTCAGCTTATTGGTTAAGAAATACCTTTTATGGAGACAAAAAATGTAAGTTGGACAACAACACATCATTATGTTATGCTCTCAAGTTTAGGAATATACTACAAGCTATGGTGAGAGATGCTAAGGTTATTGAATAGAAAAGAAGGCTAATACACAAGTTTCAATAAGGATTATTATCTTTCCCGACCCAATGAAAATATGTCATAACTAAATGTATTAAATATACTATATGTTTTTGTCTCACAAAAAACATGTTATGTCAGTTAAAAATTTAAACATTCATTATTTTTCTGTTTTTGTTTCATTGTCATTGACACAGACATAAGTGGAATATAGTTTGGAAGAAGGATTCTCTAGGAAAAGCATATAGATTGAGGATGATACGAGCATAGAATGAGTCATTGTCACGAAAATCATTCCAAAAATGCAGATCCAATGCCAGGTGGAGGGGGTTATGGCCAAAATTATGTACCTTGTTGAAATTATACTATGATGTACACTTGTACAGTAGTATATATAGATGCCGACACAATGCATGGTACATTTTTGGATATCCTGATAAGGTGTCTCAAATCAAGTATATAGCTAGATGCATTTAATATTTCAATATTGGCTTTTAGGTACATATCAATTTTTTTGTTACTAATTGGTATATATGTGGAATTATCTAGTTTTGGGATCCAAGTTTAGGAAAATAAACATGTATAGTTGCTAAATCATCTTTACCCTATTCGGATTTTAGTTTTACTAAGGTGGTGATTTAAAAAAAAGGAAAGTTTTTTTTTTTATAATCATAGGAACATGTCAGTTTCATGTGTAGCATTTCTCTTCATAGACTAAGAAATTCACATTTTAATTTGGGTCATCAAATGTACTTTTAGTCCCGTAAGTTTAATATTGGGCGATTTTCATTTCCTTAATTTATTTGTTGGCTGATTTTCTTCCATCTATTTTATGAATGAAGATCTTCTGTCTCCAAGCATGCTTCAATTCTCTTTCTCAGTCAATTAAAAATTATTACATAAATAAAAAGTAAATAAAAAATAGTATATTTATCTTACTTGTTAAAATGTGATTGACTTGAGACAGATTTGAGAACATAAAATTCATGTTCCTACTTTATTTCCTTTGGAACTCTCGTTAGTAAAGTTGTAGGAGTTTCTAAATTTTTGGGCATCTCTTTATAAAAACGATTTGACATTCATTCTCAAATGAAATTTTACGAGTCAAGAATGTCAAATGTTTCCTTTAATAGATAAAAGTGCACACTTCCATGCAATACCCAAAAAAGTGCACACTTTCAGTTGATTTAAAATAACTAATAAAATGTAAAAAATTATGATAGAAGGGAAATTTGCACAAATGCAAGAAGTTAGGGTTATAAAGGAGAGCCATATATATAGGTGTTAATGCGATAATCCAATGCTAGAATATTACCACCAATAGAAAATAAATAGTTATTTAATTAGCTGGAAAGTAGTCTACTTTTCTTGACGGGCCTTTTATCCTATCTTCTACTCATGGACTTCATATGCATATTAGGTCCAAACCATCTTTCATTCCTTTAGAATTTAGATCCACTTATATTTCATTTTTATATAGGAAAACATTTCTTTACCTTTTTAGGGGAGGGAAGGAAAAGCTTGCTTCCTCATATTTGAAATTAGATGGCCACTCTCCATGTCTCCTAACTTTATTAATTGACTTGGATTTTCTATGATGATCTACCTATCAATTAGGGGTGAGCAAGATCTGACCCGACTCGCTCACTCTATTTGATCTGATTGTGATCATATCTAAATATGGTCAGGTTTTATTGAGTCTATGGCAAGATTCGGGTTCACAATTAGACCCAATTAATATTTAGGATCGGATAAGGGACAATCATAATCCGGTTCGACCAGTCTCATGGTCATTCATTCATCATGATTGTATGTGTGTCTATTCAATTGATTACAGAGTAATGACAATTCTTTGACCCAAAATATCATTGATTCCCTAATTTTTCATTATATATATATGATTAACAAAATATTTGCATATACATTATTTCTTATGTCAAATTACATATTCATAATAATAAGTAATATTAAAATGATTTTATCTAAAATAACTATGCATTCTATTTAATTAGTTCTAGGGTTGAGTTCGGATTCAAAGGATGATTCGATCGACATTTGCGGTCAAGTTAACTTCGATTCTAGGGTCAAGTTGAGTTCAAAAAATAACTCGAACGACATTTAGGTTCAAGTAAGAGACAAATCTTACCTGACTCATGTTCCCTGACTATCAATTATATACAAGTAAACTCAGGAGTTTTCATAACAATAATATATGAGTACATGTATTTAAAAAATATATTCCCATTTAAAAATTATATATTTTTAAAAATGATATGCTTGGTTTTATCATTAGAGTTTGCCTTTATTATTAGAAAATGGAAGACACCATGGAGACTTTTTCTCCCCTCTTTCCACAATGTTAGTAGTGAATAAGGAATCATAAGTTTTCTACCTTGCCAGTTTTGACAAATGACTTTTAAAATATTGTTTATATATTAATAGTATTAGGCTTTATGAACTAGGATCATCTCCATTAATAGAGATATAAATACATGTTTCCTTTTATTTTTAACAGTAAAAGTGTAATTTTATTGTAATCAAATGAATATATATATCATTGAATATTACTGTTTTTTTAATCACTTGGACATGTGCTGATTCACGTTTAGTCACAATTGTGTCAACATTTAATTAGCACAGTTGCGTTAAATGCAAATATATTGCATTCTTGTTTAACATGTTATATCTCTAGTTGATTTGTTTTAATTGTGTGATCTTATATGGTTCTAAAACGTTGAGAATAATGCTAAATTCTTTTTTGACATCACAAAAAGTGAGTGGTGTCTTGCAAGATTTAATTACTAGTCAAGTCACAAAAATGTATGTAATTTGACATAACCTTTTTGTGGCTGAATTGAATATCTTTGTATATATAGTTGATGAAGCCAAGGAATGAAATGTGTCACCTTTGTATATATAGTTCTATAGTAATTATTTATCCCTAAGTAGCCATGTTATCCAAGTCATGTCTATGTCATATATTAGCAAAATTGGACATGGTCCTACATTTCAAGGTCTCACTCAATAAAGAGACCAAAACATGTATATCTTGTAATATAAAATGATCAAATCTTATCTACATAATTTACATATATTAGAATGGTTCATCATATATCCAACTATAATCATTTATGATAACCTAATTATAGTTGATGATGCATGATTGACTACATTAAAATATGAGTGTAATATTTATGTATTCTTAATAAAGATTTATATACATTCAGTACATTATCTATCATTTATTTATAAATTGGGATGACGAATGATGATATTTTCAAGTCCAATAATTTCCACTACTGAAAGATTCTATTCATAGAAGCTAATTAAACTTTTTAAAATGGAAAAGAGTCAACATGTACACCCATAAACCTTCTTTATATGCTGCAAGCTAGACAAAACCATCCATGTTATGGTGAGTACTTATATTTATTAATATTTTACATATCACTTGACTTAGAACCTCATTTTGCATGTGCTATGTGTCAAAAGAAACCTAATAGTTCTAGTTATTTCATTTTTTATGTTTGAGGACAAACTTTCTTTTTGGACTGAATTTGAGGATAATTATTAGTAAGTAGTATTCGGAATTTTTTTATGTATTTTAATGATATATGATAAGATGTAATGAATTCAAAAAATTTCAACTTTTAACTATCTTACACCCAAATCCACACCTCTATCTCCATACATCTCTTCATTACCGGAAGAAGAGATATGTTTTTTAGTCTAATTTTAAGGATAAGAAATTAATTTCAGTGTAAAGTAAAGGATATAAGTGTTATTTTGATTTACTTTTTCTATGCATTTCAATAATACTGTCCTCTCCGGTAATGGAGAGGAGTCTGATTCCTATTTTCCACCTCATTTAGTCATATTTAGTTTAGCTCATGCACCTGAAACAAAGCAATAAATATGTCATTTTATTGTTGAACCTCTAATAAAAAAGTTTATATTAGTGAACTTGGTAGGACATTATAGTTCCACTATTTTTATTATTTATTTATGATTTAAATTTTGTGATAATCAAATATTTTTATTATTTATCATAGTTCCACGTTATTATTTTCTGAAATGAGAGGAAAGCAACCAAAATCTTCATGGTTAGAACAAGATTAGAAGAAAATATATGATATTAGGATTCATCAGGCAAAATCATATATAACCCAAGGTGCAATATATTTTTTAACCAATGTTATCCATACATTTTATGGTTAAGGAATTAACCATTTTTGGGTATATAATTTATAGGTAAAGGAACTAATTCTTTCAAATATAAAATTGTTCATCCAAATAAGTGTCGCTATCATGAATCATAACTTTTATCATAAATCAACCTATTGATCCACATGATACTCATTGTATTTAACTTTAGTTAGTTAACATAGTTGAGAAGCAGTTCTATGATTAGAAATTTTTAGTTGGATAGAGGGAAGTAACCTTTTTTGGTTGATAGCTTTGTTAGAATTAGTTACTTAATTGTATAAAACTCTCTTGCTTACCTTAGCTTAAATGAGAATCATAAAAAGCAATACACATTCCTAAAAATCATTTTTTTCTTCTCCATTTCAATTCAGGGTGGCTTTTTTTCTCAAGTATCATGGTGGAACTCAATTTTCACAACATTTGACCTTATATAATATATAAGAATTCAACAAGACCATGAACCAAGAAAGTTGTGGATGTCCACCATGCAATATATTTATGAATAATATAATTTAACAACCATAAACATAAGAAAAATATTTATTCTTTATGGAATAGAGCAAGTGAACGATAAATGAATTAGAAAAGGAAGTACTGGTAGCCGAGTGAGAATCTTCTCCATACTGAAGAGGAAAATGCTGTAAAATATAAGAAAAAAATAACATATATTGATATTTGTGTATTTTTTATATAAAGTTAGATTACACTTTTATTATTGAAATTAAAAAAATATATTTATCTCTCCGTTATTTGAGAGGAGTCTCATTCCTAGTAGCCACCAACAAGTGTCAAAGTCTAGAATTTAGTCAGCCGTCCATGAAATGAAACGTGATATAAAAGTTAATGATAAAAGATTAGAATCACTACTTTTCGATTCTATTATTGTGGTTTGTTGGAGTTGTCTTTGTTGTGTTGGATCTCTTCAATCTTTATTGTCGAAAATAATTGGAGCGACAAGAGTAACATGGAAAAAAGTTTATATAAAACTCCTATAGTCCTATTCGACTACTCAAGTATTGGAATCGTTAAAAGAAAAAGTTGAAAATGAATCCCTTTTCACTAAGAGAAAATATATGCAATAATAGTATAAGAGATTTTTACAGTGTTATTATATTTTTTACTATTCAGGTTTAATAATATCATTAATTTTCATAAAAATATAATATAAATAAATTATAAATAATGTATTGACTGTGTATAAATATCACATAATTGTCTCTATGATGAAAACCAATGTACACTTTCTTTATTGAAAAAATAAACCTCTTAAAAGTTAATGTCTTTTTGCTTTTAAAAAATTAAATATAAAAACTGAAATGAAAAGTAAGAAAGAATGCATAACTTGTTGAGCTGCAGCTGTTTAAACCGGTGAGTTGTGAATAATGTTTTTTATGTTTATGTTTTGAGATTTTTAAGTGTGACCAAATTTGCAGTTTAGTCTTTGTAATTTAAACCATAAACTTCTTAAAGTATATACTTGTTTTAATTTTGGGAAGTTTGATTTTTTAGAGTAATTTGAATATTTGCTTATTTGGACTTTCCTTTTATATATATATATATATATATATATATATACAGGAGAGATCCATCGACTCCAAGTGAGTTTTAAACTCAGACAACATTTTAGCCATCAATTCTAGACAAATCCAATAATTTTAATTAGTATATAGATCTAAACCGTTAGATTTCCATAGAATTAATGACTAAGATGTGAAAACTTACTCTTAGAATAAGTTTAAAAAATTATTCTAGAAGTAAATAAAACTTCACCCATATATATATATTGTGTTTGGTTTAAATTATTTAACCAATATGCAAATCAATTAATGAATTACTAATTAAACCAATGAACTACTATTTTAGTATCATTTAATAATCAATACAATATTTTGACTTTTAAAGTATCAAATTCAACTTTATATTTTTTAATAGTTCCGTGAAAAAGGTGAAATCTTCAATATTTTTAGTTTTTTAATGACAAATTTACCTAGAGTTTAATATCTATATTACCATATAAAGTTAATGTTAACTAAACATAAATAATAAATGATATAAGAACAACATATCAAAGTTATACATTGTTATTGTTATTGTATACATATTTTTTTCATTTACTTAATGATACAAAAACTGTTTTTAAAATGTTTAGTAAAATTAATAGTTCATTAACCATAACTAAGTTTGGAACCAAACCTTTGGTTTGAGAATAAAATATTTTCATAATAAAAATTCAATTATGGGTATTGCTAACGCAGTCCTCCAACCCATGCTTGATGCTATTTTAAACTTTCTTCCGATTATGGGGAAATTCATAAGAGGCTCTAATCACAAGTGGTGAAAGAGGATAAGAGAATTCAAAATAATAGAAGTAAAATTTAGGAATTTGAACATGGTGGTTAATAACACTGTGGAAAACGAGCTGAACTGAATGAATTAAAGTTGAGTTTGGTTCAATTTGATAAGAACTTGATCAGTTCGAAACTCGACACGAGTTTAATATGAATTATTTTTTAGTTCGAATTCGGTTCAATTAAAGTTCACAAACTGTTCGATTCAGCTTGAATTGGTACATTTGAACAACTCAAATAATTAATTCATTTTTCAAAAATTACTGCAAAGGTTTGTTATTTTATTTACAAGTCTAAAAGATAGATATTTTAAAATTGAGCACATAAAATGGTTTCAAACTTTTAATAGATTCCCCACATTTTAGAAAAACATTCACTAAATAAATATAAATAAGGATGACATTTTATAAATAGTCAAAAAATATCAAAATTTCAAATCCCTACACTTAGCCATAACTATTACAAAAGCTAATTATATTTCAACATCCACTAAAGAAATATTTTTAGTTATCAAAGACTATCATCTCTTATTACAAGGCCTATTCCAAAGGAAAACCATATACATGTAGTTGGATTTCAAATAATCATAGATAACTAATAACAATACGAAGCTTATAACCAGTGAATGTTATCATTCCATAATGTCTGATCAGTTTCAATAATGGCAACATTTCATTTAGCTACAAGGAACTTCTTGCCGTGGAAATTAAATATACCCCATGGAACCCAAATATAATACACAAACATTGAATGATCATGATTAAAAGATATATGTATATAACTATCATGTGATCAAATAAATAACTTTTAATTTTAATCATTCATGATTGGTTGTAAGACCTAGACTTATTGTTATCATATTTTTTATATGAGAACTATTCTTATTTGAGTCACCCCTATATATTATCGAGTCAACTCATGAACCTAACGAGTCGAACTGTATCCAAATCTAGTTCGACTCGTTTATTTAACGAGCACAATTTCCAACTCAAGTTCGGCTCATTTGGTTCATGAACCAAGTTTGTCGAGCTAAATAACGAGTCGAATTTCAAACAAATATCAAGTTGATTTGGTTCATTGCCAACCCTACTTATGTCCCATGGAATAATCAACTAAGTTTATTTTAGAGGAAAAACCAATCGGAGGTTGGGAGCACATCTTTTCTCCCAAAATTTATATTACTTCTTCCAATACCCTTTTATTTTCATTAGTTAGAATATATAAAGTATGATTTATTTTTATTTTTTTGACAAATAAAAAATTAGTATGAAGTTATACAAGACATTTTTTTATTTTGACCATTCAAATAAAATTCAACGTCCATATTATTTGTTATCATTTCCCACAATAACAAAAGTTCTGATATAACTAGCAGTGAGAGAGCTAATACATTATTAGATCACTTATAACTAAAAGGCCAAAATTGCTTTCTTGAGACCCTTCTTATGAGCAAAAGGCTAAAGTTACTTTCTTGAGCTCTTATGAGGGGTTACTATCTACGCGTAACATGTGCAATTCATCCAAATAAACTGATAGAAAAAGGAAACATAGACATGGAAGGTTTTCACCAAAAGTCAAAAAATCAAAATCTCCAATTCACCTAAACTTTAATGCAGAGTTTAAGGTCCTTTTTTTTTGTTGCAAAATTATGAAATATAGGAACTAAATCATGCATCATAATGCTAGTAAATTTAATGTTTACAACACAAATCAGAATACAAATTCTATTTGCATTCAACAATTCATTTTTAAATCAATACCCTCGAACTTTCAAAAGAATAAAAAGGAAGAAATTTACATAGTTGACCAAAACTTACATAATTGGACCGCATGAAATCAATAATCAAAAGTTCTTCCCAATTGGTTTAAATTATTCAAACTGTACATAAATTTATATAATCAGACTGCATGAAATCTTTATTATTCTAGAGTATACCTTCCCAAAGTTATTTCGGTCTAATAGAACAAAAGGGTTCTTAAAATATATATTCTTAATAAAAATAAAATAAGGGGTTAGTTAACAAGCACCATCTATTGAGAGAAATATATGACTCTTGTTTCATTTCATATTTTAGATATTTATTGTCATAATAACAACATTCAACATTGCACTTATCAGTGTTGAAGCCATATACACTTCTCTTTCTGCACTACATACTGAAGTTGGATAGCAATGTTAAGGTAAAACAATTTCTCATTATTTCTAAAATATGCATGCACAAAATAGATATAACTTCTTAAAGTATAAAATAGAAAAAAAATGGAGGGAAAAGATAAAGTTAGACATGTTTCTTTCTTATTTATATGAATTGTTATAATTATAATTGTATAGGAATAATTCCAAGATTCAAAACCTCAGGTAAATGTAATTGATGGTACTCCACCTTTTCTCATATAAATACGAATTTTGTTTAACTTAATTATTTGTTTTAGTAGTTAAAATAACTACATGAAAAGAGATCATCATTATTAATGGAGAGATAAATACTTTTTTCATTTATATTTTTAATAACAAAAGTATCATTTCAATATATAAAAAATAAAAATGGAAAGCTAGCTTGTACTAGGAAGAACAATGATAATGAATTTAAAAATATTGAAAATATATTTCAGGAGCAAATATAAGAGGATGAAAAATATTAAAATAATGTCAGTAAAAAAGATTACAGTAGGGGCAAAACTCCTTTAATGTCCTAATTCGCACTACACTTTAGAGTCTAACATGTATAATCTAGACCAAATTTTGATATTGATTCTTTTGATTAAATATAATCATTTCCATCATTCATAATATTCAATAGTGTAGAATGATAAACATTAATCAAATTGTATATTAGAGTACTCAAACGTCTAAGAAATATGATCATCTCCATTAATGAAGATACAAATGCATGTTTTTTTTTATTTTTTATGACAGAATCGTAATTTTATTCTAATCAAATGAATATATGTATCATTAAAATTACATTTTTCTTTGATTTTTGAAACAATTACTTCTCCATTAACGGAGAGTATACTAACTTTTATAGTAAGCAGCGACTAAGAATACAAATCAACCTTTCATTTTAAATGATACTTTTTATTATTAGAAATAAATTTATTAGTGTGGAAAATATTTTATTTTCTAAAAAAGATGTCTTACTTGTTCTAAACCAAAATAACATTAGTGTTTTAATCTAATTTTGTATATAACACGATATATATGATTACTCCACAAATATTTATAATTATTTTGTTACTAAACTGGATAAGATACTGATATTACTAGTTCATTTTTCGTACATCGACATTCTTGATGAAAATCATTACTCAGATAGAAAAAAACTGAATATATGCCTCGAAAGCAACTCCAACTAATAATTTTGTTTTTAACCTTGTAATTAAGCTTATCCTTCTTCTCATTATTTATAAGCAATTATATTAATATGTGACATGATATAATTTAAATGTGGCAGTGGTGAAGCCTATTATGAGAACGAGAAGCAGCATAAGGATAGAAAAGGAAAGAAGAAAACATATAATTTGATTAAACATAGCAGAGATGAATTTCATGAGAGTTTAGATTTCAAGCTATATGATTTTCAGGCTCTTCAGGTTTTTCTCCTACTCTCTCTATTAATAATATTCATCTTTAATTTATTATTATTTAATTTCAACTATTTTGGTTAGTATCATCATTTCCTTAATCATTATGTAGTAGCAATTGTTATTTTTTCTTAACACATCTACCTTACTTTATCCTTCTATTTTTAATAGTAACTTTCTTATATTTGAACCCTAAAATTCATATTTTTATATCTAGTAACTTAATCATTGAAGCTGTACAAATTACTAACGTTCATTAATATAGATATGGCATGTGGGTCTATATATATATATATATATATATATATATATATATATATATATATATATATATATCATATAGTAAAATAGTTTAATTCACATGTTCTCTCCAAGTAGGCACTACAAGCAAATCAGAAGTTTTATTTGAGGAAAAAAGGACAAATAGAACTTGGATTAGATATCACTATACAGCACTTTATTTTCCAAGAAATTTAACATTTGTGCTAAGAAAAATGAGAGGAAATGATTCAAGTGTACTTTGTAATTATTATTATTATGGTTTTGCAGGTAGATAAAGGGTGGGACAAACTTTTTGTCTCAGTTATTTGTATGGAAACAGGGAAAATCATAGGCAAGTGTAGGAAAGCATTAGTACAAAATGGACAGTGTCATTGGGAAGACTCTATGTTAAGTACCATTTGGATTTCTAATCATTCTCCTCAACATAATCAACCCTACCTCCTTAAGCTTGTTGTTGCCATGGTTTGTCTTTTACCTTTTCCTTATTATAAAATTTCACTTTCCCAATTTTTGTCATCAAACTTTATGTAATCATACTCTTTTTCATTATTGGAGATGACAGTTATGTTGAAATGCATAGAAGAAAAAACCAAGTGACGATGACACTTATATCTTTTAATTTACACTGCTATGTATCAGTTTATGCATGTACTAGTTTAATTTACAGTAATGAAGAGGAATCTGACTCAAATTTATGCATGTATCAGTTTAATTTAAAGTAATGAAGATGAGTCTAACTCAAATTTATGCATGTACTAGTTTAATTTACAATAGCACTGTTATTTGATAGGGATCAGCCAGGTTTGGGATCCTGGGAGAGGCTATCATTAATTTATCAAGTTACATTAAGCCAGAAACTTACACTGCTTCATTGCCTTTGAAAAATTGTTGCCATGAGACAATCTTACAAGTAAGACATTTACTTATTGTGTTATGTGTGACATAATGAAATATTATTGCCCAAATGTTTTGTTTCCCTTACTTTCAATTATCTTCAACTGTATACGTTATTTTATGGGATATTAAGCCTCAGTTTAACATTAAATTGGCCCGGATATAGGGTAGGCTAGAAGGGCCAAAATCCAAATATGTTCCATTTTCTTTTTGTTTGATTTTTTGCTAGTAAAAATATTATTATTTTTAAATTAGAGGACCTTATTTTTGCTTTCCCACAAAGCCTAGAAAATGTAGAATGGGCCTGCATTAAATATGGTACAAAGTAGAAACCATTATAAAGAAGATATAGAGGTGTTGAATATAATGAAGATTTAACTTGTACAAATCATTATAATGAAGATCAAGGGTTTTGCTAATAAGGACAATTGGTAAGGAAACCAAAATAATAAGTTTCAAATGAAAATAAAGCATTCAATATATTGGATTTTGAGAAAGGGTTTTTTTTGTTTTTCCATTTTTAGCTTCCTTAATAATTAACTTTAATCACTTCTTAGCAAAATCCAAAAAAAAATAGCTATTAGCAATCACTTTCACCACATCATAGTCACCTAATGAATTACTGAATTTCATTAGACTATAAATTTGCTTTCTCTTAGGGAAATGGGCCAAGTGTTAAATACTTTCTCTAATCCAAAATGACAGAATTTTTTAGAATTTAGCCTTGTTTACTTTTGACTAATTTTCAGGTTAAAATTCAGTGCCTGACAACAAGAAAAAAACACAGGTATGGTGTTTATGAAATAACTTTATTCTGTTTAAACTTAACAGAAAGGGGTTTTGCATTGTTCCTTACATTGTGAGTCCATCATTCGTCATCCGTGCCTTTAGAATTATCGAATGTTAAGTAAAAGTCATACAATTATGGAATAGGGAGGCCAAAAAAAATCATAGGTGAAACAATTAAGAAAGATGTAGAAATCAATGTTTTTTCGATGATATATGATATGATAGAGCATTATGATATTGTTCGATCCATGTAGCTGACCTTACCTAGTGGAATTAAGGCTTGATCGTTGTTGTAAGTAAAAGTCATGCACATGAGTGGTGAATGATAGAGTTGACAAAGTAAAAAACTTTACATTGTCGATGCGCGATGATTAAATTCTTTAACTTAATGCACTAATTCATAAGGGATGATTACAGGAAGGATTCATGTGTGGAGGAAATGAGTGTTGGCTGTGATGAGCTAGACTACACATCAGATTTATCTGATAATGCATTCAGCAGGAGCAAGAGATTTTCTCACCATAGCCTATTAGACAAAACATATCAACATAGCATTAAGGTAAGATTATGAAGATTTTTTAGCTAACTTTTATGTAATTAGTCCTATGTATGTGTATGCTTCAATTAATTAATCAATTGTACATGATGAGAGTGGAATGAGTAATTGTAAATAAAGAGTTTTGTATTTTTGGAATTTGTAGCTCTATCATTTCAGTGAACATAGTAATATAATTTCAATTGCTTAAGAGTCTATTATTAGTATAAGTAAGACTGTTTTGTTTGTAGGTTGTATTGTTACATAATTATCATGTTAGTATAAGTATCAATACATATAACTGAGCCTTTATTCTTGCTTTTTCCTTTGTACCTAAAAATCTCTAATTCAACAAATTCCATGTACCTTCATTTTCATTTGCTTCTCTTTCCCCTTAAAATAACTAGTTTCCAAATCATGTTCTGAATTACTGGCATTGTGTAGTGGTGATTCATACAAGAGCTATATGCTGTTAATTGATAAAGCAAACCTACAAACTTACACTCACTCACCTCACCACAAGCCCGCCATTGGATAACACCCTGGTCCGGGGACGAATGGAGGGGAGGGCAAGCATTGACCCGGGGCTTCGTATATTTTGTTCCTTTTTACATGAATGTGTTTCGATAATTCGCAAATAGTTTTTACTACTGTGTTGTTCAATCTATCTTAGACGCGCACTCGACATAGTTGAACATGATCATTTACTTATATGAGCACTATAATAACATCAAATTTGCACCCTTCCTGTGATAATGGATCTGTCCCTGCCTGATCCTATAACATTCTTTTGAATAGTCCATGTTGTGTACACACCTACTCAGATTATTGTACTACACTTTAAGCAGTTTTGTATTTCCTTTTGTATTAGTTCAAAATATTTGGCTTTCTTTCAAGACAATAAAATCATCTCCTGATGTTGCAGAGAAGAAGTCCACTGGCAAAATGTTTAGAGGATGACTTTGACGCTTTGGAGAGTTCCTTTTCCTTTTGGAATGAGAAGTTTCCTCAACAAAGTAATGTCAGCGGATTGAAGAACATGAATGACAGACAAGATTCACCTTACTCTAAAAATGGCCCTAATCCACCTTATGATTCCCCCAGATCAATGCATTCATCGCCAACTTCGGCAACTTCAAGTGTAGGGACGCGGCTTCAAGATAAAATGGAAGACTTTGACAAAGTTTCAAATGCCAGTGACACGACTTTGACCAGGAGTGTTGGTTCATCTAAAGATCTTCTCAATGCAGCACAAGTTACAATTGAGTTACTTCATGGTGAAGCAATGACGTGGGAAGAAAATTACAGGAAGCTGATGATTGATGTAGAAAGATACCAAAAGGACTTAAGCAACAAGTCAAAGAATAAAAATGATCTTGAAAAGGAGTTATCAGTGTCACGCGAAGAAAGTGTTGGGTTGAAGAAAGAAATTGAAAGACTAACTGCTATGGTGAAAGAAAATGACAGCAAAAATCTCAAGCTTCAGATAGAAGAGATGGACAATATCATAAAGGAGTTGAAAGATGAGATCAAGTATCAGAAAGGAATTAATACTGACATGGAAATGAAGCTTAAGAAAACACAGGAGTCATACATTGATCTTGTTTTCATTCTCCGGAGATTAGAAAATACGATAGAGAGGCAGAAAATGGAGATTGCTGATCTATCAGTCACTAGTTCTCAGTTTCAAGATGGTGAAAACAGTAGTGATGAAGAGTTTAGTTTCAGTGAGGAGGTTTTCCCAGACAAAACGGGTAAGGAGATTTCAAAGTCAGATGTTAATATGTGTACCAATGAATATGCAATGAGATGCTTGCATGAAGGGATTGAACTTATGCAGGAGAAACAAAAAAACATGGAAAGTACCATCAAGTTTCTGGAGAAAACTGTGATGGAGAAAGATCAAGAATTGCAAAGTGCAAGACTCTGTACGGCTCAAACTTTAGAAGAAAGTGAGGCAAAATGGAGGAATAAGCTGTTCGAGAACGGGAAAGAAATCATCGGCCTAGAAAAGAAGTTATCTGATGGTGTTCATGCTTTTAGCAATGAAATCACAGCTTCAACACAAAGGGTCCAAGACCTTGAAGCTGAATTCTGTGAGAAACATGGAGAATCCAAAAAAGAAGTTATCATGTCTCGTTCTTGTTCTTCTAACCTTCCACTGCTGGACTCCGATAATTCTATCAACATTACTCAAATGTTCGTTGAGTTATATAAGCAGCTTCAGATTTCATTAGAAAACCTGAAGGGTCAAGATTCTCTGCTTTGTCAAAAAGAATTCATCAATAAAGCAGAGCATTCGAAAGATGAAGGTGAAATAGATTTAAAGGAATTGTCTGCAGCAATCCTGTACGCCATTATCCTGTTAAAAAAGTTGGTTAAATCAAAGGCTACTACTGACTTTGAGTATGAGATTAATTCTCATAACGAGTTAGTCGGGAAAAGAATCAGAGATGATGATGATGAAGTGACAAACTGCAGTTTGAAGGAAAATATATTCTGCATTTCTAGCCAGGAATTGAGAAATCTACATGAGCAATTGGCATGTGAACTTACATTTCTGATAAAAAATCAACAGGTTGAATCTCAAGAGGCAAACAAATTTGAACCGGAAACTCAAGTTGCTTATTTGCAATCAAGAGACACTTTGTCTGAACTAGAAGCAGAAAATATTCAGTTATCAGAACGGATATTTGGGTTGGAAGCTGAAATGAAATGTTTAAATCAAGAAAAGGAGTCGACTCGCTTGGCGCTGGAGAGTTCTGAAGCTGTTGTCATAAATCTCCAGGCTGGGATCAGGAGATTAGAAAATCAAAATGGAAGCATGCAGAAAAAATGGTTGGAAGCTCAAGAGGAATGCAGTTTTCTGAAAGTAAACAGCTCGAGTTTACACGCTAGAAATGAAAAATTGATTGAAGAATTTGAAACTCATGAGACAGTAAATGGTGAGTTAAGAATGCAAAACTTGGAGTTGCACAACCAAAGTACAGTGTTGGAATCTAAACTAGGGGAATCAAAAATCGCGTTTCTTGATGTGGTAAAACATGTGGAAGACTTGCAACACAAATTTAGTTCAATACTGGAAGAAATTGCTGTGAAAGAAAAAACCATACATGCAATATTGGATGAACTTGTTCAGGAAAGCAAAAGGCAAAATGACAAGTTAGCTTCCAGTATTGCACTCTTCGCGTTCGATTTTTCTGAAGACAAAGCTATGCTTCAAGCTTCTCTGCAAGAAAGTGAGGACAAAATAAAGCTATATGAAACCAAGTTTGAAAAGCTTCAAGCGGAATATGAAGCAAAGGTGCAAAGTTATGCTCAAGAGCTTGCTTCAACCAGGGCTAACCATGAAACTCTTATGGTTTATCATGAAAAGGTAGTTGTTTTGTTGGAAAGTGCCAAATCAGATGAAGAGAAACTTAAGAGCACTGTTAGAAGGCTCGAGGTAGAGCTGAAAACCTCTGAACTTGAGAGGCTGCAAGCAACAGAAGAAATTTCAATACTTGAAGTTCAAACTAAGAAAACAGAAATGCTTCGAGATGAAATTTTTGTCCTTAAGAGATCACTAAATGAAGCAGAACTTGAATGCAGAAGAATGGAAGCTTCATACCAGATGCTATCTCTGGATCATGAAGAGCTGAAGGCTGAGAAATTATCAAATGTTCGAAAAGTATCAAGCATTGAGAAAGTTACATCAGAATTGAAGGACTGCAGGCATAGTAAAGTTGAGCTTGAGGAAAAAATTGTGCAGCTCGAATGGCATTTAACCACAAAAGAAGCCTCTTGTCACAATAATGTTCAGCTAAGGTATGACCTTGCCCAAATGAAGAAAGCAAATGGTGAGCTACATAGGAAAAAAGATTCTTTTCAAGCCAAGAATGAGGAGTACCAGAAGAAAGTTAGAGCTCTTGAACAAAAGCTGAAACAAAAGGAAGAGGTAATACATCATCAACATAATGCCAAAGATTCAAGTAGTTCTACTATTGCTCAACATGATTTGAAGCTCTTACAGGTATGTACAAGTGACTTATCCTTAAACTTCTGTTGATCCATTCAAATTTAAACCAGAAGATAAAGGGGTTCATAACTTTTGCTTCCATTTGCAGAAAGAGGAAAATTGCAGCAGTATCAAATCAAGTGAGGGGCCACCATTGTTGCAGCAGTAGTTATCCTGAGCTGGTATAACTAATTTTTACACTGATATCAATTTCTTTGGGGATTGTTTGTTGACTTTGTTATAATGTAAACACTACAATAGGAATGTGGCTGATTTAAGCTTTTCTTAAACTTGATGTGTTCTCTAGGTTAATCTTGAAGACTACACATCTCTAGGAATTTTCAAGTCATAGAACCTGATTTCTCATCAGAAATTGAACTTCTTGAGAAAAAAATTGTGGATGCACTAGGAGGAAATAACATGTACTTGTACCACTTCACCAAATGAGTAGTTAAAAATGTCAACTATTCTGATTTTTAAAGATGCTAGTCCTTTTTGACTTTGGATTAATGTATTTTTATAGCAGACTAATTTACTTTATGATCTTGATGTTCTTGCTGTTCCATGTCCATATGTTGGTGTGATTTTTGCATCTCATTTTTTTCCTTTGTTCATATTCTGCATTTTGAGCAATTACAGGTAAGAAATGTTCTCAATCTTCCTCATCATAATCTAAACTCTTTCATATTCGTCTTGGGTTTATTTCCTGAAAACAACATTTTCACTCGCAAAGGTGTTGTTTACATACATCTACCCATTTCATATCATAGTATATGAAAATCTCATACATGACTCTATCTGGATACTGGTATTCCTAGCAGAATAATAAGTGTCAAACTTATAATGAAATTATTTGAGATGTTATAAAATCCTTTGTCTCTCCCAAACTCCTTTTAATAGATTTCCCTTTTGACTAACAATCTTCCCAAACTCATAATTGACCCTCCACAGTTTATAACTTACCATAAGATTTTCTCCACGTGTAATAATCAAAAGTCTATAACCATAGTCTAAGTGTGTTAAGTGTTAACTGTAATCCTTGAAAATCATTTTGCCAACATCTTGTTATTAAAAGCTGATGAATAGATTGCGGTAATCAATTTGACCAAACAACTAGGTAAAGTAGATTTCAGAGAAGATCAACGTATCTTAACAATTTAAATGAACAAAAATATCTACTTTGCTGGGGGAACAAAATACCAATAATATTTGGACTTCTACAAGTTTCATATGTTATTTTACACTAGTTTTTTGTAGGGTATATAAATCATTTGGACGTAGTTCCACTAATAACGAAGCTTTTAAGATTATTAAGAAATTTTCAAATCAATAAACCTTTTGAGTAGTTTATATCTGTGATTATTTGAGCCTAATATCATGTGGAAATATGACCAATTCCTTTTATCCGAGTTACTTATTTTACTACTAGAGATACAACCTCAGAATTACCAGGAAAAATAAAAACATTGTGTTTAGACCCACAGAAAAGATTTAGAAAAAGTAATTAGGCCAACTATTTATTTACCCAAGAATGATGAATCAACAGCTCCATTTGTTAATCCAGTCATACAGATCATGAAGGTGTTCATATATAATCAGAAGAACAAAGGCAACTACTGAAACATTATATAAATAAGAACCTTGGGACTTCAAGAACTCAGATTAACTCCCAGATCTTACAACTATATCTTTTTCTAATTTTCTTCTTTTCCATGCCCTTTTGACTTCCTTTTTACTGTATGGAATATGCTCGGACCACCTCAACAATGGGTGCTCGGCATAAAGGACACTTACCTCCACCACGAACTAACTCATTGGCGCATTTTGAACAAGTGCACATATGCCCACATCTGCAAGAATTGCAATTTGAAGAAAGAGATGAAGAAACAAATCAAGAGATAAAACCATTGTTGAGAACAAATTATAAATGAGTAAATTACAGACCCCTGCCTAAAATGGACGGTTGTGATTTATTCATCACTACAAATAATGTTATGTACACTGCATAATGTACAAATACCTGTACAAAAGTGAGTCAATATGGCTATCACAACAGACACAACAAGTTCCTTTTTTCACATGCCCCCATTTAGACCCATCGACAGATGTCTCAGCACCCAATCCTACAATATAAAATAATATATAATAATACGAACAAAAGATGACAGGAAGATAAAACAGAAATACTTAACATGCATTTAAATAAATGAGATAAAACAGAAATACTTAACAGGCATTTAAATAAATGAAACGTGAACAACCGAATTATCATAGAAGGAATCCATTCCTTCCTACAAAGCATAGACACATACATGACAAATGACTATATTGAGAGGAAAGAGTGAAAAAGATCACCAACCATTTTCACCAGCTGAGCGGTTCAAAGCTGCGGAGACTTCCTGTCTGACAGAGCGCTGCAACTCCAGCTGCATATCCATGCAGGCCTCCAACATCCTCTGCATGTGATTCATGCCTTGCTGAAGTCTTGCCATGTCAGATCGTAAATCATTCATCATCTCCCATTCCTGCTCCAAATCAGCATCCAAAAGCAGTACTTTAGCAAAGGATTTCAATAAAAATATAGTATGACGGCATGAGGATAAATATAACTGATATAAGTGGGAAATGGGTACATAGATCCCTAATGATAGAGTAGTTAGAGATTCAAAGCTACTTGGAATTTCTCATTTTATGCAAAACATAGCAACAAGAAAATAACGTGAAATAAATACACAATTGTTTAGCATGGAAGTAAATAGTAATCAACACCAAATATGATAGCAGTCTAGCTTCAATATGATGGAAAGGATTTGATATGGATGATTTTTTGCGTAGAAGCCTAAAACTGAATGCTTGTAAATGAATGGTGGAAAGAAGCAACATACTAAATCCTACATGAAACTCAAAAGGCAAAAAAATTTGTGAAGGATTAAAATGCTATATCATGGGAACAACTAAAATAGATACATAAGCACTTAGCAGATGCTTACGATTTCAGAACGATGTACACTATGGCGAGGCCATCCAGTTTGGTGCAAATCCTGGTGCCACAGTGGTTGTGGTGGAGGTACGGGTGGTGAAGGCATAACCAGTGAAGGTCTGTTAATGGCTTCACGCTGACCCTCATTACGTTCAACACCTTGCTGGCCAGAGTCCTGTTCGGATGAGGCAAGAGTTGGTGTTGGCAAGTTTCTGTGCAAATCCCAGTTAATTGGGGAATGACTTCGCCTTTCCACATATGACTGTATTAGTTGGTCCAAATTTTCTCGGAAGCCACTACGAAGAAGGTTAGAAACACTTCTCCTGAAACAAAAATGTAAAAACCATAACTAACATAAACCTTGGTGCCTAGAAGAAAGGAAAGCCAATAAATAAGTACAAAACCATAAAACAACCACATGCACAGAACAAAATACTTCTATGCAAAGCTCCTTTTATTTCCTTTTCCCCAACACCCATTAGTATTGGGATAAAATGTAATCCAAACTGGCCATAAGCGTTCTGTGAGACAAAAGATCCCTTACCTGCTCAGAAGTTCTCTAAGCTCCATGCTGTACACATTATCATCATCAGGGGGGTGAAATCTATTGATTCTTCGAAAAGGAACGGCACGACGATTTCTTGAAGCTCCAGGAGGTACTTCAGACCAATTACCAACAGTTTCCCTTGTGCTATCCTCAAGCCAAATTCTTTGAGTCTCCTGTGGATGAGGCTCTTCCCTAGCTAAATTTCTGGTAGTATCCTGTGGCCAATCACTGACTGCACTTCCATCTCTTAACTGATTGAATGGACCATAAGTTCTCTGCTGCCAGTTTCCTCTGCCAACTTCAGCAATTTGTTCCTGCCAATTCCCTCCTTCACTACTAGTTTCATGCCAGCTAATATTCTCATTTGTGCTGCTCTCCAAAGCTTCTGTTTGATTAGGCAGCTGACTCACATCAGTTTCAATGCTTCTGATCTGCTCGTGTTCATAATCTTCTTGTTGGGCATCTATCAGATTGTTTCCTTGGTTCTCATCACTTCTTGTTTCACTAATGTTACTGTTAGTTTCAAATCTTGAGCGAAACCCCTCCCTGAATTACACCAGAGTTGTCAAGAAATGCATTACAACAGATTGCAATCAACAATAGTAGTTGACATTTCATATTTGAATAGATGCAATATCATAAACATATATATTATAGGCATATATGAATATCTAAAAGTTTAAACTGTATTTTTTCTAAAGAAAAAGAACAAAAGCAAAAGAACAAGCCAATCTATCACTGAACAGGTAGAACATTGTGTATTGTTGAATTGCAGAACATAGGTTTGCAGATCTCACTAAATATGGAGGAAGGAATTTATGAGCAAAAGCCAAAGTGCTAACAATAAAGGAAAATGTTTGTAATGAATAATAAATTACAACAACAATCAAACCTTAATCTCACTAGGTGTGGTCACATAGATCAAATGATGCCATATTACTCTATCATAAATCATGTTCATTCATAAAGCATTGATCTCTATTTTTTCTTATTCATTTCGCCTATAGTTTTTCTTGGCATTCATCTTCCTCTAGAAATTGGACAAGCTTTCATTTGGTCTACTCTTCTTACCGGAGCTTCTAAAGGTATCCTCTATACATGTCCAAACCACCTAAGGCGCAATTCTACCATCTTTTCTACGATAAGAGCTACTCCAACTTTCTCCCTAAAGTTTATTTATTTGTTGACATTTTATCCGCAAACATCTAGTCCAATATAACAATGTGGGTCTTATAGCTGTACTTGTACATTAAAACTTCCCCTTGAGCTTGAGTGACATTTTTATATCACATATGACACTTAAAGCACTCTGCTATTTCATTCCCCCGCTTGAATCTTATGATTTACATCTCCGTCAATTTCCTCATCGTATTGTATGATTGACTCATATACTTAAATCTAGTTACTAGCGGTATGGTATGATCTCCAATCTTCACCTCTACACTGGATTTGTTCCTCTATTACAAAACTTACACTCCATATACGTCGTCTTACTTCGACTTATACGAAATTCATGTGCTTCTAAAGTTTGTCTCCACATTCTAGCTTCTCATTTAATATTTCTCTAGAGTCTTCAACTTGGACAATATCAACCGCAAAAAGCATACGATGTGGCATCGGCTCTTCAATATGCTCAGTAAGTACATCCAAGACTAATGTAAACAAGTACGAGCTCAATGTTGACCCTTGGTGTACCCTTATAGCAATAAAAAAATCTTCTGAGACTACATCTTGGGTCCACGCGATGGCCTTAACCCCCATTATACTTATCCTTGATTGCTCGAATGTAGGCAATTCAAATAACTCTCTTCTCTAGAGCTTTCCGCAATACCTCTATAGACACCTTATTATACGCCTTCACCAAATCAATGAAAACCATATGCAATTCTCTCTGGTTCCTTTGGTATCTTTTTATCAAGCGTCGTATCAAGTATATAGCATTCATGGTCGACCTCTCTGGCATAAACCAACCTGATTTGAAATGATACACGTCTCTTGTCTAAACCGCTGTTCAATTATCCTCTCTCATAACTTCAAGGTATGGCTCATGAACTTAATCTCCCTATAGTTTGCACAACTTTGTATGTTGCACATGTTCTTATAAGTATGGATTAACATACTTCTCCTCCACTTGCCTAATATCTTAGACGTCGTGATTTCAATAAACAACTTTGTGAGCGAACTAGGAGAATAATAAATTCAATACACTGAATATTATATTGATAATGCAACTACAAAGGCAATTATCTTGTGGCAGTAACCAGCAACACTTTGTACCAATGAGAACAAAATTGCCATTTTCTATTCCAAAACAAAATGAAAAAGAACGTTTAAAATAACTGGTTAAATAATGGAATCAAATGAAAATCCACAACTGTGCATAAAAATAAACTGTCATGCAAAACATAACAGAAAATCAACCACTCTGCACATAAGTTACTGTGAGCATCACAACCACTTTTTTTATTATTTCAATACCAAAAGTTCCAATATTTAAGTGTTAGACAGAAGAGGCACCCTTCAACATGGGTTTAGCGAGAAAATTCAATCTTACTTAAATTAAAGGATAAGACTGTATGGCGATTTTCTTGTGTATCTTGGTGATGCCAAAGAGATAAAATCCAATTTTTCTATAATATATCAGCTTAAATTACAAACATAAAGGAGACATAAATTAGAGCAAATAATGAAGAGAGTGAAAAGAACATTAAGTAAATTGCATACCTTAAACCAGAGACCGTGTGCCGTTGTCTTAGCTGAACTAATTCGCTAGCAGCCACAGAAGGAGGCCTCTCATCTTCAACAGGTCTTTCATTTCGGAGGAATCTACCTCTGAGCAATGACTGGAAAGTAATTTTGTGTAAATAGTCAATTTAAGACAGCACAGGATATGGATATACTTGATGAAAAATGTATAAAACAAGCAAGTGTTATCCACATAAAGATCTTGTAGTTGCATGATTCATTAAGTTTCTACAGGAAAAGTAATGAAAGAAGAAAAGGATTTGGGTAATAAAATCAGATTGGAACAACTCAAACAAGAAACAACTGTGTCCATGTGACAATGACAAAGAAGAAGAAGAAGAAGAAGAAGAAGCAATTGCTTCCAGTTTGAAGAATGAATACCCACTTTGGTCCTTATGAATTTAGAGTAAATCCAAAATCATCATGAATTAAATGAGGACACCATGACAAAGAGAACCATAAATTTCAATGGAATTCTAATAGGGTAGGGTAACTAACAGACCTGAATGCGGTTGCGATGAGCAAAATCAGAAACAGCTCGATGCTCCAACAAGCCCTGCAGTTCTCTCTGTCTTTCCCTTTCTACCCTCACAAGCAAATCAACTAGAGCTTGTCTTCCACGCAACCTCAAAATATCCCGGCGGACATGCTCAGGCTGGCCATCATCATGATCAGCTACCACATCACGCACTCGATCAACTTGAGCACCATCACTCACTTGAGCATCCCTTCGGTTCCCACGTGAACCTCTCTGCTGGCTATTCATTTGCACCCATTCCCTGACAATTCTTACCCTCTCACGCTCAGTTTCTCCAAGCCACTCTGCTCTACGGTTATTGTTTCTCTGACTCACATTAGATGAATGATCACTAATACCACTTTCCATCCATCCCCGAACAATCTGTCTAACTCTCTCCCTCTCAACTTCGCCAAGATCAGGAGACTGCTCCCTGGTAGACCCATTACCATCAACATGTGCATTTCGTGGTCCAATGTGATTGTGTGACCAAGCACCATAATCATTTTCACTTGCATCCCCCAAACTTCTTTGATTCTCACTGCCTCGACTGTCAGACATGGTACTTGACATATTAGTATTAGACTCGGGACTTCTTTGCTGCTGCAACCTTTCCCTCATCCTTTCATGTGCCCGATTCAATAAATGTTCATCCTCCAATTCACGCCACATCTGCAGAATGGAAGATGCTTGAGTGCTCGGCCGCTCCACGGTCCCCTCTTGTCCAGAAGTTGGAGACTGTGAGCCCCTCAGAAAAGAGGAGTCCAACATCGAGACTGTGTGTAATCCTGCAAGCGCCATCAACTCAGATTCTCGATTTCTCCTCTCAATAGTAGTAATCATCTCCTGTGCCTGCCGAGCAGCCCATCTACTCAAAATACGTGAATGGCGCCTCCGCGCAGCTGATGACTCTGCCAAATCATCCTCTTCAAGATCAGACCTTCTTCTCCTGCGAACCAGCTGATCACCCTCCTCATCCTCATCATCCTGGGCACGAGAAGAGCTACATGAAGCAAATGGCATACAATCATCCAACTGACCACGCATAAACTCCCCCATCCCACACTCATACCCAGCGCGAGCCTCAGCAGGTTCAGGTTCAGGCTTCTGCTGTAGAGGCTGAAAATCTGTCATCCTCACAGAATATCTACCCTCTTCGCCACTAACTATAGAACCCAGCCCAACCCAACCTCTCTAATCCCTGTACCAACCAACCCATCAAGCATAAATACATCAAACCACCATTCTTATGCTTAAAATTTACACAAACCGTTGCTAAACCACCATTTCAATATCTCGAAAACCAAAAAGGAAAACAAAAAACAAAAAAGGAAAACAAAAAAGAAAAAAGGAAAGCCTATGAGCCAAACCTGTGAGGAAATTGGGTGAAAACAAATAAAAAGGGATTTCCCCAATTAAACAAAATTCAAAGCACCACCACCATACATGCCACCTGATAAATTACACAAGCCATCATAATCAAAATTACCATACAAAACTAACAAAAATTCAACTAAATCAAAAAATAAATAAATATTTAAAATCAGAGGCTGAATCCAAATGTTGAAATCAAAATTGGGAACAACGAAAAGGGGAATTGGGATAATGGCATTAGGGCGGGAAATGAAAGATTGAATGCAGAAAAATTGGTACCTGGGAGGGAAATGTTGTGTGATGAATTAAAAACCCTAAAAATTGGTTAGAATGAAAGAAAATAGAGAATTGAAGAGAGAAAGTTGTAAGAAAAAATGTGAAGGAAAACGCTGAAAAGGAAAGAAAAAAAGAGAGATGAAAAAGAAGGTATGGTGTGAAGATTTATAAATTATTATTACAGAGAAGAGTGTGTGATCTTAATCTATTCTTAGCGCTAAAAATATGTCTTTTCCGATCATTATTTTCGATTTTTTCATTTTCACCGTTAGAGTTTAAGTTTTGCAATTGGATACAATATTAATTGTTATTGAAAACTAAATATTTAATATAAAAATTACATATATTTTCGAAATATTTTATGTGAGATTTTTTTGGAATATTTGTTGTGTGTAAGATTTTTTGGCATATTTATTATACATTAATTTTTATATTTCATTTGTTAAATTTATATTGTCACATAATAGTGTTTTGGCTCATAACCTTTAGACATTTTTTGAAAATTTATTTTATGCAAAGAATATTTTATTAAAAATGAAGAGGCTTGTTGAAGATTAATCATATTTTTAGTTTCACAAAAAGATTGAGAGTTGTTTTGTTGAGGGGAAAAATTGTAGGAAATATTATAAAAAGAGTTGGTTTTGTTGAAAAAACAAAACTAGATACTTAAGCTTAGTTGTTTTGTATGATGGAAAATGAAAATTTTAAAATTACGATTTTACAATTAAATGTATTTTTATTATTGAGTATTGTTGTTGATGCAACGATCATTATTGTTACTATATCTGATCTCATCATTATCATCATCACAACCTCATTATTATTATGTTCATCCCCTCGTCATATCACCATAACAATCAACCTTATTAATTAAAGAACTTGATTTCCAAATTGATCGCTATATTTTAGATTTCATATGTACCATAAAACTTGTGGATTAAATAAATTAGAAAAAATTAATTGAAATCTGAAGAATATGTGAAATGTAGTTGTCTTAGTCATCCATGATGATCATTTTTCATTAAGTAAAAGAAACATGTGGCTTAGAAAGCAAAAGTATGAACAAAACATCTAATAACTATATATACAAAAATGTTAGTCGTATTAGCAAACTCTCACAACCAAATCTAGAACTTATTTATTGGAAAATAAAGTGTGAAATAATAAAAAGGAATTTTTTTTAATCCTTTACCTTCATTTCTTCACAAAAGGGAGGTTGTAGGAGTTGATAATATAAATAATAGGAAAGGTTAATATGAGCCCTTGGTGCATTGATTTATGAATCAAATATAATACAGTTTTCTTGGAAATTGATGATTTCATGTAAATCAATAGTTAAATATGTTATTTTTAATGTCTTATTTACATTTTGGATTCCTTAATCCATGTCATAATTTAATTTCTTAACATGGCTAACATTATTATTTTTGTACATAAACATCTTAAATGCAAAATTGAATCTAATGGTAAGTTGTAATTGCTATTGTTGGATATATGCAATATGTGAAGTATGGGACATTTCACTCTTTCCACATACAAAAGTCTTGTTTGCTTATCTATCAAATGATTAACCATAATTGCCTAGAAAAGCCAACCAAAAAGTGGAAAAAATAATCACTTCCCTTAATTTGGCTCCCATTAACTAATAAGTTGCTTAAATCAAAGTAACTTACAACCATAATTGTATAGAAGCCAGCAATTTATGTTTGTAAGCTTTAGTCTTCCCAAGTTTAGATTATGAACTAACATCTCAATGTTTTAGCCTTAATATCATTGTTATCATATATTCACTTTTTAAGCATGAAACAGGCTTTTGCAATCTTAATAAATGCCTAGTGTTACCTACTAAATCATTATACAAATATTTCTACATAATAAAAAATTGACATATATCACAAAGTGATATTTTATTTATTAATGAAAGGTTTATAAGTGACGTATAATATTTTTTTATGATTATGAGAATTAGTAGAATCATATATCGTTAGTGAAATAAAAAATTTACAAAAAAAACTCAAATATCTTAATTAATAAGTAAACAACACTTAGTTGTGTTGAGTAAATGTCTTAATTAATAAACAGAATTAATTATACTGACACCCTATGAGTTTTAATGAAATTACATAGATCATCCCTCTATTTTTTACCCATACAAAAAACCCTAATTTTTGTATATACATTACACTCATTATCCCAGCATGTGAAATAAATGTGATTTTTTACATAAAAATAGATAATAAGTGTAATGAAATAAAACAAAATATGATATATTGTATAGACAAGTCAAAATAGTATACGAGCCAATACATTTTCATTATTTTTGGTTCATTACAAAATGCATCAATAATTATATGGATATATTATTTAAATTACTCTTATATGATATTAGAAGAAACAAAAATAATGAAAACGTACTGACTCGTAAATTATTTTGACTTGTCTCTACAATATATCATATTTTGTTTAATTTCATTACACTTATTATCATTTTTTATGTAAAAAATTACACTTATTTTACATGCAAGGGTGGTCAGTGTAATATAAGTACAAAAATCATTGGATTTTTTGTATGGGTAAAAAATGAATAGATGGTCTATGTAATTTTACTAAAACTCAAACGATGTCAATGTAATTTACTTATATAAATATATCGTTCATTTATATTGGAAAATATTATATTTTGCTTATCAAATAGAGTTTGTCCAAAAATCCAACTTAAAAAATCTGGTGTCTCTTATATTATTATTATTTATCAAAAACAGACATAGAAATTAGTTTAGGTTGTTGTCCATAAATCATTTACTCGAAAAATAATAATATAATTCGAACACTCTCATAATATTGAATCATTCTTAATATTCTTTCTCAAGTATATATGAATGCACTCTCAAAATCTTTACTCATGGTAATCGAGTATTTGAGAAAGATTAGGAATGGAATTAAGGATGGTATCAAACTATATTATATGTGTTTTAGATGTAAAAAAAACAAACCAATTTTGTTTTTTTCTTCTTCAAGTCATCATTGTATCACCTTTTAAGGAGTAGTAATTAAAATTCTTAAATATCTCATGGTTTGACTAAAAAATGTATTAAAAATTGATAAATACAAAATTATACTACCTTGATCATGCATATTTATCGTTTTTTATTTAATTAAAGTCCAACTTTGCTTTTGTCTTCTTAATGCACTAAACAATAGTGTTTAGTTTTTTCCCCAAAATTTGTTTCTTTTTTTTAAACTTGACTTTCAAAAGCTTCATTTTTAGGAATTAGTTTTGAACTGTCTACTAGGAAGCATCCTTAAAAAACATTAACTTAAGTTCATGTTTTTTTAATTTTTATAAAAAGTGTCATTGTCATGTAAAAAAGAAATTCCATATGATAAGTTATTATAAATGGTGTCAAAGGAATAAAGGTTATAAATAAAAGTAAGACAATGTGACATTTTCGCTTATGACTATGACAAATATTATCTTAACTTAAAGATTAATTTCGTGACTCATTTTTACTGCATTAATTTCGTGACTACAATTTTATTTTTTGGGTTAAAAGCCTCAAGATTTTTTATGAACGGATCTTTTAGTTGCACTGATTGGAAAAGGGGTGTCCACAACTCCACATATTTGTTTTTAGCAAAAAGGTCATTTTATTTGAAAATATAAATAACATGTCATTTAATTGATTTAGATTAAGATATTTATTTAAATGGAGTAAATTCAATTATTCTAATAGTAAATTTAAAAAGTTTACTCTACATCTTAACAATTAATTCTAGAAAAATCAAATAGTTTGAATTAATGAATAGATCTAAATCATTAGATTTTTTAGAATTTATGGTTAAGATATGAAATAAGTTTAAAAAATTTACTCTTAAAGCTTATTTTATCTAAAAATTATATAGGTTTTGCCGTTTTAGTTTTAGTTCTAGTTTGGTTTGAGTTTTTTATAATAAAAAAATATCAAAGTCTGGTTCAATCAATTTCACATAAAAATCGTGCATATTCCAAAATAATAATTTTAGTGTATTTTCATAGTGTGAAGTTCCAAGATTCAAAAATAATAAATCTAGTCCATATCAAAATATTAAGTGTGATTATGTTTATTATAATTGCAAAAAATGTGAGAAGATACAATCAATAATCAATGTGACCACCATTGTAATTACAATATTTTTTATAATATAATTTAATAAACTTTATTTTAACCAACAAAAGTTTGATCTAATGGTATAAGGTTCTGCTAGATTCTTATAATGATAAAAACATTTGATACGATTCATGTATATGATACTTGTCAGGACAATTATACATCCTGAAAATGATTAGTCAATCAAAATGGGTGAGAAGATACATTTTATAGCATCAAAAAATAGTTTTTATTATTTTATTGATGAATGTAATAAATAAATTGGTTTTGGGAGTCCCAAAGTTATTACTGAACTAAAAGGTGGAGAGGTTAGGAGAATTATTTGTTCCAAGGTGAAGGACCACTCCAAATATATGAGACTATGACTAGGAATGGTGTGGAAATTGGGAACACTTACCTCACTCTTATGCTTATTGGGGATTGGGTTACCACCATTTATGCATCTTGCCCTCTCTTTTCAACGTTCCCAATGTTGAAATTTGTACTCTTTAAACTATATTTTTTAGTAATCCTATATCCTCATATTAATCTTTCTACCCAAAAAAGTAATATATGTAACAAAATGATACTTTATTTATTTGTTATTGATTTACAAGTGACATATGTCAATTTCTTGTGGGTGGAAGGATAGTACGAGAATATATTATTTTCCATTTTTTTTACAAAAATATATCTTATATTATTTATATTGGTCTAGTGAGACATAATAAGTTTGTAGTGAGACATAATAAGTTTGTAGACTAATAGAATGTATTGGTCTAGTGAGACGTAATAAGTAAGGGTGTCAAATGGATGAATTTGGATACTAATGGATAAATAGAAAGTCATTCATCAATCTATAAATTCATTTAAACAATATTTGAAGTTACCTAATCCATCTATATCCAAACTTATGAATGGATTCCAATCCATCGAATTCATCCATAACTATGTTTTCATATATTTGGATGGATGAATATCCAATCCATATGATTTTTTTATTAGAAATAAAAAAATTATTAAAGAAACTTATTATTTTAAAAACTGTTATCTCAATAGAATATTTTTTAAAATCATATTTTAAAAAAAAGTTTTAAAAATCATTTTTTAAAAAGTGATTTTTTGAAATATTTTTATTTTTTGCAATATTCTACGAGCATGTGAAGTTTAAGGTTCTACATGTAAAGTTTTTAACAAATACTTAGAGAACATATTATCTACGTACCGTGAGTAAAAACATTTATACATAATCATTATATTTTTCATACACTGCAAGTGCATACATTTTTGTTAATTGTTATCATACTTATATATGTTATGTACTTAAAATAAATTTTTAAAATTAATGATATCCACATGTTCTATAATTGATATCAATTTAATAAAATATTAAAAGTGAGAGTGAGAATCATGTATGAATTTGCTTGAATTTAATTTTCTTGAATATTAAATAAAATTGAAATCAAAGAATGTCATTTTTAAATTCTTTGTTTTTTTTGATAGATTGAATATTCATCCAAACGGATATATCCATGGGTATCCATTGGAATCCATTCATTACCTTTAACGAATGAATTTAATTTTTTGGATTTTGGATGACCTGTAGATTATGGATAATTTTGCCACCTCTATATGTAAGGTCCATCCGGCTATATTACCCAGAAGTTGAGGGAATACCTACATAAAAAAATAATTTGTTTCATTATGTACTAATAATGTATGAGTTTTATATACTTTCACTATATCATTCATCATGCATATCTAATTATGATTAACTCTTCTAAAAAATAATGATATATACTATAATGTATAGATCTTTACATGCACTCAATGTGTATAGATATTACACTCAATGATTAAATAAAGTGATCATTAAATATATGATTATTATTTGTATTTAATTTGTATGGATTGACAACATAAACATTTTTTTTACGTTATCAATACATCATCTATCCTTCGTATATCGTATATTAATCATTATTCATTCTTAAAAAAAATATAAATAAAATAAAAAGTACATGCATGATGTACTATTAGTTGAAGGATATTAAATTCTTATTATTTTGTTAGGTTGCAACCGATATATACAAAATAACATTAAATGCTAAGATATTATGGCATGTTAGAGCTAATCATATTAAAGCTAGTGATGAAAACTATCATGGCATAGTAAAGTTCTACTCATGAAAGAGATCCACTTATTTCAAGAACAAATGAAAAATATATTTCACATCATAATTATTCATTCTTGAAAAACTTACTCACTAAATCAAACTATTGGATTTTTCAAAAATAAATAATTATAATGTAGAGTAGATTTTTTACACATATCCGAATAATTAAATCCCCTAGTAAGAAATCTAAACTTTACAAGTAATACAATTATTTATACGCTTTTTGACTCATAGAATTCCCTTTTCATAAGTTTAAAATATTAAGTGAATTCCCTAGCAAACAGGAATTAGCGTGCCTAGAATTGTAGTGAAGCAAAATTATTTGATTGGTGGGACCAATTAATTTATGGATCAAACTTGTCCTAGTGACTCATTTCTATGCATCGTCAAATGCCTTATGTGAAATCAATCATTGCTATATATATATTTTTAGAATATATCCTCTTTATTTTTAAATAAAGATTATGTCATGTATCATAGAAAAATATTAATAGTTCAATTTTAAATAAAATAATATTAAATTTTATTATAACCTCTTATTTCAATATTAGACTCTCTATTATAGGATAGAATTGCATATCCTATTTTTGAGGAGTCATTGGCTCATTACTAACAAACCATATAGTATAGTTAGGGTTAGAAAAATCCAAAAAAGAAATAATTGGAATTTGGAAATACCCAACTTATCAGTGTGCTTGAAAATGTAACAGTAAATAATACTTTCTAAAATTATGAAAAGCATGAAACTATGGTTGATTATCTTATAATAGTAGGAAAATAAAGAAACAACAATTGTGTACGATAAAGTTAGCAAAAAGTGGAAGTAAAAAAGAGTAATGTGACTTATCTAATTTGTCTAACACTATAACACAATAATTTGCCTAACAATCATGTGATATATTAAATTAATGTAAATTATATCTAATTTGTCCTTTATTATTTCTCTATTTCGCACATTATCTCTCTTGATTATCACAATCAACAAGACATTGGTAATTAAGGTTGTAAAAACAATCATAAATATTGTCTTTATTTTCTACATAGACAGATTAATATGTTAACAATTTACAATTCTTTCCACCCTACCCTTAAAAAGTGTTTAGAGAAACAAATCAATGTTTTAAAAACCGTGCCATACAGGCCGGTTCAACCGGAAAACCGGTGAACCGGACCCCTAACCGGTACGGACGTATGTTATACCGCATATGCAATAGAACTGGTCAAAACCGGTAAACCGGTCGGTTTGTACATTAATTTTTTTTTTTTTTTTAAATTTCAAATTTTCAATTCTTCAACTTCAATGATTAATACTTGGGTCATTTATTTGTATTTTGCGTTTGTTAAGTGATAATTTTGGATTAATATATGTTTTGCAATTTAGACTTTGATTTTATTAAAGACTTAATGTTGTTTGTTTGTGTGAATTTGAAGTAAAATATGAATATCTACATATTTGAAATTTTTTGTTATAGGTTTACATATATATATATAAGCAAGTATGTCCAATTTAACCGACATGCGATTTAATTACTGAACCACTGGTTGAACCACTGTACCACTATACCAGTACCCTGACCGGTTTGATAACCGGCACGGTTTTAATAACATTGAAACAAACTTTTGGTGTTGATGAAGCATGCTTATAGCTAAGATACACATACTAAACTTATTGGTGTAGCACCTAATTTTATTTCCATTATTTTATTAGCTGATGTTTCAACAACCATGCATCTTTGTTAGAGGTGTGGTTAGTTTTTTTTGGGGTGTTAGCCCCTTCAATTAATGACAATAAAAAACTTCAAAATGAACTAGGTATATATATATATGCTACAAATTCCTAAGGTTCTCTCATGGCCACAATAAGCTAGTGGAAAGCTTGGAACTTATTTATTAGAGTCTATAGGGTACCTGAAAGCTTATAAGCTAACTTATCACATAGTTACCTTTTATAATTAGTGTATCATATGCAATTTATTACCTTTATATAAGAGTCAATGATGATGAGAAATGAATGATGAATAATATAATGATAGCATAATTTTTTTAAAATGTTAGTGCATACATATTTTTATCTAACATACTAATAATAAAAATAATAGTTAAGATAATATAACATGATTATATGGAGCATTGGGCGACACTACCGACACACATGCTACAATGATCGGGATAAAGGATCACGATCGAGCAAGAGTGAACTAACTCCAAAAACTCATCCTGAATTGTAGCATTGGTAAGTGTGCCCAAGACCATCTCCCATAACCTTAATGCATCAAAAGAGCTAAGCTTTTGCATATAATATTCATCCGATTTCCCCCTAAATATTAATAAATAATAAAAATGAATGATATAATTACAATTTAAAAAACTATTGTATTGTCATACATATTTTTCTCAAAATTAAATACATCATTATTTAATTTAATATATATATATATATATATATATATTTATATATTATTACAATTTATGTATATGATTATGTGACCAAATTTATTCCTACAATTTTATAGGAGAATTATTTTTACCATAATGACTCACCGTATATAATATGTGAACAATTAGTTAGGAACAAAGATCTTCTTTCCCAAAATAATTTTGTCCCTTTGTCCCCATCCAATAGGATTATACCAAATAATACAAGATATTACTTTATGTTTTTATAATTTTTTTCTCCAACTAAATCATGCATTTTGATTGGTCCAGTACACCAAAAGGGACAGCAGATCTCCATTGATGAAGTTAGAGCAAGTGGCATAGGTTCAATAGGGATGAGGATCACCCATCCTGAACGGTGTCCCATTCCATGTCCCGAACCAATAGTATATTACCATTTGAATAAAAAAATTAAAAAACAAAATGAAACATTTTCATTAGCTTGGGATAGAGAATGAAACACCATTTTGGGACAGGTGATATCTGTCCGTTCAATAGAAGGAAAATTATATGTGTTCCATTTGTATGGAGACAATAGGCCATTCCACTAGGATGTAAAATTGAAAGGCGTGTATGTGTTATTTAACTATTTGGTAAACCATCATGCACACAATATATTTTATCTCCATTCAATGTATCTCTTTTCCATCGATCCTCTATGGTTTTCCACAAAACTCCATCTCCAATAAACCATAACATCATTTCACCCATTAAACTTTGTTCCCTTGGACTCACCCAAAGAAGATTTCATTGTACAAAAAATCACTATAGACCATGTTTAATCGGTAGGCTATTTGGGAAACAAGCGTGAAATTTCATGTGTGCAATTATGTATTTGATTTGTATTTGCATGCATGTTCTTTACTGATTTATATTTTTTAGGGGTTCACGTTGAAGGTGAGATAGTAGCATACATAATAATATCCTAAGTTATTGATAGGAATAATAATATGATGTAGTTAGAATGTTAGAGAAGGAAATGTTTTTGTCCATGGAACATTTATAATCATTTGGGTTCGTTGCTAATGTCTAGTTCCATAACAAGAATATTGCCACCACTCTTATGATATTTACAAACCCTACCAATGAACAAAAAGAGCAAAATCCATGAGAATAAGACAATAATGAAGAAAGTGACGAGAAGAAAAAATTAGGTTTGCAAAGTTATAAAGGGTGGTAGGGATGGGAATGAATAAAGACACAAACTACTTCATAAGAGTATAAAACATTTTTTATATCTATATAAAGATGAATTAATCATTCTTTTGAACTTACAAAATCGTGACACTTTAGTCCATTCATAAGTCTCTCTCTTTATGACATGTCTTACTTCCTATAAAATTAGTAGTTAGGGGCATTCTTAGTGGGTTTACATCATTTTTAGATAAAAAATTATCCGATCCCAAACATATAATTAATTAACTTACTATTAAGTTTGTTTTGTTTATATTAAGCCATTTCATTCAATCTAAATATAAATATTATATGTGATTTTGGTTCTGTTTGGATCGACTTTTCTATAAAAGGTTGACACTGCATAAACACAAACAATTGTATAAATTAAAAAAATTATATTCATAAGAAGATGATCTAATTAAAAGAAACAATACTAAATCTAGCCACCATATGACTAGATTTAACATAGTCCGACCAAATTCGATTTTTACGGTTTTTGTTTATTTTGGATCAGTTTTAGGCTTTATTTTTTAGTCGATCTAATATGGTCATCCTTAAATCATATTAGGTTTATGTCTATGTTTTTTTTGGGTTAATATTTTCTTAATTTTTCTTCCAGTTGGAGTTGAGGTTTTTATTATGCATAACCTTGATTTTCTCTTTGATCTTATTTAGTAAGGAATAAATAGTAAGCACGCCAAAAAAATGTTTTGACAAAATTCTTGAAGAGGAATGATCATTTTTTTGTATAACAACTTATTGGATATCTAAATAGACCAAAATATTAAAAGTTCGATTCTTTAGAATGACATCTATTAGGAAATACAATCACAAAAAAAATGATAAGTTCGCTATTCATTGAGTGTGAAGATACCCTAGGTTATAATAAATAAAAAAGATAGTAGAAGGAGGATACTAATCATCCCATGGCTCATTCACTAACTCAAAATCAGCCTATGTTGATCATCATGATGAGACCCTTAATAGAGTTGACTAATTCCACAAACACTCACTATTACCAAACAAGTTGTGAAAGCCACACATTGTGATATATATTAGGTATGTCATAGAAAAGTGAAGAGTTGAGCCAGAGAGATATGGTGCTGTCTAATACAGAGATTAAGAATGGGCCAAGTTTAAATTCTATCAAGAAAAACAGGATGATGATGTTGTTAAAATGGCAGGGTAAGGAAATTAAGGCCCATATGCAAGATGTTGGAAAAACGGCCCCAAATGATAAGAAAAGGTTGCAACTTGCAAGACTGCTAATGAATCTGCCCCAAAAAATTAATGGGGAGTATAGACTTGGCCCTAAAGAGTAATTTTCAAACCCCAATTGTGTTTTAACATATTTTAAACCATGTATACATATATCTTTTATGGTTTAATGAAGAGTTTCTCTATGAGTAATGAATTAATCTTATTTTGGAGCATGTGAATGCCTCTCATAACAAATGTTGTTCATAGGAATCGAACCATTGATATTTTGCTCCATCTAAATATTCAATTAGACCTTACACCAATAGACCAATGTATTGTTTGTAACCATACATATATGTGCATGTGCTGAAAAAACACATATGGCTTGGAGTTTCAAACTAATATTTTGGGGTTCAAATCCAAACTCTGATTTATCAATCCTAATAGCCGAAAGTCAGGACCACGTTCCTAAGCCCAAAACTCAACACAAATATGGTAGATGTTTTTCAGACCAGAAATATGTTGGATCATGTATAAAAATTGTGCACAAATATTATTTTACTTACTACAACTATCATTACACCTTAATAAAATAAGGTGATAATGTTATATCATAAATCATATTTATAAATTGTTCAGGAGCGTGCAACGACATTATAGTGTACAATTTTCTGGTGTAAAAGTAAAAAACCTTTTACCTATTAAAAACATTAATATTTGGGTATATTTTGTGTTGTGTTGTTTGGAGTGATGACTCAACCTAAAAAAGACGCAGCAGAAGACAGAGAAAGATGATGTTGGATGTGTAGCATTAGTACCACCAACACAACACAACACAACACACACTTCCTCAGCGTATATTCTACAACAAACCTCTCTCTCTCTCTCTCTCTCTCTCTCTCTCTCTCTCATCTAAACCAAAGAGACTCATAAGCGGTTAAATAACAATAAGAAGAATGGAGTCGCCGGAATCGTCCTACGTGTCTTCACCGGAGGCACCCAGAAACCACCCTTCTTCTCCTCCTCCTCCTATTTCTCCAACTCATGGTATATATATATATATATCTCTCTCTCTCTATATATATCTCACCCGATCTACTTTCTCTCTCTTTATTCATTTCGTTGGTTTTGAACACTCAATATCTGTTACGCTATTTACTTACCCTAATTCTTTCGATTCCACCTCTACTTCTTTTTATATTCTTAATATATATATTTTTTAAATTAATTCGAAATAGTGAAATCTTGTGCTTCTTGATTTTGAGTTTTACCTTTGCTTTTGATTTCATAACTGAATAATTAGTGTTTTGTTCTTGCTGCTTAGTAATTGCTTTATACGCTCACACAATTTTAATTTGTTTTTTTGGTATAAATCTCCTCAACGAACTAATCCCTTTCGAGAGGAATCGAATCTTTCACCTTTTGGCTTATCTGAGATTCAATAGGCCTTACACCACTAAACTAAAGTCTTGTTGGTATTTTTAATTGAAATTGCCTTTACCAAAATTGCTGAGGGTTCTGCCACAACAATATTGTGGACAACTATTTGAAACCTTGGGTACTTCACGGTGTCTTGTGTACGGAGAAGACTTTATTGGGAAAAGTTGTACTTTGTCATTTTTGCCTCTTGAGAGGGGTTAGTTTTCACTTTTCAGTTGTTGGCTGAGGGACACTTTGCGCACACACAAAAAAAAAGATTTTCAGTTTGGCTATTATCCTTTTGTGGATAAGCTTCTAAGGTTCAATTTGGCTATTATCTTTTTGTGGATAAGCTTCTAGTATATCTTCTTTCTGTTTCTAAATTTTACATTGTTGACGGGAAGCATCGATGGTTTTAATAGGCAGGGGTAAATCTATAATATATAATTTGGAGAATTGAAGTTTGATTTAAATTGAGAAGTATTAGGTTTTAGAACTGTATCGCTTAGGATTTATTATTGCATACTGTGACAAAACTTTGAAGAATGGACTCTGTCTGTGCTTGGTAAAGAGATTCATGTTACGTAATTCTTTTGTGGAAATTTTTATTAAAAAAAATGCATGTCTGAAAGTCAAAGTTTTAAATTGCCATTAATCTCTTATGTCAAAGATAAAGGAACTTTCAGACCTTCCGAGAGTAAGCTAGGATTTTTTTTACTTTCCTTCTTAGCAAGATAAGTAATTAAGTATTCAGAGTAGGATCCCTTTTTAATACTAGGATAAGGATAGTTATATTTGTAGAATGCTTATGTAAAAATACAAAATTCAATATTTTGCAATCTATTATCTTACTTCAAATATAACAGCACAATCAGGCCTTCTTTTGATCACTGTGATGTTATGAATTTCTGTTCCTTTGGTGTTGGATTTCATGCTAGTGTGACCTCAACTCTACTTTATTTTTTCTTTCCTTTTTATTTTTTAATATCTGAATTAACTTTTCCCCCACTGCATCTTAAAGTTATACTCTTATTTGTAAATATGTAAAAACATTAAATTAATTGTGATTATTTTACGTAACATTTACTTCTTTCAGATTCTGAGGAGAAGCCAACATATGTTAGATTTCTTGTATCGAACTCTGCAGCTGGTTCTGTTATTGGAAAGGGTGGATCAACTATCACTGATTTTCAGTCACAGTCTGGAGCACGAATCCAGTTGTCACGCAATCATGAATTCTTTCCTGGAACTACTGATAGGATTGTCATGGTCTCTGGAACAATAAATGAAACACTAAGAGCTGTAGAGCTTATTCTTTCTAAGTTGCTCAGTGAGGTAATCTTCATGATATCAAATTAATTAGTTACTGGAAGATGTCTTACATGCTCCTGAAATTAATTTGCCTTCTGTGAATAGCTTCATATCGAGGATGAAAATGATGCTGAGCCAAAAACGAAAGTGAGACTCATTGTTCCAAATGGTTCTTGTGGTGGAATAATTGGAAAGGGAGGCGCTAACATTAGGTACCATTTTAATTTTTTTTTAGTTTCTGTTCTAGCAATGTTTTTAGACTTTAAGAGGCTATTTCTTATATGAATGCCGGTTCCTTGGTGTTTGAGTTTTTATTTCCCACTGCTTCCCTTTTGGGGGGAAAATAGAATGTTATTGTAGGTCAACTTATTATTTTTCATTGCAGTATCCTTTCTCTATGCTTATGCATTATTATGAGTTGGGGTTAAAAAGCTTAGCTTATATTTACCTTTGGTTAGGTCATTCATTGAAGACTCCCAGGCTGGCATTAAGATATCTCCTCAAGATAATAATTACTATGGTCTGAATGATAGGCTAGTGACTGTGACAGGAACTCTTGACGAGCAGATGCGTGCAATTGATTTAATTGTTTCGAAGTTAGCTGAAGATCCTCATTATTCACAGCCCGTGAATTCTCCTTTTTCATATCCAGGTTAGTGTTATAAATAAATACCATTGAGTATCTGTTATCCATTCTCTCATCATTTGCATGTAATCCAGTAACTTCTTTGTGTTCGGATCCATGTGTCATTATGGCCTTCTCACTTCATTGCTCAGAGAACGGAGATGGAGGCTTTACTTAAATTACTAGATTACTAAATAATTCCCACTTATTGATTTTTTTTGTATATTTAAGTTTGTGGGTTTTTGCATATCTACCTTTCTTTTTAATGAGCTAGGTCCATCTCCTTTTCTACTTAATATATTGTTTACTTATGCTTAGAGGATATTATGGTTCGAGACAAAGTTCTGTCTTCAACTTTACATAGTACATTATTTTAAAATATTTAACAAACTTAATGTGTATATGCACATATGAATGTAAAATTTAGCTCAGTTTAATCATCTATTTGAGAAATACTTACTAACCATGATTATAGAATACAAATTGATTTACCATGCAAGACCAAGTCAGTGTAAGAGCTTAACCTGTTGAAATATAGCAGCAACCTGCAACTTTTAACATCACTGTAAAAAAGAATACACTGTATACTTGTGATATGCTCACTTTGTGGGTTACTTCCCCTCCTTAAGGTTACTCTATTTTTTATGATTGTGAATTGATGGTAATCATTTGCTTTGTCTTGTATAGTTAAGAAACAATAAATAATGTTTTGAGATGAATCATTATTTGGTAAGTTTGATTTTGAGTGAAAATTTGTTTGCTTGCATTCTAGGTGTTTACTTCTCGGGTTATCAGGGTGCTCCATATACATATCCGGTTCCATCTGTTGCACCACCGGCATACAATGCAATGAACTACAGAGCAAATGGTGCTGGAGGGAAGTTCCAGAGCAGCAAGGTTCTTCTTATTCGAATACTTCAAATTTTTTGATGGTCTTTCATGTTATAAATCACTAAGTTTTCAGACAAAAAAGAAGAAAGATAATGAACTCCATATTTTGTTCTAGAGGATGCTGGTCAACATGCATTCTGAAAAAGTGATAATTTGAAAAGACCTAAGAAAGCTTACTGAAAACCATTCAAGAAGACCTAGTTCTAAATGATGTTACTGAAAACTTGGTTTTGATAGACAAGAGTAGAGCCCAATGGTGTCAATAATCCATGTTACTGGCTTCACCCAGTGCGATAAGGCTTGATCTTTTTTATTGTTGTGGATGTCGAAAGTGATGCGTGTTTTGCATTAGTTGTGCATTGTAACGGCTTGCATGCTCACATGTGTCTATTGTTCGGTTTGTTCCATTGGATGCGGTGCAAGCAGCAAACATGGGCTGACGATTGTAGCTTGTTGAGTCCCTTTGATTTATCGGTTCAGTCCCTTCGGTCAAATAATACCAATATGTTTGTTGGTTGAGGGATCCAATACCTTATTTGACTCACTTTTGTTGCATATCGTTCTCATTTTTTATTTTAATTTCTTTTTGGTAAATCTTTTTCTTAATTGCCTGAAATCCAACATGCTATCTGAGATATTTGTCTATAATCAGTAGTGAATTTGTATTAAAATAATGTTATAGTAAAAGAAAAGATCCCTATCTTCTGTTTCAATCCTTGCATTCTTCATCCAATTTTGATTTGCTTTACCAATTTGTTTTGACATGTTTTTATCTTGTTTTCCAGGAGGAGCAGAGTAACTCAGTGACCATTGGTGTTGCAGATGAGCATATCGGATTGGTTGTTGGTCGCGGTGGAAGGAATTTAATGGACATTAGTCAGGTTTGCGACTAGATAACGGTACAAAATGGTGTAATGTGATTAGTTACTTATACAATAAACTAACATCGACTAAAAACCTTACATTTTCAGAATAGTGGGGCAAGGATAAAGATATCAGATAGAGGTGATTACATATCTGGAACAACTGACAGGTAGGAATTTCTTCACTCCAGATTTTGCATCCTTCATACCCCTGATCAAATGCTTTTATCGCAGACGTTTTACACGTGTTTCTATTTCCCGATTTGTACAGGAAAGTTACCATAACAGGGTCCCAGAGAGCAATTCGTACTGCCGAATCGATGATATTGCAGAAGGTTGCGTACGCTACTGAGAGGGTCATTGAGTAGTTTGCAACTGATACTGCTGCTGTGCTAGATGCTTAGTGAATCTCTGCTTGTTAAATGCTTATGCGTTTGCTGAATTTTGGGATCTGTTTACATAAATTTGGAGTTTGGAGATATTTACTGTAGTGAAAAAGGGCAGGTTTTTATTTATTTATTTAATTTGGTTGATCTTATAGGAAATGGCTTTATATGGCTTTTTCCAAATGTAGTATTCTTTTGTTGTATGCCAACTATATCTTCAAGTACTGGTCTAAGATTTGATTTAAAACTATTCATTTGCTGTGATAGTACTTTAGAATTAATCAGCATTATTATTCTGCCTTAGTTAAACCTATAGTTTCCAACTTACCTAAAGATTAGACTTCTAAATTTCTCATTAGGTGTTTATATTTCTTCAGGAGACATTTTTCTTAGTTGGGTTGCTTTGCTTTGCTTTGCTTTTCTAACTTAGGCTTTACACTAAGCTTTTTTGAAAGTGGTGGGGTCCTCTGTCAGGAAGAAACCATTCAAACTTCAAAGCCAGTTTATGAAGAGTAAAATTTAAATTTTGTAACATAAATCAAAGAAAAAAATCTAGGTACTAAAAGCAAAAACTTGATAAATTTTCAGGGATTAAAAAACATGTAAGCCATGAAAGTTTCCTTGTACTAATATAACAGTTCTCCTGATTTCCTGGATTCAGTGCCAAAGGATTTCATGCCACTGACATTTAGTATTCATCTCTACTTTGTGATGAAAAAAATGAACTTTTTATACACTCTCTAAGACCAATCTATGGGTTGTTTTTATGTACTACCAAAATATTCCTTTACTTGGGTAAGAAACTAATCTTTTTTAGGTTCATGATTATTTCTTCCAACATTAATTCGCTTTGAATAGTGAGTAAAGTAAATATCTCGGAGAAAATAGAATGGGATATTAAAATACATTATCTTTAAAGTTGAGTTTGATCAATTATATGAGAACTAGGAAAAACAGTATAAATATATTCTTATATTTTTATTGAGTTGGACAATATATTCTTATATTTTTATTGAGTTTTGTCCATTTACTCTTGGAAAGATTATGTATGCTGTAATAATTATGGTTTTATTAAGTTTGTATATTACTTTGGTTATTTGAATTATCACTTTCTCTAATTTTCATTTTCTCTCATGTTTGCAATAGTTAAGAAGTAAAAAAGAGGGAGGAAAATTGTAGGTTATGACTCTAAATATATTATAAGAGTGATTTAAACATTTCCTTACAACTATAAACCCTCATATTTATATTAAATAATTGAGGACTAGGTCAAAAATTTGAAAGCATGATGATCTTGAATAATATTAATCTCTAAAGTACAACAAGGTCTATCTATATTCACTAGGTGAATTTTCCATTGACATAATTATCTTATATATGGTTTTGTAAAAGTTAGTAGCAACACCAAATCACAAAACATTAGAACTTAGCAGGGAAACTACTGTAACAGCATCTTCTCCTCACACCCTTTTTTAACTCTTTTTTCTCCACAAATAAACAATATCAAAAGAAAACAACAACATCAAAAAATTCTTAGTTATTTTTTATGCATGAATATTATTATTGAATTGATCACACCTATTCCTCACTTCTCCTTTATGACCAGTCTTCACTCCCAACACAGAAACCTTCTCCATAGCCTTAGCAAAATCTTTGAAAAATGCTTGTTGATCTTTTGCATACTCCTCCACTATTGGCCTTGTCCTTGGGTCAACACTCAAAAAATAATCTGTTCTTAATAGTCCTAGCCCCTTAAGGATATTCTTGAAGAATGCATTGTCAAAGGTGCTTGGTGATCTAACATCATTGAATGCTGCCATTGATGTGTCTATAGTGTAGTTCTGGCAAATTTGTCTCAACCCAGCAGCTAGCTTTGGGTGCAATGTAGGGTCAACTGTAGGGTAGATCCTATCACTAAATTCCTTACAATGTGTGAACCCTATTGTATGTGCACCAGTCAAAGCAACCATATCTCTAATACTGAATTTCTTTGCTGTGAATTTCTCTATTATTTGATCCATTGTCATCTTTGTAGTTGGAAGGCTTGCATCAACTCTTTTAGCATCAGAAACTTTGCTATCCTTTCTCCCTAACCTCACATTATAGAATGGCCCACCAACCATCTTTACAAGATCCCTAGTTGCTTGTGCAACAATGTCTGAGCATGACACAATTCCAGGGCATGCTAGCTCCATGGCATTCTTAATCCTCGAAATAATGTCGAATGCATCACCTGAGAGCGCGGCGTTGAGTTCAGCGTCGCGCTCCGTGTGGTGGTTATATGCACTAGATGCAATAAGGATGGAAGCATCACAACCATCTGTGATGCAATCATGGAAGAACATTCTGAGAAGGCCTGGTGCAGTGGCTGGAACAGCACTTTGCTTGTTGAACACGTTTTCTCTTACAATTTTTTCAAAGTCAGGACATGTTGCATTGTAGTATTTAAGGCTTAGTTTGGCTGAAGAAAATGGTAGGGAAAGGAAAATGAGGAATAGGATAGGGTAAGCCATAAGGGTGTAGAGGGAGGAAGGGAAAAATTCTCTACAATATTTATCTCTTCCTCTCTCTTTTTTGGTTTGTTTAGAAGGGAGAGAATAGAATGTGAACCCCTTTTGGGAAGGACAAAAAGGATGCAAAAGTTGTGAAGTTTTGGAACAATGTGAGGAGGGAGAAAAGGTGGTGGAAAGTGTGGATGAGAGAGGTTTTAGGACATTTTCTATTAACTTGTGTGTGATTTTCAATTTCAATTCAATAATTATTGGTTGGTTTTGTTGTTTGCTATTTTTGCTTGGTCAATCAATTTATGTAGTGTACACTATTTTTAAATTAGAGAGAGATTAGATAATGAATAACTATTGAAGATCTCATGTCCCGGTCTACGTCATCATTTATATTTTGGATTAATTAAAATGTATTATTCAATTAAATAGAAAAATCATAAAAATAAAATTATATTACTTGATGTAAATTTATTAGACATAGACATAGAGAGACATGGTTTTTGGGAGGGACATCAGGAACCATTGTTGTTCTTATGTGAAGAATGAGTCATGGTTGGCTAGAGTAATATCCTACATATTTGTGGGGATTTATAGCTTATACTTGTTGGTTTGTGTTTACAATGAGCCTTTGGACATAGAATGTGGTTCTCCAAAGGAAGACTTTTTGTTCTGTGGAATGTATACTTTTCTTCCCACTCCTTTATTTGTTTTCCACATAAAATAAAATATGCCATGTTGAAGGTTTAAATGATATTATCCATTTATGTAAAACTAAATTATAGAAGCTCAAGCTCACAAAATCTACCCACTTCAAATCTTACTATTTTTTGTCTATAATAATTGAGAAGAAATGATTATTTTCTCACCAAAATATAAAAAAAAAAACTTTAGGTGATACCCTCCATATTAAGGTTCTATCTCAAAACCAATTAACAACAAGAAGAATAGCCCAACAAATATTTAAATTATTTCAAAAATATAGTAAGCGATGTGAGACTTCCTTCCCAACAATTCATACTTCCATATGGTTCATACTTCCCTTTTAACTAACCACAAATTTCTATATTAAAAATAAAAATTATGATTGGCTACCATGAGGAGTTTGAATATGCAATTTGGACTATCAATTATCCTATTCCAAAAATTCCTTATCACACTAGTTTATTTATTCCTAATAAATATGTATTCCCACACGTCTATTTCTAAGGAGACATAAGTGACACCATAAGCCATATATTTTTATATATATTCACTTAGTATCATTTTTATTCAATAGTGAGTGTGGCTTCAACTATAATGGCAGTTTAAAGGATTAAATATGATATACTTATTATAATATTATTGGTAACTAAAAAGTACTTATATAATGATTATTATATTAGAACTTGTTTGGTGGATAAAGATTTTCATGGAAACATATTTTGTCATGTTTAATCTGGCATGCTTATTTTAAACCACTACAAGAAATGAGCTTTTTATCTAAGGCTCCCAAGTATAATCTTGTCGATGTTAGAATTATAGAGAGCTTCTCAAAATAAACTAAATGAATGCATCTCAAAAACTAACTTACAAATATTATTTATACATTAAATTAAACAATCCTAGTAATAAATCTACTAACATTATTTGCCTAGTGTTTTGCTTCAAGCCAGGCCATTGTTGATAACATCGTGACCGAGGAATAAAGCTTGCATGGCTTTCTGACCGTGCATGGTTCGCCCAGATGACCGAGGGAACTTGGACTTCTGCTTAAACGCTGACTGTGGCTGGAAGCTTGATGAGTGGAACATGACTTACATTCTAGTGCAGCTGCTGACTTACTTTTTGGTGCAGCTGACCTACTTTTGGTGCATCACTTGGCCTTAAATTGATGCATCAGCCCACTTGTGGAATGGACAGCAACAGAGCACTTGTTTTCTGTTTCATCACATATTTTCCACATGTTTTTTATATCTTTTAGCACATGTTATTAAAGGTCTTGAATTTTTGATTAGTTAGAATATAGTTGTTAAGTTAATTGCTTATTTTCCAAACTAACTCAACTTCTATATAAGAATCCTTTTGTATCAAGAATAATTAAGGCAATACAATTCTATTTTCTTTCCATTATTTCAGCTTTTACTTCCTTTTCTTTTCTCACAAACTCCTTTACCTAGTTCATGGAAATCATATTTGTGAGAAATCGTGATGGATAAAGAATTAAACAATCTTGATTCATAGGATCATATTTGTAAGAAAATAAGTTTAATATTATTCATATCAAAGAAAACTATTGTACATAAGTATTACCAGATACAAAGTTTGTGTTTGCCAACTTTGAAAATTAAAACTCACATATTTGCATTCATAAGACAAAAATCTAAGTATATTCTTAAGGAGAATTGAACTCCTTGCCATTTAGACCAACAAACATCAGTTAACCATTTTTTCATTTAAAATGTAAATAGTGTCTATAATTATAATTTTCATTTTAGGGATTTACTAGTTAGAACTCTTAGCAAACCCAAAATAAAAAGGTTTTTCACACCATAAACAAACAAGAGTTTCATCAAATATTTTATAGTTACCGACTAAAAACTTCTTATTTCAATTGTTTAAAATTACAATTGTATAAAATAATTAAAGTGGGAATATTTTTAAAGTAAAAACTTATGAACGTGTCTATTTTTTAATTTAATAAAAAATGGATCATAATCACTGTCTACTATTTTTTATATACAATTTTCATACATCATAAGTAAAAATGCTTTCTTCATGATAAACCAATCATGCATTTTAATGTTTGAGTTCTATTATATCTATTTATTCTAAATAAAGAGAATGTTAATCAATGTGTTTAATTACGAAATCATTTTTTTTGTATGATCATTTGGGTAAGGAAATAATATCTTTCGGGGTGTGTGACTGTCTCTCCTAACAATTGTCGCTCTCATGAATCGAATCCTAGATCTTTTAGTCATCCTAGTAATCTAGTTAGACCTTACACTACTAAATCAACATCTTGTTAGTGTTTAGGATATGATATAGGGAAGTAAAACAGATAATTTTACCTTGAAAATAAATGATAAATTGGAGTCATTGAATATTAAATGGTTTGAATTTTTGGTACAAAATTTCCCTTAATGTATTCCATAATTAATGCTTGGAGGATACTCATTAAAAAATAATAATAATAAGTTGACACTAATAATACTTATGGTATAAATCATCCCACATATAAACTAGACAGTATGTTAACTTATCCTAATTGGAGTCAATAGAATCGCAAGCACAAAAACTGTATTTATTTAGCATAAATGCACACCCATGAGTTATACTTAGCAGTGAAAACGAGTTGCATTGAAATATTATTATATTAACTCTAAAAGGATTGATTCTGTTTAAATTCTCCTCAAATTTGGTACATATATTTTTTCAGCTTGAATTTCAGTCTATTAAAATTCATTCACTTTAGCTCATTAGCTTCTCTAAGTCCAACTTGTTACTTTGTCCCATAACCGATTACAAAAGTCTATGCATGTTATTGAATGCCAATGGTTGGATTGATTATCAGAATTTTTTTTTTCCAGAGAATACTTTAAATTTTCACAAATAATAATATAATCTTAAAGAAATAAAAATTCAAGTTTATACTATTATTTTGTCAACATTCTACAAAAACTAATACCAACTTGATTACCATTTTATGTTTTTTGGGTTTTCAAAAATACCTATTTCAATCCGCAACGAATTAATTCAAAACTCAAAATCGTCTCAACAAATTTCAACTATTGGTCAAATTAGTTCTTTTTAGCATATTTTGCAACATTTTATAGACACTAATTTGTCCCTACATAAACTAATTTGATCCACATTTAAACTTTTTTTTGGGACCATTCAGAGTTTTACAATTTTAAGGAACCAAACTGATAAAATAAAACACAAGAAACTGAGACGTCTATTTAAAAATGACATGAACCAGAATCTTTAATATTATCTTTAATCAAAAAGTTCATTACTAACAATGTTAATCTAGCCGTGTAAGTCTTACGGCTAGATCTTAGGAGGTTAGCTACACTAGAAAAGAATTAATATTTTTTACTTTAAAGTTAATTTTTAATATTACCAATCTTCTTCTTAGCTTTTACCATAAGATAGAAGTTGGAAGTTAAAACTTAAAAGTGGAGTTCATATTAAGTTCATGACGTAACGTTTATTCTGTTGTATGTTGTCCAAAAAGGAATAATCCACACCACACGACGACGTTTTCCATCGAGATCGTGACGGTGCCTCTTCATCCTTTGCCGGAACGAGGATCCGCCACCGTCCCCTCCAACTCCCTCAATTCTAAACGACGGCGTTTCCGGATCTGAACATCTCTCTATTTTAATAACAGGTTACTTTCTAATTTTTTCTTAATTTTTTCGAATCTATTTCTCGAATTCAAAATTTTCACAAGTCGGACATATTAGTCAGGAATGTAGAGTAACGCTAGTGAATCAATTTGGTATAATCAACGGTGATTTAATGTGATAGTTGTGGCACATCTAGAGAATTTGTCATTTGCAATGGTTTTATTGATTATTACAGTTAAGGTTTTGTTACGTGAAGAAGTGGTACACAGAGAATTAAGGTGAATTTGAATTGAAAGAGTTGTTGTTGTTGTTGTTGTTGTTGTTGTTTCTGCGGAGTGAAGAGAACCGTAGAAAAATGGATGTGAATATCAACAATTGGTATAAGGAGCTCTCATATGATGAATGGGTACCAATCCCTGTCTCTGGTCCACTTCCACCTCCTCGCTACAAGGTACAGCTCTCCTTTAAAAAAAAAAAAATAGAATACGGTGTCTAATTAGTCCTCCAAAGATGCATTAGACACCGAGTTAGTCCTCTTTCCAGGGACATAATCGGTGGCTGCTCGAATCTCTGAAGATTTAATTTTACACTACGTGATGGCCATTTTCAAATATTGAAGGACAGAGCCATATATTCTCTCCCAAACTTTGTACCACTCCATTGAAGGACTTATTTAGTTGTCGTTTTCTTTTGAGGACGAACTTGGTGGTCACTGTATCTTTAGCAATATGTCGTTTTTCTCTAAAAGTTATACTATTTTTCATTTATGTATTGCCGCATTTAATGGGTTTGACATCTCGTATAAGTCCAATATCATTTGATAGAGGTGGCAACACAATATAAGAGTACTTGGGTTCTATTCTAATTTTGGTATATTTTATTGATAGAAATAGGACATGAGATTAGAATGAAACATCTTGTTTCCACTAACAGTGATGGAACCACAATGAATGACTGTGAGCAAAATGCTTCCTCACCTTTGTCAAATTCATTAAACGATTGGCAACACATCATTGGATGACATACATATATATATATATATGTGTGTGTGTATTACACACACATATAGAGAGTGATTCAAGTGAGAACATTTCTTGTATTAAAGCTGTGAGAACAATGTGTATATATATATATACTGTCATTATTGGATCTAGTTATCAAAGTTAAATTCTAAAATGAAGTATTATTGGGTATAGTTATGATTTATTTTGCCTTTCAATGCAAAAAGTCCTTAGTCACTTCTGGCTTCTTACCCTAAGTCCTTCATTAGCCTTAGGCTGGATACTTACTCCATGTTTTGTTTTTCCTTTTATTGTAGCATGCTGCAGCAGTAGTTGATGAAAAACTGTATATTGCTGGTGGGAGTCGTAATGGTCGGCACTTATCTGATGTTCAGGTATGGGTCATGCATTTATGCTCACATGCTTATGAATCTTAGATTCTTTTAGTTGGTCATGTTGTTTAGCTGTTTGCAGGTGTTTGACCTTCGAAGTTTGACATGGTCTTCTCTTAGACTAAAAGAAAATGCTGAAGAAGATGTTGACAGTAGCTCACAACAGATTCATCCTCTCACATCTGGTCACAGTATGGTAAGAATTTGTATGCACAATTCTCTTTATATGTGCATGCACACACACATAGGACACACACACACATATATATATATTATATAATAGTATCCAATCTTACTTTCTTCTGTTTGCCATCGATGAGTCATGAGTTTTAGTAACCATCAGGATGCTTGATGATAAAGATTTGAAATTTCCGCAGATTAGGTGGGGAGAGAAACTACTTCTTCTTGGTGGCAGCTCAAAGGATTCTTCTGATAAACTAATAGGTAAGTCTCTGATCAGTGATTCTTATGATGTGGATAAAAGCATAGAAGTTCTTCATGTATTTCATATTTGTGGATAGCATAACTATAGTACATGTTACTTGGGAAACTCACTATGTTCATTGGACTTCTTGCAGTTCGATACATTGACATTGAAACATGCCAGTTTGGAGTTATTAAGACTTCTGGAAGTGTTCCAGTAAGTGTGTCTATTGATGTAACACTTTGAAGTTCTGTCCTTGAGTGTAGATCTATTTGGTTAAAATCTTCTATATCCAACTCTAAATGGTTTTACTAAAATTTGGATTTTGGTATATTAGAGAATAGGACTAAAGACAGTTAGTCCACTTTCAACTATCAAGGTGGTGTATTAGAGAATAGGACTAAAGATAGTTAGTCCAGTTTCCAGTTTCCTTGTAATGATAGTTAGTTAGTTAGTCTAGCTAACTGGTAGCTTGTTTAAGAAGCTATCTCAGCATCTATAAATAGATGCACGAGCCTTGTAACTAACTTCGGAATTATCAAATACAAAGATTACAAGTTAGCAACTTCTCCTTTTCTCTCTCTCTCTCTATTTCATTTTCGTTTTTCCTCTCTGTTCTTATCTGCTTCTTCTCCACCATCGATACCTTCTGCTGCTCCGGTTCAAGCTATTTCTCCCTCGCTCTCACTTCCAGATCCAATGACGAAGTTGACGGAGAAAACTACCTAATGTGGAGCCAATTCATGTTGGCGGTTCTCAAAGCCAACAGAGCTCTGTGATTCGTTCAACCTGCTGATGTTCCTACATGTTTTCTCTCTGAATTCGATTGCGACTTAAATTGTGTCAACCCTGGCTTCTCTAGTTGGGAGGAACATGATCAAACTGTTTTCTCGTGGTTGCTCAATTCTATCGCAGAGTCTCTGCAGCCTCGTGTTGTAGGTTGTACCTACTCGTGGCAGTTATGGAGTGAGCTGAGTGTTTTCTGTAATACTCATACCAAAACTAGGAGTCATCAATTACAAGCTCAACTTCGTATAATTTCTCAAGGTTCAACCTCTGTTTCAGAGTTTTTCTCTAATATAAACCTAGAAAAAGAAGCAAAATGCAATATGTTCAAGTTTGACGGGTTGGTTAATTTTTCAGTTTATAACCTCAGATTATAATCTCTCAGTTTATAATCATAATCTAAAAATTCAATCTATACCAAACACATAAAGTCGAATAATGTTTGGTTGTTGTTATTGTGACTTCTTTATCTTGCTTATTATTCTTTTTAATTTCTACATTTGCAATGTGGAAGTCACTTTCCTTGTGGTTTACATATTTGAGTTTTTAAATTATTTTCCAGAAAGCTCGTACAGGACAGTCTGCAACACTGGTTGGTTCAAGAGTGATATTGTTTGGAGGAGAAGACATGGGCAGGAAGCTGTTGAATGATGTCCATGTTCTTGATCTGGAAAGTATGACTTGGGATTTGATAAAGACTACGTAAGTAGATTTTCTTAAAATTTATTTACAAAGGTAGAATTTATCTTAATTTCAGAGAACACGCCTTTCAAGCTTTTGGAAAAGTTTCTTACAACCATATTGCTTTATTGCATTTTGATAGGCAGACACCTCCAACTCCTAGATACGATCATGTAACTGCCATACATGGAGAGCGGTATCTTCTGATTTTCGGTGGTTGCTCTCATTCTGTCTTCTTCAATGATCTTCACTTATTAGACATGGAAACAGTAAGTGGATATTTTATTTTGCAACTTTCTTTTTTCACATGTTGTATTAAATCAAATATTATTAAGCTTGTTCTTCTAATTTGGTGTGATCAGTTATTCTGTATATTACATACATATACACAAAACCGAATCTTCATACGAATGATATGATACATGTTCTGTCTGCTTCTAATTAGCAATTATGGGACAAAGGTTTTTATTGAGGTTCATTTCGGACTACTGCCAATGGATGGGTAATTGTTTTTCAGAACATAGGAATGTTAGATTGATATTTAGAGATTCAGGAGCTCTTTTTTTACTATTTAAAAAAGAAGAAGAAAAGTTTGATTTTGTTATCTACCAGTTTGTTTTGCAAAGATGTCATTTTGTTTTCTACTACTTTGCTAATCGCTTTGCATCCTGAAATAATTAGGTTAATCTTAGTTTAAAGTTCAACATGCAGGTGGCTAGGTAAAAGACATTTTGCATTAGTGGCTGAAAGTCTTTTAAGTTTCTTTCAAGCTAGTGTATTTGTTTGAAGTCATAATTATACTCGTTTTACAAGAATGTATAGCTAATGTAGCTCTGTATCTGCACATAATGGTTAATACATTCACATTGTTCTTGCACCTGATTTCCTGCAACGTAAACTCGGCTTGGCTAAGACTTGCTTGCTTCTGCTGCAATTTTCTTAAAACAAAATTTATGTGAAGTATATGTCCATCTTTTTCTGAAGTTTCCTTCCATTTGAGGCTTCATAAAGCTGATAACTAGCAAACTTGGGTATAAATGATGGCTAGTGTATATATTTGGAACTCCTATGCTGTCTTATGCTTGACTGCTAGCCTGCTACTCTTATTTGTAGACATCTCCTTACACACGTTGGCTTATGAATTGGAAAATGTTTAATTAGAAATTTAATATATATTGGTTTATTAAGTTCGTCTAGACCCTGCAATCCATGAAAAGAAGGGCAAGAACAATTTCAATATCTTTGTAAACTTTAGGCTAGTCAGGTTTATGTTTCCCTTTCGTGGAAATTGCTTGACTTTTGGCCATGGATCTTCGTAGTTGCTTTTGTTTAATTCTTTCAAGTTTACTAAGTTGGCATTAATGATCTAATGGTCTCATTTGGTTCAGATGAAGTGGTCACAACCACAAATTCAAGGAGATTTAGTATCTCCTAGGGCTGGACATGCTGGTATCACTGTTGATGGAAGCTGGTTCATTGTTGGCGGTGGAGATAATAAAAGTGGTGTGCAATTATTTTCTTATTTAAAAAATAGTAACAGAGAAAGAGTGAAAATACAATTGGAGGGCAGCAGACAAGATATTCTTTAAAATAGAAAATTAAGAGAAATAAAAAAGTGACAAGAAGAGAGAATCTAGATGCATGGAAGTTCACTTCATTTGCACGTTAGAAATAATGACATCCTTCGGACAGCATTGAGTGTAGCACTAGCATTAACCCATAAAATGACCCCATCTTCACGCAAATCTGTGGGGGGTGGGGGACTCTCTTAAGGATATGGGTATTATGCTTCAATCAAATACATCATAGAACTTCATAAACTATCCACTGTCACAAAATTTTAGCCTCCATGTTTCTATTAAAACTGTAAAATTAATCATAAGAAACTGATTAAAAGTGAAAGGGGTCAGTAAATATAAAAATGATTTCAAGTACGCATATAATATATCATGAAAACACTATGGATGACTGATTATAGAAATTTTAAAACAGGTTGCCCTGAAACCCTGGTGTTGAACATGTCTAAGCTTGTTTGGTCAGTGTTGACTGTTGTAAAGCAAAAAGATCCACTTTCTAGTGAGGTATTTACTATGAAATCTATTCTATATTTTTCTTAATATTTTCAGGAGCATTTTATGTTGGATTGCATTTCTTTCTTTCCAAGATCTATATTACAGTAGCCTGCCATATATGTATATATCAACTGACATGTTATGTTAAGAGGAAAAAATATATGTACTAATGATGTATGAGTTTTATACATTGTCACTGCATCATCCACCATTTATAATTAATCATCATTGACTTTTCAAAAAAATTAATCCAAATAAATGATGGATGATATACTAACTGTATATAATAAATCTTTACACTGACAATGTATAAATCATTACGCTGATAATGCATAGATATTACATTCTTATGCTAATGCATACTCTATCTATTGCTTATCAGGGTCTTAGTGTTTGCTCAGCATTGATTGATGGAGAAAGGTATTTATTAGCTTTTGGTGGCTATAATGGGAGGTATAGCAATGAGGTATGTGATATAACCTTTAATTATAACTTTTCTGTTGTTTTTGGAAGGGCAGCTTTCTTAATTTATTAATGTCAGGAAAGACAAGTTAAGGTTTTTAAATTCTCATCATCACTATAACTGAAGATTTTTTCTTAAAGGGGGTTTCTCTTTTCTCCTTGGTGATGATCCATATGTATACCTTCTCAGCCTTATAATTGTTTGAGAGGTCATTTTTTGTCTATTCTAGCCATTGAAGAGATTTTATTCTTGGGTTGATCTTGTTTGCAATGTGCTGACGTTGTTTTGCTTAGCTGCTTGAGTGTTTGCTTGTTTGCTTCAGTTTTAGCAACTGGCTCCAGACTGCCTGCTTGTATGGACATGCATGTTTGTTCATTTGGACATGCATGTTTGTTCATTTGGACATGCATGTTTGTTCATTTGGACATGCATGCGTTACTTGTTTGACTCTGTTATGACTTGAATAAATATTTGTGAAGAGATCTAGACTGCCCGCTTGTTTGGATGCATACTTTTTCTTTTGAGCTTAACTGGCAGATGTTCAGAGTTTTTGGAATTGTTGCTCTATCTGATGTGAATAATTTTCAGATAACTAGTCAATTAGATCTTTAACAATAAAAGGGCTAGAGATTTGTGAAGAAATTGGGGGAAATTCTAAAGGAATGGCTTGAAAATGATCTCATACGGTTCACATGTGTTTTAGCATTAGCAAATGGGTGTAATAAAAAATCATGTGAAGGGGTCATTTTTAATGTGATACTAGGTTGTACTGTGAATTAATTATACATTAAATCCCCTAGAAATAGTAAGGAACTAATTTAGAAGATGACCACAGTCCACAGAGACTACAGTGAGAAAAAATGGATCAACTGGAAGATAATCCAATTGACATGGTAGAGGAAGACCTAAGAAATTTTTAGCACAAATCATATAGAAGGACCTTTTAGTAAATTGCTTTTATTGAAAATATTTAATATTTATTGAGCCCAATGGTATCAGTTATCCATGTAGCATCTGATGGGATAAGGTTTGGTTGTTGTATCATGTATATTGATTGAATTGGGTTGCTCTAAATGCCATATTTAATGGCAGAATATGCCATAAACTCTAAATTTCCTAATTTTACATGTTTTAAGTGCATGTTTTTCAATCAAAACGTTGGTGTAATTTTCTGTGGCTAATGGCCCCCTTTCAAATTTAGGTTTTTGTGTTGAGGCCCAAGGCAAAGGACTCCTTGCGTCCCAAGATTTTCCAATCACCAGCTGCCGCTGCTGCTGCAGCTTCTGTTACTTCCGCATATGCATTATCTAAATCTGAGAAGTTGGATTTCATGCAACTAGATGATATAATTTCCAAGCCGTCTGCAAATGGCCATCGTCTAGATGATGTCACAGTTAAAAGTGAGGCCATTAAAGAAGAAAAACGATTATTAGAATTGTCAATTGCAGAAGTCAGAGCTGAAAATTCAAAGCTCAGAGGTGAAATAAACGAAGTAAATAGTACTCATGCTGAGCTGACCAAGGTAATATTACAATTTTTATGTGAAGGTGCACTATAATTTAATATGCAACTGTAGTTTTCATCATCAAATATGTATTTTCAGGAACTCCAGTCAGTCCAGGGACAACTTGCGGGTGAAAGATCAAGATGCTTTAACCTGGAGGTATAAATTCAATTTACCTTTTTTGAGGTGTATTAATGTTTTGTGGTTGTGGAGGATTTGCGTATATTGGTGGCGTTTGTTTGCAGGCTAAGATTGCAGAACTCCAAAATATGCTGGAATCAATGCAGTCTGTGGAAGATCAGGTACAGGCTCTTCGTAATCAGAAGTCTGCCCTGGACCAGGAAATGGAGCATGCTGCAACTGCTCAGTGGCAGAGTTCTGGTGGTGTCTGGCGATGGCTTGGTGGGAGTGGTGAGAGCAATACCAACTAAAATTGATTTGGGATTGAGCCCTGGGAACTTCAACTTTCTTATAAGCAACATATTGTTTTGATTTGTTTTGGTTCAATTGATTGCATTGTTATCTTCTGCGTTGAAATTGAAATGCGTGATGGATAAGATTTTAAACTCCAATTTTGAAGGGATGATCTGAAACTTTCAGAGACAGGTACATAGTTTTTTTTTTGTATTTAGTACTTGAACATGTTTACTTTTCTGTGTGATACATTTCATGCCCATGTCTCCTTAAAAATATCTACAGGATATATACTTTTATCCCCTTTATTTATATATTTAGTATACAATGTACTTTGATCCCATTCATTTGAGTATGGTGAAGGCTTTAATGCACGTGAAAGGATAACCTGCAATCTGAGTTGTGTAGGATTTCAATATACTGGTAGTGTTTGTTTGCATGCTAAAATTGCAAAACTCTAAAAGGATTTATTTTGAGTTACTAAGTTTAATTCTGCTTTCACTGTGTTTGCTGTGTCCATTCTTTTCTTTTAGCCCAAACCCATTTACACTAAACCCAAACTTTACACAGTTGGCATTGGCTAATGGACAATTAGAAATCCTTAGCCTGCCTAAGTAAGCATGTAGATGTAGGTAAATGATTGTAGAACTAGCAACTGCAGTTATGCATTCACATTCCAAAATATCTGTATTTCTTGAGGTTTATTAAACAACTTATTATGATAACTGATATGCCATACAGAAGAAAAATAAATAGGGTGGAAATATATGCACCAGAGATAAATGATTCTAGAGCATTTCCATTTATACCAAAGTTACTCATAACTTGGAGACAAGTTGATGTTTGCTTTGAGAAACAAGATCCTTGCGCAATATCTTGCCAGCAACTGATCTTGGAATAGTGTCAATGAAACTCACTCTTCTCAGTTTCTTATATGGAGCCACCTGAGAATTTTCAAAGTCACAGCAAGTCAAAAACTAAACAGAAACAAATTAAGGTGAACATTTTGAATAGGAGAGGTAATAGCCAGTAGTAACCTGGCCTGCAACAAATTGAATGATTTGATCTTCTGAGAGGTCAGAATCAGCTGCTCTAACCACATGCCATTGGTATCTGTCCAGTTTCTTCATCTTCAACTCTGCAATATATCTTAGCACCTTAGAAAGTCACTGACAGAATGTAAATTGTTAAATTCGCTAGGTCAAACTCAACCCAAAAAGAGTGAGGGATGCCTTAGTCTTATTAGCAATGGTATGACTATATTCCCATATGATGTGGGACATATTAACACACCCCTCATGCTCAGGATTGAACAACTAGAGGGTGAAGTTTGCATGATGGGACTGTGGGTGGGTTCAACATCATGATTGGGTCAAGCTCTGATACCATCTTAAATTGAGTAAGCCTTACATAACCCTAAATGCAAGGTCAAGATGTGAAGGGTGTCTTAGTCTTATAACCAAAGGTTTGCCGGTCCAATGTGGGAAATATTAACAAAAATATTCGGAGGGAAACGCAGGGTATAACCGCTGCATCAAGAATAAGTGGATGACTTAGCAACACAGATTCCAGGTCTGCAGGAGCCACCTGACACAAGCAAACACATATATATCAATGAAAAATGAACATCATTTGTTGGGCTCTCAAACTCATTGTCATACTTTAGAATTATAAAAAAATGTAACTATAAAATAGTCTTGATATCCTAATTGAACACCAAGAGCAACAAAATTGGAACTATTGTGAATTGGCTTTAAGTACCTGATACCCATTGTGCTTGATTAGCTCTTTTATCCTGTCAACTAGATAAACAAATCCATTCTCATCAATATAACTAAGATCACCTGTCCTCAACCACCCTTCTGAATCAACTGTTGCTGTTGTTGCCTCCAAATTGCCCAGATATCCTTTCATAATAGTAGGACTTTTCAGCCATAAATTCTCCTTCCTTGTAAGGAGGCAAAGGCTTCTCTGTTTCAATATCTATTATTTTTGCACTAAAGGTTGGAAGAAGCTTCCCAGTTGAATCTGGATGAGCTTTAGAATCTTCATGGTTGGGAAAAATGTCACCGGGCCAGTACTTTCTGTTAGACCATAACCTTGCCTTAGTTCAACCCAAGGAAACATCTTTCTAAACTCCAATGACACTTCCTTGCTCAAAGATGCAGCACCTGTCCCCACCCTTCTAAGGTTGGACAAGTCATAACCAGCTTTGCTTGCATATTTCACAAGTGCAAGGACCACTGGTGGCACTGATGGTAGATGAGTAACTTTGTGCTTCTGGATCGCGACAAGCATAGCTTGGAAATCGAATTTCTGCATCATAATTGTTGTAACACCAATACACAGCAATCCTAATCCAAAGAAAACTAGTCCATAGATGTGAAACATTGGAAGGAAGGCCAAGAAAACATCATGCTGGGATTCAGTTGCATAAGCAGACCATGAGAGTAGTCTCATAACAGAAATGAGATTTGCATGTGCCAAAACTACACCTTTGCTTACACCTGTAGTCCCTGAAGAGTAAAGTATAGCAGCAGTGTCTGATTGGAGAACATGAACTTGTGGCAACTCTAGTGAATTATAGCAGCCTTTTATCAACTCTTCAACCGATCGCATTTTTCCATCAGATGGACGAGTTGTGAGCAGCGTAGGCACCCCGGTTGGGACCAATTTGTGCAGCTCCTCTGGCGCTGCAATGGCTAGTTTAGCACCCAAATTATGTACTTGCTTCGCGATTTCAGACTCGGTATTGAGGGGGTTGGCAGTGGTTAGAATTGCTCCAATTGATAACACAGCTAAGCATATGGATGGGTACAAGATTGAGTTTGGAGACAACAGCAACACCACATCACCTTTCCTAATCTCAAGTGAATGGTACAAAGCTTTTGCAAGAGAGTAAATAGATCGACAAGCTCACCATAACTTATACTCTGATTAGTACCTGAATCAATGAATGCAAGTGTTGCTTCAGCAAGGTCTGCTTGTGGAAACTGTGATAGAACAAGACTAGCAGTGTTGATGTCAAGCCTTGTTGGAATTTCATGTTTTGTGTCAAGTGTATATAGAGGGTGATAAATGCCTGTTCTTGAATCATAGCCACTCCTTTTATCAAATGAAGGTTGAGACATACTAGATTCTTCCTAAGCTAATGTTGAATGGCAATGTTGTGGGGCTTTGGCAAAGTGAGTGTGAACCATACACAAAATATTTATACAAGCCTTTTCTTCAACAAATACTAGGATTTGCATTGTTAACTAGGTAGTTGTAGGTAAGATAAAAACCTCGGCTACCAATAATCTTAGGACATTTATTAGGGAGAAAAATTATATTAGAAAACTAATTCCAACCAACCATATTTAAGTGAGATCATAATCAAATCGAACCGAGTGAGCGGGCAGAGTCGATTCCTCTTTACCCCTAGCTTGTCCTATATCAAGAAACCAACTTTGATTTACATGAAAAGCTAAAGATTAAATTAAAATTAAAATCAGTATTTATAGTTTCATTGTCCTCGTTTTGAACAAAAAGAAGGCATTGGAAACATCTAAAATTAGTAAGGCTAAGACCCTTGTTTGGTCTTTACCAGTTCAAGTGATATTGATGTTGAGTAATAAATATGGCACATGTTTCTAACTTTACCTTAAAATTTTATTGGTCAGATCTACTCCTTTATTCTCTTTCAGAATTCTCACAATCATAAAAGTCATTTTTATTCATATTTGGGTCCTTTAACATACCTCATGATTTCTCTATTCTCCTTTGTGTCATTGTGGTTCATGTTGCCTAATAGGATTTTAGGAATAAGCAATGAGCACATGATGTTCTTATACCATGAGTATTCTTGAGAAATAGTCATTACAAATTAGCAAATGAGGGAAAGATACTTAGGGTTAGATTCCACAATATTTCATTCAAAGATCAAATGAGTTTTTGAACTACCAAGGGTAACCTACATCCTATAGGTTATAAACTATTCTCTTTTAGGTGCGTGATTGTCCCTCCGACAAATGTCGCTCATAAGAATCAACTAGATTAATAAAAGTTGTAACTCATATTTTGTTCCTTAAACAATCAATTTTTTTTCCAAATGACAACAATGCTCTATTATGAGAAATAAGAACATTTTATATGAATTATTGGATTTTATTTAAACGGTTAAGATTAAAAGATATATGCATATGACTATCATGTGATCAAAACTAACTTTTATGATTGGTTGTAAGGTCCAGATTTATTGTTTTCACAATTTTTATATGAGATTTGTTCTCACTTCAGTCTCTTTTATATATATATATATATGAGGAAAGATCCGTTTACACCCAAAATAAATTACATTAGTTATTTTCAATCTCATCCATTCATTTTTTAAATCTAATGATCCATAATAAAGAAACTTAAAAGTTATCTAATATTCATATATTTCTCTCTCATTGCCTCTTTCATTCATCACCTTGGAACGTTGGATTTAAAAAAAATGGATGAGATTGATTAAATTAAAATGAGGAATATCATTATCAATAACAAGACTTTTGTAATTATCACATATTTTAAATTAATCTAAAATGAACTTCTACATAAAATTGACCCATTCATAAAACTGATGTATATTAATATTAGAGTAAATTATGTCGACACAAATCACCTATAATTACATACATATATTATATTAATTACTATTGTACGAGAGTTAAGTTTAATTTCTTAAACAAAAAAAATGGTATATCGTGAATAAAAGTCCAACTAGTAATATTTATTGATTATTTTGGTTAGTTACAATATATTATAAGAGTGATTTAAACACTTCCTTATAATTATTGATACAAATTGTATTAAACCAAAAATAATGAATATATATTGACTCATACTATTTGGACTTGTTTTCACAATATACCATATTTTATTTGACTTAATTACACTCATCACCATTTTTTATAAAAATTACACTTATCTCTCGTATAAGAATGATAAGTATAGTGTATGTATATAATTATGGATGATTTGTATAAGTAAAAAGATAATGAATTACTTGTATAATTTCACTAAGACTAATAGAATGATAGTATAGTTAATATTATATTAATTTCCAATGTAAACTTATTCATGTTGAAATGTGACATTATGCATAGAAAAACCCAAGATCAAAAACTTGTACCCAAGATAAAAAAAACTACGTACTATTTTGTGCACATTATCTTATCTAGGAGATAAAATTTCACCTGATGAATCTGATGATAGCCCAACTTTGGCTGAATTAGATTGTGGATAATGATGATAGCAATATTTGACTTGACAAGTGTCTTTTCTATGGCCTAATCCATTCAATGCAAATCATAATTTTCTCCCTTCTACCCTTTAAATGTTTTCTTCATTTTTCTAAACCAAACATTACCTTTATTCTAATTCTTCAAAAAGTTCTTCAAAAGTGTTACTTTTTTGTTTGTACTTTTTTCACTTGTCCTAGACACTTTCTCTGCTGACATGGCTATGACAAAGTTGAACTTGAACTCCACAAAAACTCATCTTCATTCATCCCAGTTCTCATTTCTACCAAGGACTCTCCCCAAACACCTCCACTGTGCTTTTGCATCACCTCATAGAACAACTCAACATGCAAGCATTTCTTGTTCTGTTGCACCAAAGTAAGGAACTTTAATCTTTTTTATCCAACTTATTCATATTTAGCTTATTGGGTATGAAGCATGAAGTGATTTTTGTTACTTTCCATTTTCAGTCAAGTACAAGTGCCAGCTGTGCAAACCCAGGATCCTAAGACTAAGCCTGAGTGCTATGGAGTCTTCTGTCTTACCTATGATTTGAAGGCAGTAAGTGAATCACTTCACCCCTTCTTATGCTTTTAATCCATGACTTCCATGTATATGTGTTGTTTCTGTTTGTCTTCAATCCAAATTTTGAGTTTGGTCTATAACACTATGAGTAAGTTCTTTTCATAGTACTAATGTTTTTTTGGGTTTCATTGTGAGTTTGTTTTGGTATTGTGGAGAAAATTTTTGTCATAAGTAACACTACTGATGTTTACTATCGTGTGCTTGTTGATACAGAAATTGATTTGCAGAGGTTATTTAGGCTGTAATCTTTAACTATACTTGTCTGAATTCCCCCTCTTCTGGTCAACTTATATATTGAGATGTCTAACTTGTTGTATAAACTTATGTACCGTACGAAAATTTCCGTTTATCAGTACAAAATAAGAAAGTTTGGGTAGGATATTTAGTTTTATATTTTATATCATGTTGTATTCTTTTAGAAGGAGTCCACTGATAAGTCTTCAATTATCTAGGTGTAACTGGAGAAGTTTATGAAGGAAATGTAATAAATTTCTTCTATTGGTTGCTAATATCTATAGTTCCTTGGTCCAAACCATTTAATCTCAAACATCATAAACAATTTGGAGTATTGGGTCCGTTCAATCGTCCACCACATGGTAGCAATTCATATAGCTTAACTTTAATCTAGACACAAGGTGTTGCCATCTCAGAACTACAGCATTTGTTTCATTTGGTGTTCTTTTATTTTTTTAACGGGAAGGGGGGAGAGGCAGCGGCCATGGTTTGAACAGGTGCCGACACTTTATGTCCTGCAGCTCTACCAACTGAGCTGACTCTTGGGAACACAAGAACAATCAACTGAAATCGAGGACAATAGTATAATATCGATATTTGTTTTTGTGAGATCTTTGAAAGAGAGAGGATAAACTTATGTGTGTGAATGTAATGGTTCTTTGATGTAGACATTAAATTTGTTAATGTAAGCTATATGTACATTTGGCTAATATGTTTGCAGGAAGAAGAGACAAGATCCTGGAAGAAAATGATTAATGTTGCAGTCTCAGGTGCTGCTGGAATGATTTCCAATCATCTACTTTTCAAGGTGAATTTATATTCGATTCAAATTAGAACCATGTCGGTGAATCACGTTGAAACTTATCCATCTCTTATCTCCATTTATCTATTTGCATTATTTTCATATTATGTCAATACTCTCAGATTAGATTTTTTAATTCATAAGAAAGGGTATAATTGTAGCCTTTAATAAAATTTCTTACTATCTTGTTGATGTAACTGAATATGTTGCCGTGTAGCCTTTTGTGCTTTTCTGTATTGACTCCGGGGTTTATTCACTGCAGTAAATTGTTAAACATGCATTGGTCGCTTTGATTTGGATTTACTGCTTTTCTCTTCATTCCATCTTCTCTTACCGAAAATAACTGAAGCCCACTACTATCTATGAATTTGAACTTTATAGGTTAACGATTAATTAGAAGTAACACATTCTTGTATGTTTGTTGTTATAAGCAATAGAAATCTATTTGAGCACGAAAGCTAACTTGGAGATTTGATGAATGTTTACCTCGCTGTTCTTGAAGTTTTCTACATTATGTCAAACAAACATTTTATCTTATATGTATTTTAAGATTTATTTTCATGGGAGAACTGCTACCTTTAATGTTCATGCAATTTAGTTTCATTCTGGAGTCTGAGTTGATTTATCATGTCAGCTTGCATCTGGTGAGGTTTTTGGTCCAGATCAACCTATTGCTCTGAAATTACTCGGATCGGAAAGATCAATCCAAGCTCTTGAAGGTATGTCTGCATCTTCCACCTAAGATATGTAAAACTAACCCAGCCTTCTCCACCTTCAAACCTCGTGGCTCTAAAAATATGGATAGAGAACTAACGACTGAGAGAGACAGAGAGAGATGAGAAATCATACCTATAACTATTATGTGAATATGATTTGTAAGGTTAAAATAGTCTCGTATTCATGCATGCTTTTAACTGAAACAAAATACTCAATATTGACTGATATAGTATATCATTAATGCTTTTCAGTCTGAACTATCTAATTCAATGTACAGGCGTTGCGATGGAATTGGAGGACTCATTGTTTCCTTTGTTGAGGGAGGTGAGTATTGGTATTGATCCGTATGAGGTGTTCCAAGATGCAGAATGGGCTTTGCTCATAGGTGCAAAGCCTCGAGGTCCTGGAATGGAGCGTGCAGCCTTGTTAGACATAAACGGGCAGATCTTTGCTGAACAGGTAAAATGGTATTCAAATTTAAGTGATATTTATTTCATTCTTCTAAAAAACAGTTAACTATACTTACATATGTTATCATGTCTATGACAGGGAAAAGCGTTAAATGCTGTAGCTTCTCGCAATGTCAAAGTTATAGTTGTCGGAAACCCTTGTAACACAAAGTAAGCTTGGTGTTTTAAGTGTAAAGAAGAATAACATATTTTGCTTGTAGGCACTAATGCACTTGTGTTTTAATGCAGTGCGTTGATATGCCTGAAAAATGCTCCCAATATTCCTGCGAGAAATTTTCATGCTTTAACTCGCTTAGACGAGAATAGAGCTAAATGTCAGGTAAGCAAAATTTGTAAGCTGTAACTTTCTTCTAGAATGTTCCAAAGCAGAAAAATAACTATTACTTGCTTGTCTCAATTAAATGTGAAGCTGGCGCTCAAGGCAGGTGTCTTCTATGATAAAGTTTCGAATGTGACAATATGGGGCAACCACTCAACTACTCAGGTCAATGAAGGATTTACTAGAATGATGTGCCTGGACTGAATTTCTTAAATTCTATTTTACGATAACACGTTAACTTGTTAACAGGTCCCGGACTTCTTAAATGCCAGAATTGATGGTTTGCCTGCCAAAGATGCGATTAAAGATCACAAATGGTTAGAGGAAGAGTTCACTGAAACTGTTCAGAAGGTAAAATTTGTGAGTGGTAGTTAAATATCTCGAATGAAAAATATATAGTCTCCTTATTCTAAAAGCTAATAAGTATTTGTTCGATTGGCAGAGAGGTGGTGCGCTTATTCAAAAATGGGGAAGATCGTCAGCTGCATCAACTGCTGTGTCAATTGTTGATGCCATACGATCTTTAGTCACTCCTACACCCGAGGGTGATTGGTTTTGTACTGGTGTAAGTTGATACTGTTAGACAACCTTGTGTACTGTTATATCCGATAATTATTATTGTAAAACTTATTGAAAGTCTTATAACCGATATTTACTGACAACTTCAAAAACAGCACACTCCTTCATTTATGCATACAATGTCTTTTTAAAATTTTCTAGCTTCTACTTGCTTCTTTAATTGCAATTTCAATACCAGGTATATACTAATGGGAACCCGTATGGAATAGCTGAGGATATTGTTTTCAGTATGCCATGTCGATCAAAAGTAAGTGTTTCTATTGTGTTCTTCATTCTACTTAATTTATAAAACTGCTTTGGTTCCTCCCGTGACAAATTTTATATCCATTAGGGTGATGGTGATTATGAACTCGTTAAGGATGTTATATTTGATGACTACCTCCGACAGCGAATAGCCAAGGTAAATGTGAAGCTTCATGAACTTTATACAACAGAACCACGTCATGTTTCGGGAAGAACATATCGTCTTTTATGTTATGTCAGGAATTTTATCTTTTGCCACTCAGTTTTGAAAAGCGAAAACACACTTTAAAAATGTGCATATTTATATACAACAACAACCGAAGGTTTTTATTATTAGGTGGATCTGCTATATAGATCTAAGAATGCTACTTGTTCTATAAAATATCAAACCTTCCAATAGTCAATTTATGTCTAAGACATTTTAATTTCATCATGAATATTTGACTTTCTCTTCCTTCAAATATGGGTCACCTCTATATAAACTCTCTTAAGTGAAGTGATTAGTGCAATTCATGTTCACTAATCATGCAACATTCTCCTTTTGCCACTTATCTTATGCCTTTGTTGGCACTATATTGCCCAGAGCATTTAGTAACATAAATGCATCACTGTTCCTCTGGTTATTCAGTAACATAATTGCATATAATTTTTCAAGTTGAAATCCCTCTTTTACGTGGTTATAATTTCAACACTTCAATATCTATAACTGTGTAACTACTTTTCATGCATATCATATAAATTTATGTCCTATTTTCTGACTAACATACAATGTAACTGTTAAAAAGAACTTTGTAATGCAGTTTAACTATTATCAGATAATTCACATGTTCCTGAACCTCAAGCACAAGCATTATCTAGTGTTCATGACTTTAATGTTTCGTATTTTGCAGACGGAAGCTGAGCTGTTGGCCGAGAAGAAATGTGTAGCTCACCTAACAGGCGAGGTAAACATCTTATCACCATACCCTTAGTTGTTCGTTCAGCCGATATTAGCGATGTTCATTGTCATCTTAACATGCATGCTCTCTCTCGTATCAGGGAATAGCTGTATGTGATCTACCTGTTGATACCATGCTCCCTGGAGAAATGTAACAAGCCACTAGACCAAATGCTGAATCAGATATTGAAACTAAGTTCACACTCATCAATCTAGAACAAATGTTATGGAATTAGCTTGCAAAATTTTTAATTAGAAATTATGCAGCTTAAAAATCATCCATTTCATTTAATAAAGAGGCCTTCAATATTGTGAATAAGCTGTTCCAAAGTGATATCTACTTCATATATTATCTTGTACTACACAAACTTAAGTTCCAACTCATAAAATGCATTACATTACTTAGAAAGATGCAACTTTAACAGTAGTTGAAACTTCTGTTTTATGCCTTACACTAATATTATTTTTGACAACCACTTTATGACAACTTTAATAAAGATATAGAGATAGTTTGATTTAATGTAAGAGATGTTGTTGTTCAAATAACACTACTATAGGATCAAATACTTCATTTAATTGCATTTCGAATGTCAACTTTCAGTTATATACTTTCAATGAGTTCTTGAAATTTGGACTTACCTAGTAATTTTCCAACTGGTATCAAAGAGTATGCTATACTTGCTAAAAAGTCCTTGTAAATAAGTTACTAGTTTGTACTTTAAATTTCAGTATTTGCTAAACAGTCTCTAATAATATAGTATAATTTCCATGGATACATGCCAATGCAATAAGAACAAAGTTTGGATTCATTCCATCCTTGTTTCTCTACACTGCCACCCAAACCATGCACTAATCTGCGAACTAAGACTAAAGCAAGTAAAGCCATTGTTTTAGGCCTCAAAAGTTTCATTTTTATTAAGCTCTCTACAAACAAGTAAAGCAATAGTTCTTTTAGCCCCAAAGAGAGACATAGTTTCTGCAAAATTTCAAGAATAAATTGTTCACAAGAGGGGGAAGAAACCTTAGGGCACATCTAACATATGTTATTCCAATTTACATTTAAACATGAACTGTTTTTTTTCTTTCAAAATTTGATAACCAAGCACCTAACACTTAAAAGGGTACAGGTGTAAGCAGACATTTAACAAATATCACTTCACATCTTACTTCTACCACCTAAACAAGGAATAAAGGATGTGAAGTTCTGTGCAACAAACTGTAGATAATTAGCATTTTTCTTCCTAAAGATAAAGCATTAACCTTATTGCAATTGGTAATATTCTAGGATACATATCTGATCTCTGATTTTCTAAACTCATGTTAAGGGTTAAGACTTAAAAATGGCCTAACAAATTGGATTGCTATTCAATCATAAGATCAAAGCAAAGGCAAGAACTAACATGACCAATTTTCAGAACAAAGGACAACTGAAATCTGAAAGTCTTAAGGTACAAAATAACAAGTTGAATAAAATTAAAAAGTCAACCAAAAGAAACCAACTACAGTTCCACTCTGAATAATAACACAGGATCCGGGAGATAGAGCACCATTGCTTATCTTAATTATCTTAACTGATACAAACAGAACAACAATTTTAGCACATGCATACTGTTGAATTTCCTAAGAATTCCTCCCGACTATCTTCTTCAACTCTTCATTTTCTTTGTTCAGATGATCGACACGTGACTGAAGAATGTTAATCATTGCTCGGGAACTCATCATCTCAAACCTCATAGCCTCCCTTTCAACAGAAAGCTTTTGCACCTCACTCTGCAAGTGTTTGATGAATTTTACACAGCTAGGAGGCACGGTTAACTCGATATTATCAGCATCAAAATCTGGCAGTTGAGCCTCTTTCGATTCAAGAGAATCCATCAGAGTAAACTCCGCCAGTGCAGACAGGAAATGTTTTTTTGGCGTAGCGCTGATATTTGTGTGGTTGGCGATGGCAGTTGCCGTTGGGGGTAACGTAGCAGCCGTAGTTATTGTCGATGAGCACGGATCCTGGCTGGTTCTGATTGAATCTCCAGAAACATTCAAATGGTTATTCAAGTTATATCGCTTCCTTTTGTATATTTGGGAGTAAGCCTTGTGATTATCTGCTTGGGGTGAAGGATACTCATCTCGCATAGGCTTAGAGTCCTCCTTTTCTGGTGATGGGAACTCAGCCATACTCTCCCTCTTGCAGACGGCAAGAAGATTTTGAGTCTCTATAGGAAGCTTGTTGACATCAAATGGAGCCTTGGTAACAGATTGAGTGTCCTGAAGGAATAAAACATAATGAAAACTTTAGCAGGCAAAGGATTGAAATAAGAAACAAACTTTGAGGCCAATGACTGATGCATAAAAGTATGGTTATCAAATCAGGATTCAAATCATGAATCAAATCACCCATTTTCTGAATCATGAATTGTAAGATACGTGAATAAAATTTACTCAAAGAAAAAATAGATTTTAGCATTTTGAATTCAAATAACTCATAACATAACTAATAAACAGAAATAGAAACTTCAAATTTCAAAATAAATTAACATTTAAGTCATGATAAATAAAAAAGATAAGCATTTTTTACTGAACCGCGACACACAACCTGGACCCATTTTTGTGTGCTACTACTCGCTCACCAATAAACAAAAACCCAGAGAAAACCCGTTTTTTCCTGAACCACGTCGTGTGCAACCCAACCTGTAGCAAAGCACACAGAATGGCCTCAAATTGTGATTTTGTGATGCCACCTATGATGCACACAATTCTGGTGCAAGTTCAGTTCAGCACCAGATCTGAATCGCCAACTTCATGAATTGTGAAAAATCGCAATCTGGCACACATTTCAGACGATTCTGACAACCATTAAAGAATCAATAACTCAACATCATCAAAATTAAAACCCTCAATCATTATCAGTGCATCATCTTCAATATAACATAAGCTAGAGATGCAGCCAATCTCATTGAAACAAAAAGACAAATTATAAATAATTTGGCAAATCCTACTGAAAAGAGATTTACCCTAGGGGAAGGGCACCAAGCAAAACCACAAGAAAGAAGAGCTCCAACAAATCAAACAAAGAAGAATAAGAAACCCAAGGAACAATGATGCCAAGTTGGCAACAAAGGAATTGAACAATAGAATTTGCAATGACAAAAGAGATATGTATTTTAGCCCCTGAAGCACTATCAGATTTTTTTTTACAATTAGGATGAAACGGCGAGATTTTGGGCTTTTGATGCAGAAGTGGACTTGCAATTTGTCGAATTCTACTACCTAAATTAACCTAATCTAACCAGATTTTTTATGCAAGTGGGCCTCATTTTGGTACATGGGCTTGTTAACGAAGGATTTTACAAGCTAACTCACACATTTGACAACCATTGTTATGCTATGTCTTGTCTTGCATGAGATTTAATAGAGGTAAGACTGTAGAGGCTAGAAATATACTAATTTATAGAAAGAGAGGGAAAAACATATTGTCCTGTAGACGGAATGGAATAGGGTGGAAAAGGGAAGTAAGGGAGAACAGAAGCAACCCAATAGTAATTTCACTTTCAAAACAGAGACTGACAACTCAATGAACATAACAGTACTTTAATAACGAACTACAAATTGATAACCAGCAAACGAGTGAGAGAGATTTCTTTATAAAATACAGCATACATGTTGCAATAAACAAGAATCCACCACTGAGAGCAAAAACCAAAACAAAAACATGAGGAAGGCTCTAGAAAAGAATGGAGTCCTTGTTCATTTTATTCGAGTAACCAAGCTATCGAGGATCAGTGATGTGGTTATGACTAGTGTTTAAACACATGGTGGGGTCACAATGGATTTCCTTATAACTATAGGATCATAACAAGGATCAAATTGAGTTTTATCTTTTAAATTTGGTTTTAGACATACTTATTGAGCATATACAGGATCTAGTGCCACAATGCTTGCTTTGTATAAATGATACAGTCCTAATGGGAGAGTCAAGAGAAGGAATAAATTGTAAACTAGACTTGTGCAAGAATCATTGAATTACATGGTTCCAGTTAAGAAGAAGTAAAAGAAAGCATATTGAATGCAAGTTCAGCAAGACACACCCTAGCAATTTACGTAAAAACTTGAGATCAGATATACCATCACCTTGACTTGCCAGATTAGGAGAAAGTTTTAAAATCAAAGGATTAAAACTGGATTGAAATGGAGAAATGCTAAGGGTGCTATTTGTTATCAAAGGAGCTCCTCAAGCTTGGTGGAAAGTTTTACCAGAAAGCCATGAGACAAGCGATACTACACAGTACTGACTAGTGAGCATTGGCGGTAAAGTGTGGATACGAGCAAGAGCCAAGTGTTAAGATGAGAACGTTGGGGTGAATACAAGAAAATATAAGATTAGAAATGAACGTATAAGAGATAAAGAAAAAATAGCACCTTGTGAGGAAATAGAGGATAGAATCATGCCTAAGATGGTTTTCACATTGTGAAAAAATAGGTGATTAATTTTTCATCAATCACCTTAGGGAGGCCCCAATAGTCATGGCATAGAACACCACCTTTTACTTTCCTACACAGAGACGGAAGAACTATAGCATCCGTAACTGCTAAAGTCATCAAAAGCTTCCTCAATGATAGACAACTTGATACCATGATCTTTAGGAAGAGCATCTCCCAATAATAAAAATAACATACAAGGCTTGAGGAAGAGATACTACTCTTATTCTTGTGGGACTTTCCACATATCTTTATATGAACCCATTGGTATATCATGTTTTCCTGTGCATGTTGGTCCTTCATCAACAAATTCCACCTCTAAGCTAGCATTATCCATTTCACTGGCACCTGAAATCTGGATCTCTGGCACAGAACAGGATATTCTCCCATGACGCATGAAGAAATGGTAGTAGTTAACAAGAAATCCCCATTCCACTCCAGCAGCTCCCGAAACTTCAACATGTAGAAATGGTGGATTATTGCTACCAATTTCATAACACGTGAAGAACTTCTCTCAAAGAGAGAGGAAAAAGAAAAGAAGCGTGAATCACGTCAAAACTCTTAAACAAGAACAGTATGACATCTCTAAAGTAAGGGGATTACACCAGCACCCATCCTTTTCCCAGGGGTGTCGAGGGAAAGCTGACAAGTATTTATGGGCTGTTATCTATATTTAAGGTACTTCAAAATATTTATTTTCAAAAAACCAACAACCTTACCATTTTAAAATAAATAAATAAAATTTAATGTAGAATCTATAATTATTATTTCCAAATTCTAGATCTTAATCCAAACAATGGAAATGGAATACACTTCAAATTCCAATTCCACATTTTAATTCTGTATGCAATCCGAACATTGAATCACAATTCCAAGTCAATTCTAATTCTGTTGGAATTAGAAATTCAATACTAAAAGAAAATTCCAATTCAGTGTGCCAAACGGAGCCTAATATAATTCAATTACCTGGTAGCATGGCATTTCTACCTTTATCCATGTAAAGAAAGTATTTAAAAAACAATTATAAGACCATGAGGTGTCTCCACACACTTTGAAAGTGGGGGTAGTTCATGTTCATGCTCAGGCATCGGCTTGGCCTTTCACCACAGAGTGAGCTTAGGAAAAAAGAAGAAATAATAAAGAAAAAGAAAAGGAAAGTAAAGTAAAGTGGAGGATAAGAGATCCAACTTTGGGGGGTGGGGCGTCAATGTAGTTTGGCAGACATTTTTAATGCACATCTACACCTGATACAAGATGGGAATAATACCTTGAAAGTTGGAGTGGATAGAAGAAAATACGAAGAGTTTGTTTGGAGGATAAAGAGTCATCCTTAACACAAAAGCAAAGGAAAATTAGTGCAGAAAGCTTCCCAATCCCTCGGAAAAGTTATCATTTACCAGTTTGTTTGGAATAGATTTGAGTAAACGTGTCTAAGCATTTGAGGCACTTTTATCAAAAGGAAGTCTTATCTTCCTTTGCATAAAAGCCGGGTGGTAGTGAATAACGTTAAAACAAATGGACTCTGGTATTGATTGAAGTCAATAACTGTCATCTAATTTTCACATTTACTATTATGTTTCACATATCATTGCATAGAGTAAATGTAAAGCTTCAACAACTTATTTCTAGGTTAATCCACAAAATTAACCATTAATGACAAATATTAAATTCACTCAAAAAACTTTAAGAGGACAAACCTGTTCGACATCTTTTCTCCATTGAATACATAAAACATGGCCATTTGTTTTGACAGATGGTTGTTGAGTAACAGAAACGGGTTTAGCAGACTCTGCTCCAGGAACTAAACCTAACTCATCATCCCACTCCTCTTCAACAAAAGGTGCATATCGTTGTCCATTTGGAGGTCCTATGTTATTCTTGTGAAATACTCTACACAAAACAAATGCATCCTTCTCCATCCAACAGAAAGTGCAGAAAAGATGATTAAACAATTGTCATGATATATAATAACAATATCCATATTGAAGCACATAGTAATCTTTTCTTTTGACATTTACAAAATGTTAAACTAAGTACAAACTTCTGCATCCAAGTTAGCAACACAACTTGGCTTTGATAATCAAATAAAATAACAAAGCACCTTATTTTATAAACATCACAACGAGAAGAGCCCTTGTTTGCTGCATGAAGCAGCAAAAAAGGATACAGTTTAGGCTCATCACACTCAATTTGTTAAAAACCTCACCTTTGAGGACTCATTCGCAGTCCTAGCTTTCTCCAGCTCTTCATCAACAAGTCTATATTCATGCATGACCCAATTGGTCCTCTTCCCATCCGGAGCCCGACCGCTATGAAACACCAAAGTTTTCTTCAATCCCACGGTCCTTTGTTCATGCTTAACTGGACGGTCATTCCCGGTGGCTTTCCAGTACCCTTTGTTTGTAGCTCTGTTCATTCTGCCACCATTCCCATATTTCTTGTCCAATGCACTGAAAAAATACCATTCTTGGTCCCTTGTCTTCAACCTTGACTTATCTAAACAACCATTGAAGCAAAAAAGTTAACATAAAAATAAAAATGAAAAACCTAAATAACAAGAAACTATCACAGACTACAAAATCATGAAACCCACTTCAGGAAAATAAAAACCCATTTCCATAAAAGCGCCAATAAGTTACAAAAAACCAAAGAAAACCCAGAGACAAAAACATAAAAAAATTCAATTTTTGACAAAGAAAACATCAAAAAAGGTTGTAAATTTGTAACCTGCAAGGTCCCAAGGCTCGCTGCGGTAAACATCGACCTCACATATTGCATCAAATCGGAAGCTTTTTCCACCAACCTTGCGTTTAAGATAATAAATAACAAGTTCTTCATCAGTAGGGTGAAACCTGAACCCAGGAGCAAGAGAAGTATGAGAAAGTGGTGATGCAGAAGCAGCACATGCAACTAAGACTGGTGTTGACGGCGGCGGTGGTGGTGCCACTGAGAGTGGCAGTGGTGGGGTTTCGCTGCCCATGGTGGTGGCGGAGAAGGGAAAAGGGAGTGGTGATAGATTAGGGCTTGAGTGGTGAAGTTTCCTAAGCAAATCGGAAAAGATGGGTCATTGATTGAGTCTCAAGTAACAAAAAAGGGATACCTTCAATGACAAGAAATTCTACTCCAACTCTTTTTTTTTTCTCTTTCTTTTCAATTTCAATTTTCTTTATAGATTTTGTGGAAGTGGTTGCTTTGTGTACTTGTTTTCCATCTCGGAAAAAAACAACAACTTTCAATTGATGCTAAGAAAAAGTTTCCTTAAAGTCTAACTTTTATTTTGTTTTAATATTTTCTTCATTGTTAATGTTTGAATTTGTTTAATTCGAGCTCTAAATTCATATTATGTGATTTGGCCACCTTTTGTATGGATTGGCCAAGTTGGTCCAATTATGTTGATTGGATTAGGGATAATTAGTCTAAGGTTTATCTCCTCATCTTTTTATGTATAATCTAATTCTAATGGTTTAATGTGTATCTTTAAATTAAGAACTCTAATGTGAAGTGTCCTTAGATTTCAACTTACTTAAATTTAATAGTCCTTACACACTGAAGAGTGATTGGTCACACTAAAAGGACACCATATATGTTGTCCCAAAAAATGTGTCATTTTGTTCGATTAGTTAAAAAATATATATTTAAGTTAAAAATTTAATAATTAGATATTTTTCTGACTAATCATTATAAATAATATATATTTTTGAGATAGAAGATGTACTTCTTAATAAAAGTCCTCCTACAATACAAATTTTACATGAGAGATAGGGATTAAAAAATCCTAATATTGTTACTTCAAGGAGTGCTTATATAAGTATCACTTTTCTTTCAATTATGTTATTGGGAATAACTAATCAAAGCTCATGTTTGTTTGGAAGTTATCCACTTTTCTTAGTAAAATTTTGTATATAATAATTAAGATAGAATTGTGTAAATTTATTATAGAAATTTAAAAAAAATGATGAATGTAATGTTGGACAAAAAGTACCTTATCATTCCCATTTAATTTTTACTTAAGAAAATATATTTAACTATCTAATAATATATTTGATTTTGCTACTACTCATAGGAAGAGGTTGAGATTAAATTTATCATCCATCCAAGAAAAATGGGCGTCATGATAATCTAGAAGAATATCAAATATAATTAAGATAATAAAACTCAAAAGAGATTAATGTAGTTTTCCATGTCTCGAAATTACTATTTTATTTGTTCTATTTAATATTTTTTTAAGATATTTTGAAAATATATTTTTCTTCCATTTGTATTACAATGTTACCATTTTTTTTAAATAAATCAACATTTTTAATAATTAGACATAAAAATAATTATAAACCTAACATAAATTCAAAATACAAACCAAACATTCTTTTTTATTTTTGTACCTCCATCATAACAACTATGTAAACAAATAATCAATTTTTTAAGAATCTTTCCCCGAATAAGTGTAAGATTAATATCGGATTATGGTTAGACAACTTAGTAGAAATTTCTCCTAATAATGTATTTTTGTATAAAGACTAATTTAGGAACAAAAACATGAATACCTTCATACTTAAATACCCTTTAAAATAGAAAACTTCATGTGTAGGCGACTCAAGTGTCTTTGCTTTGGAACAACCTACATTGTTAAGTCCTTTGCTTTTTTCAAGCACACACCAATCCCTTTCTTTAGTTTTTTGCTAGAGGTTCTTTTATTTTATTGCATTATTACCATAAATGAATAGACAAATGATACATATATGGATACAATAAGGGCTTTTATGAAAATCACATGATTGATGTTCTTTCTTTTTTTACCAATTTCCTGCTATTTAATTCAGGAGATCTTTTTCCTTTTCTATTGGGAGGTATTTGGGACCATTTTGAGATATTAACATTATATTAATTTCAATTGTATTAACTTAATCTAAGAATTAAATTTATATTTAGTACAAGCCTTCTCTAAGGTGCAATTTGCATATTAGAGTGTGATGTGCATGAATATAAACCAAATTCTAGTGTTTAGTAATTAATTGAGTAATGATTTCATTATCAAAATTGATGCAAGTTAAGCTAAATGTATATTAGAGGAATTTAATTTTCTATTTGATACTCCTCATCTTTATTATTTTTTTAACCATTCCCTTTTTGTACTAGATAGGAGTTGTTTCCTTTTTTGTTTGAAGAATGGTACTAAAAAGCATAATATTATTAGGGATGACAACGGGTCGGACGAACACGGGTAGTGCATACCCATGCTCATACCCACACTATTTGCGGGTACCCGTGCGAGTAGCGGGTATATGTGGGTACATAACGGTTATTCAATTTTAATAATATTTTTATATATTTTACAATAATTAATATATAAAAATAATTATTACTTAAATAATATGATATGTATATGCTAATTTTATGATTATAGTCTCATCACTATATTTTATTATGAAGTAATAATAAAATAGACAAATATATTGTTAAATTAGTAATAATTAATTATAAAATATTTAATTAAAATATGTATGTAGATACTCGCGGGCGGATATCATAATACCCGTTCTCACCCATTAGCTATTTTTATGGGTAACCATTTCAGATATTTTGATGGTACCTACAGGTCCAATTATTTTTGTCATCCCTAAATATTATGTACTAAGATGTTAATAAAAATAAGTAAATGAGACTGAGCCTTTCAAGATTCTAATAAGGCCTAAATAAGTATAATATGAACTCTCTAAGTGTCAAGTTGTCATAATGGGCTCCATTGTGGGCTGCTCACAAAGTGAGGTGGGCGGGTCGGTTCAATTTAATTGGTGAGCTAAATTTTGATGATCGAGATCGGAAAAAAACTTATATGAAGACGTATACAACATGTCATATTTAGAGACAATACATTAATGTTTTTTTGATATTATTATTTATGATTAAATATTGATTATAATTTAATTTTTAATGTATTATCAATATTTTATTAATTGTCTCCACATATATACATATTTACATAACTCTTTCTCTTGAAAATGTGATAGGTTGATGCTTAAACAAGTTCACCCACTTAAATTTGAAATAAAAAGTAAGACAAACATAATAATGCAAAAAACAAATAGAAAAATATATATGTACCGACAATGTAAATATTTATATATAGTCAATGTACATTCATCATTCACTTATATTATTTTTATTTAAAAGTCAATAATAATTAAATTATAAATAATATAGTAAAAGTGTAAAAGAATAAACGACTTTGGTGTTCACCAAAAGAATCGAGGAGGAAGATAAAAGAGACGTTGTGATAGTAAATATCAAACTATAGTTCATCCACCACAACCACAAATATGTGTTGATTGTTGTGTGGCAATTCAATCTAGTTGGCTGAATTTTTGGTTAATTAATTGAAGTTAAGCTTTTAGACTTGATATTTGTGAATAGCCTTAGCTCAAACTCATTCTACATTTATTTTTACATACCAAATCAATCAAATAAACACTCTTACATTTATCTTTTTTTTTTCTCCTTTAGATGTTTAGTTTCCGATTTTTTATTATTTTATTTACAACTTTCTTTATGATTAAATCACAACAACAAAAATTTTAAAATTTAATCCGAATTATATATATTTTCCTATATTTTTTAACTATTAGATAAGGTGACCTAAGCACGAAAAAGGTAAAGATTATACAATTACAACTTTACTTACCCTTATATTTTTTGGAAGAGTTTTTGACTTAGCATTTTAGTTTCACATTGGGAAGTTATAATAGTACGTTTTTATTATTTAACATGTGTATGTTGATTGAAATATTAAAGTAATAATGTACTTTTAAAATTATTTACTGTTTTGATGCATTTTTTGGGAATAGTTGATGGAGTGGTGAGTTCAACTGAACTTGCCAATAACATTGTCTAATTTATTTTTTGTTTCTTCCAAAAAGCTAAGACTCATTAATGACATTGTTACACTGGCGAATAACATATATTTTTGTATATACTTGTCGATCATGGTCAGAGTTCAAATATAATCTTTAATTATTTATGATAACTAAATTGAAAAGTCATTGGCGTGGTCGAGTTTCAAAATTAAAAAAAAGTATATACTGAACAAAATTAGTAAGAAAAAAACGTTTCCCCCTTTTCAAACAAATGTATAAAATAATAATGATTAATGTATTCTAGATTGAATTTTAATTTTATGTGTGGTGCCCACAAAGAAACTTGGTATCCATTGGGATTATTCTCCATGTTGCATTTGGGTTTCAATTCCCTTATTTGTAGAACAAAATTTTGAAATCATACACATTTATTTTTGTCTTTCATCTAGTTTTTATCCCAAATATATAATATATTGGTTTATATACACATTTATATTGGAGTCTTAAATATTTATATCAATAATCTAGTTTTTAAAAAGATCATCTAGTTCTTAACGAGACATCTTTCACTCCAATCTTAAAAAGATGATAACTATCCACTCTTTAAGATTTTCAAAGGCAAAAAGTTAACTTTTTTATCTTTACAATCTATCTTTGGAAAAAAAGATTACATCTTAAAAATTAGATAGTTAGAGGTAATAAAATTATGCATAATCTATAATCTATCCAAATTCAGGAAAATTAAATTTATCCATTAGTACTAATCAATTAAATTTATCCAATAAATATCAATAGATATATCAATTAAAATGGATTTATGGATTTATTAGAATTCATCCACTTATTTTGAATATGAATATATATATGATATCTTACTATATAATTTAAATAAATCAGTGGATTACTTTTCATCCATGTTTTTTTGCTCCTTAAAATTTATTAATTGAGATATTCAAAGCTATTTAAAGTCCTTAATACCATAACCAAAACATAAGCTTAGTCTCAATGGCTGCAAATTTTTCAGTAGAACTTGTTACATGTGCAATTGTGTTGCTAACACTTTTTGTCACAATAGTAACTAGTCATGATATATTCCTTGATTGGCACGTTTCATTAGACTTCAATATTAAACCAGTTAATGCTGATCAACCAGTAAGATAATTTACCATTTTATCTCTTCAATATTTCAATTTTATTTGTTTGTGTCATGCATACTTCAGCGCAGTTTAATGTTAATTTTGATATGTTTTGCAGGTTATAACAATCAATGGCATGTTCCCTGGACCTCTTATAAATGCAACAACAAATGATAATGTTCATGTCAATGTTTACAATGATTTGGATGAACCCTTGCTATTTACATGGTATATTTTCTTTCACCTTTCTTAATAATTTAACCCTTTCTCTAGGACCTTTGTTAATGTCAAGTTCTAATTTTTCCTTTCTTACTAAGCTCCAATTCAACCCTTGTAACTATATGCTGACTTATGAAAAAAGCCTATAAAAAAAGCTTATAATTTCCATATTAGCTCTTTTTAGTTTATTTTAAAATGGCTTACCAGATAAATGCTTAATCAAGCTGTTTATCAAAATTTAAGTCAATGATGCTGGCCTAGTGATTATGCTATTTGAAGAGGCAGAAGAAAGGGAATGGTAATAGGAACTTGTAAGATTAGTATAGTTTAATGATTATGGTGTAGCATTAGTTATAAGTGTTACATGTTGGGCTAATCATCTCAATAACAATAAGAATGTGGTTATGGACTAAATATGCAGAATTCTGGTTCTGATGTAGGAATGGCATACAGCAAAGGCTAAATTCATGGCAAGATGGAGTGTCTGGGACAAACTGCCCTATCCAACCTGGCAGGAACTGGACTTATGTTTTCCAAACTAAAGACCAGATTGGCACATTCTTCTACTTCCCTTCCATCAATTTCCTTAAAGCCGGTGGAGGGTTTGGTCCGATTCGAGTCAATAACCGCCCTGTGATAAGTGTTCCTTTTCCGAAACCTGAAGCAGAGTTTGATCTTTTAATTGGTGACTGGTATCAAAGTAGCTACAAAGTATGTAATTGACTACTTTCTTGTCATTATAAATACTTGTATAAACCAAATGTATCATGATTCATGAAATTGTTAACTATGGTAAATTTATGCTATACCTGGTATCTATTGATTGATGAAGTAATTGACCTAATGCACTAAGCTTGGAAGCGTTCGATTATGCAAATACCATTGATTCTGTTTTTATCGATATTGATAATACTGCTTGATGAGTATCCTAGAATGCTGTTCCATTCTCTGATTTATTCTTAGATTTGCTAATCATGACTATCTCTTATATGATTTGAAATAGAATGTTAGGTCCATTTTGGATGCACCAGATGTTGTTTCCCCCCAATGGATGCTTATAAATGGAAAAGGACCATATATGAACCCTTTGTCCAAAACATATGAGACTATCAGTGTTACACAAGGTAAGAAGTGAACAAGAGAAGTGCTAGTGACCTTATTTTATGACCATGTCAGTGTATAAACATAACTAAATCCTTTATGATAATGTGTCACAGGTAAAACATATTTGCTTAGGATATCAAACGTCGGGACAGCTCGGAGCTTCAATTTCAGGATTCATAATCATGAAATGGTTTTAGTTGAAACTGAAGGATCTTATGTTAATCAGATAGAATTGGAGTCTCTTGATGTTCATGTTGGACAATCCTACTCGGTTCTTGTCACAGCAAACCAAAATGCTGCTGATTACTACATAGTGGCCTCTCCTAAAATGAGTAATGCCACAAATAACAAGAGTTTTGTTGGCATTGCTGTGCTTCATTATGATAATTCTACAACCCCTGCTACTGGATCTCTCCCATGTGGTCCAGATCCATTTGATCTTCAATTTTCAATCAACCAAGCAAAATCCATTAGGTAATTACATGTCACAAAATGATGCTCTTAATGCTCAAAAAGTGCCTCTCCAATTTTCTGCTTTTGTTTGTTTCTACAATATTAACATTAGTTAACATAGTACAATGTTGACAATAGCAATAGCTCTATAAAGTTTTTAAGCATTTGTGAAAACTTATATCTTATTTTGAGGGTTTATTTTGATTGAAGGTGGAACTTGACCACTGGAGCTGCAAGGCCTAATCCTCAAGGAACTTTCAATGTTGCAACTGTGACAATATCTCAAACTTTCATTCTACAGGCATCGATGGCCGTGATCGACCGTCTACCTCGCTACACAGTAAACAATGTCTCTTACTTGACACCAGATTCACCACTTAAGCTAGCTGACTACTATGCCAATGGATCTGGAGCATATGAGCTTGACGCTTATTCTAAGAACTCTTCGAATGTTAACGCGGTGCATGGAGTTTTTGTTGCAAGTGCATTACATAAAGGGTGGATGGAGATTGTGTTTAAGAACAATTTAGACACCATTGATACTTGGCATTTGGATGGATATAGCTTCTTTGTTGTTGGGTAAGTGCAACCTAGGAATCTACCCATGAAGTTCAATATATGCTAAGCTTAACTTAAAATACTGTTCATGGTTATACTCTATACATGTAAACATAGGAGTTATTGCAAATATACACATGTTTACATTATAAAAGACATAGTAAATATGTTGTTGAGTTCTGCAATAAATAAACTATAGGATTAACTATAGTACTTGTAAATTATCAAATTCAACATATTTTGTGCATGTGAAATTTTCTAGTTGACAAATAACAAACTAGTGTTACTAATGTTTGTTTTTAGATTGGGGGGAGGAGAATGGAGACCAGAATTAAGGTTCACATATAACCTTCATGATCCTGTAGCTCGGTCCACTGTGCAAGTGTACCCTGGAGGGTGGAGTGCAGTGTATGTGTTCCCTGACAACCCTGGAATTTGGAACTTGAGATCACAGAACTTGAAAAACTGGTATTTAGGTGAAGAGCTCTATGTAAGGGTCTTTGATCCTGATCCTAACCCTGCCAAAGAGAAGCCACCACCACAAAATATCCTTTTATGTGGTAAACTTTCTTCTATTTCTTTCTCTATTTTTTCACATCAAAGTTTCTTGAATAATGATTAAAACATGGATTATGGTATTGGTGCTTTACAATGTTTACAGGCAAGTATCAACCTTCAACTCCAACCCCTTCTCCCTCATTGTCCTTACCATTATCCAATGCATACACTCTACATAAAACAAGGTATTAACTTATTTTCAGTTGTGAAATCATTTGTGATAATATGATTATGAACTAATATGGCTTCTTTTCTTTGTTATATTAATAACAGGTTTCTTATTGCTATGATCACCACTGCCATATGTTTCCTCTATATTGGTCTTCATTGAGAGTGTGCACTCTTTGCTAAGGAGATTGGAAATATACAGACAAGGACAAATATACAATTTAAGTTGTTACATCAACAATGAAACCTATGCACCATACCCTTTTATTCTTATGTTTTGAACATGTCAGGAATGTTATTCATTACTTTTAACAAGTTTCTAGTTAAAAATTCAATGTACACAAGTTATGATTTGTACACTTGATGATTGTTGCTTAATCTACACAAGGGTGGTGAATGATGCACATATATTTTAAGGTCAACAACAACATGCAAGGTCTAACATTTTCATAACTAAATGTTTCATGTGGTCCCTTTTCATTTCCATGTAACACTTTCATTTACATAATTAAATCATGATGTTTCCATTTCCTTTGATTGCTTAATTAGTTAATTCTTTTTCTGAGCGGCCTCTCACTATTTTTTTATTAGAAATATATATCATTTACCTTATCGATAAGAAATTAATTTATTTTGAGTGTATGATGGCTCCTTCTAAAAATTGAACTTTTGATTTTTTTTTAGTCAAAATGAGATCCTGTGCCACTAGACAAGGTATTGGAACTATGTATCAAACAATACTTTCAATAAATGAAATCACAATTACACATTGGCTATCTTTTTTATTAAAGTTTGATCATTCTCTCCTTAAAGCTTTCAAGATCACTGAAGGCTATTTGATTATACATAAAATGAACCTGAATGTGAGATCCTAACATGCCAGCCACATCCAAAAACATAATTTTATATTATTGATGATAACATTAAAAAGGGTGGTATAGTACACGAGACTCTTAGTTAGTGGGGTCTGAGGAAAGTAGATGTACAAAACTTTACTCCTACAAGTGAAGAGTTTGTTTCCAAGATTTGAACATGTAATAGTAACACAATATGCAAAATATTTTGATGAACAACTGCTGAAAAATCTCACCAAGCTACTTACATAATAACCACTAAGGTAGTGTGAGTTCTTTTTTATTTTATGGAAAAGGCAGAGTGAGTTCTATTTTATACATTTGGAAAGAGTTAAAAAAGTGAAACATTTTCATTGGTGAAATTACATAGAACACAAACATTAATTTTGTAACTTGGACATTAGAGAGTGAAGCATTTAACTTGTAAATGATATTAAGATGCGTATCCCTTTAACCCATTCAATATGTTTGTCTTATATAAATACAAATAACACTTCTCATTTAAAAAGTTAGCTATATAATTATTAAACAAAATTTATGTTGATTAAGAAATGTAGACACTAAGCAATAGCAAAAACTTACACGTAAACTTTGAAGTAACAGATAAAAGAGGTAAAGGTAAAGTGTTGGTTAGAAGCAAAGTATATCAAAGATTGATGTATTACTTGTGTATACTCTATGTATAGCTTACACTTTGCCGGTATAAATAATTGAGTATGCATACTCTTTTATATAGTATTAATAAAGACAAAGTGTGCTTTAGCATAAAGGTTTTATCTACAACTTAATAAACCATGATATTTTTACAATCAACTTCATTATTTCTCTTCTTTTATATTATTCCAAGTGGAGAAACCTATTACAGATCATTCATTCTTGGAAAATTCAATGGTTTAAATTGGTAAGTACATCTAAACCATTGGATTTTCCAATATTGGATGGCTAAGATGTATAATATGTTTTTTCAATATTGGATTTTCCGATAGTAAGTGGATTTCTCCCCTATTTAGAAAGGAACAAAAGGCCAATAGTAACTTAGCTTTGTAACAAAAGCCTCAATAATATGATTGTAGTGGCAGCCACAAATACATCCTACTTTAATTGTATTGTCACATATAATCACAATAATTAGACTGTATTAAACTGCAATATAACAACATCGAATTAAAAAATAATTTTTAAATGCACAATCATGATTGTAACCGCAATTTTAAACACATATCTTCATCTACCACTTTAATCAATCATACATTTAGGCATCTATTAAATCTGGTGCATAAAATTTAAACTCAAATCAATATTCTAAGTAACTTAGCTTTGTAACTTTTTAAATCTATTTAAAGAAGATTTCATTTTTTATTTAATTTTTTTTTGATCCAGCTTGACTTTGTCATGCCTAATTATCAACATAATAAATTTAGGTTTAACTAATAGAACAAAAAATTGATGCAACTCCAAAAATGTCATTTTTTCCAACAAAGCAAATTCAGAAGTGGTCTCAAATTACAATAGATTCATGTTTAGGTACTGAACAACTAAATTAGCAACCAACTCAACTTAGTAAACTTAAGCTACACCACCCTTTGTTCCCATGCCTTTTTTTAATCATATAAAATACAATGACCCTACTAATAATAGGTTGAGTGTAAATCTATCAAGTACTCAGTTTTCTTCAACATCTCTCTCTAATTGTTGGGTTAGTTAAATTGCTTAATTCAATAAAATTGCAATGTTAACTTGGTGATATTTTTTACAAAAAAAAAAAAGTTTATATTAATTAACAGAAGATATATACCCCTGTATATAATGCAACTAATTAATTTGATATTTATTAGTTGTACTTACTTGTACATTTAAGCTAAGGTTGAGAATCCAATGAAGAAATGTAAGGCTTGTAGTGGATGGTTTCATTTGTTGCTTAGGTCAGGTGTAATAAGTATGCAATTAACTAGCACAAAGAAAAGAACAAAAAATAGCTTGACATTAATCATTTTTTTAATGTAAAATATTTCTAAAGTAGAGAAAAGACAGTATGAGTATTCATGTGAGAATAGCAGTTACTTACTGGTTTTCCAAAATTTATTCTTTTTCCATGATCAATATAAAGTCACACACTAAGAAACAAACAATGACTTTTTGGCACATTAGAAACACCCTTTATGCTCTCCTCCTCTATAGTCATAACCTCATAAAACATTATATTCTGTTGCACTGAAAAAGAAGTAAAAAGTCAATGAAAAATAGGAAGAAAAAGATACCCAACATGCACTATCCATGACTTGTATAGATCTTTTCAGATAACAAATTAAATATAAAGCTGAATTTCACCCATAATCAGCAGGTGCTGGATGAACTTGATAAATAATTTTAAAAATGAATAATGTATAGAAAAGAATCAGACAACAAAACCCTTTTAGGTGTACAATGCCATCAAAACTTTCACAGTTCTTCTGATAAATACAGTTCACTTTCACTTTGATCACAACTTTTAGGTGTACAATGCCATCAAAACCCTTTTAATATTGACAATCCACCAAAGCTGAGGGTGGAGAAGGCAATATTAGATTGTTGCTGTTGCTGTTGTTGTTGTTGTTGTTGCTTGGATGCAAAGGGAAACTTGGGTTCTCTATGATCATCTTCTGGTTCTGGTGCAGGAAGGTTAAGATCCAAATCCAAAGACAAAAAGTTTCTTTTCTTTCTAGGTTGTAGATCTTCTTCAGGTTCCAAAGCTATTGGTGCCAAAGAGAGTGTAGTGTTAGTCCCAACCGGTGCGCGATGCCGTCTCATATGGCCACCCAATGCCTGTCCTGATGTGAATTCAGCACCACAAATGGAGCACTCATGAACCTTGGATTTGTTATTGCTGTAAAAATTCCCTCTGCTATTCAGTTTAAGAGAATTTGGTCTATTATTATTGGTCTTGAATTGAAATTCTTCCTCTTCTGATGACAAAAAAAGTTGTTTTTTCTCTTGAGTCCCATTAATGGCCATTGTAGCAGCCATGGCCTTTGGCTTTTTGTGACTAACCCTATGGCCTCCAAGTGCTTGAAATGAAGGAAAAGTTCTACTACATGTCTTGCATTCATATACATAACACCCTCCTCTTCCTGACCCTATACCACCTGCTTCTGACAATTTTCTACTGCTGTACTTACTATAGCTCTTACCTCCGGTCAAGTCTTCACCACCACCGGCCGCGGCGTGTTTCGGAGATTCCCTTGATTGTCCTTGTGCTAGAAGGATCAGACAATTTGCCATGTCCTCTTCTTCATCATTAATGTTGTCTTGTAACCCTGAATAAGAAGTGGTGGGAATGGTATTGTTATTGTTATTGTTTTCATATTTGTTGTTGTTGTTGTTGTCATGAACATTGTTGTAATCTTCTTTTTCTCTAGTGGAAGAAATAGCAGTGATGGAGAAGGGGATAGGGGATTGTGCCTTTACCCTTTTGGTTCTTTTCCCTTTAACAATGTTGCTTTGCTCTTTGGACCCACCCGAAGATACTTCCTCTGGTGCTTCCATGTTGGTGTTCTTACACAACCAAAGACAACCTTAAAAGAAAGATAGAAATAGAGAGAGAGAGTTTAGGAGAGTGTTGGTTAATATATATATATATATATAGTTATATAGAATATAGTTAGGGTTAGGTATTGAAGGAAGGAATGATATTTATTAATATATATAATAAGGTTAAGGGGGGAGTCAAAAGCCACCAAATACAACAGTAACTGTGAATAAGCCTTTGAATGCAAGTTTTGGAAGTGTTTAATAATAGGGTACCCAAGATTGGAATATTAGGAAATGAAAGAGAGAAAATATAGAGAAAAAATAATGGTATTTAACAGAAAGTGACCAAATATGGTGAAGGGTTAACAGATAGGAAGATAGAGTAGTGGTTTATGTTCATTTCACTCTCTTTCTCACACTTTGCCAACGCACTTCAACAATTGAAAAACTTAACCCAACCAAAACTTAGGTGCCATTATATTATCATGCTTTTTATTAGTATTATACGTTATGTTTTTCATTGGACTTATACTCACACAGAGTAATATATTCCTATATTTATATATATACCTTGCATGTGGTTTCTCTAACCTCTCAACTCTTTTTTTCACTAACTTGTATTTTGCACCATTTTGGGTCAATTGTAAATCATGGATCCATAGAAAAGGTTTAGTATGTTCTATATAATACCCCATATTGAGTGGAAAATAATGTTTTGTGTAAAGTTTTTTATTTTTGCCTCTATAAAGAAATTGGTGAGTTTATTTTAATTTTAATCCTTGTTACTTGCCACTATGCTTGTAGATGTTTTTGTTTTGGTGTAGATATTTTCAATCTAGTCCATATATTGTGCTATTATTTTGGATTTAATCCTTATAATATACGAGTATTGGATTTGGTACCAATAATATTTTATATTATTTTTTTCGTACTTTTATAATATGATATTTTTATTTCGCCTTTATTTATAAGAGTCTTTTTTAAAGTTTTATCTACAAAAAAACAAATTTATTACGAAAATAACTCTGTTTATTCAAACAATTTAAGTGAAAGGAGAAAATAATTTAGTCTTACTAATTAATGACAGTTTTGATAAATTACATACAATTAATAATGAATTAAGTTTAAAGATGTTTTCACCTTTCTTAATCCACATAAAACTACAAAAAACAATCTTACAAAAATGATTGAAGAAAGACGTTTATATAGTTATCACTAGCCTTGTTGAACTACAGCAGAACAAAAAATGGCAAAAAAACATTTACACCAATTTTATCTCTGTATCGTTCCAATTTTATCAGACGTACCTGAAGGGACAATCATCAATGCACACCTTTGTTATATAAACTATGTTATTATTAACTATTTGGACGATGTGGGCCTTTCTAGTAGTATCTCTACGATTATGTAATTTGTTTCGTTTAGCTTAACTTGTCAACCAAGACGAACCAAGACGCCCCTGAGTGAAAATGGATAATGTTTTACATTAAATAAAAACTTGTTATACACCTTGAACATATACTACTTATGTGCATAATCTTTCTTGTCATGTTGAGTTTTGCATTAAATTAAAACTTGTTTTCATATTTTATTCGTTTGCAAATTGAGTTTTGAAGAGAGAAAAAAAAAACATGAGAGCCACAAAATACATATGTGAAATGAGTTAGAAGGCTTCTCTTTCCATTCATTTCCCTCCAAAATCATCTCGCAAACAAACTCTAAAAGCCTAAAAGCACGTGATAATAATAAATGAACAGCAAGAACTCTTGATATAAGGATAGTGGTACTTGATTACAGAAGAAGCACATGATAATAATAAATGAACAGCACCAGTTTGAGTTAAACCAAATAGTATTTTCACTTTACAAAATGTCACTAGTTAATTCTACCTCTATTCCCACCAACTTCTTGGACAAGATGAGATAAGAATTTGAGTACTTAATCCTAAAAATTAGAAATGAAGCCTAATGTTGTCTCTCCTTATGATGAAATGAGGAACTATCCCCATACCCAGTTATATACCATAAGAATTTAGTTGAGCTAAATTGATGCCTTGAGTTCTTATGTTGGTTTCACTCAAGATCAAAGGTCCTACCATTGAGTCCAAGGTTTGCATCCTCTTCTTCATTCCACCAGGAGATGATCCTTCTAATGTCAAGCCGCCGAGATTCTCAAGTGATGTTAGGCACCTTTCATTCGAACGTCCAGCCCATTGCGGCTGAAGGATTGGTGGATATTCTGAAACATGCATTCCGGCTACATCAGTAGATGGTAAGGAGCAGAAGCCAACGGGATCCACTAAGGAACTTCTTGACGCTCTACATCCTAGCCCTTGAAGCTTTTGGCTGTCTGTGTCTATAAATGTATCGCCGATAAACTGATCTGCCAACATCCTACACGCTCTCTCAAGCATGGCCATATATCTCCGCTCTGCATCCTGACGAATCTGCACGTGCTTCTCTGCCTGTAATACCATAATTCTAAAAAATATTAAGTCTCGGGATATTTTTTAAAAACAAACATGATTTATAATAAAATAAAGTATAACATTTGTTGATGACATCTTTCTAAAAAGTATAGTGAATTATCATGCTGCTATAGGCACCTTGTCTGTGTTCAGTAGTCAATACCAATCAATATGGTCTAAAACTAATATAACCAAAATAATAATACACGACGAAGCACCAAGAAAAGGAAACTTACCTCTACTAGTAAATGCAGTTTACTTTGCATTTCCATCTGTGCTCTTAATGCCTCCTTGACTTCGTGACCCCTAGACATGACATTGCGGCTCTCAAATTGGTAAATCAAGAATCACAGACATCGAGGCAGGAACATATTTAACAAGAAAGTGTGAAATTCTTACTCATTTGCATCAGAAGCTGTTAACTTTGGAGATGAGTTACCAGTACCAGGGCTTTCTAGAGGATAGGAACCTGATATTTCATCCATATTTTTTGAACGAGTTAAAGATTAGACTATAACCCAAAAATCATATTATAAACAGTTACTCATCAATGTCTACAGAAACACTTGATACTGCATGATTTGGGTTTTGATTCATAGAGATAAAGGTTCCAGAGTCAAACATTCTCTGAGCAAGGGAACAGAGATAAACTAGTAACTGATGTACTAAAAAGGACACCTATCCATAATTGTAAATCTTCATATTAAAAAATTCAGATAGGTGACACATGATTCGAAAGTACAGAAAGGAAAACTAACCATCTTTAGATCCCTCCTCAGAATCTTTTCCTGGTTGCTTACCCAGCCTGTACTTCTGCAATGCAGCAAAGAACAGTACAAAACATTATTCTCATAAAATTTAACTTTCAACACAGATTATACAATTGAGTGTTACAAAAACATGAAAATGAACCTGAAGATGACTCTTCAAATGATAGAGAGTCAAACCCTTGACATTCATGGTTCGCATGATTGCTTTCGGTGTGGCTTCTGCAAATAATATTTTTAATAAGTTGCTAGACAATTAAAAGAAGGATAATAACACTCTCTTCTCATCAAATAACACATAAAAGAGGACAATGCAAAAAGATCACATCCATACAATGAAGCCCTCCACCATTCTATGATTGGCCATCAAAGAAGGCCATATGACAATATTGATAAGGTTTGCTTTCAATTAGTTTGTTAAAACCCATGGCAAATTTATCTTTACACACACTATGATAGTTACAACCCCTAGCTTATGTTTTCCAAGGTATCAGGGTAAACCCAGTTCTTTCCACAAACAGCAAATAGATTGTTTCAAATTTTGATGCTGCATCACTGTATGTAAACAAGTTAGTAATAGTTTCTGAACTCGTAAATCCCACATGTAAGTGCCAATTCTGTGTGACTAATGTGCGTGTAGCAGACAACTTGTGCTATTTCTGTTTCGGTCTTGCCATGTTAAATACCAATCATAATTATAAGAAAGCCTACACCTTCGTTGAAAGTTCTTTCATTTTCAGTAGCCACCTAATTTGCCCATATTCCATGCTAGTCTTGTAAGCTTAGCATGCAGTTTCAAAGCATCATGCCATGGCAGAAAACAGATAAAGTTGTCCGCCAAAACAACTTTGCATTGTCTCCTTTTCCTTTCTCATCATTTCTGCCTTCTAGTCAAAATTAAATGTGGCGAAGCTCAAATTTAAGCAAATATCATTACTTAACCTAACTCTGGAAGGTTAAGGAATAAACAAGGCACCTTTAACCCTAACTTTGTAAGCAAAAAGGCAAATTAGAAGGGAAATTCTAACCAAGGGAAATGCTAACCAAGTGTACTAGTTAAGGAATCTAAGAGGCAAATTTTCATTGACAAATGATGTATTTAATACACATTGACAAGTAATGTACTTTGCTTTCATTGAAACCTTGCCATTCCTTATTCCTTCACTAGTTCACTAGTTAGCAAGACCCATAAAAAAGTAGGGTATCTATCTCTAAGACTATTCAAAGACAACATCCACATTTCTCAAGCTAAAGCTCAACTTCAGAATCTTCAAAGTTTACACTCAATCGCTATGATACAATTTTAGACTCCTAGAAAGTACCGCCCTAGTGATGTGACGAAAGGGGAGTGGGTAAACAAATTTTGAAGGGTCCCACTAGCATATGGGGATAGTCTTAAGAAAGGTCTTGAAAACAAATAATTCAATTTTAAGATTCCAGATTAAGACTATCAACCACATTACATTTAAGACTATAATTTTAAACTAAGACTAGAGATAAAGATACCATAACACCGATAGCTAATAATTGCAAGGCAAATTGATCATCATCAACTACTAAGGGCAACCCATTGCATGAGCCTCTGCCTAGTGGGGTCTAGGGGAGTCGATCGTCATCAACTACTCATGACATAAAATTGTTTGCTCCCGAAAATCTGGATAATTTGCTCCCAACAACAACTACAAATGTTGTTGGAGACTTGGAGTCCCAACAGCCACTAATCCCTAGCTAGCTAAAGGGTTAACTAATGCCTTAAAGGTTTCTAAAGTCTATACACATAAAATATTTAAATACATCATTGTGAGATACAAGATTTCTATTTCGGATTCCTTAACTGGTAACAAAGTTAAAACGGCTGCTTTCTCTTTGTCTTAAGAAATGTGCATCACAACTAATAAAATGCACTTATATTCTTTGTTCATAAATGACTGACCCTCTTATGTAGACTTATTCCATTTTGACAGACAGTTATTTATTTCATTTTTCCACATGTGCCCTTAAGCAAGACACAACAATTCTCAATATCTGCAGCAACATTTATTATACAATAATTTCCAATAAGGACAATTTGGTCAAGTAAGATGATTCTGGGTTAAAAATTAATGTTATTTAATGAACTTCTCAATCCTCGTACAAAACCTTAAATGCCAATGATTTTAGGGACAAAGTTACTTACCATTACATCAAATTTTAATGAATCAATCAAGAATCTACTACAATGCAAAATAATGGACAAACATAGAAATTAGTAAGAATAAGGAAGACATTAACTTACTACTAGCACCCCCTAGTTGAGTAACAGCATCAACAAATCGGTTGTGAAGATCAGTAGTCCAACGAAGACGAGGTTTTGGATCAGAAGTCAAAACAAGACATGGGTCTCCAAGGTGACTATGGTTTGAAGAACCACTACCCTGTATCATCATGTCTTCACTTCCTTCATGTGGATGTATCATTCTAGAAAACATCCTCGTACTATACCCCAGAAGAAGAAGAGAAAAAAAGATTGAATTTTTATTATATTAATGAAGGAATGGAAGCAGATCGAGATGACCCATTTGGTAAAAGAGGGAGAAGAGGGTAAAAGAGTAAATGGGTGTGTGAAAAGCACAAGACTTTGGGGGAAGGTGTGTGTGAAAATGATGAGTAAGAGGGTGCAGAGGTATAGAAAGCAAATGGTGCTGGCACTGTCACACTTTACTGGGATTTTGTCACTTTCTGCTGCTTTTCCACTTTTGATTTCTTCAAAAAAAATTGACAAAATAAATTTGATCAATTTTAATGGCATGTGAAGATTTCCCTCCATTCATCATCCATCAATCGTTTTCTGTGGGCTTTAGATAACAGATTGGAGCCATGGTTTGGATTGTGCAACTTGGAAAAGGACCATCAATCCCCATACCCCAAAAGAATGGTTAATCAATGGTAGAGAAAATAACTTATATATCCCTTCAAGATATATTTATTTTGCATTTCTGTTTGTATTCTTTACTAATTAAATAGTATAGTTTTTATTTTGAGAATAATGTATGTCATGGTATAAGGAGATAAGTTATCTCATCCAACCATTAAAATTGTGACATGTGTATTATTTAATCATTTTCTAACGGAAGGAGATAAATTATCTTCTGGTATAAGAAAATATATTATTCTCTTCTGTTTTATACATTATAAGATGTTAACAAGTTTCCTAATTGTAAGAATACTACTTAAAGAATCTAAATATAAAAAATTGTATTCAAAAGTTTATAGTATATTAGGTGAGCGAGCTAGCCACAATATTTAGGCTAATGGATAAGAAAATGTCATTGTGCAACCTTCATTCTACTATGTTATACAAAAATTTCAAAGTAACTTAGCACGATATTAGGAGAGTCGTGAGAGAAGTCCATATCTACTTAGAAAGAATTGTTGTTCACTGACTTTCTAAGATCTAAGTAAGGGTTAGAAACGAGCCGAATCGAGTTGAATGAGAGTTCAACTCAGTTAAGCTCGATAAGGATTTGCTCAACTTGAAATTCAACTCGAGTTCCATACGAGTTTAGATTGAGTTTGACTCGGTTAAAATTCACGAACTGTTCGCTTCAACTCGAATTGGTTCATTTGGACAACTAAAATAATTAATTCATTTAATACTACACAAAGTTATATATATATATATATATATATATATGTATATATGTGTAAACTAATGTTTTATGTTTATGCTTAAGTATTATATTGAGTTTATAATTCTACTTAATTTGACATTCCTAACCTGTCACACTCAAATATGAATTAACCCAAATAATTTATTATATTATATAAGCAAAATTGTTCCAAACAATATGATAATAACAACTCAGATAATAATAAAGAAGATAAACATAAATTATAATAAATAATAAATTCAAATAAGATAAAATTGACTTAGATAAGATACTTTTGCATAACTATCAAAAATGGACTATATGGATCATGAATTTAGATCTTAAGCTCTTGGGCAACCTCTTTGTCCAAGTGGAGAATCCCACCGGAATTATTGGTATGCGGGTAGAATGATTATAGATAACTAGACTATAATAACATGCCTTATACACAAAAATATGTGAACTAATCGAGTTGGTCTAACCCATTTTGTCATTACCACTTGATATCAATTACATGAATGACCCTTGCCTTTATTAAGGGCGCCCCAGCTACCTTGAGTCCTCCACACTTATTTTGAAAGAAAAAAGATCTATGTATACTTCATTTATCATTTATGTTCAATTATCATTGTCCCTTAACAAAACAATATAAATGAATTATGTATGATATATTAATAATATATAAATCTTTACACATACCGTTTATAGATATTACCCTCATTTTCAAATTATTTACCTTTATAATTCTAAACATGTAATAGTTGTACATATTTGTCACCGTGTCCCCCTATCGACTGGAACATGCTTAGCTAAAAAAATGTCATTAAAATTGACGTTTTTATCGGATGTTACAAACTTCAGAAAAGTCATTACTTACAGCAAAATTCTTCTCCTATACAACTGGTGCATTTTTAATGTTGTTTTGGAGACAACTAGTGATGGTGAGGTCATTCAAGATTGAGCTTGAATTATTTATCATCGATTGTCTCAAATATTGTCGGATACATTGTCCCATACCAATAAAAATTTATTATTATTAATGTTTTTCTTTATTTTCCTTTGGGTAATAGTATATATATGATATGAGATATTTGTTCAAACGAGATTAACTCATATTCGGTACTAGAGAAACCAATACTAGAATATGAGACTAATTTGTTTTCTAAAAACTTTATATTTATCATGGTCATTGAAGGATTGTCTTTATCATATGTTAGAATTTAATCGAGTATACTTGATATTATCCATGTCCTCTCCCAACCTATGACTTAAACCACACGGGTTTTTGTTTCTGTTTTTCATCTTGTGACACGTGTAGACCCATTGGAACGTCGTGGAAAATAATGTTCACCTTTTAAAGGAAAAATAGGCTGTCATACCTCGAATGTCATTGATTTTGTAATAATTCATTGGTCTTTGATATCTATAAGTTGTTAATGATTTATATCTTATTATCGTAAAACAGCAGGTTCATCACAATTTATCCACTCAATTAATTATTTGTTTGGTCAAATTTGTACAATAAGCCATTTGATTTATAGACTTCATAACGTGTGGTTTTGTTTTTGCAAATAAAATTAAATCAAATCTAGTATACGAGCAATTTTGCAGATCTTGGGCTAATATTTTTTGGACCAAAATATTAATGTAATTTATGATTGTACTTTCCTGCGATATATGGAAGTAGTAGCATCAAAGTCCACAGATGCATTCATTCTTACAATCTGGAAAGTTCATGTATCTTCATGTTCAATTTTACTTTGAAGAAATGTTACATTTTCTAATTATTTTAGTCATAAATTATTTTACTTACATTATTATCCAATAACATGTTATTTCACATTCCAATGAAGGTGCATCACCATAATATATCCAATATGCATTTGTTATATCATTAACAATCTTTGATTTTATAATAATTTGTCTTAAAAGTTAGACATGGGATTATGTAGTATAATCGATTGACCACAATGCAACAAAATTAAACCTAAAATATATTACAATAAGCATCTCACGAGGACTTTAAAATTTAGAAAAATAATACGAGGATAATAAATCTCAATAAAAATATAGATAATTAATTTTATTGCAATCTAAATAGATTTTTTTTAGAATTTCTGTCTTAAGAAAATACTAACAAAATAAAATAATAAGCAAGAGGATTGGATAGTTATAATACTTAATAAAATTATAATAACCGAAGTCATTATAATAATTAGCAATACTTATCTACATCAAGAGCATAGATCAACTAATTTTGGGTTGCTTTAACTTAAATAAAGATTTCGAGTTCAAAGTTCTTTAAAATATATTTTCTCTGAATAGTACTTGATTGAGAGTTTTGCTGTCCGAACTAATTTATATAGCCCTAATAAGATTTTATGCTTAAAGAGTACATGTATTTAGGAAGAGGTGAAATATATCTCTTGAAAAAGAAATGAGCAAAATAAAAGTAAGGAAATTAAAATATGCATTTAAAAAATAAACCGGAGACAATTAGGAAGACAAAATATAGTCAATGAATTAATAAATAATTGATTAAATTAGATTGATAACTTGAGTTTTAGTGAAATTACATAAATTATTCTTTCATTTTTATACCTACAAAAACCTCCTTAATTTATATATATACATTACACTAATCATCACTACATGAGAAATATGTCTGATTTTTTAAATAAAAAAATGATAAGTGTAATTAAGTTAAACAAAATATGATATATTGTGCACACAAATCCAAATAGTATACGAATTAATACATTTTCATTATTTTCTGTTCATTATAAAAAATGCATCAATAATTCTAATAATATATTATTTAAATCACTCTTATAGTATATTATAAGGAACAGAAAATAACTTAAATACATTTATCACTTTTTTTGTTTAAAAATCACACTTGTTTCTCATGAAGGGGTGATCATTTTAACTTATATTTATAAGTTAGGATGGTTTTTATAGGTGTAAAAATTGAGGGATGATTAGTGTAATTTCACTAAAATTTAAGGGTGTCAATGTAATTTACTCTAAATAATTATGTTTTATTAAGTATGATGTTAAGAATTCAATGGTTGTGATGTGCATTAATGGAGAGGGGAGTGTTGTTTTTTTCCTTTAGTTTTAAAGATAAATTTGTCTTATCATAATAGATACAAAGATGCACGTATCATTATATATGATTTTGTCTTTGTTTTTTAGATCACTTCTCTTTTTTGTATTGGAGAGAAGTCTCATTACATCGATATATACCAAAAAGTTCTATAATATTGTATATATCTGTATGGGTATATTCAAGTGTATAAATATAATAGTTATTAATAAACCCTTGTACTCAAAGAGAAATACTATACAAAATTCTATAAAATACAAATTGTGCACATGAAGCTACACACAAGTAAGGAGCAATAAGATTATGAACCTAGCTACGTGGAATTCCATATTTGTAACAAGTAGATTAAGTGGGTCCATTTATGTAGATCCTGTCTTCAATGCATGTGCTATCCATAATATTTCAATAACATTGTCCATTTTTCCAAATCTCTTAATAATTCCTATCATTTTCATTGACTAGTTGCATATATGGGTCCACGTGAAATACACATGAACAAGCCCTCTCCATGTGAAACCAAATTTATTTGGTGGCAACTTAGCTGGTTTTAATGTGGAAACAACCTCATTCTCATTTTTTTTTCCTTTTATTTTCTGTTGGGATATATTGAAACTTATGACATGTATAATTTGATTATTTAGGTGGGTCTGTCACATATCTTATCCCAAACAAATAATATGTGGATTAAAAAAAATTAAACATTCATTATTATTATGGTTTTTATTCTATGGGAGCCTTCAATCATTGAGGAGTTCCCTTGTTACCGGGGTATGAGAAGAGTTCAGAGACACAAATGATACACTACGTCTTGAACCAAAACCTTAATCTTTCCTTCTAATTACATGCTACTATAATGGCAAATATTAACATTGAATGAAAATAGTGCTTTAATGGAATTTTTTTTATTGGAGGTTAAAACATTTGCTTGTTGTGATGGTTATGCTTATGCTCAAGTATAATAGCTTTCAACTTAAAATTTGCAGTTTGAAGCCTAGTTATGGTTCCTAAAGTAATAAGTAATGGTGTATATCCACTCTTATGACAAAAGAATATCATAATCCTAATTTATTGAATTATCTATAGTTGGATACATTCTTAATTACTAGCTCACTCTAAAAAACAATCTCATGATCCAAATCTAAATGTGACTACATCACCCACTATATTCCAACATTCGGTAATAAAAGTTGTTACATAATTTAAATAAGAGGTTACTTAATTCTCAACAATTTTATGAGAATTTAACCCCATTTGATATGTACATAATAAGATTAAGATTAGTGAAACAACATCAAATTCTAACAATTGAGACATTTTTTTTGCAGCATATAAAAGTAGGTCATGGTTTGTTTTGAACATGAAACATTAAGAAAATGATGGGTTTGGTAGGGACTGAGGTGAAGGAGTAGAAGGTGTTGTTGGTAAGTGCTGAATGACCCTTCTACATTTTGAAGTAATAGGGTACTGTGCCCCTAAAGAAAGGACAAGATCCCTCTTATTGTTATTGCTGATGAATGAGAAACTTTTTTGTGTTGGAGAAGAAATTGTCACTGGTGGAATCTCAATAGAGTTGAGTTGTGGAGGTGGGTGCTGCCATTGAGGTAATGGTCCAGCCAGAAGAAGGGTCTGAAGCAATGGTCCAGCTTCTATCACTGCCTTTAAGAGCTTTCCTTTTTCTGGCAATGGTTTCTTCTCTGCCAATTCTAATGCAACTTGAAATGGTTTTGTTGTAGAGTTCATGCTATTTTCTTCACAATCAGAGGAAGCAGCATGTGTTGAATTCTTTTCAGATATTCCACCTTGTATCTCATCTTCATTCTGTGATATAGTAGTAGTAGTAGTAGTAGTAGTAGTGTCTCTTTGATGGTTTTGTTGCATAACTTGTTGCTTATGTTGGAGCTCTAGTTTTTCCAACATTAGCTTTTGACATTGTGCTTGTGCATCATCTCTCTCTTTCATGACCCTGCTTAAGAGATCATTGACTTGAATCAATTCACATTCTCTTCTTGTAATCTCTTCTTTTGCTGTTGCAATTGTTGCCTCTAGCTCCAAGTTTGTACATAGAAGAGAATGTTTCAAGTCCTCTAACCCCTGAAATGTTAACAATGATACAACAATACTAATTAAATAAAAAATTTAAAAATAATTAAGGTTTAAGCCATTTAACAAAGCATATATAATAAATGTCACACCTCTTCTTGGTTGTAGAATTCCCAGCTAAGAGGGGAGCAATGATATTCCATTTGTTGCAATGAGAGGTATTGATCTATCTATCTATCTATATGTCTTGGATCTTCTAATCAGGAATATTGTAGTATTATATATATATATATATATCCTTGTGTCTCCTTTCCTTTTATTTTTGCCTTAACTTTCTTTCATGGGACATGGAGTGGGAAAAAAGACAGAAAAGTCCAAAAATTTAAAGGACAAAGGCCAAATAGTAACTGCACTTAGCTTTGTTTTGTAAAATAGAAGAAAACAAAAAAATAGTAAGACAAAATAACGATTTTATCATCTCATTCTCAACTCTTTCGTACCAATGATAATAAAACAAAAATCGTAATAATAACTGTCGAAGATTTTAATTGACATAATATGTTTTAGTTAGCATTAAACATAATACTAGATATGATTGTGACAACATATATCCATGTTAAAAAAAATCGGTGGAGGGAAGATGGGAAAGAGAATGTGACTTAAGCGTAGAACTTGGACCTATATCATCTTTTTTTTATTAAGGAAGATTATTTGTCCCAAAATTTGATATTTCATTGTGTATCAATCAAATCAAAAAATATCAATTAGTTAAGTTTTTTTTTATAAAAACAAAAAATAATGTATTTTTATTATTTGGTGGGATATTATTGACTTGAGACATTGATACCTGAATTTCTTGGGACATGAGATCTCTCTTCCTTTCATATAAGCCTTTTTAGACAGCGGCTGATGACACGTGTACATGTAAAACTGAAAGAAAATTTGAGCATGTCGATGAAAATGCAACTAGTTTTATTTAATTTTTCAGTTTTTGTCCAAGTAAAGAATTCAAGGGTTATAACTATCTTGGTAAATAACAAATTGTTAGTTAAAAGTACCACATGCGAAGTACATTACTCAAACAACTAAATAAGAGACAAAATTCTAATATCAATGTTTTCATTTATGGATCTACTTCAAAATTTCTTGTTCCTTTTTTTCATTTCCTTCTCAACAATGTTTTCATTTATGATTAAAAAAATGATCAATAAAAAAAATGGATGTGTAGTTTGAGGAATGCCATTAGCATCAATCTTATGAATTTTAACCATTGCTTTTATGCTTGTAAGATCTCTTTGGGCAGTTAAAAGTATAGTTTGAGGAATGATTAAAGGTATAATATCTTAATTCCTTTCTCTTTTGTGTATAATGTGCTTTGATTTTTCTTTTTGACTATAAAGATGAATTTATGGATTTACTAATTATTGTTACACCACATATAATACTCTGTAAATTAAAGCACGTATTATTGTTCCTTTTTCTTCCTCACTCCCTCCATCATTGTTCTCTTCTCACTCAAATGGTTATAATGCAATGTTGTGTGCTCTTTTCATTAATTGATAATGACACATCAACTTTTCATTTTAACCTACATCTCTAGCCAATTTGATAGTAAACCTTATACATTGATTGGAAGTAAAAGTAATTTAAATATCATTACACAATCTAGTATTTTACTATCTGAAAATGATATTATGGTCATCTAAGAAATTAACCAATCTTAAGCTTAGATATGAAAAGTGAAAATCAATTGTAGACTATGAACATATTTTATTAACTAGGTTTAATAGGAGGATAAATTTTGAGAGATTATGTGCATTGCATGACCTCTAACTTTATTTATTTTTTAGTCAAACAAAGGAGCGATGCAAATATAAGGTTTTTACCAAAAAGGGACAAGTGAGATAATGGTAGGTCCTTTTTGAAGCTCTTTTTCTCACTAAAGTTTAATCCTTTCATATTAAAATGAGGAAAAGAATGTACAAAAAAAATAGAAGAGAATAACGGCTTAGGTTGAACAAAATTTTTGCTTTGAAAAATGGGGTGGGAAAATTCATTTCATCATTTATAATATTTTTTGTCTAAAATTATTTTAAAGTACCGTTAAAATTTTATTAAAGTCACATGTCATAACATTATTTCGTATTAGACCATTTAGTATTGGAGAGATGGAGTTTGTTGGAAATATTGACATTGATCTCAATGCAACCGTGTGGGTCCTCACACCCTCTTCACACTCTGGTTTCTTTATGTCCATGGACCAAAGGACTAGGATGAACTAAATACGCAGATAAATTTTTTTACCAACTTTTTAATTAATAAAAAATATAAACCTTTAAATGTGAGTATGAATATATTTATATTATTGTGTACTGTTTATGGGCACGGGATGATATTTCTGTATGAATATAAAACCTTTAACGTGTGTATGATATAAATATTGACGGCAGCCTTATGGGGACCAATTAATAATTTTAATTTAAAAGCTAATAATATTTATCACATTTCTAAGAAAATGTCCAACCTATATATTTTATTGTGTACCGATGTTGTTTGTTAATTGATATATATATATATATATATATATAATAGAAGTTTTACATCTATTGACCAAATTATTTCATACAAAGAGTAGAGATGGAATCCTTTTCAAAATGTGTAATATATATCAGTGTAAAAATTTATACATAATTATTGTATCATTCACTATTAATTTGGATTACTTATTTTAAAAAGTCAATAATAATTAAATATAAAATGTGGAGAATACAATGTCAGTGTATCAAACTCATACACTATGATCAGTGTATACATTTTTTTGTCTCACATATATTAGAAAATTTGTTTTTAAATATCCTTAACATGGGTTCATAAACACACGTCAAAAAACCCTAAATTACTGGTGAACTATAAAAAAATAAAAGTGATGGTGGCGGCTTCAGCATGTAATAAACATTGCAATAATTACCTACCTGATAAGATTGTAGGATATATAATATAATTATTTAATTGATGAAATCTTTGGATATTTTCTTTGTGAAGTAGTAATAATTAATTGATGAAAATGAAACTCATTCAATTGGCATTAATCCATCTCCTCTTCAATTCAGTCTTGAAATTACATTATTTTTTAAGCATGTAGTAGCACTATTCATCACATGGGTTACTTAAGTAAATTGAATATTATCATTTGTAAGGTTAGGTTAGATTTATAAGAGGACTAAAATGTCAATTGTTTGATTCATGAGAGCGATACTTATTAGGAGTGATAGACACATATCCAAAATAGATTAGTTTATTATCCAAAAGGGTGAGAGATATCATTGATAGTACATAAATAAATAAATTGAATAGCACACTAATGATTCCTCTACAATTATATCCTTTTTATTTTGTATGTAATTGATTAAATGTTTTTTTGATATGTAGAGTGTAATATTTATTAATCATGGATAATAAATAATGCAGTGACAATATAAATTATGTCGTATACATTTTATTTTCAAATTTTAAATAACTCCAAACATTATTATTGCACTTTAATCAAAAAACATTTTTTTATAAAGATTTAATATAATTAGACATGCAATGTTTTAATTAGAAGATAATATATTTAATACATATTGGAAATGAAGAAAATGTGGAAAATTAACTCATTCTCATTTATTGAAAATGTAAAGTCAATATAACTTATTTATACAAAATGAAATGACTTGTGATCCAAGCAAAAGTGGATGATGTTAAATTAACAAACTATCTTTAACTTCTAACTATCTAACCACCTAATCATCTTCTACAAAAAAAATTCTAAAATATCTTTAATAATACATTGAAAAACTTGGTTAATTTTTCAATGTAAATCTTATATTTCGATGGAGTAACCAAAATTTTGTGAACACAAGATTAAGTTAATGTTAGTTTTTGATTCGTGTGGTGACGCGGTTTTCAGCTTTATAAAACGTTGGAGTAAAATCAGATACTTTTTGTCTCTTTATGAGGAAGTAATTGATGGCTGGTCCCACACAATTAACAATAAGCCTTTAAAATGTAATGATGAACCAAATGACTAATTAACACAACTAATTAACTAAAAGAAAGAAAACCCTTAAAAAATCCACTAACAGAAAATATCATTCAAGATATGCAAAGCAGATTTTATATCAGTTACAACCTAATTACTTTCAGTTCTAATATGAATTATCACAGCTATGCATGAATTTATGTTTTTATTAATATTTTATGAGTTAATAGATGTTGGTTTAGTGCATTTAGCTAAGCAATGATGTTATTTGAACAACTCAAAATTAATAATTTTTTTATGATAAAACAAATATATCACTTTTTTTATTTTTTCATATTTCATCTCTATACACAATTATATGGGTGAGGACATTATATTGAATAATACACTAGAAAGCGGTCATCAAACTAAGTAGAACCAAAATATGTATAATGTACCACAAATAAATTGATCTAGTGGTGTAAGATTATGCTAAATTCCAGTAAAGACTAAAATATGAAGAATTCGATTCTTGTGAGTGACAATTATTTGGAGATGCAATTACGCACCTCAATTCCTTATCTATAGAGTAAGATATATTATTGGTAGTATAAAAAAAATATGTAAAATGAAGTATATGTCCATTTTTATGCTAAACTACCCCGAGGTAAAATTTAAAAATGTAAATAGTGGGGCAGTTTTATATATTCTGGTTGGCCTATTATAATAGGTTTTTTAGCAAGTTTTTCTGTGTTCCAAAGCGAAAGAAGTGCATAGTGGGACTCACATTTTTTATGAAACTAAATTTGGTGCTAAAGTATTAACATGTACACAAGTTTTTTATAGGTTATTTTTTCAAAGGGGAGGGGATTACAATTGTCCACGTTTAAATAAGCATGTAAGTATGAAAATATTGCATTAAATACTTATAATAACAGATAACCTTAAGAATAGATGTTCGAAGAAAGCAACAACAAAAAATGTTACTTAAGAATAGTTCAGTTATATGAGGAGAAGAAAAAACATGAGAATCCATTTAAAAGATCTAAATGCTTTTATGTGTATTTTATATAATAATATATTAATATAATAAGATTGTGAGGCTGGCATGCAAAAAATGAATGCATTGCAAAAACCAGCTTTCCTAATGTCAACATATACCAATACCATCAACATAATTGCATGAAGTGATGCATCGCAAGTGTAAAGATTTATACACATTAAATACATTTTTAAAGAATTAATGTTAATTAAAAATGAAAAGTAAATATTAATAGTGTATAAAACTTTTACACTGTTGATACATACATTTTTTAATCAATTATATGACCTTGTTTTATAATTCTTATCCAAACATCACCTTGAGTGAAGAAAACACATTTTGTTTATCTATAACATGCTCTTCATGTAAAATGTTATTTTATGTTAACACCATTTGATTGATGGTGAGAATATAGTCAAAATAAAAAATCATTCATCCAACACTAGCCTCCTTATTATTTGTTTTGGATAAGCTTGTATACTTTTAAATTTTAATTGAAAAGTCTTTTGGTCTTAACTTTAGCAAGAATAAATGATGTATGTAAGATCTTTTAATTTATGAATATGAGTTCAGTTTCTCTCCAGTACAAAATTCATGTTATAATACAAAATATTGAAAAAATAAATGATCCAAATTTTCTTTAATTCTTTTTCAATTAAATAAATAAAAAAATGTGTAAAAAATATCTCCTTCTCATATTATAGTAGAAGATATGTTTCATTATCTTGCAAGACAATTTAGAGGTAGTAAAGGATGTCATTAACTATTATGTATAAATGTTATAAATAATGTACAAATCAGTGAAGATACTAGGTTTCAATCCATTTAACCAATAGTTTACAAATTAAACCCATATGAATTAAACCAAACACAATTATATATTTATAAAATAAAGTTAACAAGTGCCCTAAAAGTATTGTTCAAGGAAGAGAAAAAGAGAAATTTTACATTGAAAAATGATGTTTTCACATTTCAATTAATGATGAACTTAGTTTGCTAAGATGATTGTTTATTTTCTTTTGTATTTATTGTGCAATGCCTTTTCAAATATCCAAATACTCAAATTTATAATTCATATTTCATATTATACTAAAAAAACCAAACATAAAAAGTCCATAGTTTAAATTATACCGACCAAACCACAAATATTTATCATACCTAAAAAGCTCAACCACAACTCAATCTACAAAACATTATAAATTTGGAGTTTTAACATCAAATAATTGCAAGGATAGCCTTACTTAGAAGAACTGGTCAGAAACACACTATCAAATCCCAAAGAATCAAGGAAAGAACTAAAGAGTAAAGACAATTGATGTGTCCACTAACTAAATTATTTTAGTTTATCTTAGAGCAACTCTATCATTATTCTTAAATGGATCACACCTTATTTTATATTGATTTATTTCCAATAATGAATTAACATTTTTCTTCATTTTCATTTTAGTGATACAACTCACCATTTATCCTTAAATTGAACCATATAACATATCTCCTTTACAAATTTACAAATTTCTATGCACTTTCTCAAGCAACAGATGAGCACAAATTGTCTATGTCACTTCTATGTGCCACAAATTATAAACTCACATTTATATTTTGTTAACTTTTGGTTAGTTATTATGTGCAACTTTAATTGACGTGTTAATTTGTAATTGATGACACATAAAAATGACATAAAAAAATGGCATAAACAACTTGTGCTTGCTACGGACAGTTCTAATTTTTTTTCAACTGCCCCTGCAGATGCTCTTAAAGATTTAATGAAATTACAGATATCTTTTAAGTTCATAAAACTCAATTTGCCAACTAAATCACACAACAGAGAGAGCATTTTGTACATCTTTTGCTGATTAAAAGTTAATTGTGTTTTTTAAATTAGAAACATTGTGTACTATACAATTATTAAATATATCAAGCAAGGTCAACATATTTTTCCTGATACATGTACCTGTACCACCTTTACCTTGTCAAATAAAAATAATCATTCTCTAGTGAAATTCAAGTTTATATTTGACAACTAATACATGAAGACAAAACATAGATATCAATGTTTTTTTGGTTCAAACAAAGCTAACAACAGCAACCAAACCGTTTGCAAATTGCAATGTTCCAAGGTAACTCTATTTTTTATATCCCGCCTAGCAATAAGTACTATTAACATTGCCTTGTGCCATCTTACATAAGCTAATGAAGTGAAAACCACCCAAAAAATAGAAAGAAGGTTTCATCATTAGCAGATCAAATGGTATCATATAAAGATTATAATAGAAATTATGTTAGTTTTCTACTATGCATAGCTCTAAAACAAGAATCTATATAACCATGTAATGCAGTATAGCATCAAAACGCAGGATATGCTTCAAGCTTCCACTTCATTCTTCTCTACAAAATTAATGATAGTTCAGTTAGAACCTTACATAAAATTGGCTCAAGTAGGTCTACGCATCTTCACGTTAAGCGGTACTTCCTTGTAAGATTGAATCTTCGTAACTGATTGACGCTTTGGCCGCTCAATGGGCGCTCTTCGAATTTCCTGAGGATCAAACTTACAGCCATCATTTTCTATGTTTTCTTGTCCAGAAGTTAAACCTGATGCTGCTGGACCACTTTTTTCTGACATATCACATAAACGGGTGATAGCAGATTTTGCATCATCTATCTCAACGGAGACTTTGGTAGGTTCTAGCTTCTCAGGCTTGAACCTGGCAGATTGCCTTCTCAAACTATGCCTGCAAATAACTCAGACATAACAGGCTTTTAATTACCTTAATTACTCAGAAATTTACAAATACAGGCATTGAAAGCCAGTCAGAAAGTGGAACCATAAACGAGCATACCTTTTCTTGTCTAAATTCTTTTTGGGAAGAACTTGTTCACTGTTAGTAGGTCCTGAAGCTGCACGCAGACAATACACATAAAGGACTGATAACATGAGAAACTAACAAAAAGAGATAAGTGGTGTACCATTACAATCAGCATCTTCTCTGGCTTCTTCATGAACTTTGGATCCTAATGATGTTTCTTCACTTTCATTTGACAAATTTTCTTGTAGATGCGAGACATCATATTTGATTTCATCCACCTCAATGAAGTCGGCTACAGGCCGTCTTGGTTTTTCAGCTTTAGATTGCCTCCTGAAATTATACCTGTTTGCATATTCAATGGAAGGATATAAGTTGCCCTGTTCCAAAGTAGCCAAAATTCGGACACTATTAGTCCACTATAGTCAATAAACTCAAACTCATACCTCTGGCTGTTAACTGGTTTGACTTGTTCAACAACAGCAGGTGCAGAAGCTGCAAGAGAAAAAGATTTATCTAAAGGATATATACACTAAGTTTTATTTGGTGTGTGTTTGTATACACATAAAAAGTAGGCACAGTACACAAATTACATTGAGATTTGGAAACTCTCTGCCTTTTTGCATGGCAAACGACACCCCCCCTATCATCTGGAAACATTTGATCTGGCTTCTTACTTTGAGATGCTCCTGCCTAACAGCAATCAAGAAAGGGGAAAATGTTGCAGTGAGCTAACTAGGAGTAAAGACCAACCAGTGGAAAAAACCAATAAAGGAAAATAAGAAAGAACCTGTTTTTTATCAATTTCATGCTTCAATGTTTCCATGTGCTCTTTTACCTAGAGAAAGTAAAACATAACAGTCAAAAACATAATAAAGCCCTTCTCACTCGTTCAATGTAATTTATGAACATGGGGATGAGTTATACTGACATCACCTCTAATTTCATAGCTTTGAGTATGCCATTTTTGCTTCCTAGTTCATGTTGAACTTCCCTCAACTGGATTAGCAATAACTTCAATGTCAATTAATAGAAAATAACAGAAAAAATGAAAGCAGCAGCTATCATATGCTTAGAAGCAGGTAGAATTCAGACTTACCCTCTGTCGACTTGAATTAAGCTCCTGCATTGCATAAGACAGATTAAAGCAACACATATCAAACATTGTAGAATTGAATTCTGAAGCTCAAAATTTATTTAGGATCTCAACACTAACAACAAAATGACTGTTAATTGTTAAAACATTTGGTCAGTACCGCAAGCATTCGGCTATTTGTCAGAGCAAGTTCTGAATTTTGCTTCTGCAGTTTCTGAAAATTGATTTGAGACTTTTGCAGCTCTGCTTTACATGATTCTATAATCGCACTGTAAATGGGAAAAAAACCCATTACAAGAATACTAATACCAGCATAATCACATAGAGCTAGATAAGCACAGACAGAAGACTGAAAAATAGACCAAATTTACATAAAGTATTACTTTCTGTTAGCTAGAAGCTGCATCAACATTGCATTTTCCTGCAAAAACATTACATCCGTACATCATTAAACTACTGCGAAAAACAAGTAGAAATCTAGATACCAAGCAAAATATAAGGGAAAATTAAACTATCCACCCTAAGGTTTAGCTTAATTACACTAAGTACGCCTCTTGATTCAAAATCTGAAGTCAGCACTCCTTCTTGGAAAGGGTTAAGGCAAATTCAACCTTGTCTACACAAAAGGTAAGTGCAATGATAACTCTATCTTCAATATACCTTGAGAACCTGATGAATGGAGATATCGGCAGTCACGGAAAATGATGGATGGTGCTGCTTCGACGGCGATTTTAGCCACCGCTGCTGCTCCATGTTGTTGGTTATGTCTGTTAGCATTTTCTTCTGAGAATTTCCTACAGATTCTGGGTTCAACGTTTTTCCATTGTTTGCAACTGCGAACCAATTCAAATTACGATTTTCATATATAGAATCAAGTGAATGAGGCTAATAATAGAGTTAGAATAAGAAGAAGAAGAAAACTGAAGAGTATAAGAAGGGATTAAAATGGAGAAACCCCTAAGGGATAGGTGAAAATGAAAAAAAGGAATAAAGAATAGAAGATTGGTACCATCGCAAGGGTCAAGAACTGGGTGAAGGAAGAAGCTATGATCTTCCATGTTCTCTTTCAATTCTTCAATCAAATCAAAATTGGATCTTTAATACAAATACCAACAAACGGCTTTCTAAACCTACTTTTAACCCTCTCTTCAAATAAATTCTATCCCCATGTGTTACTTTTACTAATGTATTTAAATTAAAATTTTAATAATTAATTATTTTATTAATATACGAAGTGATTCTGCATTTACTTTCAGGTTCGTTTCATTTTCCCAAATAAATGTCTTTTTTATAATGATTTATACTTATTTTTATTCTTCAAATTAATCATTGAAAAATAAAAATTTAATTGATATTTAAATATTATGAATGTGAATCAAAATAACCAATGTTTAAGGTCATAAAAATGGTAAAAAATAATTAGACTTTCATTTAATGTTTTTGAAACTATTTTGAGTTTTTTAATTTTCATTCACAAAATTTATGAACTACAAAAATAAGTCTTCACTCTTTTATTAAAATAAATATTAAAGATTAAAAATGAAACTAATAACAACATGTTGAACAAATATATATTTAAATAAGGTAATATATTTTTTTCCTAGTTTTAACAAGGGTTAATAATCAACACTTTTTCTTAAAGTTGCTATGGGTAAGACTCGAACCCACAACCTCCTTCACCATATTCTTTAAGTCTTTCACCTTAACCACCAGACCACCTTATGACTTCTCGTTGGATTGATTATATACATAAGACTAACTCAAGTTAAAACCATTCTCATATGAAATTCATGAGAATATTAAACCAGTGATATTGCATACAATCATACACGAATGATTAAGATTAAAATTAGTTAATGATCAATTAAAAAAGTCATGTTTTAATCTTCATAATGAAATTAAAATTCAATGATATATATTAATTTTTCTCATTTCTCACAACTGTTCCCACATAGTCATTTTATACATATAAATATAAACAATCTTTATTACAAGAATAGCTACATTTATTATTGAAATTCAAAAACTTTTTCTCCACATATATGTATAATCCAGCAACATCTTGTAGGCCTTTAATTTTATGATAATGAGTCATTCAAATTTGAGTTCGCTAAATTAAATCAAATTTGAGCTGAAAAAATAGTTCGACATTAAACTCTGCCGAACGAGTCGACCCAAACTGCCTATGGGTTTTAAGCATTAAGCTCAATTTCTTGCTAAACACCATAAAGTGATGACATTACGTAGCTCTTATCCTTATTTACATGAACTAATTTGGGCGTGAGGGAAGTGCTTACAAAATAGTTAAAACTTAGAATAAAACAGTGAGAAGTTGTACTTTTTTTTTAAATAAGTAAACTATGGAGCGTAGTGCCCTTTGCAAATGACTACGTAAAATGTGGTCCAATGTTTTGTCAATAAATATTGTAAAAATTAAAGTTAAGATAATTGAGTAATTTTGTTTTGCTTTTAGAGTATAATGTCACACATAGGTGAGAGTAATATTTATGAGTACAATCACACATGAACATGACTAGTATATATATATATATAGTGATTGTAATTGCATTGATATTCCTTAAATATAGGGGACTGTAATTAAGTTAACTATTATGTGTGTCAATATAATTTATACTAAATTTAATAATAACTAGAAAAATTGATCTATTTAAAAATACATTGATTACACTTCTTTTTAACTTCCCTCAATCTTTTTTATCACTTTATTTATATTTGGAAATCAAATTTTTGGTATCATATATATGTATAATATATATATACACTTTTATCTATTGTTTATCTTTTTTATATTCATGTTTTGGTGTTCTTGAAACATTATCCATTCTCAAATCACCCCTTTCTTTCAAGATAGTTGGTGAAATTTGTAATTTTATACAGGATGCAATAAAATATATGTCAATTTCAACCATAATCCCTTCACAGTAGAGGTGTCAAAATGGGCTACCCGTGTGGGTTCGGGCTAAACCGGACCGGGCTAAAAAGTCCTGATACAATTTATGTATATGAAAATGTAGCCCAAATCCGCCCTAAGCGGGTTTTGGGTTGTGGCGGGCCGGCCCGCATAATATTAAAAAAAATTAACGTATTTAATTTATTAATATATATATATAACATTTGATATTAATGCATAATTTTTTTAACACAATTGTTATACCCAATAGAACCAAACTTATAGATATAATGTCATGTGTTTAAGTTAAGACGTGATGTCAAATCTACGTATATGATTCATAACATAACTCATTTATTAAATATCTTATTGTTATCAGACTCTCAATTTCTAACACAATATAATTTGTAACTTCACTTCAATATAATAAATGTATACACTAACAAATAATGTCATTTTGGTTTGTAGTAATGATAGTATAGACTTAAATTCAGAATGAAATCTATGTGTCGAATTATAACCACTGTCATAATAATTTTTTTATTTTGTTATAGATATCTTTTGTATATTCTTTACCAACATTTTCATTGTGAATTATTATGTTAATTTTGGTTGTGTGAAATTCTCTATGGTAAACAATTAAGTTGTGATTCGTTGTAAAAGTTATTTTCTTTATTATGTTTTTGTTGTATAAGTTAAATATAATTAAATATACAATTAGGAAAATAAAAATGGAATCTATATGGTTTAATGTTCTCATTTAATTTGATACATTACTTTGCTAATGTACTTAAAAGGATATTAAGCAAAATAAGAAATATAATATAATGTTTAACTTGATAACAATATTGTAATTTATAAATATTTATGTTATAGACATTACTCTATTTTTTATTCAAATTTCATAACACCATATTTATCATCTATTATCTATTTTTTTATTATAAGTTATTTTGTAAAATAAATTTCACTTTAAGCTTATTACCAAGCCAAATGTCCAAAAAAAAATTAAAATAAATAAAAAAAGGGTAGCCCGAGCCCGCTCGGGTAAGCCCGGCCTGAGCCCGATTTTAATATAGCTCGGTCGGGCTAAAAAGCCCGGATTCACTAAAAAGTGTCAAATATGATACTCAAGCCCTACAAAACTCCGGGTTGTGGCGGGTCGGCCCGCACAGGTCCGCCCATTTTGACAGCTCTACTTTATGTGCTATAATCAATCTATCTTTCTTCATCTATTATGTCATCTTATTTTTCAAAATATGTCACGCAGTAGAAAACAATGATTTATAGCTTGTTTGGTATAGTTTATTTTTTTTTGTAGTTTATGTTTATTTTTTTAAAAATAAGATGAAAATATAAACTATATATGTTTAACAACCAAATTAAGTTTATAAACTCAACTTTTTTTCTAAAAAAATAAGCCAAAAGTAGAAGCTCCAAAACCATGAGTCGGTTTATTTTTTCCAAATTTTTATATTTCCCATTTTACCCATCATAATTTTATCTCTCTTATCTTTTTTATTCTTCCACCAAATACGACAACTTTTCATATTGTCACAACCAAACTCCATAACTCTCATTTTTCTCTTTCTCTATCACCACCTAACCCCTAATTCCCTATAACATTTTCTTTTATCTATACATGAACAAAAAATTATGTGTAAAACTTTGTTATATAATATTAAAATTTTGTGAATTATATATAAACCCAATATTAAAATTTTGTGAATTATGTAATTTAATTTTAGTAACTTCCATTTATTTATGTGATATATTGTTTTTAATATTGATATTATTTTTATGTTGTATTTTATTTTAATATTTTTGTAGCCTTTGTTATTATTCAATATTAAAAATCACGGATTGATTTATTTTTTAGTTTACGTTTAACTATGTATGAGGTTATTTGTTTATGTTGATCTTATATTTTTTTTAATATTAATATTAGTTTTTATATTGTATTTTATTTTAATATTTTTTAGCCTTTGTTATGCAATATTACAAAATTAAAGTAAAAATATATGATGATAAATATTAAAAAAATAGTGTAAAAACAACCAAAATAATCATAACATAAACAAATAACCCTATACCATTTTCTGTAATTTACTATGTAAAAACAATCTTTCTACCTTAACCAAACAAAACAAATTAGTTTATATTCAATTTTCAGCTAAGGTACTTAAACATAAGCAGATTATAATCTTAATAATTTATAATCTAACAATTTATAATCTCAAAATTTATAAACTAAAACTAAAAACTTAATCCATACAAAACGCTAATTAAAATGTTTAAGAAAGCCAACTTTTTGGAATGAATTAGAAGAGAGGCAAAGTGTCATATTTTAACAACATTGGTTTTCATGCAATCTGTTTTATTTGTAGTTTATGATTCCTTCATTATTCCATCAATCATTCTAAGGCATTATTATTCCCTCCTCTCCTCGGGAAAAGATAAAAGCAAAAGCCCAACACCATAGTACTTCCCTGTCCATTCAAACCAAAAGACATTCCTCTTCCGGTTTGTATATAAATATGAGGTTCCCAATAGTGTCACATATCAATCAGAATATATTATTTAATTGAAGAAAATATGTTATAAAATAAAAATTTAATATTTTATATTATTTGGTATAATTCTATTGGATGGAGATAGAGATATATGATATTTTTGTGAGAGAAAATCCCTATTCCTCACTATTTTTTATTAGGTCCTACTTCTTGGCTGAATACCCTCCTTTTATCCACTTTCTCTTTTTCTCACTTTCTTTTTCTTTCTCTTTTTTTCATCATCAAGTTTTAGCTTATTCTTAACAAAAGTGATTATTCCATTCTCTGTGTTTAAATCTTTTTGCTTTGCTATTTATTTTTGAAAAATAATAATCATAGGCCCATCATGGGATGTATATTTCAGATTCAAAATTATTATTTTATAACAACTTTACATATCAAAACTTTGCAACATTTTACCAGTAAGGGGAATAGGATTTATGAATATCTGAGTTTCTTAAATAAAATATCAAATATTTCATCCTGATTTATGTATGAAAATGTTATGTATATGAACAGAACTTTGCTGATGCAAGAAAAAAAACTTCTATAATCTTTACGCGACAAGGATCTGCTGTCTCAAATCTCGTCCCCAACCCGTTCCGCACCAATCAAAATAGAGCAAAAATAGAAAAAATCATGAATGTTTATTATTTTAATTAATATGTCGTTTTTTGATTGGTGTGAGATGGGGTTCGAGACAGCAGATCTTTTCCAATCTTTACACCGTTTTAAGAAAAAAGGGAAATAACAAGATTTTTTTTATGAAACCCTCCTTTTTTACAGAAAAAGTTTTATAGGTAAACGAAGATACAAATTTGTATCGTTTCAATCGGAGATTAAGTTATGAGGTTAGCATTTCTAGGAAAGAAATGTGGTAAGATGCATTGTAATTAAATAATAAAACTATATAACTATAAGATATTTTACATTTCCCACAATATTGAACAGTACCTTTTGATAATCCACATACCTTTACATGTATTAGAGAGAAAGGGTGAGAGAGAAAAAAGTTACATATCTCAGGTAATCAACTTTAATATAAAAAAGCCAAAATTTCCCTCACTAACAAGAAAAGCACAAAACCCACACAATATCTCTCATGCAGTAATTGCTCTTAGTGTTCCAAACAAAGTATAAAAGAACATAGCTATCTGCATTCTCTTAAGTTATTAGTAGCCTTTGTTTTGCACTATCTCATTTGATCCAAAACTCTTTATTTTTAAGTCTTTGGTTTAACACTACTTCATACTATATATTACTATATCTCTGTGTAGTAGAGAAGAGACAATTAAGTTGATAAGTTAATCATGAGAGGAGGTGTTTGCAGTATACAGCTTCAGGCTCTAACACCTGAAGCTGTAAGTATTGTTAAACAAGCTGTTAACCTTGCAACAAGAAGAGGTCATGCACAAGTGACTCCTCTTCATGTTGCTAGTGTCATGCTTGCAAATTCCACAGGACTTTTCAGAAAGGCTTGTCTTCAATGCCACTCTCATCCTCTTCAATGCAAGGCTCTTGAGCTTTGCTTCAATGTTGCACTCAACCGTTTACCAGTTTCCACTTCAAGTCCACTTTTAGGACCTCAATATTCCTCTCCTTCACTTTCCAATGCCTTGGTTGCAGCCTTCAAAAGAGCTCAGGCTCACCAAAGGCGCGGAACGATCGAGAACCAGCAGCAGCATACTTCTTTAGCCTTGAAAATTGAGGTGGAACAGCTTATAATCTCAATCCTTGATGATCCTAGTGTTAGTAGGGTCATGAGAGAACCAGGTTTCTCTAGCACCCTTGTTAAAAGTAGGGTTGAACATTCTATTTCAGTTGAAGTTTGTTCACAAAAACCTCACTCCAAAGATATTAGCACTTCTACTAAGCCTCAAGTTCTTGGTCGCAGTAACAGTACTAGTTATGTCTCCTCATCTAGACCCTTTGGTCAAGTTGAGGGTTCATTCTTTAAGCCTATAGATTATGTCAATAATAAAGATGTGACTAGTATTTTGAGTGAATTGGTGAAGATGAAAAGAAACATTATTATTGTAGGAGAGAGTTTGACTAATGTTGAGGTAGTAGCTAAGGGTGTGATGGGAAGGTTTGAGGTAGGGAATGTTCCTGAAGATTTGAGGTATGTGCAATTTGTGAGTCTTCCTCTTATGTACTTTAGAAACATCAGCAAGGAGGAAGTTGAACACAAATTTGAGGAGGTTAAGAGCCTTCTGAAAAGCTATGTGGGAAGAGGGGTTATTCTTTATTTAGGTGATCTAAAATGGTTGTTTGAGTTCTGGTCAAGTTATTGTCAGCAAAGAACAAAGTACTATTGTTCTATAGAACATATGGTCATGGAGCTTAAAAATTTGGTTGGTGGAAATGGAGAGAATAGTAGATTGTGGCTTATGGGTATTTCAACTTTCAAAACATACATGAAGTGCAAAATATGTTCCCCTTCCCTAGAAAGTCTTTTGGAGCTTCATCCTTTTACAATTCCTGTTGGTAACCTGAGCCTAAGTTTGAATCTTGATAGGTAATTCTTTATTCTTCTTCTATATTTATTTATCTATTGCTTGTTTCAGATACTTGTGTTTTTATTCCCTTTTAAGATTCCTCTCTTTCCTTGTCCTATTATGTGCATGTTTTTATTGTAGTTAACATTTTTCTTGTTTCACATTTATTCTAGTGATTTTCAAGATCAAGAAAGAAGCAAGGTAATTTTCAAGGATGTATCTTTTGAAGATATAGCAGGAACCAAAAAGCATCTAACTTGCTGCAGAGATTGCTCACTAAATTTTGAAAAAGAGGCTAAGAACATGGCTAATAGTACAAGCAAGAAAGTGTGCATTGCAGACTTGCCATCATGGCTCCAAAATTCTAAGCAAGAGAGAAGTCACATAATGGAAGATCAGGTTTGTATGATTGTGTCATAATACTCAACTTATTCAAGGAAAAAAGTATATATTGGCAACAAAAAGTTGAACCATTTCTGATTTTATTCTCTTTTATTAATTATGAAGCAGGAAAATGAAAGGCTTGAGGATATATGCAAGAAATGGAACTCATTTTGCAATTCAGTACACAGACACCATTCCATTATTGAGAAACCAGTTCTTTTTGCTTCATCATGTCCTTCATCTCCAACTTCTGTTTCCTCTCATGAAAGAAAGTTTAACTTACATCATAGCCACCTAAATGGGCCAATCATTTCTGAACCAAGAAAATCATTGAAAGAATGTGAGTTATTACACACTGAAACTGGTGGTGATGATTACCATGATAGCAACTTCATAATGTTCATGCCAGAAACCAATGTTCCTAAGCCAGATCTTCTGTCAAATCCCAACTCTAGCCCTAACTCAGCTTCTTCAAGTGAAGCAGTGGATGGTTTAGACAACACTCAAATGTTCAAGGAACTTAGTGCTGATAATCTCAAGCTTCTATGTGATGCCTTGGAGCAAAAGGTACCACAACATAAAGAAATGATTCCAGAGATTGCAAGTACTGTTCTTTGTTGTAGATCTGGAATGAAAAAAGTTGAGAACCACTTGATGAGGAAAGAAGATAGGCAAGAAACTTGGTTGTTATTTTTAGGTGCACATTCTCAAGCCAAAGAGAATATCTCAAGGGAACTAGCTAAAGTTGTTTTTGGCTCTTATAATAATTTTGTCACAATTGGCATGAGCAATTTGTCTGATTCCACTGAAGATGAATCATACAAAAGAAAGAGGCCAAGAGATGAATTAGGAAGCAGTTATCTTCAGAGGTTTGGTGAAGTAGCCAATGAGAACCCTCATAGGGTGTTCTTCATGGAAGACATTGACCAAGTTGATTACTTTTCTCAAAAGGGTGTTAAGAAAGCAATTGAAAGTGGGTCTATAACACTTCCTGGTGGTGAATCTGTTCCTCTCAAGGATGCTATTGTAATTTTCAGTTGTGAAAGCATGAGTTCATTGTCAAGTTCTCTTCCAAGAAAATTATTACCACATGCTGAAAACAAAGGAAAAGAGAATATTGATGATAACTTGGAGGAGAAAATTCCAAGTCTTTCTTTGGATTTGAACATAGCCATTGAAGATGATACTAGAGGTGTGGCATTAGGTGGAAGCAATGGTATACTAGAGTTAGTTGATAAGGAATTTAATTTTAACATGCAAAAATTGTGAATTGTGATAGGAAGGGAGAAAAATCTTCTATGTTAAATTTGAGTTTTACTCTTGCTTTTATTTTTTCATTTTTATGTTGTTGATGTATTTGAGTTATATATATTTACTGGCTATAGATACAGCTTGATATGCATTTGTGATGGTATAGTTAGGGATGAGTCTGTAAATATGTTATATATTAATGTAATTTTTTGAGCATGTAATAGGATTGATGTTCTGACTAAGTAATATATATTCTAAGTAACTTCTGGTTTTTTTAGCATGTTAATTTTTATTGTAGGTTTCCTTAAATTCTTCTACCAAGGATTTATATGTATATGTTCACATGATGCTTCTGGAACTTATTCTATTAAATCAAGATATGTTCACCTTCAAAATTTTATTGTAGGTTCATCACCAATAAATGGGAGTCTTGGAATTATTTTAAGATCTTTCTGGAAAATTCCAATTCCGACAAAGATCTTGGTGTTTTATTGGTACTTGCTTTTAGACAGGGAACCTAACATAATTTACTTTTAGATATGTTTTTATTACTTTTATACCGTGGCAGATTCTTGCTTTGTTGAAGACTCTTATCATCAATAAAATTATATCAAATAATATAAAAATATTAATTAATATTTTTATTATTTTTTATTTGAATAATACATTTTGATTAGTTTGTCAGATAAATTGGGACACCAATGTATTTTCGTTCCTTTAATAGATATGGTACACAAAACTTTATTGGTTTGAAGTTGTCGTGCTTTACCGAACTTGTAGTGTGCCTCATACATGATGTTCCCGAATCTCATATATGTTAAGAAGCTGAAGAGGTTTAAAATGTTAATTTGGCATACAATAGTATGGAGTCTTTGTTATGAAGGAAGCAAGTTATCTTTAACTTTGGTCCTTTTAATTTTGTTGGTCTTTTAGATAAATTTAGATCTTGGAATTGTTATTTTTGGATTTGTATCAAAAAAAGCAAAAATATTGAAGGCCTTGTATTTGTGAAACATATGCATGTGGTAAGCATGGCATTCATACAATTCTTTGTACTATTGTTGCAGCTTTACTCTTCACAAGTAACATGTTTCTCTTTCTTTTCTTTAGGGGACTTCTCCAAGTAGTTGCCATTTTTAGCTACTTATTCTCAACTAATACTCAAAACAACTAATTACAACGACTCTAATTATTAAAAGAGTAAATTACACTCACATCCCCTGAGTTTTAATGAAATTACACAAATCACCCCTCACTTCTTTGTCATTACACAAACCATCTCTCCCTCCTATACAAACCACCCCTAGATTTATACATACATTACACAGATTACCCATGTATGTTATAAAAGTGCAATATTTTAAAGAAAAAATGTGTGATGAATGTAATTAAGTTAAATAAAATATTGTATATTGTGTAACACTTCAAATAGTACAAAAACAAATGTTTCTTTATTATTTTTGTGTCATTAAAAAATACATTAATAATTTCAAATAAATGTTTAAATAACTCTTATATTATTTTATAACGAGCCAAATAATAAAGACGCATTGACTCTTATATTATTTGAATTTTTCTACATAATATACAATATTTTGTTTAATTAATTACACACATCATACGTTTTTTGTTTAAAATATTTTATATTATGCAGGGGTAGTCAGTGCAACATATATACAAAATTAGGGGTGGTTCGTGTAAAGACAAAAAAGTGAGGGGTGGTTTGTGTAATTTCACTAAAACTCAGGGGTGTGAGTGTAATTTACTCTTTTTAAAATGATTCAAAATGTCAATCCGACCCATATTTAGCAAGGCGGTGGGCTGACCTGTTTTTATTTATTTTCAAAAACACATTTATAACCAAATCAATCACACTATCAAAAATAAATAATCATAAATGTCTTTTAAAACAAAAAATCATAAACTAAAGTCCACAGTCTCACAATAATATATCGTTTTAGTTTAAAATGTTTATTTTTTTTTGTCTAGCAATAAGGTCCCTTCTTAAGGAGAAACAAATATGTACTAACCTGACTTTAGTGACTATTTGCTCATTTATGATAAGTATTTTGATAGAAATGTTTTACTTTATATAATTTCAAAAAATAAATAATAATAAAGTTCCTTCATATAAGTTTCGAATAAAAAAGAAAAGTACTCAAATTTTGCCGTACGTTGCTAGGTGTAAGTAAAGTGTTATGTAGGCCTAGAAGAATAAAACAAGCCTTTTCTTTAAACATTATTAGCTCATCTTTTAGTTTATAAGTAGCATAAAAATGGAGTATTCTTATTCCTTTTTCCTTAAAAGAGAAAGTTATTGAAACCAAACTGAATTTGTCCAAATCTGCTAGGAAAGTAGTGAAAACTTTTTTAAAGATAAGAATTAATAAGTTGATCTTTCATGCTTTAAAAGAGGCAAAGAAAGGGACAAAAATTAAATTGAACTTTTCTTTAGGCACAAAATTCTAGTGAATTAATCCAAACTTATGTGCCTTCCCTACCTTACAAGAAACCTACGGTCCTTTAATTTCAATGTTGTGGGATCTCAAATCTTAGCACTAATTGAAATTGATTTCTTCATTGATAATGTACATAAGATAAAGAATTATCTCATGCAATGCACTATCTCACAAATAATTATAATTTGATTAATTTATACAAAACGTGGACGCCATTGTCACTATATAAGGAAAAGTCCTCGAGCACTGTATCCATTAGAGCAATATTATTCACAAAAATCCATTTGTCAAATACTAGCTAATCTTACGTTTATAGTTTCTAAACATATGTAAAACCATTTAATTCACCATACATAGAAAATCCAAAAGATAATAACACTTGTATTCTTTTAATTACACTAATATTACATTTTTATCCTTAAAAATATACTAAAAATAGAATCGTCATATCCGGTAATAGTGAAGAATCTAACTCTTTTAATTTGTCCTTATCTTCATTAATTTCTACAAAACCGACATGACAAAGGGACTTTCCTAGAATAAATCTTTATAGGATATATGATCGATCAAGCAATTAAGGTAATCAAAGTTGGAAAAATGTGTATCAAATATTGTCTTATGAAGAAACAGTGTCCACTATAGGCCACTGCCGCTGTTTTATAAAATATTTTCGTACCTAACAAATTAAGTCCTGGGACCAAGGAATTATAATGCAAAACGCTATGTACAATTGACTAATATAATTAAGTGGAGTGACTTTATAAAGTTTTAGATTATAGACTATTTTTATGGTATATATGAAGGTGAAACTTTCATATGAAAAATATGAAGGTGAAACAACATGAGGGGGTGATGATCAGATTTGTACTGTTTCAATCATGCATAGCAAAACATAAAAAGTTGCTAATAAAAGTTGGTCCAATTGTGGAAGAACTCAAGTTCCAAATCATATTTTAACCTTTACAACTAATTTCATATATAACTAGTAACTAGGTTATCTAACATAAATCATGGAAACCATTTCCTCTGTCGTAAATTTCATTTATGGGTCACCTTTTAAACTATTGAGTATTAACCACTAGAGAAGACCTAAGTTAACTTCAATGTTAATTTGCATATTATCAAATATGAAAAAGGATCATATCAATTAATGGAAAAACAAGTAGTTGTTTTTTCTTATATTTTTTATGACAAAAATGTTATTTCATTATACATAAAATGATAAAAATGTCTTACCATATTATTTTTTCCTTTGTTTTTGTAGTATTTGCCTCTTAATTAATAAAGATGATCAGTAAATATCTTTAAGGCCAAAAGTTTCTTTAGATGTTGAACCAGTCATTTTAAGACTTTTTTTTTTCTTTCCATGAATCGTTTTGATCAGTTAAGAAACTAACAAACATGATCTAGAAATGATTACATAAGAAAAAAGGTAAAGGTAAAGAGAATTTGATGTAAAGCATGACCCCACTAATTGTATTCTTTTTAGGGGTCATATAAAGCATTCAAAATGTTCATACTTTTCAAAGGCAATGAAACTTTTGTACTTTGCTTTGAATATTGCAGTTCTTCGTCACCCTAGAAGCTTTTAGTGCAAGGGAGATAGTGGCATATGAGATTGGCATTGAGACAAAGTTTCCACACCTTAGCTTTTGAAGCCTTTAAGAAAGACAAAAACAATAAAGATTGGATGCCACTATTCCCTTTAAAATTAGAGGACCACCCTTTTTTCAGTTCTCTTTTCTTTCTATTACAAGTGAATTTTTTTGCATGAAAGTAAGGGATTTTCTCGGATCTAAAACATTCAATAATAAGTTGATAATTGTGGTATCTCTGAAAGACATACTTATCTGGCAGAATGACCTTGGATCCTTCAACTAGCTAGAGACAACATAGAATTATTAGTGGGTAGGAATGGCCTCACTTCTAAAGGCATTGGAGAAGAAGACCAGTCAAAAGGGGTGGATGTCTTCAAAAATAATGATTAGGTTTCTAGGTACTTTGGGAAACATAATAATAGGCAACAAGGAAAATAATTATGTCATTATCTTTCTAGCCAATCATATTTCTCCAAGTAATATAAAAATATTATTTTACATTTTTAAGATTTTTATTTTGATTAAGTGTCTCATTTTCATTGGACAAGACATGATTGGAGACACCAAAATGAGACAGATAATAATAAGGAGAGGGTAACTCGTTTATACTCCATTAGCCCACCCCCAAAACAAATGTTCAGTCCCCACAACATGAAAATATATTGAAAGTGACTTTTCAGAATTTCAACATATTACAATAATGATCACAAATCAATTTTCTCCATTCTCAATTTTTTTGAAACCTACTAACACAACCATGGGATGACTTCTTTTGTGTCACTTCACTTCATGTGTTATCATTTGTAATTGTCAGAAAAAGACATAATTATTAAATTTGTAACTTAAATATATTTTTTCAACTAATAACACATGAAGTGATGTATTTTTTGGGACAGAATACGTGGTCCCCAGAATTGTAATTTTTACTAAGCAATTTCAAAGGATGGAGTGCCAATGTTCTTGCATAGGCTGGGCTGATCCAATATTCTAAGAACCAATTAATGAACTCTACCAAGTTGGCCCAATGACATAAGCCCAAACATCGATCTTTTAGTTGTATAAGATCATTCAGATTATAAATTATAATTCTCTACTTCAACATATCTTAGAGCAGGACCTACTATAGCTTCAAGAAATTTTCTATAGCCACTATTGTATATCACTATCTTTGTCTCATTAAAAATAATTACTTTCATTAAAAAAACAAGTTATCATAATTTTTTTAATGAGATTTTCTTAGTGCTGGCAAAGAGAGTGGTTCTAAGTAATGGATACAGAAGATTTCAGTTCAGAGATTTGATGGAACACATAACATACATGGCTGACTAATGACTAATCTATGGTGCCCTCAAAATATTTTCTTTTCCTTTTTATGGCCATACATAGTTATTGTTGGAAATATGAATTTCAATGTTAGGAGTCCCACATTGAGTAGAATAGCAAACTCAATGTGGTACTTAAGTCATGAGGCTCTCCCACCTAATAGACTAGTTTTTTGGGTTTAGTTTTCCTCATGTGCTTAAGTCCTAACATTCAACCAGTAAGACACTATCACAATTAGAAACAAAATATCAAAGACTGTAATAATATGTCTCTTTGAATTATGAATATAATAGGAAGTAAACACATATATATCTGAGATTGGAACTAGAGTTCCTCAAAGCATACAAAAGTTCCACATTCTAGTATTCACTATTCACCAAAGCCATAATCTACTAAGAATATAATTCATAAGCAGCAACAGCAACAGCACCATGTTAAAAAGCTAAACATTTTCACTGAATTCTAGTATATCTACACACGTGGGTCCTTACCGAACCTCATGAATAGATGTGTTGCCAACATTGATCCCCTACGAGTCATTTCTGCAACTCGACCAAGCAGTGGCAGCTTTACTGTTTCTCTATTCGAAATTGGCTTTTTGTCCCACCTATTTCATGTAAACTTAAAATTTAATCACGAGGGAAGAATTATTATTGCTTCCATTGTTTGAAGAATTTCAGAGGCATGTACTTTTTCTTACATAGAATAAATAATTACTTGAACCACAAGGAATTAGTGTTACTATTCATAGAAAAACCAACATGTTTTGTTTCTACATACCAGTCCTCGTGACGAACAATTTTGCCTTCCTCAACATACAACTTGATTAGTGACACCATATCTATGTCCTTCCCCAAGAATTTATAGTGTTGCTTATTGTCAATTAATATCTGCATTTAACATCGATGAATTTGAATCTTAAAGTAAGAGATCAAACAAGCACTTGTACTATGAGCAGAACAGAAGATTGAAATGCTATAATACTACATTATGTGACAGAAGATTTACCAACCTCTCCTTGTCCTGGTGAAACCATATTTTCTTTGATACTGTATTCCACAATCTTTGACTCACTGAATACCTAAAGCATGTGGATACGTAAAAGAAGTTGTGAATTCAACAAACATTCAGAAGCAAAACAAGAAAGGAATGAGAGAAGATAATTTATCTAAATATAAAATGACTCATTATAGAAATAAATAATCTGCTAATAATTTTCTAGTCTAAAGAAAAAAAATAAAGACCTTTGTTACTGTTAAACTACTGCCATCACATGCTTGATTAATAAGCACGAGCATGAAAATTACTCAAGATCCATCAGTGTTGCTCAAATCATGGCAACACACAAAAAGATAAAGAATAAAGACTTAAACTTTGCAAGCAGAAAATACTTAGTATGCAACAACTTGTATGCTCTTCTTTGTTTACTCTTTCAAGTTTCAATGAGTACAAATAATGACCGAATAAAAGCTTGAATGCACAAATTCATTGCTGATATGTGACATAGATGCATGACAATCAAGCAAAAATAGAGCATTGGTTATATATAAAACAAAAGTTTGCATATATTTTGACATATACTTATGAAAGATGAATCAGCCTACTATTCCTTGAAGAATGATTCTATTTAAAAGCATTGCAAAATCCAACAATTTTGAAGCACATGAAGATATACAGAAAGCAAAGGACAAAACGGTTAGCAGTGTGAAGTAATGAAAACCTTGGAAAGAGAATAGAATGCTGACTTGATCTGCTTCACCCTGAAGTATCAAAATGTTAAATTTCATAAGACGATTCACCCATATATTATAGCAATATATCTTAATTGCTCTCTTGTGAAAAAACAGGAAAGTAAAAGACCGAGAAACTAAACAGTTTACCAATTGAATCATCTAGTAAGAATTTTGCTTTAAAAAATAATACACCAGAACCAACTACTTTTTCATCCTAACAGGTTTAGATTATTGCAACAAACCATAAATATACTGGTATATGGATAGAAGTAATGATAGAGCATAACAGGGAATCATGGAATGTTGGACCAACATAAAAATAGTAAATTCTATGTAAAATCAAATGTTGAACTACGATTGCTGGCAGCATATAGTTTCACTTTTGTAACCTAAACAAAGCAAATAGGTTCACTTTGTAAAAATATGCATGCATGATTTATTGTGAGGCAGCATTTATTTCCATGACTTTAGCATAAGGAAGCAGAGACAACTAGCAAGCTTGAAACTTTTTCTGATTGAACTTCTATAAATCATTCCACGCATGTTCAGCAATAATGCTTAAATTTTGGAAAATAATTACCTTTTTCAAAAGTTCTCTCATGGAGCTTTTCGATTATAGGCTATTTTGAATACAAAATAAGCAAAACCAAACACACACTTAGGGGACATTATAAGAGCTTATAGACACCTTATTAGAGATTTTATTACATAATCACTTAAGTTTTGGAAGTACTTGTGGAAATAGCTTATGACTTTCATCTTTTTAGCTTATTCCAATAAGATTACGGGATAAACTTATCAAACAAGTACAAATGTGTGTTAAATAAGCACTTAATCAAGCCGCTTATCTAAGTGTGCACAATGCACTAAGTATAGAACCCTGATAACGAACTACGATATCAATGATATAGCTGCACAAAACCAAGATTCTTGATCAACTTACCTTATGCAATAGAACGTTATTTTGCCAAGTGTTTTAATATGACACAAAATTAATGTCACAATCAAAAGAACATGAATCAACTCCAATAATTATAAAAGCCTTTGTTTTTTGTACTGCGAAGGGTATCCCATCTTTTAGGTAAGGATCTAATCCCTTTCGGGATGTGCTCACAGGAATCGAATTTTGATCATCCTGGAGATCGAATGGGGCCTTATACTACTAGACCAACGTGTTGATTAAGTGTAGCATAACAAATTAATAGTAACATTAAAAATCATAGAAAGAGAATAGGATGCATAGATAGATAGATACATACCCATGTGCAGACATAAGTGGATCTTCAAAGGAAGCATGTGGAGCATAGATTTCAAAGTCCTTAGATGTTGCACATGATCCGTACCTTAACAAATACCACATTCATCAACAATCAATTTTACAAAACCCTTTATCATAAAAATACTGTTATTTACAAAAATGATTTAATTTTATTAATAAATGAGAGTTTCTTTTGTAACATAGAATTATTTACAAGAATAAGAGTATTATGTGGTGGTCTTACAGACGCAGAAGATGAGGAAGAATGTGATGAACAAAACTGTTGTTTGCACCAGAAAAATCACATGCTTCTTTAAAACACGCCTCTTCCTTATTCTCTGTTCAAATATTGAAGTGAAATAATGAAAAATTATAATAATTTTGAAGGAAAGAAAGGATTAATAGATGAGAAAGTACCCATTGCGATTTTGTGTAAAAAAGAATAATAATACTATGAGAAGAGAATCACGAGGAACAGAAGTACTTCAAAACGGAATCTACCATTCGTGGCTTCTTCGCCCTCAACGTGGTGCACTCTCATTTCGCCACGTCATTACAATTTTTTATTTTTTATTTTTTTACGTTGTGTGTATGACCTATGGTATAATATATTTTCGGATGTAGGTGAAATTACTCATCTTAGCACAAATTATTGAACATTTAATATTTTAATTATTCCAAAGATCACAATGTATGAATATCTGAGTATGAGTATATGTATATTTCAAATTTAATTATATATTAATCTTTGTAATAATCAATATATATATATAAATAATTATTATATATATATTATTATGATAAAATATGTATTTATTGATAGTGTATGAATTTTATACATTATCATTATATCATCAATCATTCATATTTTATCATAATTGATTATTCAATAAAAGTAGTGTCAAGTAATTATTACAATGTATGAATAGTTAAAAAAATCAATGCTCCATTAAAACTTGGGTCTATTAACACACACATATGCTTTGGAGACTATAACCTCACCTTATAGAAAATGAAATTAAACTAGAAAGATTTTGTTGAAATATCCAACAGACAATAATCTAAGAAAGCATAGACATTCATTCTCTCATTAAATTTGTTGCAATATCCAATACATTGGAATGGTAACTCCGTTGAATCATACAATAAGTAGGAAGATACATTCAGCCACCAAAAAATACAACCTGCAAAATTATTATCACTCAAGTTAGAAAACAAACCAATCTACAACAAATGCATTAACCTCTAAATATCATTATGAACAATTTAACCAAGCCTACCTTAGAAGCGATTGTTTAGCGCCTCGTTTCGTTCATGTTTTTTCCTTCGAAAAATTCACCCAACATTCGATCTAGATCCTCCGCTGTGTATTTGACGAACTTATGAGGATTCTTTCCATTCTCTACTAGAGATCTGAAACAAAGCAGGTTCACAGTTATACATCATAGCAAGCATGAAAACCATAGGACATCAAATGCAACCACATCAACCAATGAGTTGTTAAAGATCGACTCGGAAAGCATATACACCGTAAGACGGGTTATCAAAGGAGAGAGACATACATTATTTCATATCCATGATAGTTATCCCCCATGAACAATATAGATAGCAATGATGCAATCATATTTGAAGTTAATTAATGTGAGAACACACCCGAAACGTTTCACAAATGATCTATAGGCAGGCATCAAGACTTCAGCAATGGCAAGCCGAAGAGACTCTCGCAATTCGCTGTCAGGAACTGTCCATTGAGATTGTTTCTGATGGAGTTCCTCAAACATAGTATTGAATGTCTTAAATCTGAGAGCACAATACACATTAACATGTCAAAAGATACACATACCCTAAATGAAAATCCATATAGAAGTAGGCTGAAAGGTTACCTGTCTTTAACAACTGCTCTTGAAGCACCACTGCTACTTCCATTTCCACCATCACCACTCCCACCACCTGATGAGGTAAGGCCCTGGATAGATAGGCACTGAAGAATCTGCCAACGTAAACAATCAAAATTCAGCAATCGTAAAGAATTAAATTAAGGAGATGAATTCAGAGATGAACACCACTAACTCTTAATCCTATAAGCCAAAGATAAAGGTTAAGGATTCAAAAAAGGATCAATAGACTTTGCCAGCCCAGATCACAAAACTAAAAACAATAAACAGAATCATAAAATAAATAACATAAACAAATATCAATGTCAAAACAAATAGAACATTCACATCAAACCGAATTTTTTTGAAGCAGCAGCTAAGAAAGCAGCAAGATATAGCTATCAGTTGGGTCAACGGAACAACACCTTTGCCCAAGCATTTCTTTTGTATTGATTTGCATGCTGCTGAACAATCCTCCGGTGTCTTTGTACCCAATCATCCCCCAGCAAATCCTTGGCGTCAGACCTAAATAGAAGAGGATTAAGAGAGAGAAACATTGAATCGGCAGAGAATATAACCATGATTTAAATAAGTCAATAACCACTTAATGTATATGACATACCTACGAACTGATCTAACAATATAATGAACATTGTTCATGAGAAAAAGATGCGTCAATGCGAGGTCTTTATACTGCTTTGATTTCCCGTCTAAATTGGTTTGCAAAGCTTGCATTATACGCATTGTTACAGATGCTAACTGTGGAGAATCCTTTGTAACTTCAAATTCTTGGAAAAGTTGCTTCAAGGTGGACCGGTAGCTGCAAAGATTTTTAAAATTCTTATCAGGTCAAATATGTAAAGATCTGTGATGAAGATCCTGGCAAAATTTACACACACACACAGAAAGGAAAGTACATAAGGTTACGTAGGGAAGAAAATCGGAAAGTTTAGTGCGTAATTACTCTTACATACCAAAAATACAAAATAGAAGTACACAGAGACACATACACACAGAAGAGACTACACAAGGTTATACATTACCGTTAGGTAGGGAAGAGAAACTGAACTTCTAATACATATTTTCTCTTTAATATAAAAATACAAAACAATATCAGATTGCACAATTCCCTCACAAACATTAATAATTTATGATATGGTAAATAAAACTCAGTTCAAAACAGTTTGAACTCTTCAGTTATTTCAAGACTAACATCAACATGATGGTTCGGTAAAGATATGGCTAGTTCAAAAACAACATAATTGTAAAAAAAAATAGACATGCTGCAGTTCAATACCCGTCTCAATTACAATTAATCTCATAGGCAATCTGATGCAGTAGTCCGATGTTACGAAAATAAAAAATTATTGTATGCATACAGGGAGCCCTGTCTCTTGCACATGGAAGGTCATTTTTCTCCAAAACTATAATAAGACTCGTTTTTTTATTTCCTCGATTTTCCTATTTCAGGCTAGTTAATTACTGTTACTTTCACAGACCACCGCTGAGACACATTTTTCCTACAAGAACAGCATGTCTCAACATAAAAGGGAATGGTGTCTCTCTCTACTGCTCGGGGCTGGGTAGATTATGTTCATAATTATTTTTCAGAATACTAGTCCTTGGTATAATAGTATAGAACAGTAGCAGCAAGTTAGTATTCACATCAATAAATAATTATGTGTACTGGTGTAGTCCTGCTAGTAAAAGTGAATCCCACTAATACAATACTATCAATTAAAAATATTTGGCAAAATAAATTAAACAAATAAATTTGGACTATAAAGCAAATATTAAGAAGTTCTGATGATGTAAGAAAAAGAATAAATAATGAATGACATCATAGCCGTCGGTGAACACAATAAAAAATGGTAGAAATAATTTGATGTCATGGCTAGAAATTTGGGATCAGAAGACAATACTGACAAACTTACTCAAATAAAAATTTCACATAGTTAATGACATAGCTTGTCAAAGGATGGACAGTTCCATCGGTTACTGCAGTCTTTGTCGCATCTTTCTCAACTGCTTCTTCAAAATCTCCAAAGGTCTCCTGGGCAGTTTGAGCAAGTCGTTTTGTCAAAACCATTGCAGCGTCTCTTATTTCCATGCAAGCTTTCCCTTTAAAGAGTGTTTCGATCTGCAATTTATCGGGATGAAATAGTTAATAACAAGATTATAACACCATTGCAACATGCCTTGTATTTGGTTTTATCTACAAAACAGCCACCAAAACCTACTCTTTTCACAAATGCCAAATATATCAATCTTTTCCAAATAGCATCATTAGTACAATAGTAGTACAATAGCTAATGTAAAATTCTATCCGTAAGAGTTTGAATGTAAAACTATTGGGGAGAAAACTAACAGACCATTATAATAAGAAAACTATCATACTTTTAATTGATATGTAAGAGATATAATAAACGATTCCATGTGTCTTGACCTTACAACTTAAGGTTTTGTTCATGCCATCAGAGCCACTATGACCAAGTGGTCTAGACTATAGAGCTCAATCCTTGTTGCCCATGCTTCAAGCCTAAAGGCTCTTGTATGAGGAAGCATGTTACAGATGATAAAAGTCATTCATATGACTTCACTTAATAGCTTAAGTTTATGATCATAAAATAGCCTCCAGACATGTAACGGAGCACCTATCGGAGGTTTTTTTTAAAGTTGCTATGGGTGAGACTCGAACCCACAACCTCCTTCACCCTATTCCTTAAGTCTTCCACCTTAACCATCAGACCACCTTATGACTCCTACTTTGATGTTATTAAGATATAAAATGAATGTATATTTGAACCCAACTGATCGGTCATGATAAACCCCACAATTACCGACATAAAGTTCCAAACACACAGACAAATACATTAGTACTTGAGCATCCTACAATAGAGCTATTAGAACAGTTAGGCCTAACTCCACTTCAAAAACCATCTCATGGGTAAATGACTCTAAGCTCATATTCTCAAGCAATGTGAGACTTTAACACAACAACCCCGGGTCTAGGCTCATTGTCAACCGTTGTGGGATACTGATGCTTAACAATAACATTTACCCCACACACACACACACACAAAGGAAAAGGAAGATAATTAAATTAAGGTCATTTATTAATCAAACAACTGAAAAGAAAACCACATACAAGTAAACAATCAAAATGACATGATATAGGCAATAACAGGACTATGACATATAAGGAAAATCATGATTGGATATTGAAAAATAAAATACAAATTTACAAATTGACACCATAAGAATTACAAAACAAAGAAAACAAGACAGATAGCACCAATGTTTATTATCAAAATCCATACCTCTGATTGGAGCTCTTGCATTATTTCGTACATGTCCAAAAGCACAAATAACTTTTCCGGGGATCTCTTGCTTTTGGCAATTGCTTCTCCAAAACTAAGTAGCAGAGAAACACTATTTGTAGTCACCTCAGCAAAACACTGTTCACTGAGAGAATCAAAGCCTTCAAATATTTCATCACAGACTTTCCTTTCACCAGCAAACAACAATTTGACCTGATCATGTATAATTAAATGTTGAACGAAAGTTTAACAAAAAAATATGGACAAAACATCAATTATACAATCTTCTTACAGCTATACGCATGTAATGAATCCAGTTTCCAATTTTGGCTTCCAAGATCTCCCATTGTAGCTTTTGGACATCGTCTTTGCTGAGTTTTTCAACCCCGAGCTTTCGGAGGCTTTCTTCTAATACATTGGAACGAACATCTCTACAAAATAGTAATGATGATAACATGATTAACTTTTTGCCTTCTCACTGTAATAGCCAACTAAGCAAAGAACCATACCTGTATATTTTGAGTAATTGTTGTCGATGACCAGCGTCAATCATTTGCTGAGCTAAATCGTGTAGCAGGGGCAAAACTCTTGGCGGTATAAGAGCGGGTGGTGTATATACAACAGCATCAGCAGTATTGTTGTGTGCCTCAGAATGGTGATTAGAATGGTTCTTGCCATTAGGATCACCATCATGAGAAGGCGATCCTGATGAAGGTCGCATTGAGTTTGGAAGGCAATCAAAGAGGCGCTCAGGTTCCACTGGTTTGCTGTAATCACACATAATAAAAGATGATTTCATGGTAACAAGAATAGAAAGAATCACAAATTCGCTAAATAACCATATTGACAACAGCATAGACAGAATATCGAAGATGTTTGAAGGAAATCATTATCCTTTAACACAGAAAACCATATCCCTAAATAAAAAAGATATTGATGATAAATATTAACGAAGAAACCAGCATGCCTCTACTAACCTAAGAACCATGGACAGATCATAAAACTTATGACAGTCAAATAGTACAAAACTTACTAGAAGAAAAAATGACCCAAAGAAGTATAAAAATAACTGGGGATACAGGAAGATACCAGCATCACACTTCAAAATGTGTTGGACTTAGAAGGTCTTTTGAAGAAAAAAAATGATGCAAATCGTATCCAATTGTATCAAACGTTCACAGAAAGAATTTGGAGGTACCAACTAATTACAAAGGCTACTGCTTTGGTTTAGCATCAAAGATTGATTTATCTGATAAAATGTCATGTTCCTGACTGTCTAACCATCAACAGTTAGAGTTCATGTAAGAAAATGAACTCTTGCTCAAACATACCAAAAAACATTACTGAAAAGGTACAAACCTGTAAGATGATAATAGCTGCTTAAACTCGTTTTCTAACTTAGAAATAGCTTTAGCAAGCAAATTATTGGCATGGTTGATGACAGCATCACTACTCTTACTACCCTTGATACTGCCAAAAAACTGAATGTTGCTTCTCAGCTTAGCAATTGCTTGAAGATAGCTTTCCAAGTCTTCATGTGGCCCTTTAAGTATTTTTGCCTCCGCCTGTGCATTGGATCAATAAGAGCATAAATCAATTTAATTAAAATAAGAGGATATAATAAAAATATCATAAAAGTAGGATACATCTGTACCACATATCTTACGAAGAGAAGAAGAAAAGTCCTGAAATAGTCTTCTAGTAAATCAATTTAAAAAATACAAAGTTCAGCATAACAGAATCATCTTGTGTCCTTGACAAAGATGTGTGGAGTAGATTTCTTTGAGTGGCGAACTTTTTCCCAGAATTCTTGCATGCCTTTGATGGATGCAAAAGGGTTTCTGTAACTCTAAGGTTGTGATTTCCTTAAGGTGGTGAGATTTTCATTAACCAAAACAAAAATTTAAAAATTTTGTAGCTTCCAAACACCTAACGGTGTTGCTGTTGCTCAAGGCATTTTCTTCGTCATTTCATGTCTTTCATCTTGTTCACGAATCACTTTAATCTGGATTTTAATGCAATGCTAATATAATGCCAACTATTTCTAATAGCTTCTAATATATATGAATAGCTTCTAATATGCTAATATATATTAATCCAGGAACCGTTAGGCCAGTATCCAGGACCATATACTATCCCCTTTCCATATACGGTCCGTTTGACCAATATCCAGGAGCATCCAGACATATGAAAAAAACAAAACATCAACTAGTAAGAGTGCTCCAAACCCTCTGCATATTTGACAATGATACACCCACCCTAACAAGATCATTTGCTGAAGTTCACACAAAAGCTATAAAGTAATTACTTATGTCCCAAAGACAAATATATTACAGAAACTTTGGATTACATTCTGACCCGTTGACCGATTTTTTTTACACTAGTGTGGCGAGAAAAGCATGCAACAAACTATGTAATGTTTCTCAAGAAATGTGAATTTGTACTCCGGATAGTTTGAAGAAGCTATTTGTGGTTCAAAGGTTGTTGGAAATTTTTGAAGAAACAGGTCATGGACTTTAACTGACCAATATAAAATCAGCATACAGTAAAGTAAAACCATGCTTACAACAAAACCAACCTGACGAATTTGATCAAAATGAGCCAATATGACCTCTGCAACCTTCAAAGTCTTATCAATATTCTCATGAGCTTTCCTAATAGAATGAGTCCTAATCTGAAAACCAAAAAAGAAAAAAGATCCAACATTTCAACAAAACATCCACAAATCCACAAAACCCCCTCCAGATCCCAACATGGGTAGCTTGAAAAAACATCAAAATTGGGAAAACCCAAAAAATCCATTTCAACCCAAGTCATAGATAAGTCAATCCAACAAAACCCAGTTCCCAAAATCCAAATTTGAATCAAAATTAAAGTGCATGAGTTCCCAGAATCTGTGAGATTGAGATGGGTAAGGAAAAGGGTAGATACCTGAGTTGGGCGCATGGCGGTTTCAAGGGCGGAGAGACGGTGATCGAAGGAGCCAAGGATGGAAACAACATTTTCTGTGATGGTTTGACTCTTTTGCAGAGACTCTCTCATCTTTGCTGCTTTATCACTCAACAGATCATCAACACCAGCCACTACAATTCCCATGTTATTGTTGTTGAGCAGAGAGAGAAGGTGGAAGAGAGAGAGAGAGCAAATATTGTTGGTGGTAGAGTTTTTCAATTGAAATGGTAGGAGCTATGAGATGTTAGAATGGCCCCACTGTGCCAGTTTGAGTTTGGAACAACATTAGTTGTGTTTCATGTCTTTGTCTTTTCCTTTCATATCCTGTCTTTGGTTTTGGTTTATGAATTTCTTCCGGATCTATGACTCATCATATTGTACTCTTCAATGTTTGATTTATTATTGTATCACACCAAATAAATTGTTTTTTGTTATCTGTTTTTTCTCATGTAAAATACCATAAGTACTAATGGTACATGTAACTTATTGGATGATAATATATTGACATTTTTTCTCTACTTTCAATTTAAAAAAATACTTGATTGTAAATATAGTAATGGTAAGTTTTTTCTTTGTACTTTCGTTACCTTGTTGTAAACACGACTTAAATAACAAATTGTTATGAGAATCTATCATGGTTATCATTGTATAACTCCTTCCAATTTCCAAAAGCTAGTTCAATTACCTTTTATGCTTCCATGTAAGTGGAGTTGTAGTTGTTATGTACACTTGTAATTATTGGATATTTTTCAACACAATGCTATAACTTATTCTATTAGAATCTAGGTTTTGCTACAACGCCTAGACATTCTTGTATAACTACATATACCAAGGACATTCAACTTATTAATCTGCCAAGGTTAACTCTTCTTGATGGAGATCACCTGTCTTAAACGATGTCTCATTCTCTGTCTCGAATTAATATCATATTACTATATAAATAAAAGAAATTTTTTAAAACAAAATGTAATATTCTCATTGGCTAGGATAGAGAATGAGACAACGTTCAAAACCAATAATCTCTATCATCTAAAATGATGTTTGGAATGTGTTCTTAATAGTACTATCACAATATCTTATAGAATATAAATCACCTATATAAGATATCTTAAATCATTCACAAGAACTTATATTGCATAACTTTCTTTTAATATTTAAATAAACACTTCAACTTTAATAAAAAATCTATGCTCTCAAGGTGACATTTAAAAAACATAAATTACACTTAGAGATTTAATAAAAGTTTTACAAATTATTCCATCTAATTTTACATCTATGTTAATCATTTTAATTTATACATATTCGTTACATAAATAATTATATTTACACTGATCTCCCCTAAGGGTAGATGTATGTGATATTTTAGACAAAAATGATTATAAGTAAAATTAAATTAAACTTTGAACATAACAATGTAATATACTCTTAAAAACTGATCAATGGTTTTCACTCTTTTAAATTTTTTTCTGTTGCTACTTTATTAACTTTATCCCCCTTTTGACCAAAGTTTTACTTCCACATACGTACGATACAAACAAAAATTATTTTTATAATTAAAAAATAGTACAAAAATAAGAGAGTATGAAAATATTAAAATAAAAAAATATATACAATAGATAATATAATATAGTAATCTTTATACTGAAATTATTTAAATTTATTTCCCTTTGTCCCTTAAATTGAGATAGCAAGGTTCTATCTTTTTGATCAGGTGGAATGGCTTTGTGCCGATTGGTGCACTCTCCTCCTACCAATTTTAATTTCCGAAAATACCCTTCAAAATTCCTTAAAATCTCTTCGCTGTCACTCGCCTTTCGTTATTGCCATTCTTCAATGGAATCTCCTCCCGAAGGTTACCGTAGAAACGTAGGCATATGTCTCATTAATCATCATAAAAAGGTACAAACACAATTTCTCTCCATCTGTCTCTCTTCTTAATTTTGGATCGAGTTTCGGCACAACGATAAGGTTATATAAATTATGAATGTATTGGGTTAAATAATGAAACAACCTTTTTCACTCAAAAGTATAATCTATCTTATCCTCGGACCGTACTAAGTAGGAGCCTTTGTATCGAGTTATGTCGATTCTTATTTATGAGTGTTCACTTTTCATGATGATAGCTTAACCTAATGGACATTATTTCCTATGTTTTGTGCAGATTTTTGCAGCTTCACGCCTCGACATACGCGATGCTTGGCAAATGCCCCAGGTATCAATTATGAGTATTACTAAGCTATCCTCTCTTTTCATACAAATTAATTCGAAGGGATGAGTTAAATTTTTCATTTTTTTTAATTGTTTTTAGTTATATACTGTAAAACTGTTTTGAAAAAGAAAGCTGAGGTATCACTGATCCTAAAAAATATGATAGAGTCTCGCCTTGGGCGTGTTCGGATAAGAAGCTTAGAAACCGAGGAGAGTAGATCAAATGAGGGTAGCCGAATTATTAGTTAGGACATAGGCCAATAGAAATTATAGGAGAAACCATTGAGAAATAATTAAATTTGGCTATGTTTGACACAACTCGCTTATATGTCAGGTGGGATTCCAGATGCTTATAAGCTAAGAGCTGAAATATGGAAGCTAATGAAACAAAATTGTTTGATAAGATTAGTTGACTAGTTGGTACGTGATAATTAAATAAACCCTTCACTAATAAGTCATTCCAAGATAGCTTATCAAATATGGACTTAAAGCTAGTAACTTATCGGTAACTCCATTTGCTATACACAACCAACTAACTTATTTTTGTGAAATAGCTAGTTGACTAGCTTATAAGTCACCTCATGGCCTTATCAGGCACATGCTTTAAATTATTTATTTATAGACATGATTCACAATGGGAGAACATCTTCTATCTCACAAATTGTGTCACTCCATGTGCCAATTTTGTAATTGGCTTGCAAAACACTTAATCATTAAACTTTTAACTTAAATATTTTTTTTCCGACCAATCATATTCAGTGCCACAATTTTTGGGACAATAGATATGCTCCCGATTCACAATAGTGCTTTTTGGCATTGTTTCATCCATTGAACCGACCCTATCTAGTGGGAAAAGGGTTGGTAGTTGTTGTTGAAGTAACCCCAATGTAACTGGGATTCTTCGTGAACATGTACAAATGTATAACTTACTCTCATGTCTGAAAACATTTAATAATTTAGTGTTACCCCTTACCAAATTGTGGATACTGTGGTTCATACTTGACTTTCTATAAATATTGTATCTGAGAGAAACAGTTATGCTGGGACTGGGAGCAATGACTATAATTGTAGTGTTTGTGTAAAAGTTTGTAAAAATTTTAGACCCTGAAGCAAAAGCGTAGTATAACTGAAGCATGGGAATTTACAGACAAGGTTTTGGTGGTAACTAAATAAACAAAAAGAAAGAAATGTGAAGAGCTTATGCTGCTTTTATCTTTCTTGAAGTGTATTATTTGTTAAAAGGAGTGCTATATACTATTAATCTGTAACCAACTTAATAATGTGGTATCTTTTAGGGTGGTATTGATGAAGGTGAGGATCCAAGAAATGCAGCTATCAGGGAATTAAGAGAAGAGACAGGAGTTAATTCTGCAGAAGTGATTGCAGAGGTGAAAATTATAAGTTTTCTGACTTGTTATCTCGGTACAAATATTTTGGGCATATTATGTAGTTCCTGCATTGTGGTTGTCTTTACTTATTAGTGCCAGGTCATATTTCACTATACTAATTAGTGGCTGACATGATTCTAATTGTTATGGTGTTGCATACTGCCTCCCTTGTAGGATAGCCATATCAACGTATAACAGGGTTTGAGGGCGTTGTTAGATAGTTGTATCCTATCTTATCTATTATCGATTAGTTTCATAGGCTTAATGGACTGTGAAAATCTATTAGATTTGATTGCGATGTGATGCTTGAATCTGTAAATAGAATTTCTTGCATTTGGCGTTGTTATCTAAGTAAGAGAGTAAGTAGTTAGAGCAATACTTTTCCAAGCTCTCTTTTTTATTCAGTTTTGATATTTTCATGAGAGGTTTGAGGGACACACCATTTTTGCTGCTTTGTGTTTTATCATTTGCTTGTTTGTTGAGGAAGATGCCTTATCTTCAATATTTGTATTATTTTTAAATTTTCTGTAAGCAGTTAAGTTTATTCTTTAATTTCTTCAAAAACAAAACTAAAAAAATTGAGGTAGCTTTCTCTCAAATATCACACAAACCCAAATCTCAAATATGCTTGCTCCAAAAAAGAATTGTTTCCTCTCACTGTCAGCTAAAACTCTCGACAAATCTCTGGCAAATTAGTAAGGAAACATTGCTGCTAGAGCACTCTCTTCGAGAGCAAAAGTGTGTTTTCTCTTCCACTCAGTTGCTGAATTCAAGCCAAAACACATTTGTTGATAAAAAAAGCAGTAGTACAGGAAAGGAAATAAGAAAAAGGTAGAGAAAAATACTAGTAAGCCTGCTTAAATATAGCGTATTAGTCAAACTTAAGACTCTTCGCTTTTGAATTTTCTTGAATTCATAGAGATAAGTCTGCGTGTCAAAGTTTTTCTTCTGATAGCAGGTGAAGGACAGGCTTTTGTTACCTTTTCCTGCCAAAACCAAATCAACCTAAAAGCATAAATCTTAACACGCCAATTTAAGCTTAAGCTATTAGGTGGAAGCCTATGAATGATTGATATCTTTAATATGCCTCCTTACGTAAAATTCCTTTGGATTTGATACTTGAGCTAAACACAAGCCCGCTCAATTCTTGTGGTAAAATACGATTTAATAAGAAGAATGAGAACCACAACGATCAAACACCTTACTACTGAATCAGATTTTTTTATTATGTGTCCAGGATCACATTGGTCCTACAATGATAATTAGTGTTATCAGCTTGTATTATCTTTGGTGGACCAAGATAGACAGTGGATATTTACTCTAAAACTTTAGTTGTTAGGTGGAGGCCTATGAATAATTTATAACTCCAACTATCATCAAAGATGCTTCCTAAGAAAGGAGTCTGCAGCAAATGTCCTAATAAACTATAAACCCTCAGGTTTTACAACCCCTGACTTGTGGCAGAGAAAATAATCAGCCTCTTTCCCATGCTGCTAGTTATGCTAGAGTTACATCCAGCACAGAATCCAAATTATATCATTTTTCCCTTTTCTGGATGTACCTAAATGTTCATATTGGTGGCTTTCTGTTGCAGGTGCCTTATTGGCTAACATATGACTTCCCACCAAAAGTCAGAGAGAAATTAAATATTCAATGGGGATCTGATTGGAAGGGCCAAGCACAGAAATGGTAAACATTTTGATATGCTCAGTCTGGATGAAATAAAACTCACATGAACAATACACCTAAATTATATAATGTTAACAACCCAGAACCAATCAGATAAGCAATTTGTCGCCAATGGATATTTTCACCTAAATGCTTTCTGTTTTAAAATTTTGAATGATGAACCTATAGAGCTATATATGCACGGGAAATGATATGGGAATTAGGAAGGAATGGAAGAAAGGGTATGCTGTTTTGGCACAGCTAAGTAGTGTTTTTCACACTTCGATACACACAGGTTTCTTTTTAAGTTCACTGGGCAGGACCAAGAAATCAATCTTTTAGGTGATGGTTCTGAGAAACCTGAGTTTGGCGAATGGTCATGGGTCACACCAGAACAATTAATTGAGCTTGTGAGTATACTTTATTATGATCAATTTTTCATGCCTGTCCAAAATAAATTAAGATGTGATGTTGTATACAACATATGAGTTGGCTTGTATCTTTCTCTTTGCAGACAGTGGAATTCAAGAAGCCTGTCTACAAGGAAGTCCTATCAGTGTTTGCTCCACATCTCTAATAATCTTATCAGTTGCCTTGTATCGTCTCTGTTGCAACATTTTCATTTAAACTGCCCATAAAATGAGATTTCTTTAGGTTTTCTTATAATACTCAACCTATGCCCTTCTTAATCTTACTTTTCTGAATTAATAGAGCTTCTTCTCCAAATTACAGTCCTTGTTTCATTATTGTTCTTGTGAAAGCATTGGCATAGTTCATGAATTTATGTGCATTGATGATAAGAGTGCTTCAATTGTAATTTTCTATTATCTATTGGTTCAAATTGTAAGGAGAGGGTGGGGTAGGTATCCCTTTGTTAGAAGGTGATGCATCTTTAGTTGTTTATGAGAATGAGGTATCCCTATTGTGTGTTTGATGTCCTAACGTAAGGCGAGGTACCCGAAGTGTTTTTGGTATGCTCGGATTTAAAAAGAGTTTAGAGACAAAGTCAATAAAGAAATCTCAGGCACAATGTTTGGGGAATAAATCGTTGACATATACTTGTAATAAAGAAGAAATTGTTCCATCTCTTTATAATTTAACAGATGTTGTATTCTGTGCAGACAACTAAACGATTTTGTAACACTTCTTAAGTTGAATGTTACATTTTGTACACTGAAATGAAAACTAGAAGGAACATAACTAAACAAAAAGATTATAATGATTATACAACATATAAGCTTATGCAGAAGTAGCTCTTTCTTATGCAGTGGTTTTCTTCTCCAAAAGCATGACAACATCTCTCATTGTTGGTCTCCTATGTGGATCATTTTCTGTACATCTCAAAGCCACCAATAGTACCTTGTCAACTTGTCTCATTACATTGTCATCTGAAATTTCATCAAAAAGCATTGAATCAACAATTGCCTTAGTGGCTCTTGTTTCCTCCCACACAGATCTAACCCAATACACAATATCCGTTCCTTCCATAAATGAAGGATCCAATGCCTTCTTTCTGGATATCAGCTCCAGCAAAACTACCCCATAACTGTACACATCAGACTCCTTGCCCTTTCTTGTTGTATAAGCATTTTCTGTTGCAGATAAGAATTGGGAGAATTGGAAAAGGATTTAATTGCAGTAGTAAAAGGTCTTTGCGCTAACAACATATCATGCAGTGATTCATACATAGTTCAAAATAATTGACTCTCGCCCATAGTGACCACCTTAAAAGTCATGCATTAAGTAGTGTATGGTTGGTTGACAGTGTAATAAACTTTATAGTGACAGTATATCAATATCAAATTCAGTTAGAAATGATAAAATAATTATCTTCTTGTTGATAGTGTAGAAGAATTACCTGGTGCAATATAGCCTGTTGTACCAGTAATTGATATTGACTGTGTTGAGATAGAAGTAGGATCCAAAAGCTTAGCAACACCAAAGTCTCCTACATGAGGCTCCATTTCAGAATCTAGAAGTATATTGCTCGGTTTGATGTCGCGGTGCACTATGACAGGATCACAGTCAAAATGGAGGTAAGCCAATCCATGAGCAACTCCAAGAGCTATCCTATACCTGATACTCCACTCCAAGTGTTGTGGTGGATTCTTCTCATGCAAAGCATCATGAAGGCTTCCATTTGGCATGTATGTGTACATGATTAGACCATAGTTTTCTCTTAGATAAAAGTCTTCCAATCTCACCAAATTTCGATGCCGAATCTTTCCAAGGGTTTCAATCTCTCTCAGCATGCTTATCCTTTTCCCTTTGTTCTGAGCATATAGAACCCTTTTCACAGCAACAATTTTGTCTGTACCCAATGCAGCTTTATAAACAACTCCATAGGCTCCTCTTCCAATAATGTACTCATCATTCAGGTTGTCTGTTGCTTCCATCACCTTGTTGAGAAGTTCTGAAGCGTTCTCTTCATCTGGCCCTTTGGTTTTCTGCTTAAGTTTTCTGATAAAAAATATATAAACTAGTCCCAACAGAAAAACAACAATTATGAAGCTTCCAAGTGCTATCATCACAATTGCAACAGCACTAAGGCCTTTTGATTTTTGTGTCTCACATGGTCTTAAATAGCTTCTTTCAGTGGAATTCAGCACATGTGATGATGAAAAACTGACACATAGTCCAGGATTACCCAGAAATGATGATAGAGAAGAATTTGGCTTGATCAGATATGCCGGTACAGGACCTTCAAAAGAATTGTGTGAAATGTTGAATTCAGATAATGAACTGAGCTCATGAAGAACTTGTATGCTTCCTGTCAAATTGTTCCAAGATAAATCCAGTGCTAGTAGATGCTTCAGGTTTCCTATCTCCTCTGGAAACTCGCCTATCAACCCATTGGCACTTAGGTTTAAGCCATATAGAAGATTCTGCAATCCTCCAATTGATCTAGGAATATTACCACCAAAGACATTTCCACCAAGATGTAACTCAGAAAGCATTTCATAATCTGACAAGAAATCTGGGATACCACCACCAAAATTATTCTCTCTGAGAACCAAAGTGGTCAGTGTTGTCCAGTTTTGCAGACTTGATGGAAAGGAACCATTTAAGAAATTGAATCCCACATCAAACCTTCCCATTTTGTTGCAGTTTGATAGCTCATGTGGCAAAGCACCTTCCAAGTTATTGTGAGAAAGATCCAAAATCTCAAGATTCACAAGGTTTCCTAGCTCTGAGGGTACAAGACCTATAAACTTGTTCATGGACAAGTTTAAAAAGGAAAGATTTGTGCAGTTTCCCAAAGTTGATGGAATTGCTCCACTGATATTATTGCTATTGATGCTCATGTATGAGATATTTGGATTAAATTCAAAATCAGGTAGAGGCCCAGTAAAATTATTCTCTTCAAGTCTTACCCTTGTAAGAGTTGTACATCTTCCTACATCAGGAGGTATGCTACCATGAAATTGATTGAAACCCATATTGAGCCTCACTAATCTGCTTCCAAAACAAAGATTTGGTGGGAGGGTACCAGTAAAACTATTGAACATAAAGTCAAGCTGCACTAAGCTGCTATTAATTCCTAAGGTTTGCGGTATGACTCCGGTGAAGTCGTTGTTATACAATGAGATATTTTGAAGAAATTTGAGCTGTGTCATAACTAGAGGTAGCTCTCCAGAAAGGCTATTATTGTACAAAAGGACATGCTCAAGGCTTTGAATTTGCCATATGCTAAGTGGAATTTCCCCTATCAAAAAGTTCTGATACAACCTAAGATCATGCAATTTACTCAAGTTTCCTAATTCACTAGGAATTTCCCCCTCAAGTGCATTGGAGTACAAATGTAATGTATCTAATGACTTGCAATTACCAATCTGTGGAGGGATTTTCCCAGATAATTGGTTCTCAGAAAGCATTAGAACAGAAAGTTTGTTTAGGAGACCTAAAGTGGATGGTATAGTGCCAACTAAATTAGCTTGTGCAGCATAAAACTCTGTTAAACCACTACAGTTCCCCAAGCGTGGTGGAATACTTGTGTTGAATGCATTGTAAGAAAGACTCAGAATTGATAACTTTTTGCAATTTCCAGATCCCAAAGGAATGGTTCCTACAAACTCATTACCAAAGAGATATAAAGTGTCAAGATTTGTGAGATTGTTTAGACTAGAAGGAAGAACTCCTTGCAGGAGATTGGTATCCAAATCAAGAAGCTTTAGTTTACTACAGTTTCCAATGGATATTGGAACTGTCCCTGACAACTCATTAGCACTTAGATCCAGCACCACAAGCTGAGTCATGTTGCCAATACTTGTGGGAATGGAACCATTTAAACTGTTGTTATTAAGGTGCAATTCTTCAAGGTGAGGAATTTGAAACAATGATTCAGGAATTTCACCAGAAAGCTGATTAGAAATCATGGCCATGTACTTCAAGTTTTGCAAGTCTTTGAAGCTCTCAGGTATTCCTCCACTAAAGTTGTTTAAAGAAAGATCCAAATACTGAAGCATGCTACAATCACTTAGTTCTAAGGGAATTTCTCCAGAGAAACCAGTAGCATACAAATCTATGGTTTGCAAGTGACTCAAGTGTCCAATTTCAGGTCCCAATTGACCAAAAATGGAATATTCACTGAGATTAAGAGAAACAACATTGTTGGCATCATTGCATTTCACTCCTGCCCATGAACATGGAATGGAATCAGAGGCCTTCCAAGTAGAGTTTATGTCACTAGGAACATTATTCCAGTGGCTCAAGAGAGACAAAAGACTCAATCCATCAGGGTTCAAAGCAGAAACAGCATATAACAATGTAGAAGAAAAAGAAAAGCATAGAAGCAATAAGAGGTACCCCATAGGAAAAAATTAAGGAACTACAACAAAAGGTGCCACAAAAATTAAGGTTGCAATATTTTAAGACAAGCGTGCACTTATAAAAGTTTACAAGAAAAACAAGGTGCTGAGATTCTATTGAAGCAGGTTTTGACTTCAATTGAAAGAAGATCAATCAGTTATATAGTTTTCCAATTGCCATAATTCTTCTTGAACATGAATATAAAAAATAATATATCATTGTACTAAATTCTCATACTCATAAAAAAGTGACTTATGTCATTTATAAACCAATAACTAATAAATAAAGTATCACTTTGTGACATATGTCACTTTTCTGTGGGTAAGAGGATTAGTAGGAGAATATAGTATTACTAGGCTATGTTGATTTTTTTTAAAAGCACTTTTTTGTTGACATTGACTAGTTGGCTAGCCACAATCCCACGGCCGTCTTATTTTACTAGTCAATGTTTTACTCTTCCTTTTAAGATTATCTTCATGTGTGTTTTTTTAATCCTCCAAACCAACACGTGCTAATTTATACTTATTATCACATTATTTATTATTATAGGAACTAATTTGATGAGAGTTTAAATTTTTTAACAACTTAAATTTATATTTTGTGATTGTTATTTAATTCTTAAGGAACTTTTTATAAAAACATTTGCTTATTTGTCACTTTTGGTTACTACTTAATCGATTAACTTTGAGTCATAATTGATGTTTCCTACCGTTTATAATAAATTATTATTAAGATATAATTGATTATTTATTATAGAAATTGCATCAGCAGACTACTGTAGCAGCACGTGGGGCACCTGACCCCTGAATTTTTTAAACATAAATGGCCTAATTTATTAAAATATTTATGTAACGTGTTTAAATTAAAACCTAATTTATGAATTTTGGAAAACATAAGATTGAGAAACAATTTTATTATTCTATTTACGTTGCAATATACAAGCATACAACATTCCAGGCTTGCAACAATAATAATAAAAAATCAACGATGCACCATTCATAGTGAGTTTTTGTTATCAAAAAATTTGTTATAGGATTCTCCTAATCATTCACGAATTCATATAATGTTCTAAGTTATTTTCATCATTACTTTCTTTATTATACTATAATTTTATTTTATAAATTGATAATTTAATATTCTAGTATCATTATTCCATATTGGGCAATAGTTATAGATATTATTGATACATTTTATATTTTTTTGTTGACAACATGGTGATTTATATTCAAAAGAAAATAACTGAATTTTTTACTTCTGTCTAGTTAAGTCTTTAAAAGAATGAAAAATGACACTTTAAATTAATTTACATTGTTTTAACATGTGTAATTGTTAGTGAATATTATTTTAAAATTTTCCATGAATTATATACGTTTGTTTATGTTTTAGTGAAATAATATTATAATCAAATATTTTTACTCCCTCTTAATTTTACATCAAGGTCAACCACGGCTAATATAATAGAGTGCATAATCAACTATTCTTTTAAATAATAATTTAAATTATTTTATAGTGTAATATATATACATTGTTAATATAATGATTTATACACAGTTATTAAATTATTTATTATGTATTTAGATTAATTTTATTGAAATTTAAATGATTAAATATTAATAATGAATGATACAATATATAAAATTGCGTACATTTATTTCTCATCATTTTATATCTCTGAGTACTTTACATGCTCAAGACCTCATCTCTTTTATTTTAGACGTATAAGATATAAAATAGAATATAAAATTAAGATAATGTGAGTAAATCCTATTATGATAATGTTCAGGAAATTGAAGATTAATATCTACATCTATATTATATATAAAGTTGAAACATGAAATAACTATAATTATGGTGTAATTTCTATTTTTCTATTTTGCCATTACGGTTTTTAATTTCTACAAAAAAATCATATAATCCTAAGTAACTATCATTAGCACATTAATCATACATCTTTCATTAAATTGAATTATAATAAATACATTTTTTAACATAAAATATTCTTAGTATAAAAACATTCTAATTGTATAAAATAAAATATATAAAAATTGAATACTTAATATAATAAAATAAAAATATCGTGTCGACAAATATAATATTAAAAAGAAAAGAAAATTGTAAAGCAAAACTTGGTTAGTAAGGTACGTAACAGTATTTTGGTGGAAGGTTCTGATCATTGATAAAATTGAAAACGGAAGAAAGAGTTAGAATCCCCAATTTGATGAAAGCGATTGATTGATTCGAATTCCATTAGTAAAAAATGAAGAGAGTTTTCGGTGCGAAGAAGAACAAAGATCCTCCTCCTTCCATTCAGGATGCATCCGATAAAGTAATACACTAATACCCAATTTTGTTTTCCTATATTTACTCTATTTATTTATTTTCTGAAGTTTTTAAACACTTGGGTTTTTGGTAATAATATGAATTATCTATTTGGGGAACTATAAAAAAGGCGGCTCAGTGCACGAGACGAGACTGTACCCGTAGGGTCTGGTCTGGGTAGATGTGTTTGGTGAAATATAAAAAGGCGGGTCAGTGCGAGACGGGATTATACCCGTAGGGTCTGGTCTGGGTAGATGTATTTGGTGAAGTATAAAAAAGGCGGGTCAGTGCACGAGAAGGGACTTTACCCGTAGGGTCTAGTATGAGTAGATGTATTTGATGAAGTATAAATGATATATTGTTTTTTTGTCTGCAGATAACTAAACGAGGTGATACAGTGGAGGAGAAGATTAAGAAGCTTGATGTTGAACTAAATAAATATAAGGAACAGATCAAGAAAACTAGACCTGGTCCTGCCCAGGAAGCTGTTAAAGCTAGAGCCATGAGAGTTCTTAAGCAAAAGCGGATGTAACTATCTTATTCTTACTTTTCACAGTTTTATCGAAGGCATTGAAGTTAGGATTTTGTTCAAATGTTTTGATATATTCTCATATACAAGGAGATAGCTTAGTGTTTTGTTATTTTTGAGAACCTCATTGCAGGTTCTATTGTGGTGTTGCCTGTGACTTGTTTCAGTTTCATAAGTATCTCACATGTTTTCCGTATTTTGGATTCCTTTACCAAACTCAAGAAGCCTTGTTTAGTGTGTCGCCATGAGATTAATCATTTTTTGTAACTTAAAAGTCGGGTCTTTATTCTATAGAATTATAGATGATCATACTATTCATAACTAGCCTAAGAGTGCTAGGAATTTGTCCTTTCGATGCATGTGATTGCTATATGTTCATGAGGTTAATAGTTTTTATTAACTCAAAAGAGGCTATTGATAACTAAGTGGCGATTTTTATGTCAGTGTAATTGTAGTATGTTGGACTTGAATAAAGTTAACAGTTTAAGCTCTAATCACATGGAAATACACTACACCTTTGGTCAGGTATGAAGGGCAACGTGACATGCTGTATAATCAGACTTTCAATCTTGATCAAGTTCAATTTGCTGCTGAGGGCATTAAAGATGCTCAACAAACTGTATGTATTCAAGAGCTTTGAGTATTATTTGTAATTATTGTATATCATTTATCATTTTTTTCATTTATCTATAAGTATATCATACTTCTTTGATATTTACAAGAACATTGAATGCTCTAGTTCATAACAGAAGACATATATCATCAAAACTTTCTGCAGACCAAACCAAATAATTAAGAGCACAGCTTTATCCCGCCCCCTCTCTGATAGTATGTACGAAATAGGTTACATTGCTGAAGTTGTGCTTAAGGCTATTAAAAGTGAAGATTATTAGATGTGGCATGTGTGCCTTTGTGTGTATTGAAAAAGAAACTTATTAAATTTGTGCATCTTTTTTTCTTCTATACTAAAAGAAGTATTATTAGATGAGAAGAGAATAGAAAAAAAGAAGCGGATAACACATCTTCACAAGGAACAAAAAAAGCTAAAACCAGGAGATAGAGCCATGCAACAAAGCATGCCAGTCCCTCTGCAGAAGCAAGTCTGCAACAGAAACCCCAATAAAAACACCTATAGGCAGAGCATATATTGTTTTATGATATATCTTGAGTTTGACCCCTGTCGCAATGGTGAGGTGTTGCTTTGTGGCCTAGTGATGTAGATTTTAGTTAGGAAAATAGCCTCTCCACTAATGGGTTAAGATGGGTTCGTTTGACCTTCCCAATACCTTACACTGGTTGATTAGCACAACTGGGCTTCCCTTTCTTTTATGATTCATACTAAGGAGTTCATCTTGATTTTTAAATACATTTTTTGGATGTCTATAACTATTTTTAATTTCTACTGGAGATGCCAATTGTATGATATATTAAGCGTAGTTAACTAGGGTATCCGTATTCACTATAAAACATTTGTTTGTCTAAGGGGCATTTGAGGAGGAGCTTTGTCTGTAACCTGTTTGGAACCTGCTGCCTACCTCATGAGAGGTAGTGGATGAATGGTTTGTAATTTGGGAGGAGTTTCCTCCTATAGATGTTATTATGCCTTATTCTTCTGTTATAACTTGTTACAACTTGTACTATGTCTTAGGTTTTCAGAAATTGGATGACACCTTGAAGAATATTTTTGTCAAGAAGTATGTAATTTAAATTTGTGTTCAATTTTCTATTTATTTTCCCCTTTCCTTTTTTCAGATGTCAGCTTTGAAGTCTGCCAACAAGGAATTGAAGGGAGCGATGAAAACTGTGAAGATCCAAGACATTGATGTATGTATAATGTATTTTCTTTTCTCTTATAGTTTCAGTGTAGCTACCATTGGTAACATTAAATCGTAACTATCGATCCATGCAATGTGTAGAGTTTGCAAGATGAGATGATGGACCTGATGGATGTAAGTAATGAAATACAAGAGACTCTGGGTAGAAGCTATAATGTGCCTGATGACCTTGACGAGGATGAACTCATGGGTGGTAAGTTAAGAAACTGTTTAGGCTTTTGAGCTATGTCGTAAACTTTTTCAGACATTCCTACCTAGTGTGGCTACACGATTGGGTAGGGCAGCTGGATTTTGCAACTGTTCAATGAAAAATGGTTGTCCTTTACAAGTTTGGGTTCCTGGTTTGAATGAAATAATTTGATCAATTGTATGTGCAATGTTGTAAGAAATATATTTGAAGCTTATTACAAATGTCACCAGCTACATTTTATTGGTTTGATTCTTCATAATGTTTAAGAAACAGACTCCCATCAAGTTTAAAGGAAGATAATTTTCATTTTTTCCCATGAAGTGTCTTAAATTATCTGTTTCATTCTTTTTGTTTTTGGTAAAACAGAACTTGATGCGCTCGAAGCAGACATGGGATTTGAGACTGAAGCTGACGGGGTCCCCTCCTATCTTCAACCTGATTTGGATGCAGAGCTTAACTTGCCTTCAGCTCCAGCAGGACATACAGCACCTGGCAGATCCAATGCTCAGGTATCATCTCCTTATTTATTTTTTACTTAACAGAAAAGGTTTTTCTTTTCTGTAGTTCATTTTTTAAACTATACTAAAATGAGCTTCTAAAGGCGCAAAAACTTGGTCAAATCTCACTCCAAAGGATTTGGTTTTAAAACATGTCAGTTTTGTATCTTTTTAAGATATTACTTGGATTCAACCTTGTCAAAACATGTATTTATTTTGGACACTGTTCCTCTTGAGAAGAGGTCAACTTCATGGAGGAGTTAGATCATGAAATAGTAAGTCTGTTTCTCAAGAGTTAGAGTTAGAAAAACTTGATATTATGGACAAGGTCATGGAAGGTTTACTACTTGAAGAGTTAGAGCATGAAACATAACACAGTATGCAAAATAACATGTTATTTTTGACAAGGTTTAGTACTAGAAACTGAAGCAGGCATAGTTAAGCACTTAAATTGTTATAGTTGAATGGAAAAAAAATTGAAAGTGGAAAATAGCGTGGAGACTTGTCAAATCACAGTTACCTACTATGCGGTGTGGGTACATTTACGTGGTTTACTTGGGTATGCAGTTCGTCACTTTTTACTTTGATTTTATGATAGCTTCTTTATAACGAACCTACCTATACATGGTATGGTGAATTCAGTATGTGGTATGGAAGATAAATGAGAGAATTATGTAACTATGTCAAATGCATGATCTACTGTTTTCTTCTTTATACAACCATCAACAGAGAAAGGAAGCTACATTTTTTACGACTATTGCATGTAAACCTATGCGTTTGAGGTTTTATTCTCATGTTTAGTGGATTTAACATATAAGGACGTGCCTTGGTCCCTGATTTAGACTTATCTCAAATTTTCTCTGACAAGACTATGTTTCGTACACCTATCCTCTCCGGGCTCCACTAGGTGAGAGCCCCATGCATTGGGCCGCCCTTTAAAACTAAGTTTCATACACTTGGATTATGTTTGTGATTATTGAAATTGGGAAGTATTCATCTTTATGGTGTCAAGTATAGCTTAGTGTGAGCCTCTGTTTTCTGGTAAACTGCTTATTAACAACTAATAAGTGATTCTTGAAACAGTTTAATACCAGAATCTTAAAATAGATAACTCTATTTTGTGTTATTTAGCTTTCATTCCTGATTGATTGATTTGCTAATACAGACTGAAGATGAACTGGGTTTGCCCGCTGTTCCCCGTGCATCCTTACGCGGTTAGAGAATGGTTTCCATGTTATTCGCGAGCAAGGCTTTGTAAAGATCTGAAGAACTTTAGAACTTTGATTGATACAGTGATTTAATTGGTCTGGTGTTGGAATTATTTGACTAAGAACTTGATTTTGGTGTAATAAACCTTGTGGAAACATATTTGGTAATCTATATAGAAAAGGTTGTGACACCCTCATGAAGTTTGTTTCATTGTCTCCGTTAAAATGATTTTAATAGATTAATTGATTTGTTTAACATTATGGCACCTTAAATGTGGAAATCATTATGAATTGTGACAATCATGGGTGGCCTGATTTTGCATAAACCAGCATGCTGAATTTCTTGACAATTTATTTGATCTAAAGAGCTTGTTAATGTTATCCAACGGTTTATAATTGGTCAACTATAGTAGAAAGTGACTTACTTCAAAGAACCCAAAGACAGTGAAGTACATGTAGCTCCAAAAAGAAATCACTAGCTTATGTCAAAATCATGAAACATGGTGTTCACCAAAAAGAAAAGGAAATCAATGAAGCATGCCGCAACATAGAAACATGTATTTGATCCAATAATGCTATTGCTGTATTTGAGATTGTTGATAAGTGTCAAATCTATATATTGGCTGATAAACAAAGTATATGTTCTTGTAGAGAATCTTAAAATATCAAAATAGAAGGAAGAACCACCATCATTTTTCTTTAAATCATTGATTAAGGTATCCAATACGCATCACTCCAATTATTTTAAAAAAGGAAAAAATTGTTCTCTCAAAGAATTTATGTGTAATTTATGGAGAGATATTGAAAATGAGTAATAATATATTCTCCCACTAATTTTTATATGTACGAGAAAGTGATATATGTCACTTATAAATCAATTTTTAATAAATAACGTATCATTTTATAATATATGTTATTTTTCTTATGGTGTAAGAGAATATGTTGGATGATATATTATTTTTCATTCAAAATTGCATGCAACATTATCTTTGAGTGGATATGTCATCCAATTTAGTGTATGCTTCACCCCATTATGTCACTTTCCATTTCCCTTCCCTACATTTGATTTAAGAATTTATACTCCCCATTCTATTTTATGTAATTATTTTTTGTTGAGCTTAGGTCATAAATCATTTAAAATGAGAGGAGTGTGGTATCATGTGTAATTAATTAAACCAAATTTAGAGATGAATGTAATTATCCAATGCTTGCTCTTTATCCTTTCAAACATGACACAATCTGGTACATCTTTGGATATATAGTTTTGTTATTAGGCATAAGTGAGGTAGGTGCAATAATTTCTTGAACTTAAATACAATATCACAAGCTAGATAATTCAGTTACGACCCAACCCTGTTAAGCTTTGTCTAGATAAGTTGCTGACCCATAAAACCTTGACCTTAAATACACAATTGAATTAAAATATGACCTATGAATTTTGGACAATACCAGCTAGCTAATCCAAGAACATCATGTATATGCATGAACTACACCACCACTTTAATACTCAATTTGACATTTAACTCCTTTTGTCAATACTAACTCTCTTTCTCTAATCCAAAAGCAAAGTTTGCCTTCTATATCCATCATCTTAGGGAGTGATTTTTGGTTAGGGTATTCCACTTGTGCTTTAATTATTATTTAACATAGATAAGGTTGTAGAGATATAATTATATTTAATATTTAAAAAATGATAATGTTACATTTTATATTGAAAAATGATATATCATCATACAAATTCTATTAAGCACGAGAAAGTGACATATATCAATTGTAAATCAATCATTAATAAACAAAATATCATTTTATAACATATGTCATTTATAATGAATATGAGTATTTAGTATGATGATATATCCTTACGGTACATGATATTTTATATTACATACTTAAACATGAATTCTTTATTATTGAGAAATAGAAATGTACCATGAACTAATGATTCCAACCACACCTTTTTGCAATGCCCCTTGCCCTTATTCTTAATTAAATTGTAGCTTCCTTAATAAAGTAGCATTCATTATAAAGCATAAATATATGCCAAAAAGTGCTTTATTTTTAATCCTTCCCAACAAATAGAAAATCATGAGCAACACTTTTGATTCTGATAGCCCTTCAGAGGAAGGAAACTTATCATATTATACTATTGGATTATCTATTGGATTTCTCTTCATCATAATGTTCATAGCTGTCACTTCATATTACTGCACCCATAGAAACTTTCGTAACAGGATATCTACAAGATCCAATAATGGCAGCACCAACATTTCTAATAGAGATATTTCTGTTATAACTATTCAAGTTCAGAGTGAGGAACAAAAAGAAGCCATTTTTAACAGTTACCCTCAAATGTTGTACTCTCAAGCCAAGCTTCACAAGCCTAAACATTCTTCAACAACACTAAGTTGCTCAATATGTTTAGCAGATTATAATGATTCGGAGTGGTTGAGGTTCTTGCCAGATTGTGGTCACTTTTTTCATAAGGAATGCATTGATATGTGGTTGAGGTTAAACATGTCTTGTCCTGTTTGTAGAAACTCTCCCTTCCCAACTCCTCTTCCTACTCCCATTGCTGAAGTTACTCCTTTCGCTAGAGATTGACAAAGATCTATTATCTCATATCATGTCATATGTTATCTCGCCAATGAAAATATGATATATCAATTAAATTTTATTATTGTTATTATTGTTGTTTTTGTTTTATTATTATTGGGGCATGACAACATATAAGATATGATATAAGATATAATTAATTTTGAATGTTTTATTGTTGTACATCCCAATTTCATATCTCATAGAATAAAGAGGGAGATGGGATATAATCATATCGAATCTATTATTTGAGCATTGCAATTTGACATTTTTCTATAGGAACTTATTCATTTCTCTTACTTTTTATATTCTCCAGAAGAATTATTTTCCATATTTTAAAGGAAAAACTTTGTCAACAATTTATTATATCTTGTATATAAAGTTAAATAAATTTATCATATAAGGTTCTACATCATGGTTATAATTGCAACTACAAGCCATATATAATTGTAAATAGTGATAGGAAAGAGATCACATTTTTCAAAAAAAATTATTTATCAAAATATAATATAAGTGATTAAATTGATAATTTAAAACAAGATAAATTCAAAAGTGATACATGAAAAGAGACATTTTGTTTTATCTTAATTGAAATATTATAGTTTTTATAATTTTTGTAATCATATGATAAATGTAATTGAGATTAAATTTCTCTCCACAATTGAACGTAATATATCCAAAATCAAATTTAAAAACACATTTTCCCTTTTTAGCATATTTTGCTTTTATTATTTTAAGAACTTTGTTATCTTTACTCCTACAAAATCCAAAAGTAAAATCATAAGAATGATAATATATATAATGATAGACTTCAGTATATAAATAATACATATTTAATGAGGTAGTGGAGAGGTGATGATAATGGTGCAAAATTCTACATGTCCTATGACTCCATATGTATTATTCATCACACATCATGTATTTATATTCAACAAAATGGAGTAGTGGAGAAAGAACTTCAATATTTATTAAATGTAGCAATAAGAAGTTTTGCATCATAAGAAAATCCGAGATTCTTTGGCTCATTTTGTTACACTAGTACACAAGCACATACTAGGACAAAGTTAGATCCAACATCCAAAAATTGTTTCTATGCTACAAGGATGTGAAATGAAAGATATATAGTTCTCCATTTATCTAATAGAACTTTGGAAATAAGTAGAAATATAATTTTCTATGAATTTATTTTCCTCCACAAAAGAGCCCAAACTTCAATTCGTTCTTACATTCCCACACCTGTGAATTCTACGTGCAATTATGCCTTGTATGGTGATGAATTCTCTATCCCCTCGTCACTCTCACATACTAGTCCATTTTTCTTCTGAGGTTCATTCTCCTTTGATATCTTCGCCTATCAACACTATATTAAGACTCTTTCTAATAAATCGATACCATCCAATAATAGTCATTCTTATGAACCAAATTAAAACATATTGAATTGGATTGTCACACCATAAGAGAAGATTACTGGATCTAGAGGGTTAATCAAACTTCTCTTTTCTTTCATTTTCAATTAGCTTTGGAGGCTAAGGACTATGCCACAATTCATCTGAAATTGGGCCAACTCGTGGGAGTATTATCCAAGACAATAGAGCAGCAAGAAAACAAGCAAAGGTAACAAGTGCAGAAGCAAAGTAACTTGCACTGAAAGACTTCTACCAAAAATTTTAAAGAAGTTTAAAAAAATTCAATACTTAAGAGACTAATACTAGAGTATAAGAGAGAAAAATGTTTTTTTTTTCATTTTTAAATTTATTTTATGAAAAGTACTTTTAAATTAGGACAGTTAAATGTTATTTTCTATTATGTGTCGTTACATCATCCAACACCGTAGAGGATTTGAACCCATTTTAATGATAGCTAATGTGTGAATGTATTAGAATGTTAATAAGCTTCCTACGAGTTTAGGGTTAAGAAGTTAGTTAAGTGTAGTTTATTTTTTGTATAAAGGGAATCCTCTCATTGTAAACTCAACTTTGTATCCAATCATTCACAATCAATACAAGTCCTTCTTTTTCCTCTCTTATTTTATGTTCTTCCATTTCTTTGAATTGGGCTTGAATTTCTCATTGTTGATCATTCCACCAACTATAAACTATAAACTAATTTTATCCTTTATATAAAGAATATAGCTTTACCATAAAGTCATTGTCATGTAAATTACACGGAAACTTCTCCCATAAAGAGAAGCCAACCAAAAAATGACATTAATATATATATATATATATAAGAACAACCCTAATAATATATAAAATATGAAAAAGACATAAAAGTTGACCACCAAAACGATAATACCAAACCAAATTTATTAAACCTTGTTTCCTAGTCAATGAACATAATAACCTAGGTTCAACTTCCTCCAAATATCTCACTCTATTTTTTCATTGAAGATGAACAACAACGTGGACAATGGTTTTGATGCAAGTGGGTTCACATATGGTGTAGCATTCGTGGTTGGTTTAATCTTCACAGTTTTAGTAATAGTTTTTGCATGTGTGCGCCTTCGTATGTCTCAAAACCCTAATATACTAAACATTTTGGCTGGTTCTCATAGAGAAGAAGAAACCTTAGTTGAGATGGAACAAGGTCTTCATCACATTCAAAGTACAACAAGTTTTGAAAGCTTCCCAAAACTACTATACTCTGAAGTGGTGCAGAATAAAGGTGGTTCAAATATTTATTCAAGTTGTTCTATTTGCTTAGGGGATTACAAAGAAAGTGACATGTTAAGGTTGCTTCCTGGCTGTGGCCATCTTTATCACCTTAATTGTGTTAATCCATGGCTAAGGTTACATTCAACTTGTCCCATATGTCGAAAAACTTCTGATCAATATCATAATTCAATTGCCTCTAATATTGACGGGTAAGCTATTATATCCGAAATTTTTAGATTGTATAAAGTGGTTAAAACAAATGTATATATGCAGTTTTTTTGTGTGAAGATGTTTATTGACATACATAGGTAGTTTGTGTTCATTTTCTTTTAACCAAAGTAATTGTCTGGTTGATGATTTGGGACTTGGAATATATGGTTAGTGAATTAGCAACTCTTAGTAAAATATATGTTGGAGGTGATTAATAATTTCACTCAAAATTTTATATTTTATATCAAGAGTCTCCTCGCTCTAACTAATAGTCGAAACAACTAGATATAAATATGAAATGCAATAAAAAAATAGAGTTTAATCTATCATTGATAATATCAATAATCGGTTAAAACTATCTTTGACATTACAAAATATAAAGAAAAAACTAGTCTCTAATTTACATAACCTCTATAAATTTAGTTTCGTGATGTTAGTGCGTGTCAATTAAAATTAGCAGAACCTCTTATGCGACATGTTAGTTAGCAGATTGGTACCTTCCTGGTAATTTGTAATTAGCATGATCTTTAATATTTGAAAGAAAGAAAAAAAGAAGAAACCCAAAGCCACATTGATGCAGCTTCTAATTCATGACTGGATCATATTCACCAATTAATATCACATACTAAATTGACTAATAACAGTCAAAATTAGATATGAATTTGTATACAATAGTGTATGACTTTAATATAGTCTTTTCATATTTCATTATTATTCTAATATGAAGATATGTTAGCAACACATAGGATTCCTTTCAAGTACTGGGAATGTAAGAGATAGATGTTTTTAAAAAAATTAATTTTAAACAAGTAAAATATTTGGAGCATTTAATGGTCACTTAGAAGAAATTATGACTATTAAAGGAATCTAAACAGAAGCATGAAGCAACATTACAAGAAAGTCAAAACAATCCCATTGCAGAAGTAGTAAATTAAAATGAGAATCACAAATGCTAAATCCAAAACACAACTAAAATAACTGACTATAGAATAGTCTCAAATCTAGTCTAATTAAAATGAACCCTACATGCATTATTATGCATACCATGCACCCTACTAATTAAACCATCCAAAATACCAAGAAACTACCAAAGAAAGATAAGAATTTCCACATAGAAACATTGAAAGTACTTGTCCTATAAACCAATGCCACTGCACTAGACTTGTCCCCTTGATCAGAAGATTCTGGCACAGGAGAATTCCCATCACTATTATTACCTCCTGGAGTAGGAGAATCAGGTGGTGGCACAGGGCTTATGCTAGGTGCTGGAGCAGAACCATTTGGTGATAATGGTGCTTGAGAAGGCGATGGTGATGGTGATGGTGATGGCGATGGCGGTGGTGGTGATGGTGTTGGCGATGGCGATGGCGATGGTGGTGATGGTGTTGGTGGTGGTGGTGGTGATGGTGTTGGTGTTGGTGGACATGGAGGAATATATTCATGGACAGTAATAGCAACTTTCTGGCCTAGAGAACAATAGTTAGAGATTGTGCATGTGAAGAACAATTTACCTTTTTCCTTCAAAGGAATAATTGCTGGGCTGCTATTGAATATCTCCACAGGCTCAAGTGTTGTGCAATGATCATAGTCATTTTGTCTTACCTGAACTAGGTTGTACAATTTGTGGTAGAAGTGGAATTCTGTGTTGTTTACATTTCAAAACTCATCAGAACTAGTATGCTAAATTTACCAATATTAACAAACACATATTGTGTACATTGTTTTTGTAAATGCAACCAATTACAATTAGGACAAACCTTATATCTCATTGGAATAATATGAATAGGTACAAGCACCACAGATTAATATTTAAATAGTGGTACAAGTTATTGCTTCATTTTGGAATGGTAACAACCATATTCAAAAGTTGATTTTAAATAAACATGTAATTTTAAACCATTAATGTATTATTATCTTTTACCATGCAATAATAACTTTTCTCTTAAATTTAACCTAAGAAAGAAATTGGGAAAATATCAAAATTTAAACAACAGAAAACTAGAAGGTATATGTAATAATTTGAAATAACTTTATCACTTCCTTACCAAGTGATATTTTCTTGTGGAAGCTAAAAGAAGAAGATTAAGAAATATAATAACTAGTTCAAGAGAAGTCAATGTTAGTCATAAAAAAAATGGATCTTATGGAAGTCAAATATCTCATGTTATGTTCTAAGCTATCATAAGTATATGAAATAAAAAAAGGACAAAAATTCTCTAAATATAAGAAAATTAATTTGGCATTTTACCTAGAGAATCACCCACTCTCATGAGATGGGAATGTGCCCAGTTACTGTAGTAAGATGGATATGGTGGAATAACCCAGCCTGATGAATCTCCCACTATGAATGGAGTAGCAGAACAGTGACATAAACATGTTATAAACAATGCTAAAAATGTGAGAACAAAAGGTTTTTGATATAGCAACATGTTCATGAGCAAAGAAAGAGATTGAGCAGAGTAAAAAATGAGAACTTTAGAAATGAGATAGGTTAGGCATGTCAAATAAGATATGTAAACGTATTTATACGATAAAAGTGGGAATTACTAACATTTATGTATGGTTTTGACGTTATATACAGAAGAAGAAGAACAGTAAGGAATATTTTACAGTGGTTACTGTCTTTTAATATCAGTGTTTGTAAAATAAAACATGTTAATTAACCTTCTTTCTAAAAACTATTTTTTTGTAGAGAAAATTGTAGGGAAAAAATGCTTCCTAAGAATGCATGTTTTTTGGGTTATAATTCCAGCATTTTCTTTAATGCACGTTCAATATGTAACTGTTATTGTTTTTTTATGAATTCATGTCTTTATCAAAATGATTTATGAATACATTTATGGTGATGAAACTACAAGAGAATAAACCATGGAAGTGGAATACAGAAAACTCAACTGTCAAAAAATAATGAATTAGGGATCCAATGTTGTATATTACTATTATGGGTACCATTTGGGCTATTCAATTCAATTTATTACTACTGTTTTCTTGACTAGTGAATGTCTTTACCATGGTAATTCAGTAAAAGTTCATAGGCTTCTCAGTTCCCTTGTCCAAAACACTTTTGCTTCTGTAAAATGCTGATAATCTTAGTTCAAGGGTCTTGTAGGGGATTATGCTATTCTAATATTCACATGGCAGAGGAAAACCAAACACACTATATATGATTTCTGAATTAAGGAATTGTCCCAAGAATATTGCACGCTTACAATCGTAGTTATATGGCCTCACTCGTTTACATTACGAACAGCTTATAAAAACTCAGCATACCGTGTACCACGTATTGGGTTCACCTTAAAGGAAATCTGATAATGATAATATAAAAAGTGATGAATTGCACGATAGACCACTACAAGTACATTGTATCATGTAAGTAAATTCAACCAGTATAATCCATTTATTAAGTATAAAAAAGTAGATGCATTAAAATAAGCTCCCAAAAGCACACATAATATGAAATTTGATCAATTTCAGACTTGGTCCCATGAACCTTACACACAAGGAATGCTAGTGTCTACACTCTAGAGTGCTGCAAGCAGCCAAAAAATCGAAAGAATAATGATCCTTAAAAAAATAGTTCTCACAGATTCAATAACACACAAACTCTTCTACTCTAGATTGAACACATAAGTACGAATTGATCTTGTTCATGTCACAATATTGTGGTTATGGTAGTCTCCTAGTTCACATAATGGCCACAACTTAGGTCACATATTCCTACTTTTGCAAACAAGTGCAATAAATGCAATGGAATAAGCGCAATTTAAAACCATGCTAGCAGCAATATGGGCAAATAATCAAGCCATTCTCATTGCACTGCGTGCACTGATTGGTCTCTCCACTTTCTGAAAGGACCTTATGGCTGCCATTACAATTGAAGCATACCACAAACCTTATCCCAATGCAAGCATCACATGGACCATTAGACCTATCAATTGGGACCCCTTCAAAGAGCTTCTTCAGCTTTCCCTGCTCATGCAAGCTGAGAACTTCTTCTACTCCACCTATGTATCTCCCCTTAATAAAAAGCCTTGGAGGAACTATTTTCACATCCAAAGTACTCCATAGCTCATCTTTGAACTCCTTGTGCATTGATATGTCTCTCTCAAAATACACAACCTTGAAACTTTGCAGAAGGAAACGGATTTTGTTGCAGTCTTCAAACGTCTTCCTGATTCCCCGTAGCGTCGTTGTGTAGAAAATCACGGTGCCATCGCCACCTGGTGGACACTTCTCTTCAAACAAAACCAAAGGGTCATCATCATCATTAACAAATGGTTCCTCAATGCTGCAATCTTTCTGTGATGCCTCTGCTTCAATTCTGGCTCTTCTCTGTTCCTCTATTATTATAACATGTTCCTTCATTGCTTGCTCAAATGCTGCAAGTAGATTCGGGTCAAATAGGGTGCTGGAATTCAAGTCTGGCCTCCGGAATGAACAAATATCAATTTCGGACAAATTCATTTTCCTTTTTCTATCAGTACTAGCTCTTCGTTCTGATGATTTTTTTGATTCCTTCAAAACATCACTCTGTTTTGACTCTGTTTCTTCTCTGTTCATGTTATCCGAAAGAATACCTTTCTGATTGAAACTATTGGATTTTAGTGAATATGGTTCAATGTTCTCTTTATCATCATTGTAACCATCTAAATTCATTTCCTTTTCTTCATCTTTCATGAGCATTGACACATCAATTACCTCAGACCCAGGCTCATTCTGCACCTTCAAGCTCGTCTGAACAGCTTTCTTGGGCTCATTTTCTCGGGAAACAAATGGGTTCTGAATATTCAAAGTTGGAATCTTTGGGAGAAAATTGACATACCCAAATGAAGCTTTCACCTGAAGAATTTGATCTTGATTCAAGGACTCAATTGGTTTGATTGATTTGAGCTTCTTCAGCAACTTTCCCTTCACCCCCTTCATATCTTTATTTCCTCTGAGATTTTCTGACAGAACTATGTGGCAAACAAATTCTAAAATGGGATTTTTTTGTGTGAAAAATTGGATTGAAGAATGTGAAATGAAAGAGTAAAGTTTTGTTTTTGGTTTTGTTGTTCTTGGATTCCTTAGGGAGAGGGAGTGATAGGGACAGTGTTTCCAACGGCTAGAATTGTTTTAGTGCGTTTTAAAATTGGATGTGTTTCCAATGGCCAAACTTGAAGAGTAGTATATTATTGGCCAAATTTGAAGGTTCATTTTATTTCTTTTTAATTTCATGCTAGAAGAGTAGTATATTATTGACAAAACTAATTTCATCATACAAATTTTTTCTATTTTTCAATTTATTATAAGTTTCTCCCCCAAACAAAAGAAATTTAGAAAAATAATCTTAAATTTAAGAATTTGTAAAAAAAAGAACTTATAAGGCACATTTTGAAAGACAAATAGTTTAGAAGTCTGGTATAAAAATAGAAAATGACTTTAATATATTATTTGAAATAAAAAAAGTTATAAAATCAACTAATAAATAGGTTTCACAACAATGGTTGTTTTGTTATGAACTTTAATAATGAAACTTGTGAACAGCATTTTTTTGGAATCATGGTTCGCGGGCCTACCGTTTTCACTTTATAGATGTATACTTTTTCTTGGCTTTTACGATCTTTTGAAGATGTTCACAATTATCATATTATGAAAGTGGTAATAAAAATATGGGAGAAAATGTATAATAATTTAAGAAATTTACACACCATTATTATAACTAAGAGTTGGAAACATGTCAGATCGCTTATTATCTGACCTATAATAGGTCAGACATTTTCAGTAAATAGGTCAGACTTAGGCTTCTCCAAAAGCATATTTAACTGAAATAGGTCAGACTCGGACCTTTTAAAAAACCTATTAAGTCTAACATACCGGCCTATGTAATGTTACTATATATTTATAAATTATTTTTATAATATTTTCAAAAAACTAAATAAAAAATAATTATGTAAATCCACTATGACTTAGAGATTAAACTATTTAATAATTGAATATTTAATTATTGAGACTTGAGCTTAAGTACATAACTCAATTCATGTTAAATATTAGAACAATATCATATTTTACTATGATATTAAGACATTGTTTTGTATATTCTAACTTCAAAGACACCACAAATCTAAAGGATGGCAATGGGTACCCAGATCCGTGGGTACTCGAAAAAAAATATCCGCAACGGGTCGGGCGTGGGTACATGTTTTGGGCCCATAGGTAATTCAGACCCGTTATTTTAAGACCCGCTGTTAGATGAGTCTGGGTCCGGGTAATGAGCTATCCAAACCCGTGACTACCCGGACCCGCTATTTATATACATATATATAGCAACATAATTGTAATATCATGTTAATCTATATTGTAATATCATATTAAACCATAATTATAATATCATATTACTTCATAAGTGTGATTGTTATGTTGTTAAACTGTGATGTTATGTTGTTAATCAATATTATTATATTATTAATTCATATGTATGATATAATATTATGTTAATTGAAGAGTTTATACTAAATGAATTTTTCATTATAATTTTGAACTTGTTTTTAATGTTTGTTTGAGTAAAATGAGTTGTGTTTAATATTTCAAGTTATGTTTAAATAGCATATAAGATAGTAAGAAACAAATACACAAGTATATAAGTTACTTGCAATTATTTTAATATTTTTGAATTTATGGGTACTCATGGATTCGCTGGGTACTCAGAGACCCGCGGGTAGTATACACGTTGGGTATTAGCACAGGTGTGGGGCAGGTCTGGGTCCAAAAATGAAGCAACAGGGCGGGTCTGGGTAATGCGCTACCCGGACCCATTGTCATCCCTACACAAATCCCTCGAATACATTGGAAGATAATGAAAATAATTGTGATAACAATGTAAAAAAATTCACACTAATTAAAATAAATTTTTATAAATTTTATAATTTTTTTTACCTTACCAAGCCTTTAAACAGGCTAACAGGTTAGGCCTAAGTTTTGAAATTTTTTTTAAACAGGCTAACAGGCCAGACCCAAACTCCTATGTACTATATAAAGTCGACATATTTAAGTCAGTCTGACCTGGTCAGTTTCCACCCCTAATTATAACATTCATTATTCATTTTTAATTATTAAATTTTAAATAAAATTGATACAATAAATGATATATGATGCGCATATATATATATATATATATATATATATATATATATATATATATATATATATACTTTAAAATGTCAATGCATAGTCTTATACAATATTAGATTTAATGCTTTGTTTAAGTAAAGGAAAACCAGAGAAGCTTTTCTCACCATCTTTATTCTTTGCAATTTTAGTTTCATTTTTTTGTCTTAGTTTCATTTTCTTTCTTTGCATTTTTTTCATTCCTTCAACATGCCTCAGAATATTTCCCTTGCCTTATCAGGTAGTTTACTTACAAATTTAACAGAAAAGTAAGCAAGGTGTACTGTGGTTACATAGCAAAGGGGCAAAGTAATAACTCACGTATTGCTCAGTGTAACTTCAAAGTTACAACCAGAGCTACGCCATAAATTCATAATTTTGGTATGATACAAGTAACAAGTGAATACAAAGATTTTAGCAATTTTAACTAACCAAATCATCACCTCTGTGACCTAAAACCATTACAATTACAGTACATTATGTTCCATCATACCATACAACTACAAAATTTGAAAAACTTAAGCATTGCATTCTGTAATATATGGAAGAAGAATGAAACTCACAAGCTTGAATGTTTTGAATAGTGTTCAATAGCACCACTTGTCCAGATTGCCAAGTAAAAAGCAATATCCGGCAATCACTCTATGGAGATTGCTTATTTGTCGCGCTAAGTGCAGCCTGCAAAGATGATAGAAAGTAATCATTTCCATAAACAATAGTCCTACCTCTTACGCTGCCTGTTTTTAACTTTCACAATTCTTCGACCAGATTTGTCACCACCACCTGTGCCTAATGAGAAACTCCCTCCTCCTCCGCCACTAAATTCTACGCTGCCAGAAGCCTGAAAGGGAGAAGGGTTTGACGGAGTAGTATTCTGTTGACTGCCAAACTGGAAAGGACTTGCTCCTGATGGAGTTGATGCTCCAAACAGGGTGGGTTGCTGACCAAATGCCGGAATCGCTGGTGGAGTTGCTTGAACTGTGTCTTCAGCCATACTATCCTCCATAGTCATCTGATCATTATTAACAGGAGCTGAACCAAATGTGAAGACAGAATTAGGATTTCCAAAAGTAGGCTGTGTGGAGGCAGTGGCTGCAGCTGAAGTGAATGAAAATTGAGGAGTTGACGAAAACATTGTGGGTGAACTAGAAGGAACAGAAGCAGATGTTCCAAATGAAAACCCAGATGGAGACGGTGAAGAATTAAATGCGGACCCGAACGGAGACGATTTGCTGGGCTGCCAACTATTAGACCCAAACAAAGCAGACTTTGTACCACTGCTGGAGCTTACAGAGTTGGGCGCTGAAGTGGAAGCAGAGGTACCAAGTCCAAAAGCAGATGGAGACGATGAAGAATTAAATGTGGACCCGAATGGAGATGATATGCTGGGCTGCCAACTAGAAGAACCGAACAAAGCAGAATTTGCACCACTGTTGGAGCTTACAGAGTTGGCCGCTGAAGAGGAAGCAGAGGTACCAAGCCCAAAAGTTGTACCAGAATTGAAAATGTTTATGGCAGAACTTGAAGAAGGAAATGATGAACTCCCAAAAGAAAAAGCTGCATCTGTGGTGGAAGTTGGAGAAGGAAACAACGAATTGCCTGAAGAAAAGGCTGTATTCCCAGTCAACCCAAATGACAGAGATGGTGCAGATGAACCAAATGGAACTGACTGGGTTTGGGTAGAAGTTGCAAACCCACTGCTAGCAGGAGATGCCTGGGCATTAAGCACAGATCCATTGCTAGAACCAATGACAGAACCCTGGGTCTGGCTAGTTACAGTTGTCATTGCTGAGGAGCTGAAACCAAAAAGGCCACTCCCTGTGCTTCCAACAGCAGCAGATGAGATACCAAAAGCAGTGCTGCTTAGATTACTGTTTATGTTCTTGGTTTCCGGTGGTTCTGAGCCAGAAGATAATACAGATAAATTTGTTGATGGGACAGAAGAGGATCCAAATTTGAAAGAGGGAGTTGGTGAAGATGAAGATGCCACCAACGAATTGGACGAACTGCTATTACTTGATGGAATTATGGCAGGAGTACTAGTGGCACTAATTCTGCTGCTACTTGCTGCAAGGGATGAGTTACTGAATACATTCTGACTGGTAAAGGGAGAGGAAAGTGAAGTGCTTGTAGCAAGAGATCCATTACTCTGACCAAAAGTAAATGCACTTGTTGATGTGAACAATGGTGTTGTTGCTGCCGATGAAACAGGAAGTTCCGATGACCTAACAGAACCTATATTAGTCTTATTATCATCATTACTAGACTCACGAGCTTTTGGCATAGAATCAGTTGCAGCAGCAACATTGGCAGAACTGCAGATGAAGGGAACATTTAGCACATGAATCATTGTAACATTTAACTGCACAAAATATAAGGTGCCAAATATCTGTTCAATTTCAATTTTATAATGCAATTATACATAACTGTAAACATTGCAGAAATCAGACAACCAGATTGCAGAAGGTAAGATGAAAAAATGCATGTTTTAACCATCAATTCAAAAATAAAAGAACACAACCCAATGTTAAAGATATCAATAAAACAGGCGACAAAATTTGATGAATATATGGCTCAAAAGACAGCAGGCACAAACCATGTAAAAAACATTATAGCAAAACACATGGAATGGTAGAAGTTAATAATAAAAGGAAAGATGTTCCCAGCGGAAAAAAACACTGAAATATTATATACTACAAGAATTATATCATTCCAGTAAATTGGCTAGTATACAGTAACCTGATTGAGGTTCCAAGCTTTGAGTCGGAAGAAGAACTGAAACTCGGAAAAGTAGATTCACCACCAACTGATGACGAAGTAAATGGCATTTGTGGAACCTTGTCAACATTTCCATTGCTACCAAAGTTCACTAATGGAACATCAGCACCAAACTCCTTTGATGAAACAACCTTTTCCAAACCAAATATTGAACCAGAATTAGTTAACTCCTTTGGTGGAGCCACTTTATTCACAAAACCAAAGACTGGAGGAATGGCAATTGATCCATTTGGTGGAGCAGGGTTGTGCGAACCAAAACTTGTTTGTGTATCTGCTGTAGCTGGCTTGGAGGTTTGATCAGGAGTAGATGATGTCGTAGGGGTTGATACATCAACTTTAGCACCTACCCTAGACCCATCAGTTATATCCTCAGTCTCAATATGAGCCTCCTGGCCAATCGTAGAACTTTTGGATGGCATTACTACAGATAATAAATGGGTATTCTCCTGCGCAACGGCTTCAGTACTAGAGGTATCCTTCACTGCCATTGCAGCGGGCCTTGTCAGTTCGTTCTCAACAGGAAAAACAGAGGACACAGCCCCATTAGGATAAGCATCATCATCCAGGTCCAGGCAATCCTTTTAGTATCAGATAAAAACAACAGTAAATAATCATGATCTGAGCCATTAGGTCAAGTTAATAAATTTCATTCAAAAACGCATTTCAAAATTCATACTTTTGGTATGGAATCAAATCAAATATAAGTGCAACAAAGCAGAAAATAGGTCTAAGAAGCTAAAAATATTGTGTCAATTGCTTTAACGCGACATTTTTTGGGAGTAGTGTTTTAAATTGCACTCTGTAATAACAATTTTGGCCGCAATATTGCGGTTTCTGGAGTCTCCATAATGGTAAACACAACTGCAACTGTTACCACAATTAAAATACTGTTCGGGAGTAAATGAACGGACAGATTACTAATTTTATAAAGCTAGTAATAGTTGTTACTCCCACTAAGCAAATGCAAAATAACAAACATTAAGCAACATGCTAGTATATTGAAATTCATTTAAAATCACAATTACTAAGGGAAACATTGAAATACATAATTATAAGTCTCTTACCTCATGTGCACTCATATGAAATGCTCTCTTCTTTTGTGGAGGGTATAGAACAGATTTTCTCACAAAAGAATCCACGGACTTCACAGTAGAGATGACTTGATTCCTTGGTATTGTAGAATCTGCATCAGTTACAACTGGAAATAATTCACCAGAAGGAGCAAGAAGGTTCAATGAACCATTTTCAACCATGTTTATCTGTGAATTTAACTTTTGAGAACTATCAGACAAATTTCCAGGTGAAGCGTTGAATCTATTATGTTTTACAGTATCCAGCAATTTTGATGAGTCTACTATTTCCATGCTTCGAAGAGCCTGTCCATGTAACATGGAGGATGACAACTTCATTGATGAATTATCATTCACAGTTGGTAGCCTTGATTCAGATGACTTCTCTTTAGGGGAAACCAACTTATCAAGTTGCTGCAGTATTTTCGCAGCCATCTCACTGGATTTTGAGGGTAAAGGGCCACTCATACTAGGCCTAGTGTCGCTCACATTTTCTTCTGACAATTTCATATGGCTATGCTTATCTTCATCCAACACAATAGGATTCCGCATGGAAGATGAGGGTTGCTGGGCAGCATCAACACCGAGTCCGCTCCTTGCAATTGATAGAGAACTGCCAGAGAGAGGTAAGCTCGAGCCTTTAGAATATAGATTAGCCTTGTGACGGATTCGACGTATAGGACCAACAGATCCTACATCATTATTCAATGCTGAACTTCTACGCTTTACTGACTGCAAAATATGAGAAGAAAAACACTACATAAAATCTAGTAACACACCTAAAACAGACACAAAGACATGATTATAATCCCAAGCAATTATACCCCTTGTTTAGATCCATAAAGCATGTCATGATCCAATGTAGACTGAGTTGAATATGATGGCTCACCTTCAACAGCATGCCCAACCCTCTGTGAAGTTAGAGAAATCAGATTAAAAAATTGACCCTAGAAACATCATGATCAAGATTGTTATTCAAAAAAGGCAAACCTTGAGGGTAGAGGTTGGATAAATTCTGGCATAAGGTGTTCGGGCCATACTATATATTGCAGATCTGCCACGAGTTCTTGGGTTTGCAAACCCATTTTCATGAACCCCAGCATGTCTAACAGTCCTTGGCACATTTGAAAAAATAGGGGAGTTGAGAGGAAGGTTATCATCACTTTTTAGAAAAGCTGGACCGTCCCTTGCTGCAGGACTTTGACCACTTAACATTGATGAGGATACCTTGGAAGGCCTGCTCCCCATGTAAGCTTTTGCAAGCTCTGCAGGTGAAGCAATATCCTCACTAGGAACCTATCCATGTTACATTACATAGAAATACAAGTGAGATTGTATGCAATAGCGAAATCATAAATTACTGATGCACAAAATACAATCAAACATTTATGTCAAAGAAAAGTATAAAAGCATATTCTCTTACTATCGAAGTAACATAAGGGGTTAGAGCAAGATAGTTTTCAACTCTATTTTGTACTACAGGTGTTTTGGGACCTTCATCCTTTCGTTCAGAAGACAGGATTGCTTCAGAAGGAACCACTTCTGTGTGCTTTTCTTCTTCCAGAATAGGCGCGTCCACAGTTCTTGAACGCATAAGTGATGTCAAGTGATCAATCTCAGATCTGTGGAATAATAACAATTATCACATACAGAAACAAAAAATTATCCCAATAGGCACATTATTATCAAGAACTCGGAATGTCATGAACTAGATATGATAACAGGATTACAGGAAGAAGCAAAATCAGAGTCAAGATGATACAACCTTCATAAATTGACACAGGGTACAAATTAGACATAGCAACTATAAAGAGATGACCAGATTAAAATCAGGCATCAGCCACAAAAACCATGAATAAAAAAAAGCAGATGCATCTTAAAGAACTCCAAACACTACAGTAAATAACATGGAGTGCATATCAATGATAAAATACTTAATATATGCAAGGAATGTTTAAAATTTAAAATTAAGATAATGAAGACTTCTTAATCAACTGACAGAGCCTATATTATACTGAATGGTAACATGACACTGCTATATATTTATTATTTTCATTTTCATTGTCCAAAGTTGAAATTGTATTGAAGGCATTCTGAAAATAAGGTCATCTGAATGCTCAGACTAATATATACTCAGCAACTAAATACCAAAAGCAATGATTCCTCAATCACATGATACAGAACATGCCTGGTAAAAGTCTTTTGTCTTAGTAACTTCTCAAGTTCAGTTAATTTGCCTCCATCCGAAGAATTAATTTGAGCACCACTTTCACCATCACCAACAGCTCCTTGTTGCTTGCCAGAAAAATTGTTTGGAACCTGTTTCTCATACAACAAATGAAAAAACAAAATGACAATAATAAAAACGTCACTCACCAAAAGAGAACAATGCAGCTCAACGCCAACAATAAAAATGAAAAAAATGATATACAGCCACTGCAAGCAGCACCATCGAACATTCAGTTACTTACCATAACTAACTAAAATGATGCAACAAACAAGCAATTAAGGGAACTGTTTACACTTTACAGGTTACTTCAGAATATAACTCACACCTCACATCCACAGAAAGTAAAAACGATAACATAAGCACAATTCTAGCAACAAATTTGAGCCATGATAATCAAAGTAGCAGTTATGAATTAAAACTACAACAGCATGTAACAAGACATATCTTGAGCAATGTTGACATGGCAGCAGTTAGTTATGCCCATTTTGGATTCCTTTATATGCCAGAATCTGATTAGAATCCAGTAGTTATGACACTTTCTTTTTGTATGTTCCTTCACTTTCTATTGTTTTCTTGCTGATTCTAGGCAACCTTGAATCCTAAAATGAACTTGTGATTATTAAAAAGTCATCCATCTAGTTAAAATTTCTAGATACTAATATTATGCCATACACAATTAATATCAGTTAGGTTTTAAAAAACGGTAACATAATTGGTTTGACACTTCAAATACCTACTCATTAGTAACAGTTTTTTTATTTAGCGAATAGGGAGAGAAGATTTAAAACTCCACATTAACTAAGCCCATACCGGAATGCAATATGAACATGCTAAGAGATGCATATTGATATTATGGCCCGTAAATCCTTAACTCCAAAAAAATTATAAAATGGCCACATGAGAATACGAAAAAAGAATTAGAAGCCAAAACATTTAGGCGACTTCTTTAATGAACACATTACACCCCCAAATAAACACATTGATGAACCAGGAAGAGATGCAAATGATGCTATAACATACACAAAGCATGCATACTTACAAACACGGTTTCTTCCTGATGACTGACCCTTACGTCCTGTTCGATTTCTGCATCTAAAAGAATACAACCATAATAAATGTATGTTAATAAATAAGATCATGTGATTTACTTTCATATAAAAAAAGAACAGAGACCAACAACAACAACGACCAACCCACATAACCCAATTCATTAATTGCATATTAGAGTTAATGATCAAGTCCAAATTAATAGTGCATTTTAGACCAACAAAGGATGGGTTGACCGACCCCATAATTCTCGTGCTCCCGTATGCATTGATTGCTATGTTTTCATTTAAAACATTATACTTAAGCTTCCTTAACAAGTGCTCAAGCATGTGTTCGTAAAACCCTAATGACAATAACATGAGTGATATAGTCTATAACTCCTGCCTCGTCTGCTTTCAAAAAATGAATGAAGACATGGTCGAAAATAACATTAACTATTAACTAATAAGCAATTAAAACAATACCTAGAACCAACCGACATAACCCAAATTCATAAACTCACAATCTAACTATCATGACCAAACAGAAAACACAGTCACCAATTCACAAAACAGTGTAATTCAAAAATCAAGATAAAAAAGTTCTCAAATGAAATATATAATTACTAAAAAAATGAAATTTTGAAAGTTGAAAAGAAAAGCACGAACCTAAAGAAGAAGCGTTGGATTGAGGAGGTTGAAGGCGCTTGCGAAAGAGAGAGGAGAAAAGAGAATGAGCACTATAAGTGATGAGTCTATGAGCGGGATCAACAACCTTTGAGAACCAACCTCTTTTGTTGTTGTTGTTGTTGTTTGTTGTAGGGTTTCTGAGAGAAGTTGAGGGACGATCGTACGGCGTCGTTTGGGTCCTGCGGAATGGGCGTTTTCGGAATTTGCCACCGGTTCCTAACCCTTCATATGGGTTCTCTTTCGCTTCCATTGCCATCGGTGAAAGAGGGTGAAGGTGTGTTTGATTCGTGAGGAGCTTCGAAAAGAAAGTGCAGAGACTGGAAATTAGGGTTTTGAAATCAGAGAGAAACGCAGCGGGAGAGAGAGAAAATAGTGGATGATAAATACCGCATAAATAAAATAATATTTCATATCAAAACAAAATGAAACAAGTGAGTTCTTTTATTTTCACTTTTTTATATAATAATAATTCATTGTCTTTAATATTTGCTCCATTGAGTTTACAAACTTTTACATCCATGCAAAAAATGTAACAAACTTGCATACATGTTAGGGTGAAAATAGGTTAACTATCATGCTCCTAGGCATTTTTAATAAATAAGTGAGGTTTAGGCTTCTCAATTAACATATTTAATTTAAATAGATCATGTTTAGATCTTTTAAAAAGTTTATCAAGCTTAATAGATCGGTCTATGTAATGTTATTGTATTTTATAACTTTAGGATGATATAACATTAAGACAATACTGCATCAGATTTAGTCTTGTTAAGATGTTATTTAGCAATTTAATATTGTCTTTCGGATGTTTTCGACAGTGGTATCATATTTGCAATTAAGTTGTTAAACATTATAATAGTATAATATTTTACTATGATATTAAAATGTATTCTTTTGTGTCTTCTAACCTCAAGGACCCACAAATCATTCAAATACATTATGCAACATTGAAATGTGATGAAAATAATTGTGATAATAATATAAAAAATTTCACACTAATTGCTATAGTTATAAAAAAATCTTCAGTTTATACATAATATGTTGAATTCAATACTTTAACAGACTACTAAGTCGGACCAGACATTTAAACACGTAGGTTTTGAATTTTTTAAATAGACTAACAGATCAGTCTCACTCCTACGTTTTACATAAGTGATAGATATGTTTACATGGAATAAATGGGTACTTGCATCAAAATTGGGCTTGAATCTCAAATTCAGAAATTGAAATCATCTGTTCACAGCCCAAAGAGGTTGGGTTATTGATTGGTCACTGCACCCAATCTATGATTATCTAAATTTCTTGTAACTTTGAAGTTCTTCGATGCTCCCTTTGTTTAAAACATTATAAAATTCATCAGAGTGAAAAAACAGCTTGAATCTTAGTTCACTACCCTCACATCAAATATATATATGTGTGTGTAATTTATACATTGAGCACAAGTTAAATATTGTGATCATCAATTCCTCCAAATTGGTCGAGGTAACAATTTTCGAATCTAATGGTGATACCCCATCATGTCTGAATTCATAGATGGGTATTTTTGGATTTTGATTTTGTTCTCTGTTTCTGGGGCAGTTCGTTGATACTGAAAACTATATGAAAATGATAGCTTTACTTTTATTGTTTACATGTTTCTGGGAGAAACTTAAGAGTTAAAAAGATCCAAACTCTCCAAAGCTAGGCATTGTTCTTTAACTTAGTCCTTTAGAATTTAAATTTATGGATCAAACCATAAGTCCAGCAATATTTTATTTGAAAGCATATCACAAAATGGAAGTTTAGTATCTTATTTTGTTTCTGTCCTTAGAGCAAAATTTTGAAATAATGTTGATGAGTATGCATAATATTTGTGAACTGATGATAATAATTTCACCCTCCTTGACTTAACAAAGCAACACTGAATTTTGTTAGAACACTGTAAAATCTTTGCCATGATTTTACATGCATGTTTCTGTTCATGCAAAAGTGCTTCAAAGTAACAACTTTATGTGCTGTGAAATAGCAAGCTGGAATTTGTACATGATTGTTTCCAACTTTCCATAGTTTTAACACCTTTCACTGTGTAGGAATCATTAAAACCAAAAGATTTCACTTAGCACATGACTGTCACCTGTTCCTGGTTTCCTCAATTCTTTCAGAACATCCTTTTACATTTTTATCTGTAGTGAATTAGTTATTTCTTGTATATTTTTGTAGCCGCTAGCCATGAAATCAGGATATCAAAATGGTGGAGTTGATAATGCTCACACAAAGGTCTTACTGACATCACTGTCAGCAATGGTGGCTGAGACCACAACATTCCCAGTAGATCTCATCAAGACCAGGCTCCAACTGCAAGGTGAGTCACTTTCCTCAACCCGGTCCACGAGTGCATTTCGAATAGCTTTAGACATTATTCGCGAACAAGGCCCTCTTGGCCTTTACAAGGGCTTGTCTCCAGCAATTATTAGACACTTATTCTACACACCTATTCGAATTGTTGGGTATGAGCATCTGAGGAGGATGGTTTGTACTGATAATGGATCACTCTCAATCATCGTCAAGGCTGCTGTTGGTGGAACCTCTGGTTGCATAGCTCAGGTGACAACTACATGGTCTTGTGCATTCTTAAGAATCCGTGTTATTAGTCATTTTTCTCAGTGAATATTATGAATTGGAAACTTTTGTACCTTAAGAAATTGTGTTATTAGTCATTTTTCTCGGTGAATATTACGAATTGGAAACTTTGGTGAATATTATGAATTGGAAACTTTTGAGCACCAGTGTTATAATTAAAGGATAAGAGTTCTAAGAGTCGGTAAAAAGGGAGGCCAATGTACGAGGTTCGTACCTGGTGTAGTCTGGGAGGGTAAATGTATTTTGCCTTAACCTGGCAAGCGGAGATCATGGGTTCAAATCATGGTATGGTCTTTCTTCTTGTAAGGGTAAGGTTGCATATATCTACCCTTCCCAAACCCCAATAGATGGGAGTCTCATGCACTGAGCTGTCCTTTTTTTAAAAAAAATTGTCAATAATGCTAGTTTTGACTATACCTTTTTAACTAAGAATTCGCCTTAATTTATTCCTATCTTGGAAAATAAAAGTGTTCTTACTTACTCTTTGTAGTATAGGTTATAGCAAGCCCAGCTGATCTTGTCAAGGTAAGGATGCAAGCTGATGGCCGTCTGATGAGCCAAGGTCTTCAACCTCGGTATTCAGGGCCATTTGATGCTTTCAGCAAGATTGTTCAAGCTGAAGGCTTTCGAGGACTGTGGAAGGGTGTTTTTCCTAATATCCAAAGAGCCTTCTTAGTGAACATGGGAGAATTAGCCTGTTATGATCATGCTAAACAAATTGTTATTAAAAGTAGGGTAGCAGAGGACAATGTTTATGCACACACATTAGCTTCCATCATGTCAGGTCTTGCGGCAACTTCGTTAAGTTGTCCAGCTGATGTTGTGAAGACTAGAATGATGAATCAGGCTGCTCAAAAGGAAGGGAAAGTATTGTATAGCAGCTCTTATGATTGCTTGGTTAAGACGGTTAAAGTTGAGGGAATAAGAGCATTGTGGAAAGGATTCTTCCCCACATGGGCAAGGCTTGGTCCATGGCAGTTTGTGTTCTGGGTTTCCTATGAGAAGTTCAGAAAAATTGCAGGGCTCTCTTCTTTCTAATATAATATTTTCATATTTTGATTTATATTAGCAGACTTTCATTCATCACGGATTCAAAAGTCACAGCCCCTAGAGTCCAAACACCTTTTTCTTTTCTGCTTATATACTATTAATCACATTCCTTTATATGTTTTCATTTTACCTCCAACTTCTGCCTTTTCAACTTTTGTTAATTGAATGAGTCACAAATTGTAGTGAATATTATAATATATTTTCTGTTTCTAATGACTGATCATTGATCACTTCATTTCTTAATGGTATCAGTACACCTCTTTTCAGCGCCATAAACACTTTTTAAGCGAGCTGAGAAGTGGTAAAAATACAAATTCATTCTCTGGGACTGGACTTGTATTATGCTGTAGTTATAATTTGTGATGGATGTTGCATCATGCTCAAGTTGAAATTATTGCATATAGCTAGGGCACCATGCTGCCAGGTTAGTCACATTCTAGAAAATATGGACACTTCTGAATAGTTATTGTTGGAAACTAGTTGTATTTTTGAAGCTTTATAGTTTATACCAATAGAAATGGGGATGTACCAATAATGCAATAAAAGATATTATTTTAATATATTCATGGTTATAATTAGCCATGCTAACTTTTAAAACAATAGTTATCTCATTTAAGTAAAGATTGATGTTTTTGTGTTAAAAATTCATATTGGTTTTGTGTTGTATAACAACCATTGTGTCTTATAATGTTTAAAATTGATAGTATTTTATCATCCGCGTATGCATGTTGTATTTGTTTCCTCTGCCATTCATGAACAGATTTGGTACTCAAATAGGAAAAACTCCTCAACAATTCATTTAAATGTAGCATAAGGGGTACTATACTTGTCCACTTATTGTGCTTAATCCAAAGCCCAAACCTGCAGCAAGTTCATGGAGAAAATGAGTTACTGAGAAAGAAACAACTTAGGTTTCTGATATCATGACATGAGTGCTGTAATGATTACTTGATCAAGTCCTAACCTGGATTTTGCCATCAGAAGAACCAACATAAAGCATCATACCATCAGCATCAGATACTAGTGATGTGATTTTTGTGTGGCCACCAGCCATTTTGATGGAAGCAACCTGAGTTAACTTATCTTTCAGCCAAACATTAATGGTTCCATATTTTGTACCAGCAAATATGAAGTCACTGCTTATGGCTACGCGATGGATGTCAAATCCAGTCAAGAGTGACCCTACCACCATTTTTGTGGAGAGTGAAAATACCTTACATCAATTGAAGGAAAAGTTAGTTTAGAAAGCAAGGATTCCTATGTGTATGTAATGACAATAACCTCTATAGAACTAGCAAGTGGCATTTACCTTTCCTGCAGTTGAATCAACAGAAGAGCCACAAGCAAAGAGAAAACCATCATGAATTTGAAGGGAATGTATGGTTTGTTTTCCCAACAATTTTCTTGTGCCGGAGAAGAATGAAATTGATGTATAATTTGACAAGTGAACCTCCTGCAATTACTTACCCCCATAAATTTTAAGAAAGAAGGACAATTTGAAGAACATGTTGCTTTCAACTCTTAAGCAATCACTTTTGGTTAGTTTACTTCGGTTAAAGGCGCTACAAAAATATGAAGCAATGCAGAGAGATGTTTACCTGGATGCTGTATCCAGAACATCCACAATATAGTTTGTCCCCAGCAATGGCAAGACATTTCACATATTTGTTGAAATTGATGACCTTTGGAGTATCTGACCAATTATAAACCTGCAACATCCAAAATTTACTGATTTTAATCTTGTTATGAAACTGCATTTCTATTTGAGTTGTTTCTAAGTAACATAATAGCCTTGCCTTGACTCCAGTTCCTTGAGATACATAGCATGCCAATTTAGCATTAGCTGTCAACTCATACACTGTTTCCTTAACGTCATGAACATCAATACATGTAATTTCATCAGGTTTAATCATCCAAACCTGTACAAAACAATTATTATTTAATGGTGCAACAAAAAATGCAAGAAATTAACATGAAGGTAAGTTACTAAGTATTAATATGAAGTTAATAGAATCATCTTATATCATTAAGGTAAGTATATAAGAATGCACAGCTTTTGCTATGTAATGCATACTCATTTCTATTTGTTTATACCAATAAAATTAGGAACAAGTCTAGTAATATGGGAAACTACTCTTCATTCCATTCTGGGGGTAATTGGCAATGTTTTTTTCCAGTTCATAAACGGGTCTCAACTGATGAAAGATCTAAACATGTCATTGCCTAATATAAGATCTACTCATCACATTAAATCTTAGAAACATTAATTCATATGCACAACAGAATTTTGGTTAACCAAGTATGAAACCAATTTTCCTTGTGACACCAGAAGATACTTTACCCGGATGGTTTTGTCTAACGAGCCACTATAGAGTCTATCGCCGGAATAACAGAGTGATGTTACAGCTTTTGTGTGCTCATGAGTTTCTTGAATTACTCTTGGTACTCTCTTCCTTGAATCCCATAACTGGTAGCAAGATATCAAGTGATATTGTTAGACAGAAGGCCAAACAAACACATAACCACATTGTTTCAAATGTTTAGGACACTACCTTGATAGTTCCATCAGAGTGTCCACTTAAGACTTGACCATTCAGATAAAGCAAAGAAAGCACCTCTCCATTTGAGCTCAAATCTAACTCAACAACTTCTTTACAACTCCACAACTCTGTCTATAAAATATAGAATTAAAATAGTTACTTTTCTACACTATTTATTAGATGAAATGAACCATATCCTATATCACCATTTCACTCACCATATCAACAGATTTTAAGTTTAGTAAGACCTTCATAATATCAACTGCCACCATTGAATATTTCCTCAGCTTCCTCAAAGTTCTGTAGATGCTTTTAGCATAAACTCCTAGTGCTTCATGAGCAACTGAAACATTGAGGTTTTCAGTTTAGAACTCTTGTGTTTGATAGAACACAGATAATGTCTACAACCATTACAAATAAAACCTACATGGATCATTAAGGAAAGCCTTCAAAGATAGGGTAGCCAGTATTACTTCCTCCAAGTTCTTGGATGAGTGGAGGACATTTATAAGTTCATGAAGCAAGGATTTGCGAGCAACATCCCTTATACCGGTTTCGGGAAGAGTAGAAAGCATGTGTGTCAACCATGTGGCAAGAACAAGGCAAGATTTTACCATATTTACGGAATTACTCCTTAAGCATTCTTCCAAAGCTTTAAATATGGAACCATTTTCATGGTTGCAAAGTACAAAAGCTACCCTTTTCTGCCAAGAGTTCAGAGCCTTCTTTTCATCCTCCTGTGTAAGAAAAAATCACATTAGTATGGAGAAATATCAACTATCAACAAAAGGTCAAAAGAAGAACCAATATGGCACATAGCCTCAAACCATTGTTTCCATCATATCATTGTCAAATTCCCCCAACTCCCCGGCCTCCATTAAAGCATTATAAGGTTGATCAAATCCAGCAATCTTGAGCAGCCAAGCTTCGGCGTAAGACTTTCCTGAGGAAGTGACATATCCAATAAGAAATAGTAAAAAATCTAAAGCCTTCATTTGATTTTTGGAGAAATCCTTTTGCCAAAGTGCTTCAATCAATGTTTCTACAGCTTCTTCCCTGTAAATGCTCATCTTTCGTGGCTCAACCTGAAGATTGGATGAGAATAAAAATATATTGCGGTGATAGGAAGAATAAATAGCATTTAAGTAACTAGAAATTAACTTCAAAAGACTAACCAAAAGATCAAGCTGAAGAAGAAGACTGGCAACTGCAAGTTGATGCTCCATTGGAGCCATCTGAAGATAAACGAGAAATGTATGCAACGTACTAAATGTTCCTTCATCCTTGATCATCTGTAATATCTGGTTGCAGAATGTCCTTCTATAACACCATAAAAAATACTTGGAATTGTGATGGAAGAGGACTAGTACAAAGAGTACATTTTGTTACAAAGCATGCCATCACTGTTTACTTTAATATGATAAAGGCATGCCACTGTAGAATGTGGCGAGTGTCCAAAAGGAAAAATTAAGGTATACCTTTGCTGATTTCTATAAAAGTTTGTAAAGTTCTCACCTACACTTAGTTATTACTGGTAAAAGAAACTTGTTTTTGTTTCTATATATTCTTTAGTTTAGTGTAAATTGGAAACATTGATGTGATACTTCTTAAATGAGAAAAAATATAGTTTCTCTAATTTGCAACAAGATTCATTAAAGCACCGACTACACTTCCAGTTATGCATCTCTAAAATATTGAACAAGATGAAAACTATAACAGTTCAACTAATATTTCATTTTAGAGTACAGAACGGAAGAGAAAATAAGGTTGCACTTGCAATAAGAGAGCTGCAAGCTTACCTATTCAATTGAACCAGTTCTGCAAGAAACTCTACACAGATGCCTCTCACACTATCATTTCCGGCATGAAATAATTCAAGAACTGGAGTTAATTCAATTATGTTTGCTATCGAGCTCTTGCAACCTTTTTCGGCTTGCATACAACACAGAAGTACGTAAATAATAGCCCTCCGTCCCTCCATCCTATCCAAATACTTCAGTAGTGCTGGAATTCCATTTGCTGAAATGATATTCAAAGCATTAAGGGATCTGCTATATTCATCCCCTCCTATCAAAATTTGCTCAAGAATTATTATAGCCGCATCTTTGGGCCCCAAAGCTAACTGAAAATCATTTAAGTCCTCATTTTTGTCCTGGATCACCTTGACAAGGGAGGGTATAAGTTCATGTGATGGGAGCTGAGAGTAAACTGGTCTCAATTGGTAAATTAGAAGGGCAGCCTCAGCCAACCCATTCTTAAGTAGAGTGGTCATGCAATCGAAATCGGAATCCAGATTATTAAGTGTTTCTCCAACACCTTCATCAGCAGAAATTAGATTGCAAAGAATATAAATTGATGTTCTCAGAACTTCTCTACTCATTGAAGCTGAAAGTACTTCCACTAAACTATTTATGATAGTTGGCTTTGATAAATAAGAAAGAATCTGAGGATCAGTCTTTGAATCCTTCCATAATTTGGCTATTCCCATTACAGTTTCTTCACATTCTTGCAAGTTTTCTGATGTACATAGAGTTGAAATGTAAGGTTTTAAGCAATTCGTAATTGTTTCAACTGCAGCTTGAGACAGAACACTAGTTGGAGATGTTGAGACAAGAACCTGCATAAATCTTTTGCTTCTTTGTTTATTATACTCTCCTTTGTTCTTTTGATTTGGTGAATCTGCTGTACCTATAATGGAGTGCATCGGGATGTCTTTTGCGAAGGGAGATAAAGAAGAACTCCTTGGTGTGTCAACATTTGATAATTCCTGAGCTAGTTCAGGATGCTTTTCTTTCCATGATGTTATCAATCTCTTCAAAACATAGTTTGTTTTGGGTAATGTGATAGCAGATAGAGGCTGTCGTGTGATCGGGCATGTTGTATTTCCTGTTCTGAGCCACTCTTGAATTGCTTTTCTTTCATATGTCTGACCTGTTTCAAGGGTGACAGGATCACAAAATATCTGACCTGTTATCGGACAAACAAAATCTTTTGGTGGTTTTGATCCACTAGTCGGCTTCTCCAATTTTGGCAATGAAATGCAGCCCTGATATCCATCATCGCTTTCACAAAGGGAGCTGAAAATATAAAGACATTTTAACATTAGTAGGGAAATGTTAACTCTTGTCATAAATCCAATATATGCTTAACAACTATGACAGCATCCTAGAACAAAAATATTTATTAAACATAAAAGTGATGGTTACCTGTCATTTAGTATTAGGCTATTATCATTGTCATGATTCATACTTAGCGTATGGTTATAGTTTTTCCTCTGATTGTTCTTGAATACCTATATTCCAAAGAACTATTACATCCTTGAACTTAAAAGATAGTATTCACGCCTAATAACAGAAAAAACAATTTACTAGTAATTAGTTAATAGGATTTTATACAGGTCATATATGATGCATACCATCACATCATTATCAGAGTTGAAAATGTGATCAGAGCTCATGTCTGGAGATAATGTTAAATCAGAAATAGCTGAATCCCTAAAACGACTAGACATTGAGCGCAAAGTCTTGGGTTCTCTTTTACTACTTAAATCAGGATTTGAGGACGAATTATCGAGAGAAGTTCTTCGGGAGTCCAAGGGGGAGAGATTAGGAGAATATATTTGATTCTTCTGGTTTGATGAATCCTCTTTTGGTTCTATATACTCATCCTTGATTATCTTCTTTTCAGGTGAGAAAATATTATTTTTGTTATCAGAATCCACAGATACACCATCAAGGTCAGATTCTGAATAATTGTCATTCTCTTTAATGATGCTATCCTGCATATGATAAACAATCATAGATCTATATACACATGCTATTCTGAATATATGTGTCTAAAGCTATTTTATTAGCAACTAGCATATGGATAACTTTGTATCACCTTAGCACCCCATGTAGATGATTTCTCTGCCTTCTTTGAATGGCTGGAAGCTGAATTCTCTCTGTTGAAACTAAGCATCGAAAAAAACTCAGGCATTATTAGGCTCAAATGAAATAAAGTGCACATTGAACTTTCATAAAAATATTACCAATATAACAAACTTTGTTGGACCAAATAATGAAACGCAAGCAAATGCACGACACAAACAAGTACACGAGCACAATATCAAAGAATTCAAAATCTATGTAGGGACTCTAACCTTTCATTTACAATATCTTTAGGAATTGATGTCGAAGAAAAGCCAGCACTCTTGGGCAAAATAGGACCAAATTTTACGTAATCGGGAATAGACAGGCTCAACTCATGTAAAGGAGTCATTGGGGGCTCAGCAATTGGCAACATAGAAACCATTTTGCCTGAGGTGGAATCGGAGTTCATGCAATTCTTATAGTACTTTGCATATAGCCTTGTGTTCTCATCCAATGATTCTCCATAAAGCTGGTCCAGCTTTCGCAGTTTATCTAATTGGTGTGGCCTCATGGACGATACCAAAGACTCGTTGAAAACTTGATCTAAGTCAGCTGTAAAGGACAAATTAGCAGAGCCGGATACCACTTCCATCATAAGTTTATGCCTTTCCTCGGAATACCACCCTACAATGGAGCTCATGTGGGGAAGAAACAGAATTTTCCATAGATCAGGAGCGAAATCAACACGAGAGAATAAAGGATCAACTATGAACATCTCAAGAGCATGAAAAATACAATTTTGTGTATTGCTCCTCAACTTCCATAGGTAGGAGAGATTTAGGTGTGCCCAAGCTGAGAGATAGAAATTTGGAACTCCAGCAGTTTTTTGCTTAGGATTCAACATTGCACACACTTGCAACATCTTCTCAGCATGATCAAGCCGAGCAAGCTTGGTTTCCATATTGTAGGTACTGATAGCTTCTTCAAGGGCTTCAATACCCCAATCCAGATTTGCTAGTACCGCTTGATCAGAGTATTCCACCTCAGTGTCTTTGTCACAACTTCCATCTTCAGCTGCTAACCTCTCTGCACACTGTTCTTTATGTTCGATTCTTCGTTCTTTGTTGATTAACTGATCCTGAATGAAACTATCAATCGTTTTGGTTATGAATCTAGTTATATCCTTCTGGTCCATTGTGAATATGAACTTTCCTGCCATCTGTCATGTGCAATAACAATAAAGAAGCTTAATGGAGCTCCTTCAAAGTAGGGAATAGAAAAAAATCTTACCAAACTTGCATAATCCATCTTTACGTCATTTACACACTAAACTTAAATCTTCTTGTTACACCAGTATTTTCTGACTACCAACCTTATTTCTATAAATTGGAACTTTTAACCACAAAAACATACATAATTTTAAGCACAAGCAGAACCTAACGTGTAAAGGAAATGATTTCCCCAAGGTTGATGACTACAAAATTGGAGTTAACATTTCTACTATAAGAACTATGAACCAAAAGCATCAAGGGTTATACCAAGCCTTATAAAACAACTACTTCTGTCATATAGCACTGAATAACCTATCCATATCTGGAAAAAAAACCTACGTTATGTGCATGCATGTTGAATTGTTGACCAGCTAAAACAACAGAAAAGTTAAACCTCCATTTCAAAACCATTACCCAAAATCCAATTACCCCAGATGAGGATTTTCCAAAAAGATTAGGTCTTTGACCTTATTTCCTTATTCCCTTATTTCCTCTTCCACCACCCACTACAGTTTTCTTCTCCTTCACTAGTTGTCTCTGACATAGGCCTGTGATGCTGTCATGTTGATGAGGGTGTTACATGACATGCTGTAGCATGTGATGATAAATGGTGGTGGTGGTGCACAAACAATGATTAGCAATGTTGAACAATTCAAAGTCTAAAACCACAACTTGACATTGACTTTAGTTTTGATGAAAGAATAAGATTTTATTGGAGATAGAGATAATGAATGATGATACTAGCATGTTCAAGTCAAGTACTTAATATAAATTCTTCCAATATCAACTGCAACAACAAGAAGAAGAAACATGAGGAGTGAAAGACAGAAAGAGAGAAAACTATGTTTCTCTTATGGTAAAATACTAAAAAGGTTGAAATTAGTGTTATTTTTGTTTCATTATTATTTTGTCAAAGAAACTAAGGCATTACAAATCTCAGTTATAGAAGTAGGTGTTTGTGCCGGCATTGGATCAACCTTGATTTTCGGTCCCAAAAAATGTATGTCTCATGTATCAAACCAATCAAATCTCATTAAATAATATATAAAAATTATTTTCTTTTTTTTATAATTTTTATTTATATGTATATAACTACTTTTGATTGGATTGATACACAATCAATATAAAAAAGTGGAATAGATAATCTCTATCGATATATGTAATGACAGAAGCAACTTGAGGACCAAGACATGTAATATTATTAAATTCTCCAAAGGTTAAGGTTCTTATTTTATGCTTTCATTATTGATAAATGATTGGTCACCGATATTTCTATAACAAAAACCACCAAACATTGGCCTTTCGATTTGAACTGGGCATATTTGAAGGATTGGACAATCCTAATAAACTCTATAACATATCAAACCACCACCTCCAAAATACTAACTTTTAATGTGTTTTTATTTTCTGACATGTTTTCAGTCGGAATGGAACAATAAAGGTAAAGAGTGACGGGTGAAGCCATGATAAGTATTTTTTTTATCCCATCACATATTTTATAAGGTTTCTGAGGAAATAAGTAAATTGTGTTTCATAATAACTTTAACTCTAACTAATGTGTAATTCTTGAACAAAGATTTTTTGTATGTGTGATTCTTGAACAAAGATTTTTTTGTTCCAAACTCTCAGAACTACATCTCAATTAAATTCTAAACATTCATTATTATTGAATGAATACATGATTTAAGACAACAAATTTTAATATATACCTATTTATGATTATTGGGATTATCATTTTGAGAACGCTTTATTTGACAATGTTAATATTCTAGATTAAAATGCAATGTCATTTAAGTCTTGTTGAGTTATAGAAATTTAGACCTTTGTTTTCTCCAAAGACCCTAGAAGAAAATAAGATCCATTAGATAAAAAAATGATTTTAAAAATGACATCAATGACAACAAATATTCAAAATATGACATCATATTGTAGATTAAAAAACATCATTTCTTTACTTTTTCAATTTCATTTAATATTTAAAATATTAAATTCATTCATGATTCTTATTCTCATTTTGAATATTTTATTACATTGATATCAATTATAAGACAAATACATGTAATTAGTATTAAAAATTTATTGTTAAATACATAGTATATATAAATATTTGTTCAAAATTTTACATGTATAACTTTAAACGTGTAATTCTTGTAGAATATGGGAAAAAATTAATTTTTTAAAAAGTTAAAAAAGCTTTTTTTATAAACATTAAAAACACTTTTTAAAACTATTTTTTAAATGTGATTTTAAAAAATGTTTTATTTAAATATTAGTTTTAAAACAGTAGTATTCTTCAATAGTGTTTTTAATTCATCCATTAAGTTTGAATATATATGAATTGAATAACTTTAAATACTGTTTAAATGAATTTATATGGATTGTTATATGGTTTTTCATCCATCCATTTAAATTCAAATCTAAATTCATTCATTTATCATTATGGTCAACGCAAGTTTATTACCATGAGATAATACATTTGCTAATACAAGAAAATATGAACCTTTGTAGTTGAGGGAGCTATAACTCCCGGAAATTACATTCTTCATTTTTAACCTCCACCATCTTTTAGCCTACCACAACACTTCCACTTAAAACTCCCCTTCAATTTGAGCATTTCAAAATCAAAGTGTCCATGACTCAAAGAACAACATCATGAACTCTTTCTTCCCTCAAATATGAACTAACGCGCCCACTTTCCTTGTTGAAGTTTTTTACTTTTTAATGTCATAATTTCATGTGATTAAGTAAATCTAGATTCATGTACAGGCAAAAAGTCGTCTATATACCATATAGGAGGGAAACTTATCCTATACTTTATTACTCAATATATTATTTAATAACATATAATAATAATAAAAGTCTCACCTCACAATAAAAACTCCACTTTGTATAACTTCACATAATAAAAGTACATATTATCTTTTGCTCATTACCTAATATATTATTTAATATAAGATATAATAATAATATTTAATCTATATATTATATAACAAAAAAGTTACAATATTATTTCTCTTTGACATGTGTCACAACTATATTCATTTTTTCCCGCCAAAACTTCATATACTACATAATTAGTGAGGCCTGAGGGGAATAGTAATTACTATAATACACAATGCTTGACACTTGTATTTTTTGATATCATTGTAATGTAAATTTTATATTACCTAAAATAACATATTTCTATATGAATACATTTAATATTCTTGAAGATATTTAATTCATTCTATGTTTTCATTGTCTCTTCTTTGACTATTCTTTCTCATTTAAAATTTCATTAACTCTTCTTTCTCCAATTTCAATCTATCTCTCCCCCTTTCTCCATTTTTCCAATCTCAAACTCCCAAAAATCTTCTTCTATATTTTTTCATAGGTGTGATTTTTTCTCAACATATTGGTGAGTTCTTAGTTCTCATGTATGCTTTTTTATTACAACTTCTTATTTATATATATATATATATATATATATATATATACATTAGCTTACTCACCCAGCCTTCTTTATCAAAGGATCTTATAACTTCTAATTATTTGTGTTTGAAGAGGTGCAATATTATAGTAGTGTTTCTAACATCTCATACTCACTCATTCAGTCAAATATATGTCTTTTGAACATTTACTAACAATGTAATATTTTTACTTGATAAATTAACAATTTTTGATTATTTCTACTCTATGAAGCTTACTTTATTCTTTTTTAGTTGAAGATTATATTTTTTGCATGATTTATTATTACACCTTATTTTGAATTTCTTGGTGTTATTTTGAATTTTTTAATAAATTTTAGATCAATATCAACTTTTTGGTCATTTTTGTTGGATGAATAAGGGTAAAAATGATTATTTTTTTGCAATTTTTAGTTCAATATTTTCTTTACTTTTTTCATTCTAACTTATGCATGTTAAGTTTTTGGTGATTTTTTTGGATATGCAAACTCACTATCTAATGTCTTTCAATTTCTATGTGTTGTTGCCAAAACAAAGCTCTAAATTGTGTATTTTTTTGTTCATCTCTTACAATTCACAAACATGCATTCTCCTTTCACACCACACCATCGCTTGAGGATGAAAAAGAGTGGGAGAAGAAGGATGATGAAGAGGAAGAGAGGGAACAGTGAGAGAGTCGTTATGTCTGAGACTACTTTGGTGGAGGTTGACACTTTTCTTTAGACTCATGTATTTTTTTTCCTCAACTTGGTCTTTTTTCAAAATATCATCTTTTACTTTGTCTAAGGAATATAATTAATATCAGTCATAGGAGTTGAGTAGTTTTATCGAAGAAAATGTAATATATCTATATACTACTAGCAGGTCGACATGCACTATGTGCCTGCCGACCCGCATTCTTATTTTCTAGTATTAAATATTTAATTTTATATCATATTTTTTATATTGAGTGTGCATGATATTATAATTTATGTAATAGAAGAATATGAAAGTGAATTGTGATATTATTAAAACTTATATTAAAAATTACATCGAAAGTTTTCCATACAACCTCAACGAAAGTTTTCTATTATAAAACACATCACTTTCTTAATGTACAACATCTCACACAAAATAAAAGTACACCCATATGCATTATTCATTACACAACATATTATTTAATAACATATAATAATAATAATAATAGAACTGACCCACCACAATAATAATAACATTTTTTCTATATACTATATGCATTATTCATTACCCAATATACCCTTACACATTTTTTCATTATCCAATATACTATTTATTAACATATAATAATAATAACATTTAATCTATATATTATATGACAAAAAGTTCCAACATTATTCTCCTTAACATGCCACTAGGGGTGAGCGTGTGTCGGGTTGGGCCGGGTTAAGGCTTATCCTTACCCGGCCCTAAATGTTGTTCGGACCATTTTTCTGAACCTAGACCTAGTCCTAAACCTTAAGTTAACCTGACCCTAAATATTCACATGTCAACCTTTAAATCCGGACCCGACCCTAGACCTGATTAAATATAACGTATACTCATTTTACATAAAGTCTTATAAATGTTATTTATTATTGTGAATATGTAATTTGAGATATAAAATAATATATGTATAAATATATTATTAAACATGTATATATGATGAAAAATTAGATAATCAATGATATTTTCAACCAAAAAATTATCAATTTTCTGTATATATTTGAACAGAGACACATACAAACATCATGAGTAATTGACCATGAGATGGGTCGGGACGGGTCATGTTTGGTGCATACCCGACCCTAAATATTGTCTGAGTTTAATTTTTGAACCTGAATATAAACATGATGAGACCCGACCCTTTTTAGACTCGATCATGATCAGGTCAAGTGAACAGGCAAGGTCGGATCGTGCTCACACCTACATGCTACAACCACATTAATTATTTTCTCCCCAACTTTATATGCATATTCTTAACCATATGAATACACAAGTAATATATTTTCTTAACCATACACTGAAAAATATGGCCCCATATAAATGAATACTAACTTGCCAGAAGACTAATTCATGATATTTGAAAGAAAAATATCGTGACAAAGAAATCAGGAATATCCTTATTTCTTCCTTCAATTTTCCTTAACCTTTAAATATGAGACTTCTCATTATCTTGTTTTGCATAAATAAAGTAAGTGTAAAGAAAGATAGACAATTGATACATACATTACAGATTGTTTTTTTGTGGTTAATAATAATTAAGCATGATGGTTTAGAGGATAATATAATCATAATTCTTTTTATAAATAAAATCCATTTAATTCAAGAGTTTTTAAATTTATTCTATATTTTCCTTATCAATTATAGAGAAATATAATGAAACCCTACAAATTTTATTTATAACAAAAAGTTTGAGAGGAAAAAAACGTGATAGACGAGACCTACACCAACTCGAAGCGCTCCTTATTTTTTCACTGATCAATCAATTATCGTAGTTGCGTTCTCCATTTGTGCTTCTTCACGCTGTTTAAATACACTCATATCTCTCTGCGTTCCCTCACTTGATTCGTCGTCACTCACTTCCACTTTCTCATCTCTTTCGCTGTTGCGTTCTCCAATTGTAACCGCTACATCAATGTCTACTACGCCATTGAACAATGTGATCACTAACACTCTCATTTTCTCTGCTTTCTTCTCCTTCGCTCTTTTTTCTTACAATTTATTTACTCTCTTCAATTCAATGGAATTCACTGATATCGTTTGATTTTTAAGCTTCGGAATAGACCTAAATTGTTATCACTTTTATTATTTCATTTTTTGTTCGGTAATTTACTCAGTTATTTGCTAGGGTTTTTGATCGCTAGATATATCGATTATAGTTGATTCTGACTTTTGATGTTGTTTTGTGCAGCAGCAGGAGGACGAAGAAATGGTGGTTCCTAACTCGGATGTCGCTGAAGGTCCTCAGCCAATGGAAAGTATGCAACACATGTATTTCATTATATCTTTGATAAATTTTCTTTTATATTAATGATGATGATGATCATGAGCTCAGTGGATCAATGTGTATGTAGAATTATCGAATTGAATTAAATTTCTTAATTGAATGTTTTTTTTTTTACTTTATGGATGTTTCATCCGGAAAGGCTAGTGTGAACTGAGGGCAGGATTTCAATGATTTATTTTATAATTTGGTAATTTTGTAAAATTGCAAAAGAGTAAGGAATCAACAGTATAATTTATCTAGCTAGCTCTTTCAGTTCTCACTGTACTGTGATTTTGTTTGTGTAGTACTTCTGGTGTTGGGGTTTAGGGTAAATCTTGCATGTTGTGAGGAAGGGGGCTTGGGGGGAGTCTTGCATGTTGTCTGGAAGGGCGAGAGATGTTTGGTTATTGGGCTTGGAGTGAATCTCTACATAAGTCACAGTGTTACTTTATTAGAGAATAAGAACTAAGAGATATAATTTTGAGTTAGGTTAGTTAGTTACTAGTGACAACTGTAATCAGGAACTGCCTCTCACAGCTACAGTGACAATTGTCATTGTTTCACAATAGCTAGTAGTGAAGGTAACCTACTCAAAAAGTTACATTCTATTGCTAGTCACTTTGCTACCTTGTATTGTTAGTCACTTTGCTACCTTGTATTGTTAGTCACTTTGCTACCTTCTATTGTAAGTCACTTTGCTTTATTCCAAAATCTCTATATATAGTGAGGTTCCTTCTTTGTAAGATTGATGAGAATTCATTCTTCTCTTTGAAATAAAATCAGTTCCATCTTTTCTGTCCACTAACTCTTTTCTATGTAGTTCAATTTACATTTCTTACATGGTATCAATCGCCCCCATGGCCAATGCCAATGGTCCTGCACCACCTGCTTCTCCTTCTCCACCACATATGCTCATTCTGCTTCTGCTCCTCTTCAAGCTATTTCTCCTACCTTGTCTCTTCCACTTCCAACCACATAGCTAACTGACAAAAACTATCTCACATGGAGTCAATTTATGCTTTCTTGGTTTAAATTCAATTTCTGAGTCTCTACAACCTAGGGTTGTTGGCTGCTTACATTCTTGGCAGTTATGGCAAGAACTTCATGCATTTTGTAATGCTCACACTAAAGCTAGGAATCGCCAATTGAGAGCTTAACTTCACCCGATTTCTCAAGGATCTAGTCGTATTTCTGACTATTTTTCCAAAATTAAGGTCATCACTGATTCCCTCATCTTAATTGGTACACATATCTCCATTGTGGAGTATGTTGATTGCATTTTATGAAATGGTAAGGTTTTTAAAAAAAAATCAGAAAACCCTAAAAAAAGTAACAGTAAAAAAATAAGGGCAAAATAGGCCTTTTCCATTAAAAAATAGGGTTTTCACTTTCACTTACCTTCAACTTCTAGCAGCTTCTGGACTGCGAAATGGAGGCAGACCAGAGCGCGACGGCAACCGCGACAGTAAACCACCATTTTGTTTCGCGGAGGGACCGACGACCTCCACAATAGCGCTATTGCACCGCTATAGCGTGCAATTGACTACACAACTTGTATGCTAATATGACATCTATTCCTCCACCTAATCAATCTCCTATTTCAGTGTCTGATTCCATGTCTCTTTCTTCCAAATTACCATAGACTGAGTCACATTCTCGTGCTCAATTTGATTCTGTGCCACACTATGTGTTTGTGGTACACGTGGTGGCCATCCAGGAAGACGAGGAGGCCATTTTCCATGTGGAGATTCCTTCCTTGTAAGATTGATGAGAATTCGTTCTTCTCTTTGAATTAAAATCAGTTCCATCTTTTCTCTCTACTCTCTCTTTTCTATCTAGTTCAATTTACATTTCTTACATACTTAAGATTTTTCTTGATTGGGGAAGCAAGCAATTTAGAATATCAAGAGTTTTCGTCTGTATTACGTGTTCATTGTAGATATGCTTAATTTGATTTCCTAGATACTTTCTTGCGCGTTGTGTGTTTTAGCTGTCACTGTACATGATTTTTTATGTATGTGTGTGTGTGTGCCTGCAAGCAATGGTCATGTTCTTGTCATATTTTAGGTGCTGATGTTTTGGGCGAATCTTGCATGTTGTCAGGAAGCACATGAGTTTGCTTTGGTTACAGGGCTTGGAGTTTAGCACTACATAAGTGACACACTCATGATTTTGTTTGATTGGGGAATGATTAATTTAGTGTTCAAAGAGTCTTTTCTATTCACCACGTGTTGATTGTGGAGGTGCGTAATTTCAGTTTCAAGATTCATTCTGCCACGTTGTGTGTGGGCCTGTTTGATTGGAGAAGTGAGTAATAAGAGTTTCAAGATTCTGTCCTCTTTGTGTGTTGGCTTGCTTGATTGGGGGAAGTGGGCAGTTAGAGTTTCAAAATTTGGCCTGCACATTGCGTGTGGACCTTTTTGATTGGGGAAGTGGGCAATTAGAGTTTCAAGATCATGGCCTCCATGTTGCATTTGGAGCCGCAGATTGTTAGGGGTTTACTAAATAGAAAATTATGTCAACTTTTTTATTTATTCAATGATTGGCATGAGCAAGTAACAGTTTCACTTATTTTTGTTGTTTTACTTATTTTATCTGTTTCCGTTTTGATAGTAGCTCATGCAGAAGACATGGGTACAGTTGATGCACCGACAGTGGATGATTCACCATCTGGGAGGTTTACATGGACCATCGAGAATTTTTCAAGGCTTACAAGGAAAGTATATTCTGATGATTTCTATATTGGGGGCTATAAATGGTATGCGGATTTCTGCCCATATACTTCGATTGCTAATGCTTGTTACTTATATGTATATGGATGCCAAATTTTGTGCATTTTGAATGGTGACCGTGATTGAATTATTTGTGATGAGCAGGCGGATACTTATCTTTCCAAAGGGGAACAATGTTGATCATTTGTCGATGTATCTAGATGTTGCAGATTCTACGACATTGCCTTATGGATGGACTAGATATGCCCAATTCAGCTTGACCGTTGTCAATCAAATTCAGAGTAAATACTCAGTCAGAAAAGGTAAATTCTTTTTGACAGGTGTTCACAACGGAAGATATTCTTTTTATCATATGGAATAAGTAACGAAGGAATTTAATTTGCCTCCTTAGATTGGTTGTCATATTTCAGAATCAGAATGTTGTAGCATTTTTCTTTTGGAAATTTTGGTATACTAAATTTTAATGACGATCCTAATTAAACCCTCATTTCATTTCCGGCGGCAATTTGGACTCTTGATTTTAACATTACATGATTTAGTAAACCTTCTTTTTACCTTCTTATTCATCTTTCTAGGTAGGAAATTCCTTCTAAGGTGCCGAGTCTTTTGTTTGGGAAGTGATACTCTGGTTTATTAACATTTTGTTGATGATTCATTTGTTTCACATCGCTCTTTCTCTAGATGTGTGTTTAAAGCGATTGATACCATGTAAAACTATGTAAAAAACATAAAGAAAAGGCTAAGATAATAGGCTGAATGTATATTCTGTGTTTGTATTATTGAAGAAGATAATTTTACAAGCATTAGGCTTATCTCTTATAAAGAAGAGAAAGCAGATTCTAGAGGAAGCCAAAACATATAAGGAAACTTGTATTGCACGTTTCCTTTCCTAACAAGCTAACTGCTTGTAACTGTCAATCAGTTACAAAGCAGTTGTAACAGAAGATACAAACAGAACAGTCTGAAACTGTAATTTCTTAAGGCAATACTATTGAGACTATTAATTCCTATTCTCTAATATGTTGCAAACAGGCTAGGTACTTTATTTAGGAATAATCTGTTTGAAATTTTTGGTGAACACTTGGGTGTTTTCTCTAGTCAAGGAAAAGCTTCTTTTGATAGAATTTGAAGTTCTTGGCAAATTTTTGTGGCTGTGTACAGTTTATCATTTTCCCAAGTATTTGATCAGAGCAAAATTACTGCATTTTATGTCTTTGCCTTTATGTTGGGAAAATTATTAGAAAGGAGTCAAAAGGCTTGATTGATGCTATGAAGAACATTAACATGGACAGAAATGGATCCATTTCAATGTCAACCTGTAAGAGTGTAATAGGGCACGCCAATTTTTCCATGGCAACATATCAATCTCCAGTCACTTAAAAATGACTCCATTAGCCACTTAAAAATATGAGTAACTACTCAAATGGATAATAAGTATTTTTTTTATGAATATAAGTATTACACTAAAATAGTTCTTCGACCCTTGGGCTTATGTTCTGTCCCTGGCGCTGTACTCAATGACGTTTATCTGCTGATGACTTATTTTTTATTTTATTCCTTTTTGTTATATCTTGTCCTCTTCCATGGTATATTTATTGGCTTACATTTTTATTGGAAAAAGATATATTTGATTGCTTTTGCATATTGCAGAAACACAGCATCAGTTCATTGCTCGTGAGAGTGATTGGGGCTTTACTAATTTTATGCCTGTTGCTGAATTGAGTGATTCTAGTAGAGGTTATGTTGTGAATGATACATGTATAGTTGAGGCTGATATTGCTGTACGTAAGGCTAGTGATTACTGGTCAAATGACTCAAAAAAGGAAACTGGTTATGTTGGACTGAAAAACCAAGGAGCTACTTGTTACATGAATTCTCTCCTTCAAACATTGTACCACATTCCTTATTTTAGAAAGGTTAGCTTGTATACTGTTATAAACTCTTATGTTTGGTAGAAGGAAGCACCTCACCTGCACCATTGTTTGCCACAGGCTGTGTACCATATGCCTACAACCGAGAATGATATGCCATCGGGGAGCATTCCTCTGGCATTACAGAGTTTATTCTACAAGCTGCAGTACAGTGAGAGTAGTGTAGCAACAAAAGAGTTGACCAAGTCTTTTGGATGGGATTCATATGATTCATTCACGCAGCATGATGTCCAAGAGCTTAATAGGGTTCTTAGTGAAAAGCTGGAAGACAAAATGAAGGTATGATGTTTTAATGGTAAATGCTTGTGGTTATGTTGTTTCAACAAAGTCGCTTTTACTTGATGTATGCCTATATTTGTATGTATGCCTTGGAGATTATTGTACTGAAGCTTTCATTTGGCTCAGGGAACTGTTGTGGAAGGCACCATACAACATTTGTTTGAAGGCCACCATATGAACTATATTGAATGCATCAATGTAGACTATAAATCGACAAGAAGAGAATCATTTTATGGTATGCAATTTAACTTAGTGGTGTTTTCTACATCATTCCATGTACACTTGGACCTTATACAATTTTGGACATTTTACTATAGATCTTCAGCTTGATGTCAAAGGATGTCGGGATGTGTATGATTCGTTCAACAAGTATGTAGAAGTGGAAAGGCTTGAGGATGATAACAAATATCATGCGGAGCAGTATGGTTTACAGGTAACATCTGAAAACAAAGGTTTTCGGCACTGGTTGTCAATCTGAATTTTTTGCCCTTTGTGTATTAATCTTACTTTATATTTATATTATTTTATTTATGTTTTGGGTTTGGGTTTTGCTTGAATGGTTATTGTTGAATTAGTTTTTTCTGTTTACCTTTTGTTATTACTCTGAGGGTGAGCTTTTGGTGCAATGGTACAACCATGTAACCTGGCGTAGGTGTGTGGATATGGGTATGCTTGCAGCCTACCTATGTGTATCTGTACTCGTACAAGTGCAGATATACAGTCCTATTGAATTTCTAAAACTAAGGTACAGGAATGAGAGTATAAGTAATACATAATAGAGTGTAAACAACTAAGTTATTGAATACCATTTTTATAACATTGTAATTTAATTTTTGAAGAAAACTCCATAAAGTAGGTTGAGCGATATCACACAACTTCTTAAGGCTGGCCTTCATATTTAAATGGGTGGACAGGTAGAATAGGGGTAATGTATTTCATTTAGTTGTAAATCAAACAAAATTAGTACCAAATTCTTGTGTTTGCATGAACCAACTTGTACTCTAGAACATAGTGGTTAACCTTATATATCAGTGTGGATCAGTTGACCTAAACAATGCTTTAGTGGTGTAGCGGATTGTGGAGCACCCACTATACCAAAAATAGAAAAGTTAATACAAGTAATCTATATTATACACTTGAATGCTTAAAACTCAAAAAGTACCGACAATTTAAGACATTCATTATTTAATATTCAGTAATCCTTGAACATGAAACAACTGATTGTATCAGATGACTTGAGAAAGGTTCTCAGCCTAAACCACCTATGTACAGGAGTACACAGACAAGAGGTTCTTAGGGATTTAGAATAATTACATTGAGTGCTCTTCTATCTATCCTCTCCAGACTCCACTAGGTAGGAGCCTCGTTCATTGGGCTGCCTGCCCTTCTATCTATCTATGGAAAATATCAAACAATAATAGTGTATCAATTACAATATCAATCATAATCAACAAACCCCTTCAAGGTGGAGCATATACATATTATGCGCCCAACTTATTGCTATATGTATGTTATCCTAGGACCTCACAAGGACTTCGTGAAAATTTCGGCTAGGTGATTCTTGGAACTCATTGAGGAAGTTTTGGTAATGCCCAAGGATCTTTTCTATGATGAAATACAATCTTCTATGTGTTTAGTCCTCTCATAAAAGATTGGATTTGCAGAGAGGTACAAATTTGACTGTCACAAACAAGTTCCGTAAAACCTATCTTACAAATCTGTAACTCCTGAAGCAAGTGTTTCAACCATTAGAGTTCACATGTAGTGTGAGCCATTGCATGATATTCGACCCCTATACTTGGTCTTTCCGTGACACTTTGCTTTTGGCTTTCCCATTATATGAGATTTCCTACTGGAAGTACACAATAGCCCATTATTAGTCACTGACATCTCACTTTCTTTTCTACATAATTTTATGACATCTCACTTTGCTGTCTTCTGCATATTTTTGGTTAACGGAGGAGCTTCATCTATTGTTAGGAGCCGAGCTCCAATTTTTGAATTCAATATTAGCCAGTGCTTTCCATTTTTTATCTGGTCGTCAGTCCTCACCCATTTTCATGATGCCAACTGTAATACCCATGATAGGAGATGTCATTGGGTATGATAGTGAGCGCAATGCAAGCAATATCAAAATGTGGTGTGATGGTTCATCCATAGCAGCTAAAGGATGTTCTGCCATGCTAAACCACTATAGCATTGTTATTTCCCATTACCAACTACTCTGCTTGAGTAGCACTGGCTCACTGTAGTTTGCTACAAAGCCAACTCATTAGTAAATTTTTTGAAGAAATAAATGTACCCAATGAATACCTATATTGGATATGCACTAAGTGCCGATTCATGCATTCTCTTGGGTTCTATTTGTGTAAACAGCCTCAATTTTTTTGAAGGCCAGGCTGTAATCTGACCCTCCCTAGATGGCATAATGATGCGAGCCTCAACCCTCTTGTACCTTTTCTTTTTTAGTCTCATGTTTTTTTACTATTTTACTAATGTTGTTTTTGGTTTTTTAATACATCATCATTGTCATTACTCCGTCTGGAGGCTCGGAAGGGTGTCTCACTATTTTACTTGTGTTGTTTTTAGTTTTTAGCACACCGTCATTGCAATTACTAATTACTTTTTCAGGAGGCTAGGAAGGGTGTGTTGTTCATTGATTTTCCACCTGTCCTTCAGCTTCAATTAAAACGATTTGAATATGATTTTATGCGCGACACTATGGTAAAGGTCAGTAGTAATTTAAGATTATTATAAATTCCTTCCTAATTTTTGTTTTACTTGTATGTTTCAACATAATTTTTTACATTTCTTATGTGCTATCCCTCTGTCTTAGCCTTTTGACGAACGATGCAATTTTGCATATAATTAAGCACATTATGCAATGAGTTCTTTTTTGAATTTGATAGATAATGGTTTTAGTACTGATTATTAAAACAACACCTAAAGCCACTTTAGAAAATCAGCCATCTTCTTCACCTGATTTCAATTTTCATTTACTTGAAATAAGTTTTGTAGTTGTTATATGCATATGATTTTTGTATCTTAGTTCTCATATTTGGCCATTGGGTACTGTGGATGATAATATTTGTTTATTCTTGTTTTTTTTAAATCATCTTGTACTTTTGACACCTTTAACTTGATTGAACAGATCAATGACCGCTACGAGTTCCCATTGCAATTAGATCTTGATAGGGATGATGGCAAGTATCTATCTCCTGAAGCAGATAACAGTGTTCGCAATCTTTATACACTTCACAGGTATTTATAATCTCACTTCATTGATCTTAATATGGTAAAGGCTTTGATCAAGTTAACCTTCCACTGTATCAGCAATTTCATTTTTTTCTCGTTCAATTCCTCTTTTGAAAATGCATGATATGCTGCATCATTAAATTAGGGTGGAAAAATGGAATTTTGAAAATTTGGAATCAAAACCACTTTGTAGTTGATTGGTACTTTTAGGATTCCATAATACTGAGAAAGTGAAAGAAAACGAGAGAAAGAGAAAAAGAGAAAGAGAAAACGAAGAGAACATAAGTGAGGAAAGTGAAAATTGAATTAAAAGATTTTGTATCCTCAGGTTTTGAATACATATACAAAAATGGAGAGGTTTTAGAACTATCTAGAACAGTAACTAACTGAATTGTATAGCAAACATAATAGCTAACTTCTAACTGAATTATACAACTGGCATACAACAATCCTAAATTGGGGTTATCCGCTAAGAATTACGGTAGAGCAGTTTATGAATGTCTACGCGGTGGACTTGATTTTACCAAAGATGATGAAAATGTGAATTCCCAACCATTTATGCGTTGGAGAGACCGTTCCAAGATAGTAAGTTTTTTCTTGATAAGAAAGAAAAAACTTTCTCAAAGATTCTATAGCAATTAATATATCGTATATTTTTATATATGATATATGAAACCGAGATAGTTACCTTTGAGAAAATTATAATCAGAGTGTTAATGCCGATGCTTTATTCTTCTGAAGGTAGGAGAAAAGCCCTCTCCCTTTTCTAAGCTTTTTCAACTCTCATCTTTGCATGTTTCTTATAGGTTAGTTCTTTTCATCTTTTTTGTCGTTGCTATATTCAATCATTTATCTTCTAATACAAATAAGATGGATCTGGTCTCTTGACTCTTCGGGTTTATTTTCCTCCACGTCCTATTTTCAGTATATCAATTCAACTCCCAGTGACGACTCTCTCCTTTTGGATAAGTCTATCTAGAAATCAATTGCTCGCTTTAACATGATTATACAAATGATATACTCATATACTTTAAATTCGAAATAAGTATTTGTAGTGAGTGGAATTTGAACCCTCAACCTCCTTATCACTCCATCTTAAACGCTTCACTCCAACCATTTGACCAACTTGTGACTCCCTCGAAAACCATAAGTGCTTTTCTGATTTTTGTGTTGTGTGCAGTTCTAGTTCTGAAACTGGTTTTCATTTGTTTTTACATTGCTAAACAGATTCCTTTCTCTAGAATAAGTTATTTGTTGTCTTTAGTTGAACTGTGGGTTTGCCACATGAATTTACAACAGTTTTTGTGTATTACTTTTCGGGGTTTTGGGTCTAGCAAAGATGTTAATGGGCTTTTAGCAATTTGATCATTTTGTGGTTCTTTGGTGTATTTGGTTGGAACAAGATGCTTGGATCTTTACAGGGTGTTGGTTCTTTTTTCGGTCCACTTGGGATAGAAACTTTTCTAGGTTTTTTGTGGTGTTTGGCTCATGTCCTTTTAATGAAGTGTCTCTAACAAATCTGCATAGAGATTGAGAGCTGTGTTGCATGTTTATTGTTATTTTTTGTTTTCAACCTCATTTTTGGGTTTCATTTTTAGTTCTGGATAATTTCTTATTCTAACATATGTAGTATCCTCTTCTCTCTAAATGAATTATTTTTTTACTTTTATTTTTATAAAAAGCACCAAGATTGTCCCTGGTAAATAGAAATAGAGAGAGGAAGAAAACAAATCTAATGATTAATTGAATCTGAGCAGAAAAAGAAGGAACTTCTTCCAAGGGTTTCCCCTTCAACGAAGGGCTCACCCTTTTTTTTGAGCTAATGTTCGGTTCCCATAGACTATCAATTCTCAATACCCCTCATCTGCTCTTCCCCTTATTTATCCTTCCTTTGTCTTTCTTTCAGTTTTTATTATTCCTACTATATAATCTTCTGAGTCCAATCAATACAACTCCTTTGAAGTTCAACCTTATACTCAAGGGTGAAATTGGGGAAAATAAAACCTGATGCTATTCACATTGCTGCTTCACCAAAATCTGCATATTCAATGCCACCATCTTCATCCAATTGCTCATTTTCCACCTGAATAGTAATCCACACTTTCTTTTTTCTGGACATCTGTGCATCAGACAGATCACATTGAAAATGCTTCCCTTCTTTCTGTCTTAGAAGCTATTAAACTCTTCTGTTTTTCTGTGGTTGCTACTGATGCTGGAATTTTGCCGCTGATTGAGCCAGAGCTTTATCCTTGTCCTGCACACTACTGTCAGAATAATTGGTTGGATCAGGGGAACTCTGAAATCACAAATAAAAGGGAACATCTTGCGTTTTGTTAACTATTTTTTATTTAAAACAGTTATTTTTTGATCCAAAATTAGTGCTTATTATGCTCCCCATGTGTGATGTATATGATGAATTAAACTTTGTGCCAAACACGGTCTTTTGAAGGGGATTTGTCTAGAAGACATGTTGAGAGTGAGGGATGTGGCTGCTTTGCTCCATTAATGTTTTATCTTTTCTTTGTAATATTATTTCTCACTCTTCTGTTATGGAAGACCCCATACCCTCCAAATTCTTTGTAATTTTTTTCTGTTGAAATTAATTTCTTAAAAATTCATCACAAGATGAATTATTATTGCAGAATTTTCATAGCATTATGTATCTTAATTTTATGTGATTTTGAATTGACTTTCTGCATCATTATATTTTTCAGTGTTTTGGTTCACAGTGGTGGGGTTCATGGTGGACACTACTATGCTTATATAAGGCCAACTCTATCAAATCAGTGGTATGCATTATTTCCAGGATTTCTCGTAATCTTTTAGTATTTATATGCTACTGTACCACCCTTCCTATTTTTTAGCATGCAGTTGTAAGTGTCATGAAAACTGGCATGATTTATGATTAATTACCCATATCGACCTCTAGGAGACTAATGAAGAAAAAGCGATATTGAGATCCTTATTGTTGAGCTTGCAGTACTTTTGGTTTTAGAATAGTAGCTTGTGCAAATCCTCAAGTGCACACGCTGTTATCAAGTGATGAGTAGAGTATCGTTCCCACACAGATTGCATTATTGCAAACATACAACAATTCTAATTATTTAGAAGTTAAAAGTGTGTTATATGAGTAGGATGAGACCTAGGAGTGAAACTGTCTCAGAATGAGACAGATTAGGAACTTTGGAAACAAAAGAGAAGCTATACTCATTGAACACAACATCCTTAGAAATATAGACCCTACCATCTTGAGACATACACTTGTACCCTTTATGTTGAGAAAAATAGCCTAGAAAAATACATTCAGGGGATCTAACCTAGAGCTTATGACTATTATAGGATCTTAGTAAGGGAAAACAAGCACACCCAAAAACTAGACCAAACAAAAGAGTCAACAAGGAATATAGGATCTTAGTAAGGAAAGAATAGTCAGGCTGAACACCAAACAAAAGAGTGTGAGGTGAGGATTGGTTAAGGATGAGGAAGGTAACATGTTGATGAGAAACACATCTGTAGTAAAAGCATACTCCAAATATGACAAGGGTAAGGAAGCATGTGTAAGTAAGGCTAGACCAGTTTCAAATATATGCCTATGCTTCCTTTCAACAGTACCATATTGATGGTGGGTATGAGGACATGAGACTCTATGTATAACCCCTAATGACTTGAGAAAATCAGTGAATGGAACTCTCCTCCTCAATCACTTTGGGTAGCTTTGATTTTGGACTGAAATTGTGTGTCAACAAGCTTGAGAAAGTGTTTAAAAATTAGGAGGGTATCTGATTTTTGCCTTAGGAGATAAATCCATGTGTATCTGATGTGAGCATCAACTATGGATAAGTAGTACCTAAATCCTGATTCTGAATGAACAGGGGCAGGCCCCCATAAATCCAATTATAAAAGATCAAAAGGTCTACTGTAAATATTAGTAGAAGCAGGCAAGTGCAATTTATGAGCTTTGGCACAACAACAAGCAACACAAAAATCATGAGAAGTTTTATTGGAGTGTGAAATGTTACATTGTTGCAAAACACACTTCACATCAGCGTCATGGGCATGACCTAGTCTATAATGCCAAGGTAAGTAGGAAGACAAAATGCTAGACCTAGATGAGACAATTATTGGCACACAGAGGTAAAACTAAACTGAAATTACACTGCAAAGAAGAAGGTGCAAAAAGATTATAAAAAGCATAGAGTCCCTTTGTAGTGAGAGAACCTTGAAGAAGTACATGTTTAGTAGTCTGACATTTAACAAAATAATGATTAGGATAAAACTCTTGGAAACAATTATTATCCTTAGCAAATTGAGGTGCACTAAGGAGATTTTTTGTAATGGTAGGAACAAGAAGTAAATTATGTAAAGACAATGACACTTTATGATCAAAAGATGAATGAAAGAAAGCATTGCCACAACTAGTAATAGGGGCTTTGTGACCATTACTCATATGGATGTGGTCTGAGGCTAATTGCTCTGTAGGATCAACTAGCAATATGGGATCAACCGTGAGATGATTTGTTGCACCTGAGTCTGGATACCATAATGATGACTTGTGAGTATCCTGAGCAGTGTTGGTGACATTCATTGCATAAGGTGGAAGATGAGCGTAGGTGGACTCAGGTCTAGCAGCACCTTTAGGATGAGGCAAGTAAGATGCCGAGGGATGCTGAGTAGAAGGAGGTCTGGAGTAATTGTAAGAGTAGAGAGATGGCCTTGGCCTTGGCGACTGGGCTGGTCAAGTATGACTAACATGATGTGGTGCTGAGGGATGAGTGTGAGATGCGTAAGGCCCTGGAAAATGCTATCCAACACCATAAGTGTGTCCATTTGTTGAAGGCATGGCGTAGGAGCCATTATATGGTGCATAGTAACACCGGGACACATCATGACCATGCCTATTGCATAGTCACAAAAATAAATTGAAGTTTTGCCTAAAGACCTACCACCACATCCACCACGCCTACCAAAACATCCTCCACCACGATATCCACCATGTGATTGACCAAACGAGCCATGTAGTTGATTGTTGGAGGAAAACCAAGGACGAGAAGGTGGATGAGAGAGTGGAAGAGGAGCAATGTTAGTCACAGAGATAGGAGATTGAGAAGAGTGACTTAACAACTACAGGATTGGCAGAAAAGGCATCAAACACAGTTTTGTGTTTATGCTTCACTAACCTAGATTCAAAAGTGAGAATAAACTGTTCTAACTCATTAATTGAAGGAGGTTGCACTTCACCTTCAATAGTGGTAATGAGAGGATGAAATTCCTCATCAAGACCATCCACTACACAATCAACATGTTCTTCTAAAGAGATTGGAGCTCCAATTGATGCCAGAGAATTAGTAAGCATCTTGATCTTAGAAAAATAGTCAGAAATGGATTGAGAACCTTGTGAAATATTACGAAGCTCTTACCTAAGTTGGTGACTTCGTGCCTTGATGTGAGCATTGCAAAATGAGTGCAATTCGTTCCAAAGCTGAAACGATGAAGTGCATCCTATAACACCTGGATGTAGAGATTCTGAAATTGAGTTCTGAAGCCAAGAAAACACTGTCCGATCCTATTCTTCCCAGCTTAGGAATGCAGGATTGACATGATGCTGAAGACGAGCCGATTCATTGAGAAATTGAGGATTTAACACAAACCTAATAACTCGATTTGCTTTGAGAAAACCAACATGAATTGGCTCCACGTGAGATAATTCTTCTCCGTGAGATTTGCAATAGGAATAGGAAGAGAAATAGACGGAGAGAGAGCTTGAACAGGTGCAGCATAAGAGAAATTTGGTGGTGAATCCATGGAAGGAGGAGGATCAGTAGCGTCAGCCATGAAAGCTCTTGATACCATGTAAACTTTGCAAAGAAAGAGAGAGAGAGAGAGAGAATATGAAAGTGTAATTGTATTGATTTCTATCACTTATTACAGAAAATGAGGAAGCATTAGCTTCTATTTATATGAGCTGAAACAGCAGTTACATTGACAGTTACATTTATGTAACTGCCACTAGTCTTGAAGCTTCTAACTAAACAATTGGATAGCTAAGCAAAGACTAAGACTAACTCAGCTTATATACTTAAGCTTATCAACTAATACATCAAACATCAGTCAGTCTAATAGTTCACCATAAGACGAATTCCTAGTGTTATAGATATCCCCTTATATTATCACTCTTAACATTGGATTTCATTGGGGTACATGTTTTGGTATGAATGTGTTATATACTCCTTTAGTTGTTTGTGAATGTATTTCTGTTTTTCACCATATGCTGATTTATTTTGTTTGAAAGCACAACATAACTTGCTTGTTTTAGGTTTAAATTTGATGATGAACGAGTAACGAAAGAAGATGCAAAGAGAGCCTTAGAAGAACAGTATGGTGGTGAAGAAGAGGTAATAGTCCATTAAAGCTAAAAAGATTGTTTTGGCACTTCTCTCATCTATAGTTGGATAATGTTGTGTCAGTGAATTTTACTTTTACTTTGTAATCATATTTTTGGTGCTTGCTACATTTTTTGCCCTGTCTACAGTTGCCTCATACCAATCCTGGATTCAACAACTCTCCCTTTAAATTTACAAGGTACTCAAATGCATATATGCTTGTCTATATACGTGACAGTGACAAGGAGAAGGTAATTTGTAGTGTGGATGAGAAGGACGTCGCCCAACATGTCAGAGTAAGATTTTTGAAGGATGTCATGAGACTTTTTTGTTATGTTCACGTTTTTTAAATGCTGCACTATCAATTTTTAATTTCAGGTAAGATTACAGAAAGAACAAGAAGAAAAAGAGCAGAAGAGGAAAGAGAAGGAAGAGGCTCACTTGTACACTATCATAAAGGTTACCACTCCAACCTTCCCTTCCTAGTTCATAATTCTCCACCTTTAGAGGCTTTTTTGTAGTATGCACAGGTCAGAAGAGTTGGTTCACTGATACTTATTGATTTGTTTGCTCCAGGTTGCATGTGATGCAGATCTGCACAAACAGATTGGAAAGGATACATTTTTCGATCTAGTGGATCATGATAAAGTGCAGAGTTTTCGTATTCGGAAACAAATCCCATTTATCACTTTTAAGGTATGAACCCATGAAGCCAAGGCATTTTAATAGTTGTTGTGTTATCGTACACATCACAAATTTTAGGTAGTGGAATCAAAAGTAATATACAAATATAAATATTTAAGTAGCGGTGGTTAAAGCAACATACAAATACAAATAAAGATAAGTGAACTAAAAAAGACTATAATGTTGTAAAAAAATTCTCAGGTTTAGTGGGGCATATGTCCCCAATAAGCTGAGTGGGTATGTTCCTGCTGCTAACTATATTTCTCTTTTATACCATTATAGATGAAAATGGCACTATAAATTGATCAATATTAACATTGTATTATGTTTATGATGAGTGGTGCTAGCTTTTCAAACATTACTTCTCTCTTACATTATAGTTTGCGTTTTTATGCTACTCTTATATTACTTTGTTATCATGTATGATAGTGTGTCGTGTCATAAAAGTTTTCAAATATGCCATGTCTCTATGTTTGTGGCATGTCATATCTGTGTCATCTGTGTATTTGTGCTTCCTAGGTATTATTTATTGGTTGAATTGTTTTGCAATGCATCTTTCATTTGTTTCACCAATACACTCTTGTTCATCTAATTTGTAATTCTTGCAAAATATTCCCCATTCTAGATTATTTTTCTCTGCAAATATCAGGAACTATAGCACATACTTTACCTTTTCCTTCCAGGTGGTAATTGATATAATCTTTTATTGAATCTAAATAATTTGTAAGATGTAAGTACTGAAGTGAAAAATTGTGGCAGATCAAATTTCCTTATACAAGCACAGTATGGCATTAATTTCTGTTGCTGGGCTTGTGTGGAAATTTTTTTTTGTCTTCTACAAGTTCTTTTTCCTTGGATTCTTTTAGACGACTGACATCATTTGATCTTCGTGATGGAACTCATGTCATCTTTTTTAAGGACGCTGCGGAATATCTCTCTCTCTCTCTATATATATATATATAGATATATAATATATAATCTCTCTAGTCTCTACCTTCCATATGCCCAAATTAAAAATTCTATGTTTGGAGTAAAAGTTCAGTAAAAGTTCCTATATTCTCCTGGGTTATAGTTTTGCTATTTTTTATCTTGTTTTCTTTAGAGGATGTCTTTTTCTCCTCTTCTTTTGCATTTTTATCTTCTTCCTTAATAAATTTCAGTCTTTTTTTAGGAGTTGTGAATTAGTGCTGTTTTTAATGACATCTTTATTTGCCTGTACTTGTTTTGTGATTTTGTTATGTCTTTCTCGGTGTAGATTTGACTTTGTGAAATGTGTTATCTTATAGATGAGTAAAGTTGTTAGACTTTTATGTTCACGAGTCTCGATATAGTATTTGCTCATTCTACTTACTTTCTCGTTTTATAACTCTAGAAAATTTCATTTATTCCTATCGGATATATTTTGCACCTTGTTTCATCATAGTTGCAGCATGTCATCCACCAAAGAATCTAGGTCAGATAAGATTTTTGGCTCCCATATGCCATTGGCAATTCTTGGTGAATGTTTTTGAATCCTTTGCATTAATGCTCAATGTTGCAATGGTCCTATGCACATAAAAATGTAGGCTTCTTTGTTATTATTCTAAATTATATTATTAGGACAGATTATTATTTGTGGTAGATATAGCCCCTTATATATTGTAATGAAACCAGGTTCAGTTTCAATGAATCAGAAATAATATTATTTTTTTCACATTGAAGTCTCAATTTTCATCTACATTGTTAAAGATCTTTCTCTTACACGAGTGTAGTTGTAGACAGTCTTGTACTGGTTCTGCTTGTTGGGATCAAAGTCTAGTGACTAATTGTCATGTTGAAATATTCCTTGTAGACATGGTCGCTAGAAAACATAGGGTTTTCTGAATAAAGTTTCTACAAACTAAGGATTGTGAATTCTTTGCTAATAGTATGCACAGTTTCCAATTTCATAGTCATGTTTCGCTTTATCGTCTACTTGCACCAGTGATTTACCAGTAATTCTTTTGATATTTGTAGATTTTTTTAATGTATGTTTTCTCGATATATTTCTGACGCTGAATCTTTTATCAGGAAGAAGTTGCTAAAGAGTTTGGTGTACCTATCATATACCAGCGATTTTGGCTGTGGGCAAAGCGCCAAAATCATACTTACCGGCCAAACAGACCACTGACACCTCAGGAAGAAACACAATCTGTGAGTACTTCACCAAAATTACGATGTTTTATGTCCATAAATGGCAGGATGGAAAAATGTATTCATGTGAAGTATGGTATGCTTATTCTTCTAATAAATATTGAAGGACATTTGACCATAATATAGCTGCCTTATTCGTGGATACCAATGCAATGGCTTCCACATGTTTATTGTTCATGAACTCAAAAATGAAGAAGATAAATAGATTTCTTTGCACTTGTGCTTGGAATGTTGAATTGCCTTAGTGTTGGAATAGGACGGTCTTCTCTTACTTTATCTAGGCATGTTCTAAGTTTATTTTATTTTTATATGATAGGGCTTTTGAATATAGTGCTCGAAATGTAGTTTCCTAAATTTATTGTCACACAGATTTGTGATCCTTCTCCGTCTTAAAGGAAGAATCTCCATGTCACCTAGTTTTATTTGTACTGATAATCATGTCTCTACTATAGGAAAAACATTGATAAATTTCTACGAGTTTCATTATAAGCTCAGAAAATGAAAAAGGACTAAACAGAGTGAGATTGAGAGTCTGAGTGAACTTTCATTAGTTCTGTAATACATTATTCAGCAGCCAATCATTTGTGTAAGTTGTATTGTACACTTGCCAAATGTAGGTTGGACAGTTAAGAGATGTTTACAATAAGGCAAATAATGCAGAGCTGAAGTTATTTTTGGAAGTGGGACAGGTACTATTTTTCTTTCTAATTTCATTGATGTTCCTGACAATTTTGCAGTAACCAGTGGCTTTTAATAACTATATGTTCTCTCTCTCTCTCTCTTACTCTCTATCTCTCCAACTGAGTTGGATTTGTTATTTATCACAATGAATTAGGATTTTGGGCCTATTCCTCTTCCTGGGAAGCGAAAAGAAGATTTGCTGCTATTCTTTAAGCTTTATGATCCTTCGAATGAGACACTTCGGTACGTGCTCCTCCTATTACCTTTTGGAGTAAATCTTCATTAGATAACTCAAATGTCTTTGCTTTTATTTCTTAGGTATATTGGGAGGTTGCATGTGACAGGTAGTGGGAAGCCCATGGACATTTTGACAAAACTAATTGAAATGGCTGGATTTGCTCTTGATGAAGAAATTGAACTTTTTGAGGTTATTAATTCTGCACCTCATGTATATTCATATTCCATGGTTGCAATCTAAGGACAAAAATTGCTTACATTCTATCATATTCAGGAAATCAAATCTGAACCTCATGTCATGTGCGAACATGTTGACATTAATGTCACATTCCATGCAAATCAGGTACAAATTATAGGTGATTCACTGTTGATTTTTTCCCAATGTTCTCTAGTGTCATTTAAATTATTTCTTTTGATTGCATTTATCACATCTAATCATCTCCCAGTCTCTAACCTAGATTGACTTATATTGGGACACAATTAAATGTTTCTTTCTGCCCTATTGTTTTTTGGCAGCTTGAGGATGGTGATATTATTTGCATCCAGAAGACACTGGTTGAAAATGGTGAGCAATTTCGCTATCCAGATGTTCCTTCGTTTTTGGAATATGTGCATAATCGTCAGGTATGATTTTTTTTGAGAGGATATACACTTTTGCTTTTTTTGTTATGAGGATGAGTCTCGACGCAACGGTAAGGTTGTTTGCCTTCTTGCCTGGGGATCATGAGTTCAAATCTTGAAAACAGCCTCTTCACTTGTAAATTTAAGGCTGTATTAGGGAATAATACTTAGGTTAGTTTGTATTCCAATTTTATATTTTAGCTAACAGTAGCGGTTAGCTTGCTAGTCAAGCTAATATCTTTGGGAAAGTCAGTTAGTCAAGCTAACAGTGTTAGTTAGCTTGCTAATGATGTTTCCTTATTGCTTAGCTATAAATAGAGCTAAGGTCTCTTGTAAAGTTAGTTTTTAGATATTCAATAAAGGATTACTTCAAATTACCCTGTCTCTCTTCTTTTCTTTTTCTCTCTCTAGGTAGTTACTATTATAGGCCGCGTCCCCAGACTCCATTACGTGGGAGCCTCATGTACTAGGCTGCCTTTTATATATAAACTCTGTATTGTACTGTTATATCCTCAGTTTCAATATCCCATGTTACAACTGCTGAAAAAACTAGACCAGAATGAACTATCTATATATTGGTTTTTGGAGACTAGTTGTCCATAGCATAATATTTAAGAGCTTTCAGTTTCTTACATTCCTTTGATTTGCAGGTAGTGCGCTTCCGGTACTTGGAGAAACCAAAAGAGGATGAGTTCAGTCTTGAGTTGTAAGTTTCTTTTTGTTGCTACAATTATTATTTTACAATTATAATTGTAATCTATAAGATAAATGTGTTTAGTTTTCCACAAATGATACTTTTGCAAATCGCCCTCCACAAACTCAGATGTAATCCATTGTGGATAAAACTTGTCTTATTTCAACCTTTTCTGTTTGGTCCAGATATGTCCACTTGCTAGTATGCTTTATTAAAGTATATTTGGTAATTTAATTTAATATTTTATTTTTGGTAATTCACATATGCTCTGTGATTATGAAGGTCAAAGATTCACACATATGACGACGTTGTAATAGGAGTTGCTGAACATCTTGGTTTGGATGATCCTTCTAAAATCAGACTCACATCTCATAACTGCTACTCCCAGCAACCTAAACCACAGCCTATCAAGTACCGAGGAGTAGAACATTTGTCTGACATGCTGGCTAACTGCAATCAGGTATTAGTACCGAGGAGCCGAATTTATTAGTATAAATAGGGATTAAGATATCAACTTATTATCATTCACAATAATTTCAATATAATTTACTATTTTGAACATTATTTTTCCTTCTTCTACACCTAAACCTACAATTTTAACAATTCTCTTAAAACTCCTAACAAGACCAGATCCTTAAAGATAAGACTAAAATAATTATCTGTAAAATCCATAAATTATCCAAATGTATTATGCATATGTTTCTTCCTCTAAAATATTATGTAGATATTCTAACAGTTTTGTATCAATATTGTTTGTAGACCTCTGATATTTTGTACTATGAAGCATTGGATATACCTCTGCCGGAATTACAATGCCTTAAAACGCTTAGAATTGCTTTCCATAATGCTACCAAGGATGAAGTGGGTATTGTGGTTTCTTTCACCGTTTACAACATAATCGTGTTGTGTTTTTACAGTTTTAACAAGGATATCTCCTTCCTCAGGTGGTGATTCATACTATCAGATTACCAAAGCAGAGTGCAGTGGAAGATGTAATTAATGATCTCAAATCAAAGGTAAACGATATAATCAAATCTGATGTATTTCACAGACTTGAAGACACGTTGACTTGCCAGCTTACGTGCCTAATCTAACTGTTTGATATGGCACGTTGACTTGCCAGCTTACATGCCTAATCCAATGATTTTAACACTGCTGGTTACCACTTAATTTTTCATCTAAAACAATTGAACTTCAAACTCACTTGCGTGTATGTGTCAGGTGGATATGACAAGATAGATAAATTTTACACGCCGACTACTACACAAGGTTTATATTGTAATATTTATCGAATTCACACTCCCAGTGTACCAATCATAATTTCATAAAATAAACAACAAATTTTGATTGGCCATTGGGGAGTGTTAAATAGACACTATGAAGTGGTAATAGCCCCACCCAACTATTTATAAAAAAATGATTGCAATGTAAAATATGATTAAAAGCACACATTCTGCATATCCAAAAGAAGAATACAATAATAATGATGATGAAGATTCTGATTATAATATTAGTAATAATTGTTATGTAGTTGACTCAGATAGACATATCATTAATATGCCTTATGTAGTTGATATTAGATACTATTAGGAAATATTATTTAGGTTAGCTTGTTTTGTATTGTAGCTAACAGTAGTGGTTAGCTTGTTAGTGAAGCTAACATTCATTAGTCAAGCTAATTGTGTTAGTTAGCTTGCTAAGGACATTTTCTGCTTACTATAAATTGAGTTGAGGCTCTCCTCTTGTATTAAAAAGTTTAGTAGAATAAAATTCAGTTTCTACAAATCTATATTTCTTTCTTCTCTCATTCTCTATCTAGATAGTTACCTTTACATGGTATCATGCCAGCTATGGCTAACACCTCAGATCCTTGCTTCAATGGTGATTCGCCATCTTCTATTCCTGTTGTGCCTTTTCCTTCTTCTTCTCCCACTGCTGCTACATGGTATCATGCCAGCTATGGCTAACACCTCAAATCCTGGCTTCAATGGTGATTCACCATCTCCTATTCCTTTTGTGCCTTTTCCTTCTTCTTCTCCCACTGCTGCTACATCTATTAATGCCTCTCCTACAATTCTTAATCTCCTTTGATTGATCGTCTTCAACATTGTGTTAATCCAACATTTCTAAGCTGCGAGGAGCAAGATCAAATGATCATTTCCTCGATCCTCAATTCCCTCTATGAAGAGCTACAACCACAAGTTGTAGGTTGTATCAATTCTAGGAAGTTGTGGCTTGAAATCATTGATTATTGCCAAGCTCAAACAAAAGCAAGAGCAAGGCAATTGAGGTCTCAATTACATTCTATAACCAATGGATCTAGGTCTATCCCATTATTTTACACGAATTAAAGGCCTAGTTGATTCGTTGATTTCAATTGGATCCCCAACTTCACATGCAGAGCATGTAGATTTCATTTTGGATGGTTTAACTAAAGAATTCCTGCCTGTCATCCCCTCTTAGGAATGGCAATAGGGCAGGTCGGTGTTGGGTTTGTCCTTACCCAACCCCGAAATCCAAAACCTAAACCCGAATTAAGCGGGGTTGAAAACAATAATACCATCTCCGAACCCATCGGGTTTGAAAATAATGATACCATCCCCGAACCCGTCGGATTTGGATAACCCGAACCTGACGAAAACCCGTCCGAAACATATATTTCTATTTATATGTCAAATTTCTATATATATATATATATCTTTATTGTTTTACATATATTAATTGAGTCCGGGTATCAACTGTACCAAACCCGAAAGTTGAAGTCGGGTAAAATCCGAACCCAATCACATTAGGTTTTCCCCGTTATATCGGGTTGGGTTCGAGCAGGTACTCGCAAGTTCGGTTTTCATTGTCATCTCTATTCCATCTGTTGAAAGTCAAAATGAACTACCCACTGTCAATGCTCTCAAATCCTTTCTTCTTACATTTGAGGCTCGTTTGGAATGAAATCGAAGTTGTTCCATCTCAGAAGCTCTCTATGTTAACATTGCAACTACATCACCTTTAAATTTTCCTGATTCTCTTTAGGTAGGAATATCCGTCATGTGCGCTCTGCCTCTCATTTCTCTCTAGACAGTTGCCTTTACATATACTCTTAATCATTCTATGCAAGCAACTCAAACTTGAGAAACCCTAATAACTTTTAACAGAGACAGTTTGATTGTTGGTAGATGTTGGACTCAGGTAGGGGTTAACTTTTCCTTAATGTAATTACTTGTGGTTTTCATCAAGAGGATTTGTTTGCATTGTTGTGGTGCGATGATGTGTTAAGGGGATCGAATGATCATATAATCTATTAGAAACTAGACCCCAACTGGTGGGGGTCTCGTGCATCGGGCCACCTTTTATCATCTATTAGAAGCAAATGTCTCTTAGGATATGATACTATTTCTTTATACTATGAGGTCCCCATTTGAGGAGAGTTTTGCACATAGCAGTGTGAGCGTGTCGAGATATGCCAAGACTTAGTTTATGAAAAAAATGTTACTTCAACTTGGCTTTTTAGTTTAGCTCAGCTTGTTTAAGCTTGTTTGTTTGATTATATTTTTTTTGTTTATCGAAGTTTTCCTTAATGAGTTAGTAGGATTAAATACTCCCTTTGAAAATTGGAGTCAAGTAGGTAGCCAATGAAAGCAATAAATAAATATAAAAACTCCCTAGAAAGAATTACAATTTACTATGTTATAGCAACATGTACATTTTCTTTGGTGATTGAATATTTATACACATAAATGATCTATCTGTGAATTTATAATGTGAATCATAAAATATAGAGCTTGACTCGTTTATATTATATTGATATCAAACTGGTTGAAGCTTGAGCTTGTTTGCCTAGTTAAGCAAATGATCTTTTTCTACCATGGCATTCTTGTGGTTGTATGTGCAAACTGCAAACACCTGTACTTCCTGCTTCATGATAATTATTTGAACTGACATTTGTGCTTATGTGATGATAGGTGGATTTATCACATCCAGGTGCAGAAATTAGATTGCTCGAAGTTTTGTATCACAAGATCTATAAGGTGTGGAAGAATATAGTTTGTGAATTTTGTATTCAAATTATATTCATAGCAATAAAATTGTTTTCCTTGAGTTGACTAATTTTCTTGCTCATTGTCGTCTGATGTGAAAGGCACTCAGGTGCAGTGAGGCAACTTGGCCTCATCATTGAAGTGATGCCATCAGTTTGAAACGAAAGTCAGAAAGAATTTATAATTATATATATAAAAACATAGCAAAAGCAAGATTTCAAATGTAATTTAGGTCATGGTCAAGTAACTGTTAGAATATCTGAAGTATGTCTTTATATGTTATTTTAATTTAGCATTTTCCCAATTTTATCTGTAGTAGCTTTATATTATCTTTAGTGTGTTATTTGTTTCCTTAACAACAAGCAAGGAAACACATAAACAAACAAACGAGTCGACCCCATCTAGTGGAATAAAGGCTTGGTCATCGTTTGTTGTTTGTACTGTTATTTGTTTCCTTAATTAATTAGGAATAAGAATCTCAGTTTTTTAAGTTGTGGTTGTTATTTCATTGAAGACATGGTAGCATTGTGGCTTGATGCGACATGTTGTGGTTGCAATGGCTCCCACAACCTAGTGAAGATGTTTCAGATAGAGGAGTATCCATTTTAATTTTATGATCTACCTTCTGCAGGTTTTCTCTCTCAACGACATGATTGATAATATCAATGATCAGTATTGGACTTTAAGAGCAGAAGAGGTAATGTTTTGTATGATGCATTATATTATAGTGAATTATTTTGACAGATATCAGGATCCATTGTTTATTATTACTTATTAGTATCCAAATATCGGGATGCATTGCTGGTTATCAGTGTTCAAATACAAGATCTTTGTTTCATAGATTCCCTACTTATTTTGGACCTGATAGACATGCCTTTGGTTTCTATCATCTTCAATTGTTCGACAAAATGGATTTATAACAATGTTTAAAAACCGGAGAAATGGAGAGGAGACAGAGCATGGTTAATGTTGGTTGAACTGGACGATGTCACAAATCCATTAAAAATAAATAAATTAACTATATAAAGTTTTTAGGATAGAGGCAGAGAAAATGCATATAAAAGATTCGAAGGTTTTTCATTATAAGTGTAACAGAAAGTTGAGAGAGAGAGAGAGAGAGAGAGAACAAAGTTGGAGAATGAAAACTGAAATTTGTTTATGTGTAGAAGGTCAAGGTGATGTGACAGGTGATGTTGTGCTGCTTATGTTGTGAATGCTGTGGCAGTGTGATTTCTTGATGTTGTGCTGCTTATGTTGTGAATGCTGTGGCAGTGTGATTTCTTGTCAGGGCGCATTTGGTGTAAAGGGAGCAATTAAGAATAAGAGAGATAACTCAATCTTCACTTTTTATAGGACACTAGCTAAAATGACTTATGCTGCAAGCTAACCAGAATAATACAATGCAGTACAGTTGCCAAGTACCGCAGTACAGTTGCCATTTATTGCAGTGGAGTTACTATTGATGTAGTACAAGGCAGACTAACTTGCATTACATGCAAGTACAGCTGACAGTACATTGCTAAACATAGGGAAAAAATTAACTAGTAACTAACTCTACTAACTATTATTCTCTAACATTTGACAATTGGGGGTGGGCTTCTGGTTTTGGGCTGGTCAGAAGTTAATGAGTTCATTGGTCACCTTACTCTTGTGATAAAAAAAGGTCCCCAAATTTGTCAAGTTGGCTAAAATGATCATAATTGGTAAATAACTAGGCTTTTGATGCCAAGTTATTGTAATATTTTTTTGGGATCTTCTAGCAGTAATCCTCTCATTCATATCTCTTTTATACTCAAATAATGAATCACTTTACTATCGCAAGCTAATTTCCTCGTAGTCAAGGATATAGTCAATAGTGAAACACTTCAAAAGTGGTATCTTACTATATTGGGAAATGCTTCAATGATCTTTTGCTTTGTTTTTTCTTTTTTATGTTTTTTATATACTTTAAGGAGGGGATCTTGCTTCCCAATTCTTGTAACTTTCTTCCATTGTTTATGAATTCCTACTTTTAAATAATAAATAAAATAAAGTACTTCAACAAATTACAAAATTTACCCCAACTCAAGATTTCCAACCATTGATACTTACAGAACCAATCAAATCTGCATGTCAAAGCTTTTAGTCTTTGACGTGGTATTTGTGGTCTCTTTGACCAACCGGTCTGAGGTTCAATGCTTACTGCAAAACTTGAATTTCAGCTCAAGTAGAGTGGGGTTGTGCATTAAAGTTTTCTTAGTACATTATTCCTCTCCATTTTGTTTCTTTTACAAATATAATTATTTTTGTTCTACTATCCAAGGTTCCCGAAGACGAGATAAATCTAGGCCCTCGTGATCGGTTGATCCATGTTTATCATTTCATGAAAGACACTGCACAAAATCAGGTGGTATATAAAATTATATTTTTTTATACTTTTCTAGTGCTTCTTCTTGCCAAATGTAATTCTGCTTTAAAGGAAATGAATCATATACAGCTTCCTGTTAGTTTAATGTTTTCTGATATTTGCATATTGTTTTTTCTTTTATTCTCCTGGGGAATTAACAGCAAGTTCAGAATTTTGGAGATCCTTTTTTCCTGGTTATTCATGAAGGTGAGACACTAGCTGATATTAAATTAAGGATACAGAAAAAGTTGCAAGTTCCAGATGAGGACTTTTCAAAGGTACAGATACATGCCTAAATTCAATTTTCAGTATTTTTAAGGCATTTTCATTCTTGATTAGTTGATTTCCTGTAGTACATTGATGTAAATTACTAATTGTGTTCAAAATTTGTTTATTTTCTCTAGCATTTAAGCTACCATGTTTGAATTTTGTTCATTTTTTAGTGGATAGCTAACAAGGTTTTTTTTCCTACATAAGTGATTGTAATTGTTCATCTATTTTTTGTCTTCTCAGTGGAAGTTTGCATTTGTGTCACTTGGTCGCCCTGAGTACCTTCAAGATTTAGATATTGTTTCTACTCGGTTTCAGGTCTGTCCATCTTCTCTCTTGTTTATAATTTTTCCTATCCATTTTATGTTTCAGCCTGTGACTATCTCTGGACTTCACTGAGAGATATTGCTCATGTTCTGAAATTTTAAGCTATTAAATTGATTGATTGTTTAGAGAAGAGATATCTATGGCGCTTGGGAGCAATATCTTGGACTGGAACATGCTGGCAATTCCCCAAAACGGTCGTATGCTATCAACCAGGTAAATAATAATATTATAAACAGGCAGTTCCTTTCTTTGCTCTGAGGGAGGGGCTGAGTAGCTGTTTAGGAATTCAATCTCACTATAGGCTTTGATGGAAAGAAGATCTGAAAATGCCTATGATAGACAGATAGAATATGATGTGTTGTTCTATTGTATGCTATATAACACAAGCATAGAAGCTAGTAGAAATATTATACTGATTGATGGAAATATAGAAATAAGCAAAAAAAGGCATATACGCGAGGGCATGTTCTAATGTGCAAATGCATGGATGGACAGATAAGTAATAAGGTTTTTCTGGAAGAATTTGGTTTGCTCGAGGTGTTGCCTTTGAGTCTATACCTTCTCACATTAGTATTGGACATACTTATTAGGCACATCATAGGAGTCGTTAGTGAAGGTTATAGTACAATTGAAAATACACATGATTTGACTAACTGAGGCCAAATTAAAAGGGATAATCAAATATGAGTAAAACAAAATTTAAATTTAAGTAGAAGAATGTGTGGCTTGACCAATGCCAATAGCTTTGACTTTAGAGCCATTAGCAATAGTGATGTATTGTGGCATTTTCGGTCGTGCGGATTTTGAGAAAAGAGAGGTGTTACTGGCATTGGTCATGCAAAATAGCAATGGCTAGAATAGGATATGAGCCTTGCAATCAAGGGTTCACATCTTAGAAACTACTTCTCCACATGTGGGGTAAGACTAGGTATACTGATTCTCCCCGGACCTCACTAGGATAGAGCTCACTAGGATAGTGCTTTGTACAGCAGGCCAACCACACTAATGGCTAGAATAGACGTAAGTAACCAGAAACAACTTTATTTTTAGGTTTCAATAGAGGCTGCATTATTTCCACTTACTCTCTCCCTCACTTGCTAGAAACATTCGGAGGTGAATATTATTATTTAATGCTTCTACCTGGCGTCTACATCCAGCTTAATTAGAAGGGAAGTTTCTGTATATGCACTTAGATTTGGTATCGTAAACCAAATATTATTATTGGCTAGAATAGACATGTCTATAATGTTTTCCCAAGTTTCGGGTCTAGATTAATTATTTCTCAATTTTGCAGAACCGCCACTCATTTGAGAAAGCAGTAAAAATCTACAACTAGGAAAGATACTAGTCTTCTCAATCATTCAATATAATAATGCTTCATGCTAGTGGGCACTTGCAGCTTTCTGAAGGTGGGCTGAATAAATGTAGAGATGCTGTCAAATGTCAATATTGTCTCATGTTCAAGAAGTACTCATCTGTTTAAACTCATAATTTTGTAGCTTAGGGGACAGGTGTATAGCCTGGAACAGTGCTTAGAGATGCTTCATAACTCATTCTCTCAAGCACTTATTTCTTTGCTGCTTAGGAGATTAAATTCTAATTACCCTGTATTTTAGTACATAAGATTTTAGGTTGGGTTTTGTATAGAAGTTAAAGGCATACTTAACTGTTGCCTTTGTCTGATTCTTCGACTCTAAGCTTTTCGTTTGCTTTGCTTGGAGATGTGAGAAGATTGGGATTATGTATATGATTTTGCAGGGTTGTCAGTGTACTTTTTTTTTATGCCATTTTCGACCTTACATTTTGATTAAAAAGGCTTAATGTTTTGTGTTAAAAGAAACACTAGACTGCCTTTACCTTGTTTCTCGTCCTCATCGACTCTTCCTCGATTTTCTGCTCTTTTGCTTGTATAAGATACACATGATTTAATTCATGGTTAAGACATGCTCCCATCTCGCTTGCCCTTTATATATTAACTTTGCCATGACTTTTTATCAATTAAAAGATAATAATATTTATATCAATTAATTTATAATAAAATTATATTTTTATTCTAAAAGATATATGCAAAAACAGATATTTTTTATCTAATACCAGAGATGATATAGTTTAGTGATTTAAAATTTCGGAACAGTCCATATTGATGTACTGACAATTTCTAAGAACGAAATGATATGCTCTTTATTTCGGAAAGTGCGTTACTTGCCGAACACAAATTTATTCGCGTTACCTAAACAAATTTTTGATAAAGATCACATGTCCCAACTTAGTGTCTCCAACCATGTCTCGCTCGTCTACTTATATTTAGATATGTATATTAAGTTTATTATTTTTGTAAAATAAAACTAATATGAAGTGTTACTTTTTATTTGTTGTCAAATCTTGATTGGCACATGATAGAGAGATGAGAAGTTTATAGGATAGAAGATCCTGCCGACAAATTTAGTGTATAGAGTACGTTATTCACTGACACAAATTATGGTCTGTCCAATAAAATCTTCATTAATATTTGGGTACAAGCTCTGAACTACTCCTACATTCAGGTGAAGTGAAATCTTTATTAATCATCTATCGTTTCAAGTTGTTTACCATAGAAGGAAATCATTTATTTTTAACAAAATTGTTATTACTTTTCTATTATACATTTATATATTTGTCCACTCATTTCATTATTTTGTTATTATTATGATCCAGGCTAAACTCTGGGTCTTTCACACAGTCCCATCAAAACCAATTATCAGATTATATTAGAGAATAGTGTTTTATATTTTAAATTATTGTGTAATTAATTGAGTTAGACCATCATGCTCAATCTTCTTTAGCAGTAACCCCTAAACTTAGTAGGTGTTATTATATAACCTATTATCATCTTCAGTGTAGGTAAAGAATAATAAATATCATATTATTTCTCTCTCTTTTCATCTATTAGATGTTGACAACGTCGGTTGCCTTGGTTAACACATGTACCAAGCGTTTGTTAACTTGATTAACATGAAAAAATAAAATGATTATGGGTATCCTTACCCACCATAAAATAAAATGTTTCTAGCATTCTATTGGGACATGAGGTTTTTCATTTTACAGCCATATGTTCCTAGTTTATTTGTTTCAACATATTTCATCAAGAGTTTATAAAAACACGAAACGCGATGGTTAGGAATTCAAGGATGATTAATATAATCATTTTAAAATGAATTAAGTTTGTTTTGGAAAAAGAAGAGCACATGAGAGGTGGAAGTTGTTCACACTTATACATCATGGAGAACATACAATATATTGTGACCCACTACTTTAGATTTGCTTCATTCATACTATATATTATCACATGCATACTTTACCTCAATTACAAAAGGGACTTGTCCTTGAACAAAAAAAGATATGAAAATGGAGCTTTTAAAGGATTCCTATGCATCCCCACATAAAATGTGTGCTAAAATGGAATGTACATTTTTCATTGAAAAAATGGTCACAAATGTCATAATTGAATAATTCACTTAACTTTTAAAATGGGATGCATGCAAAAATCTTAGACGATAATCATTGACATTCCATTTTTTTAACTACAAAATGTAAAAAGTTGTATTTACTATCATCAAAATTTTATATATTTACATTTTTTTGGTGTGAATATTCCTTTTATATCTAGAACAAGTTCCATGACAAAGAATCTTTTATAAATTGAACTGAAGTGGTTTAACTAATGGTTTTGTCCTTAAAACAATATTTTTGACATTGTTGTGGTTTGATATAGCTTTATATAGTTCGATGTAGTTTAATGCAGTTGTGTTATAGTCACGTCAATTTAAATTATTAAAACTTATCCAAAAATAATAATAAATAATATCAATGGACACAAAGTTGTGTTGTAACCCATGCCTGTCTCACGCAATCATGATAAATAAACATCAATCATTATCATGAATCTCTCATTCACTTCTCTTCCATTTCCTCTCCATAGTTCTGAAGAGTTAACCACAAGGGCCACATAGGAAATCACACTCAACCATGGTGATGTCTAAGTTATTGAACTTGATATACCCACCACCATCTTCTATGTTTGTTTCAGCCATGTCAGTAATAAGCTTGTTGATACTAGTAAAGAGTGGCTTGTCTGAGATTAAAGGAAATCATATGAATTATTCTAAGTTCTGGAATGCTAATAGTAATACTACTCCACAAAATCAGATCAAATTTTCAAGCAAAGTTGGTATGCTTTTGCTTTATACTCCTGCTTTACTTGCTGCTGCTGCTTCTTTTTGGATTTTCCCTCATGAGGGTATTAGATCTACCATTTTTCATGCTGCTATCACTATCCACTACTTGAAGAGGGACTTTGAGGTAATACTTTCTTTCTCATATTCCAACACACACATAAAGTTTAGAATTAGGAATAAATGAGATCATGTGATACAAATAAAACTACTTGAGTTATGATGCTATATATGTATTATTCACTTTTCTAGTTGTTTAATTTGTTATTCTCTTTATTGCTACATGGTTACAAGGTTTACAAAAGAAAAAGGTACTTGCATACTGCTTTTTATGGTTAGTTGGTGACATAAACATATTTATAGGTAGCAGTGATTTAAATTGCGCACCCCATCATTTGTTGTGGCCGCAATATTGTGGTTGTGGTGACCGTCGCAACCGCATCACGCCGCAATTGTGGTGACTATGAATCACAATGATGCGGTCGTGTCGGGCCATATTTGGATTGCATTAGGCCATATCAGACCGCATCGGATTCAAAATAGTTCATACCCAATAGCCTTAATCCGCATCGCAATGACTACAATCATAGTAATCGCAACCATTACTATAATCGCGACCGCAACTGTTACTGCAATCGCGACCGCAACCGCGATTTAAAACTAGTGATCAACATAGGATTGGTGATTAGTGTGTGTAAATATTGATAGCACAATGTTGACAGTTTTTGGGTAAACCCTTAATACTGTTCTCCAAACATGAGCGGGACATCAGATTCTAAATGACACAGTATCTATCCTCAGGTTCATATCGGTTTGGTACTTTTTATCTTATTATTACAAGACTTCCTTTATATTGTCGAGATTTTCAGCTCAATTAACACTGCTAGTTTTACTCTATTGTGTAGGTTCTGTTTGTTCACAAATATAGTGGTTCTATGCTTCTTGATTCAGCATTCAGCATTACTTTGAGTTATTTCTCATCAGCTGCAACTATGATCTATGCTCAGCACCTAACACAGGGACTTCCAGAACCATCAATCAATCTTCTGTACCCAGGGGTTGTTCTGTTTCTGGTGGGCATAATTGGCAACTTCTACCACCATTACATTCTATCAAAATTGAGAGGAAAGGGTGAAAAGGAATACAAAATTCCAAAGGGTGGCTTGTTTAACCTTGTGATATGCCCACACTATCTTTTTGAGCTTATTGCATGGTATGGAGTTTCCTTCATTTGTCAGACTCTATATTCATTCTCTTTCAGCATAGGCTCCACTTTCTACTTGTTTGGTAGGAGTTATGCAACTAGGAAATGGTATGTTTCTAAGTTTGATGATTTCCCTAATGATGTTAAGGCAATCATCCCATTTGTCTTCTAATTATTGCAAGCTTCACACCAAAGACACAACATTTTAGTACCATGTCATGTTTCTAGTGTTCATATGTTGCAAGGAAGTGAAGGAATAATTAGTTTAAACTCCAAAAACTTTTATGTGCATGATCTCTGTAGTGACTACACAACTCTCAACAGAATCTTAATATTTCCAGAGACATTAGTAAACTGCATGACACATAAAAATGGGTCTTGAGTTTCAGCATTAACATATGCTAAATTGTCCTATATATGATGCAACAAATATGTGTTTGTTAGAGTGGAAGAGGCTTGAATGACTTAAGCATGAGCGAATAAAGAGTAATAGACTTTAACATTTTGCATTGGCATGGATGCTAAAAGTATAAACTACATCATACACAAAACAAGGAAAGTACCTATTAGTTCGGTTGTTTTGCATTTAACAATACTAAACTTCAGAAAGAAAGTTTAGACACAGACAAATATTGGGTATAAGAAAAGAACAAGGATCCTCTGTCCCAAATGGACCATGTCTTCCTGTCCTTATCCAATTAATTAAATGATACATTCTGATTGGTCCGGGACATTATTGAGACAACAAATGAGACAGCAAATCTTCGTTCATAAGGAAACCAAAGAGAAAGGAAAAGAGTGTGGGAGAGATAGGGATAACATGTCTCATTTTGTATCCCTAATCAATTATATCTCATTTGAATAAAAAAAATTAATATTTTTATATTATGGTATAAAATTTGATTGATTAAAAATATTTTTTGGGACATAAGATCCTTATTCGTAATGCAGGAGAGAAGAGGCGTGGTTTAAATACTAATTTAAAAATTTATCAACCATTAGAGTTAGGGTTGGAGTAGCCACACATATAAATGAGATAATTTGAAGTAGAGTCTTGCAACAGCCACTGTGCAAGAATGAGTGAGGTTGGTATTTAGTCTGGTTGAGTTTGACAAATGCATCAATAATTGAATATACATTCAAAATTAAAATAATATATTAGTGAAAATAGTGCATAGAATATTAAAATATTATATTGAAACAACATCCATGATTCTTAATTTGCAAAATTCATCTTGAACTTGCTTAATTTGGGATCACTACCATGTCAATATTTAATATTCAAACTACTTCATGATGACAACTAAAAAATAAGGAATTAAACATATTTAAGGCTAAAATAAGTTTTATATTTGAGTTTCATTTTGATAATCTATTAAGGTAAAATGTCAATACACTCTACACCCAATATTTTTTTTTAAATATTTGTTAATTTCACATTTTCACTATAGTGATATTAAATTTACATCATAATATATAAAAAATCTTGTTGGTGTTTTTATATCTCCACTCAAATCTATATATATTTCTCTCTTTCCTTCTCAATTCTTCCCTCATTTCTTTTTCTCATTTTCATACTCATCATTCAATAATTCAATTTAAACTCAAAAGACATCTAATTATTGTTTTTAGGTTAGAAAATTTTAGATTTTGACAATGAAAAAAATGAATGTTTGACGAATTTGACCTATTATAGTATAAAACTAATAAAATTGTTACTTATGATAAAATTGACAAACATTATGAAAATAAAACATAAATGGCAAAATTAACGTTTTATTTTATTATATAATGAAAGTTACAAATAAGAATAATAAGGTAAAGAAAAATATAATTGAACCTATATTTAATCCTTTGCCATTTTATCAATCGATTTGTTGCATCTCAAAAGAATAAAAGAAAGACAAGATTTGCAAGATCTAATGTATCTATGAGTGACTATTCACTTGATATATTATGAGTTGAAGTTTGAAATCAAAGTGCAGAATCACACACATTATTCTTGTGGTGTTGATGGAGTTCACTGAATGTTATAAACAAACGGGTCCATCTTCTTTCTCTCCCAATTCTCGCTTCATTGCTGTTGCCGTCGATTATCGTCTCGTTATTCGTGATATTCTCTCTTTTAAGGTCCTCTTTCATCTTTCTTAATTATACTATTTTCTATTCATTATTTTGTGCTTTCATTTTTTGGAATTGGGGATTTAGTTTTAGGTTACCCGTCTCTGATTAAATGTTAGAGTATGTTGAGATTTTCCAGATTATCATAATATTGGAATCATATAAATTAATGTGGATCTACGTTTAAGTGTTATTATTCTTATTCTTATTACTATTATTAAGTTAGTAAGGTTGTTTTAGGGTCTATTTGCGAGTTGAGTTTTGGAGGTTAAACTGGAAAAGGTTCGAGAGCCATGAAATACATTGGTGAGATGACTCCGAAGACTTCATTTCTCTTCTTTCCCCTCCAAAACTCAACTCACAAACAGACCATCAGTGACCATGAGGTCACAACTTCAAATCCTGGAAACTGGCTCTTTGCTTGTGAGTAAGGCTTCGGATATCTACCTTATCTACCACTAAGCAGGAGCCTCGTGCAGTGAGCCATCGTTTTATTCTTATTACTATTATTGTTTAGGGTTATGTTAACCTCATTCCCTAGGGGGTCTAATATAACAAGTTAAATTTCAGTAAGTGTACATTGAGAAACTTAAATCTACCTATTCTCGAAGTAATAAATTTGTCATTTCTTAGAATGCAAAGTTGCTCTTTTAAAATGTCTTAGTCTGAGGTTAACATTTTTCTATTATTAATATTGCTAATTATTAATTATTAAAAAGGCAACAAGGGAATACAGTCTATGTAGCATAGAGAAAATGTTGTTTTGGATGAATGAATATATTAGAGAAAACAAGATTATGATGGAATGTGTTTCAGAGAAAGTTAAGGTAGCACCTATCACCGAAATGATGGTAGAATTGCTCATGTGGTTTAGGCATGGAAGATGTGTAGAAGCCCTAGTAAAGAGAGAAGATGGAGGATGACAAAGGGGAACTATAGACTAAATTATTAAGGAGTTGGATGCAAATGGTTTTGTTTAGAAGCATGATTTATGATAAGACATTAGGCATTTTTTAATCCATATACCTAAAGAATTCTATTTCTGGGAACAAAAAAACAATTCTTGAACCAAACATCCCCTATGTGCATTATATACTCCAGTCTCATGCATGAGTTCCATCTGCCTCAATAATCAGCTGCTTAACTCCAGTTTTCTACTTACAGTTGTGGTTTTCAATCGTTCTTTTTGGGTCATGCAGGTTGTGCAATTGTTTTCATGCTTGGACAAGATTAGCTATATTGAATGGGCCCTTGATTCTGAATACATTCTTTGTGGTCTCTATAAAAGACCAATGATACAGGCTTGGTCATTGAGCCAGCCTGAATGGACATGCAAGATAGATGAAGGTCCTGCCGGTATTGCTTATGCTAGGTGGAGCCCAGATAGCCGCCACATACTCACCACATCAGACTTCCAGTTACGCTTAACAGTTTGGTCATTGTTAAGCACGGCTTGTGTACATCTGCAGTGGCCAAAGCATGCCTCAAAAGGTGTTTCTTTCACACGAGATGGAAAATTTGCAGCAATTTGCACAAGGCGTGATTGCAAGGACTATATAAATTTGTTATCTTGTCACACATGGGAAATTATGGGCACTTTCGCAGTTGACACAGTAGACTTGGCTGATATTGAATGGTCACCAGATGATAGTGCTATAGTGATATGGGATTCACCACTTGAATACAAGGTAACAACCAATTATTTATAATTTTCTTTTTGTAACCCTGCTAACCTGTGAAATTTGATTGTCTGATTTTTATCTGGAGATAGTCTGTTGTTCCTTAGACCACCAGGTAACTAGATTTGGTCCAAGAAATAGGCAAGCACCAGAAGTTGACTTTCTGTCATCTATGTCTGATGCCCAGTCAGCATCACAGAAGGCATTTAAGGGAAGAGGATGAGTTTCTGACCTTATAGCACTGACTTTAGCTGAAGTAATAGAGAGACCAAAGGATTTGGTTCCTTGAAGATACCTGAGAATCCTTTTTACTGCTGTCCAGTGAGATACTAAAGGTTTTTCCAAAAACTGGCACACCTTGTTGACACTATAAGAAATATCTGGTCTAGTTACAGTAGCATATTGGAGAGCTCCAACAATAGACCTATAGAAAGTAGGGTCTTCAAAGTAGTTTGTGCCATGTCTAGACAGTTTACAGTTGCTAGGCATTGGAGTAACAATTGATTTAGCAGATGACAGATTGGCTTTATCAAGAAGATCTCTTATATATTTGGATTGTGAAAGAAAAAGAGAACCATCTGTTCTGTGATGTACTTCAATGCCCAAGAAGTAATCTAAGTTTCCTAGTTGTTTGAGAGCAAAAGTTGTACTAAGAGCATTGATAACTTGTTTGACATGTGTAGGGGAAGATCCAGTCACTATGATATCATCAACATAGACAAGGATATATAATTGAAAGCTTGTTGAACTATGAATGAACAAGGAATTATCACACTTACTTACTTTAAAGCCAATATTGACTAGAGTTCCCTTTAGTCTTTCAAACCACTGTCTTGGTGCTTGTTTGAGTCCATAGATTGCTTTGTTCAATTTGCAAACAAGTGTTTTGTCAGAATTGAAAACCAACTGGTTGGTTCATGTAGACCTCTTCCTCAAGAAATCCATTTAGAAATGCATTGTTGATATCTAATTGTTCAAGTTTCCACTGAAAAGTAACAGCTAAAGTGAGGATGATTCTGATGGTGACTGGTTTCACAACAGGTGAAAAGGTTTCATTATAATCAACTTCATGCTTTTGATGAAACCCTTTAGCCACTAGTCTTGCTTTGTACTTGTTGACAGTGCCATCAGGGTTCTCTTTAACTCTAAATACCCACTTGCACCCAATGATTTGCTTGTGAGGTGGAAGAGCATCAAACTCAGCTTGCATAGCTTGTTTCCAAACAGGTATGCCAAGAGCTGTTTTGGCACTAGAGGGTTCAACATGAGCAAGATGAACACTAGGGTAAATGGTTTTGAAAATTCCTGATTTAGATCTTGTCTGCATAGGATGAATAGACAGGTTAGGAGGTACTGTTAAAGAGGGATTGCAAGAAGATGAACCAGAATTTGCAGCTGTAGGATCTGAAGGATTAGACACAGATAACCCAGTTGCAGTAACATCAAGGGAAGAGGGTGTTGTAGTTTCTGGATGATGTGAAGGGTTAGAGGCAGGTGCAGAAGAGGTAGAAGGTCTATGTATATGTATTACTGGATGGTGGTTCATTGAAGAAGTATTAGAGTTAGATGAACTGTGAGCTGACTTAGGTGATTTTGCAGCAAATGGAAAGATGTGTTCATTAAAAACAACATCTTTAGAGATGTAAATTTTTCCCTATTTAGATAGACACTTGAACCCTTTGTGATTAGGTGAGTATCCCAGAAATGTGCATTCAGAACTTCTAAAATCAAGTTTGTGTTTATTGAAAGGTCTTAGATGAGGAAAACAGGCACAACCAAAGACTTTTAAATGAGTATAATTAGGAGAATGACCAAAGAGAAGTTGATATGGACTTTGAAGATTCAAAGTAAAGGTGGGCAACCTATTTATTAGAAAAACTGCAGTAAGGAAAGCATGATCCCAATAGGTTTGAGGCAAATTAGCATGAGCTAATAAAGTCAAGCCAGTTTCAACAATGTGTCTGTGCTTTCTTTCCACAGAACCTTGTTGATGATAGGCATGGGGGCAAGCAATTCTATGCACAATGCCAAGTGATTTAAGAAATGTACTAAAAGGTCTAAACTCTCCTCCATAGTCACTTTGAACTGCTTTCAAAGTAACATTGAACTGAGTATGGACATACTTCAGAAAATATTGAAACACATTGAGTGTTTCAGATTTTTGTTTTAGAAGAAAGATCCAAGTGTGCTTAGTATAAGCATCCACTATGGAGAGATAATGCCTAATCCTGTAATGGAATAAATAGGAACAGGACCCCACAAATCAACATATACCAATTGAAAAGGTGAATCATAGACAGTAGTGGAAGTAGGAGAATGTAATCTGAGATTTACCTAGACCTGTCGAAATGGGTCGGGTATAGCGGGCCGGCCCGCCAAGGCCCGAAAAGGTATAGGGCTTGGGTACTAAAGTTTGAGTATTTTAGTTAAACCGGGCTTTTTAGCCCGGCCCGGCCGGGCCACAATAAATTCGGGCTCGGGCCGGGCTTACCCGTTCGGGTTCGGGCCATTGTCTACTTATTTTCTTCCCTCTCATTTGGCTTTTCTTACCTGTGCATTTTACATGATGTAATCGATTACAATATACTCGTAATCGATTACAACATATGAAAAGCATTAGTTTTTGCTGTTTTTTAAACAGTGTAATCGATTACACAATCCTGGTAATCGATTACATGCTGATAAACTAATCAGACATGTGCATTTTACATGATGTAATCGATTACAATATACTCGTAATCGATTACAACACATTAAAAGCATCAGTTTTTGCTGTTTTTTAAACAGTGTAATCGATTACACAATCCTGGTAATCGATTACACTGTTTAAAAAACAGCAAAAAGTAATGATTTTAATATGTTGTAATCGATTACAATATACTCGTAATCGATTACAACATATTAAAAGCATCAGTTTTTTGCATTGGTGTAAATAATAAAATAATCCGGGCCGGCCCGCCGCAGCCTGCTTTGGGTGGGTTTGGGCCTCATTTTTAGCAACATAAAATATAACCAGGCTTTTTAGCCCGGCTCGTTTTAGCCCGAATCAAAAGCGGGCTAGCCCGAACCCGTCCGGGTAGCCCGTTTTGACAGGTCTAGATTTACCCATACAACATGAGGTGCAAAAATCAAGGACAGTTTTATTCATATAAGGAACTTTACATTGTTTCAAAACATGTCTAACAATAGCCTCATGGGCATGGCCTAGCCTAGAGTGCCAAATTGAGAAGGTACTAGTACTAGAGTTATTACATGAACTAGGAAATGAAGGAATCAAACTAGAACAATCAGACTTTTGTGAAACTAAAGCAGAAGGAAAACAGTGACCAGAATTTTGATGAAGACCATCAAAGACATAGAGCCCTTCCTTGGTTAAAGACCCTTGGAGTAATACTTGTTTAGTAGCCTGTGATTTGACAAAACAATGGTTAGGATGAAATTCAAAGAAGCAAGAATTATCCTTAGCAAATTTTGAAACACTTAAAAGATTCTTTGTAATAGAAGGAACAAGAAGATTTTTTAAGAAAAACTCAGGTGAATTGGGTAAAGATGAAGTAAAGAAAGAAGATCCAACAGAATTAATAGGAATGCCAACACCATTACCCATATAGATTTGTTCGTGTCCAAACTTTTCTACTGGTTCATGAATGAGAGATGAATCTGCAGTGAGATGATTTGTGGCTCCTGAATCTGGATACCACAAGACATGCTTGGTGTCTCTGTTAAGAAGAGGATCTTGTGAAGTAGCAGTGGCAACCATAGGATAGTTGGTATACTGATGCCTTTGAACATGAAGTTCAGGACCTAGAAGAGAGTCACCAAATCGATTATTATAGTCATGGTGATGAGAAGACCCATGATAAAAATCTCCAGCAAAATCAGGATAGAAATGGGCTGGGTACTTCTGAGGCCCATTAGAAAAGTAACCCGAAGAGTAAGAGTTTGACCTGGAGTTACGTGGCATATATGATGTCAAATGATCGCCAGGTGGACTAAAACGAGGTGCTGACGTGGCATAAGGAGAAGGTGCAAAGTAGCAAGCACGTAGATCATGACCAAACCTTTGACAGTAATCACAAAACAGAGACGAAGACCTAGGAGCACTTCTCCCTCCTCTGAAACGATTACCACGACGACCTCTGTTCCCACGAAAATTCCCAGTTCCTCCATAACCAAATTGTATAGGTCCTTGAGGCTCAATCTTAGGAGAGTAATCAGTTACTGGAGCCATCGACGGAGGACGAGAAAACGAAGTATCACGTGAAGAAGACGAAGGTGAACAAGATGCTACATTGATAGAGAGTGCATCAGAGAGTACCTTATTTTTATTCTTCTCAAACCTTGATTCAAAGGTTAGAAGAAAAGATTCCAGATTATGAAGTGTTGGTGGATCAGGTTGACTCTCAACCGAAGTAATGACTGGTTGAAATTCCCCATTTAGACCATCTAAGATGTAGTCAATATGCTCCGATGTTGAAATAGGAGTCCAATGAATACTAACGCATCAACCAGATTCTTGATCTTGGAGAGAAATTCTGAAATTAATTGAGAACCTTGCGTAATGGATCGAAGCTGAGATCGCAACTGGCGACTACGAGCTTTTGTTTGTGAGTTGCAGAAGGAGTCCAGCTCTTCCCACAGTTGCCAAGAATGTGTGCAACCAATGACTCTGGGTTGAAGGCTTTCAGATAATGAATTCAAGATCCATGAAAAAATGGACTGATCAATCTCTTCCCAGCGAAGATACGCTGGATTGACATGATTTATCAATCGATCATCGTCATGCAGAAAGCGATGAGGAATTTCAGTACCCAAGACAAACTGATTCGCTCTATTTCATTGAAGGGTTGCCATAATAAAGTGCCTCCAGACAAGGTAATTTTTCTCCGTCAATTTCATTGAAGGAGCAGATAGAACGAGCGGTGATGAGACTGCTTGAAGTGGTGCAGCGGCGGAAGGTGAAAGTGGAGAAGACGGACAAGTCTCGGTGTTCGTTTTTGCTGCCATCGCAACGGCTCTGATACCATGTAAAGAGAGAAAGATTGAAGAAGAAGAAGAGAGAATATTCTAGAGAGAAGTTAGAGAATCAGAAAATAGAGAGAGAGATAAGTGTGAATGTTATGTAATTGTATATCTGAAAACAGTAGCCTTAGCTACTTATTTATAGTTACAAAGTGAAGTAACTAAATGATAAGCTGAAACCTAACTAACTTGTAACTATCTAACAATTAGTTAGTTAGTTGATTACAATACAACAAATTCTGTTAATGCTCATTCATTCTAATATATAGCAATAAAAACTTAATATATTTCATGATTTAAATTATGTATTTCAATTGCAGCATTAGAGATTTATTAATATCAAAGAAGAGTAAGAGGGAGAAACGCTATCTAAACAAACACTAAAATGTACGTGTTAAATCATGAAATGTATTAAGTTTTTGGTGCTATGGATCCCATGAACTTCCTTGTTTACCATTTTAAACTGCTCCATGTTCCAAGTATAATTACGTGATTCAAAACGCTTTCCTGAATAGTTCCCCCCCCCTGAAGCTACAGCTTGCACATCTTTCAGATCTCTGAAATGAGAAACCTGAAAGAAAACAGAAGAAAACTGAGAAATTACATTGGTGTTTGATGGGCATGAAGTCATATTCTGCAATTTATATCATGCATGTGTTTTGCATATCAACTTATGTGTCGCAGTCTCACCTATAGTCTATTGCTTTTATATAGCCTGCTGGTCATGCCATAAGCCCATAAATTTACTTAAGCATTCTTATGATGTATTTTCATTTGCCAAATAGTAATCGTTTTTGTTTGATATAGGTTCTGATCTATTCTCCAGACGGAAGGTGCCTTTTTAAGTATCAAGCATATGAAAGTGGATTGGGGGTTAAAAGTGTTTCGTGGTCTCCTTGTGGTCAGTTTCTGGCTGTGGGTAGTTATGATCAGATGGTGCGAGTCCTGAATCACCTAACTTGGAAGACATTTGCAGAGTTTATGCACCCAAATACAGTCCGTGGCCCTTGTTATGCTGCTGTTTTCAAGGTATTCCTTCTTGCCCTTTATCATGTTGATGCTATTTTTTGTGTGTGGATAAAACTCCATCTGATGATGTTATAGTTCATGAGAAATTAATTTACCATGTCCCTGTAATTGCAGGAAGTAGATGAGCCACTGCAACTTGATATGTCTGAACTATGTTTGAGCGATGATTTTCCCCAAGGAAGTGATGGTAAACAAACCAACATTTTCTTTGTAATTGCACTACTTTTAACGATTAGGGTGGTACACGACTAGGAAAAATTTTGAGATCAATGTTTTGTCAATGGACATAATTTATGATAGAGCATTATAATGTCATTCGATCCATGTAGCTGATCCCACTTACTGGATTAAGGCTTGCTTGTTGGTAGTTGCACTAGTTTATGCCATGTCTTGTTTCTGTACAATTTCTGATACATGGCAATATTTATTTAAGCCTATATATGTTTTATGAACCAGTTTTTGTTGTAAAGTACTAAAATGTCATATTAGGAGAATGACGGACACTTAGGTGAGTTTCAGTAAATGTACATTCAAAAAATAGAAAAAAACTGTTTGGCTGCTGGTCTTCAAGAGCAACTTCGGTTACATATATGTAAAACAACATAAATTTCACAAATGAGGACTTTTTTAAGCTGTAGATTTCTGAGCCCGTGCCATGATCTCATCTGGCTCGTACTGTCAAAATGTTGGGATTGATATTCAGATCCTAAGGACTTCACTTCTGTATACTTGGGTCCTTGAGTTATGTGAAAGAATGACTTTTGAGCCAATAGAACTCTGTTAAGGACAGTTTGCTAGTTGGATATTGGAGCGCAAGGAAGAGAAATAGAAGGCATCAAAGATATGAAATACACTTGCGAGATGACCCTGAAGCCTTCCCTTTCCCTTCCTTCCCCTCCGAAATGCATCTCGCAAACAGACCCTTAGGGAACTTCTTTTGCTTTAGAACTTTTGAATGTCAATAGAAATTCTCTCTCTCTCTCTATATATATATATATATCTTCCATTCTTTATTTTATGTCTTGATAATTGAACTTAAATAGCATATGCATTTGGGCTTGCAAATTGGTATTCTATGAACTAATGTTTCTGAATGGCCAAAAGAAAAACATTTATTTCTGTAATTTGCATGAAGAACAACTCTCTTTGCAAAAGTCAATCTCTTGATCATACTTCCACTGACAATTGGATGTTTTCCTCGTTATTTTCTTCCTCATATTCATCTTTCTCCAATCAGATGCTCCAGAAGAACCCTTCAGAGTCAGATATGAGGTCACAGAAGTTCCTATCAATTTACCATTCCAGAAGCCTCTTGCTGACAAACCTAACCCCAAACAAGGAATTGGTAAGCTACGCTTCTGTAATTTCTGATTCCACAAATTATGAGCTTTCTTGTTACATGATTTAACAATTAAATTGAAGCAAAATTAAGGTTTCCTTTATTTGTGCAGTAAATAGGAAAAAAATATAATTATCTGATGTTGATATGGTTTTCTATTCTTCGTGCTTATTTGGGGTTGCCTAAGAATCTGAACCATGGCAAAAAAGAAAAGAGGTAGTAGCATGAACTAGTCTTTCCCTCCTAAGGATCAAAGAAGATCTGGTTGAAGTGACTTAGTATTGAAATGCATATTTTCATATTTTAGTGAATATCTTATAATCTACGTCGGTTATTATCACTGTCGCATCATCCTAATTTTTATTCAGTTTCTCTCTTTTCTCTTCTCTGCATTTTCTTTATAATGTCAGCACGGTCTCGGTGCATTGCCATCCACCATGATCTGTAACCTTGACACTGAAGGTTTCAAATTTTATTTTTCCATTAGAATCTTCAGCCATCTCATAGGTATAAACTACAAACTACTTCATTAGGACTCGTTATATTCATTTGATGGTTTGCATCATTTATTAGTTCTTCATATTCTTCATTGATGATACCTTGGTTTCTACAGACTATCTTATTGGTGGTTATGTATCTAATATCAGTATCTTTTCAAATGTAATTTACTGGACAGACCAAACCATATGAGTTGTCCATGGATTTATTGAATGCCTTCTGTTGCTGGATCTTGGATGTTACTAAAGAAGGTTCGCACATGACTAATTTTTTGTGTGCAGGTCTTGTTTCTTGGAGCAATGATAGCCAATATATATGTACTCGTAATGATAGCATGCCTACAGTACTTTGGATCTGGGATATTCCACATCTTGAGCTTGCTGCAATCCTAGTGCAGAAAGACCCTATCAGAGCAGCAGCCTGGGATCCGACATGCACACGCCTTGTTCTATGCACCGGGAGCACACACTTGTATATGTGGACGCCATCTGGTGCTTATTGTGTTCATGTTCCTCTGCCGCAATTTACTATAACCGACCTGAAATGGAATGGAGATGGCGGTTGTCTATTCCTTAAGGACAAGGAGTCATTCTGCTGTGCTGCTGTACCCTTGTTGGCAGAATCTAGTGAATACAGCTCAGATGATTGATGCTAATAAGAAAAAGGTTACACAAAATGATGGTAAATATGAGCAACCCTTCAATTTCTAAATCCTAGATTGTAACAGAGTGTAGTGCTGTTGATTGAAAAGCCATATATTCTGAAGCCTAGCGCAAAAGTGGAATTATTGAATTGGTTATGGTACTATGTTTTGAACAAACTTTGATCAGCTTGTAACAATATGCAAATACCAAATATTAAAAGTTCAATACTTTAATTCAACACAGGTATGTAACACACTGCACACACCATTGTTGAGGAGATTTTCTTCCTGACATATTCTTTGGATCACATATAAGGAATTTTTTTGAGCAAACAGATGCATTAATAGGGAATGAAGCAATTTACCTTAGAAGAAACCTAAATCATGAAATTCTCTATCGAACAGAAGCAAAGTCATACCTAATGTTGAATTAAAATGCAAAATGAACACACTACAAAACAAAATAGAAGTGTGTGTGGATGATTTTTAACGCGACAGTTGACAAAATACACAGAAAATTAGTGGTGTTTTATGAGAATTTTTAACTCGGGCATTGTCATGCATGGTTAATAGAAGTTACCCTACAAATAAGGAATTGGTTTAATGATATAAGATTTCACTAGTTTCTCGGATAAATTAAAAGTTCAATGATTCGATTTTTGTGAGTCATATATATCCGGAAGTGTAGTATATTGTATATGGGTAAAACTTTGTATTGGAAATGTTTGTATGTTGTGAATGTTCATCAACCGACAAATAAGGTGTAAAGAACTTAACTACATAAAGAAGTTACGTAGCTGAGCAGAACAATTTCCGTTTGATACTTACTCTCACGTTATGGATCTTTCCTCTGTAACTTTCTCATGTTATTCTCTCTCTAAAACCCTCCCTCCATTTTCCCGTCTCCTTTTCCTCCAACCCTCTCCCCACTCCACAACGTTTCTCCCCAATCCATCCCTCTTCTTTTCCCGCCAAAACATTCGCGCGATCAAAGCTTCTCAGGCTTCGAATCTAAGTAAGAATGACGATTTTGTCCTCGAAGATGTCCCACACCTCGTTAATTTCCTTCCCAATTTGCCGGTACTTCCGCCCAAATATTTGTTGCTATTTTTGTTGTTGCATTTTTTTGTTTTGAAGCTGTTGTTGGTTGTGCTTGTGTGAATTTGTTATAAGCATAGCTAGATCATATATATATATATGTATATGATCATTAAGATGTTACTGTAGTTGAAGCACACTATTATTATTATTATTATTATTATTATTCAAGGGTGAGTAAATTACTGAAAATAAGAATATGCTTATCAAAACTGAAACTTCTACATCTATGAATTCGAGGTGGGATTTTTTAATATTAAACACTAGAACGGATTAATTAGTTACTTAGATGGACTCATGAGTATTGGCATGTCTTTTTTCTTCTTTTTTTTGTGTGGATATATGTTGTGGAATTGTATTTTCTAGGTTAGTTAAATTAAATTTACTCATGACAATTTGGTTCCACTAAAGGAGGTCAAATAATTTAACCAAAGAGAATAAAATAGAACATCTCGTTCCATTTCATCCTGTCTACGTGCCTAACCCTAGCAGTGGAAAAGCATGTGGGGTATGGATAGACACACAGTGGCAGGTTTTAATCCGAATTATGCTAAGGAAAATGTTCATTTTGTATGAAATGGAATTGTGTATTTATATCTGGCTGATTTTTATTCAATATCAAACTTGATTTGTATCTCATTATGTGATGCATAGTGTCAATAAGATGCAATAATCAATTACCATTTCAGTTCGTGAAAGTTCTTACAGGGTTATGATGTGTTTAGTTGATTTGAAATGCTAAAGTTTTCAGTCATTGATTTCTGTTGGGACATGTTAGGAACAGCGAAGAGATTAGTTACAATCAGAGTTGTCCCTTTTCCCTTTCCTAACAGAACATCTATTCTGGAAATTATTGTCTTTTTGGCTGCTTCTTTGTGAAATCAGCATATGGTCTCCTCAGAGCTTTCTCTTAAGGATTATGATTAGTAGCACTAATATGTTCATTTTTAATTTGGTCATTCACAGTTCAAGTTTTGCAATTCAGTTCTTAACTGGTTAAAATTTGCATCAATTTAGTGACTGAATTGGTCTCTACAATGATTACTGAGGGACTAGATTGAAAAAGTAGTATGGGAGTGACGGAAATTAGAATGAACAAATTAATGAGGGACCAAAATAGAGCTTTTAACCACCTAGGTTATTGTTGATTGGGAAAGGGATTGAAGTGCTCTTTAACATTGTGTTTGTGCATGGTTTCATTTGATCTGTTGTTTTGAGTTTTTCCTTCTACTAATATGTTCTTGTCTACCTTTGCATAATAATTAGTTTTATTTTCAAAAAAGATAATGTTGTTTTTTTTTTCTTTCTAGTTTCTAACAATTTATGTGATTTTTTATATTTAATTCTTCTTCGCAGTCATTTCCAAACCCATTGCAAAAGAGCCAAGCTTATTCAATTGTCAAGTGAGTTCACTTCTTTGCAATTCATTTTAACAAAACAATTATTTTTCTCTGTAACTTTAAAGCTTGTATATATTGAGTTCTTCTAGTTCCCAAACATTTTGTTTCTTCTAATTATTTGAATGTCAAAAATTTAAATTAAGGAAAACTTTTGTGAGCCCAGAAGATGTGGTTGCTCAAAATGTAAGTGCTACAACCTTCTCCTCTCCTCCCATGTTTATGGATGATTTTATTTTCTCATTGATGATGATCCTGGCCCTCTCTTTATGTTATAACTATATTTGTTACACTATTTCATGTTCAGATTGTTATTAAAAAATATAGTCCTAGAGGAGTTCATTTTCGGCGTGCTGGACCTCGAGAAAAGGTATAAAACATGAAATTATCTGTGTCTATTTGTAATCTTCAGAATCTGATAATACCCTCTTCTAATATTAGGTTTATTTCAAATCAGAAGAAGTGCGTGCTTGCATAGTAACTTGTGGAGGATTATGTCCGGGAATAAATACAGTGATTAGGGAAATTGTATGTGGCTTGAACTATATGTATGGTGTTGAGGATATACTTGGGATTGAGGTGAGTTTTAAGAAAATTACTTCATTTTGATAAAATGTAACACTCCTTTTTTTTCTTTTCTAATTGAATACTTAATATTTACTATTTGTTTAGGAAAAAACATAATCGATTATTTAAAAAAGTCTTGGAAAATTAAATATATACCTAATAACTAGATTTAGAGTTTTTGGTATGCGCAAAGATTATTCATATATCTACTATCCTTTTGGCATAACAATTTTTGGTCTAGCTGTTTTGTTTTCTTTCCTTTCTTAATGAAGTTTTCTTTTATGTAAAGAAATGTAAAAAAGTGAATGAGAGGGAATATCTTTTATAGTTTATCAACTTTGTTTTTTGTTATGATAAGTGTAATTTTCGTGTCTGATTATTTGAGCTTTTAAATGTTGTTACCAATCTGAGAGCACAGTTTCTTCATTTCCGTAAGGATTGTTTCTTCAGTTCTTGTTAGTTTCCTTCTTGCTGATAAAAATAATTCAGGGAGGATATAGAGGGTTTTATTCAAAAAACACCATGAGATTGACACCTAAGGTGGTTAATGATATCCATAAACGTGGTGGCACCTTTCTTCGCACATCTCGAGGAGGACATGATACCCACAAGATAGTTGATAACATCGAGGACCGAGGAATAAATCAGGTGGTTACTTGTTTTTAATTTTTTTATAAATAAATTATTGACATAATATCCGAGCCAAAGAGAAATTTGATCTGTATATGGTAGGTATATATTATTGGAGGTGATGGTACGCAAAGGGGAGCTGAACTCATTTATGAGGTAATCTATTCCCCTTGTGAATTTAATTACCGCCTTCAACTAGCGATTCATGTAGTTTATGTAATATGAGCATCCTTTTTTGAAGGAAACTGCAAAGCGTGGTCTTCAAGTGGCCGTGGCTGGGATCCCAAAGACGATTGATAATGATATTGCTGTAAGTTCTTATCCATAATGTAGTCTCAGCCTTTGCTCACATGGAATTTTAAACCATTAATGACATTATTCTTTGTTTACTTTACAGACTTGTTTCATTGCAGTCATTTTTCTGTTTTATTTTTGTAGGGATAATGCTCAAGACATACAAATCTAATTAATTTATGTCCTTTTTTGTAGGGTAATAGTTTTTTAGTACACATGGATAATATATTTGATGATTTCAGTGTAAACTGATGGACATAAGCTAAAATTTATCTTTCTATTCTCTTGTGGAACAACAATTTTATCAGTTTTTCTGGTGAAGATATAAACTTGGGTAAAATTTGTGTAATTTTTGTTGCAAATGTTGATAGTGCAAATGTGTTTTACAATTTATGCTTAGCATGGAGCACGAAGTCAAATGTGTCATCTCTAGTTTTCTATGTTAAATTTGTGAAACTTTGAAATTCTCTAATGGATCAAACCCTTTTAAGTTCATGTCCTAATGAATAAATATTCCTTGAATTAAATACATTCTGCTCCCAGCCATAAACCATGTATGTTTCATGTTGTTGCTATATATTGTAGAGATTAATGAAAACCACTCCTGAGCCTTCTCTCAACATAAGCTTATGTTATAACCGGTCTTTTGGAATAAGAAACAAGGAAAAGTTTTAGATGAAAAGGAGTGGTGTTTGTATGGTGCACTTTTTCTTCTTCAATGGTGGGTGTCTACATTGTTTCAACCATTTTGCTCAGTGAAAAAGGATCTTTTGGGTAGTGTCAGTCTTTTTTCTTGTGTCGATGGTCGTTGGATAGAGTTGTTGGATTCTGTTGTTGATAGTCTTTTTCCAACCATTGTCATTGGGTAAAGATTTTAATGTGACCAGATATCATAAGGTAAACATTCTATCAGTGTTAAATCAAGTCGTTTTTTTTACTGTTCATGTAAGATAAAAGCACAGATATAATTGAAATTGGAGAATCTTGTTACAATTTTGATAGGAATATAGGCTATTAGTTTATATTACGAAAATAAATAACAAATAGACTTAGTAAATTTGTATTGGGTAATTATGGATGGTTATTGCCTGATAGTTATGGTATTATAAAGGTGTGGTGTAGGTTTGATTGCTCATTTATAATATTTTGTATTTGTGAAGAGTTGAAGGAGGAGACTCCTTGTTAGAGGCAAACACTGTGTTGGCTTTGTTAGGGGAAACCATGTTTGATTTTACTATATATCCTAAATCTGACTGTAAAACCAGATTGTTACTTCAACTTACATATTATTTAATGTGTTAAATTCTTGAGTGTAACAAATTCATTCTTATGCCTGTTGTATTTCAGAAATGTGCTTAGATGGGAAAAGTTATTTAGTGAAATATAGTTTGTCAATTACATGGTAAAGTGATTTTTACAATTAGGTTTTCTTTTTCTTTCTTTGTTACTGACTTACAAAGACCTAAACTTCTTAGTATTGCTCATTTGTTTGTGCCTTATGGAAGACTGTTTGCTTTTTTATTTATGATATAATTAATTCGTTTACCTGAGGTTTAGATGGGAATCTTCATATGTAGTTCAGTAATTGTAGCTGCTTGATTGTATATGAATTTGACAATACTCTAGTACCAGTATACTTTTAATGGTATTGTTCGAGTTTATGTAGGTGTGTGTTCCACATGTCTTAACTTCAGATATTATATTTATTTTTTTGAAAACTTTGTTTATGAAAACATTTATAATATTTATTTTATGTTTATAAATAATAAAAAATTGGACAGAGGAAGCATTTTTAAGATATTATGCTTGTTTGGCTTTAGGTGATAGACAAATCTTTTGGATTTGATACTGCTGTAGAAGAAGCCCAGAGAGCCATTAACGCTGCCCATGTGGAGGTTGAAAGTGTTGAAAATGGAGTTGGAATTGTTAAGCTAATGGGCAGATACAGTGGTAAATAGTACTAAACAAACACTCAATTTTGTATTTTGCTATCTTTTTTCATCACAATTTCTAATTCCCCAGTAATTTTAGTTATTGAGATGACAAAGAATGGAAACTTTTTATATGATAAATGAAATATTGGTATTATATCTTTAAGCATCCTATTTCATTTCTCTTTTCAGATATCTACTTTACAATGCAGGTTTCATTGCCATGTATGCAACTTTGGCGAGTCGAGATGTGGTAAGGCATTTGCCCGATCTCAGAATTTGTTGGTTATTATCAAGGTGGTTGGTGGTTGGTGAACTTGTGTTTTGGTAGTGTAAATTTGTATATTTTTACATTATTTTTTGCCATGTCATGAATAAATCTGCACAAGCTTTAGCTCTCCTGATCTTCTAACATGGTATATAAAAATATTGGTGCTGTAGGAATGAGTGAAAATAGCACAATTGTAACCATAAGTAAATTTTGGGGTGACTGAGGGTCTGACTGATTTACCTTTTTACCAAGTCTGAAACTAGAGTTTTCATGAGCCTTAAAAAATAATGAAGGATCAAAGATGCATGCATATCAGGTGAAATTGCATCAAATACTTGGTTTTGTTTCTAAGAGGCAGAATGAAATGTGTGTCGGCCCAAGAAATCTTTATATGGCTCAAAACGATCTACAATCTATTTGGATGTCTCAGTCAAAGTTATAATACATTTTGGCCTATAGAATAGTTTTTATTGTTTTCTTATACTACCAAAGTAGCAATCAAGTGGTGGTATATTATTATTACCAAGGTGATGTAAATGTCCAAATTTACACCCTGTCATAAACTTGGTACAATACATCTAGGACTCAGGATAATATACTAAGCACTGTAACTCCAGTAAAAACTAATTGAACCTAATAATTCTAAAAAATTATGATCTATTAAAGCTATGAGTTGGCTATAATATCGAATCTAAATTAACAAAGCAGTGATTTTGATCTTTAAGCTAATTCCTTCTTGGGGGGGGGGGGGGGGGGGGGGGGGGGGGGTGTAGGCAGATGACTCTTCCCACCTCTTTGATATGTGTCTGATTTTATTTCTTCTATAATGTAGGATATTATATTAAGTGATTGAAAGGAGTTCTTATTGGCATGATATTTTTTTTATTTTTTGCCTCTAAATATTAAGAAAGGAAAAGGAATATCTACTGATACAAGAGTTGCAATAGATATATGACTCTTCCCACCTCTTTGATTGTCTGTGATTTTATTTCTACTATCATGTAAAATATTATATTAAATGATTGAAAGGAGTTCTTATTGGAATGAAACTCTTCACTGGTTTGATCATTTTTTTATTTTTTGCTTCTAAATATTTAAGAAAGGAAAGGGAGTATCTACTGATAGCAAGAGTTGCAACAGGATTGCTGCTTGATTCCAGAGTCTCCCTTTTATTTGGAAGGGAAGGGTGGTCTTTTTGAGTTTATTGAACAGAGGTTAAAAGAAAATGGACATTTAGTTATCGTGGTTGCAGAAGGAGCTGGACAGGAATATGTTGCTGCAGACGTGCATGCCACAGATAAAAAGGATGCATCAGGGAACAAGCTACTTCTTGATAATGGTATATGGTTATCTGACAAGATCAAGGTATATGCATTATCTTTCCATCTCTTCACTGGCTATAGATATATAATATTTGGAGATGTGTACAGTAGGTTGAATTATAGACACCTTTAAATTTAATGAACTCAAGACTGCAGACAATTGGTGATCTTTTCCAGATCCGATTCTATAATTTTTATGATTTATGGTCCTAGCAAAAACGTCTACTCCAAATACAGTCGTGCTTTTTATTTTTCTATAAACAGATTTATGCTGATGGGATAGCTCAGCTTAACAATATCAGTTTTGTAATGTCAAGAAGCAATTATGATCTTTATTTTCTTGTTAGATTCATTTTCTTGTGTTCCCCCTCTTTTTAATCATATTACAGTATGTCACCTGTGAGATTGATGTGAAATGAAAATTTTGTTAATGTGGACTAATGCCTACCCCTTCCTTAATCTAGCTCACCTTTTTTATTATATTTTATTATTTCTCATACAGTCGTATTGAATAACATGTCAGTGAATAGCTATACTTTTTAATGGTGAAATTATGAATGTGTTTAAAAGGAGGAGCATTTGGTGCAAATAAATGTAACAATCTTATTGTTTGATGAGTGTTTGCTTTCATATCTTATTTGTCACAGGATCATTTCACAAAGGTTCAAAAGATGGTGATAAATATGAAATATATAGGTACTATAATGAGTTTCTTATAGTTTAATTTGATTTATTACTTCAATATCTAGGTAGGTTTGCTAAGAAACTAATTATTATTATTATTTTCACTGTAATTCAGTGTTGAAATTTTCATTTGTATTATTCGTATAGATCCAACATACATGATTCGAGCTATTCCGAGTAATGCCTCAGACAACATTTACTGCACCCTTCTTGCTCATAGTGCTGTTCATGGAGCTATGGCTGGCTATACTGGCTTCACAGTTGGGCCAGTGAACAGTAGACATGCTTATATCCCAATTGCTGTAAGTGTGGTTCATATCTTCATTAAGTCACGTTTATTATTCTTCTAACTTTTTCATTCTTGGATGTTTTCTTCTGTACTATACTGTTCAAGCTACTGGCTATTAGTATTACTTTTTACAGATTATTATTCAGTAGAAAACATTTAGAATAAACAGCAAGGGATGGGGAAAGTTTATATATAGAAGAGCTATTGGATGGAGCCATTGAATGAATTGCATGCCATCCAGACTTAGCTTAAGTCTTATTAGGATAAGGCCTAATAGTAATTTTTTTCTTAATATTCACCTTTGTTTCTACCAGCTTCTTCCCTAGCATCCTTCTGAGATGTTTTACTTTCCATTTAGCTATCTTCTACACAGAATTTTTTTAACACAAAGGAAAATACCCTACATGAGGCTTTTGAAGTGATTTTTTCTCATGTGTAAAAGAGCTGAACTTATCATGAGGACCAGCTATTCCGAAAATTAGAAGCATGAACTAAATTATGTAGTTTTCCAGCCACACAAATGACACAATCATGTAAATTTGTTTAATAAAAAAACTAAGTTCCAGGAGGTTTATGAATTGAATAAAATGTAGGATATCTATGAAGTGTGTACACCTATTTTTGTAGGACAGTCTTAGCACATTCTCCCACTGTCAATTTTTTTAATGTTATATCATTATTGAGAGGAGATTATGTTCTAGTTATACATTACTTTTCACATAATGTTTGAGTTGATGATAGAACATGTTTTTGCAGCGTGTGACTGAAAGAACAAATACAGTGAAGCTGACAGATAGGATGTGGGGTAGACTTCTTGCATCAACAAATCAACCTAGTTTCATTTCTTCTGATCAAGAAAAAGCTGACAAAGATATAATCCAAGATTTAAATAATATCAATATTACCTCTATCTAGCTTATTTTGTTGTGAATTTATTAGCATTCAGATGATGCATTATTGTTATGTTGCCACTAAATAATAGCCATAATCCTCCACCACCCCTTTCACCTTACATTTAGGACCATCTGCATAATATAATTATCAAATATTCATTCTCAATGTCCTTTCACTTCATGATAATTACATGCACAACCTTTTCAATTAAAGCAAAGCATTTTCTATCATCAAAGCATAATAATTTGAATGAAGGGAAAAGCTGCCGAATACATTGTTGGATGAAGGAGGAGGCATGATCCATGTTGATAAAGTTTAATCCCTTGACTACGATTTATTATAATAAAAAATGGTCATGTAATGAATTTTCACTTAATTTTTTTAACATCTTAATATTTTGATACATTAAAAGATATAAATATTAGATTGATACTAATGATATTTCTTTACTTTTTGGGTAAGGAGTTAATCTCTTTTGAGGTGTGTGATTGTCCCTCCCAACAAAGAATGTTCCTTTTGGGTGTGTGGTTGCCTCATATGAATCAAATTCTTGACTCTTTTTTTAGTCACCATTAGTCTAAGGTCTTGTTGGTTGGCATAAGTTATATATTTAGCTTATTTTTAATCGGATAGATTTCATGAGGTTTATTGAATAAAAAGTTATTCTATGTTAATTTAGTGGATACTCAATAATAAACCGTACCATAAAAAATGAATGTTAAAATTAGTAATATACTTACTCCGCTATTTGTGTATCCATTTAAGATATTGTGTTTGGCCATAGGGGTAGGCTATATGCCATATCCAAGAAACTATACAAAGATTGAGTTATCTTAAGACTTATAATGGTAAAAATGTTTAGCATTAGAGAAATATTTTATTTTATAAATAAGACGATAATGTAGTATTGTAAAATCATGTTAGATCTATATAAAGACCAAGAGGTTGAAAATTTGTTTTTTAGAAGTTACCTTGTTGGAATGAATAATTACACAACTAAAAAAAGATTAGTTATTTATCCGAGTTTGATAGTACCAAAAAAAATATTTTATTTTTGTTTTTTTTTACTTGCATAAATAAAATTAGTTAAATTTCTGAAACTTATTTATTTTGATTTTAGTATTATCCTAAGATGAAATTTGTTAGGGATGACTTGACAGATATCAAATCCTAAGACATTAACACATTACCAAGACTAAATTCAAAACATAACACATTATAAGGAGCAAATATAAAATAGAAACATGTGCAAGACACTATTCCCAATTAACAAGTTTATAACAACCTCTGCCAATAAAGAAAAAAATAAGTATACATGCACAAATGAACTCAATGAGACCTGAAATTATATATAAGCACACATTCAATTCCTTTTAATTACTAACAACTTGTTGGTAGTTAAAAGGAAAAGTATTTATTACAACAACAACAGTGCACACTTAAGCTTAAAATGGAAGAAAAAAAATGAGCAATGAAATCATTAGCACACATAACTTTGGCATGGAAATAAGGATTGAACTAAGCCAAAGATTTCAATTGTAAAACAAGATCTGTGATAAACTTGTCCTGAGTTTCCTTATTCAACAGAAACTCCTTCCATTTCATGTGATTTTGTCTTATATGTTTCCCTGGCTCTTTATCAACCTCTACCATAATAGTATTCACAGCCTTCAATAGTTCCTCTTTACCAAAATACCCATTCTCATCATTCCTATTCACCTCTATACCTGCCTCCAAATCATTGGCAATAAGCTTAGAATTGAAAAACTGGTCACCCTTCAAAGGTAACAACACTAGTTGGCAATCATTAACCATAGCTTCTATCACAGAACTAAAGCCAGCATGACATATATAGCACCCAACACTTATGTGTTTCAGTATAAGTTGTTGTTGCAACCAACCAGTGTGCACAATTCCCCTATTCTTCACTCTTTCTAAGAAATCTTTTGATAATATTCTTTCTAATTCACCCTTGGCATTGGTATTGGATGGGAAGTTTAGGACCAAAATGAATGGTAAACCAGTGAGTTCTAGCCCAATGGCTAGTTCCTTAATTTGATCATCATTCAAAAATGTCTCACTACCAAAGGAGCATAAAATAACAGATTTGGGTTTGAAATTATCTAACCATTTACACCATTTTTCTTCAAGCACTTCAATTGATGGCTCTGGGACTAGTGCACCAGTTAACAGAACTTGTTTACCGAATTGGTTTTCTATGTAATCTAGATAAACTCCTTCTATTTCCTTGCAACTTTTGAACAATATGAATGAGCATTCACTTAGGCTTTGTAAAACTCTTTCATAACCAGTAATGTTTTCACCAAATCTTTTAAAGAGGAACATAAAGTCCTTGGCTTCAAAGGTCTTAAGGGAAAGATTGGAATTTGGAATATATCCAAGTGGTTTTTTGATTAGATCCTCAAAAATAATGCTTCTTCCTTCAATGCCATTAAGTCTTGAAGGCACAGTGATGTAAGAATCAGAAATGGCAGAGTAAACAGAGAAATGAACAGATTTGATGCCAAGTTCAGAAGCTAATTTTGGAAGCCAGTTTTGTGCAAAGTCAAAGATAACAAAATGGGGTTTAAGTTCCAACAAAATGTACTTTACCTGAGTTTGAGTAAGATCAAGTGCATGTATAAGATTTGCAGCAAAATGAGGTGGAATATCAGCAGTGTTGGTTATTATACCATTTGGGAAGTGAAGAGGAACAATTTCAATGGCTGGATTTAGATTGAAGGTTGATTTGATTCTTGGAATGTTAGATAAAGCTGACAAGAAAGTGATGTGAATTCCATGAGTATATAACTTGTTTGATAACTGAACAAATGGACTAATGTGACCAAATGCTAAGAATGGAAACATAACCACATGAACCTTATCATTAAACATTGTTTCACTACACATCATTGATCTCTCTAATTTCTATAACAATTGTTTAGATTGTTCTTCATCTTAGGAATACTCATCAATTGCCACTGCTATTTAATACACAAATATTTTATTTGTTCCAAATATCTTCAATGCTTTCAAAATTCAAGAGGAAGTAACACCTTTCTATACTTCAATGTTTTGTGGTTTGGATAGGTATGCTCACCATTGATGAAGATATAAATACTTAATTTTATTTGTATTTTTAATGACAAAATTGTTATTTCATTACATATAAAAAGATAAACATGTCTTATCATATTATTATTTTATTTCATTTTTATAGTAATCTCTATTAATGGTGAGGAACCTTGTTAGTTAGGTTCAACCTAACTTAACATAACACTTTTGTATTCATTTTTGGTGTGTTTTGTATTCATTTTTGGTGTGCTAAATAATTGATTAGGTAAAATATTTGATTCTTATTTATATGATCTTATATCCGGATATAAAAAGCTTGAAGAGAATAATTGTGAAAAGAAAGATCTCACCCGACTCTTAATAAATCTTTAGACACCACATCATTTTCCTTTTTTCTACGTACATTGTTGAAGGGAAAAGTTATGAAAAGTGAAATGTTACCCTACCCTTAATGTCTTTAGACCACACATCATTTTCCATATATACACCATATTGTTAAAATTAATATATAAGACTTTATAAATTGTTAACACATTATATATTATTTTTGTTAATTATTATGTCTTCAAATGGGAGCACGTGTCATCACTTCCCACCATCTATCCTACCTACTATACTTGCATTCAAATCAAATTTAATATACACTTGTAACGTATTCTTTTATTTTACTGAAAAAAAATGTACTTCAAAATCATGAAAAAATGGAACAAATAAAAAATTAACTTATAAAGTTAAACTTGGAAGAAAATTACTTACACTAACCTTGAATAATATATTTTAGTTTATTTTATTTCTTATGCAACATAAATTGCTCATTTATGTTTTTAAGTCTTTATGAACTATGATCATATCCATACATAACCGATACAAAAATCATAAAGTGTTAGAAAAACTCAATCAGAGAAAACCTTAATACATTATATTTGTATACATCTAATTATCATTTAACACATCATGAAATTATGGGTCCACTAAATTAATTCATGTTTTTTTCCTTTTTTCCTTCTCCCTCCAAACTTTCTGCAAATATAATGTGTTAAAGTTGTATCCAACCAATTCTTTCTGGTTATAATATGTACATAACAAGATGACATCAATTAGTAGAAATGATATAATCAAAAGTTGCTATCGGATAACTAATTTTTGGAGTGAGCTGGAAGAATATTTAGGAACTCAGAACCCATTATTCTTAAAGCTCTAGACAAACACAACATCGATAATTTTAATGTATTTTGGCATTCATGCACTTATGTACTTACATTTGAAATTTGAAATGAATTGGTATCCTAACTAATGAAGAGTCAAATATATATTCTTTTATTTGAATAATAAAAATATAATTTATTGTAATCTAAGAAATATATATTATTATTGAAAGTTTTATTTCTCTTTGATTTTTGAAGCATTTTTCAATCACGCAATGCCAACTATTAACTCATCTAGAACATCACATGTTATAATCATTAAAGAAACAACGTGTCCACAAATACATCTCCATGGTTTTGCATGCAACCCATGCATGAAAACCTCATCAACACGTGCCACACCACCCCTTCAAGTGTTGCCACCAAACCCTTCACTAATCACACTTCCATTTTTAAACCTCAAACACTACCATATATATATATATACACATCACTCCCTATCACTCATTTCCACTATCTTCTCATCCAAAAAATATTAAAAATAATTCCAATATGGCTGAAACCCAATACCAACCTCTCCACCAATACTACAACCAACAATGTCCTCAACAACCTAAAACCACCCAACTAGCAAAGGTAGCCACCGCGGTCACCACCGGTGGCTCCCTCTTGATCTTCTCCGGCTTAATTTTATCCGCTACTATCATTGGCCTCACCATTGTCACCCCGTTGTTTGTGATATTCAGCCCGGTGTTGGTCCCCACGGTGATCTCGGTGGCCCTCTTGAGCCTAGGGTTTTTGGCCTCGGGTGCCTTTGGCGTGGCGGCGATCACGGTGTTGACATGGTTATACAGGTATGTTTCCGGTAATCACCCAGTTGGTGCTGACCAGTTGGAGACGGCGCGTCACAAACTGATGAATAAAGCGCGTGAGATTAAAGACTATGGGCAACAGCAAATAAGTGAAGGAAGAACATATTCTTCTTAATCTTGAACTTGCATGCACATCATCGTTGTTATTTTCCACTTTCAATATTTGTGTAGTTATTTTTACGAGCCTTGAATTTCTTTATGTTCTTCATTTCTTTCTTTCACTTTTTTTGTCTTTTAGTTTATTGTGGATCATGGGTTGTAATATCTTCTCCTAGTGTTGCATGCAACTATTCAAGAACGATCTTTTTATTTTTATTTGTCACAAATTCTTTCTTTAATTTATTTTTTGGTATTTTTGTTGTTCTCCTATACATGCTAAATTTGTATGCCTTTTTGTTTTCGTTTTCATTTGACATTTTAGATTATGAATTTTATAAATCTCACATAAGTAAAATAAAAATATTGGTATCCATGTTCTTATCTTTGTGTAGGAGATTTACATGTAAATTTGATCATAGTTGCTCCTCGTGTTAACATCTTCAACAATCATTAAGCTAGAGTTAACAAAATTATGTTACTCATTTTATAACCCTTAAATAAGCTACTAATATAATTATATTAAATTACATATATAATATAAGCATTGCTTTCGGGTACAGGATTTTTGTTTTAGTGAAATTGTTACAATGTTAATTTTACACAGAATTTTTTTTGGAAGTTCTTTTAAGCAGTTTTTATTCTCGAAAATTACTTTTTATTACTTAAATTAGAGTATTTGTACATTTAACGTTTGCAAAAAAACTGTTTATTTTTATAGAGGGTAGAGGACATATTTAAAGGTGGTAATTATTATGCTTGGCTAGGGGTATCAGTGGTATTATACTCATATTTAAAGGTGCAGCAAAACATGTATCATTTCATTTATGCATGGTATATTAAACAGTAAAAGTATTGTAAAGGATCAAAGAACATATTGTATTGTATAGTATTTAATATCCTAGGTCCATGCCCCAAAAAAATAGAGTATAACTCTTTGGTAATGAGTATAGCAGTACAGCAAGAAAGACAGTACAGGGTATAAAATAAAATTGAAAAGAAGAAACTTCTGCTAGATGGTAAGAACAATTATTATCTGTATCATATGTTTTTTCTATCTAAATATTCCTTAGCTTGGGGGACCTGGATTCTGCTTCTGGTATTCTTGAAGAATAATACTACACTTATTCATGACCTTTCCATCTATAAGATTATGATTCCATAATTTGATCATCAACAGTCTCCAACACCTGCCAAATTAATGAATATTATAGTAATTATTATTTGCAGAGTAAAGAATATGCATCATGACATTTTGACCATCTTCAATAAAATGTATCTTAAAATAACCATAGGTATAGATTTCTAAAATGGAAACACTCTAACAAAAGAAAGATTGCTACTTACAAAGCCAATTGGGGGGATTTGACAAGTACAGGAGCATGCAATTTTGAAAAAGCCTCACATGCCCAAGGAATGTGACAATCTGCCACCACTCTAACATACAGAAAATCATTGAAACCAGAAATTAGAATGATTCAGCCTTACTCATTTCCTATAAAAAGCTAAAGAAGATGCAAGTAGTGAAATTGAGCCATTGAAAATAACTTACCTTTGCCTTCGAACAAATGAGGACCACATAAATATGATTTCATTCTCATCTTTGGTAACCTCACATTCATCAATCAACTGCAACCATTAAATGTGGCTCAATAATCATAACAAAAGTGCAAATAATAATAGATCAGAAGGTGCAACCAATTGTTTACAATCCCAAACTTAAGCCTCAACGTTATGCAGAAAATTTTAGTTTGTGTAATGTTATATCTTCTTAAGAATCAACCTAAAAATATCCATAATCATTAGAAAGTGAATTTATCATTTTCAACTCACGTGAAATAAACATATGTTAGTTTAAGTGACACATTACACTTTATATGATGTAAAATACAAGTAGCAATTAAGGAAAACAACATAGACCATAGTGGCAGCATAAACTCTATTTTTCCATATACAAACAGTCACAACATCAGGTTAAAAAAACTAGTTATCTACTGAACATACATGATAATAGCTTTGTATGATTTGGTATAAACTATATCTGGACTAATACTTATTGTTTGTAATATAATAAGCGATTAAAAAGAACGAAATCATAGCTAGGCATGATATAATAATAATAATTATATGTTTGTGCATACCTTTCCATGTTCAATATCTTTAGTGTCATCATCAATTTCATCCTCATTGTCATGACATGATTGAACCTCTTCAATTGACATTGGCTTTAAGCAAAAGGAAGAGAGAGATGAGTAACAAATCTTGAATCAATGAAGCTCAGGGTTAAACATCTTGAATCAAATAAAACATGATGCCATAATACTTTTTATAAAGCTAAGAAACATTATTAAAAGGGAGTCATCAAAACCATAAAAATTGGAATGACAAGCTAATAGTAGTAAACTTAATACACGCACGAAGCAAAAAATGTCTGCAACCACATCTACGTACTACATGCAAAAATTACTATCTGATTTTAAAGAACTTATAGCCTGAAACCACATGTCCACACCTACTTCAAAAGTGCATCAAAAGCTTAAAGAATTGTGTTTGAGCGATGATTTTTTTCACGACAATATAATAGTGACATGCAAAACAAAATATAAGTAAATATTAAAATGGGCGTCACTCATTACCTGGTATTTGGTAGAGTGATAAAATTGTCTCCTGCACAGTAGTGGATTGCTGCAATATATTGAAAAGAACCATGTCAAATCTATGCATGTCCATTAAGTTTCTTTCAATGATTCAATTGACATACCTTTGTGGGTGAGAATTTTCAACAGCTAATTTTCCTTCCTTGAAAAGTAGTTGGATTGGAGGAGCCTCATCATTGGACTCACCCGATAACTTTCCTTTCTTAGTAACCTTTTGCACCACAAGAGTCTCATTACCACCCTCAATTGGTAACTCCACTCTCTTAGGAGCATGTTGTTGAATTTCAGGAGCCTCATTATCAGGCACAACTCTTAACATTCCTTTCTTGGCTACTTTTTGCACTATACAAGTCCCATGAGTTGGCTCTATTGGTGAATTTAATTTCTTGACTATGTGTGGCACTACAAGAGTCTCGTGATTAGGCTCAACCTGTAACTTCTTCCCTTGTTTGGAAACTTGTTGCACTATAGGTATCTCTTCATTAGGTTCTATAACTTCTTGTCCTGTAGGATTTTCATGACTAGGCTCACCTACTAATATCTCCTTATTGGGTACCTGTTGCCCTATAAGAGCCCCATGACCAGACTCAATTGGTAACCTTCTTTTGTTGTCTACTTGTTGTACAATAGGAGTCTCATCACTAAGCTTTGCAAGTGATTTCACTTTCTTAACATGTTGCGCTACAAGAGTCTTGGGATCAGGACTAATCAATAACCTCCCTTTCTTGGATACTTGTTGCATTGAAGAAGTCTTAAAACTAGGCTCATCTGGTAACATTTCTTTGTTGGGTAAATACTGATTTGCAGAAGCCCCATAACTAGGCTCAGTTGGTGACTTTCTTTTCTTGGCTGCATGTTGTTCTTCAGGAGATAACTTCACTTTCATAGCAACTTGTTGCACCTCAAGAGTCTGATGGTGAGACTCAACTAATAAGTTCCCTTTTTTGGCTACTTGTTGCTCATTCTCATGACTAGTCTCAATTGGTAAATTTTCTTTGTTTGGTACTTGTTGCATTGCAAGAGTGTCATAGTTAGACTCAACTAGTAAATTCCCTTTCTTTTCTACCTGTTTTGCTACTTGAGTCTCCTTAACCAAAAACTTTCCATTGTTGGGTAAATCTTGCATTGCAGGAGTCCCATGACTAGGTTCAATTGCCAATTTACTTTTTTCAGCAAATTGTTGCACTCCATGACTCTCATCACCAGGCTTAGTTGGGAACTTCCTTTTTCCAACAACCTGTTCCTTCACATCAGTCTTATAATCAGACTTAACTTGTAACTTCTCCTCGTTGGGTACATGCTGCTCTATGAGAATCTCATGACTCGGCTCAACTTGTAACATACCATCACCCTTATCCGAAAACTCATCAACTTTATCTTGTACAAAGCATTCAGACTCTGGGTCTGTTAGGTCTGCATTGTTTGAGTTTTCAAAAGATAGATTCTTCGGTATTTCACGCATAGGTGCCAGATTTCTACGCTTAAATGGTTTGGCACTGCATATAGATGTTAGTTGATAATAAGAACATCTGCATTCTCATAATCCAACTGTATTGTTTAAATGAGTATTGCAACATTTTTTTAGACCAAGCTAAGTTAAGTTGTTCGACTAACATTATATTTTTATCAACTACAAAAAAAAAAAGTAAATGCCCCACAACCTATATCTTATTTATATTTTACACATTTTTATCAAACTCTATTTCATTTGGGTTTGATGTAATAGCATGGTTCTTAAGGGAGAACAAATTTAAAAACTCCCAATGAGCATTCTCTAACATGTATCTATAACAAAGTATATGGGGTGTAGAAAATTTCAAAACAATGTGAGAAATAAGGTAGCTTACCGAAGCATGAAAGTTTCCTGTCGTGGATTAACATCACCAACAATCTGGATAGAAATTAATTAATAAGTTTCCAGAGTAAACAAATTATAAATACATCATGCTGAAACTCAAAACATGTTTATCTTGCTTCTGTCATGTTTCTAGGCACCACAAGAATATCTAATACAATGCAAATGAACCAATCATCTGTTAAAACATGCTGCAATTTTCTAGAAAGATCTAGAATGATGGTAATGCCACAATTCTCTAGAAACATCTTGAAGGTTGAAGAAGAGGAATTGCATCTCTAGAATATTCTACAAAGTTGTAGTAAATACTATAAGACAATAGATTTAAAATAGCAAGTAGTATAGTTCTAGAATTATCTAGAAACATTGAGACAATGTAGGGTAGAAATGTATGGAATTTTCTAGTCCTTCTTAGGTGTTGTAGAAAGCCTATAAATAGGCATTCACCCTTCATTTGCAATGCATGAATTGTAGCCAAAACCTCCAAGCTATCTAAATCAATTCTAAAGCCTTGTTAATATCACTATATCTACTATCTTTTATCAAATACTATCAGTGGCATCAGAGCTACGTTTCGGTCATACACTGGGCGTAGAATATCACTTTATACCTATTGAGCTATGGCTAGCACTATTCAATCATCATCAATTCCTATTCCAATTTTCTCTGGAGAAAACTATGATTTTTGGAGCACAAAAATGACTACTTTCTTCCGGTCTCAAGATTTATGGGACATTGTAGAAGAAGGATTCACTACTCCAGAGACTACTTTAACTCTTATTGCGGCTCAGAAAAAAGAGTTGAAGGAGAATGTGCAAAAAGACGCAAAAGCATTATTTATTCTACAACAAGCCTTGGCGGAGACTATCTTTCCAAGAATAATGGGAGCTACAAGTGCCAAAGAAGCATGGGATACACTAAAGGAGGAGTTTCATGGCAGTGATAAGGTACGAACCATTAAACTTCAAACTCTTAGACGTGAGTTTGAATTACTTAAAATGAGAGAGTCTGAGACTATAAAAGACTATTACTCTAAAATAAAAGGAATAGTCAATCAAATGAAAGCTTATGGGGAAAATATTCTTGACAAAAGAATTGTTGAGAAAATTCTAATTTCTATTCCCCAAAAATATGACTCAATAGTTACTGCAATTGAGCAAACCAAAGATATGTCTAGTCTATCGGTGACAGAGTTAATGGGTTCACTAGAAGCTTATGAGCAAAGATTGAGTAGGCATGATGAAGGTTCACTAGAAAATGCCTTTCAATCAAAGCTCCGACTAAGGTCTCAGAATAAAGATTATGAAAGAATAAATAATAATGGTGCAGAACATTCTAGAAACAAAGATATTTCTAGAAATTTCTTTAGAAGTAAGGAGTTTTCTAAAGATCTCTCTAAAAACAATCAAAACAAATATCCTCCATGCGAAATTTGCAAGAGATCAGACCATTCAGAAAAATATTGTTGGCATCGAGGAAAGACACAATGCCAATATTGCAAAAGATTCGGGCACTCAGAGCAAAACTGTCGCAACAAAAATAATCATCAGGCCAATTTCACTGAAGAGTGTGAACATGACCAACAACTATTCTATGCCAACCAAGTCTCTAGTCGTGATAAAGAAGAAAATTGGTATCTGGATAGTGGTTGTAGTAACCACATGGCTAAGGACGGGAGCATTTTCAAAGATATTGATGAGTCCGTTAAGGTACAAGTTCGATTGGGGAATGACACCATTGTGGAGTCCAAAGGCAAAGGCACTGTCATGGTGGAGACACAGTCAGGTACGCGTCTTATCAAAGATGTCTTATTAGTTCCCAATCTTAAAGAGAATCTCTTGAGTATTGGCCAAATGATGGAGAAAGGCTACTCTCTCCACTTTGAGGGAGATACATGCAATATATATGACAACAATAGAAAGCTTGAAATAGCTCAAGTTAAAATGGAGAAAAGAAATAGAAGTTTTCCAATAACTTGGAAATATGCTACTAATATTGCCATGAAGGTGCAAGTTGATGAATCATGGCTATGGCATCGAAGATTTGGCCATCTAAACAATCAAGCCTTAAAGCTATTATATCAGAAAAGAATGATGAGAGATCTTCCATGCATCCAAGATAATGAAGGAGCATGTGAAGGATGTCTATTTGGGAAGCAACACAGACTACCATTTTCAAGTGGGAAATCTTGGAGAGCAAAACGCTTGTTGGAGCTTATACACACTGATGTATGTGGACCAATGAGGACGCCATCACTCACTAACAACAGGTACTTCATCCTTTTCATTGATGATTTCTCTAGAATGACGTGGGTCTACTTTATGAAAGAAAAATCAGATGTGTTTGGAATATTCAAGAAGTTCAAGGCCTTCGTTGAGAAGCAAAGCGGGAAACATATAAAAGTACTCAGAAGTGATCGTGGCAAAGAGTACAACTCCTGTGAGTTTGATAAATTTTGTGAGGATGAAGGCATAGAGCGTCAACTCACAGTCGCATACACTCCACAACAAAATGGGGTGTCTGAAAGGAAAAACCGCACAGTCATGGAGATGGCTAGATCGATGCTCAAGGAGAAAAGTTTGCCAAATACTTTTTGGGCTGAAGCAGTTTACACAGCTGTCTATATAATGAACAGGTGTCCAACAAAGGCAGTCGAAGGTAAAACTCCTATAGAAGCTTGGAGCGGTAGAAAGCCATCAGCTAAACATCTAAGAGTATTTGGATCCATCTGTTACATACATGTCCCAAAAGAAAAGAGACACAAACTAGAAGACAAGACGATAAGAGGCATCTTCTTGGGATATAGCACACAGTCAAAAGGCAATCGGATATACAATATAGAAACGAAGAAACTTATCATCAGTCGAGATGTTCAAGTAGATGAAAGTACATCTTGGAACTGGAATGAAGGAAAGGTTGAGCGACACAACATATCCATACTCACACAACAACCACAAGTAACAAGAGAAGTAGAAGAAGCGGAAGAAAATCCAGGTACGCCGACTACACTCCCAAATGAACTATCTTCACCAGAATCTTCTCCTAGACGAGTAAGATCTTTGGTAGATATATATGAGACATGCAACTTGGCCATAGTTGAACCTGGAAGCTTTGAAGAAGCATCAAGGCAAGAAGTATGGGTCAAGGCAATGGAAGAAGAGATAAAAATGATCGAGAAAAACAACACATGGGAATTAGTAGACTGTCCAAAAGATAAGGACGTCATTGGAGTAAAATGGGTCTATAAAATAAAGCTCAATCCAGATGGCAGTATACAAAAGCACAAAGCAAGACTAGTAGCTAAGGGCTACAGTCAACAACCAGGAATTGACTATAATGAGACATTTGCACCAGTTGCTCGTCTAGACACTATAAGAGCTCTAATAGCTCTTGCAGCAGAAAAAGGATGGAGCATTTACCAGCTAGATGTCAAGTCTGCATTCCTCAATGGAGTACTTCAAGAAGAGATCTATGTGGAGCAGCCACAGGGATTCATGAGCAAGGGCAATGAAAGCAAAGTGTTACGGCTGAAGAAGGCTCTATACGGCTTGAAGCAAGCTCCTCGAGCATGGTACAGTAGAATTGATCAGTACTTCATCGACAAAGGTTTCAGGAGGAGTAAGAGTGAACCTACACTATACATTAAAACCCAAGGTCAGTATGATACTCTAATAGTTTCCTTGTATGTAGATGATCTTATATACACTGGAAACAACATAAAGATGATAATAGAGTTCAAAGAAGACATGATGAAGACATTTGAGATGACAGACTTAGGCTTAATGTACTATTTCCTCGGAATTGAGGTAAATCAAACAAAAGAAGGGATATTCATCTCACAGAAGAAATACACAGAAGAACTACTAAAGAAGTTCAAGATGTCTGAATGCAAACCAGTTGCTACTCCGCTCGTGACTAATGAGAAGCTACAAAAGGACGATGGATCTCCACAGGCAGATGCATCTCTCTACAGGAGTTTGATTGGGAGTCTTCTATATCTCACTGCTACTCGACCTGATATCATGTATGCCACAAGTTTGCTATCAAGATTCATGCAAAGCCCAAGTCAAATCCACTTTGGAGTTGGAAAAAGAATACTCAGGTACTTGCAAGGAACAAAAAAGTTCGGTATATGGTATAAATCCAACACCAACTCAAGATTGCACGGCTACACTGACAGTGATTGGGCCGGTTCAATGGATGACACGAAAAGCACATCAGGTTATGCCTTCTCACTTGGATCAGGAATATTCTCTTGGGCATCTAAGAAGCAAGCAATTATTGCACAATCAACAGCAGAAGCTGAGTATGTAGCAGCTGCAGAGACCACCAACCAAGCTATATGGCTTAGACGAATAGTCAATGATATGGGAGACCAAGAGACAGAGCCTACGACAATCTATTGTGACAACAAATCGGCGATAGCGATTGCAAAGAATCCAGTCCATCACAACAGGACAAAACATATCGCAATTAAATATCATGTTGTCAGAGAAACAAGTGAAAATAAAGAAATAAGGCTCGAGTACTGCAAGACTGAAGATCAAATTGCAGACATATTTACTAAGGCGTTACCAAGACCGAAGTTCGAGCAACTACGATCGTTGCTAGGAGTCACAAAAAATTGCATCAAGGAGGAGTGTTAAAACATGCTGCAATTTTCTAGAAAGATCTAGAATGATGGTAATGCCACAATTCTCTAGAAACATCTTGAAGGTTGAAGAAGAGGAATTGCATCTCTAGAATATTCTACAAAGTTGTAGTAAATACTATAAGGCAATAGATTTAAAATAGCAAGTAGTATAGTTCTAGAATTATCTAGAAACATTGAGACAATGTAGGGTAGAAATGTATGGAATTTTCTAGTCCTTCTTAGGTGTTGTAGAAAGCCTATAAATAGGCATTCACCCTTCATTTGCAATGCATGAATTGTAGCCAAAACCTCCAAGCTATCTAAATCAATTCTAAAGCCTTGTTAATATCACTATATCTACTATCTTTTATCAAATACTATCAACTAGAAGATTAAGCTATTAAGTAACTTATAACTTGTGAGGTCTCAGATGATAAATGCATATAGTCTTACCTTCAAAAGAGTTAAGCGGTTTTGAAGATTTGAAGTGATAGCCTACAGGAGAAAAGTAAAATTAAACGTTACTTGTGTATAAAGTTGAATAGAATACATACTGCATGTATATAAAAGAAGACGAATATGGTGAGTAAAACATATAGATAAATATACAATATCAAATATGATGATATACAATTATTTTATAATAACAAAAAAGACTGCATCTTTCACAACAGAGGTACATGAAAACATAATATCTTACATTTTGTGTGAAGATATGATTGATAAAAAATATAATGTAATAAATTTATTTTATTTATCTCAACCCTGCACTTTGACATGGAGAGTTGCAAATATGATCTTATCATCCAAAGTAAAATGAATGAAAGAGAAAAGAAAACAAGTTGAAATGATAATGCTCTCTCCAATCACTTCATGTGTCTAATAGGCCAAGCACCAAAAGAATAGTTTTTATATCCAAAATTACTTGTTTTTGAAGAAATCATGGATTTAATCAAGCTTGGTCTTGGCTGTGAGCGAAAACTAAAGTTTCTGGTTTGAATTACTCTTTCTTTAATTGGTGTACAAATCCAATTTAGTGCTTGAAATGTGTTTGTAAAAAACTGCATAATCATAGAGTGTAATAAGTCAAAAATCATACAATAGGTCCCTAATTGAAAGATTAAGATTAACATTTCCAATTATTCAAAGAGGTATTAGTAAACAAACAAATTATAACCAACTTGGTGCTAAGCAGTAGTAATACATCTACAAAATTGAAAATAATTTTTTTAGAGAAAATTGCTCTAATAACCTCAAATACATCAGGTTTGATAGACACATTTACAGTTTGATCAACCTGCAAAATCATTCATATTTGAAACTAATAGTTAAATACTGCATAGTAATGAGAAAGCTTGAAGAGTTATAAAGATTTCTGACCGAAAATTCAAAGTGGAAAAGGTCATGTGATGAGTCCATGTGATATCTTACACCCTAAAACAGGCATGACAGAAGCATTGAAAACATGTTCATGTTGAATATCTATATCTTTAAATTAACAGTCAAAAGTAGTATCAACCTTATAGCTTCCACATCTAACCAAACATAATGGACATGCGAAATCTGAAGTGACTGCAATGAAAGCTTTCAGTTACTATTTGCCAAGCAACATTGACATTAACAATTAAGAGATAACAGTGTAAAATATAGAAATCTATGTATACCCCTATACTACAATCAATCATGAACAAATAAGTAAAAACCATAATACAAAAGTTCTTAAAAATTAACCAAAAAAGTTTGATCACCTTTTGAGGCTTGAGACTTAAGGTCTGAAAGAATTTACAAAACACAGGCTACTATATCTTATATGCTTTGTCTCAATTACATAATAATTCATTTTTGTTAACAATAACAGTAAATATCACAACGCAAAAGTTACATTAAAAGAGGTTAAACAGAAGAATCTCTATGATATAAGACAAGTGTTTTTCATCTATCTTATAATATATATATATATATATATATATATATATATATATATATATATAATCCTAGCAGTGACTAATTGTTTGGAAACTACATTAATTACTCCATCAAGAAAAATAAATTAAACAAGATTCAGGGAGCAATATTTACATTACCTTCTGTTTTCCTCAACGTATTATGGCAATACCTGTAACATTTTTTTTATAAAACAGAAGATTAGAACAAGATCATTATTTCTTTTCTTAGGAACAAACATGAAAGGGAACCAAAGGAGAATTACAAAACATTATAAAAAAAGCTCCCTGGTTCATTCCCCCCTTAAAATTAAATTCTATGGGCATAAAAATGCACCAAGACAAGAAAAATATATGTTCTCCACTGTTTTAAAATTTGGTTACAATCACGGTGATAATTATTGTGATTGCAGTCATTATAAATTGTGATATAGATAATGGCCGTTGCGTTGTACATTTTTTGTGATTAAAAAATATTTTTACATTTGATGAGGCTCAAAGGCCTGATACAGTTGCCTTGCGTTTTAATGTATCCGCTTAATTGTGGTTTGTGGTTCGATATAACACCACAATTAAGGGATGATGTGATTATGAAAGTCACTATAACCGTAACATTATAGTCAAATCATGTGACATGGTTTGCAATTTGAAACAATGTTCATGTCACGGAGAAGTTAAAATGTAATACCTGTAATTAAAAAGGACATTTGTTTCTCTCAACCTAAATCATACAAGCAGGTACAAGTTAAAATGTATACAATAATCGAAATTACATGAAAGTTAAGTCCCAAATGAAGAAATCATGATATGAAAGTACTACTACTTTTATATTTAGTTAAATGAAGAAATTTACCGGATGAGACGTGCTAATGATGGCGATAATATATCACGGCTTGAATATGTAAAGTAGGGTAATCTTTCTTTGGCCCCATACTCTTCTGCAGAAACTAAGATTTGTAGTTTCTTTAATGTAGTCTTGAGAAACCAGCAGAACACAGAAACAATATGCAATTAATACAAGATCTACATTAAAGAACAAAGTCTTATGTGGTGTTTACGTGTGGGAATTTTTTCTACGTATATAAAGATATTGAAGCTAGAAATAACCTCAAAGTAAGAATTACAAGGAGCTTGAACTGAAATGTTCTTGTCCTTCTCTACACACTGCAAAATAAGAAATCTGTGAAGTATCGAGAGTAATATTTTAAATTGTGATTGTTCGATTTCAGTCACTACAAATTATTTTTGAATTTAATGCGGTCTAACGTAATTGTTTTGTATCTGGATAGGGTATACCTTTGTAATTCAGTTTGGTGATAAACTTACAAATATAAATGTAACTACAATGTTACGGTCATATCCAATAATGTTGCCCAATAATTTTCCCTCTCAGGAGTGAGTATTTCAATAATATCCTTTTAAATGAGCACATAAGAAAGCATAATAAGGACAATTTTAATCATCAGCCTCGTATACCTTGAGAAAACATGGAATTAAATCAATTGCCATAACAATCTCTGCTCCTTGTCCCGAAACAAAACTTGGAGAACAATCCCAAGCACAATAAAGAAACTCTAAAGATGCTTTCCCACATAAGCATAACTCTCCTGCTATTGCTGTTAACACATAATGAAATTAGAAGGAAGATGAATTCTAGCACTGAAGAACAATTTTGAATTCTTACAAAGAGATTGTGATCACAAGGAGTTAAGGGGGCGAGACTTCCTGCTTAAAAGAAAGAAAACAGTATAGTGAAACAAATATTTTTCTCATCCAAAATTCGGATCACATCATATGATGTAGCTGCAACATCTCGGTTGTGGCAACCATTGCAACCTCAACAGGTCATATGATTGCGAACCTCGGGGACAATAATTGGCCTCATTGGAACACAATGCAATTGCAATTTAAAACTATGATTACACATAAGCCGAATGTGGCATACTCCATCTAGAAAATATCAAGTTAACATCACTCATTCACATTGATTTGCTTTATTATTTCATGTTTTACTATTTTTTAATTCATTATGGAGGACTTTTTGTGTGTAATCTCTATGTGTTATTCAAAAAATGAAATTCTTCTTTTTCCACTAAAAAGAGAAGCATACAAAGATATAAAAGTGGCTACTGTTAGGTGAAAGTATATCTCACATTCATCAGAAGGCACCAAGTTTCCATTGGCTTCAGATGATGAGTTTCGATTTTTCACTGCAAGCAAATAGTTAAAATGGACAAAGAGTTTAGTAAAATTTGAGATATTTCTTGTAATTTAAATTGGAGTATAGGAGCATATGCATATACCAGTGGTGAAAACCATGAGATAAAGTGAGCCAGATTTAGCCTCCTGAGCTAACTTATTAACTTCAGGGAGCTTAAACTTTGCTTGGACTTCAGCATCTCCATCAATCTCAGGAAAATCTTCAAACTTGAAAATCCGGCTAATTCGATAATCAGCAGAATACTTTTTGTTGGTAGGTTAAAGCAAAAAGTATTATGCAGCAGAGAAATTTATTAGATAGAAGCTGATAGACATTAAGAAACTAGTTAGCACAAGGAGTATAAATGATTTAAGTTTAAGAGGTACTATTCTTACCTCTGCATCTCTATTATTTGGAGTCTGTCTTGCCAAACAGATATACAAAGGTAATACATTCTCAGTTTCATCAATCCTCAATGACATGGAAACTTTCATTTTTATCCTAAGTATGCAAATGCTATATCACATTAGCATCTCAAGATAAATCATTAGAATTTGCATAAAATGGAGAAGGAAAACACTATATGATATATTTTACCTCTTGTGCTTAGCCTTTATCCTGTAGTCTAAACATCTGTTAAGGAATGTTGGCTGCAACACAACAAAACACATACTCCATTAGCTAGATTATAACAACGAAAAATATTTGCAAAGAAAAAGTATGTTAATATAAAATCCACCTAAAACAACAGGGAGAAAAAAACAGAATATTTTCAAAGAAAATATTACTTCATGCAACATAACTTAGAAGGAGCACAAAAATAGTAATTTACAATGGCAGATAATTTTAGCCAATCAGATGGAGTACATTTTCTTTAGCACGATGCATGAGAAAGTTGTAGAGCTCCATTAGCTGGCAATAAAGTGTGAAGCTGTCTTTTGGAGCAACCATATCTTCCTCAGAAAAATGCTCATCACTAGGATTACTTGTTTCTGTTGTGCTTCTAGAATTTCTGCAGGGGCAAACAGATATATATATATATATATAAGCATTGTTTTTGTTACAATCATTTTGAAAAAAGAACTATAGTTGTTTCCTTTTTGTTGGAAACTACAAGACAAAATTTGAGAATGACACATTTGGTCTAAAAGAGAACATACGATGATTCACCAATGTCATAGTTAACTCCTAGCATTCTGATTCAAGAAGTTTGAGATATATCACTTATCCAAACCTCCAAGTATGTGAAATTTTCTCAGGCAATGAACCTACAATTGAAAATTATGCAAGAAATCATCAAATACATATGCTGCACATATAGTAATTCAGACAAGGAGAACTATTGAACTTCAAACAAACAGTACATATGACTTTTTATTTGTGGTATCCCCTCATATTTTTTGGTAAGGAACTAATCTTTTCGCAATGTATGGATGTCCCTCCCAACAAGTGACACTTTCATGAATAGAACCATTGACCTTTTGGTCTTTCTGCTACCCCTTCCAACAAGTGACGATTCCAAGAATTGAATCATTAACCTTTTGGTCTTCCTAGGATTTAGTGGGGCCTTATACCACTACACCAACCTTGTTCGTAATCCATATGACTTTAAAAGTTATGGAAAACTACCAAGTTTATAACCATTCCACAAGACTTCAAAGTTAAGGAAAATAAAACCAAAAGGGAGAGAAAATAACACATAAGGGATATAATCATATAAAGATGAGTGCATGCTTTTGTAGAGGTGATGCAGTCTTGCATACAGCGCTGGATGTTAATAGTTAAAGTGAGTTGCAACCAAAAGTTTGAAAGAACCCCTAAATTCTCTATATCTCCCTCTTGCAAGTCAAACCTTAGTATTGAGATATCAATTTTCATTTGTCACTGAACAATGCTACTTTGCTGGAGAAGGGTATAGACAATATACAAGAAACAACATCAACGTAGGTATACCTTGTCCATGCAACGGACTCATACTCTAGTTTTTGAAAATATTGACATTCATCAACGTAGGTGGACTCCATGTTTTAAAATAGATTTTTTTCTTGGGTGAGTGAGACTCCAAAAGTAAGTTTTTTAAACTTACTCCACATATTAGCCATTAATTATAGGAAAATTCAATGGTTTAGATCTACACATTAATTCAAACCATTGGATTTTCTTAAAATAAATGGCTAAGATTATCTTTTTTCTTGTAAGGAAATCAGATTAACATTTTTGGTAACATTGCAAAGTAGGACATGAAAAAAAGGTTGACGACACAAGATAGGTTCTTGATTATTGATTTAAGGGTTAAAAGTACACTGGAGTGAAAGAGTACATGTGCCAAACTCAACAAACTCTCTCTCTCTCGTATTTCTTATCTTTAAATTCGGCTTTCAAATCTTGATATCTGTTTAGAATCAAAAGACATTTTAAACACAACCAATCGACATGTTTCTTTCTTCTTCTTGATGCATTCACATTTCTAAAACTGGATATTGCAATTTTGCATATTATTTTTGTTTCCTTTCCCAACAAAGAAAAGTTATACATATGGGTACTCAACAATACAAGAGTCCCCTTTAGCTTTATCCTGGTTGAACTACTTTCGCTATGGTTGGAAGACCAAAAGAGGGAATGAATATGACTATTGTGAGAGGGAATGAATATAAAGATTTGAAAGAGGAATTTGAAGAGGAGAAATACTGGGGAGAGAAAGAGAGTTTGGTTGTAATTGTCACACGTCTGTGTCACACGTCTGAAAAGGTCAATATAGAGTCCCAAGAATCAAAAGGTGGAATTGAAGGTAGAAAAATGAAGGAGCTTCGTTATAAGAGTTTTGGGAGGTACAAGGAAGATATAAAAGGAGATAGTTGGTGAATCTAGATAACCAAAGAGTAAAGAATTAGGGAGCACATCTTTTGTTCAAAGATGTGTATTACTCCATGTATCATTTATTTATCATTGGTTAAAAAATATAAACTTAATTTATATTTAATTCATATTTTACTTACTAATGAGATCAAGGGGTATATGAAGTGATACAAAAGATGTGGCTCCAAAGAATCATGGTAGTGGGACAAAACTGTCCATACAAAGTTAAAGTGAAAATGGAATGTTATAAAGCATTGTTATTGTGTAAAAATAATGAAAGTTTAGAATATTACAAGACACTTGAGAAAAAGACTAAGAATGTGGTGAACGAAGCAAAAAAAGATAGAGTGTATGATGAGTTATAAAAATATATAGGTATGAAAAGAGAGAAAAATATTATTTACAAACTTGTACAAGTTAGGGAAATAAAGAAAATAGACTTGGACCAAGTGTAAAACTCATTAAACATGAAAATAAGAAAGTCTTCCTAAATGACAAATATGTTAAGGAAGGATATAAGAACTATATTCACAAGCTTTTGAATTTTGGACATGATTCATTGCTTTCTGATAGGATGATGAAAATTATACATTTAATAATAGAATTCATCACATGGGGATGAAAGAAGTTTTGAAAAAAAATAGAGAATAGCAAAGTAGTTGGACCAAATAATAGACCTCTCAAAGCTTGCAACATTGTAGGAGATATGACATTACTTGTCTCAAAAAGTTGTTTAATGAGATCATAAGGTCTAAGATGATGTTAGACGAGCGGATGAGAAACATTTTAATTCTTAATTATAATAAAATAATGCGACATAAAAAATTTATACAAACTATATGGTGATTTAGCTCATGATTGTGGAAGAGGATAATTGAGTCGAGGTTGAGACAAATAGTCTTGTATCACTAAAAATCAATTCATTTTTATGTCGGTGAAGTCGAACATGGAGACTGTAAACTCGCTGCGACAATTAATGAAGAGATATTGAATGAACAAAAGAGAGGTTCACATGGTTTTCATTAATTTCTGCAAGGATAAAAAAGTATTTGAAATGTCTAGTAATCAATGATATGTATGATGTGCAAGACTAGTATGATAACACATGATAGAATCTCATAAGGTTTTCCCTTTGACATATGATTACACCAAGGGTTAACCTTGGTCCCTGATTGTTTATATTGGTCTTTGATATGCTTACTGAGGATATCCAAGAATTTGTGTCATAATACATGTTTTTTGTGGATTATATTGTCCTAGTTAGAAACTCGAGAGAGAAATTAAATAGAAACTAGAAAGGTGAAGAAAACATTGAAGCACATGGATTTTGTAAGTTTGAGTAAAGTGAAGTATATGAAGTGTAATTTTAGTAAGAGGTCGAATAACTCTATTGTATAGGTAAAAATGGAGATCATATCATACTACAAGTCACTAGATTAAACTATTTTGGGTCAATCATATACTAGGATGAAAGAATTGATGGTTATGTAAACCATATGATTCAAATGGGGTGAATGGAATGGCATAGTATTCACGGTGTCATATGTGATAAAAATGTGTCACTCAAGCTTAAGTGATGGTTTTATCACAAAACTCAAGACACGCAATATTATATGACATTCAATGTTAAACGATAAAATGTCATCAAGATGATAAACACCATATAGTATATATAAGAATATTGTGATAGATAAGTGGATAAACTAGACTAAAAGAATTAAAAGAAAAGAATGCACTTGTATACAATAAAAAAACTAAAATTATTAATGTGATAAATTAAAATTCAAATAGTAATAATTAAGTTTTTCAACTCTCATCAATCCACTTGTATGATGACTAAAGTGGTATTTCAAGGTAATAAGTAATACACTGCTAAAGTAATACATGACTAATGTATTTCCAATGAATATTAAATTTAGTGCAATTATATTATTATCTATACAATTTGAATGCATATGTTAGGATATTCATACATACCCAAAATTCAGAAATACAAAATTATTGGAAATGTAACCCAAATATCGAACTTATTTAGTCCAATATGTAAAGAGAAAACAAATATCATGAAAACTTGTATCCAAAAACATTTTTTTACAAGACTACAACAAATGAATTCAAATATAATCAAACATTGTAAAGAAAGTAACGAAAAAACAATTGAGTAGAATGAAATCTATTGGACCAAGAAGCATATATCTATATTCATCAGAAGCTTGGACTATATCTATGATTCCATGTTTCCTTTTTCCATATCTAATACACATATGAAATCTATATATGAATGAACCTAAAAACACCAAAATTTCAAATTTTAATTTGTACTAACTTATTAAGAATTACCTGATAAATTTGATCTTCGATAAATTTCTCAACATGTAACAATAGACTTGAAGCAATTCTTATGTAGCCGTCGACAACTAGGGTTCATAAACGAAAAACAAGTTGAACTAAAATAAAATGAAATTGGAGAGTTCGGTATATAAAACATTAATGCTTATACAATTAACATGACAATTTATTTTATAATAAATGTGGGTTGGAAAACAATAAATCATAGAGAGACAAAATCTCTAATCTGTATTTTAATATACATAATTAGATGTTTTGAATAACACTAATTTCAATTTAAGTAACAAGAGGACAACATTGTATTTTTATTTTACTAATGATTATTAGATGAACAAAAACACAATTCTGTACTCATATATTAAATGACATTACTTATTTAAACAATATTTATATTTAGTCCAACAAAATATTTTGAAATAGTTAGTATATTATGCTCATTTAGCTCATGAACTTATTAATAATAATATATTTAAAAAAATATTAAACAAGGATATTTCTAGGCTTGGCAATCATGTATGTAAAATCTTCATGATATTTAATATAAAAGGAACATCTTAGCTAATGCACATAACCCATCATAACAATGAATTATAGAATTCATGTATCATAAACATAGATTACAACTCAACATCATGCTACATTAACTTAACATTTTTGACCCTAACATGCTTCAAGCTCAAATGACTTACACCCATTTCTCAATTAGCCCCTTGATATTCTCATATGGTTGGGTGTTCATTATTCATGTATAATTGTAATTGTGTTCAAATCATAATAATCCTCCTTTCTAGTGCTAATAGTTAACACCTTAGAAATAGTATTACAAGTCATGGTTAATCAATTCATATGATCATAATAGACAATTTTACCGAAGCAATAACTGAAGTAGTAGTAGTAATGTGTTTAAGTATTAGTATTGTGTAGCCATTTTTTCATACAAAGCTATTTAGAAGTTTATTATATTTATTCAACAAACTTAATCACTAATAGTTAATCATAATAACCATTTATTCTATATAAACGGACTAATATTTCTTTAGAAGGTGCATAGATTTGTTATAGTATTGAATTGATAAGAGGATATGTGAATGAAAGGGAGAGCAAAGCCTTCATTTTCGTGGAGACTTTTAAGTTTAAGACATAGTTTTTTGTCGAAATTTATTTTTCAAAATAAAATAACCAAAGCTATGCTTTTATAAAAAAATCAAAGCAGAAGTAAATTGATCAATGCATAAAATAAATATTTTTTCTCATGATTATAATACTTATGAAAACTTAAACTTGTTAGAATTATATTTTGGGGAAATTACTTTAATTCTTTTCTTGAAATTAGCTTAACTATATTTAATATCCTTGACATTACGTTAGTCTAGATCGGGGGTGGAACTTTAAACTTTACAGGGACATGTGAGGGCAACTGCCCCTCGATTTTTTTTTTAAATTTTATTAAAATATTTTTTTCGGAAACACATTTATTATACTAAAAAGATAACAAAATGTGTCGCTCATTGTGTTACTTGTTGTGTTTGTCCAAAAAAAAACACTTAAATTATTAAGCTTTTAAATTATAAAAAGTGACACATCGAGTCACACAATTTTTTGGAATAGCATATATATTTCCTTTACGTGCATCCAAATGATGTCTTTATGGAATACTAGTCAAAACTAGTATTTTTTTTTTAATTTCTAGCATGATAAATAAATGTAATGTAACTTGTATGGTCATTTTAAAAATTATGCATAACGAATCAAGTTATCTTACACGTGTAGATGTTGATATAGCTTATAATAATATGAGTTCACGTGAGTTTGTAATGATTTTACTTGAATGAAAGCGATTATGTATTTATTGATAAAATATACCTTAAGGATGCTTATAAATCATTTAATATTGATAATATATATATATATATATATATATTTTATGTCCAAAAAATCTATTATATGAATTTCAATTAGCAATAAATAATTAGTTTGATATGTTAATTTCAACATTTTTTTCTTAGTATCGTTAGTCATTCAAGTTTGAAAAACTTTTAACTATATGTCATTAGTCATATATTATTTTATCAAGCTATTTGTCTTATCTTAACTATTAAAGTTAAGATACTACTTAAAAATCATTTTCAACAATAAATACAACATTCTGATATATATTATACATATTGAAAAATAAATAGCTGACAATTTTACCTCTTTATCCCTTATGAAATCATGTATGTTTCTTTATATGACTAATATACATAAAAGAACCACTTCTTTTTAGGAGTGCAGATAGAATTGAATCCAGAAATGGATTGGTTTTTCTCTTGCATATTATTGATGTCTTCATGACCAGAGAACTTTGTAGGGATATGAGTAATGAAAGTGGCAAAAGGTACCACTTCTTTCATTGAAGTAGAATCTGTTGATGAAGGAAGCTTTTCAGATTTATGGCATTGATGAGTTTACCCCACTTGTTAACACATGAACCTGATCAGAAGCAGTGAAAGAGTGAGTACTTCTTATAGTTGCATCCTCCAAAAACTTCGATTCTGTTGTTGCCATTTCTTGGAAACAAGTTGGTAATTCATTTTGAGAGAAGATTTCCATCTTGTCTTGGGAAATCCACCCTCCATATAGATACTTAAGACAGTGAATCTAAGTAAAACACAAACAGGTATAAGCTAAGACTCATTATAATAGTTAAGGAACCTAAATTGTGTTCATTAGGAGCTGTTAACTTGGTATGCTTCAATGAGATGCATTGCTTTATGAGTATTCCATTTTCTGTAAAAGTTTATGCTTGCATGTTATATTCTACGTTTTCTGTATAGAGAATTAGTATTCCTTTCAATGTAGCAGCTTCCTTAATCTAAGACCATTATGTTTATGCTATATATTATAAGGTATTATACTTTTTTCTTATTATTAGTCGAGTGATTCTTTTGAACACCCACATGCTATGTTAATATAATTTATTGTGAACAACCAAATAACCAGTCACACACTTTGTTTTTATTGTCACTGATACATTTTATAGACACTAGACTTGAGAAAGAACTGTTAATTTATTATAACAGGTAACCACTGATCTACTAATTGAAACGCTTTTCTAATCACCAAAGTAGGCGGCAAACCTCTTAATTTTTTTCCTCTTTAAAGGGCATTAACCTTGGGAGCCTTAGTGATCTTAATGGGCATGTAGAGAATGACACTAGAGCATTTGAATGTTTTCATGGGGTCATGACATAGGGGAATCAAATAAGAGAGGATAGGACTATCCTAGATTTTGTCTCAGCTTTTGATCTTACAATAGCCAACACGTGTTTTAAGAAGCAAAATGAGCATCTTATCACATAAAAGAGTGAGATTGCACACTCGTAAATCAATTTCTTTCTTATAAGGAAATCGGATAGCAAATTTTGTTTGGACTACAAAGTCATGCCTAGAGAGAGCTTGACAACCCAACATATAGTTTTGATTATAGACGTTAGGATTAACAAAGTCTACTAGATAAGCATCTAAACAAATCAAACATTAAATTATTGGTCTTAGAGTGTATAACAATGTGGTTCTGAAGAGAAAGGAATGAGTAGACTCTGAAGCATAGGGCCTCATTCATTTTGGAGGTTTAGAAGCACATGAACGATTTATAACCTGTGGTAATTTGAGGTTTCCTTGTAAAATATCATTGAGCACTCTAAGCTCCAAAGCCCTCTCTGATCTTATGTTTCAATCTCAGTTTCGATGATTGACATACATGCTTCACTGTTTTCATATTTGCTCTATTGTACTCTGGGGCTGGTTCGAATTACTTTTTTTCAGTTGAGAACAATCAGGAACAACCAATTTTGGTGATGCATTGATATTGACAACAATATACATGCATGAATAGCGAAGAATGTAAGTCATACTTATACTGTAGCTTTCCCTCCACATAGATCACATGGAGCATACCCTAGGCCTTCACAATATGGACATTTTGTAGCCTCACCCACCCACTCCATAAACTGCATTAGAGAATTCATTGGTAAGTTCAAAAGCTTGTGAACACAGGAAAATAAGAACAAAAGTAATTTTTCTTTACAAAATTTAAATATTCCTTACTTGGGGTTCAATATTTGGCTCACCTGATCCATCACATTCTGCAATAAAGGAAATGGAAGTTGACTGGGAAATTTTCAAAGGTGTCCATAAAAATAATACACATATCAATCTGTCAAAATCCGATCTTGTGATTTTCTTTGTAATGGTTATTAAGAGATCCACATAGAGATTAATGTTATCATAAACCTAGCAGTATATGTTAGTAGTTGTTTCCTTATGATGTGAAGCATGCATGAAGAAACAAAGGCATACCTAAGTTATTAATTCCTCCAAAGAAGAATATATAGAAGATGAAGGGTACAGAAGAAAACTAATACCAATTCAACACGAGGATTAGAAAAAATTGTTCTACAAAATACAATATGTTACTTTTTAAGAACAGCACTGCTTCTTGAAGCTTATATCAAATTAAATGTGGTTTAACAACGAAAATTGTCTTCCAGAACAATGAACTATGAACCTACTAAAGGATACTGAAGTTTCATTAAAATATAAGCAAAATTTCATACCTGTACATAACAAGCGACCTTCCCCACGACATTGAAGGCATTTTGTTGTTCCATCCTTGTTCTTGGTCCTATCGACTCCAGGACTTGCAACAAGTCTTGAGGGTTCTTCCCATCGATTCTCACCAAGGAGAAAAACTCCTTGATGGGAAGAGACTTGCACTCCTGAATCATCTTTCGCCACAACTTTTTGCTGAACCTCTGAAATTTCTGTCACAGAAGCAACCACAGCTCCGTTTTTGACTTCCTATAATTCACAGAATGATAAAAATTCAACTCAACAGTTTTTATATTGTGTGTCTTCACTGTTTTAGAGATATAAAACCATCTCTAGGCCTCCACCTATAAGCTTGATCCTTTAGAAGAGCTGTCCTTGATAAATGTGACCTAGTTAAAACAACTTAGTGCTATATCAAAACTAATGCAGAAAACTAACATATAAGAAAAAGATCTAAAATTGAAGTCTTAACATTATGCACGCATTCCCTTCAATTATAACTTAAGATAAACTTTCAAGAAGAGCATAAAGCACACATCTCATCTAATATATTCACTAAGTATACTGTATACCTTTTGTAAAACAGGAGCAGATTTTTTGTTGTCAGTCACATTGCCTGCATCCTTTGTAGTTATCTCCAAATATAGTATTTCAAGAAGTTCTTCTGTCATTATACCATCCTCAGGGACACCCACTGCAGCCTGTTTATTACAAAATAAAGAAAAAATCATACACATCAAAAGATTGAAAATAAAATACCCATGCAGAACATAAAGAATACATCATATTTAGAGGGGGGGTTTTGTGCTACCAAGGGTATCCCTCACCTTTTGTGTAAGGAACTAATCCCTCTCGGGGGTCGCTCCTAGGAATCGAACCTTTAACCTTTTGGTCATCCTGGTATTTAGAGGGACCTTACACCACTAGATCAACGTCTTGTTGGTAGATATATTTAGAGTTTAATTTAAAGGAGAAATTACACTTACCTCTCATAAATTTTAGCTTAATTACACTTTGTACCCCTCTTGTTTCAATTAACTATCTCATAAGTCAAGTAACGAATATGATAATGTCATGATGCTTGGTTGTAAAAGCTAGAATCATAATCCAAATATTATGATGGAAAAGAAGACTAACTTGCCATGTCTTGACAGCACGATCAGTTCCACTATCAAAGCTAAAATATTCCATTTCTTCCTCACCTGAGTAAAACCCTAATTTTAGCAACGCTTCCTGTATAAACAAAATTAACACACCAGATTATCATCAAATCGCGACAAATTTGGAAGGCAGAAATAGTAAGAAAAAAAAAACAAACACAAAATCGGAAAACGGAACCTGCAACTCTTGAACTTGTTCTCCTTCAGAACCCTTACGCAAAGTGGTTCTCTTCTTCGCCGTAGGAGAAGAAGAAGAAGAAGAAGAAACAGAGTCTTCAATCACCACAACCTCTTTTTCATGTTCAATCACTTGTACAGTTTCTTCCTCCTTCCTATTCCCGTTGTCATTATGATCAAGCACCAATCTCCGAAGACTAGATTCAGAATCTAGTATCAAATTCTTATCCTTCAAAACCTGCAACAATGTCTTCACATTCACAACCGCATCGGAAGAAACCTCATGAGTTGAAACGCGGAGTTGTAGTGCTTGGATTTGTAGCTTGAGGTCATCAATTTCTCGGAGGAGCGAGTCACGTTCACGCGCCCAACGTTGTTCCTCACGGAGCCAACGTTGTTCTTCACGGAGCCAGCGTTGTTCTTCGCGGAGCCAAAGGTGGTGATCGGAATTGGAAGAGTTGGAGATGGAGCAGTGAGGAATGAATGAATTGAAATGGGATGAAGAAGGAGAGAAGAGTGGAAAGTGGGGTTTGGTGAGAGTGAGGGAAAGTGTGGGAAGAGATAGAGAGGGAGACATTGGGTGGAAGAGTTTCATACTATGTTGGATATGGTAGCCATGGATCAAAACCAATCATTTTTATCACTTCTATATACTTCTTTTTAATTACTGATATGGATAAAAAAAATATGAGATTGGAAGTTATAATATTTTTAATCATAGTTATAAAATTGTATGAATCAATCTTTATGAAATTGTATGTAATAAAGGGTAGATTGTATCATATATTCCTATGACTCATTAAATTTACGAGTTGACTTGATTATATATACACGAGAGCGACCCAAGTGAAAAATAATTCTGATTTAAAAATTGTTAAAGTAAATGAGAGATATACAATCATACATGAATAATTAAGATTAAAATTTATTTAATAATCACATGATTTCTTAAAAACATTCATTTGTGTTTATTTTTTATTATTGACAATTCAAATAAGATTGTTTATATTAATTGTTACATTTTTTTCATTAGTCTAACTTGAGTTATTCTCTTCATATATATACACTTTAATCGATAGTTACATCTATTATTAAAATTCATAAACTTTATTTATATGCGCATATACTTCACCAGTACTCCATAGACCTTTAAATCTATGCTAATTAGTGGTATTAATTTGAACTCGTTAATTCACTCAAAAATTCATGAACTTTAATTAAGTTATATTTAAGATGAAAAAAATATTTCGACATTAAATTTGATTTGAAACTCAATTCAAGTCAATTCTTAGCCGAGAGAAATCAACTTCAACTCAAATCATTTTTTCCCCTAATTCAAATAAGGATATGTCATTTTTTTTGAAAGCTTTATAATAAAAAATAATTAACCCTCCTATTTATCCAACAAAACTATATTGACTATTAAGAATGAAAAAAATTCAACACCTCATTCTTCTAATTCTAAATAAACATGTTCAATTACCGGAAATAAGAGAAACTCTTTGTCTGAAATTTGCAAATTTAATTTAATTATAAATAAAATTAATTAAATATCTTAAATTCTATATTCAAAACAAATAAATAATTGAAGCATAGAAGTTGGATAGACCTACTACGAACGATAATATTGTTATTCTTGTATAGTAAGTGAGTGATTGAAAAGTGAAGATTCGTTTTCATTTTTAATATAATAAAAAGATTGATGTTTTTATTTTGAAATTCTTGTTAAACCTCCCTAACCCTGCTTCAATTATTTACCCCCCTTTATATTATAACTCTTCATTCATTCCAAATTTCCTCTAATCAGTTTTATCATTTCGAAATGGATCTGCTACGCCAATACCAAAACGACGACGTTCCAAACTCTCCTCCCCAAAACCCTAACTCTCCAGATTCCTCCCCACCCCGCCTCATCCCTTCCCGCTCCGCCGCACCAACCGTCGACGACACCATGCTCGCCCTCACCGTCACCTCCGCCTCCTCCTCCTCCAAGCCCATCGACCCAACCCAACACGCCGTCGCCTTCAACCCTACCTACGACCAGCTTTGGGCCCCGATTGTGGGCCCCGCCCACCCTTACGCCAAAGACGGCATCGCTCAGGGCATGCGCAACCACAAGCTTGGCTTCGTTGAAGACGCCGCCATCGAACCCTTCCTCTTCGACGAGCAATACAACACTTTCCATAAATTCGGTTACGCCGCTGACCCCTCCGCTTCCGCCTTCAACAACTACGTCGGCGATTTCGACGCGTTGCACAAAAACAACGCCGTTTCGGTTTACAATATCCCCAAACACGAGCAGAAGAAGCGAAAGATCGAGGTGAAATCCAAACAGGACAATGATGAGGAAGAGGATGATAATGGTGATGGAGATGTTGGAGAAGAACTTGATAACCCTGCTTTGGAGGCGTGGTTGATGAAGAATAAGAAGAGTCCTTGGGCTGGGAAGAAAGAAGGATTGCAAGGTGAATTGACTGAGGAACAGAAAAAGTATGCTGAAGATTATGCGAAGAAGAAAGGAGAAGAAAAGAGTGGATTTGGAGGTGATAAGGCTGAGGTTGTTAATGATAAGAGTACTTTTCATGGGAAGGAAGAAAGGGATTATCAAGGTAGGTCTTGGATTGCCGCGCCGAAAGATGCGAAAGCGAGTAATGATCATTGTTATATACCTAAGAGATTGGTTCATACTTGGAGCGGACACACTAAAGGTGTGTCTGCAATTCGGTTTTTCCCTAAGCACGGGCATTTGATTTTGTCCGCGGGTATGGATACCAAAGTGAAGATTTGGGATGTTTTTAATTCGGGCAAGTGTATGAGGACTTACATGGGGCACTCCAAAGCAGTTAGGGATATTTGTTTTAGTAATGATGGGACTAAGTTCTTGAGTGCTGGTTATGATAAGAATATTAAATATTGGGATACTGAAACAGGGCAAGTGATATCGACTTTCGGGACCGGGAAGATACCTTATGTGGTGAAGCTTAATCCGGATGATGATAAGCAGAATGTGTTGTTGGCTGGTATGAGTGATAAGAAGATTGTTCAGTGGGATATGAATACTGGGCAAATAACTCAAGAGTATGATCAGCATTTGGGGGCTGTGAATACGATTACGTTTGTTGATAACAATCGAAGATTTGTTACTTCTAGTGACGACAAGTCTCTCAGGGTATGGGAATTTGGTATTCCTGTTGTGATAAAGTATATCAGTGAGCCGCACATGCACTCTATGCCGTCCATTTCGCCTCACCCTAATGCTAATTGGGTCGCGGCGCAGAGCTTGGATAACCAGATACTTATTTATAGCACTAGAGAGAAGTTCCAACTTAACAAGAAAAAGAGGTTTGCTGGACATATTGTGGCTGGTTATGCATGTCAAGTCAATTTCTCACCAGATGGACGCTTTGTTATGTCTGGAGATGGTGAAGGTAAGTGTTGGTTCTGGGATTGGAAGAGTTGCAAAGTGTTCAGAACTCTTAAGTGTCATGAAGGTGTTTGCATTGGTTGCGAGTGGCATCCCTTAGAACAGAGTAAGGTAGCAACATGTGGCTGGGATGGGTTGATAAAGTACTGGTAAGTTAACTCTCATGCTATGCCATATTTAATTACAGAAACTTATATCGTTTTCTTTTAAATATACTATGCTATCATATCTGCTTGATACATACTAGTTGCTCTGTTGTCAACTTCAGAATTTCATGCCTTTTCTTTTTCTTAGCTTGTTACATACTCTTTCTCAAGTCTTGATTTTATTTTCCTTCTGACATTATTTTGTTTGATTAGATAATGAATGATAATAGGGTCATAATAGTCATTATTAGTTTGTTGATCTAAGAGTCTATAGGAGACATGGGAAGGTCTTTGAATATACATGTTTTACTTTGTAATGTCACAGAAGAAAATCTCTTTGTTGTTTTCCGTGCTCGGTGCTGAGAATGAGGTGGGAGATTAATTCCATTCCATATCGTAATACTGCAACCATGTAGTCATTATTAGTTTGTTGATCTAAGAGTCTATTGGAGACAAGGGAAGGTCTTTGAATATAGATGTTTTACTTCGTAATGTCACAGAAGAAAATCTCTTTGTTGTTTTCCGTACTCAGTGCTGAGAATGGGGTGGGAGAGTAATTCCATTCCATATCTTAATACTGCAACCATGTAGCTGTCTTTCTGCACTATGAAACTTAGAGACTCTTGTTCAAAGCCTGTGTATCAATGCAACTATATTAAATAAGAGATCTTCCTCTTGTTATCCTGTTAGTAGAAAATGTAACTGAGGAGAAAAGACAAAAGAAGGAGGCAGTGTTTGGTATGTGAGTGAAAAACAATTATTGGAGCATGACCATCTCTCTTGTTCAACTTGTGTGGTCCTCCTCTCATACTCACGCCATTCCTTTTGCTCATGTTAGCTCCTAGTTACTAATGATACACTATTCGACATTCAATAGTGCTTGCCGCAGGGCAGCAAAGCCTCATGTTGTGCAAGGTTCATGTTGCCTCTGTGTAGCACATGTGACATGTGCCATTATTTGTTGTGTGACAAAATGAAACTGACATCAGTTTAAAGAAATCTGTTAAAACATATAGTAAGAATATTTAGTCACCTGGGTAGTGGGTCTTTAGATCACCTTCACATTTGCAACATCTAGCCATTAGGAGCTCAATTGCAGAGACCCTTAGCTCTTTCTACACTTATGTAAGTAGTCTGTTTCTCATCTTCTATTCTTCTTATTCCTTTCTTTTATCTTGTCTATTCTCTTCGAATGTGAAAGTGTGTGTCCTTTTTCACTGGTGTAGATGGCTTTTCCAAGAGCTTGGAATACTGATACCCATATTCTAGAAAATAATGCTATGTTTCTATTGAGTCGTTTGACTGATATGAAGAATTTAATGACTATTGAACTCATATGATGCATGAATATATAGAATCTTAATACTTGAACTCTTGCAACTTTGACATTTTTATCTTGTTTGACATTTAATACATTTGAATTTTGGTTGTTTGATAAAATATACTTTTAATATAATGTGTGCTGCACACCTGCACTTCAATATTGTCATTTGCATCATAGTGTGCAACATTGCTGTCCGCTCTAGGGCTGTTCATGGTTTGGTGTGGTTCAGAAACCAAACTGTATTATAATTAAACCAATTTTTGGAAGTAGTTCGCAAACCATATTTATATATATACACACAAAAAAAAGCTTTTAAAGTATCGGATATTTAAACCAGTTTTCTGAAGGTAAAATCAGTTTACCCACTATGAACCAAAGGTTCCTTCATGTCCAGTCCTTGGCGACTTAAACAGTGAACAATTCACCAATTTTCATGCCTACCCTGTATCTTTATCTCATGATATGCCATATGCTAATCTGATAATCCATCCATCACCGTGGGACCACCATCGGACTAGACTAGCCCTAGTCAAATATTTTCACCTTTGCTCAGCAGATAGTGGAAATGAGGGATGCATAGAATGAGCAGCTGGAACCAGAGAGTGGTGGGATGAAGAGAATAATACAATGGTTTGATGAATTCCACTTCATTGCACTAGATTACAAATCAGTAAACCACACCACTCTTAAATATTAAAACCAAACCAACTATATCATTAAACTGGTTTAGAAAATTTGGATTTTAATGGTGCAATCATGTTTTGTTTTCTAGTCAGCTCTTGTTGCACCAGTTCAATGTGTTCCATAAATAACTTATGTTTTAGCTCACTGCTTCCAACTTATTTATCTTTTAATTAGTAATTGGTGAATAGCGTGTATCCATTTTATCATCATTTGCTGTTCAAAGTTCTTATTATCTTTGTATAACCTTGTTTGTTTCTAAGATTTGGGGTATGTTAGGATACCCTTATATTTAGTAGACCAGTCTCTATTTATTTCATCATGATGGGCCGTATTCATTTTTTCATTGATTGACTGACTGACATACCCTTTAGTTTAAATTTCATAATGTTACTTCTAAAGTGTAACATTCCTGCTGAGAGTCCTATAGTATTACGGTACTTATAAATCTTGGCTGTTTAATACATAGCAAAAGACATTAGAATATAGAATAATAGAATAGTAGTGATACTTGTTATTACAGAAGTGTGTTTCTACTTTATAGTGAGTAGGCACATGTTTTGATTTGTCTAATACTCCATTATACAAGGGGATACGCAAATACGCATTAAGATAGAGGATTTGACACTCAAACTAGAACCCAAATTTCAACCTAAAACCCAAACTTCAACCTCTCCCCTAAAACCCAAACGAACCTGGGGACTTGATGAGAGTGGTGAAGTGGATGATTGCCTGCTATGACGACGGTGAGGCATGTGGCAGTGACTACAAGGTTTGATGGTTTAAACCTTCTTCCTCTTTCACAATACTCCTTTGTATCACACTCTCCGTCTTCTCACCGGGGTTTGTTGTCTTGCATGTGCAGTTCGTACAGCCACATCAGTGAAGTACTATACCCACAACCTCTGTTATGTCTTCTGTGTTGTTTTCTCAGTCACCCAACTGCCTTGATCTCACCCTTTTTCTATTTTTTTGTTTGTTTTTGAAATTCACATGTTTAACTTAATTTAAAATATAATAAATCTTCCCTTGAATCTTAGGTTTCTTTGTGTGTTACTATCACATATGAAATAGATGATTGGAATATTAATAATACAATTTTGCAAAATATATAAATATTTAGAATGGCAAGATTTAACTATATCCTATTTTCCGATATATATTCTTTAACAGTTTTTTATTTTTTATGTATTTATATGTTTATTTTTAAAATATTTGGTAGGATCTTATAGTTTGTGTTACAATTACATGTTTTACGTGTTCACCTACCCCTTGTGATTTTATATAAGACATAGATCTTGTCAACCATGGCTCCAACAGGTTCCTTACCACTTACTGACATCTAGTAGTGGTGTATACACAGACACACACCTCACTCACTATGCTTTTATTCTATATAAATCTCTACCTATTGAGTTAACTTTCAGTCCTTATTATTGAGGCCATTGTCTTCACATTTGTTTGCAGGGACTAGTATATCCTGTCCAGTGATGCCTGTTGGTTGAATCAGTTGCAGAAACAGAGTGGATAGAGAATTTCCTTGACAACAAAAGGATTACCAACGTGGTGAGTTCACATGGTCTCCCTTGGTTGAAATGTCAATGCTTTAATCCACTATTATTATCTGGAGATTTTACTTTATGGATTGTCAATATATATTGTCACCAATCATTAAATGCTAATTGGAGTGTTGTAATAGCAGAACAGGGAACAATTTTGCCATTGCTTTTTAGAGACTTTTGTACAATAGTCGTTATGTTAGATATTCATGAATCATCATCATCTATGCAGCTTTACGTTTTATGCTAGGAACTTTTGAAATTAATGTTAATGATATAATAACATTAAGTATAGCTGGTTGCTTGTATGCTATTGAGTAATACATACATACATACATACGTACGTACGTACATGTCTTAACAATTCAGTATATTCCATGAGGTGAGAATTTGATTATCCAGCAAAATTGTGACTACTTTTGGGAATCAATTTTAGCCTCAACGTTATTCTATCATTAATAAACTCATTGATGGTGTCTATTCTTCATATTTCTTGTCTCTGGTTCTCTCCAAATAAAAGTACTTTTCCAATGCAACATAATCTTTTACCTTTTTTAACTCGACCCTTAAAGCTCCAAAGAACAAAATCCATTATAATCATATGATTATATGATATCATAGCAATTAATTTATTTCTACAAGGTCTGTCAAAATGAAATTAGAACCGAACATAAAGAAGAAAACCAGGGATATAATTGTGTTATTGAATGGGATATAAATCATGCATTAGATAAATGTAATCATATAAATATCTTGTTTAATGTCAAGATGAATATTTTTTTTAACCAGCTGTATTCTTTATTAGAAGCCATCTTGTGTGAGCAGAAAACATAACACTATAGTCCAAGTGGAAATCTACATATAGAACACTATTTTCAGTATTTTGTTTGAAGTTAATACACAATTGAATAAGATATAAATCTTATGTTTGAAATACTTCAAAAATCCTAATGTCTTGCAATTTATTACTTAATTATTAAAAAATAATATTAGTAAATAAAGTAATAAACATTATAGAAAATGATATATTATAATGATATATAAAGTGCTCATTTATGTAAATGCATTATTTTGAAAGTTTTGCTCTAACTAACTGTCTAACAAAAAAAATATTTGAATAAAAAACGAGTTTAATATTTATGCATTCACATTATAAAGATTTATATATAGTCAGTGTATCGTGTATTATTCATTTGTAGTACTTTTATTTGATAATCAATGATGATTGAAAATGAATGAGGACGATGCAGTGACAATGTAATAAAGTTGTACATTATCGATGCGTACATCTTTTTCGCATATAAAAACTTTATAAAATAAATATTTTGTTATAAATTATAAAGTATTTGCTTGTTTTAATGTATAAATAAGAATGTAACGAGTTAATGTGCCTTTAGAAAACATACTTTCAAATAAACATTATCAATTACTAGCACTCATTATAGTATAAGGATTAAAAGAAACTTAGAGAAAAATATAGAAGAATACAAAGAAAGGGAAAAGTGCCATAATTTATCATCATTATTGTGGAGACATAAAAAATAACAGTAAATGGATGAATTGAAAATGATATAACCGGAAATTAATAACAATTTAATTAAAAAATATGTAATTTCATTGTAAATAAAATTATTATATTTTTAATTATTATAATTTAATAATTTAATAAAATTATTATATTTCATAATTTAATTAAACATTGTCAATTTTTTATTTTTAATGAAAAATATGTATTTTCATTGTAAATAAAATGGTAAATGAGTGATTAAATATTATATTTCCTTTTATTTTTTAAGCATTTACTTCTCAATTAATGGAGATTGTCCTAACTCCTCTCTTTAAGGATGATAATGGGGCGGAGGGATAATGATTTCCCGTGCCCATACATATACCTATTTGTGGGTACTCATATGGGTAGCAGATATTTATTGATACCCATCAAATTTTTAAATTTAATTATATATTTATATATTTTATAATAATTAATATATATAATAATTATTATATGAATAATAATATATTTATAATTGATCATTCTTGTTGGTTCACTAAAACTCATTCTAAAATGATAAAAGAATAGATAACCTATAATCTAAGTAGTACAAAATTATAATATATATAACATAATTAATTTAAAAATAAATTTATAATTTTGTGGTTACCCGCAAGATTGATATCATAAAGCCCGTACTCACCTATAACCTAATATTTGTTTGTTATCCTATTATTATGTTTGGTTCCATATGACATTAGCATTATTAAATATGAACATGAGGGTCTTGCATGTTGTGACCGAATGTGTCATTCTTTTCCCATAGAGTCAAAGGAAACATCATGTGGGAATTTGTTTCATTGTCAAGTGTCATATAATGGGTGAGTAAATCATCAATGCCCATTTCAATATTCTTAATAATCTCTCCTCATAGACTTTAGCAAAGAAAAAAGAACAAGAGTATTATTCATTGGGAATTGGAGATCTAACTCATCCACCACCCACTACTTTAATAACCACCATTAATCCAATCACAAGGTCTTTATGCATCAAATTTCACATAAGCTCTGAGACATTATTTTCATATTATTCTTATTAAATATATGCTATGTTACTATATTAGTTGTGTGAGCTAGCTTTGAGCTTTGTGTTATGAAAACATAATACTATTATACCTTCATTCTTACAAAATTGATGTCTAAAGTTTTTGTATTAGGATCAGACAGATTAAATAAGCATTGAATGATGTAGTAAATGTATAATAAAGGGTGTGAATATCTTGACTAGAAAAAATCAAGATAAAACAAGATTAAATTATTGATGGGTCTATAACTATAGAAGCACTAGTCTACGTAATATTGTTAGCATACATACAATACAATAAAAAACAAAAGTAATTAACATAATAACATGACACAAGCACAAGGATAAAATATAGACTATAGTACCTATACACTATCGACATAAAAATTTATACGTAGTTTGTATATTATTTATTATTGATAAATGATAGACTGATAATGTATAAATTTGTACACCTATTAGTATATATATCTTTTTCTCTAAAATATATAGGGGGAGAATTTTATCGTTTTTAGTGATTTAATTGGATTTCATTAGAATCGTCTCATACACATAAGACACGTGATTCACATAAAAAATATATGTAGTCTGAAATTAAGTGCATGTACGAATATCTCAAGTTAGTATAATTTTATAATGAAATACCTGTATTCAACACACTAATTAAATTATTAAAAAAATTGAGAATCCCCTAACTCCCTTTTAGATAGTGATAGTAGTTCCCATTCCTTATTATTTTACTGACCATATAAGTTTATATTTATTTTGGTATGACTCAATTCAACCGTTGATTTCATTACTACTTTAAGCTTTCAGAGAGAAATCTGTTACCACGGGAATAAACCATCATGGATTTTTTTTTGGGTACTCACACTCAGCCATGTCTTTAGTAAAGGACTAAATTATTGACACCTATCATTCATATTTGTTATGTTGAAGGCAACAAAATTTTGTTATGTCTTTTTTGAGAATTGGATCTTAGGAAGTAAGGGAAAATGGAGAGTTTGAGAGTCATATCACATATATATTTTATGGTTTTAAAGTCTTTTCATTTCCTTTATTACCCTCCAATAGCTAACTTGCAAACAAACTTTTAGTTTTCAATCACACTTTCTATCCTAAACAGTACCCAAAACATTCACCTCAAGAGTATAATTTAGATTCTTCCTCATGGTAATGATACTTCAAGCATATGATTTATTTGTTGGTATGATAATATGACCTTCAACTTTCACATTGGGATAGAAATAAGAAGTCTATTGTGATGGTAAAATATGTAAAAAGTTAGAAAAGTATGAATTGAGAATAACAAGGGTGTATTCTCACCCAATAATAAAAGCCGAAACTTTGTCCACTCAATGATGTTATTAATCAAAACTAAACTCTTTTCAAGTCTGGGAATTGTGTGTTGCCACCCACATTGCTCAAACACTTGCCGAAGTTTTCTGAGGGGCTGAAATTGTGGCCACACATTCCTCTCAAGCTGAACAAGCATCATTTTACCATTTGTCTTGTAATCAAAGTTATTTGTGAAATGTTTCCCACGAGTAGTATTATTAAGTTATTCGTCGAGACATTACAACAGAGAAGACAAAACATTTCACTGTTAAGTCTTGTCCCACCCATCACTATAGGACACTTCAAAAAAACAGCAACAGGTTTCAGCAACATTGCTACATGCCAAAGAAACAGCTATACATTATAAAAAACAAATGAAAAGATTCAGTGTCTGCACGAAGAAGACAAGGCCAATATTTAATAGACAAGAACCCAGAAGACAAAATAAATGACAAACATGTAGAGAAGGGGATTTGGAGCTTTATTTCTAAGAGTTTGTTCATGTTCCATCAGTACAAGTATAGACAAAGAAAGGATTAAAATACAAGAACAAAAGAAAACCTAAGTAAATCCCTGTACCTTACTGACCTAATCTGAGATTAGCCTAATCCTACAATCTAGAGCTCCTTCCCTTCCCCTTCCCCTTATAAATGATCTGTTAGACAAAGGACTTTGATTTGTATTGTGGTGTAATCATCACCTCTGTTAAGGTTACACAGATCATTAGTCTACACATCTTGAAGGCCCTACTTTCTTTACAAGTAAATAGAAAGGTGATGGAAAATGGAAATAAAACCACCACCAGTTTCAACTAATTCTACCCTGCTACTTCATAGGTGTCTTGATGGAACACTAACACTAAGCCTTCTAGGATTTTAATTCTTCCCATTCATAACGCCCGGGTAGCGGCTTATCATCCACAGGATTGAAGTTGTACCTGCAATTGAAACCCCATAGTAAATAAATAAATTCACTTGTGGGATATGTCAGTGCAGTTAAGTAAAAAAAACTGAGAAAACCAAACCACGAATATGAAAACATACTTCTCAATGAACTGCCTTTGTTGAGTCTCTTCCATTTCAGCAAAGAATTCATCCATTTCATGCGCAGTTGGGATTTGCCTTCTAGCTGGTTGCTCCGTTCTTTGATCAGTTGAACGAGTAGGCCTGGTAGTTGAACCAGGGGTCCTGATAGCGTCTGGGTTCCTTATCAAACTGCAAGGTGTTGATTCCCTAGTGTTTCTGCAGCAAATAATACAAAGATAGCAACTTTAATGTAAACCAGAATTACCAGCAACTTCAAAGTGACCTAGTGGCAAAAGTATGATCACGAAAAAAAATCAGACAAGAGTTTGTCCAAAAACAGCATAAATGACAATGATCAGATATCTGGTTTGAATCCAGTTAATCTTCACTGTACACAAACTGATTCATATATGAGAGCAATTCAGACTATAAAGATAAATGTTTAAACATATAGGAATTTTGCCAAAAAGAAATGGAGCATATGCATAATATCTCCCAAACTCTACGCTATCTATCATTTACCTTAAGAAAATAATTTTAAAATCAATCTCCAAAAAAAATTCATCATTAAGTATCAAACTTCTTGATAATAAAGTAAAAGTAATAATTTATCCCGTTGAAGAGATTCTGAGGATTGTTTTCTAGCTAAATCTTCAAATCCATAGGAATCATTTTGATGAAATCAGAATCGCCAAATGATATTCCAATGTAGGAATCATATTTAAAACTTTATAGGAGAAGAAATTCTCACAAAATAAAAAAGTCTAGTTAAGAGTTACACAACAATTTAGCAAAAGCAGCATGCATGCATGATGAGCACAACCATTAAACAAGAATACAACATAAAATTTACCACACATTGCCATACAACATTAACTAACATTCATCCCTTTCCTATGAAGTTCCGCAATTCCAAGGAAAAATGAATTTGTTGTTTAAAATGTTTAATAAAACAAACATCATAAAATTGCAGAAAAATAAAAACTTATGGTTTCAAATTTCCAAAAGGTTGTACCAAAAATTTGAAGGGAGCAGAAGGAGCGTGACATTCAGTAAAAAGATGCAGTTGAAATATAAAATAACAACTCATGAAAAATTAACATTTTTTTTGTACAAATACTGGTTCGTTGGTCCTCATCACTCAATAACAATAAAGGGCATTCGCTAATTTCAAATATCTGAAAAACACAACTAAAAGTAAAGTATACAGAAAAAAATTCATTTTCACCATTAAATAGAAAATCACGAAACACCACCACCCAAATAAAAATTCAAACACGGACGAATACAAAATCAACAGAAAAATGAATTTTTTGGGGGAAAATTAACGAATACCCACCTCTCTCTACCTTCAAAATCCAAGCAATTTTCCCCACACGAAGTTTCGTCAACAGCAACATCATCAACATTCTCATGCACGATTCCCTTCACCTCTTCCTTCTCCAGCTCACCCGAATCTACAACAGAGCCATTACGAAGCCTGGAACCGGAACTAGGGTTTATAATTGGGGATTTAGGGTTTTGAAGCTTGTGACGCTTAGAAGAAGAATCATGGGAGGGAATAGAAATGGGAGGCTTGTGGAGCCTGCGGCTGCGTAGTTGAAGGTAGGAGCCTCCAGAAATGGAAGAGAATTGGGAATTACGAAGAGCTAGGGTTTTAGCACGAGTTCTAACACCGAAGTAGGTGTTTGGGTCAAAAAGTGAGAGTTGTTTTTCGATTTTGGGTTTGGTTTTGTTCATATACTTACCCATTTGATGGAACAATAAGAAAGGAATGAAAGAAAGGAGAAGAATATTGAAGAGGAGAAGAAGGGTGGTTTTGGTTAAGAGAGAGGAAAGAAATAAAAAAGAGAGAAGAGAGGTTAATGACGTAAGAGAGCGTTCGTCTCAGGTTCTGCTAGTTATAGTTATTTAAGGGAAAATCTTTATGGAAATAGTTTTTATTATTCACTTACTTCAACAAAGTTTAAAACAATTACTCTACATTAGAGTACATCTAAATCATTGAATTTTTTTAAGATTGTATAACTAAAATGAAAAATAAGTCTTTTCCACTTATTCTTAGAGTATGTGAATCTCTCCCCATATATTTTTTATCAATCACTAATAATAATAGAAATAAAGTAGTGCTCTCAATTAAATGATTTGAATTTGAGCTATGAGCTCCTTAAATGAAAGTCAAACTTGAATCCATTATACTCATTTGATTCATTAACTAACTAAATTAAATGCATAGAATTTTTAAATTATACCTATTAAATATATAGTCATATATGAATATAGAAAACGACTTAAATGAAAACGGTTATCATATAAAAACTGTGAGAACAATAAATATGAGTTTTACAATTAATCATAGATGGTTAAGATTAAAAATTAGTTTTGATCACATGATAGTCATGTGTATATATCTTTTAATTTTGATCATTCCAATAAGATTCAATAATTTATATTAATTGTTCTCATTTATCATAATATCACATTGTTCTCGCATGAGTTGCTCCCTATAAACATAATATATATATATATATATATATATATATATATATATATATATATATATACATATTTTAAAAATATTTTATAATTATTATTACATATATATTTATATTAGTGCATCAATATAATATATATTAGATATATAAAATTAAAATTTTCATACTAATCAATTTAAAGTCTATTTTATCTTTATATATATTCCATGATGATCATTTGAATTGTGGAACATCATAAATTGGAGCTAATTAATTTGCTCAAGAGTTCATAAACTTTAATTGAGTTGATCTTTGACCGAAAGAATAGTTTACATTAAAATCAATTCAAAACAGTCCTTAACAACTCGAGTTGCACTAAACCTAGTTTGACCCAACTCATTCACACTTTTTAATAATTTTTGATTCCTTAATATGAGAAATTATTATATTATTTAAGATAAATAATTTCAATTATGATTTGAAATAAAACTTTCTCATCTTTAAATTATTAATGCTTAAGGTTGTAAAAAAATTAATTTAAATTATTCATCTCTGAATATGTAATAAGTTTCTCATGAGATAGGGTGGAAATGCAACATTCTCATAGCATCGGAATAACAATTATGCAGAAAATACAAAATATCCTTCATACATGTATACCCATGAATGAAAATATTTTTCTCCCTATTCCCCCGACATTTCTTCCTATTAGCACGTGTCATGTTAATAAGATCAACTGTAGTTGACATAACATTTTTCCATTGAGATAATGATATAGATTAAAATCAAAACAATCAGTTGAAATAGAGATTGGAAAAAAATAGGGAAATAAAATTATAATAACAACCAAACCTTAATTACAATAGATGAAGTTAGCTATATCGAATGATGTGATAATATTCTAAATTTATATATTCATAACAAAGGTAAAACTTTATCAAATGTATCTAATATGGGTAATAAAAGCTTACAATTCAAATGCAACTATGATAAGCTCAAAACGACATTTTAAATCATTTTCATGGTTCAATCATTCACTGATTTGTCTCAAATACACTGGCACATTTGCAAATGGATACTCAGGAACCTTGTTGGTTTCATCAATAACCACAAGTGAATGAGATGAGAAAGAGTAAAACCACACTAGAGACCATGGTTTTGATCTGATAAAAAATAAAATAAATGAAGGAAGAAAGAAAGAAAGAAAGAAGCATGATAACATTGAGCAAATGCATATAACACATCCTCAACAAAATCAATGATACTCTATTTAAAAGCTCAACTCTGCAACTGCCCCACACTCAAAACTGTGCAAATGACAGCCCAACTTACCCTAACTATGGAACCAAAAGAATAGATTCTCTTTCCTATCATATTCTAAGCTTCACAATATTGAATATTTTCTTGACAAAGCCACATTATCCTATACAGTTGGTACACAAGTCAGAATGAAAAACAGTACGATGATTATGGTAAAAGAAAGCAAGTCAGAAACTAGTGGAGTAACCTCAAAACAACCAACCAACCACCCATCATATCTCTAAAACTAAAAAGGCTAAAACAAACATCATGCAAGGTAAATGATGATGCAGCAAAGCAGAGATATTCACCAACCATAAACATGAGTTGACAAACCAGAAATTGATTCAAAGAAGCTACACATCATGTTACAAAAAAAGAATAATTCACAAATCACAGTACAAGCCATTTAGTGAAGAGACATGCATTCACACACATTATTTCCATATATTCCAAAATAAAACAGAGATCTACATATGAACTTGATCATCTCATGTAAGCATAGTGAATTAACTAAAATTGATCATAAGCACAAAAGTCTGAATCATAGCATCATCATCAATGGAAGCAAATTTTCAATATACCAGTGAAGCATTTTATCAAACACGAGACCAATACTATGGTATAAACAACCACAATTTATATCATTGGCGTCACCAGAAGAGACCAATACCACAGTATTAACACGAATGAACAAAACAGCAAAAGAATTTTCTGAAAGTTGATCATTTTCAAACCCAACTTTCCATAAAACAATTCCAACTTAAAACTAACATTAAGAACTGATTTCAGCAGCAAGAAAACAATTCCTCTTTCTTAGAAGAGTCTAACACTGAACTGAATAGGTTAATGTTTAAAGTTCAAAATAACAAACTAAAATTTCCCCTACATGTTTCCATCGTTAATGAGTATAAGCTTTCACTCCCAGGTTCTACGAACATACATTTTTCAGTATAGCAGGGATGAACCTATATTTGTCCATATCATACATCTGCAGTCTTAAAAATAGGCAACGACACCCACCAAAAGAAAAGGAAAAAACAAGGGCATTTTAACTTCTGTTCTGTAAAAGTAGATTCATGTTCTTGCCCAACCAACGAAAATTATTACAATGGTAATTAATAATGCCTTGTCCTCATCTTATCTTAATCATGTGATCATCTATTCAACCGAGATTCAGCATTAATATGGCCTGTATCTTGTGGGTCGTCTATACCTTGGAACCCTTCTGCATGTCAAAAAAATGATTTGATCATCATATAGCACAAGGAGTACGGTGAATAAATAATGAACATTGTTTTATCGGATCAAACAAAGAACAATCAAAACCTATTTTTCATACATGCTAAACATAGAGTTTAGTTATGATCCATTTTTAAGTGAATGGAAAGTTTATTTACAGTATCATAAAAAATTGAAGTACAAAATATTATGATTTCTTAATGAGTTGTTACAAAGTCATGGCAATAGGATTGTATGTTGAACATCACGCTACCTCTCTAGCTTAAAAAAGTCCTACGGTTGGAAGTTGTAAGTTGTAACAAATAATTTTTTACCCCTTTTGCCATAAGTTCTTATTTAGAAAACTGAAGGGCCAGAGACCTATTAGCAAAATCCATTAGTCACTTTCTATGCCACAGGCTAGATGTAAAGCATGTTCAAGAATTTTTTAGTTTCTAAGACAATTTACACAAGCATAACATAGACAAAACAAAGCCAAGGTAAATTGGTAGTTGCTTACCCAAAACCAGCTGGCGGATAGAATGGAGATGGCATGAAAGGCCTTCTACCTCGGAAGCCCATAGGACGTCTTCCATAATACTGTTTCATTCCAGGGACATTTGTGCGCTTAGCAGACACCTGAAGGAAAAACCAGAATTCCAGCATAGTCAAATGGAAAAGGCAAAGGGGGTGAATAATTCAACTTAAGCAGATTTGATGATAATACAGACCTTAAGTTGTCGTCCATGCAATTCTGATTCATTCAACAGGATAGCATTCTGAATAGCATCAACTTCCACAAACTCTACATACGCAAATCCTTTTGGCTGACCAAATTTGTCTGTCAATATTGTGACTCTGTTAACTGTTCCACATGACTGAAAATGTTGTTGGACTTCTTCAGGTGTACATGCATAATCAACCTGAATTGTAATTTGGATTATTAAAATGATTTACTAAATTACAACACTCAGTTGAAGTTTTACAATACTAAAATCAAATTAAAAACTGATGGGAAATTTTTTGTACATTGCATTGGACATGTGACTGTATGAGGCACTACAGCCTGCAACAGGCAAGTTATCAAATACATTGATGTTGCCTTGAAGCAAGCAGCAAGAAATCAAGAAAAGGCTTCAAAAAGAAATACTAACAGCCTTCATGGTCCCGATGTATGGTACTAGGGTTTAATAATAACTTGTAGGTTTTCCCTAAGATTTACATGGGTAATTCAGTAAGAAGGTGCACATTGCGCAACGATAAGGTTACTACTGCTTAGTGATCAAGAGGCCACATGTTCAAATCCTGGAAACACTCACCCGCTTGCGGGAGTAAGACTGTATACATCTAACCTCCCCAGACCCCACTAGGTGTAAGTCTTATCACATGTACTGCGCTGCCCTTTATGGGTATTTCAGTAAGTCTGGAGAATATGAATCCGGCCATGGTCAGTGGGCTCCCAGATTTAGTTATAATGGTTTCCAAGATAGAAAGTGAACTGAAGTCGTGGAAGGGTTATATAATTCACTCAAATCAATAGAGAATAAGAATAAGCTTATTTCATCCGCTATGTAGCTCATCCCAATAATATTTTATTTTCACCCTTTTTTGCATATTAGTAACTACCAAATCATCTATAACCATACCTTATTGTTGTAATTGTTTACCTTAAGACCTACTAAACCTAAATGGCTAAATCACTCAGTGGGAGAGGGGAGTGTTCAAAATTTTGGCTGAAGGTAAGAAAGGTTTTATGCTGATCTAATACATATGCCTTACTTTGGTATATATGGCTGGAAAACCATGCTCATATTTATAAGGATTCTTCCTCGTCATTCAATTTGTTGTGGAATGGGATTATCTTTATGACTCTCCCTTCTGCCGCAGGTCTATTAAAGGGAGCTATATATGGAGAGAAATATGTGTGCTATAGTGTATTGATCTTAATTTCCACTTTGTTGTCAAATGTATGACTGTTAAGGAGGCTATATGTTCCTCGCCCGTTTGTTGTATTCTTCTCTCCGATAAATAATATTTTTGAACCAAATAAATTGGCTCATTTGGACTAACCAGATAAATTGGTTCATTTTGTTCTCTGTCAAAAAAAGTTCCAACCATCCCAAATCAAGGTTAGCAATTTGGATACAAATTGTGAACCGGAATACCTATTTTCTGTTTCATTAGTCAAACAGTAAGATACATGATCTACAAATAAAAATATAAAAAAAATACAATTTTGCATGAAAAAACAAATATTAGTTTTAAAATCAATCTTTCAAAGAACCAAAGCACAAAACTGCACTGTAGTGGACAATATGGCAGAAAAACGTGTAGAGGAGGTGGATACAAATTTCAGGTTTTCAAACTCAGTATATAATCAGAAACCAGTAAGGAGGGTGATTTCGTCACTTTCACTTCCTTCCCCAGTAAAAAGTTCACCTAAAAAATCATGACCTTCAGAACAGGTCACCCAGACCCAAACCATTTACCGCACGACCAGGAAGTCATTTTAAAATAACTCATCTGAAATCTAAAATACCTGCCACCAGAACTAGATTGGCGACTCTAGTATTGTTCGAAACACCTTAGACACGAGATTCATACAATTTGTATGCAATTCAAGGTCTGATGCTGCGAATCTTGTTCAATTTTGATTCAGCCCTTGTTATGCGTCGATAGCATTGTTTTATGTCGCATTTCACATTACAAGTCATATGAATCGTCTGATCCTATCTACAATGCTCCAAACTGAACACACATTAAATACCCTCTTTATACGACAAAGACGAAAAATAGATGGCCCACAGTATTACTATTACTTCCCAGATTAGACCCTTTGGCCTCTTTCCCTCTCAGCCACTCCACACATTTGGAAATTGAAATTACTAAAAGTGAGATGGGTTGCCTGGACTTCACAATCACTATTACGACGGTTTAGCTTTAGCTTATGGGCCGTGCAATATCCGTGGTACCAGGGTTTTGTTCAATTAGCCTCATTGTCTGCGAACTGCTTGTTGGGGCTAAACTTTCTAGGAATCCAAATATGCAGGGTTCTGGGCTGTGTAAAAGCCCAACCAGCATACTGCTATAAGGTTTACACGCAGACAGTTAAATCAATCTACTTGTTCACAAAAGATACTTCATAAGCATGTAAATATATAAATAAAAAGAAAAGTCTAATTTAACCCATCCATCTTAGGGACATGTGCACCTTAATCCTCAAATTTAAAAAACATGCAACACGTTCGCATAAGCTTTCTAACGTGTGCATTTTCATTCTCATGTTCGATTTTCCGTCCAACTCTAACAGTCACATTATTTAAGTTTCAGGACCAAAGTACAGATAATGCCTAGTTGGAGGGGATAAATGGAAATTTTCTCATCAAGAAATTTGGCACGAAAATGGTCACGTGGAAGGACTAAAATGCACATGTTAGGCTCCAATAGCATTTTTTAAGTTTAGGTCCATTTTCAGACTTTAAATACATGCATATATATATATATAGAAGTGATTTTTTTTAAACTGAAAAATATAGCTGAATCCAAGCCTTCGCTTTTGAGGAAAAAGTTCAGCCAAACAAATATCCAAGTGTCAGAAGCAATTTTTCAAAATAAATCACTTAAAAAAAACTGAAAGAAAAGGTCCTACATGATGATGCTAACTAATGACAATTTGGAGGGAATAAATAGAACATATTCGGAAAATAAATAGAATTGATAGTAATGCAGCATGGAAATGAAAAGAAGCAAAAAGAAATAAACCTCACATTGCCAACATAGATAGATCTAGCATCAACTTCCTCCTTTTCAGCTATAGTTGCTGAAGAACCAGCTGGATCTTCTTAAAATCAATTCATATATACATCAAATCAAAACATAAGCATCAACACAACATTTCCAAAACTAAATCTGCAACAACAATGAATCCTGAACGAGGGCATAACAAAATAAAAAATGAAAAATATATAAAATAAAAGAAACCTTGAACAGCACCCATTTCTTTCTGGACCTTGGCCTGCAACTCGCGAAGAGCCGCAGCTTCATCTTCGATCTCCTTGAGCCTCTTCTTCATGTCACCTAATTCCTATAATTAAGAGAGAGAAATTAAATTAAATTGAAAAAAAGGAGTGAATGGAAATGATGAGAGGGAGTGAGAAAGTAACCTTGCTAGGGTTAGTTGTGGGATTGTGTTGTTGTTGTTGTTGTTGTTGTTGCTGTTCTTCTTCTTGTTCATCCATTTCGACCTCGTCGGGAATGTCTGCGCCGTACACTTCGTGCTCTTCTTGCTCCATCTCTCTCTCTTGTTCGATTTGGATACAAATAATTGTGTGTAACTGAATCAGTGATATTTTCAGAGATGATTTATTTTACTTTTTCTTTCCTTTTTCTCCTACCAGGGAACAAACCGGTGATTTATGTTTTTGTTTTCTCATGGACAAGCAATTCATTATTAAGTTTTTTAAAATTATTTTACATTTTCACTATCAATTTTAAAATTTTTTAATAATTTAGATCTAATCACTATTTAAAGGACTTACTTACGGATATGTGGATTCTCTCCCTTCTCATCAACCCAAAGATAAGGTTTTTTTTGTTAGAAAATAATATGTATATATTATTATTGGGTAAGAATTTTATATACTCTCGATATATCATTCTTTTTTTGTATTTAATATCAATTATCACTGATTCTTAAAAAAAATACAAATAAATGATATAAAATATATTAACTAAGAGATAGTACATTAATATTACACTTTCTTTTAACAATATAAATAATAATCTAATATTACACTATTTATTCATTAAAAGTGAATTTCAAAACTCATTCCAACCCTCCCCTCCAAAATTAACCTCTTCTCCTATAAATACTACATCTTTAGGTATGTGTCTTCTGACCGTACTATACATAAAGAGATTTAAATTAGAACTTAATTTTGGAATGTTGGGAAAATATTTTATGAATACAAGTATGTTGGACCAACTCACTTTGTAATGTGCCACTTGTTTGACTGGCTTGGTAAAATTGTCATCATCCTCCATGGGCACTCTACTCAATGATTTGAGTATTGAACATTATATATAACATGTTTTAATTCATCTATACAAATATCTTAATGAATTTTCATTAAATATTACTTTGGAGCCAATCCAAGTACTTTCTTATTGTAGAACATATCATTCCTTGTCAACTTGTTGCTAATTATGCACATCCAATCCATGAATGAAGTATGATTTATAGGAGGGGGTAAATTCATAATAACCTATTTTTAGTCAATCGTCGATATGGAAAGACTCGATAAAAATGTTATATTTTTTTAGTAAACATTAAACTAATAAATAAAATAAATAAGAATTCGATTCGAATTCTTATTTATTTTATTTATTACAATTAGAAAAAATTTAGTAAATTAATACAAAAATTAATTCATAGGTGAGTAGAGGGGTTAGGGTGAGACAGACTCATCTCCAATACTGAAGATACTAGTAATGGGGTAGGATTTCGACATGTGACAATATAAATATTAACGGTTTAGATTTAAAATTGAAATTTAATTTAATTATTAATTATTTAAAAAAAAAACTGGAATAGAGAGGGGAAAAGTGTCTTCCTGACTATATATTTTCACTTTCTCATACACTACTCTCCTTCCCCATCTTCATGACTTCCCTTCCCCATCTTCATGATTTTTTCCATAATTAAATAAAAACACTGGAATGCAATAAAAAAAAAATGAATTCCCTTTCTCGAAAAAAATCTCTTTGGACTGGGATGTGGTGTCCGCGGTTTAGAAGACGCCACTGGTTAGCACCGTGGATATGGGTTCCATACCGCTCATGGTGACTATCACCAATGCATTGGGAAGCCTCAGTAACCTCGGTCAGAATTGGCTATAGATTGAGACTGTTAGTTCAACGCAAGCGTTATGATAATTTTGTTTTAGATAATCAAAGATGTCCTGAGATCCTATTGTTTACTGGTTAAAAATGTTCGTTCTGATTTGAACATTTTAAACATGATGCTTCTGTATAGGTATAATTTTAGGTATGTGATAGATTTAATGGAAATGGTGTTTATGGAAAAAAAAAATCATGAAGATGGTGTTATTAAAACCGTACCGGTTATCAAACCGGTTAGGGTACTGTTATAGTGGTACAGTGGTTCAACCAGTGGTTCAGTAATTAAACCGCATGCTGGTTAAACCGGACATACTTGCTTATATATATATACATGTAAACCTATAACAAAAAATTTCAAATAAGTAGATATTCATATTTATAATCCATATTCATAATTTACTTCAAATTCACACAAACAAACAACATTAAGTCTTTAATAAAATCAAAGTCTAAAGTACAAAACATATATTTATCCAAAATTATCACTTAACAAACGCAAAATACAAATAAATGACCCAAGTATCAATCATTAAAGTTGAAGAATTGGTGAAGAATTGAAAATTTGAAATTAAAAAAAAAAAATTAATGTACAAACCAACCGGTTTAAATCGGTTTACCGGTTTTGACCGGTTCTATTGCATATGCGATATAATATACGTACCGTACCGGTTAGGGGTCCGGTTCACCAGTTTTCCGGTTGAACCGGCCGGTACAGCACGGTTTTTAAAACTATTCTTCTTTCCCCTCTATTTTAGTTTTTTTAAATAATTAATAATTAAAATAAATTTAAATTCTAAATCTGGACTATTAATATTTATATTGTCACATGTCGAAATCTTACTCCACTGGCCTCTGAGTCCTGTTAGGTGGATTATTTGGGTGTTGGGATGAGGAACAAGGTTCTCCCTAACCGTAGCCACATGATAGTTACACTTATTGTATGGAAAATGATATATTCTCCTACTAAATTCTCCTACCCACAAGAAAGTAACATGTGTCACTTGTAAACCAATTAGTAATAAATAAAATATCATTTTGTAACATATGTCACTTTCTTACTGATAGAAGGATTAATAAGAAAATTTAGTAAGAATATATAGATTTTGATTGATATCTATTCACATCTTTTTATCACCACCCTTGTATCATGTATGAGTTGTAGCGTGGAAGTAAGTGGCCAATAGATGAGGAAACATTAATATGATTCTGAAACCACATCCACAATCACCGTTCATCAACCACCAATCAACAACCGCCAACATATTATTCTTAAACTCACAACACTCTATGCCACCATTCTTCTTTTCTAACTCTACTCCTAAACCTTTTCTTCTCTATTCCAAATTCAAGTCTTTATTATTCCCAATCATGTCTCATTCCACTACCACCACCACTACCAAAACGCGCCTCAGAGGTGTCGTTTTTGACATGGACGGCACCCTCACCGTCCCCGTCATCGATTTCCCTGCCATGTACAGGGCGGTGCTCGGCGACGATGAGTATCGGAGGATGAAAGATGATAACCCTTCTGGGATTGATATATTGCACCAAATTGATAACTTTCCTCCTCATAAACAACGTCATGCTTACGCTACCATCGCTGATTTCGAACGCCAGGGTCTTGATCGCCTTCAAATTATGCCTGGTAATGCTTCTCTCACATTTTTTATTAAATGGGTTCTTCTTCTATCTTCACCTTCACTGAAAAGTTTCAATCTTTATTTTATTTAGTTATTTTTATGCAGCTTGCGTAATTTTGCTATTGTTCTGTGGATTGATGAAATTTGTAACTTGAAAAGGTTGAACTTTTTTGGGCATGCTTCTAATTTGACTTTAAGTGTTTATTTGCTGTAGATAAATTCAAATAATCACAGTAATTAGTACTAAAAATTACACTAATGTATTTAGGTTTGTCTTAATTACATTTGTGTGGTTAGTGTAACTTCAATATCACCCTTGAGAAGAACAGTGATAACACAAACCTGGTTTGAGTTAAAACAAGAGGGTACCCATTATAATTAACTCAAACTTTAGGTAAGTCTGGGTAATTTCTCTTAATTATTACTATCTTATGACAACTGGTCCTACTTGGTTTTCGTTACATCTACGCTATGATTCTGTCACCTCACTCTGATGTGGATAGTATAGTTGAAAACCAAGCATTATTCAAGAGCATGTTAATTACCAATTACCACTATTTCCACTAGCCGTACAATAATATTAATTAGGATTGAAATTATAAAATTTTGTGATTAAAGTGCTAGACAATGGTGGTCTACATAGTTGACTTTGGTGCACACACTCAGTGGTACAGTGCAGGAAGATTTTGTCTTACTCTTACTTCAGGTGTACGTGAGAATCTATCTTTTTAATGAAAATATGTGTGAGAGAGGGTTTTAAGCTTTTGATTTGTATTTCATTGCCTGAAGATTACATTACATATGAGCTGGCACAGGTTTGATATGGTGGTCAATTCTGGTGCAGGTGCAGCTGAGCTTTGTGGCCTTCTCGATTCAAAGAAAATAAGGTCCAGTTAATCACAGTATCTTCCTCTCATGTCTGGTTATTGTATTTGATTCATATATTCTTTGGTACAACTTATAAGTTATAACTTTTATATATATATAAACTCTATTGAGTTGGGTTTCTGTATAATGCGCTTCTTTGGTGAAAGTGAATGTCCGTGGTTCCATGTTGCTGGCTTTACTATTTAGGTTTATGTAAATTAGCTTCACAATGCAACAAACCTACCCTCCGTTGAATAATGAATGTTATTTATTTAGTAAATACTCATATGTTTGTTTTCTATTAGCTTTTTTTGAAAGCTTTCTTAGGTCTTTCTTCCTAACGTGGTTTCCTTCAAATCACTCGTGGAAGAACGGGTAATTTTATTTTATGTAAGATTGCATTCCCTTGTGGTGAATTCTTTAATTGGTGCAATTCCTTCTTTCACCCTGTTGCATCTTTTTAATGTTTTGATCTAAGAATAGCATCATATCTTTATATAATTTTGAAGTGTTGAGTAAATTATTTTTCTCTACACTTATTTGTTATCTAAAGGAAAACGTTGAAGTTTGGTTTAAGGTTAAGTTTCTTAGGTTTTTCTGCTGAGATTTATCTTTGTTGCTGCGTTTCTCTGTTTGGTCTTTGCTTACCAAAATACATCTGAGAATATGACTTAGCGGCAGCGGCCTTGGTTCTGTCCTCAGGGATTGATCATCAGTACCCCTTGACTCCTGAGTTGTTGGGACTACTAACATAAACATAACCTGCTGCAGGCTCAATGTATTCATAAAATTTTGAGTCTTGGGTTCTATAGCTTCGTATGCTCCATATCTTAAATTGAGATTGACTGGAATGTTACTTTAGTTCCTAGACGTGGGTGTTATGTTGGCACTGGCAGTTCAAATAATATATTTCCCAGAGCATGATAGTTCATAGGCATGTCAAAATGCAATCTATGTTCACGTGTCTGTGCAAAGGTTGTATTAATAACACTTAGACACTAAGGCACTTAGTAAATAAGTAAACCGATTATGTAATTTTTTGTGACTTCAGATGTATGTCCTATGATTTGTGCTTTAAAATTTTAATATGCAATTTATTTTGTGACGATGGCAGTTTTTAGCTGACCATCCTTCAATTTGTTTGAAGGAAAACATGCATCGAATTTGACCCTATAAAAATCAAGTTATGTTCTGGGTAGTTATACTTACAAAATGGAAGTAAATTACTTCATGAATCGTGATATATAGTTTCCCTTTGTTTTTTCAGGAGGGGATTGATCACACGGAACGTGAAGTCTTCTGTTGATTTGTTCCATGAACGGTTTGGGGTAAGTTTATCAATAAATAGTTATATATGTATGTTTGTGTGTGTATACCTTTCTTCTCTCTAGGGTAGTTGAGTTAAGTTGATATGGGCAAGTTGTGCATGAAATTAGGTTATCCATTTTCGGGATGCTTTGTCTTTGCTATGGTATGGACTACGAATTGTACTCTAAGCTCCACAAAAGGAACGCACCAGGAATTTTACACTAACCTTTCATTTGCATGATTCTTCACTTGTTTGATACTTGGACAAGATGGCACTTCGTTTTGTTGCATTTTCTATGAAAAAGGTTAGTGTGGTGTGATTTGTGGCATCTGGGCTATTAATTATAGGTCGATATCCTTCTAAAAGGTGCATTCGCTGTTTTCTAATAGAAGCACAATACATTGAACGTGCACATTTCTCTCTATTCCCCCTCTTCTGTTTTATATTCCATTACTGATAGCACTGTGAAGGAAATTACTTCTCAGTGTTAACCTCGTCCGTTATATATTATACCTCATTACTGCAGATTACATTTTCTCCAGCATTAAGCAGGGAATTTCGTCCTTATAAACCCGATCCTGCTCCACTGCTGCATATTTGTGCTGCTTGGGAAGTTCAACCAAGTGAAGTAATAATGGTTGGAGATAGCCTCAAAGATGATGTAAGTGGTTCTTATCCTGATTACTAACTTTTCTCTATTTTAAGTCTAAAATATGTTAACAAGTTTTCTTTCAAGGGTATAGATTATCTTTCTTTCCAACTGTGACAAAAAAAGTTATCAAAACATAGTCATAAATAACTAGGAAGGTGAAATTTCGTGGCATTTTGAGGGTATGAAAGGTGTAATTGTGAAATGGACAAATAACATATCTTTTAATAATGTCTCTTTGTCTCTGATACAGTTGCAAAGCAATTCTTTTCCATTTCTATGCACATATTTTTCTAGCACAATTTATGTTAATTTGAGAGGGTGACCTTGACGCAATGGTAACGTTATTGCTTAATGACTATGAAGTCACATGTTCAAATCGTGGAAACAACATCTCCATTTGGGGGAGTAAGACAACATACATCTACCATTCTCAGACACACTAAGTGGGAGATTGATTGGTGTTGTGTGATTGACATTTTTACAGGTTGCTTGCGGAAAGCGAGCAGGAGCATTTACATGCTTGCTTGATGAGACAGGAAGATATGATTCTCCTGAGTATGCTGATGTTGAGTTCAAACCAGATTTCAAGGTGGCTTCCCTTGCTGATGTTTACTCTATTTTGGAGGAACATTTTGACTTGTCACCATGATCTCTTCTCCTACTTTTATTCCTTACCTTCTGTAAGGTCATGAACCCAACTAAATCCATGGATTTTTTATGTGCAACAAAAGTGTCTCAACTCATACTGGGAAACTAATGATCCTTTCTAGATAAATCCCATGATATTTTAGACTTGAATTTTAAATACAATATTGTAATTATCTTAATTAGTTAATGAAAGTTTCATTGCGAATATCAGCATAAATGTGGGGGAATTATGTTGTCCCTCTATGGATATTTTAACTTAATTAGACCTCACTTGAATATTTAACTTAATTACACCCACTTTCATCTTTTGAAATGCATTTACTTCCATCTTGTTTTAAAATATGGTCATCTTACTCTACTTGAGTTAAGAAACTACATACTACCAAATAAACTACAAGTTAGTGCTGCCAAATACTGCATAGAGGGATGCCAGCAGTGGTGATACTTGTATTGACATGTCTTTGGTACAATCAACATGTAAAAGGATGATTTGTGAAATTAAAAATTGTATAAATAAGAATGCATTTGTGTGCTATGTGTTGATTAAACAACCAAATGATATAAATAAGTATGATGACATAGCTGTTATGGAGTAATTACACATGCCTTGGCTTAGAGACATTGAGAAAGATATGGAAGGACAAGATTTTTGTTTAGTAAAGCAAAGTTTAATTAGAGATGCATTGAGACCATTGCATAAGATGAATGAAATATGGGAAAATAGATAGAGATGTAAATTATAGGATTCAAGCGGGGTGAATGTAATAGAGAAATGTCATGAGTATTATATGTGATGGAATAGTACTATTTAACCTTGAGAGGGTATTTTATGACACAACTATAAGTGATGTTGAGTTTGATTGCATATCAGATTGTAAATAGTTAATAAGACCATAAACTAAATATAACAACAATGAAGACACTACATTGGATGAACAACTATATTAGTCAAGATAAGATTAAGAATGAATATGTCCGAAAGAAGTAGAAGTCGAACCTATCGTTAACAAAGATGGTAAAGTCCCATTTTTGGTGGTTGAAGAATATGTGAAGAACATTTCTAGAAACCCTATTAATAAAGAGAATGAAAAAGATGAAAGGTAACCCAACCACTATAAGAAAGGGTGATGTGTATTAGACTCTTTCCTAATAGTGTTTGGAGAATGTTGATTTACTTGGAAGCGAGAAGACTATTTTCGACCATTGAAATTGTAACCTTAGTTGCAAGGAAACAACTTCGATGTAGCATATGGACTCGTCCACTTTGCTTGAAGCATATAGAAGCCAAGAAAAATATAGATATCTGTTTGTATGTATGATTTACAATGGATTGCAGATCATGTTTCCAACTTACCTGATGGCAAAGGCTCAGTTCTTGTGCCTTGGTTCTATTTTGAAGGTTATTTAAAGGAAAACCAATAATTAAAGGAATCCTTGTTAAGATTACTTAAAGGAAGTCTAGTTTATGATTTTCTTATTTCTTCCACTTTCTTATTTTGCAAGAAAGTTGTCTTGATATAAAAAAAACAATCAATAAAGCAAAAAGCAAAGTTCATTTCACTCTTTTTCTGGTGTTACAAGTTCATCATTCAAGTCTTTATAAGCAAAATTGAGACACTTTATTGACATGTTAAACAACCACTCTACTTTAGAATATAACTTTCTACCCTAAGTCCACACCTCATGCAACAACTATTCTAACTCCAAGCTCCTAGATTTTGGAGCCTTATTAAGCCGTGACTCAATTATAGAGTATTATTACTATGCTTCTTAGCAGAATTGAAGACAACACAAAAAACTTTTAACAAAAGGGTGCAACTAAATTTTGCAGACTAGCTTTGCTTGGAGCACTAGCTGCACTAAAATTGTAAAGAACATCATCGAAGTTCCATAGCCCATCCCACAAAGTTTCTTCATTTGAAGAGGTTGGTGCAGATGCATTACCATTGACCATAGAGTAGAAATAGCCCTCCTCATATGGTGTGGTGTTTGGGTAGATATTGCTGAACATTTCTTGTGTCTCTTGAGATGTACAAGGTACCATATTGCCATTTTCCTCAAACATGTTCATGATGTTTTTCATGTCTAAGTTGAATTGCAGTTGTTGTTGTTGAACCTGATGCTGCTTCAACTGCTTCTGTTGTTGTTGCTGAAGCTGTTGAAATTGCTGGCTCTTCAAGAGGCGAATTTTCGCCTTTTCAGCAGCATCAGAGGGAGTTTTCGCCTTTTTCTTGAAATGAGTTCTCCAATAATTCTTTATCTCATTGTCTGTTCTTCCTGGCAAGCTTCTTGCGATTGTTGACCACCTGAAGTTTTTTTATAATGATTTATTAATCAAGGCCTTATACCATGAAGCTCTCCAAATAGAGAATTAAACATGCAAGTTAAGAGATTAGGAACTCAAATTTTATACCTGTTTCCCCACATAGCATGTAGCTCTATAATTATACTCTCTTCTTGTGCTGTTATCTGACCCCTCTTGAGGTCTGGTCTAAGGTAATTTACCCATCTCAATCTGCAACTTTTCCCATTTCTTTTCAGTCCTGTTAAAATAATGCATAATCAGACATTTCAACAACAAAAAAAGATCATAGAACATGTCAGAGTTAAGAATTATGAATAACTAGCTAATTTAATGAGTTGAAATAGAGAGTAACTTGTTCTATTTCTATATTTGTGATTTCACTTGTAATGTGAAACTGAATTGATAATAAAGTATGGTATAAACTATAAAGTATAAAACTATGTTGGGAATTAAGAAGCAGAAAATGAGTGTAAAATTGGTTAGTACCTATAATGCTAGCAACAGAGTTCCATCTTCCCTCACCATATTGCTCTACATATTTAATGAGCAATTTGTCCTCTTCAGCAATCCAAGGTCCCTTTCTCCAACCTTCATCTTCTATTATTCCCCAACCCATTTTTCCTTCCATAACTTCCCAATACATGCAAAAATATGCTTCTAAATTGGCTCCTATAGGTAGTGACTTGAGTGTAGTGTTTGTTGCATATTTATACATGCAGCTATGCCCCATGTTGATTCTATTTGTCAATCAATTATCATTTTCTTCCAATCCCTAAACATGTTACTGTTTAAGGTACGTTTGAGAAAAAGAGTAACATAGTAAGTACTACATAAATAAGATTGTTAGTTGTACATAATGTACAACCTTAAACATTAGAGTTTATTGATATGGTTAATATAAGAGTTTTTCATTAACATTTAGTAAATCTTATTTGGATAAGTTAAATTTCTTCCTCTTAGTTATTTAAAATAGAAACACATCTCAAAATATTAGTGAATATTGGTGTGAAATATTTTATTTTATACTAATGATGAATGCAAATTTAATTTTAATAAGAGATAAAAAAGGAATGATCATAAGTATATGATTGACAAAAATGACCTAAAAGCTAACTGAAAAGTTGATAAAGGCTACAAAGTTAAATGAAGGTTGAAAAGTTAAGGGCTAAAATTTGATATATCTTATAAGTAAAAGGATAATAGAACATAAAGGGTTTATAAAATCATGACTTATAAATTTAAGATTTTCATCTTAAAACCCACTATAATCAAACTTAACTATATGCTTATTATTTATTATTAAATAAGCTAGTTAAAATGCTTATAATTTTCTCTCATTTCTTAACAAACTCATTATAATTTTATTTATGCCTTATATGAGATTCCAACCGTAAGACACTCAAACATTATCTTTATCACTTGAAACTTCACTCACTTTACTACAAAGAATAATGATCTGTTGTCTCCAAGTATGTCACGGACCAATCAAAATATGCATGTTAGTTAAAAAAATTAAATATTTATAATTTTTTCTATTTTTGCTTCATTTTGATTGGTTCGAGATAGACTTATGAGCAACATATCTTTATTCCAATGAAATACCCTATCCCTCCATTATATACATTGGTTTAAGCAAAATCTGCCTCCTCACTAACAGAATCTTGGATGATTAATGCAATTTGTAAATCGTCTAGAAATGTTCTTGATAACCATTATCCTAAGGGAAATATTAATCAGAATTTTAAGTTTTATTTTAGGTTATTTAAATAAGCTAAACCCTATTAAAGAATTCAAGAATGTGTAAGCTACTTGGTGACATGTTTAAGATTACTAAAGATAAAAACAAAGCAAGATTACATTTGTTTGATGCTAAAGTAAGAAAAGAAAATGGAAAATATCTTGTATATATGTGTAAGGACACGTGTGAACTAGGGTCGTGTATATGGACACAAACTTACCAGTTAAAGAAGCATAATCGAAGAGATGGCACATAAAATATTATGGGTGGTAGGTACTTTTAAATCTGAAAATTACAACATCACCAATGTGCATACCCCAAGTGTTGATTTTACTTACTTTTCTTTAGGGGATGAATACATATAATGTTTATAAGAAGAAGAAATTCTTTCTAATAATAGGGAGACAAACGATGTGTAAAACAATGTGAAAAAGAAATTGAAAAGACAATTATATCATTCTATTTACATATATAATGACATTTTAATTTTCTTAAACTAAGTATATTAATTGAGAGAATCCATACTTGTTTATAAGATTCATTGAAATATAAAAGGGTGATGCCATTTTTGGAATTGAGCGAATTTAGTAATCAAATGTAAAACATCATCTAGGAACAGGTGTTGTTTTGTAATTATATATTTTTTTGGAAAGATGTTTTTTATGAGCATGAAATCTTTCACCTTTATAGTAAACAATCAATGATATAATTAAAAAACTCAATTTAATATAATACTTATTAGCAATGGTGTTTTTTATCTGGGGCCAGCTAGGTTTATTTTGCTCAAATTCTACTTAATATTATTTTTCTTTCTTTATACATGAAGGGTGCCTCTCCTAACTATATATAATTATAAAAACCTAATTCATAATACAAAAAAAAGCCTTATATATATATACATACATATTTGTAGTACTAAAAGACTTTGTTTAACAGCTAAGCATGTATGCGCACTTAAAAAAATCAAAAAAGTGAAATAGAGGATCAGATATGATTTCTTGTCATTGCAACAAATGTTTTTTTTGTATGCATAATATTTTGTTCATTTTGGGTGTCTTTTCATATAGATTAGGTTCAAGATTTCTTAATTGTTGTGGGGTCACATAGAGTGTGTTTTGTACATATGGAAAAAATAATTATCTATATTTATATTATTAATAAAACTAAAACACAAAATAACTATCTTATTATGGTATAATTTGTGCTTCTCAATTTGCCATCAGTATCTTTTCTAACTTTTACCAGAAAACCATATAACTAAATGATATAATTTTAATTTAGCCATCATGACCCCAATCGAATATATTCAATTGCAAATTACAATATTTAACACAATTTATCATATTAAACATTTATTGTATGTAAAGTATACATTATAAACGATATGAAAGTGGGTTGACATGCACGATAGTGCCTGTCAACACGCTAGTTATATATTATATGTGTTTAATTATAATATGGGGAAGGAAAAAAAACAACCATGAATCCATTTAATTATTAAAAAAACTTACTTTCCAAAAAATAAGTTGCACCAAGCATGCATTTAAGTTGAACTAATAGTATATCGACTTTGATTGTTTAATATGATATAGGTTAATTTTGTGGCATGCCTATGCTTTGTAGAATCCATTTCTTAATGTAAAACTTTGACACATCCATTTAACTTTTAACTTAGATTTATGATATTATTCTTCGATAAGATATTTTGGAAGATTGTTAATTAATTCATCAACACTTGATTTGAAGTTGATATTTGCGTATTGAATTGGTTTGTCACTGAGTGCATGAAGCCAATAGCTAAGTAGCCTTTAGTTTATTAAATAGATGAGAGTAGAAGTGATTCAAGATTGTATCTAACACGATTTGCTTTAATGGGAAATTATCAGAATCAGATTTTTTTGGGCGAAGTTGAACTTTTTTTGTAACTTAAAAACTTGATCTTTACAGCAAGAGTCGTGTATATGGGGAAGTGTTATTAAACTGGAACTATAGAAATAAATTTTCCGAGGTGTCATCTAATAGATTATTATTGTTGTTGTTTACAAAAGTTGTTTATTTTATAAGGCCGTGACTAACCTGCTAACTGTAGTTCGTTTTGGTGCGAATTGTCATTTAAGCCGTTGGTTATTTTTAAGTTAATCTGAGCCATTGAAAATATGACTGGGTACCGGAAGTAGTATGGATTGAAGTCGGTTTGGGCCTATGTAAATTTTCCACTGAAGTCGGTTTGGGCTTTGGTTCATTCTATACTGAAGTCGGTTTGGTGAGTACCAACTTCTATTTAAAAGTCGGTTTAGTTAATGGTAACATTGACATTGTAGCACATTTGGTAAGTGAACAACCTTGTTGCAGTGGGTTTGAATTCCACTCCACTATGTTTTTGACATTTTATTTAAATGATGTTTGTTTTCATCTTCTACAATAGAGAATTTTCTTTAAGACCAAACAAGTTTGGTACTTATAAAAAAAGAGCAAAAAATAAAAAAATTAGTCTAAATTGAATTTATTGTTCAAGTATTATGGACCAAAAGTTTAGTTTAATTAATTTATTGCATAAGATGTGTCTACTCTCTCTTCCATTTATCAAAAAAATAGATGATAAAATGTGAAAAATGTTAAGAGTGGGATTTAAACCCATTCCATATTCTATAAGAAGTTCAACTTACTAAATGTGTTAGGCTGTTAATGTTACTATTACTCAAACCGACTTCTATTTAGAAGTCGGTATCCCAACCAAAAAACTGGCTTCTTCCAAACCGACTTCTACACAGAAGTCGGTTTTCCCCACAACAACAACCAAACTGAACCTACACCCCCCAAAACCGACTTTTAACTAGTTGGAAACCGGTTCCAAGTTACCACATTTTCTCATCTAATGGTTATAAAAAAATTTGCACCGAAACGAACCAAAACACAGTTCGTATATTAGATTTCACCATTTTATAAACTAGGTACAAACATTACATAATTGTTCAAGTTATAAGATGTGTGATTTTCTATCTGGGATTCTATATTATATAGAAATTCTGATGGAGAAGAGGAGTTTAAAACCACCAAGGATATATAAAGAAGATTTTGAACAATATTAAATTAACCTAAATAAAGGGAAATTTGTATTTTGCCCTTCTAAATTTAATGTCTTAATCATCATGAAATAGTTTTTCTTCCTTATTAGTCTTTAAACTTCATGAGTTTGTGAAATTAGTTTTTGTATAAATATATTATTAAATTACTAATAAGCTAACACATAAATCATTGTTATCAAACTCACAACAGTAGCGATACAACAATATAGGTTAGCTAATAATGAGTCAATAGTTGGACTAATTGACTTTGTTTATATTAAAAAAAATATCCATTATATTAGCTAAATTTTTTGATAACTCTATACTTCAAATTTAAAAACATTATCATACATAATTAAACATCCAACAAATAAGATTTCATTAGAATAAAATCTCAAAATAAATTAAAAACATCATCAATCAAGTATGTTTTATGTTTTAATTGCAATAAAACTCTAGAAATAAGTCTAAAACTTAAGTTAACAAATGACAAACATAACTATAATTAAGTATAAACAATTTTTTCATCTCAAAATGATGTCATTTTGGTTGTTTTTTATAAATATTTTATGATTGATTCGGACAGTCTAATTGGTCTGGCCATCCGAGTCACTATTTCTAGGCTTAAATCGACCAAGTCGAACCTAGTCATCCTGATCTTGATGCAAAATTGGTTAGATGAAAGACTCAGGTTGATCAGATGTCTGATTCATAGTTGAACCGACTGGTCTGAACAAGTTTTTATAATAATACTTAAAAATAATTAATCTAAGATTGGATATTAAAACAAAATATATGAGTTTGAATATTTGATTGTTATTAATTTAATATTATCTTTTATGGACGGATCAACTTCACTAATAGTTAAAATTTAAAAGGTAATTAAGAAGAAAAATAGTTCATAGTGCCAACTTACAAAAATACCATAAATTTAAGATATTTTTATAAAGTTTTTCCAAAAATAAATAAAGGATATAGAAAGATTAAAGAGTAAAGAGTAAAAGCAACCTATTGTTAGAATGCATATATGGATTTATTAAAGTCCCTCATTGGTTAAATTTAAATAATTTGAATGCCTTGGAAGTAAATAGATTCATACAAGTACTCAGTATCCTTCTGACATAGACAATTCTGACCAGTTTGAATTTTATATATTTTTTTCATGAATCATTATATTCACTAATATTATTTAGTTGTGTACAAATCTTCACCGAAAGATTGAAGTTAAAAATGTTTCTTTACAATTTTCAAACCACAAACTACTTAAGAATTGACCATCACTTTCTTTTATATGTCTTTTAGAGTAAAATGACAGGTTGGTCTTTAAAGTGAAACGTATGTAGTTTGTGATTTAAATTAAAGTAACAACATGGTCTTAGTCTTGTTATCTAAACATCATTGCATCTTGGATAAAGTTAGGTTCAACTCATAGTTGTAAAACATGGTTATCATTTTAATGACATAATTTTAAGGCACAGGTATACATCAATTTCAAAAACTTTAAGACATACAATATGATATAGTGTTAACCAAATTAATGGTCTTTGTTGATATAATGTTCAATATGTTGGCCGGTTTGCACTACCAACCAAAACAGCTAAAGCTTTGTTTTATTTGGACAACAATGATATCACTTAAAGTATGGTAATAATTTATTAAAAAGATTAACATTGTCTTCCATTTTTTCAATAAGTTGGCAGTGAAACTACTCTCACTTTACTTTGACTAATATCCCTTTTCATAACCTTTTTCTCCATTTAAGCGGAATGAGAATATTGTTATCAACTATGTTCTATCCGATCAAATCTGCTATTTATTAAAAAAATTGAGTTGTGAGAACCAAAGTTTAAATTGCATGTTATTTTATATTATATGTCAAAATCTAATTGGATGAGATATGATTGATGACACAATTTGGAGACAAGTGATATTCATCCCATTTAAGTCAACTTTTGACTCAAGGAGGATATAGCAATATAGCCATAAAGGATCATGAACAATATTCTTGGTCAACCTTTGGATTATCCTAAACAAACTAGTCACAAGCATGGGTAGGTTTGGAATCAAGTCTAGAACTATTTAAGTAGCTCAAAGAAAGTTTTTAATTTAATTATTTATTTGTCATAATAATTTACTCAATTCAAAAGTCATATTGAACTAACACCATTTCTAAAAGCCCAATTTCAAACACACTCAATTTGTTTTAGGCCTACATGGTGATGCCATTTTTTTGTATTTCTAACTCAACTAATTCACAATTGCTCTCACATTTCTAGAATACAAGTTGTATATGTCACTTCTATGTGTCATCAATTACAAATTCACACTTATATTTTATTAACTTTTGATTAGTTATTATGGTGCAACTTTAATTGACGTGTCAATTTGTAACTGGTGACACATAGAAGTGGCACAGACAACTTGTGCTCTACAAGTTGTCTATGTCACTTCTATGTGCCACCAATTACAAACTCACACTTATGTTTTGTTAACTTTTGGTTAGTTATTATGGTGTAACTTTAATTAATGTGTCAATTTGTAACTGGTGGTATATAGAAGTGACATAAAGAAGTAACACAGACAACTTGTGCTTGTGTTCCCTATTAGAAGGCACTTCTAACTGAAACACCCAGAGATAGTAGTTAAATTTATTTACCCAATGTTTTTTTTTAAAACACCATTCCATTTACAATTTTATCCTTATTAATTTTGAAACAAGCAAATGTTTGATAAAAATTATGAAATTGATTTGTAGATACGAAGTCCATTTAACAAGAGCAAACAAGAAAAACAAAAGTACACATGTATTTGATATGGTTGTGTTTTTAGATTATCATTATAAACTATAAAAATATGAAAAAATGATATATCCTACGACTAAATTATCCTATTAATCCTACTACCTAGAAAAAAATAATATATATCACTTATAAATCAATCACTACTTTATTGCATATGTTGTGGGTAGGAAGATTAGTAAGGATTTACTATGAGGATATAACATTAATCTAAAATTATAACCTATTCGACTATAAACTACACAAATAAATCAACCCATAAAATTTGAGCTTGTTATTTTTCTTGGTTTATAAGTTTTTTTCTCTTCATAAACATGCCCAACCAAACATACAAATTAATTTGACAATTCATGTTGCCAGATTAGCATAGACAATTTGCACCAAACAGTCAGAAATATAAAAACATTACACATGCGAGCAGGGTTCAACTAAATGCAGCTGCAGCAGTTACATCTACCAAAAACGCTGCAGCCACTGCTTCCTGAGTTTCATTCACCTGATATAAATTTCACTGTCAATGTCAAATATTTGTAACTGTCATTTCCAGATTACAAAACTATTGAATGGGGGAATGTCATCACATATTAAGAAGTAGCAACAACACATTCTGTGTGAAGGTTGGAAGTGCCAAAATTCCTGTGCTTGCCATCAGCCACATTGGCTAGCTGAAAACCTTGACTAGGAAGCTGGTTTATGAGCAGAGTTTCTAATTCACACGCCAGACTCTTTCCAGGGACAAGGAAATAAAGGAATGATGCATTCTGCAGTCCTTCCTTTAAGCGATGGGAACGAACTCGGCCTTCAAGATCATCCGTCTGTGTATCAAATGTTCATGGCAGTAAGAGATGGAAATTAGTCAATTTAAATGACAGTTTCATATAAGGGGCACTCGAATCAAAGTAGTGCACATTTCAAATGAATAAAATTTCAACATTAGCATAACATTTATGATTTACATAGGCTTTTTCTTTATTTTGAAGAATGAACACTTTGGACAACCTTTTGACAATCACATAGTAAATAATGTTTGCTAATTTTAAAACTAGTTGAAGTTTATAATCCATTTATAAAATTTCAACAATTTAGTAGTTAAATTTTCACTTTTTCAAATGAAATATATCTCATTATGTTGGTGCTATTCACACAGTGAGTGCTAGTACTGATACGTAGAAGGGGCCAAACAATGTGGGTTTTATAGCGAGACCTCACATCAATGCCATTTCATTGAGACAACAAAGGATAGTAGTCACTATTGATAGTTAATAGCAATATTACACATGAAGAAAGGCCTGTAGAGAGCAAGTTACTTGAATAACGCAGGAGTGGATACTTCTGTGAAGAGAGATAAAATAATTATGGTGAGAACCTAGGTAGGAATTATGAATCATATCTACGGAGTCTTGTGTTTATATATCCCTTCAAGTAACCAATTACCGGAGACACGTGAGAAGATCCAGATACCAACCTGAACTGCACACTAATTATGCAGACTCAACTATTCAATACTGGTTTGAAATGCAGTGAACCAATTCGAGATCTAATGACTAAATTGATTGGTTCAGAGTCATATTCAGTTTATATATGCCACCACCACAGAATGGAACAAAAAGTAAGATAAGGACCAACATATATTAAGAAAACACTGAGTCAAGAATGTACCTGTCCTACGTAGAGCTTCTTATCTGGTCTGACGATTACATAGACACTTGAAGAACCTACAGTAGATGGAGGTGGCTGTTCCCTTGCACTAATTAGGACACACTTTATCTCGGTAAGCTCCGATATCATCTTGTTTCTTTGGAGCTCCATTACCTTCTCCTGGCATATTTCAGTTACAGCACTCTCAACCTTTTTGTGTAAACCTTCCACTTGATTAGCTAAACTTATCCTATCATGAGAAGTTCCTGTCATACACTTTCTTGAATTAAGATGTGTTCCATTAGAGTTATTAACAGTAATGTCAAAAGAATATTGTTCCTGCTTTGGGCAATTTTCGCCAGGAAGCAATTCCTTTGCATGTGACAGGTAAAGTTCTTCAGCTCTTTCAATAATAGACACGGGCATTCCTTCTCTCTTGGCTGTTTCAAAAGCAAGACTTTCTTTACATATTCCATCTGTCAACTTCCATGTGGGTTTTGTTTGTCCGTCAATGCATACTGTCCCCATTGCTTTGTACACAGTGTTCTTGATGTTTAATGGCAAAGTAAATATTCCATGCAAGTGAGTTGATACAATGCCCAGGCAACCAATTTGATCAAGAGTTTCAATGATGCTGCCTGCAATACAAGTCCCTTTTGCAGTTTCAGTTCCTCTGCATATTTCATCAACCAGCACAAGGCTTCTTTTGGATGTCCCAGCAATGATTGATCGAAGCTCTGACATTTCTACCTGAGATAGATACATGATGAATGAAATTTTTAAAAGGCACTATTAAATTTTAATTCTACAAAAGCAAATATATTATGAAGGTTTTATGTAATAAAAAACTATAACGAGGTAATTTAAAAATTATGTATCACATTTCCATTTACAGAACTTATGAATGTTGTTCTTAATATGAACTGGCTTTCAGCGAGGAGGACCATAGATATTAAACTATGATGATGATAATAATAATAATAATAATAAACTAAACACAGCTTGATGTAGCCTATACCCGTGCATTCTCTTAAAAAGACCATTGGGTTTTAGAAAATTCATGTATGAAGAATGCATTGATAGTTAGTTTTATATGTGGCTTTTGAAAACAAGTTTTAGGAAGAGACAAATGGCACACATTTCACTACTGACTCAGAATTGTTCCATACATAGTACATGCTTGATACTACAGGTTCATATAGACACATACCATTTATTTTATGTGCACTATAAGTGAAGCAATGTCTTAACCATGAAGAGTTTTTATATAACTTAATAACTAATACTATATTATATTCCTTAACAATGGGGCAGGGATATGAATTCATGAGTCACGCATCATAGGATTTCACCCATTTATTTATCTTTAAAGAATTATGAAAAAGGAGAAGCATATGGGAAAAAACGTTAGTCTGCTACATCATGAGTTCATGACTAGCATGTATTCTGCCCATTTTGGCTTTGACATGCATTTCAAAAGCCTGACAATTCTAACAACCCCAACACCTCCTATCACAGTTGACACCACGGCAATAACAATCAGTACGTATCTCATCTGATGGTGAACCTTATAGGCTATTAACCACTAACACGATATGATATACATCTATAGACTAACACGAGCGCATAGCATAAACCAGTGCCAAACCTGAAATGAACTTTTTTCATCGGCTGGGCTATCATAAGACTTCATATGAAGCATGATGGAATCAAAACAAGGCATCAGAGCTGATTCAGCCGGAACTGTAAGTCCACATACACCAAGTAGCGCAGCAGCACATAATGACCGAAGTAAACTTGATTTACCACCTCCATTTGGTCCAGTCAAAAGAAACAATGATTGCATATCAACAGTATTATGAACAGCGCCTCCTTCAGCTGTGTTCAACCAATAGGGTAATAAACCAACTATCTTCATCCCCTGGTTTTCCTCTAACCGCTTCACATCCTGAAACAATAATTTAATATAGTAGTCACAACACAATGAGAACAAACAAGTTAATAAAGAAGAGCAGCCAACAATTGGATGATTTACGAGAAGGCAGCTAAATTTAACACGTCAAAACAAAAATTTCCTTGTTTGTGGGTCCACCTCTGAACATTATTTGATTAAAAGTCTTCATATTAAAACACAAAAGCTATTGAATTTTCAGTTCACCTTTTAGAAAAATGAAATAGAAACTATAAAAGTATGACACTACTGTTAAATTAGACAAAGATACAGATAGGTTTAGGAAGGTTTTATATGTTCTACAATTCTGGGTTGTTCCTAGCTCGGAGAGCATTTTACAAAGTGGTTTGGAAAGCATAGAAGTAAAGTTGTGATGATGCTTTCTCTTCCATTGCTGCATTGATTGTTGGTTGACAGATTTTGCAGATGCATATTAGTTATTCAGGTGTTCCTTTGGGTGTTAAATTCTCAAGCTATTTGCTTTTGGAATCTAATGGTCCCAAAACTCTGTAGCCATTTAACAATTGCAGGTTCTTATTTCCCTTTTGGTTGATAACTTATCCTCCCTGTAGCTGTACTTTCTTCTTTTCTCTAACAAATTGTATTTAACTATTAAAAAATGAGACAATAGAGAGAACAGAACATTCGCTGCTAGCAACATAGTAGAACAATGATAATAGAAAACCCCATTAATTGAAGAAATTTTCTCCAATTCACACCAAGTCCTCATATGCTACCTCAAAACCATAAGATTCCGCTAGTGCTGGAAATACCCATTTCCTTCTTCTCCCTTCACTGCAAGACATCAATGAGAAAATTAGTATACAGAGTGCAAAACTTCGAAGAAATACTAGTGAGTTCAGAAAGACATTGAATTGAAAACTGACATTTACAACTCCAAATTTCAAAAAACACAGAATACTGTTACTTAAATCACATTGAAATTAAAATTGATAAGAACAGTTTTCAAATGAAAGTTTCTGCTTAAGTATTAGGTCCAGGGTTAAGAAGAAGGAAAAGGGGAGAGGGCTTTAAGCTGATATGAATAATGTGATACAAAATGCTAACCTAATACCCGTATTTATACTAATATTCCATTAATTACATCAATTACTAACTCAACTAGTATCAACTATCAACAAATCCTGCTAACAATAAGACTGATAAGTAATAAGCTACCACCTCTAATAATCTCTAACAGTTTCCGCAAAGTTTTGTTTGAAATTACCAAATTTCACCTTAATCTAACACTGTTTACACATCACCTTCCCATTCCTAGATGGCTGGTTGAGTAAGCTTCTATGGTACAGCAGTAGCTCAAACATGTACGATTTAATACTATAGTTTGAAATGATTTGAAGCCAGTCCTAGAGTTTTCTGATCAAATTAGAATTGTTTATAAAATGAAGACAGCTAATTACTTGTATCCCACACATCCATATAATCTGGAGAGAAAAAGGTGTGCACCACAAGAAGATGAAATGCCATAATATGCCATCCACGAATAGCAGAAGAAATTAAAAGCATTACAAACCTCACATGAGAAAACAATGCTTTGGCAATTACAAGCAACATGGAAGCAAAGACAATGATGTTTATATCGGACTGTAACTCTGCAGAAAGATCCCTTAAAATTTCCAAAACCTTAGATCTTGCCTTGGCACATGCCTGGTGGTATCTGAAACAAATTTGTTATACCATCATATATGGTTAAAGAGTTAAAAAATCGTCAAATGAATCCATCATTCTATAGAAAGCACACCTTATTAAGGCAGCTTCCACCTTCACTGTGGTAAACCACTCCTCACCTGCCCTTTTACCTTTAGAATCTAAAGCAGGTTTAAGCTGCTTAATCTGTTCCTCTCCAGGGCTTCCAGCCCAGACAATTGGAGTAAAACGCTTGCCCCTAAACCAAACTGCCTCATGCTCCCGAGCATATAATATTTCACCCTTAGGGCCTCCAAGTGGGGATGAAGAAGCTTTTATTCTAAATACAATAGGACTGAAATCTTCAGCAACCTGCAAGAATGAGGGAACCGCAAATGAAAGATACGCATGTCTTTTCAAATACAGTGTACATGCAAAAAAAATATATAAAGAGATGAGCAAACTTTAAAAGAAATCAACCACAGAAATATGTTCCTTCCTACTAAATTCTATAAAACATGGAGTCGATCTTTAATGCGGCTACCTAGACATTGAGGCAGGGCAGGAAACAGCACCGCTGTTGTAGATGGGCTGATAAGTAGGTTCTATTCAGAAAATTTACTTCATTTTCCTCACTTAAAACTAAAAAGCCAGTGAGTATGTTAATCTAAAGAGATATTCCAGTCAAATAACACCATCCAAAATGAATATTATCAGGCAATTAACAACAACAACCAAAGCCTTCTCCTACTAGGTAGGGTTGCCTACAAGTACTAAGCAATCCAATAACCCGAATATTGTTTGGTTCATGGACGTAAGCTTACAATTAAGTTGAGATTGGTCAATTCCAATTATCTTGTTTCCATGTACATTGGAATCAAATTTCCAATTGAGCCTAATTCCACGGAATTGAAAATTAACTATTTAATACCATTACCATTACTTCAGCATACACCCTAATAACTACAATTTCAAGCACAAAAATCAAATAATATGTTATAGTTAGCATTCATTATCTTTGTAGAATACACTGACAACCATTGCTTTAATGCTGGCCTAGTTCTCGGTGGCATCCTCCAACTACAGTTGCTGGTGGTACCCTCTGACTACTATCACCGACAGCATCCAATGACCACAGTTGCTCACTGGTGGCCTCCTCTAATTCAATTGAGAGTTACAATTTTATACCTCAATTTTTTATTTGCTCCGAACAAAAAAATAATAATCAGATTCTATGTGAAATTCAATACTGTCATCCAAACAGAGCATTAAATAAAGAAAGATTTCACAATTAGTAGGTAAAGTCTTAATTGTATTCGTCTCTTGTAAAAAAAAAGGCAGGGTTGAGTCACCGAGACCTACTGCAAAATTTAAGGCCTCGGCTGCTTCTTCAACTTCAGTAAATACATCATCTATGTGGACTCTTTTAACTCGATCTTTCCATGAAAACTCCATATCCTCAAAAAAATCATTTGGAATGACAGGAAATAAACTGACTTTCTGATCATCCTCACCATCCAGAGAGATTATTTCACCAATCTTACTTGATGCCACTTCACACCCATTAACCTGAGAAATAGAAAGGAAACATTACAAAGTTTACTAGCCAACACACTTAGAAGAAGAGATATTATCCTAGCAAAGTGTGTGAAGTAAAAGAAAACCATACTGATGTGGACACAGTTTATATATTCATATACAGTCAAATATGTGAGTAATATAATGTATTACAGGATAGTACAACAGACACTACGCAATATTTTGTACAATCTAGGGACCGAAAAGTATATTTGCAAACAAAGGAAGTCATATAGAAACAATTAACAGAAATTTCAACATTTGTACTATATAAATACATTTCTAAAAGGGTGGGACCTGCACCCCCTAGAGATATTTTGAAAGGGGGAAATACAGAAATGGTGGGACTCACCAAGGTTTCAAAGTCAATTTTTAATCCAGTTGCCACCCATGTGGGATGAGTTAATAGTTTCAATATTTCATTGAGCTCAATGGTTCTGTACATCTTCAAAATTTCATCAAGTACATTCTTTATTCTACAAAATTCAATATGATTGGCCTCCCGCGATTCAAGTAGCTTTACAAGCTGCACAAATACAGTTAACAATCAGAAAGAAAAATAGTGCTACAAAAGAAGAAGAAGAAGAAGAAGAAGAAGAAAAGGAAATCATTGACAAAGAAAAGTGAGGGTAAAGGAAATGACATAATAAATATATGTTCAAATCATCTAATGAGAAACCAGAATGGTAGATATGGAGAATAAAAAGGGTGGCCCAGTGAACGAAGCTCCCATCAAGTGGGGTCTAGGAAGGGTAGATATACACGACTTTATCCTCACAAGTGAAAAGGTTGTTTCTAGGATTTGAACCAATGACCACTAAGTCACAAGACAAGCAACTTTACTGTTGCACCGAGGCTCAACCGCTGTTGAAATAAAAACTGACAAGGATAGAAAACTCAGAGCTGGTTTCACTGCTCTTGTGACCCGAAGGTCAAGGATTCAAATCCTGAAAACAGCATTGTCACCTGTGAGGGTAAGGCAACATAGATCTACTCCCCACCGATCTCACTAGGTGGAGCCTCATGCAATGGGCCACACTTCTTTAGCTATACTGTACATAAACATACAGGCATGAACTGACATTTGAGCATGGCTTACAAACCTATTCTTTCTATAACACAATGAATGATAAACTGATTTGGAATGACCTAAATCAAATAAGGAAAAGAATCCTCCCAAGTACTAGCAGACATAAATATATCAATTCATGAGGCCACAAAATTACAATGATTGATGGTCCACGTAAAATAACTACGATAAAGTAGAAGATAATGAAGATCACAATCTCCAATAAACATTCCTCTTAACCTATAATCCCCCTACTTGACAAAATAGAGAAAGGAAAATACATTCAAATCAACTTGAGAAAATATTACGAAGGACTTTCTTATTTTCTGGTCTGTTAGAGGCTTAGAGCAGAAGAACAAGGCCATTGGCTGTGTTTGGCTCTTTCTTCTCTACAGCCTTATCTATTTCTTGAGAGAAACATATCTAAACCCTTCATTTTATATCAAACTATAACATGCATCATTCACAGATGACTGGAATACAACCTTCGCTGATGGAACACATGTAAATTCAGGAATTGAACATGTTACACTGCTCATAAGTTTGCATGTTGCTGCCAAAGTAAAGCAGAAGAAAATTAGTACATGATTAAGGACAAAATGTGATGCCCTTTAAAAATTAGAGGTGAATAAACAATGGTTATATAGAATTGTCATTGAATCATCAGCCTCCACTGATGACGGTGGTGGAAATGATGTATAGCAAATATTTTGATAAAATGTTACTAGAAAAATAAACAGTTAAAGTACAGACACACATTAAGACATCAATTGGAAATCACCTTGAATTGTTGACGCGATCTCATAAGAAGGAGGATTCAAAAGAAGATCTCTTACATACCTAAGAATCATAATAAACAAAGACAAAAATTCATAAGGAGGTCCATAATAATCACTACAAGCAGTACATCACACTTATAGCTATTATTAATTACTCAGATTCAAAAGGAGGAAACAGTGAGAAATTAAGCCATTTAATTTTAAAATGGTGCAACGGTAAGGTTGTTTGCCTTGGGACCTCTAGGTCATAGATTCAAATCCTGAAAACAACCTCTTCGCTTGTGAGGGTAAGGCTGACCCTACTAAGGTGGGAGACTCGTGCACTAGGCCACATATTTTATACAACAAATTGTGCAAAATTGCAAAACACAAACCTGTTTAAAACTCTATCAGGCAAGACAAAATATCAATAACACAATTATGCTAATCATAATGTACAAAAAAGATCGGCTCAATGCACGAAGCTACCACCTAGTGGGGCCTGGGGAGGGTATATGTACCACACAAGTAAAGAGGTTGTTTCCAAGATTTGAACTTGAAACCTCATGATCACTAAGCAGCAAACATATCATTTTGTCAAATTCACCCTCTGCTAATCATTATGTGCAATGAAAAAAAACAGAATACACAAAAAGGTTTAAAGGGAGAATTGGTCCGTAACTAAAATGAAATAATTTACAAAGAAAACACCATAAAAATTCTTACTCACAATAGAGGCAATCCAGTGCAATTTGATGGAAGTATCACTTTCAACAAAGAAGGTATTCCTTCTGTTGGTATGACACCTGAAAATAAAGGATTAGCAGATTAAGGAGGAAGAAAATAACCAGTCGGCACAACATTTTCATCAATATATAAACTGACCAATTTGAGTAGCTGTTCCAAGAGTTAAAGGACGAGGTCTATTTTCTAAAGGCACGGTTGTATTCCTGAATATAACCTCGTCATCCAGACCATAAAGCTCCTTTACCTATAGCATACAAAAGTGAATTATACAGGTAAGTAGATAACTAACTCAAATAACATATTTACACACACAAACACACATTTAAAAAATACAATTAACATTCATACCTTGAACAAAATTTCAGAGACAGGGTTTCCATCAAACCATTCAAAATACTTGGAGCTACATTCTCCCCACAAGAGGCCTCCCTCACCATATTCACTCCAACGGAAGGTGCCTGCAGAGAGACACAGTTACATATAAAACCATCTATGATCCTTCATATAATAATAGCATAGAATTTCAGGAGAGTTGGTTCTTGACAGAAACTACTGAATGTATAAGAAAGATGCAGAAAAACATAAATTGCCTATTTTGTAAGAAAAAGCTTCTTCTCCATAAGGATGTTGTTAAACAAGAAATAGATCAAAGGGATAACACCAATTTTGAGATCAAATTTAAGCTTCCTGAATACAAAGTAGGCTAATAGAATCATGCACTAAATAAAACTCATTTTACTAAAATGATGGCACAACTTTCGTTAACAATAGCGCCACAACTTTCATTAGCAACAGTTATACAAACAAAGAATTAAAATATTTTCGTGGAAAAAAATAATTTATTGGAGAAAAAAGAAAACAAAATGTGGCAAAAAGGAAAACAAGAAAGTACGAACCTGAAGAATTCTTCCTCAAAGATGTATGAACAAATAAGTGATGGTACTGACAAGTACGAAGCTTTGTAACAACAGCTTCCTCAGTCAAACCATCCTCTAAAGAATATGTCTTCATAGTCTCTAGGACCAAAACTATGCAATATCCCCTTGCAGAACGTGATATTCCTAGAATTAAAAAAATATAATTGAATATGATTAGTAAAAAGAATCTTAATATCAAAACAGAATTGGGGTATATAAACACACTTGACAAAAGACCTTAACTTAATTACCCACTTGGAAATTATTACAAACCCACAATGGAAATGGGAAAAAAGGTAAAATGATATATATAAAAAAACACTATTGAATCTAAACAAAAATGAGAGAATTCTCCAACTAAGGTTTCCCCTTTCATAAACTGTGCATAAGCTCAGTTTAAAACTTCCCAAATCCAAAGTTCTGGCCTAACTTACACAACCTGTTTGTCTAAGTACCAACCTAACTTACACAATCCCGCACTAAACTAACTATCTAAGTTCTGGCCTTTTAGACTAAACAGAAAATAATAAGTCAAAGGGAAAAAACATATTTACTTCCAGAGGCAAAAAAAATTTAACATATTCATACCAAAAATATGAAGACACGAATAATGAAATGAGAGAGTAAATAAGACGAAATATCTTCTATAAATATAACGAAAACAGACCTGGAAACAAAAAACGACACATTTAAGATATCCTACTCCTTAGCATGAAGTTCCAAATTGTACCATGGGCCAATAAAAGTTGTCCCAATTAACTAATATCCCTTGCTTTCAAGCCACAAGAGCTCATTATTACAATGGGTGACATATCCCTCTGGTAAAAGGGTGAGAAATCCCTTTGGTTTTTTAAGGGTTAAACATGTGGGTGAGGTATCCCTAAATACATGAAGGAGTGCTATATCCTATAAAAACCACATTTGGCATGTTTTCAAGTATAGAATGTACTAAAAACATTCCACCGCATCAGGTATCTCATACCAAAGACACAAACTCAAGAATTTTGACTGGCTACACATAACTGCTTCAGATGTCAAGTTTTGTATGCAGTTTTGCATGTATTGTGGAACTATTAAAAGTTCAAGATATCACTGTAAATATGACACATGTGCAGTAGCAGTAATCTCAAATACATAACCAAGAAACAAAATGTATTCACTAGAACGTTGGACTTACACAAGAAGATACTTGTTCATACCTACAACAGGCATTGGTTCTGGGAAGTCAAGGTCGTGGTCAACCCCTACAAGTCCATATACATAAGGATTTCCAGGATGAGCATGCCTAAGATTTTGAACATTAGTTAGCAAAACAATGCGTTCTGTAAATCTTAAAATAATTACCAGAAAAAATGGTAAAAAAAACATTTTAGTTCCCTGATCACTGCAACTTACAACCACCTTCAGGTGAAGCAATACCACTGTAAATAGGCATAAACATCTGAACTAAAGAATCCTAAATTATGTTTTTTTTCTTTCAAGGGTTTGATTCAGAGTTCATCTTATGAATATCGCAGTCCATACAAAAAGTTTTAAACTTCAAGATAACTGCACTCTGCAGCCTTACAAAGCACAACACAAAAAAAGACGACAAGAAAAACATTTTACAGTCTTCATAACATAATGATTTATTTTTCAAAACATAGCCTTTGTGCATTCTTGAATACGCAGATTTTACCCTTTCCACAGTGAAACATTCCTTATACTCAAAATTATTCTTTTCTTAAGGAAATTATTCTTTAATAGAAATAAAAAACATGAATGGCCATTGGCCACCTTTATTATAAAAGCTCCACGGAAGCCCAACTGTTATGGATATAAGTAGCATAAGTTAATAGTTAATATGGTGTTTCCTTATTGTCCTTAACGCTTAATATTTCCCAATGATGCTGCTTCATAAAATAATGCTCTAGGTGATTGCATGAAACCATGAATAGCAGGGCAATCACAAATGTATTATTATAAATAAGGAGAATGCCCACAAGGGTAAATTTAATCAATAAGGACACATTACCTTTTCAATACCCCTAATCTAGTTTATTAAATAAAGTAGAAAATGCAACTGCCTGGTTTATTTTCACATTTAGATTTTGGATTTCTGTTTGTTAACAGTTAAGTAGGTTTCCGGTTATCTTTCTTCTTTAAAAAAATATGTACATAGAAACATATCAGCTCTCTACTAGCAAATAAATAAACACTATGAAGAATGAGAAACTTCTCATCCTTCCTGGGTCATAACAAAAGCAAGCTCAATCAAATCACCTACACAAAATAGGAAACACCACCATTTGTAAAAACCATGTCATTACCCAGATATAAAGCGATCTTTCCTGCCTCTTGCTTGAGCAGGACCCTGAACTTCCTCCACAATGCACTGTTCAGATCAAAATGCAAGCATTCAATACACTAGCATATAGAAGAAAACATGGTATTCATCATAATGAGCAATATACAGGCATAAATACGAACCTAGAATAGTTCGTGGATGGAAAGATGGAATTTTAAATTAAAAAAAGAAAAGCAATCAGCAGAGTATCATTTAATTGCTCCACTCACCACTGAAAAACCATTACGTGTTAAATCATCCAAGGTCTGTCGAAGATTCTGTGGGGAAAAAACAAAATGCATCTTTCAATATATAAAAAAATAATTAATTATTGAATCAAACCATTGCTGAACCCTAAACTAACATAAGTACATAAATATTGTTGTCTATGCAATATGAAATTGAAAAGATTCCTTGAGCATAACTGATTAAGTATTTTTTGGTTACAAAATTTAACAAAGTTCACTACATGGAATAAATAGTAGAGAACAACAACGATGAAAAACTTTGTCGAATCATATAATATGGATCAATGATGAAATAAATAGTAGAGAGATATGAAAATAAAACAAAAACTGTGAGAAACCTTGGCTGACCACTAGAGTTTCTAGGTGGGTGCAGTTGCCTCAGTAGCTCGTGAACTACCTCAATGCAGACACGCTTACAAAATTTGTTCTTTTTTTACTCCCTATATCTACACATCATTAGTTAATATTTTATATTTACATTATTTTATCGTGGTTACATTGTTGGTCAAGTGGTTCCAACTCCCTTTAGCGATGGACAATAGTCTTAAAACTCAAACATGCTATGACCCATAATGCCACCAAAGTATGCACCCTTATCACCAAATAAATTAAATAATTGGTGATCGTCTTCTGTATACAATGCAGCTCATGAGCTCAAAAGGGAGTTGAACCTGAACTACCAAAATGAGCTTGTTTTCTTATTAAGCTAGGCTTCAGCCAAGCAAATTCTCCCTAAGCAGAAGTTGAGCTTGACCATGTTTGGCTTACTCCAGCTCATTGCCAGCCCTAAGCGGCAAAGCCCAACTAAGGAAAAAACTAAAATACTATGACTAACCCTATTTATAGAATGGCAATTGTACCATACTGTTGCACACACTGGGAGGGGGGGGGGGGGGGATATTTTTCTAAACACGTGACAGATGTTGAAACTCTATTTTCTCTAGTATGCTCCGTTAACATCCATCCATGTACAATCGAGCTTCTTGACAAGAATATAACCATGTTATCAACATAAAACTCTGTTAACAGAAGACAACAAACACAACATGCACAAGAATAATAATGCCTATACCACAACAGGGCAACCAGCTCTTGGAATACTATCAGATCGCAGACCACCAAAGGGATTTAGACCTGCATATTCAACAAGAATGCAAGCATCTATCCCAATAGCTTCATAGAAGTCCCCAACCTGAACAGAAAATAAAAATGGAAAATAATTATATACAATAAATATTAAGTAAAGAAACAGAGATCTAATGTCAAAGAAAGAGAACAGAACTTTTTTATTACGAATCAGAAATGATGCTGCCTTCAGACCAAATGTCACTGTCAAGGCCTGACCAAACCTTCAAGAAATAGGATAAGAAAAACATACTCTGCAAAGCAAAACTTCACGTGGAAATCTTGACTTGAACTGCAACATTTCCCAATTGAGTGTTCCTTCCTTCAAACTACACAATATAATTTTATTTTCCCATCAACTTTCTTATAATAGTACCGTCAGTTGAAATATCAATACTCATTTTTTAGACCTGGGTGCTATTGCTTACGTTCAGAATAAAGATCTTAACATAACCCAATCTAAAACCGAAGAGTTGTTATGGGCAAGAGGAGGAGATGAAAGAAGAAATGTCACTACAGAGAAAAAGTGCAACTGTGGAAAAAGTACAAGCCCCACCATAAAATTGAAACTAAAAGAAAACAAAGACTCAAAAAAATTGATAGAAAGCTGTTATTAAGGACAGAAGCGAAAAAAAAACAACTAAGTAGATAATAAGATATCATCCAAAACAGAAAATTCTTGATACAACAACAAATATTAAAAACTCAAGAAAGCAGAGTGCTGTAACCATTGTATATGCAAAAAAATGTGTCAACAACGTGCATGAAAGAGCAGCTTAGACTGTATATTGCCAATCTGCTGCAGAATCTCGGCCTCTTAATTTTAGCCAAAACCATTATTCCAATTACCAAACCAGAATCAAGAGCTCCGTGTTTGAGAACACACCCAATGCTCACAAAGAACCTGAAAAAGGTCGTTCTAAAAGAAGATGATTTTATGATTGTGAGGAAGGGGACAGGAGGGCAGCTTATTATCTTCAGCTAACTATGTACATGTCACAATCACAACCCCTCTGGAGAAAAAAGTGGTGTGAGGCCTGAGTCGGCAACAAAGCAATAGTGATATTCCTGTGAAGTACCAATGTCCAAGCAAAGGACTTGACAGGGAGAATTAGAATTGCAGCACAGACCTTGCAACCACATGCCTTATATCTGTCCAAAGTGTCTTATGAATTGTATTTAGTTGTGAACACAAATCTACTCCCAGCCAGTTTACTTTACTCTCAAGTGTTTCCATCTCAAACTTTGAAGCATTTTTACGACTCTTATTTCCTAATGCCTTGGATAACATTTTTGGAATATGAATATTTAGACTAGTAACAATGGTCCTGTGGTTATGACTTATGAGGGATATTTTCAAATGACATGAACTAGACATGTTTACTGCAGGTTCTGGTTCCTTTGCACAGAACAAAAGGAGCATCATAATCATTTTGTTCAAGTCATCAATTGTTTCAATGATATCATCATAGGGTAAGGACGTAGGTTCATTATCATTCACTTCTAATAATATTTAATTTCTTATTTAAAAAATTAAATAAATAAAAAATGTAACATACATTGGAAAGTCACCATACATGTGCATTAAAAGTCCTACATGAAAGTAAAAGTGGAAAATAATAGCCTCAAATTCATAAGTACCTTCCATTTTTCAAGTTAGTATTCAAGCCCAGCAAATTGGAATATTCGAGCCTTCTCAATAGCTGGATAGTTGACGGCTTTCTGAATATTTCCATCCTCTGCCCAATTTTGAGGAAAAAGAGAATGCAACGTTTCACAAAAGAATCCATCGTTTAATAAAAAAATAAAAGTTTTTAGAAGCCATGGCTAAATTTGAAATATAACTAGAGGCAAGAAACTAATGGCACCTCCTTCCACCACAATATGTGAGAAAGATTTTTATCATCTAAAACATTATTTTGTGTTTTGTGCTTCTTTGCTGCTTTACTGCTCCCCCGCACTACCTTCCTATATGTAAAGCACACTACTTTCTCAGGCTGTCCTCTGTTCATTAAAAAGATACAAATTTACATGCTATACCACAAAAGAAATGAAATTTAAATCACTAAAATTTTGGCAAGTCAAGAAAATATTAACAAAAAAGGATAGCAAAGTGCACTGGAATAAATTCTGACAGAAATTAGAAGATAAAGGTGGGTGGGTGGGGGGGGGGGGGGGATAAAACTCAGAAGGAGGATAAAACTTAGAAAAGATACAATTTTATGTTTATTATGTTTTATGAATTTTACATAGATGTTTTATATAAGTATCCCAAACATATGGTATCCAACATCTTCAAACATATATGTATCGACCATGTATCCAATACTCGTGTCGGTATCGGTGCTTAATAGGTATAAATAAAAAAATATGCCTACTATTTCTGAATAAAAAGTGGTTCAGTGGACAAGATTGCCACTTAATAGGGTGTGAGGTTCATGTCCGCAACCTTACGTAATATTTGAACCAAGAACTCGGATGTGACTACGCAATAACAACTTTACTTAAAGAAGAAAAGTATTGAACAAGAGTATTGCAATCATTTTCAAGAATCAGTTCTAGGCAGTTAGTTACTGAATCGATTGTACCAAAACCGTTGATTAATAACAACTAATTTTCATTCTCTGGATCGTGATAAATCACAAGTACAACAAAATAGTAATAAATAATATGAGAAAGAGAGCGTTATTACTTGAACATGCGTATGGGGATGAATGGAATAGATGTATATGATGTAGGAGAAGGAAGGAAGAGAGCGAAGGAACGCAACCGCGGTAATAGAACGACGCCGTTTCTAATCGCTAACCACTGCATTGCGATGAAAACGGTGAATCTCAGTTTTGAAGATTCTAGGGTTCAGATAAGTTATTCTCTCTCTCAGTTCTGAAATGAAAAAGAACACAGTTTCTTCCCGCCACTCTAAAATGGATAATGTTCTCTGCTTTTTATTTCATTCCTATTTCCGACCGTTTACATTCAATTATTGTTTTGTCTTTCTGGTTTCTACTTCCTTCTTCTTCTTTTTTGTCTCTCGTCCTTAATTGCTATAACTTTATTTTAATTAAGTATATATCGTACGTAATTTTATTGTTTAAATATTAAGAGTATAATATATTAACAATGTAAATATTTATATATATTTAGTATATCATTTATTTGAATTAGTTTTATTTTACGGTCAATAAAACTCTTATACTACGAGTTTATAAATATTTACTCAAATATTAACCCCTAAGTTTTGAGTTAAAAATATCAGTGTCAATTGCTTGTTTGCTCACAAGTCAAATAGAATGACTTATAACTTATAATTTTTGCCTAAGACACGTGTTTATTTAATACTTAATACTCACACCATTAAGTAATGTTGTTAAGTTCCTTTTACTTTTTTTTACGGTTAATAATCTATCTCTTCAAGGATTACTCCTAGTTCTTTGTATCTTGTTAAGTTTCTTAATCTCATTATGGGTAAAGAAGAGGAACAACTTCATGTTGTCCTTATCAATCACTTTATTTATTTTTTTGTTTGATTTATTAATGAAGCCTCAATCAATATTTGAATATTTGGAATTCAGAACAATCAATCATGTATGAAGATGGAAAAAATCATGAAAGCTTGTTTATTATGAAGATGGCAATGACCATGGAAGCCCAAGCTGCGACAGAGGTTATATTTGTAGATTTGGGTGCAATTCAAGTGATTGAAGGTCGCCCGAATTTTTCCATGAAAGTGACTCAAAAACCTTTTTACATAGTTTTGTTTTTTCATGTGTATTGGGCCTTAGGCGAAAATGAGAAAACCAGGAACGGTATAAGTGTTCACATGCCAATCATGTGAAAAAATATACATGTGTCACATTTTAATAGGTTCCCTGCACTACAAATACACATGGAATCGTAGGTAAATTTTGCCCTAAATTTTTTTTATGTGATTTATATTTATTAATCACATTTTCATCTTGAGACAAAGCTGAAATGAATCCAATATTTAAATATATTAGCTCCAATTGGAAAACCTGAAACTAAGAACACATTATTTGTGAGAAGATAGTTTAAAAATAGAATAAAGAAAAATAAAATGTTTTAGAATTATCTCCTAATTCATATACCAAATACAACTCACAAACAAATTGAATTCGTTTGTGTGTTATTGGAAAATGAAATGTGTCATCTATAAAATATTAATCATATTACCAATTCATAATCGCCTATACAAAGAATTATCCTCAATGTTTTGGGCTAATCACCCAAGTGACCCAAACAAATCTACCCATAAGCCCATTTGGTTTGACACAACTTGAATCTAAAATCAACTTTTCGGCCTATTGTAGTAAAATAGACCTTTTTAATGTAAAAAGACATGTATAGATGGTTTATATCATCAAATATATTATTCATACATTTATGGTGTATAAATGTAAAATAAACATGACAATGTTTTAAAAACCGTGCCGTACCGGCCGATTCAACTGGAAAACCGGTGAACCGGATCCCTAACCGGTACGGTACGTATGTTATACCGCATATGCAATAGAACCGGTCAAAACCGGTTGAAAACCGGTAAACCGGTTTAAACCGGTCGGTTTGTACATTATTTTTTTTTTTAAAATTTCAAATTTTCAATTCTTCACCAATTCTTCAACTTCAATGATTGATATTTGGGTCATTTATTTGTATTTTGCGTTTGTTAAGTAATAATTTTGGATAAATATATGTTTTGTACTTTAGACTTTGATTTTATTAAAGACTTAATGTTGTTTGTTTGTGTGAATTTGAAGTAAATTATGAATATGAATTATAAATATGAATATCTACTTATTTGAAATTTTTTGTTATAGGTTTATATATATATATAAGCAAATATGTCCGGTTTAACTGCATGCGGAACCACTGTACCACTATACCAATACCCTAACCGATTTGATAACCGGTACGGTTTTAATAAGTGTATAAATGTCACTATTTGTACTACTACTATTTTTTAATCAGAATTCTTAGCTTCCAAGATGCATGGATAAGAATGAGATAGTTTAAGATGAAATGAATACCATGTTAGAATATTAACCTCTCAATCATGCAACTTTTTTCCCTAAAAGGTGAAAGTTGACTACCATGTCAGAATATTAAACCTAAAAGACACAAGCAGAACCCATTGAAACAAATATCAAAATTAATATACACTTCAACTTCTCTAAATAAATATGAAGATAGATAAATAATAGCCAAAGTAATATGTATGAATTTTGTAGGGTTACTAATATTTAACCTTAAAAAACTAAAATAATCTAAAAAATAATTTAACATTTGAAAAATAAATAACAGTTAATTCAAATAGATTTAGAGGTCTATAATTCAAAAAATATAAAAAAATAAATCTAATGAAGGACATAAAAAATATTTATTAAGTGATTTTGATGAGTTATTTAAGTCATCATGTACACATTTTATTATAATGTGGAAGATATGCTTGTAAAATATAATGAAGGTCATTGAAAATATTTATTTAAAACTAGAAATTATTCTATTACAATTTCACAAATGTAAAAACTTAATATATCTTCCATATACAGAACAAAAATGGAATAAATGCCTATCATAAGGTTGAAAATATATTTAAAGACAAATTTTTTAATTCAATCTCCACAAGTTATGTTTGTTATGAAGGATTGCTACAATACCTAAATAGATTAATTCCCTTAAGATTTTTGTTTGTTAAAACTTAAAAGAAACTTTGTCAACGTTCCAAAATGTGTAGCGTATCTGATACAAAATATTCAATATTTTGCTGTGAAATGACGCATTGGTTCAACTCTCACTAGACCCTACCATTCCCCAAGTTCTCCAGTCAAAGTGGAAAGAAAAATAATCAATCATTAAGCACTTTTTTGTGTTGTTAATATTAATGAGTCTTTTTATCACCATTTATTCATAAGCACAACCCTCTTGTTTTATCCAAAGAACCATTGCAAAACAAAATCAAAGTTAAGATCTTTAAGCAAATAAACAAGTGGGTATTTATTTAAATTTGTGTTTTTTTTCTTGTGTTGTGGCTATAATGATTTACCTTGTTTTGATCTGAAATGGGTATTATTGTTTTTGTTCAGTGTCTTTGTATCCAAAAGTGACGGTAAAACAGGAACCTCTTGAAGAGGATACTGATGTACGGGACCTTGGTTTGAAATCATTCCTCTCTCTTTCTTCTCCAGGTAATTCTAATTTATAATTTATATCTAAAACCATCCATTTTTATTATTTATTATTACGTTTTTACCACTAAACATACACTAAAAAATCTAACTGGTCTCTCCATTACTGGAGAGGAGCCAGACTCGTAAATTAGATATGAATGTTATAAAATGAGTTAATGGTTGATGATTCATGAAATAGGGGTTTAGTCCATGAGGCTCCCCGCTAGTGGGATTTGGGTGATGGTAAATTGTTCTCACGACCGAAGAGATTGTTCTCACGATTTGAAACCATGACTTCCGAATCATAAGACAAACAACTTTACTATTGCACTAAAGCTCGCCTACTAAAATCAACTACTTGATACTTAATAAAAAGTTGAAGTGGAGTGATAATAAGTACTAGCTTGTAGTTCTTGAAACTGTTTGTTTCATTTAAGTCTGTTCACTATGTGTATTTATTTGAATGATATTTGGGTGGGTCAAAAGAACCAGATAGCAACTAGAAGGAAACAGAATGGAGAGTAGAGATCCCCATGTTAATAATCACATAATAGCAACCCTCTGAAAGTCAGCAAGAGGAACATTCCAAAATTTAATCCTTGCTTCAGGTAACAGCCCAAACTAGCAATATAATCCGGTTGATTTGACCTCCCGCAGCAAAATCCCGAAACAGCTGCGCAAGAGAAATGGAATCCAGGTCAAGATGAGCCCTGTAAAATCCCAAAGCCCGGCGGTAAAAGCAGGAGTGTAGTGTAACATCCACACTGACACTTTGAACTCCAAAAGTATGTGTTCCTTGGTTGATCCAATACATCAAATACTGAATAATTATGATTGAACTTGAAAGCCTAGGAAATGAATCTCTTATTTAACAATTGTATTAGCAGCCAACAAGTGACGGACCAAGCACTGTGCCAACCCCCCAGAATCTAGCTGCAATACCAGTTCTCCAGATAGAAGTGGAGCCTTTTCATTTAGGATGTGCATTGGACCATCTCTCACATAATGACATCTACTACTGGTGTTAAGCCTAGCACGAGTCGAAGTCACACAATGTAACTTATTCTCTCATGTCTTTTACTTTTTTATATCCACTTCCAATGAGGGGAGATAACACCAGTAGGTTCTTTTTTATATCCAATAGCTATACTCTTGTTCTTCAATTTTGATCAAGGATGCTATTTACTTGAAAAATAGGGAAAGCATTTGAAGCAATACTGTTGGAACTTTTGTAGTTTGATGCCATTAGTGTGGACCTTAGGATGTGAAATTGAAAAACTCACAAGTCCCATATTGGAAGTTTTTGTAAAAACCTCACAAGTCCCACATTGAAAGATTTTGAAAAAATCTCACAAGTCCCACATTGGAGGATGCAAGAGTAGTGACAAAATCGCATTCTATAAATAGAGGTCTCTTCCTTCATTATTTTTTGGCACCTGAAGCTTGTACGCTTATACAAGCTTCTTTCATTCTCCCTCCATAAATTCTGCCGACGCAATTCCGGCCTCATTTCTCTCCCTTTCTTTCCGTGGCACTAGAGTTGGAACATGAATCCAATATTATGGGAAATTCCAATACTGACACTGGTAGTCAGTTGTTGGAATAGAATTGGCATGGGAAGCCAATATTGTGGGTATTTGGAATTGGCACTGGAAGCCATATTTTTGGGTGTATTCGAGAACGATTCTTAAAGAGAGCGACCTGGTCGTAAAGATTATCTCGTGTCATTGTTGCGGGCTACCGATACAACAAATACTAGGGGGAGTAGTCACATGGGTGAACCATGCAGTCATTCTTTTCTTTTCCATCTTGTTAGTTTTAGTTCATCCCTACAAATTTGGCCTATATTTGAATGTAGTTTTGCAATACCGACATTGTTATGTTCAACATTGTCATTCTTTTGATTGAGTGAACAATCTTGTTTGCAATTAGTAAACTGTTGCTAGTATTATCCATCCGGTTCTATTTATTTGTGTTGAATCATTATTGTCTAAATTTACAGTGATTGACAAGAAGAATGTCATTGTGCGATCCACTGTCAAAGTACCAAAGTGTTATGTGTCATATGTACCTACTCCGCGAGTAAATGTAACCAAAGATTTTGGGGACTGCAGTTTGTTATCTGATTCTTCAGAAACTGAGAGGGATGGAAATAGTGATGAGGTTACACTACATATTAGAGCCGGTCCGAATCCACGCCCTCGTGCTATCATTTCTAGTCCTGGTAAATCTCACTTTTTCATTGATTTGTTTTTGAAATATATTTATTTATATACCAAATATTTTTTACAATCGGAATTCTGAATTTTGTCTAAAATTGATAGAGGTTATAAGAACAATTGTGCTTTATAATATAGAGAAGAATCTGATGGGCTTCTTTTGATGGACCATTGAAGCTCAGTGAAGTACTTTCTGATAGAGATCCTCTAAGAAGATATGCATTTTTTATTTTTTTTACAAGTAATTCATTAAAATTTCTTCCAGAAAGATGTAATGCAACTCATATCACTTTTACAAAATCCTGGCTAATGAAGAAGAAAAACGCAAACCATGATTTTTGGATAAGAAACTAATCATTTCTGGGGTATGTGGCTATTCCTCTCAGCAAGTGTTACTCTCATGGAATCAGGGGTCGAACTTTAACCTTTGACCTAGTATGATACATTGGGATCCATCTGATCTGAGCCTTACACCACTCAGCCAACTCCTTTTGAGTGGCAAATTGTGGTTTAATTTATAAAGTTTGGAAAGTGAAATGCTTTAGCAGAGGGTTAGATATGTAAAACTTTGCAAAGTACCATTTATCATATTGTATACTGTTTTAGTTTCCCTTGTTTTTGAGATGTGAGTTATGTGCATGCTGGTTGATTCATAGTGTTCTCTCACAAAGTTGACCTCTTAACTAAATTTCAATCCTGTATTCAGATAATGACATTTTGATAGGGCATAAAAACAAGACCAGAGATGGAAGAGTTTCTGCTACATCGAATGGTGCCGTGCTACAAAATAGGCGTGTGCAGCTTAAAGTTAAGTCATATGCGGTTACTGATACTCCTCCAGACACAAGAAAATCAAAGGAGCCTGGGTGTAATGATAAAATTGATCCCATAAGGAAGAAAAATGTCCACAAAGTCAGCATAAAATCAGAAAAAGTACCTAAGAGCTGGAAGTTTTAGAAACATTGGAAATTTGTTGGTAGCTAATGTTAATCTAGGAGTAGATTCCCTCTCAAAAAAAGAGAATAAAAAAGTACATGTTTTGATGTAACAATCCATGTTAACATGCTTTACTTTGACATTGATATGCAATGTTTATTGATGCATGCATATATGGTACTTTAAAGAAGAAAGTGGATGAGATGCCATATATCCTTTGAGCTTTTTTTAAGATTGTTTAAGGAAAAGTAAACCAAAACCTGAGATATCAGATACCAGTGCTTCATGGTAAATCATATATGTATATCAAGAGATTAGAAGGAAAATATTCTAGTATTCAAATCCATTATCTAAAAGTAAGTGAAGAAGGAAATCATGAAGTACTCTTAAGATAAAATAAAATTGGAAGATGGAGGAAAGTAAGAAATTAGAGAAGATACATTCATAGAGTAAATGCTATAGATAAATTATTGACCCAAAAGGAATGTAATGCAAGTGTCACAAACCACAAACGAAATGGTTTTGTCCATCATCTAAAAACGACAAAAGGGGGGAATTTATGAACTACTCTAACGTTAAAAAATAAGACAAGAAAATACAAAAGGTATCTTCATTGATCACAACCACCATTGAAGGAACCATCAAATCCAAGGAATTTTTTTGTGAATAGTGAACATTAATGTTCAACTAGAGTTTACAAAATTTAATATGCCAACTCAAATATAAATAGTTGTTGGCTTGAACTCTAAAAGGCATTTATGCATTTGTTCCATTTTTTTCTTGATAAAACAATTATGCTTTTCCTTTTATATAGTTTCTTTTAAAGTGCTCATATTTAATTTTGTTATCCACAAAGTTTAAGAGAATATTAATTACTTTTATATTAATTATATATTATAGATAGAAAACAAAGAACAATAAAGTAAAATGGTGAGAAAATTAAGGAACATGTAATGTGAAAAACAATGCATAAAATATTAGATGCCACTTTTAAGTTTTAAATAAGGGAGAAGCAAAGGAGCTAGAGCAATGGAGATGAAAGTAATGTGTAAAACAAGTCACAAAAAGGAAAATGAAAGGAAAATTATATCAATTTATTTATACTTGTAATGATATTTTTATCCTTAAAACTAAGTATAAAAATACCAATTATTTCATTGTTAATGGAGAGGATCCATGCTCACCAAAGAGGCCATTCTACCCCATTTCCAAGAAGCATGAGAGAATGGAAAGTAGAAGAGTGAAGGCACATGCTAATGCTAAACAACTACATGTCTTTGTTTTATGTACTTTTCATGTTAATGCAACACACAAGACCTATATGGAGTAGGATGATGCAACTTGCATTTTCTAAAAGTTAAAGTTATTGAAGAAAAGAAAATGTAGACTCTATAGTCAATAGTGTTTTGAACAAGGAAAAGTGAAACCACCCACATTGCTAAAGGATATATTAGGCACAAAATTTTCATCCATTTTGGATGATAAAATAAAACATTCATTCCTCTGGCTAATTTTTTTACATTGTAATGTAAAATTTTTATAACTTTCAAGAACTAATTATGGTGTTGTTCTTCACAACAAAATATCATTATCCTAGTAGTCCCCACATTGACCTGTCCAAGATTCTTTCTCTAGCTATGTCTATTACCATAAATTTTTCATCTCTTTCATTCAAAAGCTATATATGTTGAAAGAATTTTGCCACCTCAGCCAAGCAAACCATGTTCTACAGTCAATCTGTGCAATAAAAAGATATTCCAAAAATGTCATAATCAAAATATAGAATTAGTAGGAATACAAACAAACTTATGAGTAGATTAAACATGAGTTAATTTTCTGTCCACAAAATCGTGACATTCTATGTTGAAAAATATATTTAAGTTAAAAATTTAATAATTAAATATATTTCTGACGAATTAAAGTAACGACACAAATTAAGGGACAGAAGATGTGCTGTCACATTAAACATTAACTACATATAAGACCTACCATCAGGTTTTTTCATCAAATTCCTAGCAAATAGCAACAATATAAGCAAAAAAGCCACACCAGCTGCACCTCCTAATATTATAGCCACTGTCTTCCCTATATTTTGTCCTGTAATTGAATCAATTAGCCACAAACCACTTCATCAAAATTAAAATATGGTACATATTGAGCAAAATAGCACCCCTACTTTGAAGTTTTAATAACACAATTAGGGACAATTAATAGAGAATGCTGATACAAAATTTGAGTTGTGTGAACATAATATATTTTATGAACTTATAGCATAAATAAGAATTGAAACTTTATTTAGTCCCAGATTTAAGTAATTCATGCATCAGATTAGTGAATACCTGAGGAAGAAGAAGGTGATGATGATCCAAATGAAGGGTGTGTCCTTGGAACCCCATTTGAGTAATAACTATAACTAATGAAGCATTTATGCAAATAAACTTGACCTGAAACAGAACTACCACACTCAACTTCAGCTTTTTGCACAGCATTCTTCACACACTCACCACAATCTGAATCACCAACATCTCCTTCACACTGTCCCATCACATACAAAGATTGGTAGCTAGTAGCATAAAAACCATGACCATTTACAACCCCATTTTCCATCACAGAAAAAGCAGTGTCCCTTTTCTCCTCAAACCCTCTCCCATTACCATTTTTACCCCCACAAGTCTTGAACAACATTTGCATCCCAGAGATTTGTTCAAACCCAGCAACCTCGTACAGCATGTAACAACCTAGTAGCTGAACCCTTGAAGCTATTGTCTTGCCACAAAGCTTGTCAGACAAAACTGGTAACTTTTTGACACAGTTGTAGCAATCAGTGTTTGTTAGATCCCCTCTGCATTGGAAGAGACCAGTAATGGTGGTTTGGCCAGTGCCAGCAGTGGCCTTAAAGAACTTAACTTTTGTGGATTGTAAGACCAATGAGCCAAAGAGTGAAGAGAGGGCTTGTGAGTAAACACCAGATGGATCTGTGAAAGCATTTTTGGAGCAACCCTTGTAGACCAAAGTAGTATAATCAGAAGCAGATTCAACAAGTTGGGGTGGCCAGAGATTTGTGAACAAAACCAGAAGCAAAAGAAGGAACAATGACTTTCTAGGAAACCCCATTTAGGTGTTTGTTGAGAGAGGTATCAAATCATGGCATGTTTTTGGTGAAAAGGCTTCAAAGGTGGGATTTTTATTTTTATTTTGCTTCTGGAGTGATGCTATCACAGTCACATAGGGCTCTGATTAAGGAAGAAAAATAATGGGTTATGACTTGTGATTGATACTTTGATATGGGTTCTGTTTTTTTTCTTCTTCTGTGGTTGTTGGGATTTACTTTACTTTGTCTTAGATATCTCGATCAGTATCTCATTCCCTATGTCGTACTAATAATATATTATCATATGAATAAAATAAATTTTTTAAAATCAAACATAACATTCTTGGTTTAGGATAAAGATTGAGACATCATTCGGGACATATGATTTTTATCCCTCTAAATGTGCATCTATTGTCCTGTCTTTCTCTCTCTACATGGAATCTGGATCCTCCTGGATGAGATCATGACATGTGACATTTGATATTTTTTAATGATTTGATTTTAACTTAAAATTTTATTGCAAATGATCAAATTAATCTTGGCCTTATATTCCTGTACTGGACTCTCGAGGATCTGAACTCCTCTACATGGTATATGTTTTTGAAAATGGTGAATATTTCTTTTTTTACTGAACATTTTTTAAAATATTTGAAGAGAATGAGAACAAAAGTAGTTGAATTAAATAAGTGTTGGAAGGAGTGAGAAGATATTGATATTTGGAGGGCATGAACAGAAAGGAATCTGAATTTGGAGGGAGAGAAAACATGCAGTTTGGTTGTGGAACATTATCCTTTATCACAAGGATTTTAATTCAACCACCAATCACATACCCTCTTTTAATTCAACCATGGATAATGTTAAGGATTCTTCAATAGTGTTCTTCAATAAGACCAAATGTACAAAATAAAATGTTCATGAAAATTATAGTATTTGAGTTTTGTAAGATTTAATGTTTCAATATAGAATTCCACTATTAAATACAGCATTCCCCTTAAAATGATTAAACTTTGGCACTAAGACATGCAATATTACAATCTTCTATTTGGGAACATATAATGCCCCTCCATTTTTTCACTGAATAAATAACTCCATAAACTTATTTATTGAGTTCAATGTTATAATCTATCAAACATGCCACAAGACTCATCTTCATTAATGGAGAGATAAGTGATGTAAAAAAACAAATAAAAGACAACATGCATTGACATTTATAACATTTTTATTTAAAAGAAAAATACATTTTTGCCATTAGAATACACATAAAAAAATTAATTGTCTCTCCATTAATGGAGATGAGCCATTCTCCCACAACTCATCATGACAAACACATAAATGATCTTATAAAAAACTACGGTTAGTGTTTTTTCAATATCTAGTTGGTAAAATTACACAAGCCTCTAGCTTATATTATAAGCTTATAAACAACTTTATAAGCTTGTAGCTTATTTAAATAATCAAACTTATTAAACACCAACATGTAATTTTTACTGTAAAACCTCATGACATAATTGTTGACAAATTTATGGTTGAAGATTGATCAAATCTATTTTGTAATGTTCTATATAAATAATTATATAATTATTTATGGTAAAAGAAATTGCATAAAACATAAAGATTTGGGTTGGGTGGGTAAGAACAATATTTGAGATGATGACAAATTGGAAGTGTAGTTTAGCTGGCACATTACTATTCTAGGCTAAGAGTTGAAACAAATTGATTTCAGACTAAGTTGTGTGCTATTTAAAAGTGATGAGTCATAACCCAACATTGCAATTCACACTTATATAGTTATCAATTATTAAAGCAAATTTAACTAATTCTCTTCATATATGTGAAATTAGTTAAATTTATATATAGAGGAAGTTATTCTACGAAAACCAGAGAAGAAAATAATGGATAGAAATTGTATTTGATTTTTTTCTCTGGTTTTTTAGATGGTATCAGATCCAAAACTTAACTTTTTTCCGGTTGTCATTGACCAAAAAATGCCCTTTAGTTATAGGTCAAAGGTAACCCTTCGCCTGGTCCGACAAGCTTATATGGAGGGGACATGTTGGGAAGTAAGTCTCACATCGCATACTTCATTGTTTCGGGAATGATTTAAATATATGTTGAACTACCTCTTTCATCACCAATTAGTTTTGAGATAGAATCTTAACGGTTATATTAAGTGTTTTTTAACCAACCTAACAATGTATAATGAAATCACATGAACTTAGCATGGTATGAAAGATCCAACATACCACGTTCATATTGCTGGCAGTACAATGCACTTTCAAAATACATTCAATAATTTGCAAATATCATTCTTACACTGATAAACTATTGTTTAAGTTTTGAGTATGATATAAAGTTACAAATATATTCAGACAAATATCTAGCAGAATATACCTATCAGAATGTATTTTTTATATTTAATCGAATGTTGTCAAAATGTATAGTTTTTTTATTTAAATATTGATCTCTTTTTAGTATTAATAAAGTGTATATTGGCTTATGCCCAAAAGATAGTGTAGAAGTGAAGTATAAGGGATAATGATAATGTTAAAGCATTGACCAATTTGTAAATTACAAAATCATTGACCAATAAACTAAACATGTAAATTATGGGCATAATTTTATATCCATTTTCACTCATTTTTTATCTTTTTGTGTTGGTTCTTTTTTAATTCTCTTTCAATTGTTACCCTAAGAGAAGAAAATTGAACTTGGGTCTTAAAATGGGCTCCTTGAAAGTCAGCCTGTTCATACTCACCAGAGTTTCGCCATTTGGCCCAATAATTTCTCATGTTTTAATTTCACACAATGACTTTACCTCGTAACGAGTTTTGCATGACCTTTGTAGACCATTAATTTATATATATAAAAAACACCATTTTGCGACATGTGATATTTTCGATATTTTCATATGTGATATTTCCATATGTCATATTTTGATTTTCATATGTGATACTCCTGGATTTGTCCCCTTAAATTCATAATAATTTTATACTTACGAAATACATTATAGAGATCACATATTATATTAAACTTTGTAGCAAAAATCCTAAGAGTAAATGAATTTTTGTGCAAAAATTATACCATATGAATTTCTCGATAAGCAAGAGAAGAAGTCACTATCAACATTTGATTGTGGTATCATTAACCATTTATGAATTAAGTACAAGTTTGATAATATATAAATACATATTATTTATTTGATCGAATTATTTTATCTTAACTATTTTAGTTTACTTACTACAAAAATGCTATTTTTAGCAACAAAAACAACCAAACAAAAAAAATTATGTAATATGATGATAGAAGTGAATTTATCACCAATAACATACAATTTATATTGAAAAGATAAAACTTTCATCGAATATTCGACCATCAATGAGTTTTTAAAGAAACGTGCGTTTATACATATATTGTAGTTCCGTCTGTTTATGTTTATTTTGTTTCCACCACCGACAACTCTCTCTTCTCTGCTTCCCCAATTCTGATTCATTCCTCAAATCATGTCCAATAATTGTTATTAAAAAACACAAAAATCATAGCTCAAAAATGTATTCTTTGAAGGACAAAGTCACAGACAAACTTTCCCATCTGCTTCCCAATTCCAATTCCAACTCCTCACCCCAGGTTTTCTTTTTTCTTTTTCTATTGATCTGCATTTCTTTATTTTCATTCCTAATAATAATAATTCCATCAATAAGAAGAATAAAAATTTGAGCTTGATGTGATGGGCATTCATATTTTATCCTATCATGTCATATAACCTTATCCTTCAAAGTTGGATCTGATTTTTTGCAAAAAAATGATTTTGGGGTTTAATGTTTTCATTATTTGTACTCAAATGCACCATAGAAAACGAAATAAAAAAAGTTTGGATTTTGGAGATAACATTAGATTATAATTTAACCTTAATTTGATTTTTCATCAAGTGGGTTCTGGAGGTGTCTTGATTGTTTTCCCTTTATATTAAGAAGTTGGTATTAAGATATTATGGCCTTTCAAAATGTTTTGGATCGTGATATTTCTATTTTGGCTATAACTGTTTTTCAGTTAACAAAAATTAGGGTATAAATGCTACTTGCGTGAGCTCCATTTTATAGCTTTAATCACTTTTAAATTTTAGTGTATAATAGTGCTGGAGAACACATTATACATGAGAGAATAGAAATTGTTTTTCATTTTTCAACCCTATTACTTATGAGTAGAAAATGAAACTAGGATCAGAAATATGACTAGCTCATCTATAACAAAATCCATTTTTTTGTTGAGTTCTTCTATTATATAGCTGCCTTTGTTGCTGTTGACCTTAATCAACTTATCAATTGAAGAATTGTGGAGAGTAGATGCGCTTAGATTTTGACTTCATAATCTGAATTGAGTGAAGTGTTATTTTTGTGTTTGTGTATGTCTGTATGATATTGTTCTTGATTTAGATCTGTGTATTACTATGGGATTAGTTTTGTGTTGCATGGTGTCATTTTTATTTTTAATAACACAGGTTTTGCGTAGAGACGGAACTGTCTGCCCGGATTGTTCTATTATTTCTCTACATGTCTATTATTGCCTTTGTGTGTTTTATGTGCTAACTTTTTGTTGATCAACTTACTTTTATCTTTGACATGAGATTATATTTTGGTGTAGGCTAATCCCTGCTCTAAAGAAGGTAAATCTTTGTCATCATATTTATCTTACGTTATACCTTCAATAGGCTTTGGTGGATCCAAGACAAACAAGCATCAACATGATCCGATTCCATCAGATTCAGATGAATATAATTATGAGAAAATTGAAAATCAGGATGGCAAATTGGATAATTATGTTGATTGTAGTCCCCCATGTAATAACATGGATTTATTAAAAAATGATATTATTGGTGAAGATCAGACATCTAGAAGGAGCAGTAGCAGTTCTGAAGTTTTCGAAGAAGCAAATGAGCAGCAAACTCCAAATAATTCGAACAAGTCTCTACTGAATCTTACTGATGACTCTACTTTTATTTCTCCTGAGTTGTATGAATTTTTCGAATCATGCCTTCCCAACATAGTAAAAGGGCGTCAATGGGTCTTACTTTATAGGTAACTTTGCTTTCTAGTCTTTTAGATAGTGCATTCAACAGTTATAAGCTATTGCATTGAACTGATTGTTGTATTGATTCAATGTTTGTTCTTTAAATTAAGGGCAGCACACTGAAAGATGGAACATCACTTCGTACACTTATTCGCAAGAGTGCTGAACTTTCTTCTCCTGGCTTGCTGGTATGTAAACCATTCGAAACTAGGCTTGTTTCCTGTAATGCTGTACATATGATATTAACTGGTTTCATATGAAATTAAAACTTTTTCCTGACAATAGATTTATCATGTATTTTGCAAAACTGTTAGATTGTTGGAGATAGGAAAGGTGCTGTTTTTGGCGGCCTGTTAGAATGCCCCTTGAAACCTACACCAAAGCGAAAATATCAAGTATGTCAACTCTCTTTTTTCACGTACAATGCTTCTTTACGAAGACACTTCTACATCTTGACATATCGTTTCATTTTTGTTATTTTGGTGATAGGGGACAAACCAAACCTTTGTCTTTACAACTATATATGGTCAGCCAACGCTGTTTCGACCTACCGGTAAGGGTCCTTATTGTGAAAATTCATATTTTTTGTAGGAAGATATTGGAATCAATGAAAATGTCATAAATTGATGTGTTGTCCAATTTTATGACTAAGCGGATGAGTTCATATATGCAAGAGTTACGTGTCTTTTTTGGTCAAATATATTTTCGTAGTTACGGTATTTCAGTTATCAATATTTATTAGGGCCTGAATTTGCATGTGGAAGCATGCGAATTCACCATAAGAATAATATTTTTAAAGTGTAATACAGATAAAAGCTAGCAATGAGCCTCTAAATACATGCAAACTCGCCATAACAATAATATTCCTAAAGTGTAATAATACAGGTAAAAGCTAGCAATGAGCCTCTAAATTTTACTATTCATTGACTAGTCATGAACTCATGATCATCTCTTGCTTGTTATCTTCGAATATAAGTAGCAACTTGATGTAAGTTTCTTTGGATTATAGCACTCTAATACTCAAGTCATATGATCATAATATATGTTTGAATTGTTTCTTAAAAATAATAGGAAGGCATTTTCATATGGGCATTTCAATGTAATTTAGTACTATTAATCATTGTACTTGGACCTGGCAATTCGTACATATGGAGAGAAGGAAAATAAAGGAAGGAAGAAAATCACTGCGTTAATGTTCCATGATTCTATCTCAAAACCAATTGGCAATAGGAGGAGTAACCCAACAAGTATTTAAACCATGTCGTAGAGAATGAGACAACTGATATAGGACTTGCTAGATTACCTTTTGACCCATGACGAAATAGAATCTTTTGGCCCATGACAACTGAAGAGAAGTTGGGCCCTGGATCTTATACTAATTGGTTTTTGAAGGGAATCTTAACATGGTATTAGAGCCAAAACCCTTGGTTAGTGTTATGTTCTGGAACACAGATTCTAACGATGTTTTCCAACGACTGCTCCCTTCCCTACGACTGTTTTCCAGTGGATCGGTTGCTCTCACCACCGGTACACTGTACTCCTCTTCACTGCCGAAACCCAGTATTTAATGCCCATATATGATATATCCTTGTCTACATATATTCAATATGTATTCTTGAACCATTGTGATGAATCAGATACATACATACATACATTCTCTACACATTGAACGGTCACTTTATATGTCTGCAGGTGCCAACCGGTACTACTATATGTGTTTGAGTGACTTACTTGCAATTGGTGGTGGCAGTAATTATGCCTTATCCTTAGATGAAGATCTGTAAGTATTTCACAAGTAGTGTTTGGTTTCGTTCATTATCTTTTTGTTCTAGTTGTAGTACCACTCATGGAATCTCTTCTTGAATGTATCCTTCATTTTGAAAAGGTTAACTGGAACTAGTGGACCTTGCGACACATTTGGAAACAATTGTCTGGCTCATAGTCCGGAGTTTGAGTTGAAGAATGTCGAGGTAATGTTCTAACCATGGGTTCAAGGTGTCTAGCATTGTAGCTTACAACAAATTAATAAGAATGGCTTTCAACCCCTACTTGCAGCTGCTCATTTTTTTTTCAATTTGCTTCTTTGTGCTTAATTCTTTTCTTTCTAATTCTAGTTAAACTTATTATTGTCACTCTCTCTACTGCTTCACACTGGCAATCTGGAACCTGCCCTGAATCTTCCTCGGTTGTAGTGATTTGCATAACATTACATACATTTATGAAATGCAGTAAAATTTTGCTATACATTCAGTCTTATCTTTCCCTATGAAAAGATAAAGTACAATTGACATAAGTTTTTGTATTGTTTTCCTTTCTTGATGAGTGAAGGTAAGAGAGCGAGCCTCAACAACAGTAAGATTGCTTGTGACTTGGAGGTCACAGACTCAAATACTGGAGATAACTTCTCTGCTACTCTCCCCAAACTCCATTAGATGGAAGCCTCGTGCACTTTGCCATTCTTTCATGTCGAATTACAAAATTTATGAGTTCGATCTCTTGTCAGTATTTGCAAATAGAGGAGTGCTAGCAACACACTCTTAAACACACCCTCCTTAACACGCCCCTATTGATTGGTCCATGCCATCATAATTTAAAATACCGTTACCTGTTAACCATTTGTCTAGTCTAAAATTGATTTATTTTTATTTGAAAAATATTCTATCCACCCATACCATCATCTCTCACCCATCAAGCTTCACTGTCATACAATTTGGAAACAAAACTGTAACTGCATGTTCTCCTTTCCTCTTTTTTGGGTCGATTAGAGGCTGCTCACCCTTAAAGCTGACATACTTATTCAATCACAATGATCCTTCATTATTCTATTTCATTTTTTCTGGTTGGGATGGTTTGATGCATGGGTTTGCCATCTAATTTCAATTTCTATTAAATGTTTAATTAAATTTCATCTGGGTTTTCATTTCTCTCTTGTTTTTTTCTTTTGATGTTTTTTTGTTGAATTCATTCTTCGATTCATTATTTTCAATTCCATTTTCATGGATCGACCACTGCATGTGTTTTCACAGACTTGTGGCTTCCGCCGGCACTAATTTGGCTGGATTGAGGATTGTAGAGGGATGGCTGGGGTTTAATTTTTCCCAATCTATTATCAAAAGTTTTCCTCCCAGTCTAGATGGGTAGCCATGAAATAGCAAAAGTTAAAATTTTCATTATATTATCAACTTCATATCTACTGCTATTAGTTCTTTATAATAATTTCATGTATTCATGTCCATTGCTTATTTCTATTGCCTTAAAGGTTGTTCTACATTTTCTTGTATGACAAAATATGATATGATGATTTATGATTTATTGACTATATTTCTAACATGTGCAGTTGTGGGGTTTTAGACACGGTTCCTCCCCTTCGCGAGGCTAAGATGCTTTCGGATGTTAAAAAAAACTTCTCTTTCTCCTCTCAGCCATTTCTTCTTGTTTACTATAACTTTATCCACAACTCTTTCTATGTATTTTAGTTTACCCACTTTCATGAGGGTGACCTTTTGCTCTTGAGTGACTGATTGATCAATTCGACATACAGTCAAACATGTTGCCACAAATTCTTATCAGCACATTGTAAATTTGTATGCTTGAAATTCCATTTTGCATAAGAAAGTTTGGGTTTGTGGAAGCCAAATAGTCTCAACACAAGATGGTTGAATGCAGAGTAGAATGAAAGGATGGAGCTTTTCACCTAACTACTAAGATATAAAGCACCATGAAGGATATTTTACATGCAGCATGAGAAGTTTGTGCCATAACTTTTGTGTTCACATACATTTTTGATCTAAACAAATGATAGAGGAAAGTCATTTTGTGGCACTAGCAATGTTATCAAAATGGATGCCTATGGTATATTAGGAATCACTTTTCATGGCTGAATGACTTATTGACAGTTTATTTGTTAACCATATTGTAGTTCAGTTAGTACAGGCTTAAGTCATTTTTGTGTGTGCTTCAGATAAGAGTAAGGCTCAAAGACCATATGTTAAAAAGAGTTTCTTTGACATGAATTGATTTGTATATTAGAAGGATAATCATCTTATACGTGTTGGAAAGTGTATGAAAGAGTGAAATAGAAACAGAGGAGAGACAAAATTTGATTGGTGTGGTTGATAATGTAATGTGAAGGATGAAATATATAAGTATTATTATAAAGTATAGGATGCTGAGTTAATAGAAATTTATTACAGAAATAAAAATTATCAGTTGACTCCTTAACGTTGATAGGAAAATGACTTATTCAATAATTGGTGCATTAGGGTAAAGAACTTTGGATGGACTAATGTTAATGTCCTCGTGTCCCAAATCAATCATGTTGCACTAAGTAAAGTAAAAAAATACTTTTCTATTTTTTTAATTTTCATATTAATTACATGACAGTTTTTTAGTGGATCGGGACACATTGAGACACAATTGTTGGGACACTATTATTGGGACAAGTGATCTTCATTCCTCGTTATTACCTTAAATTTTATAAATGAACATCTTATGTTCTCATTGGTGTCCTCATTTATGTCACACACTATATTATTTAATTAAAAAATAATTTAAAACGTAAATTAATAATTTATATTATTTAATATAATTCTATTGGATATGAACATAAAAAAGTCCTTTCGAGGAGAAGATCTTTGTTCCAATTTTATTCCTTATAAATGAAGTGTGTTATAAGGGCAAGACTTTTAAAAGTTTATTATAACAATATTTTCTTTTAACCTTCAATTTTAAAATCTTCACATTTTGTACTGTATTTGCTTAAAGCCTTAAACTCTTCACAAGAGTCACACATTCTGTTATTTATTCAACTCCCTATATTTTATTTATTTTACTAACCTATTATTTTTTAAAATATATTTTTAAGTATCAATTTTATATTCCATTAATATTTACAAACTTGATTTTAAATCGGAAACTATTTTTGCATCCAATTAATATTTATAAATTAATAAAGAGTGTACATACTAGATATGAAAATAGGAGCATCAATAGCCAAATTCTTAGATTTTGTTCTATCCCTAACAAAATTGTGTTACAAAATCGACTTAATTACTATTTTATTACTCACAAATCACAATTATCTTCTTTTGCCAATTTTCTAATTGTAAATAGGATATTCCCATTTCCTTTTGAAACCCTCCTTTTAAGTTTTGTATTTTCCACTTCTAAGTAAGAAACATTCTTTTAAATTGCCTTTGCAATTGAGATTATTATGATTGCGGCCATTGTTACAGTGTGAATTATTTTGTAAGTAAAAGAATATTTTTGACATCGACACGGTGTGATGCATTCTGATGCGGTTGTGTTGCGGCTTAATGAGGCCTAAATGCGGTCGCATCATTGTGAGTCCGTGTCACATTGCAATTCTGGTACATGTGATTACGGTAGTCACCGTAATCACAATATTATGACCCGATCCACAATTTGAAACACTCATAAGAGAATAAATTGAGAAGAAGGACAGAACATGTGCAGAGAAAGTACTATATACCAGAAAGGCCAAATTAGCAGATACATGCATGGAATATACCAAATTTAATGTCTTCTTTATGTTACATAATATATTCTTGTTAACTTCTTATATAGCAGCTTAGCAGTGCACATGAGCGCAATAAATTCATGATACATTCATCATTGTAATCAGACTTTATATTTTTAGTTAGTTAATAGACACACTTGTATAAATAAATATTAGAGGACAAAGTTATGTATAAGTGAATTGTATTATTATTTGGCTAAAAAGGGAATTAGCTTAGTTATGAAGGGCAAACCTTTTACTTCAAAAATGTCCTTTCACATCCCCTATGGGACACCTGTGTTCTTGGCCCCAAAGGCCAATTGCAATAGTTGGCTCTTCCCAAAAAAAAAATTTAGAGCGTAACATCGATACATTGACATTGTAAAAATTTATATGCAATTAATACATAATATATCATTCATTTATATTAATTTTATTTTAGAGTCAATTATGATTGAAAATAAATAATAGATAATACAATAATAATGTTAATTTTTTTATATATTATTGTTACTTACACCTTTTACTCTAAAATGAATAGTTTTCCTATTAAAAAGTCTAAAGTTTTCCATAAAGTAACAGGGATTCGATTCACAAAATACTTTCAGAAAAGGACGCTATACAACTTAGGAATAAGATCATATTTAAATATAAATATAAATTAAATAAACTATTTCAAGTAATTATATAAAACCACTTCCGTTTGCTATTTGTTTGTTTTACTTACCTTTTTGTGATTTCCCCCCTATAACTGTGTTAATTTTGGTGGTACAGAAGGGAATTTTACTATCTTATGGGTATGTGGTTGAACCTCTTGTGGATTAAATTTTGGCTATATTGATCAACTTGTTTTTAGTATTAATGTTATGAAACTTGAGCTTAATATCAATTTGTAAGAAATTGTGTATAAGATTTAACTGGTTTAACTGTTTAAAGTGTACGGTTTGACAAGATGATGTCATCTATAATTAATATTTAGCTATAATATATAATTATATTTGAATGTAAAGTTGTATATAATTAGTAATTATCTATAATTATATTCAAGTGAAACGTCTCTATAATTAGCGTTCTATTTTTTAAGTGAATCATTGAGTACACTTCCCTAATTATTCCAGTTTAAATAGATTTAACACTGTCTGGTTGGAATTTTCACAATTTAAAGCAATTTAACATCTCATTCGATTAAGAATATAAATCAAAGTCGTTTTCAAGTTCGGTCAGCGATTGGACCGATTAGTCTGCTTAGTCCAATCCTACTTATACACTTAATTTGAAAATTTGTCATTTGATGTTGATTTATAAAGTCATCATTATTTATTAAAAGACAATCTCATTTTACATAAAAAATCTACTTATAACTCGAATTGCCAACACTCTTATGGTACATCTTGTTTAAGTAAGCTTGTCAAAATTAATGAGTAATTTGTTCAAGTGATATAAATTTCTTTATATTTAAGTAACATTTGGCACGAGTTTTGCATATAGAAAAAAATCAAAATAAGAAAGTTAATAGTTTTGATATTTGTGATTCAAACAAACTTGTTTGCAAAGGATACATGCATGTGGATGGATTGAAATGGAAGAGCAAAGAATATATCATCATAGAGTTAGGTGATTGGCCCATATCTTAATCTTAATTTCGAGAATGACTTGCATGAATACGTATCTATGTAGACAACTAATAAAATCTTGACAACATATTAAAATTTTAATTAAAATTTTGTCCTAAATTATAGTATCAAAGAACATAAATACCTTATCTTTAACTATGACGTGTTAAATTCGTTTTCACCCAAAATTTTCTCTCTCATCTTAAGGTACCAATATGTAGACTTCTGATGTAAAAGTTCTAATGATCATCTCTATCTGTTAATTACAAATCTCATTCTTAAACTAAAGAAATTCTAGGACCATAACTATTTTACGAATTTTACTATTAAAATGAGATAACTTAATTTAATTTACTTACATATTATTAAAGGGATGTTGAAAAAAGTCATCAATTTAAACATTTTATGATATAGATTGGTTTTTTAAAAATATTAGTTAAATTTTTATTTATATTTTATCTAAATTTAAGAACACTCGAGAAAAAAGTTATAAGAACAATAGTTTTAATAATTATTAATTTTTTACAAATAAAATTTATTTAACCTGAATCAATATGTTACAAATTTATGTAGGTATTTTGAGAAAACATAAATAAGAATTGATTATTGAGACTATATTGTTTAACTAATTTTATTCATTTTTAATATTGGTCAATTCAATTTATTACATATTAACATTTGTTTGTCCAAGTAGTAAGAAACTTCATCGCCTTAATTCAAGTTTTAAGTTCGAGTCTAGTAGGAAATTCAACTTAATTTTTTAAGCTTTCACATACTTAACTATAAGTAATTTAGATGTTTTATAAATTAAGAAACTCATAGATAGGTGTTACCAAATTCTTCTTTTAATCCATTTTATGTTTTTGTAGAATCTAAGTATATTTCTAAGTCTATATACTTAACCCAAAATCCAATTGGGTTGCATTGAATTCATGGCTAGCCTTAAGCCTCGTGTGGACAACCACGAGTGTTAAGCTGACCACTTTATTTATTCCTCATTTAACTATTTCCTATTTTCCTTTGAGTCTTTCACACCTTCATATTCTCCATCATCATAGCTACATATAACTATAACTACTCATCTCTACTTCTCTCTCTCCCTTCAATTATATGCATTCAACACTATATTTATTCTGCATTCTCTTACTAATCAACATCAAATTAAATCTATGCCACAACAACAAAATTGTTACATTTTGGACTACATAGTATAGGAGTAATATTAAAAACTATATATTAATTTTTTATATCTATCTATCTATCTATATATTAATATTTTCTGGGAGATACACATACATAATACAATGTTGCATGATGTTTTTGATCAGCCACTGCCACCAAAGGAGGAGGAGGAGGAACAGAAACTTCCCATTATTGTAATTACCTCAACCTAGTCTCAATCATTTGTGTGACGTTCATTATAGTAATGCATGTATTCTAGCCACCTTTGTGTTATTATTTCATGATGTAATTTTAATATTTCAAAATGGTTTTAATTTCCTTGTAGGGTTATGTGATTGAATTTATAAAGCTTTCACATTTTTTGTTATTTTGGAATCTCTTTCTGATATGTTAGTATTTGAAGTCTTAAGTTCTGATGTGGGTACAATTTTTCTGTCATTTATTTCTCTTGTCATGCATGCATGCACTTGTTCTTTTTATGCACGATTGATTGATTTGTTTGATTTTTGCAATAAAGTCTAAATATTATTCCATCTTCTATTAGTGGCATTATATTCCTAGAGCAAAGAAGAAGCTAGTAATATTATTAGCTATTATAGAATTCTTGAATCCATTCTCAAATTTCATTTCCAAGCTTCCGTGACAATTTGAAGTACAGAACGTATTCTTTTCTTTCTCAATGCTTTTTGACTGACAATTAGAACAACTCAAAGATTCCATAAGAGTTAGGATTTGACCTTTTCTGATATTATCCTATCCAATCCAAAGCAAGGGTATGTCATTTTCTGAGGAAGACTTTGTGAACTGCATAGTATTTATATCAAATCCAGCATGATTTTCTGTGTGGTAACTGGTTTAAAACACCTTTCAATTATTGTAGAATATATAGTTTTTTTGTGCTTTTCTAAATGATGGGGATTTTGATATTCTTATATTCAGTTTAGAGAGAGATAAGATATGACTTTATGAAAACAGTTCACATGAATAGCATTATGAGTTCCTTTTAAGTGCCTTTCAATTCTCATTCAAGCATAATTTTCATACACTGAATGTTCCTTCCTTGTTTACACAATCATTGGGGTACTTTTTCTCCTACATGTCACATGAAGGCATAGATGCACATTCTTTTATACAATAAACATCCAAAAGAGCCAACCCTTTTGGAAAACTTAATACATTTTTGTATGTATGTATGCATAATGCTCAATTGGGGTTTTGTATATTTATTTATTTCATTTTCTTATAGACAAAATATTTGCATTCATGAGCATAACTGATATTTGTAGGCATGCAGCATGCTATTTGATTAAGACATGTAATAGACAAAAGTTTAGACTGATAAGAGAATATTTTCTATTGAAAGTTCAAACTATGGGATGGCTATGTGGTCAGATAAGACTAGTTTCTATCAACAAAAGTGGAATTGGATTCAGCCACATGATGAGAAAAACCAATGAAGATTGTGTATAAGCAATCTTCTACTTGTTTTATAAAGGGCCACTCAAACAATTATTCTGAATTATGTGTGCTTAGTACTTAGTACTTTTTTCTTTAGTCATGTTGTTCACATCATTGCTTCTATATCACTGGCTGCAGGATGAAATTTCAATCCCAATTAGTGATCAAATTTTGGAGCTATGTGAATCTGAATTGTTTTCAGAGCCTCTACAGAATTCTGAAGTTACTTCCAGCTCAAATTGTTGCTATGATGAAAACTCCTCATATTTGACAAATATAACTCTAGCTTTAGATATAGACACTAAGTTGAATAGCCATAGCAATAATACAGTGACCACCCCAACTAGCACCACCACCACTACTACTACCGCCGCCAACAACAACACAACCAATAGCAGCAATCTTTCAATTATCTTTGACTCACAAGAAGAAATTGACAATGACATATCTGCCTCAATAGACTTATCATCATCCCAAAGTTTCAATGTTCCACAATTTCTCCAAAGCCAGCAAGAACAGTTTGGAAATTTCTCTTGTATGCAGCAGCCTAATGTGCAGCAATTAGCAGCATGTAATTCAGGTGTGGAAGGCTTCTCTCAGTATTCCACTGACCCTGTTGCACCACTTATGCAAGCTCCATTACCTTCTGTTTTTGAAGAGGATTGCATATCTTCTGTTCCTTCTTATATGCCTCTCAACCCTTCTTCCCCTTCTTGCAATTTTCTTGGTCCTGGCATGGGACAATACATGCCTCAATGCCCTCTTGCTACTGCCTTGTCTGCTGACCGTTCTGGATTGTTCGGTGCGAGTATGCTTCTTGGTTCCGAACTTCAGGCACAAGAACATGAATACCAAGCAGAGAATGGTGGTATGTTTTGTACAGATTCGATGCCGCGGGTGTTTAACCCTCCAGATTTTCAGGTATGGCCAATTCTTAAACCATATTTACCAAATTTGGTGTACTTGCACATGGTTCGCCATTTTTTGCCATATAATTATAAGTCTTTCTGTACATTGTGAAGTACCATGAATTGGTCTATGAGAATTGGTTCATGGTTACTGAGAATCCTATACCTATGTTTCAAACTACTTGGTTGGTAGTAACTAGTAAACAAACCAAATGAGAAATGTATTGTTTGAAACATGTTCAAAACATTTTGCAATAGGTCATTCATGTTCAAGACAAACTTCTAAGAAACTGATGCCTCAAAGAATATGAAAATAGTAGCTAGCATATCAGTCCCTTAAAGATATCACCTGTAAAAAGTAGCATAAATTTGGAATTACTACTTTAAACAAAAAACTTAATAGTGAAAAGCATCATAATTGGAACCTATAGCTAAAGTTAACATTAGTTTGCAATAGGTTTTGCTTTTGTGTTGAGGAAGAAAATAAGTGTTCTTTTCTATTTGTAATTTTCTTTCTCAGGCACTTGGTGTTGTTGAGAGTCAGCAACTAGTAGTTGGTGCTGGGAGTTCTGCCACTTTGACACCAGAAATCTCAACCTTGGAAGACTCTACCTTCAAGGTTGGAAAACTTTCTGTTGAGCAAAGGAAAGAAAAGATTCATAGATACATGAAGAAAAGAAATGAAAGAAACTTCAGCAAGAAAATTAAGGTCAGCCTCTAAACATCCACATCACCAAACATATCGACCGAGGCTATTCGCATTCGAAATTGTCTATTCACACTTCTCATTTCTTCAAACTAAACGAGTCGCTAGCGAAAACTGCGAATCGACAATTAGAAATACTAATAGCATCACCCCATCAAACAAACATGAAATCTTATAATGTTACATATATATTATGATGTTCAACTAATGTTACAAGCAAAATGTGTAGTATGCCTGCAGAAAAACTCTAGCAGATAGTCGACCTCGGGTTAGAGGAAGATTCGCAAAGAACGATGATTTTGGTGATACACATAATAATCATAGATCTACTAGTAGCAATCATGAAGATGATGATGATGAAGAAGTAAGATCCACTAGCACATTCCAATAATGTGACACTTATTATTCAACTTATAACTATACAATTATTTATTGGAATAATTCCTTAATCCTACACCCCTTTCAAATTTTAATTTGTAATTACAGGTTGTGGTTAAAGAAGAAGATGATATGGTTGATTCCTCAGATATCTTTGCTCATATTAGTGGAGTAAACTCCTTCAAATGCAACTATTCAATCCAATCATGGATTTGAATCAATAGTTTGATTAGTATAACTACACTTAGATTTTGTAGATTTTAGCATGACCCTGCTCCACCCTCAGATTTATCTTATCTGGGTTTGATGGATTAAAGAAACTGAATAATTGGGGTCCTAATACTATACCAATAAGTAAATGAATAACAAACATATAGAGAGTAAGTCAATAAATAACTCTATACATTTTTGCAGACACTATATTTCTCAAAACTTGTACCTTTTAAAAGTCACAACAAGTTGTAATTGTATTAGATGATAACCTATCTCATCGTACCAAGACATAACTTATATCCTCCCGCGGTAAAAGAATAGCATGCATATTGTTTTATTTTGTTCTAGAAATATTTTTGTAGAAAATGATTAAATGATACCCATGTCATGATTTTAGTAGTTTGGGAAGATAACTTGTATCCTTGTATTATGAGACACATTATTGTATTATCCCATACAAATTTGAGTTGCCCCACTTACTGTGGATCACCTCGTTGATGTAGTGTATTTTGTAACACATAGGAACTAGCATTTAAGTTTCTTATCTATTTTTTTCACACTAAAGGGCCTAAGCCCAACCTCCCAAATTTAATTTTATGGATACATAGCTTTTAAGTATTTTTAATACATTTAAATATCTTTCTTGAATCAAATTAGATGTATTAAAGTAAATGTTTTGAATAAGTAAACAAAATGTAAGAAATACAGTACTGCTAATAAACCATTTCAAACAAGGTAAAATATCTATTTGTCATGTTTTGACCTTTGAGTAATTGGAAACCTTCAAGACGAGACTATTAAGAATTGATAAACTCAGGTAGCATATCATATATTGGTCAAGTGATATAAGGTCACACTAAATCCTAGAAAAATGAAAAAATTCAAGTGTTCGATTCCTATGAGCAAAAGTAGTCACTCATCTCGAAAGAGATTTATTTCTTACCCATATGACCATAGTTGAAAAAGAAATATATATAACGGGCCATAAATATGGAGGAGATTATAATCTACATTTAATGCAAAGGGATAGCAAGTTGCCTAGTGCAGGTCAATGATTTCAAATTTTGAATGATTAATGGAAATTGAAGGAACCAGAAACACATGATAAGAAATAGTTTACAATCTCATGAAATGTCGTTGTCTTCGATTTAAAAATCGCCCCCTCCACATATCAATAATGAAGTTGGACTATGATAATTAATAAGCTATTGTGAATCGAACAAAAAAAATTGAATTGAATACGAAGTTAAATAAAGGAAGACAAAAAGTTAGGTGGGAATTTTGTTTTTTCTACAAAATATTGTTCCTATGTTTCAAATTCAATTCAAAAAATCAAAATGGTTGTTGGTAAGACGGCTTGGACTGAAATATTCATTTTTTTTGTTAATCATAATCTAAAAGCTACCTTACTCACATTACATGTATATAATAAAATAAAACAAAGTAATACTCCTAGTAAATATTGTGAGTTTTTAAAGATTTTTTATATTTAACTTTTAGCTCTCCATTAATTATTTCTCTTACTTAAGAATAGTTATCAATACTTTCTTGAACTTCTGATTTGACAAATAAATATAAACAAATTATTTCATTGTTGTAGAAATAGAATAGGGGAATATAATAAAGAATTGAGTAAAATTCATATAATAATTATACTTAGCTTATTCTATTTCTCCAATATTGGTTTTTTGTGGAATGAGATGTGTAGATTAGCTGGAGTATAATAATTATAAGAGTCTCAAACTTTTGACCTTTTAGTTATTGTAGGGATTTAACGAAACTTTATATCCTTTTCCTAAGACATATAAAGTAATAGTAGTAATTATAAATAAGTAGTGGTATATATAGTGACCAAAATATCCATCTAACTATATAATATATATGATTAACTGCACATCAAGTCTTGAAAGGTATAGCATCTAATTCTTACTTTACAGTTGTGGCCAAGTAGATTATTATGTATCAAATTATGAATCACGTTGGTGAAAAAGGATACTTTTTCTCTGCTTTTATCTTCCTTTCTCTCTTAAACCTTCCAAACGTGTCGAAAATAAAATATGTATATCCGATTTTGGATTTTTGTTATATATAAGTTAATGAATATGTTTAAAGTAATGTGCTTACAGCAAAAAAAATATTTTAACTATGTCCATATCTACAACAAAACGTGGTAGGGTATATAATAAAATCAATTATTTATGTGCTTAATCAATTATTTGTGCAATTATGTTTTTTATATTGTTTATAATTTATATGTTAATGATTATTGAAACTTAAATAAAAGTAATATATATGAAAGGTGAACAATTTACTGATTGATTGTGTAAAAAAAGTTATATTTACACCACATAAATATTAAATTTGTTATAATTTCTAGTAATCTCTTAAATTTCTTCCAATATTATATGCATCTATAACAAAACCAGCAAAGCTAGTCTAATGCTGAATTTGCATTTTAGAGCTAAATCTCCATGAGTTTAGATAAATTAATTTGAGTATAGTAATATAAATTATTCATCATATTAGGTTATCTAAATTAATGTTCAGAAGTCACAAAAGGGCCCAACTCAAAATATCACTGTTAACTTCAAAAAATGAAATAAAAAATTATTGGCACATTACAATTATTTCTTGTTAATCTCAATCGAAGACATTCATAATTAAATAAGTGAACATTAGTGTCCATTTTTATTTTTATAGGACGGACATGCTAAACAATTTCACTAACAAAATGCTATTTTTTTCATAAGAAGGGTAGATCATCCAAATGAATACAACATATTAACAAAACATTTTTCATATATATGAAACTGGAATCATCTAAATTATTATTAATAAACTTCCAATAGTGTTAGGTTTTATTCTTTATATAATTGGCCATGTTATCATTATTTTTATAAATTTATATCAGTATCATTTTATGATAATCAAGAGTTGAAGATCAATGGCTCATTTTAGATATTTATATTTTGAAAGTTCTTATTGTGTCCTTTTCATAAATAGTCATTACCTTTTGCTTTCATGGAGAGGTAGTTAAGTGGATGATGATAATTATAAAGTGAAAGCTTGCGGTCGCATTTACAGGTACCCATGTTAATTACCATATGTGATCTATTAGAGGATGATACATGGATCTTTTTATTTACTTTTAAGGAATGAACATTTATTAGATTTACAATAAAACATTTTTTTGATTTTGAAAGTAAACAAAAAAGTCCACGTGTCATCCTCTAATAGGTTCACTTGTACCACTAGCACATATGGTACTTTACTTAAGTTTTGTCCTAACCAAAACTAACTTTAAAAGAGTTTACAGAGTAAAATAGTTATGGGAGAGATCCACTTACTCCGAGATTAAGTGGAAAAAACTTACTCCATATCATGATCATTCATTCTTGGGAAATCTAATGGTTTGAATTGATGAGTGCATCTAAACCATTGGATTTTCTAAAACAAAAAGATTCACATGTCATCTTGTAATAGGTCATCTAAATCATAATTATTTCTTAAACTATTTTGTGAAATTAGTCTACACATATACATAGTATTAAATTAAAAACAATGAAAAATCTTAACTGATGCACCTTTAAAATCACAATTATTAATTTTATTTTATTTTATTTTTTATAATATTAATACATTAATAACTTTTAACTCTATAGTTAACTTATTTACGTATTTTAACTCTATTAAATTTGACTAACATGTATGGTTGTATTCATACTATTGTGAGTATACTAGTATCAATTTTCTTGTTATCTATGAATAATTTAACAATATTTTATACAAGGGTCAATTTCATCACATGATAAAGTTTAAAAAGTAAGTAGGAAGAAAAATAATTCATGTTATCTATTTAGAAAATGCATAAAGTTTAGGATTTGAGGGACTTTATCCACTTTTTCCTATTATCTATTATGTATATGTCATCTATTATTAATTCTTAAATAAAGTTAATATAAATAAGTATTATTTTTTAAATTAATTTTTTTACACTAACATTATATATTAATCTCACTTAAAATTAATTCAGCAGACTTTACATTATAAAACCAAAGGCAAGTGGTTAAGATCTCTAATTTAAGAGTGATTATTTTACTGTATTTTTTTATACATATAATATACTTTTTATGTTCAGATAAACTTTGAAAGGATATATATGTGTGTGATTTTGCTGACCATTATTCTTTAGGCAACCCAAAATGTAAAGTCAACCTTAACCAACTTAAATATTAACCGTAAGATAAAAAATATATGCAGGAACAAACATTATATAACTTTGAGTGATTAAAAGATTTATGTATAAGAGGTATATCATATACCATTTATATTTAATCATCACTGAATTTAAAAAAAAATACAAATGTAAGGATGATAGTGTATTGATTGTGTATAAATTTTTACATTACCAGATGCATAAATATTGCACTCTATACATTATCAATGTAAAGATTTATTTTTATATATATATTTAGTGCATTATCCATAATTTATTTATATCAATTTTATTTAACATTGAAAATGAACGATGAATAATACAGTACCAATTTAAAAAAATCTTACACTGTCAATACATACATATTTTTCACGGAAAAAAAAGATTTTTTATATTTTTGGTTGGTTATAAAGTTGAATAACGAGTATAGCATAAAATGTCATCCATCTATCTTCCTACAAAACTTACCAAGCTATTGAATACAAGTTATTGCAACTTTCCTTCCGGTAATTGATTAAGTTTTTAATATTTAGTGTATTGAAACTATAAAGTTTATAAGTAATAATATTTCTATAATTTCGGTTTCTTAAAAGTCAATTTATTTATGGAGTTGGCCTCAAACCATGGGGAAGGATTCCTCTCTAGTAAGAATGGAGAGGATCATTTAAATTTAAAAAGTTAATTTAAAAAAATAAAATATCTGGACCATTTAAGTTTTAGTACGTATCACCATCCAGTGTTTAAAAAACCGTGCCGTACCGGCCGGTTCAACCGGAAAACCGGTGAACCGGACCCCTAACCGGTACGGTACGTATGTTATACCGCATATACAATAGAACCGGTCAAAACTGGTAAACCGGTCGGTTTGTACATTAATTTTTTTTTTTTTTAAATTTCAAATTTTCAATTCTTCACCAATTCTTCAACTTCAATGATTGATACTTGGGTCATTTATTTGTATTTTGCGTTTGTTAAGTTATAATTTTGGATTAATATATGTTTTGCACTTTAGACTTTGATTTTATTAAAGACTTAATGTTGTTTGTTTGTGTGAATTTGAAGTAAATTATGAATATGAATTATAAATATGAATATCTACTTATTTGAAATTTTTTGTTATAGGTTTATATATATATATATATATAAGCAAGTATGTACAGTTTAACCGGCATGCGGTTTAATTATTGAACCACTGGTTGAACCACTATACCACTATACCAATACTCTGACCGGTTTGATAACCGGTACGATTTTAATAACATTGTTACCATCATAAGTATATATTGCTCTCTCCTATAATGGAAAGGATTAAGACGGCAAACCATGATCACAGTAATTAAAACGGCGTTGTAAGTTGTAACGCCCCACAGAAAATAAATAAAGTAAAGAGATGAATCTGTATGCAACAAAAGGCAGCAATAAATAAAGTAACATGAATAACAACAAAGAAGGATAAGAATGCGTAACACTGTCATGTCATGTCTGAAAAAGTGCAATAAAGATTCTTATCCTATGTAATGTAAAGTACTATATTATATTATTATTATTACTATTATTATTATATTTATGGTCTAAGTTCCGGGGTCAACACTCAAAAACATGCAAAGGTTAAAGGTATATATGTACTTCACCAAATGCCACGTTAACCCCTTTTTCCTAAATAAAATATAATATTCACCACTTGTTCACTAAGATATCATACAAATCACTATTCAGAAAATAGTTATATACATATTTGAATAGTTCTTCATTTTTGGATTGGAATTTGAAATCTCGTTACTGTTATTGTGATATGTGAATCAAATTCATATCAAACCAACATTTGTTTTCTATGAAACATTCTTTTTTGACTTTTAGCATATTTTCCAAGTCATTGGGATTGTAGTAGTTGCCATAGAAAATTTTAAATATAAATATAAGTCAAATTAATTATCTAACATTTGAAAATTTAAAATATTTAGATATTTAATGACATTCCACACATGTGAGGGTTGTCTATGTGAATGTGAATGTGATAAAATTGTGAGTTAGAATCTAAAGTGGTTTAAGCAAAAATTCATTAAGAAATTGGAGAATGATAGTTATAATTTTGTAATCGATTTTAATAAAACTCTATGTTTAATTTCCTAGCTAATGCTTTTAGAATTCTATATAGGAAATCTACTACACACACAAAATACTAATCAGGAAGACCTATATAAAATTGGTAAATCATTTAAGAAATGGATATATCTATTTACCATAATCCTATACATGCCAAGTATCTATAAACAATTTCTGTATAGTAGATAGTAATATTTAATAAAATTTCATGAACAAAATAGAAAATACTTGAAAATTGTAAGTTAAATATAACTTTTATGATAAACTAAGTTAACACATAAATTATGTAACTTCGACATATGAAATAATATAATATAGATATTTTGTTAATCATTTATTTATATATATATATATATATATATAAATAAATAAGATAAATAAAATTATAAAATCAATAATATATAAAATGAAATTATTTGTGCAATAATGTACTAAATAATGGGCAAAAACAATTGAAAAACTTATATTAATTGATAAATTCTTAAAATTATTAAATCGAGTGAGTGTCCAACTCAGAAAAGTGGAAAAAAGAACGGAGAAACAGAAGGAAAAGAAAAAAGGGGAGAAAAGAAAATGGTAATAATGGATGCATAATCTGCAACCGGCACCACCTCTGTGGCTTTAGTGGTGTCACATTCCTATCATGACCCCTACGTGCACCCTCATTTATAGGTCTTCAAAAATCTCTCCTCGTAATAGATTTTCAACCATCAAACATGTCCAAGTTTATGCCTTATTATATGAACAATTATTTGATTTTATTTGTTTTTTAATGTTAAAAGTATTATTAAATTATATATAAAAATATAAAAATGTCTTATCATATCAGTGTTTTATTTAATTTTTATTCTACATCGGACATACTTACTCCATATGTTGTTGTTTTTAGTTGGGTCTAGTTATTTCTCTCTCTAGAATGGTGGCAAGTACAATTTTACTAACTAATATAGTTGCACCCTGCTCTTCAAAGACTATTATTATAAAAACAGTTTCTTTGGCTCATAGTAATATCATCATAATTATTACTTGTGCTGATAGTTGTGATGTGCTAACTTGGTTTTCTTCACCTTTGTTTTTGTTTCTGTTCCTGTGTCCATTTTTACTCTTCTCTGCATTTGGGTTTACTAGCTCTCTTATTTCCCTTTTTCTGGAGTTGAAAAAGCTGAGATTTTTATGGATTGAAGAGTGGTGTGTGATGAATCAGCTACTTCTCTTATGCTTTATGGTTCTTTTGTGTTCATTTTATTGAGGCGCTTTTGGCTCTTCCTGGATCCAGTGGTTTATCAGGTAATCAAAAAACTATTGTTTATTATAGCATTTTATTGAGGTGCTTTATGGTGGTTTTGTTTTTCTGCATTTGTTATTGGACCTTTTCTGTTTGTATGGATTCAATTCAGATAATTTCTGTTATATAAGAAGTTGATTGAACATCCTTTTTGGAATTTAAGGTTGTGAGATTGGAAGGTTGAACCTTGCACTTTCCTTCATCCTCACTTCTTCTAAAGGCTCTTTTCTTATATATATGTGTGTGTGTGTGGTGTGTATATAAAAAAGAATTAGGAAAGTATTGTTTCAGTATAACTGTGCATATTATTGGTTAAATTATTTAATGGAAACGTGTCATAGCATTTTCATAACCCTAAGAATTTGCTTTCATCATAAATATGCAAACAATTTGTTATGCAGCTTCTTATTCTTTATCATGAATATGTCCATATGGAATCTGTATGTATAAGGATTGCAAATTTCTTTCTTTACATATCTATTTTTGTTAATTAAAAATTTGTGAAGTTAATGTCATGAACTATAGAAGAAATCCATATTTTTTGGTCATCATTGGAGCTCAAACAGGTGGACTCTTTAAGCCAAACTACTACAGTGCTAAACCTTCAAATTTATTATTCTGCAAAAAAATCTTTATTTTGGTACCTTACCTTTTTTTCGGGTTTGTTAGGTTATGATTTTTGGTCCTTTAGTTTGAGGAAGATGACTGTGAGAGAAGGTTCCTACCATTAAATCTGAGTACTTTAGGAGCTGTAGAAGATGGAAAATTCCGGATTTTGGGTTCAAAAAGAGTGCCTCAGGAAAAATGATTCATTGCATAGCTTGTGCTATGATAAGGAATTATCAGACGAAGACTCTTCAAAATCACAGTTTAAAAAGTTGATTAAAAGGTCAAACTCTCATCATGCTGTAGTTGTAAATGCTATCCCATCAGAAATTAGTAAAGTTTGCTTCAAGGATTTATTCTTCCGGCGTGTTCATGGACTAGACAACAGGATTCCGAAGCATATGGTGAGTGTAGATGAGAAATATCTTCGTCACTGCCTGGAATTCGTGCACAACAGTGCATTAAAAGCCGCTCAATGCCACATACCTGTAAGCTTAAGTGCTACAAATGCAGGGATTTTATCAGAAAGCTTGATTACAGCTAAATTATTTGGTGGTTCCGGACAGTATATCATTGAATGTCCTGTAACAACCGAGACTGGGAGACTAGCTATAATTGCTGATGCCGGAGAACAGTGGACATCAGGTACGGTAATGGGGAGCAAGAGTATGATGAATATACTGAATAGTGCCCTGCTTCAACAGTTTGGTGCCTCAGACAGAAATCACAATTTGAACAGGATGAAGATTACTGATGATAAAGGGTTGATATGCTATGATTTGAAGGACTCTTCTAGCGATTTGATTATATCTTCATCATATAAGGAAATACCATTGGTGCAAGGTCAAAATTATGGTTCCACCCCTGTTCAGAAAAGGCTTGCTTCTACTTCTACCACCAACTCCACTTGTTCTGATTGTTTGTCGTTGGCTTCTTCTACTCTATCTCAGGGAATGATTCAATGTACATGGGAGCAAGGGGTTCCTCGTTTTGTTTTTTCGGCAGATGAACAGGAAGTATGTGTATCAAAATTGATGAAGGTAGACCCAACAGATAATAAGTCTTTGGACTATGTGTACCAGTTTCACTTGAGCAAGCACGGCCAAAAGGGTCACGAGATTCCTAACAGTGAGCAACTTGTTGCAAAGATGAATGTATCAACAAGTTTCGTTGTTTGCCCGAACAATTGTAGAATAATGGAGACTCAGTTTACATTATTCGGTAACACCGAAATTTATGACAAAGAAATGTACACAACTAGCCATTCTCACAAGAAGAACAAGAGGCTCTCAAAAAAGATATCACAAGTTTTCAGTAGTCCATCATCGAAACACAGAACACTAGAAAGTTGTCAATGGGAGTCACATGCTCTTGCTAGTACTAATTTTTTGGATACTAATGTTCCGCCAAATTTCGAGTTGGCTGCCATTGTTGCAAAAGAACATCTTCCTTGTAAAAAGCCAGAGAAAGTAGGAGGCTGGGGCTTAAACTTTCTCAACAAAACTGGAGTAAATCAAAGTACATTGCCTTCTGAAGGTTGTCGAAACACCGATGATTGCTCAACTAGCACGAGCATTGTAATTCCAGCGGGGATTCATGGTGGTCCAAGAACAAGAAATGGTGGTCCATCCAGTTTGATAGATAGATGGAGATCTGGGGGTCATTGTGACTGTGGCGGTTGGGATGAGGGATGCCCTCTGACAGTACTTCAGAGAAGATCTAGCAAAGCCGAGTTTCTGTCTCAAGTAGATAATCAAGGCGAGTGCAAGACAGTTGACATAGTTACTCAGGTCTGTTAATATCTTATATTTTATAACTCTTCTTTCTTTAATCTCTTTAAAAAAGCAATGTCAGTGATATCATATAATCAGTGAATGGGAGGCATGAGTAGGGAACTGTAAGAATTGGTTTTTGCTAAATGTTTTCTTGTCTGTGTTTCTCCTCAAATCATCAATTTTTGTCCTCTTTGATTATCTTCACATTTTGTTCTTCACTCTATGTGTATAACTATGACTAACTAACTTTATATATAACTAACCTTATATATAACCAATATCCTCTTTAATAGTTTCTCATATAATTTTCTTCGGTTTTCATCCAAAGCTTAAACACAATAGTTCCATAATCTGTTTGTGACACTGTAACATTCAACAGAAGTCTTTCTGTCAAATTCAAGCCATGTAATAGTTATATTTTAGACATGCATGCATCTGCAATCTTAAATTTACATTTTGTGCTTACTAAACAATTAATAATTATTTATGTAAGTACCCAATGAGATGACCCTGCCCCTCAAATTGCAGGGATCAAACAATTTCCACCCCAACTTGAGGATGGTAAATGTTCGTGATGGTTTATATTTTATTCATTTTCAATTGCCTTTGTCTGCACTACAGTCGTTCTCCATCGCCGTGGCAATTATTCATTCTCAAAGTCCTACTCTCCGGCCCAATACTGCACAGGAGCTGTGATAGCAAAAGTAAAAACTTGTGGTTATTTAATGGTCATAGTTTTCATAATGTCTTATAAAAGCAATCAAAGAAAAGAATTTGGTTTTTATACATATATCAGGTTTTGATTCATGTGCTTAGGCCCATAGGGTTGTTTTTTCCCACACTATCTGATGTTTTCACTCACATTTGATAGATGGGAACTGTTGCAAACATCTTTTTATTCAAAAAAATTCATTGAAGAATAGAATGTAGAAGGGTTTGTTGAAGAAAATTTTGTAAGTTGTATCATTGAGATTGGTTTGTTATAGTTGTTGATGTGAAGGAAGTGAATTCTTATTAGCACATAATCTAAAGAATGTTATTTGAAGATAGCAATTCAATTATGACATTCTCACCTTTCTGATTGAAAAGCCTGTAAAGTTATTCATTTACTAAGATTCTTCATAATCCAGTTGCTAAGTGTATTGATGGCACATGTTCCATGTAGCAGCTGTTAATGACAATTAGCAGGATCAATGGCAACTTGTATGTGGATAAATTGAATGTACCATGTAGTGATTGTATTCAAATTTATACATTGAACTACAAATGGTCCTATTATTCACTGTGTCAAAGAAAAGACAGGAAAATAATGTGATAGATGATCAGATAGGTCAATTGATCAAGTAAAAAGTTGTGGAAATTTGTGAAGGAACTGGCACATGAGTAAATTCCGTTGCTCACATGTAATTAATATACATCATGAAACTAGTAATGATTACCTAATACATCTTAAGTGATTATTTCCATAAATTTGATGAATTGACCTATTTGATTATCTATCACATTATTTTCCTGTCTTTTTCTTTTCTTTGACACAGTGAATAATAGGACCATTTGTATTATCCTTCTATCACTAGTCACCACATACTATAAAGTAGAAATCACATGATCTTGAAATATCATGTGCAACTCGAGTGAGATCATATGCAACCCTTAGTCCTCAATGACATTAAATTTGATCAATGCCTATAGTTTGCCTTTAATGATCAATTTAATATGTAAAAAAATGACATTGGAAACCAAGTTTGATATCTCACGTAACAATCTCCTGGTCAAAGACCACTAAAGTGAGCTTACTTGAGAAGATGAGGATATTATGTGTTAGGACTCAGGAATTAGGTGAAAATCACATATCTTAACCAAAATATGGAGGTATTAGGTTTATGCATTTTTTTTATACCTATACTATTGTATTTACCCAACCTCGAACCCGAAACTGAAATTAAGCACTGAATTGAAGATGGAATCAACACAATTAGGAGATTGGGTGATATTAAATTATTAATCACAATTTATCCTACACTAGAAAATTGAAACTTCAGCACTTGATAAATATATGGCAGACAAAATATTCGAAATATATTTTGATAATAGTGTGTTTCTGCCATTTGCATTTCCATAGAATCAAGATTCAGGAGTAAAAATGATAAGAAAATCACTGACCATCATAACAGAACTCATACACATTTCTTCTTCTAAATGCAACCAACTCCTAAGAAAATTGAGAAGAGAGTTTGAGGCATTCACTCTGGCACCTCCTAAGGCATATGTCATTCCAATTAGGTACTTGATGTTGGTTAACACAAACAGTGCGGGCACATGCATCAGCACAGGCATCAAGGTCAGAGACACCACAAACAGTGACACAAGTATCAGGAATGGGGTCTTTTGAGAATGATCCAACCTTCTTCAACATCCTCTTTGATGTACAAACTCTTTCACACACAAAAATTTCATCAGAACTCCTTTCTCTTCCTCTTGCACTTTTCAATCTCTCTTCTTCTGCATTCCTTTTCTTCATTCTAAAAGCTTGTCCAGCAACAACCACAGGGATTGCAGCTCCCAAAAGTGACCACCAAATATCTCCCATCTCTGATATACAACTTCAGTAACTCTACTTCTAAATCATATGCTCCACACTCTTAAAAAAACAAGGAAAATCAATGAAATTTATAGTTTGAATCCCTAATCAAGATTATCCACACAATGAGCAAACAAAAAAAAATAAAAAAATACAAATAAATCTTTCGCAAAAACCAAGTTTCTCAAATTTAGCAAAACCCAAGTACACTAATGATTCACACTCCACTTCTCATATGTAAGAGCCATTGAAGCATTTTATCGAACACTTGATAGGCTGGAGCCAAGGCGTGGTCTTACATATTCATGCATTAATAAGATAAAATTTCAATATCTAATGAATGAATAACGTATTTAAATGTAGCTAAAGAATGAAATATTGAAAAAACTATTGCATTTTTGAGATCATAAGAACAATTAGAAACTCCAATTCCACTAGAATAGTTAATTAAGAATAGAGTATATGAAAGTGTATTTATGTAAAATAAAGAAGAAAATGTTACCAGCGGTGGAAGGCGGAGAACGAGAGGTGAGACGGCAGCGCAACCTTTGTGTCTGTGTTTGGCTAAACCCAAACACCACTCACCACTATTATTTCACTTTTTTTACTTTCGCTTTTCTCATTCACGTATTTTTTATTTAACAATGTCTACCAAATAATAATACTAATAATAAGTATATACAAAGGCTTACTAATAAAAATATCATTGATTTTTTTATAAAAATATATAAATGATTGATGGATAATATCAGTGTCGTGATAACTGGATCAGACCGGATGGTTCGACTAGTTCGATCGCTGACCGGATTTGAAAACGATTTCGTTTCGTAGTCTTAACCGAATGAGTAGTTGGACCGCTTTGAATCGAAGAACTTCTGGTTCTACCATGCTAAACCCAATTAAACCAAAATAACCCGAGAAAAAATCCAACTATTCACTAAAGTTTTTAAAAAATGAAACATTACTGTTTTGTTTTATTTTGATTTCACAACATTTGATAATACATTAATTATGTACGAACTACTATTTTTTTCAAATATAGTATTATTTATTTAAACATTTTTCTCATGCAATTTAATAATTATCTTAATTTGTCTTTTCCGTGTAATATTATGTCTTAGTAAATTTTGTTACGTATTTTTTAATATATTTTCTCTTAATAACTTCTATTCCAATTTTTTTTGCCAATGTGATCAAATTTATGGTAGGAAATTAAATATGAAATAGAAATTTAATAGATATATTTCATTCTTATATATTCAATTTTTATACATTAATAAATTCATAAACTATATACATTAAATTTTTTGGAGTAAAGGAAATATATACTTGAGTGGCCACAGGGCTGGCGTAGATACTACAAATGCCACAGCCTTGGTCCTACAATGATAAAAGGCCCATTTAAAAAAATAAGTTTAATTAAATATCTTCATTTTTAGTTTATTAATATATTAATATGTTTATTTTTATAAATTGTATAATTATTTTATTAGATTCCATAGGTTTACTTTAGGTTCATTTGATAAACATGATAATGGAGACAAAATAATTAAAACTTTAGAGGTCATCAAATTTAAAATTTATAAATTAATACTTTGTTCAAACTTTAGTGTTAAGTTTTATATATTCTCCACACAAAAAAATCAATTATACTGGAAAATTAATATACTATACATAAAGTGTGAAAACTGTAATCACACAATTTTCTCAAACCCTTGTCTATGACTTTTTTTAATAAATTAAGGCTATATTTTCTCTTACACAATTTTTTTAAATTATTTTACTAAAATCTTCAATTTTAATCTCCTATAAAAATGTTAATTAATAAAAAATTTAAGGGTATTTTTAACAAGTATGATAATATATTGGTTATTATTGTAGATAAAAGTTTGTATTATTAAACTAAGTTCACTAGTTGCAATGTCTTACATTTACCATTTTCTAAGATAAAACTACTCCTAATATTAACCAATGCCCTAAAGGTATTAGTGTTCCCCATTCTTGATTTTTTATCAATATACTGAGTTTTTTATATAATTTTTTTCTTTGCACAATCTTAACTCGTTGGACATTGGACATGGCATAGAATAAAAAGAATGTTTCCATACTCATGGTCCTTTTATTTTGAGACATGCACTTATTTATTGTTTTATTACACACACCTACCTTATTAAGAATATGTAACCATATTATTTTATCTTGTGCCTCTTGATCACATAAAACTTTTATAACATACTTAATAAGTTTTTTTCTTCATGATTATTACATTATTACATTATACTAACATATCACAGCAAACATAACAACAATAATATCTCAAAACCACAGATATACTTGACATGATTCAACTCATTTTGGCTTCTTCATAATATTTATCAGCATGAATTTTAGCACAGTATTCAAATAAACTCCCATCATAGCATCTTCTCACAGCTTCTTTAGAAAGATAACCTTCTTCATCCTTAGCCAGAATGTACAAAACCCCCCATTCAAATTTAGCTGCAGCCCTATTATAACCACATAACATTCCATAATATATATATATATATATATCATTATTTCATAAATTAAGAACATAGATAAATTAAAAAACTTTATATTAAAAATTCACCAGCCAAATGGGTCAAATGCATTTCTGTTTCCCTCGGTCATTTCCCAAAGCTCTCCAAGTGCGAGCTTATCAGGTACTGTATGAGCATATTTGCTAAATATGTTCTCAACATTTGCTGGTACATAACTGCGTATGGTTTCATTTCATCAAAGAAAAAAATGTCCAAAGATTTTCATAACCAAAATAGTTAGTTTTAAAACGAAGGACGATCACTTGTTCCAAAAGTGTGTCCCAAAGTATGTCTCGTCCAATATAATTGTGACACATAATAAAAAATAACTATTTTAATTATGTTTTCTAATATCCAATGACTGAGTATGAGACACAATTTTGGAACATCTGATGTAGATTATTTTAAAACCTTTGTTGTAGTATATAGTTATTCACTAGCATCACTTACCGTCCTTCTGTATCATAAGTTCCAGAGTCACTTCCATGCTTTGCTCTGTGCACATTTTGTATGTAGATTGGAAAGAGGAGAGAAGGAATCCAACTCTGTAAAATTATAATTTTAAGCTAAATGCTAAAACATACTATTGGGATTTTTTTTACTTAAAAAAAGCTGATTTGATTCCAGTAAATAGAGTTTAGGGGATGAAAGCTACATACATGATAGACATAATTAGAAGGACTAGTGTGGAGAATTGAACTTTAATTATTAGATTAATGATTTTAATCTTGTGTATTTATTATCTGTAATTTTTATTGCTTATTTTTATAATATGAATTTTAATAATTTAAATCACCCTGAAAATGAAATACCACAATGACATTTGTGCTATCTGCCAGATTACCTCATTCCTGGAATGGTTTTTGGCATTAACTGCCTCAAGTCAAGGGAATATGATTGAATTTTGATTTTCCAAGATGTAAATTTATTAAAGGATGAATTGTGCTTGCATATTTTATAAATTAGGTTGTTGTTTAGTGACAAATAAAACACTAGGAAAACATGATACACCAAAGTATGTTTGAGGGAGTTGGACCCCTTAAGTCTACCATGTCTTAGCTGAACTATAACTCTGATACTAATTGTTAGGATATCTTCATCCATGAGATGTAGTACTCTTTCATCGACTAAGTGAAAGAAACATAAAAGTGATTTTGACACTACATCTTAACCTAAAACCGTAAGACATTAGGTTTATGAGTTCATCAACTTATATGCTTTTCAACTCATTCACTTCTACACAGTGTAAGACTATTCATTCACACTTGGAATACTCTACATCTTCCCCTCAAGTGTGAGTTACTCCCCTTCGAGTATTGGATACACCAAAGTTCAATTCTCTATCTACATGCACCGTCACATTGACCTCTCGTTAGGAAGACTTTTAACACAAGAATCTCTCCTAGATCTATCGATCACTTATCGCTTCAATACTTCTTTTGAGTCGTCGATTAACACAAGAATCTCTCCTAGATCTATTGACCACTTATCGCTTCAATACCTCTTTTGAGTCGTCGATTGTTGGTCATTTCTATTTGGTGCATATTATACAATGAGTTAGGCAATGTACCGACAGTGAAGCCTTAATGCCAATTTTATTGGTTAATTCATGTTTTTAAAATCACACATAACTAACAAAAATCTTCAAAATGCAAAATAGAGTTGAATCCCAAAGAGAAGAATGACTCACAGGCTGAGTAGGATAACTCAATGAAAGATTGATACCAATAGCCATAATAACAGATGCAATGATATTAAATCCAAGAGAACGCATCCCTGAAAATGTGATAAGGTCAGTAATTAAGTAATTTGGATAAGATAATATATAAAGACAGAGGAAGTTGTAGGAAATAAAAAGTCAAACCCATGTAAGTTTCCCATGGGTAAATAATCCCATTGTCATCTTGATCAAAAAAAGCACAATGCTGCTGAAGAACACTCATGTTGTAGTGTTTGTGGCCTAGTGTTCCATTTGGATGCTTAGTATCGGGTGCTGTCAATGCTCTAGCCATGTCTGACCAAATATCACATATAATTGAAACTCATGTTTGCTTTCACCTTATTATGAGTGAAAATAAAATGAAGAAAATAAATTGAAACTCACATGGCTTAGGAAGAGTGTTTTCCAAGTCATCTCTAACCCTTCTTTGAGCAGTAACAGGTGCATTATGAGCCTCAGTTATCAATGACTCTCTCTCAATCTCTGCAGCCATTTTCATATATTCTCCAATTCCAAAGTTTTTCTATTCAACTTCTACTTAATTCCTATGCTTTTGTAGAGGAACAACATTACTTATATGAAAAACAACAAGTATAATATAATTTGATGGTGATAAGTGTGATTATTCTAGATAGAAGAAGTTAGAAGGATAAAGAATTTGATAGAAATAGATGGACAAAGTAGGAAGAGCCAGCAAAGTCTATATAGGTAACGTGGCATACATGCAAAAAATTTAGTATGCATATTGTGTCACTTAGGAGGTGATGCATTTAATTGTTTAATCTTTCTCAAGGTCTAAGTATTAATTTGAGTATACGTTGATATATAATAAAATTCAATTTATTTCATTTATCTTCAATTTATAGCTTAATTTTTTGTTTAATAATATAGTATTATAACTTTGATCACATCATATGATCCAATAGTCACTCAGATATTTAATCAACTTGCCTTTTTTCCTAGAAATTTTATAAACATGTAATAAAGATGGATTTATATATCTCTACTCATTAAAAAGTTATAATAAAATCATTTATATATCTCTACTCATTAACTTAAGCTCTATGTGGAAGAAGATTTGTCACGTTTCTGGGTTTTTTTTTGCTACAATACAAAAAGAAAACTGTATCATTTTCATAAAAAAATGTACCTTATTTAACCTTTAAACTTGTTAAGGGGTTAGCACAAAATCATGCTTAAGAGATAACAAACAAAAAAGAAAAAGAACTTTATCCATAAGTATTAAAAAAAGAAAAAATGTGTTGAACATAAATATAGCAACACCAACTTTTATGCATAATTGCTTTTGTATAATGAGTATAGTGATTAATGATGCATATAATCGTGTGGGGTTTGAACATGAGACCCAGAAAATTTTGAACAATAAAAAAACTTTAATTAAAAATGATTCAAAATATATACCGTTTATTTTTTTTAAGTGACACATATTACAATTTTTGACTGTACTGGAGAGTGAAGTTACATTCAATTGTATAATGGGAGACTTGTTCCTATCCACGGAGTTTGTAGGACACACAACACATTGTTTTTGTTAGCTGGAAAACAAATACTTGTGTCGGGCGAAATCATATAAACACCTTGGGAAATATCTTGGGGCTTTCCATTTTTAAATGGGTGTGTCAATTTTATATTCTAACGTTAAAATCACCTTTTATCATATCATATCATCATAATTTAGTCCATAAACATTTGATTTGATTCATTTTAGCAAGGGTGAATTTAAATCTAGTGCTATTGTGGAACTTTTGTTGATTAGTTGATTCTGAAGTATATATATATATATATATATATATATATATATATATATATATATATATATATATATATATATTATGTGAATTAGTTTTTTGTAAGCACAAAAAAAATTGAATTCGGGTTAGGGAAGAGTATGTATGAAATGTAGACATTGGTGTATTTTCCATTATACCGTTATGATGTACCATATTGGTGTATTTCTCACCTCACAAGAGTGATGAATCCATTTCAATAATATATCTAGTACTCTAGTCTAATACATAAATTCCAACGTCTATGTGGTGTTTTTATGTAGGACAAGATATAATAAGAAATTTGAACAGTATTGATATCTCTTTCTCTTCTTCTTACCATGTGAGAGTTAATTTATTATTCAATTTGATTTTTCATGCAACTTTAAGACTTGACTTTCTAATATTATAAGCACATTATGAGATACCCTATAAAATTGTTCAGTTTTATTGATCTGATTGATCACAAAGATAAAAAAGAGTGTTATTAGATAAAAGTTTTGTTTTTGTGATTCATAGCATTTTTCGGACGTGGAGAATCCTTACTCTCACCTTTGGGTGCGATGAATTGGTGATTTCTAAGTAATCTCTCTGTTTTTAATGCACAAACTTGTTTTCTGAGATTAACTGTGTGATATGCATGTGATCCATTTTTGTTCTTCTTTTTTACTTTGTAAACGTGTTGGTTAGTTGTACTAATCGTGGTGAACTGTATGATTCTGTTCGTCGATTATTCTCACTTTCCAACCATCAATTTTTTCAATCACTTCTCCACAAAGTTTTTCTTTTTTCCTCTTTCTTAACACTCAGATTCTCTCACTGCTTTTGCACTATCATTTTACTTTTTCTTTCTGCTTCACCTCTTTCTTCAGTTCCTTCAAAGTTTTCATATTCCGTAAGACTTATGAGTTGTGTGATTTTTAGGCAAATGGGTTTCTTTCAAAATCCAAAATTTCCTTGAATTCCGGTATATGTTTCCCCTTCACTTTTTTCTTGTTTTTCACTGAAGATAGAGTTTGTGTGTGTGTGTTATTGTTGATGGATACTGAGTCCAGTGTGAATAAGCCTATGGTTGTGGCTTCTTTAGATGCTAGCAAAGTTGAAGATCATACCAATGGTGAAGATGATGATTCAAAATCTCTGTTGCCACCACGAATTGGAGGAATGTCTAGAAAATCAGAAAAGGGTCATAAGACACGTAGGAAAAAAGTGCAGTGGAATGATAAAAATGGAAACAAACTTGTTGAAGTGTTGGAATACGAGCCAAGGTAACTTGTGTGTGCTAAATTTTGGTCTGTTGCATTAGTTATGTAATTGTTGTTTGATTGGAAACTTTGATATTTATTGTTCTCTTTTGTTTTGTTTGGTTTTGTCTTTGTTGTAATGTTTTTATTTTTGTTAACAATACTGAAACTTTCTACTTTTCTTTCTAAAGTTCAGTTGTATGTGATGAAAAAAGAGGGAAAAGGTTGAAATACTTTTGTTTTTGCTAATTTAGTGCAAGTGGTGAAATTGCAAAGGATCTTTTTGCTAAATTTGTGTAGTGAAAACTGTCTAAATTTTCTAATTGAATATTTGGTAGATAAGCTACTTTTTTGCAATAATAAGTTTAATTAGTCTGCAGAAACTGTCATGTTCATTATCAGGAATTCTGAACTAAGATTCTCCTCTAAGGGAGTTAGTGCTTCTTAGAGTGTGAAGTTGTTGTTTTCTCATGACAATCTGTGATTTCAAATTACCTATAATTTTGGTGTGACAATTGTTTGTGCAGTGATGTAAGCGACTCAGAGAATGGCGTTGATGATTCTTGTATGTGTACAATACTGTAGAGGTCATATTCATAAGCTGGTTTCCGAAACTTGAATTTGGAGCAAGTAAATATGATGAATTAGCATGCTTCACCATACTGATAACATTGACTACATTTCTTTCTATTTGTATCTTTCCTACACCTAAAAAGGTGGCGTGGCGTGGCTTTAACATTTTCCATGTGAGAAGAGAATTTCCAAATACAAAACAAAAACATGCTTATTGAGATAATTTCGAGTGTACGGATTCGAAGTGGTTGAGAGAAATGCTCTTGGAGAATCCCAACTTTTGAAATATGGGTTTTCATTTAATACTTATCAAAAGCCGAGGTTTGAACTCATGTACTCATATGTCTAACAACTCTACCGAATACATGGTAAACAGACATGGCTGATCATTGATATTCACCCACATGTTTCTTAGTAATATCCATGGCGACAAGGGGGTATTACTGCCATGAGTACAAATTCTACAGCAACCATCTACAATGAAGGAATACATGGTAAACTTCTGTTATTATTACGACAAAAGTATTCATATCTCATCATGATCCATCCATACTTCCATAAGGCCAAGACATGTATTTTTCCAACAAAATAGGTGTAAGCAAATATCGCATCACTCTTTACACAATGTTTTGCTTATGAAGATATTGTACCCTCAGTTCAATGTTAAAGAGAACCAACAATTTCCTCAAATACAACATTACATTTGTTGGTGAGCACTCGTGGGCACACACTCATTCATCTTTCCCTCTAAGGACCATTTGAAGGCCTTAATACATTATAACCATTCACACCACATGCCATATTTGAGTAATCCTGAAAATACGAGTAACCGCCATTTTCCGAATTTCTCATGCCCAGATATGATAGATCAGAACCAGCCACCTGCCACTGGTTTGGGACCAACCTATCTGCCTGCCCGTTGACATAGGGTACTGCACTCGTATGCGGAACATAGTTCCATGGTGAATCAAAATGCCCACCAGACGAGCTATACCCTCCTCGAAATCCATGGCCGTGATGGTAACTTCGTGATTGCTCGAACCTGCAAAAACTGGCTGAGGATCCCAAATCATCATCTGCACCCAAGTCTCCGGGAGAAGTGAACTGTCTTTTTAGAAACTGTTGTCTGTTATTCCTTGGCTGGAATACAGAACTTGCCATGGGGGTCTTCCCAATACCATGTTCATCATCAAGCAGATCATTGATGATATCAAGGTATGGGAACTCATCCACCAACAAACCTTGGTTCTGCCGACCGGATGTGCAGGCTAGGAACTCAGTCGACATGTTGCCCAAAGATCTACTGTGTAATGGCCTGTACAAGTCATGGTTCTGAAAATCATTAGTTCCGGAGAGTTGATCATATTGCATTTTCCTGCTCGTTTCCCTTTGAGAAATCTCCATCCACTGGGGACCACTCTGCATGTTATCCCGCACAATCATGCCAAAGGGAAGGCCAGACTGGCCAGCATTAGACTCCACTCTGTCAGAGCTCTGGGGTAAGAACATAGGTGATGACAACATTGAAGATGGTTGAGAATAGCCAGGCGATGAGTTTACTCCCGATCTTGATGAACTGGAATAGGTCAGACTGGCAGCAGTTGAGGCCACAGGGTTCCCCATCATCGCATCTCTGTAGGACTGCGGAACATTAGTTGCAGGTGACGGATTAGGATCCAATGGGCTAGCTGCACTCTTTGAGCGTGCAAGTAGGGGAGCCATTTGAACCATAGAGATAACAGGAGCAGTTGACCTGGGACCAGGAACTAAGGGAGTACTAGCAGTTCGTGACAGTGGCACAGATCTCTCAGTTAATCTTGCAGTTGAAGTCTTCTGGATCTCAAATTTGGACAAATTTGTTACTTGTGATGCAGAATTGGAAAGAATAGACGCATCTTTATCTGTCAGCAGGGAGCCATTTGAATAAGTTTTCTTGACATGAACAGGATCTACAGTAGCACTAGTTTTCTGTTCTAACTTCATTTGAACAGATGAGGACAAGTTTCTACGAAGACTTATAGGTGAGGATGGAAGTCTTGATATCTTCTCTTTTTGTAGGCTTTCAGTGTCAACAGTCCCCTCTATCTCAATGTGATCCTTGATGCTATGTTCCTTTTGTAACTCTTTCTATAGATTAGAAAAGCAAATACCCAAGATATCAAGTTAAAATTATAGCACTGCAGATAGAGGCTTCAATATAAAATTGAGAATAAAAATTTATTGCAGGAAAGCAGCAAGCTTAAAACATAAAACAGGAGTCTCCCCTAAAAATAAGATTAATAACCTTCAAGTTTTAAGGTTATTAATCTTACAGATGAGAAGGCAACTCATACAAGATAAAATTTAAAAAAGGAGGAATATAACAGATATCGGTAAAACATTCAATATTCACAAAAAACCATGAATGGATAAGCTTCAAAGAGGAATATTTTATCAGAATATGACAAGTATTTCCAACAAGGCTGGAAACGAGACCACCTTTCTGACAACATGCTGCTCAGCCCATTCTAACCGATCTTGCAAGGAAAGGACAAAACCCTCAGATGCAGATTCCCCAACCTTACCACTTCCAGATTCATCGTTATTATCCCCGACTTCTGCTGCAGAACCAGATGGCTGACTATCTATTTCATTTGTCCAACTATCCACATCACATGATGCTTTACCTCGGTTCTTACCTCTACAGACAAAGAAGAGCCAAATCAAATTAACGGACATGGCTGATCATTGATATTCACCCACAGTGAAGAATATTAAGCTATATACTTACCTGCTAGGTGACTTTTGGATTGTATGATTTGAAAAGGAGGTGTTCGCCTTATAGGGGTCACTCGTGAAAATTGATGGCAAAGAATCAGTGGAACATGTTGAAGAACTATCATCGATTGCCGAACTGCTCCTGTTCTCAAACCTTCCATTTTGTATGGATGAAACCCCACCTATGCCATTGTTACAAGCCTCGGTCGGAGGATGAACTTCTGAGGCATCAGTATCCCAATTAACGGGACTAGCATCTCTGTCTTCTGAATCAGGCTGAAGCACTTCAGAAACTCCATCTGCAGAGTCAAACACATCAGAAACATCTTCCATGGCATCAGGCTTTTCAGACAAAGTCTGAGCTTCCTCCATGTTAAAATCCTTTTTCTCATCAACAGCATTGTCTTCTGGGTTCTTGTCATGAACAGCCACAGTAGTATTCTCCTCCCTCCTTTTATCCTTTCCTTTCCGATTGTTCCTTTTTTGTTTGGCCTGTAATGAAAAGGAATAGCTGTCAGCGATTAAAAGGAAAACACAAAAACAACTCTCCTAACCCCATGCATAATCCCAAAAATAGCATGAGTGGCAAAGGGAATTGGAATGTTACTATAAAGCATCTTGGAAGAATTAAAGTCTAAAATTACACGCAAAATTATTTCCAATTCAGGGAAAATTAGTTTGAAAACTGGTTATTAATTTACATTATTCAAATCCAAACATAATAAAATCGCATCATAGGTGATTTGGACATGTATGGAGGAGACCGGTGGAAGCCTCGGTAAGAAGAGTAGATCAAAAGAAGGTTAGCCCAATTCCTAAAGGAAGGGGAGGCCAAGAAAAACTATAGGTAAAAACGATTAGTAAAGATTTAGAGATCAATGCTTTGTCAGTGAACATGATTTATGATATAGCATTATAACATCGTTCGATTAAGACTTGGTTGTTTTATACAAATCCAAGCATACTATTTATTACAAAGCAATAATCCTATTATGTAAAATTCCACATCACTGCAGCCTGGGCTTCAATATACAAACTCAGTAGCAATAGTAGCTAACATACATCAAGAATTAGATGACTTACCCATTACCATGTTATAAATAGTCATCATATATTAGTTGCATTTACTAAGTCTAGCTACTTTATAATTTTTTCATTATCTCGTTATCAATTTTATCTACAATGCATGTACAGTAGTTAAATAACCTTCTGTTATAAAAAGCAAAGAGTGTTGGAGAATTGCATTTTAATCTGACAGATTATAAAAAACCCATTTTCTTAACAAGAGAACCAAACAGTATCTTATGTTAAGCCAACACTTGGATATCTAAAGATCCCTTGATAACACAATTTCAATGTGTGCCAGCCAGACCTGTTTTTTCTTTGACTTCTTTTCCTTGTCATTGACCCGGCGTTTTGCTTTCTTTTCGCTTTCAGCTTGCCCTGCAGCCTCTTCTTCACGGATGAGCTCCTCTTGTCTCTTTAGAGCAACAGCTTCCCGGTAGGCAACCTCAATTTTATTGCTGCATCCATGAACGTAAATAGTAATTAGGATATCTTGGCAGATGCATATTTAATACAACATCTAAAAAGCGTCAACAAAAGAATAACTGGTACATGTGTAGTAAAACAAAATTTATGCACCTCTTCAACTTCCAGAAAGGTTATATAAATGGCCCCTGCCAATTGGAACTTCTCAATCTTTCCATATTACAAATACTTTCCAATTCTCTGTTGAGATAGCAATATTTAAAACTACAGGAATTGCAAGCTCATTGGTACAAGGAGAACATGACTTCTGGATAAGGTAGTATTCCGCCTTGGCAAGAAGGCACTTGAAGGAACTCAACTAAGACTAAATTATGCAACATATTCAGCTGCACCCTCTATTAGAGACAATCCTAGAACTTTGGTCAAAACATGGGTGGAAACACGCTCAGTTGATGCAACACCCTGTTAATAGCAGGCATTGCAAAAGAAATTTTTTAATTATGTTCTTTTGAATACAAATCAAGGTATTCAAAACACACAAAGTTACGTTCACATGATTTGCCTATAGTTATATTTGTGGTGCATGTTTAAGGCCAGTTGCATAAATTCACGAATTACATAATTTTGAATATGAATTAAGTTATTCAGAAAAACAAGAGCATATAAACAAGCTTCAATTTTAAGAAATTTGGAAAAGTACTGATATAAATCATGATCACTGAGAAAATATGAGAAAGAGCAAGAAACAGATGGAAAATGCGAAAGGAGAGAGAGAACCTTAGATGAACATAATTATCATTAACTGAACCTGAGCAATAGAACTGTCTAGATTAATAGAATATCTACAAGCAAAATGATAGAATATAATAACAGAGTTTCAGTTTGCACAAACTAACTGTACAAACTAAGTAACTTGGCATCATAACATTCTTTAACGATATAGAACTAATTGTAATACTATTGTAGTACCTGAATACATGGACAAGGACAAATATTTCCAAAGTCCTACGACCCAATTCTGTGAGGCGCATTTCATCACGCTCCATAGAGTCGTTATCAAAGTCCTCCCCAGAGTTTCCATCCTACAAAAATAGTTCAAAAAGATCTATTAGCAACCAAAAGGATACCAAAATTACCAAGACAAAAGATGTCATATGCCCACAATCTTATTTGCACTTAAAATAATAATCTCCCAGGTTATTGAAGATAACATTCTTGAGCTGTAATATATGCTCCTTACTCCAACTAGTCTAAACTTGTATCTTTTTAGACTTTTTATTTAATACTAAATCATGTACGACATAAATATCATTTAAATAATACATCTACAGAAATATCATAGTAAAAGCAATGTGAACTTAACCTAAATTCAAATTCCTGAGGAAATACGTTGGTTAGTTGTTTGGCAAGTAATATAATCTCCACCAACAACAACAAGCATATTCAAAACTTTAAATAAACTAACTTTCACATTTGGACCAATATTAGAGGGATAGGGAATCAGTTCCTAAAACCAAATTTAATTTTATAATTAAAAGTAAGGAAAATGTTTCTTGTCAGGCTGCAATTGTGTTTGCACTAAATACAGAAGCATTCCATGCGTTCAACTATGACCAGCCTAGCTCCAATGTTAAACATGGGTTTTAAGAGTCACCAACATAAATGTCCCTATTAATCTTGAATACTTGCAAAATTATCTGTACATCATTTGTAAATCCATTTAAACTATAAAGTAATTTCAAACCAATTCACATAAAATGTTCCATACAGGCACTGCACTGCAGCCTCTCCACTTAACGGTTGCAGAATACCTTGTTTTGCAAGGCCATTTTTGGTTTTCCAATTCCTTTTTCGGGGTGCTTTTTGTGGTAATACTTCCATCCTCGTCTTCACATGAGATGGTTTGTGGTAATATTTTTCAATTGTGGTTCTGATATAATTGTCCCAATTACATTGTCATCTGTCAAAGTATTTATTATATAATTTTAGATAGAAAAATGCCAGGGGTATGCATCGTTTAATTTAAATATTCTTTGTTATTATCTTGGTTGCTCGTGGTTAATTGCACAAGAAACACTACATGTTTTAGTTTCAATGAAATATTCTCATGTCATGTTTCTTTTAAATTCCAATACCATTCGTTTCCAGCCTCGAATAGTGTTTCCAGCCCCAAATCCCAGTAGTCATGTCTTACATTTGACTACTGAGTTTTGAGCATTTATGTTTATGAAATTATGTAGTATCAATTGTTTGCATTGTATCCACTATCTCCGGTATAGCAACCGTTCCTTGGTCTTCTATACTGCTAATAATCCGCGTGGAGCTTTTCAGATCGACTGCTCCACACCACGGTCTGGGACTGACTACTATGCTATAAACATATAATTCCTCGTTTACTTCGGAAAACATAATTCTACATCTTACCTTTGTACGATTTTGAGGACCCTTCTCATCTTTTGGAGGCAGTGGTTCTGTAGCAGCCCTTTCAAGTAGCAGTAAAACATCATCCACCAGTACAAACATGTTGTTCTCGACATGAACAATTGGTGCTGGCATTTCTTCAGCGCCCAACAATTTTACCCTAACTTTTATGCCCTTAGTCTGGCCCTCAAGAGCCTTCAATCCACTATACAAGGAGTCCATAACCAAAGTAGAAGCGACTTCTTTCTCTATAAAGAAGTGCTTAACAACTACTTTCAAAATTACATCAGTCTTCTCCCTAGACATGTGGCATCTAGAATTCTGGTCAATTCTCCCCCAGAAAGCAAAGAAGCTGCACATATTGTGAATTACCATGTGATCAGCATCAGCCAACAGAACTGGACACCAAAACTTGAAGGTCTTAAATAAGTGGCAACGAATGCTGATATATTATATTAAGAGAAGAAACAGTTTACATTCAAATAAAATGACAATATCAAATCAGATTAAATTTCTAATAGGGCATGATATACATTAAAAAATACATATGCATAAAAAGGCACAGACTACATGAAGCAGACTATAATACATCAAACCACGGTCACTGATTAGATTTGACTACGGCGCTCATCCCTCTTCTGTATCTTTTATTTCCTTCCCAGTATGCCTAACATTTTTTTACTTTTCTGGGGTGAAGGGGAATTAGTGGCACTCAGATAATGATTATCCAGTTCAAGTATTGAAGTATTGCTGATTGAGATTAAAATAAGGACGGCTCGGTGCACGAGGCTCCCACCTAATGGGGACTGGGGTCTATGTAGAGTAAATGTACGCAGCCTTACCCTCGCAAGCAAAGATTCTGTTTCAAGGATTTGAACTCCAGATCACAAGGCAAGCAACCTTACCATTGTGCCGATGAATTTTTTTTTTAGTGATCCTGACTTTTATTAGATGACATTTTGGAGCAAGATAAGAATTAGAGCATACAACGTGTGACAAAATAGATTGGACGTATACATCAGGAGTGGCACTTGTAAAGGAGAGCACAAAGTACCTTGACCACCTAGCTTTATCATCTATCAACTTCCTGAGTTTGCTTCTTCTTTCTTCCACAAAACGCCGGCAAATTTGTTCTATATTTGTCAAATATACCCTAACAAGTTCTCTCCTATACTGGCGATCAAGGCAACGAAAAGGCCTATCTGATTTCTCCCTACACATCAGAGACAAAGGAACAATATCACATATCTGAACCACAAAAGCAAACTAAGTACCAAGACTATCCTGTGATAGCCAGACAAGTTTCATAAGAGAAAAACTAAGAACAAAACACAAATTATTGGAGAAATACAAGACCAGATAACCGTAGAACATAACAGGCAAGCAATGAAAATGAGTCGATGAATTTTTTTACTTCTGTTCACTGCATTCTCTCAGGTCATGCAGACCAATGCATACCGGACTACCAGTTCATTCTCAGACAAATACAATGTAGAAACTCTTTTTCTATGTGCTCAATTGGATGATCTTAATTCAGGAACAGAGTTTCCACAAGGGGAAAAACTTTGGAGAAAAACATTCTGGTATTTTTTAAGAAACCTGGGAGATAACTTCGTTAAATATCTCTTTCTAGCAAATGCATGCACAGGAATATTTACCAAAAATATTCATGCAGGTGAACTTCTATTTTATTAAATTTAAAAACACCCAAATCATAGTATGCAAATGAATATTTACCAATACATATTCATAGACATGAACTTCTATTTTATTTAGTATAAAATCATCCTAATGCATATTATTAAATGTAAAATCATCCTAACGCATGTCGTACACATGAATATTTACAGAAAATATCCCCGTACACATGAACTTATATTTTATTAAATTGTAAAATTACAAATGCATGCCATACACATGAATATTTACAATACATACTCATACACATAAACTTCTCTTTTATTAAATATAAAATCACCCAAATGCATACCACACAAATGAATATTTATTGAAAACATCCATACACATTAACTTCTATTTTATTAAATCTAAATTCTAAAATCACACACGTGAACATTTACCTATATATGTTCATACACATGAACTTCTATTTTATTAAATATAAAATCACAGACATGCATACCCTACGCATGAATATTTACCGGTAAAAACATTTAAATGTCGTACATACATCGTGAGCTTCAGAATTTTGGGTTGATATCTTTATATTTCCACATTTTCATATTTATACGAACAATCAAATACTAAACCCACTACTAACTGACCATCATCATTATACATTATCAAATATATTAACCTATTTTTTTCATCTTTCATTATATTCTACAGCATCTACAATTTATCTAAAGTTATATCTGATTTCTTCTTTCTCACCTTGCAAAATAAATGCAGGCCAAAAAGAAATCAGCGTAGAGCTTTAATTGTTCTAAGCTGAATACCAAGTCATATTTTACAATATATCCAACATATCCAAATGACACAAATATAGAAAAATAAACATTTTAAACCAAAGAAGACCATAGACATGATGCCATGAAGCCCTCTACAAAAACAATGGTAGTGAGTGCAATGAGATAATTAACCACACTTCAAAAATTAGAGGATCCAAATCTAAGTGTGAACTGTCTAAGACATCTCTAGAGAACAAAACTTGCAATACAATGCTCTAGGATGGTACGTTAATGGAGCAGAATGCTACAGCGACTTATTATTAATTGTCGAAGAAACCGATCTGAATTCAGGACCAATATAAATCATAATTCTCAAAATTATGAAATAAACTATACAATTATATAGCTATTAAGCATAAGTGGTCACTTAGTGGACAAGATGAGAAGCAAACAAGAACACTTGGACTCCCCATGATTCAACCCATTTGAACAAAGAAGAAAATTTTGCATGAGCATACACATTCTATTTAGAAAAGAGAGAACGGTGAAGAAAGAGAACAAATGTGATCATTGTAGATTGAGACCTCGAGGGCATTAGAACAAGTTATGTATATGTGCACTGATGAGGCTTGTGGCACAAACTTTTGGTTAAAATGACAACGAAGAATAACAATGTAAGTTAAAAACTTTGGCGCAACTACATAATGGAAGACACGGATGAAATGCAACTTATAACCTCGGCAATAAATGCTACAACATAGTTACTTGGTATGTGATTCACTTGGGTACGTGGTTCGTCACTTTTTACAATTTTATGAGACCTTCTCTCTGACGAATCCGATATGTGGCACGCGGTATGGTTGATTCGATATGGTACATAGGGTATATGAGAGAATTATGTAACTATGTGCTATAATAATTGCATGAACTTGTTTAGACTAAACTTCAAAAGGTTAGAATATAGCATCATAGGATCATCATTTCTTGCAAGCTTTCAATCTACATAAAAGATATTGAGAAAGACTAACTACTCTGACTAGTACAATTACATGATGATATTCATATGTTCTCCTTCTAGATAAGAAAAACAAATAACCTTACTTACTACCACAGCTTTACACAAGATAACATGTAAACAATTCTAACTAACATAATGGAAGCATAGAATACCTAATAACTTGAACTTGAGCTTTTATTATCAGATAGTCAGAAGTGTCAACAAATCCGTCATACACCTTTGACAGCTCCATGAACTTTTTCCATCCCCAGTCATGCTCCTTCTTCCAAAATCGATGCAATGTATCTGGAAAACTCAAGTACAAGTATCTCAATAACAGAAACGGAATTTTGTTAACTCTGAGTTAAGCCAATGACGATTATTAACCGACATACCAGAATGTTTTGATTTTTTTGGGTCTTTATTGGCTATAGCTATTGTAAATTGTGCAAAATGTCTCCATCCTGTATCACCACAAAAAAAGGGAAAATGAGCCAAATACTATGAGACCATTTATAGCAAAGGAAAACTAACAATCATTAATACGATTTAAGAAAGATCAAGAATTGAACCTGGAAGAAGTTCGTCATGATTAGCCACACACAGAAACAGAGAAAGATGATTGCAAACATCACAGCCTTGTGGATAAATTAAAATATACCTGCAAACCCCAAAGAATGATTACGTAAATAAAAACAAAGCTAATATTTTCCACAAGTATCAAGTCGTGTGAACTATTCTATGACCCGAATTTTATGAACACTTTTTCTTGGTCCTTACAAAGGTAAGACCTTCACAAGTTGGATATAAGTAAACAAGTATCTTCTTGTAGAATGACAAATTAGCATACATATGGTCACAAATTCCCTGTGCATTTCAGAAAATAGCAGAGTATATTGGGAGGGCGGAGGACCTCTTGACCTATTCCAAGGTGTTTAAGTGCAAATCCATTTATCTAATTTCTAACCCATTTGTCAATGGAGCTACTTGCCATCTTGACAAAACTCTTTGGAAGTCAAAGCCACACCAAAGGTCAAGTCTTTCTCATTAAATGTGTCTGGTGTTATGCTCTTCGCCTGCTGCTTTTGTCAAATGACACGTCTATTTATGGGAAATACAAAACATGCTAAGCACTTGGGTTGGTTACTAAATATGGTGATTTTGGTCAATGTTTTGCTCCACTTATCTCTAGTCTCTTACTCTCTTTTTTCCATTTTCCTATGAAGGATCTCTATCATCCAAATTCCTCACACTTCTCTCTTGGTCATTTCTGCGTTTATAAAGCATTATATTCTCCCCCACTAACTTGAGGCGTGAGCCTTGGCATAACGGTAAGGTTGCTTGCCTTGTGACCTAAGTTCATGGGTTCAAATCCTGGAAGCAACCTCTTTACTTGTGAGGGTAAGGCTGCATATATCAACCATAGCCAAACCCCACTAGGTGGAAGCATCATGCATTGGTCTGCCCTTTTTTTTAACTTGAGACATGTTAGAGATAAACTACAATAGTGAACCAATTTTTTGTCAAGATTGAAGATAAAGTCATAATCACAATTGACTCAAGGTTATACAACCATAACAATAAGATCCTGCATGCATATAGGTTTATAGGTGTATGACAAAATGGCGAGAAATAGCAAGGATAGTTAAGGTATAAAGCACACCAAAAGCCATGCAAGTCCAATAAGTTTATCTAGGACCTCATACCATTTGTAGCCACCAATCTCAAATGCATTACTGCGAAGTTCCCTTTTGGAAATCTGGGAAAACTTTTCTATCTTCCATGTATATTTTCCGTATAATTTAGAAGGTTTCAGCCCTGTAAAGAGAAAAAACACATAAGATTTTATTCTTCATGGAAAAATAAACCTTTGACAACTAACAAATAGCAATGGACCCACCATGCCTGATTCAAGAAATATCAAAAGCTAGATTAAAACATCAATCATCCAAAAGAGACAGTAAGGCTATTGTCCAGGCATGGGAGACAAGGTCCAACTGAATTCCCCCACTTCTGCCTATAAACTGTGTCTATATGGCACTACAGCAGTTGCCACAGCAGCTTAACTTATGTTATTATGACTTGTTTTTATGGAAGTTGGCACAGAAGCCAAACCTATGTTATTGTAACTTGTTTTCTTCCAGTATGACAATCTATATCTCTTTAAAACTTATGAAGAGGCCATTGAAACTGCTAACAGTATATCCAAGTGATGATACAGGCATACGACATAATGAATAAATTTAATATATATATATATATGGGGAAAACAGAAAAATAAATTTACCACGATCCTCTTCGTCATCAGTGTCCCAATAAGGGGGTGAAGTAGACGTGATTCCATTTTCCACTTGCTCAGACAACCGCCACTCCGCCAATGCTTCCCCGGAATGATAATGCTGACCACTTGAAATTCCTTCCACAGACTCCTCACTCACAATCCCAGCCATTCTACGATCGAGAAATATTTCACTAGTACTCCTCTTATAACCCACACTGGATAAAAATCACACAAAGAAATCCAAAATCAGCCTTTAAACCCCCCACATTGCATCACAATTCACAAGTCAATATATCATTATATAGAAAAGAATTCAAATGCCAAAATGGATAATCTACCAATAGAGAACCTAAGAAAACAAACCCAATTAATTAACCTAATAAAACTTAAACCAAAAAACCCAAACATGAATAAAAAACCCTAAACATAAATTAAAGGGGAAAATCAATCAAACCAATTGAGACGAGCACGACTCAATAATTAAGAAACCAATCACATAATGATTACAAAATCAGCTCTATTAGGTCAAAGTGCATGAAACCGATAAACCGAGACAATCAAAGCCGAATAGAAAAATAAAATCCCGGATAATAATTACCGAAAAAACAATGATCAGAATAAATAAAAATAATAATTAAAAAAAGGAGCCAAAAAAATTGGGAAAAAATAAAATGAAGAGAAAATAGTGGAAATGGAAAATGCGATGAATAAGATGAAGAATTGGAAGAAAAAGAAGGTGGAATAGAATGTTGGAGGTTTGCGAGAAAGGCAAAATCAGAAACCTGAGTTGAGTTTGAGATAGAATGAAAGAGAAGAAACAGGTTCAGCAACGACAACAGAGAAAGAGCAAAGGTATAACCCAAAATATAATTATATTTTTACTTTCTTCTATGTAATAGTTTCCTTTTTTTAGTTTTCTGGTACTAAGCTTATCTCCTTGTATTTTGGACAAAGAATTGATTTCTTTCTCGTATATAACTGTCTCCATCAATCGAAACATTGATCTTATCTTAATGATTTTATAGGTCATCACTAGATTAATTTTATCTTAGTCTTCTCTTTTTAGTTTATTCAACTATATTTAGGGAGGGATCCATTTACTCCAAGAGTAAGTGGAAAATGACTTATCTCACATCTCAATCATCCAATTTTGGAATCCAATGGTTTGAATTAGTCACATCTAAACCATTGGATTTTCCAAAATTAGATGGTTAAGATATGAAATAAGTCATTTTTCACTTATTCTTGGAGTAAGTGAATCATTCCTCTTTCATTTAAATAAAAATATAGAAGAAACTACCTACCACAAGGAATTGATTTCTTTCTGGTACGTAACTGTTTACATCAATCGAACCATTGATTTCATCTTATAAATTTTGTAGGGCCTTACACCAGTAGACCAATGCTTTATTATTCAATTATTTCATATATTTCGTTTAAATTTAAATGAAAATAGAGAATAAACTTACCAGAGTCCAAATTCTAATTTCTAGTAGAAATTATTTTTTATCTGGATTATAAATAGTTTGTATGTGGTAATAATAATATAATATAAGGCTCTCTTCCACGATAATATGTGAAGAGAATGCATAAGACAAAACATTATTAATGGTTTATTATTTTGAATAAATAATATAAAAAACTAATAAAAATAGAAATTCAAATATTATTTTAAGCATTGATCTATATAGCACATAGTCAACACATACATTTTATTCACATAAAGTTTTGTTTGGCAAAGTTGGTGACAACTTTTCAAAACATATTTATGAACCTTTTTTTAGAGTGAAATGTTATTTTTATGACAGGGTCGATATGTTTTACCAATCATATTATTCAACATTTATATGTTAGTTGTTATTTCAGGTTAAAAGGTAATACAAATAAAATATATTAACCTTATAGTGAACTTTACATTACTCATTCATATATTAATATCTATTTTTTTATTCCCGGCCCATTACTCCACGTTTCATTAGGTTTGTATGGCATAAAGGAGTAACATTTATTATCCACCACAATATAATAATGTGAATATTTATGTACCCATAGTAATTATTAAAAATAGATGATTTAAAAGTTAATAATTATTAAAAATACAGGATTTAGTGAGATTGAAGAAAAAATTTACATTGTTAATGTATGTATCTTTTTTTATATTATAATCGAGTTTTCTTAAAGAGTGTAATATCTATGCACCGAAGGTGTAAAAATATATACACAATTAATATATCATCTATCATTCATTTGTATTAATTTTATTTAAGAGTCAATAAATTTTAAATATGAACGGTGAATAATAATGTAAAAATATTTGCACTGTCGGTGTATACATATTTTCTATTTATTAAAGTAGTAAGAGTTTAAGAAACACTGAGTATATGAGTTTTTTATTTAATTTCAATACATTATTCATCACTTTGCCCTCCATGGTTCAAATTTGATGTTTTATTTTGAAGAACAAGTTCAATTTGTGAAATTATGAAAATGTGCACTCCAAACATGTTATCATGGCTTCTGTTTGCGTCCATGGTAGCTTTGGGTTTCCGTTTAGCCTTTTTCTTCTTCAAATTTTCAGTTTCAATGATGTTTGGCAATTTGGTAGAGACAAGGAAAGTTGCTTCTCAAATTTTCTAATGTCACTATGAACAACATTATTTCATTCTTCCCAATGTAAGTTTTGCTTCTACATTCCAATGTTGTGTCATTCCTACTCTTTCTGTTTTATTACTCACCAACTAGATCTACGTTTTTTCTACATGATTATTATCACAATTGAATAGTATTATTAGACCAATAATTTATATATATTTATCAATTCAAACCATTGTATTTTTTAATAATAAATGACTATGATGTACAGTATATTTTTCCAATTACTCCAATGGTCATAAATATAAGACATACTAATAGAATAAAGTGATAGATATAAGAAAAACATGATTGATTTTCAACAGTTATAACTTATAATAATAGACAAAATCCAAACACATAAGTTAAAGTTTATAAAGGATCTCGAGTATTATCACTAAAACTTATAATAACAAGACAAAAATGTAGATATAATGACTTAAATACAACTTTATAAATTTTTGTGTTATACATACAAATGCTTCGATTGCTTATTTTTTTACTAATAGCTCTTAACTTCATCTGAATATCAAAATTCATGTAATGATCGAGATTAATTTTATTTCAACATAGAATAAAGTATTTCTTTATAATAAGAGATAAATTATCTCATCTAATCACAAAAATCATGATAAGTATCATATTTAATTATTTTTTACAAAAAATTAAAAAATAGTATACATGTTATGATTTTATTGACTGAAATATATAACTTATATCTTAATATGATATAAATGACTTTTTGAGGATATACTTCAAAACGTTTTTACTTAGAAATAGATTTTACATGTTGGTTCGGTGTCCATAAATTTGTATTCTTTGTGTCAACTTTATGTTTTCAGCTACAAAAAAGTAGAACTCAAAACCGTAAAATTCTCAAATTTAGTTTTTAAACAATGTGAAGAGGTGGTCCAGTTGGTCTAATCTTCTAAATGGTTAGGACTTGCACTCTTAATAGAATGAGAAGTTATAACTATTTTGTACTGTAAAAATTCTGGTCCAACCAAGTTACATTGGATTATTTTAATATGACTCATGAAGTCAATTAAAATTAAAAAAATGAAAATATTAATCAAATGTTCTACTTTATTTATATTAATCAAATGTTCTACTTTATTTAACCCAAAAATAGAGAGATTATTCCACTTTAATTCTCACAACTACTAATTATATATAATTATGTGTTTTTTATAATTATATATTTATAAGTAATATATATACTATATAACAAAATAAAGTTCTTATTGTCACACACCATCTTTTCATCATTTCTTTTACCTCCTAAAGTATTATATATTACTACTATATACTTTCCCACACTACATACTTACATTTTCTACATTTTATATTTTAAAAATTTAAATGTTAATTAATGTTTGGTCCTTATGTTTTGTTTTGTGAAAAAGTATTAACTGTTGAACATTAGAGAAGATTGAAATCCCTTTTCACATTCAGCCTATTTTTCTTTATGTTTCTCATTTCCTTTCATTTCTACCCTTACTCCTTCATCTATCATCTACATCTTCATTTCTCTCATACTGCTACGTTTTGTTCCCAAGATTCACTTTGTCATCATCACAATATATATGTTTTTCTCTTTCTTTTCAAACAACATTTCTCTTCAACAATCTTTCCATTCCAACTATCTTTTTTTTTGTTTACTTTTTCATTGATTTCTTTATTTTTTATTAGTGTTCTTAGTGATTTCATTATTTTTTAGATATGTTCTTCCAAAAATTCTCTCCGTCAGCGTCTGATAAGTAAGGGTATCATCCTAAAGGATGACCAAACCTTGAAAAGACGTGATATATACTCAATCTTATTATATATATATATATATATATATATATATATATATATATATATATATTCAGTTGCAATATTCTATTTATTTGTTTTTATTATTAATATATTTATTTCGTTCTTAACACATTTTCTCTCTTAATTTGTAGTTTGGTTCTCCCTTCTAGCATCTCTACACTTTAATTTTATCTCTCTTAATCTTTTATTTTATTTACATGTAACACCACAAATTTTCTGATTTGGAATTATAAATTTTTATGAGTTTTTATTAATTATTTATTTTATCAAAGATTAATCAGTGTGGATTTAGGCTAAGCCATAGTTGAATATTAGTCTTGTTTTGTGATTTCCTATTTTATGGTAAATTTTCGTAATTTTCTGTGACGAAATATTTTTGAATTGTCGTCGGGCCCAAATAGCCCGAATTCGGCCCAATAACGTGTTTTTGAGTTCCGTAACTCGGAATCGAATTCCGATTGCACCATTGGCTTCGAAATATTATTTCGAGTCAAGATAGACATCAAGTTCATTCAGAACGCATTTCTAAATATTTTCACTCCAAATTCTGTGTTTCGAAGTTCTAACCGTAAACCAAAATCGGGAGATTGTATATTTTCGGACGAAATTATCCGAAGATGTTCGGACACAACATTTATTGGGAAATTACATCATATCAATAAAGTTGGAAGTCATCATTTCATGAGCCACTTACTTGTTACACAAGTAATGCAGAAGCTTCCAAAAACCCCTAAAACACTCAACAAATCCTCTCACTTCACCACCATTAGACACATCACCTATGCTAGTCTAAAGCTACTTACTTTGCATTAAATTTTCTGATTTGATGAGGGTGAGGCTCTCCTATAAATACCTCACCCAATCCTCTCATTTTTACACTAAATTCCTTATACAAACTAAGGTAGTCTTTTATTTTATCTTCTTCATCTTCTTCTCATACTTCATAGAAAGTTATGAGCTTTTATTATTTTTTTCATAAAGTAGAGTTTATATTTGTTCTTTAAGTATTTTATGAAAGCATAACTAAAGGGGATGACAATAAAATCATATGAACCTTTATGTAGTTTTTGACTTTTGTAAATCTTGAAATTTCTTCATTGTTCTTAGATGGAAAAACTATATCTTTGTACAAGGTTAGATGAGTTATTTATTTGGAAATATTAGAAATTATTGTTAGTATTTGAATATGTTTAAAGGTGATGATTTTAACGTCAAAGGAACATTTAATGTGTTTAGGAAAAAGTTTGTATTTTATTCTTAAAAGTTTATGATGTTGGTGAGTTGTTGAAAATATTTCATTTTTTAGATAGTATTATGTTTTAAAAGTGGTTTACATATTTTACTCTTTGATTCCCAAGTTAAAATAATGATTTGGGATAAAAGATGATTTATTAAAGTCTTGACTTCATAAACTTAAAGTGTTATGAAGTTTTAGATATTAAAGTAGTAGAAAGTCTTACATTATGATTTATGAAGTCTTACATTATGATTTATGAAGTTTTAGATATTAAACTTAAAGTCTTACATTATGATGGTCATGAAAATAAATCATAATGTAAGACTTTCTACTACTTTAATATCTAAAACTTCATAACACTTTAAGTTTATGAAGTCAAGACTTTAATAAATCATCTTTTATCCCAAATCATTATTTTAACTTGGGAATCAAAAAGTAAAATATGTAAACCACTTTTAAAACATAATACTATCTAAAAAATGAAATATTTTCAACAACTCACCAACATCATAAACTTTTAAGAATAAAATACAAACTTTTTCCTAAACACATTAAATGTTCCTTTGACGTTAAAATCATCACCTTTAAACATATTCAAATACTAACAATAATTTCTAATATTTCCAAATAAATAACTCATCTAACCTTGTACAAAGATATAGTTTTTCCATCTAAGAACAATGAAGAAATTTCAAGATTTACAAAAGTCAAAAACTACATAAAGGTTCATATGATTTTATTGTCATCCCCTTTAGTTATGCTTTCATAAAATACTTAAAGAACAAATATAAACTCTACTTTATGAAAAAAATAATAAAAGCTCATAACTTTCTATGAAGTATGAGAAGAAGATGAAGAAGATAAAATAAAAGACTACCTTAGTTTGTATAAGGAATTTAGTGTAAAAATGAGAGGATTGGGTGAGGTATTTATAGGAGAGCCTCACCCTCATCAAATCAGAAAATTTAATGCAAAGTAAGTAGCTTTAGACTAGCATAGGTGATGTGTCTAATGGTGGTGAAGTGAGAGGATTTGTTGAGTGTTTTAGGGGTTTTTGGAAGCTTCTGCATTACTTGTGTAACAAGTAAGTGGCTCATGAAATGATGACTTCCAACTTTATTGATATGATGTAATTTCCCAATAAATGTTGTGTCCGAACATCTTCGGATAATTTCGTCCGAAAATATACAATTTCCCGATTTTGGTTTACGGTTAGAACTTCGAAACAGAGAATTTGGAGTGAAAATATTTAGAAATGCGTTCTGAATGAACTTGATGTCTATCTTGACTCGAAATAATATTTCGAAGCCAATGGTGCAATCGGAATTCGATTCCGAGTTACGGAACTCAAAAACACGTTATTGGGCCGAATTCGGGCTATTTGGGCCCGACGACAATTCAAAAATATTTCGTCACATAAAATTACGAAAATTTACCATAAAATAGGAAATCACAAAACAAGACTAATATTCAACTATGGCTTAGCCTAAATCCACACTGATTAATTTCTACAATTAACCGTTGATAAAATAAATAATTAATAAAAACTCATAAAAATTTATAATTCCAAATTAGAAAATTCGTAGTGTTACACGACACACTCAGGTGAGGGAGAAAACATCGTGACACAGTGGTGTCCGAATATGCATCAGGACCTCCAAACTCCCTCACAAGTTTGGAGTTGCCCTAGGTATTAAGAAAGCTTGTACTTAATCAATTGCATGTTTGTTTGGATTAAGTACAGCAATATTTCTTATACTGATTTATGTTATGTTTATATATGCAAATATCATGTTTAGTCTTGAATTATAATGTTTGAATGATTATTATGGGAATGATATGTATGTGATAATTTTGAAATTCAAGGTTTAAAAACATTTGATATAAATGAGAAATATTTTCCTTGAGAAAAGTAATTAAAATGATATTTAGGTTCTTCTCGCTTGACCGAGACAAGTCTCGATTGAGCGAGAAGTGTATAGAGAAAACGAGTGTTTTAGCTCGAGGCGAGACAGCTCTCGCTTGAGCTAAAATAGGCACCAAGAGAACTGATTGTTTTCTCGCTTAAGCAAGACAACTCTCGCTTAAGCCACAAATGCCTCAAAAATGGAAGCATCTCGCTTGAGCAAGACAGCTCTCGCTTGAGCGAGCGGGCTCCATACAGACATGACTTCTTTTTAAGCCGTCGGAATGATAACTCTCATATATACGAGAGCCCAATGACATGTTTGCCATCAAGAATTTGTAAAGGTAAACAACTATATGAAATTCTTGAAAGTAATAAAAGTAAGGAATTGCTTTGTTAAAGGCGAGGCCGAGGGTGTGATATTATGCCCACGCAGCGAGATTATTTGACCGTAAGAGGCTTGGCTAGAGGAGCCGTCCAGGATAATTCAGCGATGGTTAGTAGTGGTGTCGAAATTATTCTCTCTTTTTGTTATATGTGTTAAGATCGGGACCCACTAGAAGTGGGAGATGTCTTAGGTTGGGCCGATCATTTAAAAGAATGATTAAAAGATTTATTTGGCTAACCTCGGTTAGTGTGCATACTCATTATGAATAATGAAGTAGTGGAGAGGAAATTTACGGGAGACGAACGAGCCCCGAGATGTTGAGAGGGACGGCGATGGCGGTGATTCGTCTGCAAAGTCTTGAGGGTGAGTCTAGGTGAGACGAGTCCCTTGTATTCCTGGATGAGGTATTCTGTTGGATCGGACAGTTCTCACAGCGCAAACTAGATGATCTCTGACAACCCCTCTTTGCAATCAGGATCGATGAGAGGGATGCCCAGAAAGTGTTTGATACGACACCGTCCTGAAATGGACAGTTCTTTGGAACATATCGATCATATATCCTTGCGAGGAATATTTTGGTGCGTTCAAATCGGCTTGTTATGGGACCTGTACTCTCGGTTATTTCCGAATAGTTATTGGGAGGATAAAGGAGTAAGGATGGTGGACTCATGCATCGCATTGCATACATGATATTCTTCGATATTGTTTCTAAATCCTCGAGTTTTATATTTCATTCATTGTTTTTATGTGCTTGTATAATCACATGATATATATGTACTCATGTGTTGTCTTGGTGTATTATTCTGTGTAATTCCACGACGTCAATGATAAGTTTTTCATTAGATGTTTTACTCCCCCTCTTCTTTCTTTTTGTCTTCTATCCGCGTTTGTTCAGATGGATCGTTCGATCGGGATTCAGAGTTACCACTTTTCGATGTCCTAGGAGGGGGCATGGAGGATTGAGGGAATCTGTTATACCTACACAGGCCCTTGTACTTTTGATTAGTGTACCTGTGTATGGAATTTATTTTGTAGTAGCTTTTATTTGGGCGACGATTAGGATTCCGCCTTGTACCTGTACCAACATTTTCTAATGAAGTATGATTTCAAAGTTATATTGAGTTTTTCTAGTTACCATTAAGTAATGGTTGTGATTTTCCGCATTGTATGTTACTTAAGTGATGTTCTGAAAATGAAACGAAGATAATGACATAAATTTTTATGGCTCCTTTATTCAAAAAAAAAAAAAAATTTACCCATTTTCGAGCAAGATTATTGAATTAATTTTCGGGGCGTTACATTACACACTTTTTTATACATAGAATCACTAATTTAATTTTTTGTTTTGCACGTTTCAGAAATACCTGAAGTATACTCTACTCTGAAATAAGGTAAGAATTATGGTTAGTTATTTACGGTTTTGTATTTTATTTTTTTATTCGATGATTTTAAAAATCTATTATTTAAAATATATATTTGTTGCTTATGTTACCACAGTCATTTGGATCCATTGATAATGGTAGAACCAATTGATTCAATGATCTTCTCTCTTCTTTGGCATTTTGATTATCTTTGACAATTTTTTGGATCGTTTTGTATGATATAATTAAAAATAATAATATGTCATAAATTCTAACTTTTCTTTTTACATCTACATGTACTAAAATAGTTATAAAGTCAAACATTTCATTTTTACGTTTCATATATATAGCAAATGTGTAGTTAAATGCTCATGAAGTATTTAATTAACTAATTAAACAAATTTCTCCATTTTTATACATAAATGTAACAAAAATAAAGATATTTCGTTTTGATATATGATTTCCTTATATTATTACAATTGCTCGTAATTCTTAACATAGGTGAATGCATATCACATTAGAGACAACCTTTATTTTGAACAATTAGGCCTAAATAGTGGTAAATAATGTGTGATATTAATTAATATATTATTTTAGTGGTTGTAATCCAAAAAAGTAATGTCTACTTTATTTGGAAGAAAAAAAATCTAAACATTTAATTACTATATTCTCATTTTAATTTCTTTTATTACAATTGTTCATGCATTTAAATAGCGTCAATCGCTTATCATTTATTACGATTACTTTTTAACGTTCATACATTTTAATTTCATTTATTACTACTTTGATTGCTGATTAGTTGCAAATTAATAATTAATAATTACTTTGAATAAATATTACCGATCATTGGTATAGAAATAAAACTGATAAACATGTCCAAGAGAATAAAAACAGATATTGTCATTTAATGTGTTGCTTATTGGTGAGATCAGTGATGCTATTCAAGTTGACAAATAATGTATAGTAATCACTACGTGCAAATTATGTATGCTTTATTTAAAAAAATCTAATTTTTTTATTAAATTGTTCTCATTTTCATTTATTAATATTGTACATACATTTTCATTACTATCTTTAAAATATTTTAACAGTTTTAATCCTAAATAATTAAGGTCTCCATTATTTTGAAAAAGAATCGAACTAAGTAATTACAATTATTCTATTTCAATTATCATTTATTACTAAAATTTCATTTTTATATATTAAAATATTATTTTCGAATTTTTCATACTAAATGGTTAAACCGATATTTATTTCGAAAAAAATCTAAGTAATAATTATAATGCTGCTTTTGTATACTTTTAAAAAATACTAAATAATAAACCAATTACACAAGTAATAAAAAATAATATCCTAGAAATAAAAGAAATTATAAACAAGTTACATTAAGAAATAATAACAATAATAACATAAAATTAAACAAGTTTTCCTTATGTACATGTATATTAAGAATATTCAATATAAGTTTTTATTATACTTATGGATAACATGTGTGTTTTTAACCATGTGAATGTTCACATGTGTTTTTACCAATATGAATGCACATGTAACATATGTGTTTAACCATGCGAATGCACGAATAACATGTGTGTTCTTAATCATATGAATGCACATGTAATGTGTGTTTTTAATCATACTGCAAAAATACTATCCCGTGCAAATGCACGGGTTACTTGCTACTTATTTATATAATATCATCACCTAATCAAGTGGTTGAATTGGTTAAACTTTATTTTAAATCTCTTCTCATTTGATGTCCAACCCAGATTTACCAAAAAAAAAATTAATCAGGCTTGATTGTGATTAGTAATCATATTGTTCATAATCAAGTAATTAGATCTAGAGGGTGAGTTTTGTAATGATATTGTTTTTTATGCATGATTGAGGGTATGGGATCTCTCCCATAATGGAGGGCATCAAAAAAAATGATTGGCAAAAAATATCACAAGCCTAACTTGAAAAGAGATTTGTTAGAAAAAGAATGTGTTATTCAAGCAACAAGTCAAAAAATAGAATATTGGTAGTATAGCTTTTAGAAAGATGATTTCAAGAGAAGACTTATAATAAATAACAATGAACTTGGAAAAGTGAGTTGAAGGATTCCCAACATGTACATGGAATTGAAAATGAAGAAGAATACAATGTATTGGGTAATGACTGGTTGATAGGAATAAAGGAAAAGGGCCCTCAAAACTTGACCCATATCAAGAAATAATGAGTTAGACATGGTGCTTGGTGCCACACATCATATTCAACCACACATCATATTCAACCACGTTTCAAAACAAACATCCATTGAAATTAGGAATACTTCCCATATTGTGCTCACTTGTGTGCATCCACCCTCAATTAATGAGTCGGTAGTTAGAATATGATAGAATAACAGTACAAATTTCTTCTCTACTAAATAGACCAATACTGAATGCACATGTTAACATGACATGAAAAAATTAATAGTCCAGATTTCAATTATTTTTAATAAAATAATATTAAAAAAATTCAAATTTGTTTTTCCTACATATTTCATTACTAGAGAGGATACTAATAAACTCAATCCATATAATAGAGAGTAAAATATGAGAGGATATCAATGCATACAAAAAAAATTGTAGATGATATAATAGGTAAATAATATTGTTTGGTAACTCAAGCTTTTACTTTTTTGATTCAGTCAAAAGGCTATTTGAATTGTTAGGTAAATAAAAAAAAAAAAAAAAAGGAGATTGCAGTTTTTAAGAATGGTACTTCTAGCATTCCAAAATTACTTTTCATAAAACTACTTCAAGTAATATTTAAAAAGTTAAAATAACTTTTAATTATTTGTTTACTAATTTTATCTTTCAAAATTATATACAATTACATTAGTTACACTCAACTAAAAAAACTCTATTATTTTTTTTGATGCATAAATTAATTTTCACATTAACTTGTTATGTATAAATTATTCATTCACTTTATTGTTAGACGGTTGTATAAATTATGTGCATGTTATATTATTTTTAACGGTATAAATTATGTGCAGTAGAAAAATACTATAAATTTATCCAACTTAATTATATTTTAACAAAAATATTATAAACGAAAAAAATATTAAAATAAATAAAAAATTATATGTTCAATTTTAATTAAAATATTAAAACAAAAGATTAAAAAATTGATTTTAAGTTATGTATGTATTTAATCGCTTCATTTATTACTTGTTTAATTAATAAATAACTAAATTAGTGATTAATAAATATTTTATGTATTTTTTTAATTATATTTTTAAATTTCAGCTACTTAAAAAATATTTTTATCGATCACTTATAGTTTAATAAGCTATCTAAACAATTGTTAGCTACCTCTACAAGCTCACAATTATACAATAATTTTACCTAACAAACTCAATATATTCTTATGCTTTCATGTTTGGTCATCAAACTTTGAATTAAATGAGTCACACAATTTTATTAAGGTTAAGTACTTAACTCTTATAATAAGAATTAAAAAGGACTGGTTTTATCCATAAATCGTCTATATGCTTAAAAAAATAAAACGTTAACCAGATTAAAATAATAAATTGGTAGTTAGAAGATTTTATTGTTCCTAAAAAACAATGCGTTTTATAATATTTAGTTAATATCCAACACATTTTTAATATTATATTTTATATTTACTATTTATTTCAATATACTTTTCATTTTCCTCCTATTAACACTGAATTGATAAATTTGAAATATGTACATGATTTTTAATACATTTAAGAATGGTAATTATTTTTGCCATATTTCATAATATGTATAAATTATGTAAATATGACTTATAATCATTAAAAAACATTTGGGTAATATTTGAATAAAACGTCAAAAATTAAGCTCTGCTGTATAATCCAATGATATCCTATGATGAAGAGAGACCTCTTAATCTTTGTTTATCAAGTCACAAATGGCACAGTGATTATAATTTGTATGGCAATGTTGGACCAAAAATAAAACATGAAGATAATTACTATATATCAATTAACCTCCCTCCTCACACCCTATATCCATTTTAATTCCAAAATACTAACAACAATTGTGATTTTTAACTTTTGTATGGTGGATGAAAATGGCAATGATGCAAAAAAATTCTACTAAAATATATATATATATATATTCAGTGTATTATTCACCATTCATTTAGATTATTTTTTTGAAGAGACAATAATGATAAATGATGCAACGATAGTATAAAAATCTCTTACAATATTAATATATATCTTTTTCTCACTATGGATGTAGTTATCAAAGAAAATGCTTAGATTATTCTTTCTTTCTGTTTTTTTAGTATTGGAAACACATTTACATGAGAAAAAATAATATATACCTTGATAGTGTATGAATTACTGCATCATTCATCATTCAAATTTAATCATTACAAACTCTTTAAAAAATTAATCCAAATGAATGATATAAAAACTATATATAAATATAATAATAACACATAAATATTAAACTCTTTCCATAATCTTAATGTATATGTATTAGATATTTGCAAGAGGCATTTATTATGAGAAAAATATGAATACATTCACATACTACATGATTATATATATATAACGAAAATATTTATGTCATTTTAAATATACTATATATAAATGTGCATTTTTTTTCCTCTCACTTTTCTTCCATTTTGAACCATACCGACCAATAAAATTATTATCTTATTTTTTATTACTTTTTGTCCTTTCAACTTTATTTCCCTCCACCTTCATTCCTTGCCCAAACATAGTCTAAAACTAACACTAGTATTGGTATTATAATTTAAAAATCAAATTGTCTATAACCCACATTTCATATTTTATCTGTGTATGTTACTAAAAAGGTAAAAAGAAACTATCATATAAACATTGAACGTACATAAAATATTACACTTGAAAGGTAAAATAAAAGCCCTTTCTACCACCATACACTAAGATTAAATTCTTCAAGTAATTTAATAAAATACTTAGCTCTTGTATAATAACTTTAAGAAGCACAAAAAACAAAAAGGAAATCAAATACAATAAGTACCCTGACGTGAACCTTCATTCCAAATATTCGTTTAACTCGTTCATTTCACATTACATTTTGTTTTGTGTGGTGATTGTGCATAATAACTTTGTAATTAAAAAAATATTACAATCTTCATTTAATACTAGTGACATGTCTTAGTCAGATTTTGTTAGTTTTTATATTCCTCCATATTACCCATGTGATATTAATTAATTTTTTATAAGTAATATATCCTTTTATCTTATAATTAAGGAATTAATTTATTTCGGGGTGTGTAATTATATCATCTCAACAAGTATTACTCTAAAATATCAAATATTTGACATTTGACTTAATATAATATATCTAATTGTTATTACATTACTTAATCGATGACTCAATATTATGTTGGTATATTAATTGATATTTTAAGATATGTGAAAGAAAAGTTATATCATTAAAATTATATTAATTTCTATTTTCCAATTAGTGATCTTTACATTACACGTTTAAATTAACTAATGTTTGTTATGTTTATATGATATCTCTAATTAAATTGTATTTAACAGTAGTAATTATTTTTATTGATTTTATAAGATTAAAATATCACCCTCATTTAATATTTTTTAATAACAAAAAAATAGAGATAATCAAAGCTTTTAATATGGGCAGATGAAAAATAATAAATATTATATAAAATGCAAAGTGTTTTATAAAAAGTATTACCAAAAGAAACATTATGTTATTGTTTTCATATTATAAAAAAGTTTGATTGAATTAATGATTGGTTGATTTCTTAAACAAAATAGAAGTTTGATTTTAAATAAATCTTTTCACAAATTATATTTGAATCTCTGAAATTCAAAAGTGAAATTAAATCACTACTAATCTAAAAGAATTAAAAAAAAACCTATTCAGTATAAAAAATCTCAAAATCAGAAATCATAAAATTTGAAACTCCAAATTTACTTTTACCAAAAAAAACTCTAAATATTACTTAATTACTTGGTACCCTCATTCCAAAAAAATTGTTAATTTATGAATATTTAATCTATTTTTGATAAGTAAGTGTATAATGGAGGAAGAAGTAAGACAAATGATAGAATTGATTGATATTTGATTCTTATAACTTGAAAATTTATATCATTTCCACATATTTTTTAAAATTAGGCCCATATATTTGAAAAACTGAAAATAAGTACATTTTTAATGGAATATTACCATGAAAGTAATAGCTATTTACCACCCTTTTTATATACGGAAATTTTTACATGTGTCTATACCAATTTAAGTACCACTTACGAGTACACTCACTTAGATTGAATACCACAATTCCACAAGTACATGTAAGATGTTTCAAAAATTGAATTTTTTCCCCAAGAGAATTACTTTTTGCAGTCTAGTATTTGTTAGCCTGAAAAAACAACACCAAAAAACATCATTATTTCAATTTTGAATAGAGTGTCCAATATGCACCATAAAATTAAATCTCATAAAATATCCAATGGTATGAGTACTTGTGTCTCTCCATATATAACGTAAATAGTTTGAAGAACCGATTCCTAAAATTTATGGGTATCATTTATAATCTGTATCCGCATCTTTACTTGTGGGTATGGATGAGTCCGGTTTTTTGTCATCCTTGATATTTACCAATACAGATTTGAGTGAATTAATTTAAAAAACCAAAATTTATCATACTTTATTTGGTTAAAATGATTAATTAGAAATAGATAATTCATAAAAGGTACTCACATGAAGGGAATAATATCTAAATTCTTTATAGAGAGAAAGAGAAAGAGAGAGGAAACATGTCATGTTTACACTCGAGAAGATAGAACATTGAACGTGGTGGAATTCAATGAATTCTATTTATTTTTTCAAAAAAGAAATCTAAAACCCACCCAAGACAACATCTGAAAAAAGGAAAGAGACAGAGTGAGAAAAGAGAGAGAAAATTAAAACAAATCTTTTTTTAAGTGACTAAGACGTTTTGGTTCAAAAGTGTGTCTAAGTTCTCTTCATGTACCAATTGTGGGACCCACCTTTCACTTTCTCTTTCTCTCTCCTCTCTCCTTCTTTCTTTTCCAAATCCAATTCACCTCTTTTCTCACCAAACAACGGCGCTCTCTCTCTTCATTCTTTTTCATTTTCCTTACATGGTTTTGTGCTTTCTTTATATACAATAAAGGGTATTTCATATTCCACAATAAAAAGGTTCTCTTTCACTGCACTTCTTTTTATCACAGTAAAAATGGGTTTTTTATAATTTATTTGTTGGAATTTGGTTCTTTTCATTTTTAATCTTTCCAATAGTCAAGTTGGGTGCACTTGTATATATAAAAAGTGATGAACTTTGGTGGAGTTATTCAATATAATGAAGAAAGTTGAGGAGATTGGGTCAATGTGTAATGTCTCTTTAACTGGGTTTTGGTATTTCCAGGGTAAGAAGAAGATCTGATTATGAAGGTGGAATAAACTGATCATAGTATTAAGGGCCTGTGTTTCTTTCTTCAGGTACTATTTCTGATTTTTGTCTGCATTACTGGGTTTCTGGTTTTTTATTTTTCCTTTATGTATGAGAGAAGGGGATTATCAAACTTTGTTTTTTAATATTTTATTTTTGGCTTTGCCTTCCCCCAAGTTTAGTATAGCTTGGGTTCTATTGATTCTTTTATTATTAGTTTTTCCTTTTAATATTTGTATGTTTTCCCTGAATCATACCACCTAAGCAATAGGGTTTGGGGATTGAAAGAAGGTTGAAACTAAAATTGCAATAGTGGAATAGAAAGGTCATTTAAATTTGGAACTGAATTATATATTCTTTGGAGAGAAAGAAATTATTTGTTTAAGATCTCATATTGTTCTTTTTCTTTGTCTTGGAATTTTTGATCTCACTGAGTTTTTTTTATTCAACTGTTGGCAGGGAAAACAATTGAAGGGTAGGAGCTATAGGTAGGAATTGTTGAAGTCTTAGTTTCCTGGCTTAGGTGTTCAGTAGGTTATGACTATGGCCCATTAATATATATATATATATCCTTGATGGATTGAAGAATAAGCAGCAACAACATATTGGATAATGTTAAAATCAGTAGCATCTGTGCTGTTGGTTACATCTCTCCTCATATGTGTAACTGCATCAGATAATGGATTTCCTAGATGTAACTGTGATGATGAGGCAAGTTTGTGGACTATTGAGAGCATTCTTGAGTGCCAAAGAGTTGGAGATTTCTTGATTGCTGTGGCCTACTTCTCTATCCCTATTGAGCTGCTTTATTTTATTAGTTGCTCCAATGTCCCTTTCAAATGGGTCCTTATTCAGTTCATTGCCTTCATTGTACTATGTGGAATGACACATTTGCTGAATGGGTGGACTTATGGTCCTCACACTTTTCAACTTATGGTGGCACTCACTGTCTTCAAAATCCTCACCGCCTTGGTATCGTGTGCCACAGCCATAACCCTTGTCACACTAATTCCTTTGCTTCTCAAAGTGAAGGTCAGAGAATTCATGCTGAAGAAAAAGACGTGGGATCTTGGACGGGAGGTTGGCATTATAATGAAACAAAAGGAGGCTGCAATGCATGTGAGAATGCTTACTCAAGAGATTCGCAAGTCACTCGATAGACATACGATTCTGTACACGACTTTGGTGGAGCTGTCTAAAACACTGGGCTTGCAAAATTGCGCTGTGTGGATGCCTAATGTTGATAAGACTGAGATGAACCTCACTCATGAACTGAACGGAAGGAATTTTAACTTTTCTATACCCATTACGGATCCGGATGTTGTAAGAATTAAGGGAAGCGCTGGAGTGACTATACTTGGCCCAGATTCAGCACTTACTGGTGCAAGTAGTGGAGTTTCTGGCGAGGCAGGACCGGTTGCTGCAATCCGAATGCCAATGCTACGGGTTTGTAATTTCAAAGGAGGGACACCTGAGCTAACGCAGGCATGCTATGCAATATTAGTCTTAATTCTCCCGACTGCAGAGCTTAGATCTTGGAGCAATCAGGAGCTGGAGATAATTAAGGTGGTTGCTGATCAGGTCGCAGTGGCTCTATCTCATGCGGCAATCCTAGAGGAGTCCCAACTTATGAGAGAGAAGTTGGAGGAGCAAAATCGAGCTTTGCAGCAGGCAAAAAAGAATGCTATGATGGCAAGCCAGGCAAGAAACTCATTCCAGAAAGTCATGAGTGATGGGATGAGGAGGCCAATGCACTCAATCTTGGGGTTGCTCTCAATGATACAAGATGATAATTTAAAAAATGAACAGAAACTTATTGTGGATGCAATGCTTCGGACCAGCAGTGTCGTATCAAACTTGATAAATGATGCCATGGACAACTCAGCAAAAGATGATGGAAGATTTCCTTTGGAGATAAGGTCTTTTGGGTTGCATTCCTTGATAAGGGAAGCAACTTGCCTGGCCAAGTGCATGTGTGTTTATAGGGGCTTTGGTTTTACAGTCGAGTTCGAGAAGTCTTTGCCGGACAATGTCATGGGTGATGAGAGGAGGGTCTTCCAGGTGATTTTGCATATGGTTGGGAACCTACTGGATTCCAATTACGGGGAAGGGATTCTTGTGCTTCGGGTTTTTGCTGAAATCGGAAGTGAGGGAAGGAATGACAACAAGGGGTGGGCATCCTGGAGACCAAGCTCATCTAGTGGCGATGTAAATATTAGATTTGAGATAGGGATCAATAGTAGCAATTCTGAAGTTAGGAGCTCAGTTGCTCCAGGAATGTGGGGTAGGAAATATACAAGTGATAGAGTCGAGGGAAGATTGAGCTTCAGCATTTGCCAGAGGATAGTCCAGGTGAGTTTCATATAGTCTGTTATTTATATATGTGGATAATAAGGGCATTACGACACTGATTTGCATCCTGAGTCATGCTATGAGTAATATGTTACAAAATTTAGTTGAAGGCTTTTTTTGCATTCCTTCATTTCAAAAGCCAGTATGCTTAACCTTTACTGTTTCATAGCTTCTGTGACAAAAATATCTGCATTAGTTATCAAAAAATTATCTGCATTATTGTCTTTTATTTGCAACATTCATACTTTTTTTTCTTCCATCCTTGAAAATAGTGAGTTCATTTCAAGATATGTAGTAATTGAAGAAATGCTGGTTCCTGATCTATGATCTGATTTAGAATCCAATTTCCACCCCATGCACAAAAGTCCAAGTCTGTTCTCATGGAATTGAAATGTTTTAGCTATAGTTCTGTTAGGGGGGAGGTAATGCATATTAAGTGATGCATATTCTATAGTTTGATTACAGTTCCTTGTTAATTTCCCTGATTAGTTATCTGATTCATGATATGGCACTTAAGTTTTTTTTCTTTCCTTGATTTGGTACTTAGTTTCTGCGTGCTATGTTATTGGCAGTTGATGCAAGGGAACATTTGGTTGGTACCAAATACTCTTGGTTTTCCTCAATGCATGGCCCTTGTTCTTCGGTTTCAATTGCGACCGTCCATTGCGATAGTCATTTCTGATCCTGGCGAGTCTTCAGAGCGCACCGATTCCAATTCCATGTTGAGAGGTTTGCAAGTTCTGTTGGCCGACAACGATGATATAAATAGAGCAGTGACCCAAAAGTTGCTTCAGAGATTAGGTTGTGCTGTTACTTGTGTTTCTTCTGGATTTGAATGTCTTACCGTCATTGGACCTGCTGGATCTTCATTTCAAGTTATTCTTTTGGATCTTAACATGCCTGATTTAGATAGCTTTGAAGTTGCCACAAGGATTCGGAAGTTCAGAAGCCGAAATTGGCCTGTGATTGTTGCGTTGACCGCAAGCACGGAAGAAGATTTGTGGGAAAGGTGCATGCAGATCGGTATTAATGGAGTTATCCGAAAACCGGTCTTGTTGCAAGGAATTGCCAGTGAGCTCAGAAGAATCCTAATGCAGGGAAATAATGTTATCTGAGATTGGAGGATGCAAGTTAAAATCACTGTAGCATGAACAAATTAAGTTATTTTAAGTCACATTCTTGGTAGAACTATAACACGTTACTCTCTGGCCCCCACTTTTTAGCAATATTTAAGCATAGAAATGTATGTTATACAAAACTTTCCATAAGAAAAAAAATGGTATACTCATTAGTTCCTCTCTTTCATTGTGTTCATGTTGTTATTGTCATGTATCTTCAGAGTTCAGGCACGAAAAAATCTTAATATAGTACACACAATTCAAGATAACATGATTATCCTTTTGCCAACCAAACATTTTTACTATTTGGGTTGATATGGTTGGTACATCTGTTTGTTAAAACATGTCTGCCATATCAATATAAGGTCTGACCAGATATTGAGACAAATCAAAAGGTTAAGGGTTAATTCCTGTGATAAATATTTGTTGGGAGGAGCAACCATGCACCAATTATTCTTTATTTTTCGTATGAAAACATTGGTAGTATAATAAAAATATGTATGCTATTACCATTTTCCAATTATTTTTTATTCTTTGTAGGAAACAAAAAGATTCTAGACGACCTGATATGTAGAAGTGTCCAAATAGTAAATACTAAACGCTGCATTATCTTTTTCTTTGGGTGCTGCATTTTAGAGTAAACTGTTAACAAACGATATGTTATTCCATTTTATTTTTTTGTTAAAATCATTCCATGTTATATAACAGAATAGATTCCCGTTTTCAGAGTATCGTGTATTAAATGCAGTAATATGACTAAAGTTTCTAGGAATATTCGACCTACATTTGGTACAAGAGAGGGACCTTAAAAACTATCAAATTTGGATAATTGACATCCAAAGATTATTGTATGGGGATAAAAGATACGAGGCAAGAGTATTTAGCTTTGGGAAAAAAGGAAAGAAAAGAAAAGGGTGTTGAAGTTGTAATATTGGGTTCAAAAAATGTAATCGGTTTGTTTTGTAGAGAATTATGAAGTTGGAAATATGGGCCAGTTATTAATATTGAAGTTGAAACCATGCATGAACCTGGGCACGTACCTGAACGCTCGTCTTTTTCATGTGGACCCATTCACTTATTTTGATTTCCCACATCCCTAACATGCATGCTCCAACTTGCCTTTTTTTAATAATTATTCTTCTTATTATATTATCCTCTTCTTTGCCTTTTCAGTTCCATATGGATACGTTTATTGTCCCACAAAATGTGTCACTTGCTATAATTGATTTTTAAATATATATTAAAATTAAAAATTTAATAATTAAACATTTTTTTAAAAAGTACAGTAAATAATACATCTTTTAGAATAGAATATGATTCAATATGTGCTCTCGAGTTATGGAATTTTACCTTCACTAATCCAAATCCTAAAATCCCAAATTTAAATTCGATTTTTTTGGGTTTAAAAGTTGAACACCATTCATAGTCTTGTGAGATTTTAGGTTTTTCTAAACCGACATCAAACTCATTTTAGCCTCCAATTTGGAGACAAATATAAATAAGTTTTATAAATCTCACTAGGTGGGTATGAGATGAGTATGGTCAAACTCAAACTCAAATATATTTATAAAAAAAACTTTGATTAAATTCGGGCTGGGTAAGTTGAAATTATATTATCATCCACTACGCAATGTACATAGGTCTATTTTGGTAGATTTGTTAACTTTGTCTTTTGTTTTGTTGGCCACCAATTATACCTATCCAACACAGATAAAACCAAAGCAAATTAGCATAACAGACCAAATTCACACATTCTTACATTTTATAATTCAACCCACACATATCTTTGTATTTTAGAATTTATTTTATTTTATCAAATAATAATTTGCAGATAAAAATAACTTGAATGAAAAAAGAGGAAAAGTATTACAAATGTTTGTTTGCACGTTGTGTTTTTATTAAGTTGTTAATAATTTCACAAATATTTAACAGAGACTACTTCAAAACTTATACTCTTAAAGTTATAATGGGAGTGGCAAAGGTGAAAGTTTCATAGTTTCATGGTCCTGTGGAATGTGGATGAAAAAAAAAATATTCACAAGGAGAGTTAGCTTGACCATGTTATGAATATTTCCAAATTCAAATAGAATTGTGTCCTCATAAAAGGTAATATTCCTTACATTAGATAATTAGACAAGTTGAAAGATTTTTCATTCTTATATTAACCACCATAAATTGGATCAACTTTTAGTACGAAAGAGTTTATAAAATATGTTTGGCAAGAGGAATAGGATTCAATCTTACTATATACAAGTTCAACTTGCAAAAACTATGATAGTTTATTAACTATTTTATTTGTTGGGTGGTTGATAAATATATAGGACATTTGTGTATACAAGCAATGAGGTGCATGAATCAAGTTCTTTGTCATCCATTGGTTAACCTAAATATTAGTCATTAAAATGAAAGAAAATTTATATTAGAAGGTAAAAAGCTATATTAAAGGGAAAAAGCATAGAATTAATACTAACGTTACTTAAAAATATATTCCTCTAATTTGAATTCACAGTCTGGAGATAGGATTATTTCTTTATGAAATACTTAAATAATACATGGATATAATTCAGTTAAAAGTTATATATACGTGTCATTTGTGGGATGAAGATCACCTATATCGAACGGTGTCATATTTCCTGTCCTGGACCAATGACATAACTATGTATCATCCATAATTTATATTTTATAATTATTGATTTTTCAAAAAAGTTGGTACAAATTAATGGTGGATGATATATTAATTATGTATAATTTTTTACACTAACAATGCATAAATATTACACTATTATAATAATTTTACAATAAAATATTTAATAAATAACACTAAAGAATTAATGAAGTCCTACTCATCATTAGATTACGTATCTGCACAAAAAATATCATTGGATTATGTGTTACGGTATAACTAAAGTATAACAACTCATGTAATTTATTACAATAATAATAGATATTTAAAGTTGTTTTTGTTTCTCTTCAGCTACTGTGTAAGTCTAAATCAGGGACCACTAATTATTTATTTGTCAAATATTTTGCAGACCTAAAATTAATAAGATGAGACTTTTGAGAAAATAATATTAAAAGCTAACAATACATTTGTGGGTGTAACACATGCTTTATTAATTTTATGCTTGGGGTAGTGGGGTAGTGGGGTAGTGGGCTCACCCATGTATAAATTATTAAAATCTGCTTATATATACCACAAACCGATAACCATATGAAGAAGAAAAATAAAGTTATACTTGATTTCATGGATCTAAATTCGTATCAATGAGGAGTTCTTGAATACAACTTCACAGTAAAGTCAGGATCTATATATAACACATATGTAAAAACACATTTTTCCCATGAACCCTACCGGATTGTGTTGATCAGAGTGCGATCGGGGAGCCTCCAACCACCGGAGAGTTCCATTGTTACTAGAGTATGGGAAGAGTGGAGAGCCATAAATAACGTACCACGTTTTGAACCAAAACCTTAAGGCATTAGTTCCATAGGTCTTTTATACTTATAAACTCTTTTTACTCCTTCCCGCATATCCAATATGAGACTTCACAATTGAATAACCCAATGAATTGAAAGGTGGAGTGAAACTTCTATACACATTATTGTATACTAATTTCTTTGTCATTTTTAATGAAAATTATTTTTTTAACAAGTTGATTGTTTATTTTTAGTGGTAATTAAAAGAAAATGTATATATGAATACAAATAATTTCTATTCTGGGGTAATGCTTCCTTTTATATTTATGTTCATTTCTATTATTAGCTGTTACTAAAATGATAATGAATATCCCATGTGGATATGAAGTTTAATTATATTTATAATAATCAATACACATAAATAATTACTCCACCCATCGTAAATCTTTTGATACCTAAGGTTATGTTATTTTATGTAAAATTTTGACTAAAACAATCTTATTTAATTCACACCAAAAACTAAATTAAAAAAATGGAGAAATATGAAGTGAAAAAAGAGAGTAATAAATAAGGATAATATTGGAAAACAACATACACACTTTGAGTTTCTAATAAATAAGGATATAATAAATGAGTATTATAAGAATAACATATATACAATTTATTTCATCTTCATCATTTATTTACCAAAGTTTATTATGAAATCCTATAAAAATAATTATATATAACGATAAAAATTTGTATGTAAAATTATATTTAGTATGAAACTAAATTATAAGTATCTATATATTTAGGGGAGAGATCCACTTACTTCAAAAATAGGGGTGAAAACAGGTCAGATCATGTCAGACTTTGCCTTAAACAGGTCGAACCTATATAGCATATAGGAGCCTGAACTTGGCCTGGTAACCTGTTTAAAAAAAAATCAAAGCCTAAACCTGATTTTTTTAAAGTCTGGTCTGATCTGTTAGTCTGTTTAAAGATCCGTTAAAGTAAAAAAAACATATTATTTACAAGCTAGGAAAACTTACTTAGTTACATGGGATTGAATTATGTATTTAAGTCTAACTCTCAACAACTAAATGTCCAATTATTAAATAGTTTAATCTCTAAGTCCTAGTGGATTTACATAAAAAATTATTATTTAGTTTTTTACATATTATAAAAAAGAGGAGAGATTCATTGACTCTAAGAGTAAGTTTTTAAACTTATTCCACATCTTAGCCATCAATTGTAGGGAAATCCAATAGTTTAAATTAGTGAGTATATCTAAATCATTGGATTTCCCTAGAATTGATGACTAAGATGTAAAGTAAGTTTAAAAAACTTACTTTTGGAGTAAGTGGATCCCCACCCTATAAAAAATAATTTATAAATATATAATAAAATTACATAGGTCTGTTGGGCTTAATATGTTTTTTAAAAGGTCAGAGTCTGACCTATTTAGGATAAATAGGCTATTGGAGAAGCCTAAGCCTGATTTGTTTACCAAAAAAGGTATGACCTGACCTAGCCTGTTATAGGCTAGGTATTAACATAGGCGGTCTGATATGTTTTCACTCTTATCTAATAGTAAGTGGAAAAACCTACTCCACATCTTAGTCATCCATTCTTGAAATATCAAATGATTTAGATGTATTCACCAATTCAAATCATTAGATTTTCTAAGAATGAATGATTATGATGTGAATTATGTTTTTTTTCACTTATTCTTGGAGTAAGTGGATCATTTCCTATATATTTAATGTCACCTTTTTTTTATGGTAGAATGACTTTTAAGTTAATTTATTTTTAGAATATATCATTACTCTTTTTTAATAGTGGGATCCAAAAGTTCCAATAATCCTTTAGTTTAGACCTAGACCTTAACAAGCTCTTTTTAGACCTCTAATAGAACGACTATGCCCCAAACTGATTAACAAAGCCCAGGCTTAAGGGCCTGTACCTAAAAAGGTAGTATTGAAGTTTGCATTAATAAAACATCATCATGGGACTTTATTTGGTAAATAAACCTTTTTGTCTAACCATATGAATTTTGGCAATGAGGTATAATAATACACACTACATATCGTCACTAAGTAGAGGATTTGGATACACGAATCCTTAAAACATATATTTTGAATTGATTAGATTATCTTCGATAAATAAATTGTTATCCCTTGGCAGATGAATATGTCTAGGTTATTTGTCTCTGGCTCATGAAATTTGCTTTGATATATCTTTTTAAGTGATTACTAAATTTATATTATATAGTTTATGAAATCAGGAAGAGTGGTTGTTAACATCAAAATTAGAGGTGTGGAAGTTTCAAGACTCCAACCAATAGAAATGAATATCTAAAAATTTACCAATGTAGTAAACTATATTTTTTGCTTATAAAAGTCATTGCCTCAACATGGCATAGTGGTATAATGCTTCATGAAATGGAGATGGTTATACTCATAAGAAAAATCAACTTCATAGTTTTAGAACTACCTCATTCTGATAAATACTACTTCACAAAATTATGCGCAGAAAAAATATATGTAACGAAAGTGTATTACTTTTATATATTATCAATGCATCATTCATTATTTATATTTAATTTTTATCAACTTCTTGAAAAGTAATCAAATAAATGATGTAATGACTATTTATAAATCTTTACAATCACAATGAATAAATATTTGGTGCATATCTGTTGTCTCCCAAATTATGTTAATGCATGTGCCATTACCTATGTTTGGTTAGAAATCTAGTTAATTATTAATTTGTAACTTAAATATATATTTTCAACCAAACACAAGCTAGTCATACATGTAGTGATGCAATTTGTGGGACAATACATCTCCTTTCAATATTGGAACCTACCCCACCATAACGAATACTATAATTCATTCAACTCTCAGCCTCACTTATATATAACAGGTTTTAATGGGTGGTTGAAATTTCATTAACACAACCTTAGTGAATTTCTTAATATTTAATTGTAGTTGATTGCCTTTCTCATAATCGTAAAGGTAAGTAATCGGTTGAAAGTGATATTGTGTTTCCACTTGGAAAGACAAATAGAGAAAAATGAATATAAACAGGAAAGATTAACCTGTGGAGAGAACTCGTAAATCGTAATTATAGGATTAAAAGGGGTCCATCAAAATTGTGACTTTACCTTCGGATTGTGGTATCCAAGTTGTTAACAACATTATTGAAATTAAATAATGAAGGATTAGGCACTATGACACGTGAATCCATGTGAAGATGTCCTCCTAGTTGCATTGCCCTATGATACCTTGAGCTTTGTAGTTGAACATCTTTTTGGAGGGTTGATCAAAAAACATCACTTAGGTAAAGTTTTTGCTACTTTAATGAACTTTAGCAATTTTGGCGGGGATAAGGAAATTTTGACTAACACAATGTATTTGTCTTATAATTTGAAGGAAAACTAGTGCTGCCTAATCACATCAACTCTTATATTTATTTATATATATATAAAACCATTAATATATATTATTTTTATTTAACAATCAATAATAATTAATTATGAATAAGAAATGATTTATACAAAAAAAAAAATTATATGGGTTTTGGAGAAGGTTATATATGGATTTCGTGAAACATTAATTCGATAAATGAATATTGGTGTTTAATTAAAAGTGTTTGACCCAACCTCCAACCATCGGTAGTTCCGTTGTTATTAATGGTGCACGAGAAGAGTAATTGTAAGTACCACACACTTATAGATCCACTACTCTTAAGACTATCATATCTCAGTCGAACTATCAAATCTGATGTCACTTGTTGGATTCAACCGTAAGGACTTCAACTATCAGGAAGTTCCATTTTAGCATAGGATGGAAAGAGTAGAGAACCACGAGCGAAACACTACATTTTAAACCAAACCTTAAGGCAATGATTTTATCCATCTTTTTCATTTATAAATTATTTCATTCACTCTCATATCCATCGTAAGACTTCATACCGAATAAACCCAACAAAAACAATTTAAAGGATTGTAACTATTAACTATTGTTATAAATATGTAATTAGGTTAAAGTAAATTGAGCATGGAATATCTTGAAATATATGCTTTTGGTTTCTTTGTAAGATAATTGAAGCAAAACAACAAATATCTTATCATCCCATGTTTATTTTACTTAGGATATACCTTATTCATTCAATCAAATAACGACTGTCTTAATGTACTCAAAGAGACGGGGAAGAAAAACCAACAACAATATTTATTACTTTTCGGAAGGACCAATGTTTTCAATACTTTTCTGCGGCAATTTTACTCAAGATACAGGCATGGACAAAATAAATACCCCATTCTTTTCTACAAAGATCTATTGTACTATGTACTAAATCATGTGTTGTGTTAAGAATATTGAAATAAAAATTAACATAAAAAATAAATATTTAACTTTTTTTTTTTTGATATATCATATTTTTATTAGTTCAGAACATAGTTTCAGATATAGTTTAAGATAAGATATATTAGTGTTTTGATGGACTGATTTTCAGTCCTATAACCATGACACGTGGATATGAATGACAGAAGTTTCAGGCTAGATCTTGATCAAATCATCAATGTACATAGAAGATAGCCATATGACCAAACAATTTGACCGGAAAAACTGGAAATTGTGTAAGGGACTTATATCTATGTAGCAGTTTAATTTGTTTGATGTTTACATAAACAAATGGAATGTTTCATAATTTTCTAAATAAAAAGTGTATTTCTCTAAACCTTTTCAAATTGCATATTAATTAATATTGAGCTCCATGTTATTCTTTTAAAGTATCATATATGATATATGTGTTGTACATATATGTTTGTATATTATATTTCTGTAAGTTCATGAAGAAGTTTATAATCCTTTATACTCAATTAAATGTGATGAAAACTCAATGTCAAAATTGTAATCTCACTATTTAATTCCTCATTATAATATATATATATATATATATATATATATATATATACTAGGAAGCTATCTTGAAGATGTTTAATTTCCTCAATGTAATATAGATGCAGACAATGACAATTTCATGTATACAAAAGCATGAATATCCTTAATTTCATTCAGTACAGGATTTGATTATATCAGATATATGGAAAACTGTAAAACATCCTGCTACTTCGACCTATCTTTCTGCTACTGAATAAAGGGCATATTACATAAAATAAAAAATTAAATGCATTCAATATCTTGGGAGTATATAAGACATTCAATCTTTTTTTATTTAGTAATAGGAAATTTTGGTAGGTTTGAGACAATAGTAGGATTTAGAATTATTCATTTATTTTTCAGCAGCAGAAGTTTCATACTGAGCCTAAACTCAAAAACAAAGTACTGATGAAAATCAAAACAAGGTAACTAACTCCATTTTTTATTAAGAGGAGTTTTTCATTAAATAAAACAAATTGCAGATATTTACAAAATACAACCCATGTCTCAGTGTAGAAAGAAGGCATCATTTCGGATTAAAAAAGAATTCATGAGAAGATATGGGAAGCAACCCTATTCCACTACTGTGTATCTATGCAAAGAAAATTAACAGAAAATTCCAGATGATTCCATTCTTTATGCAAAGGTGAAAGTAGCTAGTAGTTGATGCTTGAGCACTATGAACACAATAATTTATTGAAGTGAAATCTTGGAAACACAGTACTTACCATCCCATAAGATAAGTTCCCACTCCAAGCACAAACTTCATCATATCTTGTTACTTCAATCATTTGATACCATCATATTTTAAACTTAGAAACCCATGAAGTGCATAATAATATAACATAATAATAAAGAAACAAAAAATAGGCAACCAAGAGATTTACAAAGGAAGAAAAGGATATCACTTCATCATGGAAATATTATAACTACTAAACAATTGATAAATATATTAAAAAGACTCTCATGATCATATTTTTTTTTTTATTCCAAACAAGAGGAAAGTAAAGTTCCAATCCATATACAATGATAAAAATACACATGCCTCCTCCCTCTTCTCACATTTCTTCACTTTTCACACTATATATACTTAGTATTTATTATTTAGTACTCTTAACCTTGTAATTATTCTTCCAATTCTAATCCTTCAAAATACAATACATTATCATAAGAAGATTTAAATTTGATTAGATCTCTACCTTTCTCTTCTTCACAACTTAGTAAGGTGTCCTTCCAGCCCAAGCATTAAAAGTTTCATTCCCCATTTGCCCTCCATTGTGCAACAGATTTGGTGGAAGGTTATACAAGGGAAGAGACACTGAAGGATCTGGAATCCCACCCTGTTGCAACTGACCCCCACTCATGATTCCAATTCCCAGCGGCCACGGTGGCGATGATCCACCAGTGCCACCTTCACGCGCGGCAGCAGCGCCACTAGGCCCCTCATCATCGTCATCATCATCATCATTATCATCAAGCGGTAATCTCTCATAAGTTGCATTAGAGAAAGTTGCAGCAATGACAATAACAGGTCCAGCAGCAACTAAAGACCCAACAACACATCCTCCCAAAACCTGAGCTTGCCCTCCATTAAGGTACACCGTGAGTCCAGTGCATCCTGGAGGAGAAGGTCCAGGTAAGAAAGCACCAGTTAAGGTTTGGATCTCAAACCTGCCATGAAGTGCAACAACACCACCAGGAGCAGATGGTTGTTTAAGTGTGACATTAGCCACAGAGCCACTACCACTAAGGACACATACCCCACACTGGCGCCTCCTTGCAAATTTTGCTACACATTCAGCAACATCAGCACCCGCAGCTACTTCCATCATATGGCTTTTTAGGGCATTTGGGCTATCCCTTGTTACAAAGATTGGTGGTTTTTGTTTGTTCTTTGATCCAGCTGGTCTCCCTCTTGGTCTTCGGTTTCCAACCTCAACTGCACCCTGTTTTGCTTCTTGATATTCTCCGTTGTTGTCTTCGTCTTCGAGATCCCGATTGTTGCCACCGATACTAGTTTCGTTAATTGTGAGGTTAGTGCGGCTTTTGGTAATGAAGTCAGGTGGATGGATTTCTTGGTGGTCAACCCTAGGTAACCCTACCTCACTCGTCCACCAAGGATTAGCCATAATTGCTAGCTTGGTGGTACCAAGTTAAGGTAAAAACCGGAGTTTTAAATTGCACTTCACAACCCGAAAACGATCTAAAACGAAATAGCTGATTAGAAAGAAGATGATGACCTAGAAATCAATTACGCTAAGTTGCCTTTCCGTTTCTACCATGTTAGATTTCTAGTTTGTTTCACTTGTTTTTTCTTAAGAATCCTCATTGAGGAAGGGAAAAGAAAAAAGATCAAACCCTCACGAGAAACAAATTAAGGGCTATTTAGAGTTCTCTTCCAAGATAGCTTGACCTAACATGGTAACTCATTCTCAAGGAAGAGAGAGAATTAAGATATGAGATGAGGTGATTTGAAGAGAGAATTAGATTCAATTACTCAAAGGGATCGAGTAAAGGGTATGAGAGAATTTTATCAAAATAGGTGCTTCATCATGAGTGCAAAGAAGGAATCAAGAAGAGTTCTACTGCTTTTTATTCATTTATTTTTTTCCTTTATTCTTTTGTCTACTTATCTACATATGATGAAGAAGATGAACTACTGTTCTTAGTGGAGAGAATGGAACAAATGAAAGAGCAACTACAAGGGCTGAAACAAAGAAAATAGATAGAAAATTGAGAAAACCTAAGTAAGTGATGCATATAATTGAAAAATAGGACAGACTATCTAATAATAAGTTGTAGATAGAAAGAGAAGAAAGAACATAAGACTGTTAATTTAGACAAGTACATAGGAAAATTAAATGTTTTTAAATTGGTTTTCTGTCTCGATGCGACCTGTGTAGTGATCAATAGAATAATATTATTAACCACTTCTCTAATTATAAATTACATTTTCTACTCCTAACTTAGTTTCTAATTTTGTTTCTATCTCATCCATTTTTTTCATCTTTTATCTCTCCATATAAGTTATCAATAGTTTATAGGGAAAATAACATTTTTATTTACGACAAGTAGAACTAAAATATATTTTTCTTTAAAATCTGTTGTAATGGGAAAAGAATAAGCAATGGTTTTGGGGTAATTGGAAATTAGGGTTTGTGTATATATTTTATGTGTGGGGTTGTGTGCGCGTGACCAGGTGTGGAGCACGTCGCAGTCTTGGGGCACGACATAATAGCAACGTAAGAAGAGTGGGTGAGGGACAGGTATTAACTAGAGCAAAAAGATGACGATGAAGATGCTGTGAACCTCGTAGACATTGTGTGAGCCAAATGAAATTTGTGTGAAAAAGAAAGTAAATATTAAATAGATCACTCTACCATTTTTGTTTAACTTTATTAGACTTATCATAAAAAAAATTACACTTATTTTACATGCAGTAATAATCAATGTAATATATGTACAAAAATAAATGGTTTTTTTTGTAGGGATAAAAATGGAGGAGTGATCTGTATAATTTCACTAAAACTCATAAGGTGTGTAATTTACTCTAAATAAAATGATACTTTACATTGAAATTATACTTTTACTGTTGAAAATAAAAAATAAATAATATTCCTCTCCATTATAGAGAAGTCGCACTACATTTCATCTGTGACCGCCATGGCACCATTCTTTCCAAAGAATAATACTCATGGCTCATTTTCTGTTTTTATCTATGAAAAACCAATTCCCAACACTAGAAAATAGACAGTGTTCAACATACAAGACACGGGGACACCATAAGATGAAAATAAACTTTGTTTGTAAAAAAATGAATGGAACAAAAAGTGCTAAGAAATCACTTTACATTGATGTTATATGAAAGATGATGGTGATATATAATTGATGTATATTTTGTTTTACAAAGTATTTTTCCTCACTGTCTATTAGATATCAACCCTTTTAGATATGATCAAACGTCTAAAGAATAACTATTTTCAATAAATAGTGATTTTTATATACTTGAATTCAAAATACATATGCACTAATGTATCTCCAGATCCTTTTCGTACCTTATTTCTACCTCTAATCCTATTTTTGGCTATTTGGTCCACACTCATATATATATATATATATATATATATATATTTATTTGCTAATATAAATACTTTTTTTTAGTTAGGTACATATTAGCATTAATTACTATAAAAGTTGGACAAAAAATACCCTTAATGTCATATTGAAATGAGTAGTAATGATAAGGGTATTTTGGTAAGTTGTTATTCTAAAAATTAAAAATAATAATTTATTATTTTCTCTCTCTCACTCACCATCTCAAATATTCAAACTCATTTCTTCAATCCAACTAAAAACTCTAATCCCCAATTTTTCAATCCCAATTTTCCACTTATCTCACACCTTCTACCATGTGAGGATTCACGGATTAGGGTGAAAATTCGGTTATGGAGGTTGATACGGTTACCGGTTAGAGCGGTAACGTGTTCGAGGAGTTTCAGGTTGTTGGGGTTGAGGTAATAGGGCGATTGTGATTTGAGGTTGGGTTGGTTTTGGGTTGAGGGCGGAGAGAGGGTTCAATGCGGAGTTGGCGTTTGCGGCGACTTCTTCTGGGGAAGAGAAGGAGAGGAAGCGGAGGGAGACGGTGGAAGGTGGTGGCGGCTCGGAGATGAGGAAGGTGGCTTTGGAGAACATAAGTGATAATTATTCTCATATAAACACAATGTTGTGAAACCCGAACCGAACATCAAACCGGAAGAACTTCTGTATTAGATCTAACCGGTTTAAACAGTTAAACCGTCCGCTTATACCGAATGATTTTAAATATAATTAATAAATTTTATTTATATATATATATACACGTAAAATTTTATATAATTAATAATTTTATATAACTATACTTAAGTAACATCTCTCTATCTTTTTTGGACCGAAATAAAATAAAACATTAGAATAATGTTTCATTTTTTTTTTAAATTTTAAGTGAACCATTCGGTTCACTTCCCCGGTTATTTTGGTTTAATCGGGTTTAGCACGGCCGAACCGAAATTTCTTCGGTTCAAAGCGGTCCAACTACTCATTCGGTTAAGACTATGAACCGAAGCCGTTTTCAAGTCCGGTCAGCGATCGAATCGGTCGGAGCATCCGGTCCGGTTATCACAACACCGTATAAACAATATGAACCATACATGAATGATTATATTTTAAAGTTAGTTATTGGTCACATAATGAATTAAAAATAATAATGTACAAGTACCTTTTAATATTGATCATACCATTTAAATAAAATAAAATAGATCATATATTAATTGTTCTCATTTCTCAAACAACTATTATTAATGTTACTTTTGTCAATTGAGTGACTTATATATTATCTTTAACTCATTCAATTTTATATTATATGATTTTTTTATTTTGTTTATGAGATACTTTCTCTCTTGTAGGGGAGAATACTATAAAAGCAAACTATGTCTTTGATATGTGAACACCGTTGTCTTGATTTGAGTTCTAGGGATACAAAGTACAACCACAGTCAAGAAGTGTCTTCCTAATTTTATAAAAGAAAGTGTCAATAACATCAAATTACACCCAACGTTTAGAATAAGCTTTGGCAAATTAAACTTGAGAGAGAAAGTGTTTTGGTTGTCATCCTTTCTTCATCTACCCTTTAAAGATTAATCACTCTAATTGTTTTTTGTTGCACTTTGATGGAAGATATTATTTAGATTTTACATATTAAAATATGTAAAAGACTCCCATATTGATAGATTATGTGATAAAAGCTAAACACATGAGAAAAATATGCCCATTATCCTAACTTTCCTTCTCTTATCTCTCACCTTTCCGGAGTTCTATCAAATTCCATTTCCGAGTTAAGTTTGAGACGAAAATGAAAGAAAAAAAATAAGATTTTATAGTCATATCATAAATATATTTAGCACAAAGTCTTCTTTTTCATATCCAAAATACAACTGGACCCTTGAGTTCGGGCTTGTGAGGATTTTCTTGTTTGATTTCTTATACAATGCTTGAATTTTGAGTTTAGTGCTTTGTTGTTTGTCTATTTTGTTGTTGAAGATTGAAATAAGGCATTGAAGAATTTCAATTAATTAATTGGTGGTTCAACAAGGAGAAATGGTTTCAATTGGGAGTGTTTTGAAGGATGGAGAATTTGAAAACTGTGGGTGGAATTAATGTTGGGTTATTCAAAAAAATTATAAGGCAAGTCATTGAAAGTTGTGTAGTATCTTTACTTATTGATAAATAAATGGCACATGATAATGATGAGATAATGGTAGAGGCTGTGTAAACTTCAAGACAAAGGTGGCCTCAACTGAAGTTTAAAACATTGAATATTGCACTGACACCATCATAAGTCCCACTTTCATCAAAATGGAAATCACAGAGTGGCCTCTAGTAGTGCATTACAGGCTACTTCTGTTTAGGACCTTATGGAAACAAAATTTTAGCATGAGTCAGATTTACTACATCCATATCAATCTAATGTTATTTTTATATGAAATAATTAATATTACTTTTAAGTATATAGATTTCCAAAACCAAAATATTGGTCTATTACATAAGAAATTCTCATGATTTAACACTATTTGGTTTACAAAATAAAAATTAAATTAAAAATATTGAGGAAAGAAAAGTTGAGAGAGAAAATAATGTTATATATTTTTAGTTGTTTGGTAGGGTAGAAATTTCAAAAGAAAGTGGAGAAAATAATATACTTATTATTAATAATGATGTTGAAATATTATTTATTTTTTGGAATTTTAAGAAATTAACAACAAGTGTGATTAACAACAATATATATTTTAAATATATAAAAAATTAGGGATAAGAAAATATGTTGTTAATCTTCCCCACTTGAAAATCAATACATTTATAAAGTTTATGTGGATTATCAATTGTATATTCATCAATTTTCAATGTAAATTAAAAATATTAAATGTTCCCAACCACACATAAGAGAAGTGGGTGAAAATAATGTTGTAGTTAACTACTAATAATCGAGTTTGGCTTTGTTTTGCATTTTCTATATTGAATTATAACATGTTTAACTGTTTACTTACTAATAGACTTAACTCTCTTTCCCACTAGGATTGAAAAAGTGTTAAAACAATGAACAAATTTAAGAAGATAAGTTATCACTTTATTCTCTTATGCAAATTATACTTTGACACAGGCTATTTTAGGTTAGCAATATCCATAATTCAGATCCTAAATCACTCTTTAAACCCAATTGAGTGAATAATTACAACATTGACAAGAAATGCAGTGGATATAAGAATGCATGCACTTGTGTGAAACTAAGTAATCAAGTAGAGAGCCTATTTATTTAAGATATCATTAACATTCTTTGTTAATATTTTCAAAGTAGTATCACCAACCTTTCAAGAATTCATATAACACATAGCTTGAGCTTGAATGTAATAAGAATCCTTGTATTTTCTGTTACTTCCAATGTGAAGTCCATTGTGAATCCAATCCTCACGAGTTATCCAAGCATCCCTACCTAAATCAAGTACTCCAAGAATCTGTCAAGGCAATATCACATCTTAAGATTCTTAAAATAAACAGAACAGACATATATGAACATGTGCAAATGATCAATCACCATGACACTTTCATAACACTTGCAAAAGATTCTCACTTTTTTAACTAATAATCACATTTTACTTATAGAACCATTCAAAAACCAACAAGAAGAAAATTGTTTAGTACACAAGTGCTCAACATACCGCCCCGCCTTTCCATGACACAAACGTTGGATTTGTCCTTGATTGTAGAACCTAAGTGCCATTACAAAAAGATATCACATAACAAAATCAAAGACATGTACTTAACAAGTAAATGCACAGTAAGTTTATCTTTTCAAATTTTACATAAAGAAATACATACAAAAAATAACAAAAAGAAAAACGATAGGAGCTCATCATAAGAAACTTGCAGCATTTAAGTCATAAATGTTAAAGTGGTTTTTGAACTCATATATATATGTTAGATGAATTCTAGATGAGACCGTTTTGGATAGATAAAAATAAAACATTTATGTTAAAGAAGTATATTAAAATTCTAATCCATCCATGATGCATTTAATAAATGAATATCCAACCCACCAATTATTTTTTTATGGATGGATATCCAGTCATAGATTATAGGAACAAATCCAAATCAACATCTGGTTCATGCAGTAAAGGTCGAAAACTTTTATCTTTGTGAAGGAGAAGACATGGTGGAGGTGGCTATAGGAACTGGCATGTTGCTGACCAGTGACGGTTCCAGGAATTTTAGATTGTTGGAGCAAAGATAAAATAGAAGAAACATGTTTAGGTAGTGGGGGCAAAATCATCATTATAAATTTTACAAGTCAAGCAGGGGGCCATGTGCACCCACTAGTTTACACGTAGATCTGTCACTGTTGCTGACAGCTGTGAAAAAACAAGAATCCAGGAGATAGCTGTGAAAAAACAAGAATCCAGGAGATAGCTGTGAAAAAACAAGAATCCAGGAGACAGCTGAAGCTGAGGTTGAAACGATACACGGAGGTTTGAGTGTTCTGGTTAGGTTTTATGTTTGGATTGGAAAGGTCAAGTGACACAATTCCTTTTTTGTCTAATGAATGGAATCAATGGATCATAGGATATATGTCGGATGGTCCATTAACCATTGTTAAGATAGTCTCATATTGGATAGGAATATGGCTGTGTGCTTATAAGGCTTAGGCATCAATCACTCTATGCTTTGGGGGTTGAGTTTGGCCTAGCTTGCACAAGTCTAAGATGGTATCAAAGTCTGACACAGTCATGATATTAGGCCACTTGCAGATGTCCGTTCATGCAAACTTCACGCACTAGATGTCCGGTGCTAGGTGTGAGGCGTGTCAAGATAGTCCCACATCGAGATGGGAATATAGTTAAGCCAATGCTTATAAGTCTTGGGCATCCCTCACCCCATGAGCTAGTTTTTAGGTTGAGTTAGGCCTAGCCTACACATTTCTAATAACCATCTAATACTAAAATTGACCAAATCCAGTGTTTTTTAAATGATCAAATGACAATTTTATTGACTAACGCTGAATCAAATGATCAGCAAGAAAGGCACGGGGCATTAAACCTGACCCTGTCTACATATGCAAGTACCACCCTTTTTGCTAAATTGTGGGCTGCGCAATTGCCTGTCCTATAAAGTATAAATAAAATAAAAGGCAAGAATCAAATTGCTCAACTATGAACCATGGATCTAATTGCCATAAATGCCATATATACTTATATGTATTTTTTATTTATACAATGTGATACAAATTACAGTATCTTAATGGCGAGCAATGCCACTTGACCAAATTGTGCATATACATCTATCATCTAAATACAAATAATTTTAAAAAAATAAGGCGAATAATATAGACAATAGGATGTGATACTAACCTCCACCGTATCGATTGCTTCATTTGGAGGAATGGCATGTAAAACTCTGACATATAAGGATAATGGAACACACCCATCAGCTTAATAAAATGCAATAATTAACAAAATCATTCAAGACACAGGAATGTACAATTTGACAAGAAAATTACAACCACCACAAAGCATTTTCCATTGGGAAGGAGCAACTACATGGATCAAACAAGTCACCCTGTTCCGTCAAAATCCAAAATTTTCAAGAGACGGTTACGATCTAAACCTTTTCTAATGATTTCACCTTAAGTTTTTCATAGTTTCAATCTAACTTTGGTTATTGGGCTACCAAAAAGTTTACTTTGACGTTGGAGTCATGTTGAGGTTGTTAAATTAACAACATCGCATTTTCCTCCAGCATCTAACATAAAGAATCACAAAAGCACTTTATCGATGTAGCTATTACATTCACAATGTCACACTATCAAGGATCTGATCATCTCAATTTATATTTTTGGGGATACATAAAGTTTAGGGGAGAAGAAATTTTCAGCTCTGAGGTCAGGGCATGCTACAAGCCTTAGTGAGAGCTTACTATAATCGCCTACCAATGGCTAGTTCTTTTCTTACTTCAATCATGAACAGATACATGATTTGTCATTTAAAACATCAGATCACAGCTGTCATTGGGTCGTTAGATATGCTAAGGTAAACCAAAATCAAAACCAACCTTTCTTCTACTGCAGGAACTAAACCACTTGTCAAAGCCACGCCGCCAATCTATTAAAGGTAAATGTGTCAATTCCTTCTGATCAACATGTAATATTAAGAACACAGATTACACAGATCAACATGTAAAACTCACCAATTGTATGCTACAAAATAATTTTCTCTGGATGTCTATGCGCCCTGTGAATACAAACCAAACAGTGAAAAAAGGCTTCAAATCTATGCGTAAGAAAAAGAGAAAAGAATTTAAAAATTACCAGTTGAGAGAATGCAGTTAGTAATAGCCTCTGCAAGGCCGACTTTTTCATCTTTTTTTGGCTTGGTTGAAAAAACTGGATAGCTTTCCCACATGGGTAATCCTCCATTAAAATTGGGGTAGAACGTGTCTGACATATCAGACCTTCGGGAAAAATCAATATTCCATGTATCTTCTAGAATATCCTCATAGTCATGAAACCTACATAGAGAGAACTGTGTAAACACCAAATTGTTCACAAACATGTTCACTACATAGAGAGAATTCCTGAACACACTAACCAGGTACGAGGTGGAGGAGGATACACATCCGGAACAAAAAGTGTTGGATAAAACAACCCCATAGGAGGAACCTATGCAGTAATGGTCAGAACTGTCTAAGCACAGGCTAGTCCAAAGGCAAAACACAAAGGTAAATGAAGAAAGGAGGTGTATACATTAAGAGCAGTAAGCCTTGTCTTGTGAGTCCCAACTGGCACTTTGTCCTCATAGGAATGAACTACTGCAACAGCGTCAAGTTCCCCGTCCTGTAGACAAGGGTAGAGGATTCAAAAATGAATTCAAGTTTGGAAGCAAGTACAAATTTAGAGGAACAGCACTAGTCATATGTGATGTGATGAATTTTTTAAGTCATATGTTCTCTTTATCAGATATTAACATTTTCTTCTTGTTTTAACATCCATGTTTCTCAACTGAAGAGTGAAGATGGATGTTCTCACTTTTCATAGGTTAAATTAATTATAACTAAAAAGGGTTGGTCAGTGCACGAAACTCTCACTTAGTAGGGTTTGGGAGGTATATGTATGCAGCCTTACCCCTACAAGCGGAGAGACTGTTTCCAGGATTTAAACCTGTGACCTCATGGTGATTGAGCAACAACAACCTTACCATTGTGTCAAGCTCGCCCAATTTAATTATAACAATCCAGGCAGAAAAACACCACTGAGGGATTTAATTTATAGATCAAAATACAGAACATTGGCATAATATTAAAACGATAAACTCTATGTAATCTATACATATGAAGCTGCCAATACTCCCCATAATTTCAACACTCAGATGTTTTAACCTTGGTATCAAGTCAGACAAAAACACACACTCATTACCAAGAAAACTAATGTAAGCCAATACCAGTGTTTTTAATGACAGTATGATTTTCAGGATTTCAGTTACACCTAATATAGCTCCATTCCTACTACAAAGATATACGACAATAAATATAGTTCTTTGCTCTCTTTTCCCACTTGCACACAATGGCCGTGGTCACGTCATTCAAGCGAGCTTTAAATTACTCAAGAAAATGTCTGCAAACTTAGTAACAAGGTGCAAGTATTTTAAATTAATAGTATATCAGTTAAATGAACTAAAAGTAGTAAAACCCACTTTCATTTCACAATATTTCTCTTTCAGTTGATTTAACACTGTGCAATTATTATAAAGTATATATTAAAAAAAGGGCAGCCCAGTGCACAAGGCTCTCGCAAGCTAAGAGGTTTTCCAGGACTTGAACTCATAACCTCTAGGTCACAAGGCAAGCAACCTTACCATTGTGTCGGGGTAACCCTCTTATAAAGTACTATATAGGCTTAATGATGTGGAATTTCGAATCTTAACCACATGAAAAGCATCTGTAGCCGAATAATTTGTTAGGTAAATTACATTATTCTAACAGATACTTTAGAATAACAGGGCCTACCTCCACTCTAGTTATTCTAATATTGGTATAATTAGAGATAAATAAAAAAGTAAAACTCACTTTGATTTCACAATATGTCTCTTTCAGTTGATTTAACATTAACAAATCTATAGGCTTTGTCAAAATATCTGTACGAATTTGTGGCCACGTCTGGTGATGCCTTTGGGTCCAGAGAAGGCACCTTGCTATATCCTGAAAATATGAAGTTGTTATTTGGATAACATAGAATACTAACACAAATTTAAATTTGGAACGGAGAAAATATGGCCGGTAGCAGTTAAGACGTTTTCTCATATAGGAATCAGACAATCTAACTAATGCACTTGAATGGACAAAAACAACAAATAACATGTGCATCAAGCATGGTAGCACATGCATATCTTCCAAGCTATTTTAAAAAAACCCGATAATGAGTAGAATATGAAACTATATTTTGTACCTCACCGCCAAAAGGTAAAGTCTTCAAAGTTGAAGGCAAAGTACCTCCATCCTGAACATCAAAATAAGCAGTTAACTACCAAAATTAGTCACAGCAGAAATGAGAAAGGATCTGAATGAATTGTTTGAGAGGTATGACACTCAACATCATGTAACTGTGATGCAATTTACAAGGTTTGGTAAGAGGAAGCTATTTATTAGACACTAGTTCCTACGTAGGCTAGATACAATTAAGTTGTGATACTTGAATCTGTGTTTATTCATCAGTATTTTAAAATGAGATAAAGTTCAAGGGGTGTATATACACTTAACATAGTTATTAATCTCATACTCAGTGTGCTGAACAGACATGCAGTGAAATGGCGGTTGTGAGAGAAGTAGATTATGAAACTAATAATCCACAAAGCCAAATTCTAGCTTTGCACTGAGTCAAATTGTTACAACATTGAGTTACTCCGTCCCCAACTTCCAAAACATCATAATAGAGACTTCAAATTATAGATTTATAACGATACCAGACCAAGGAACAAACAAGGTGTTATGAGGAAAAGGTAAAAGACACAGAAGTTGTGCTTACCTCTATGCATATCAGCGATGTCACCTGCGCACCAATATTTACAACACAAGCTGTAGATAATCCATTTCCAAAAATTGCAGCAAGACCTTCCTGGCCAACCAATTCCATATGAAGTTATTAGAAACTACTGGAGAAATCTTGACAAAGATTTCCCTTCTATGTACAAAATGCATGAGACTTGGGAAGATTCGAAAAAAAAGTCTGCCCCAACACCTTCAAACAGTACGACTCAGTTCCATTTGGAATCTACAAAAATATTGGAGTCCGGAATTACCCCAGGGGCAGGGCTATACCATGAAGAGCCTAATGAATTGAGAACCACAACTGCTTATTATCTTAACACATCACTTCATTCCCTCGATTCAACATGCTAGATTCCAATCTCAAGGGACTTAACCCACTCCTTGAGAATGAAGGTTGTCAGTGATAGCCATTAGTTCACAGGTGTAAAAGGAGTTTGGTATACCCCCAAAAGTAATTTTCAAATGTTAACGACAACAACAAAATAATCAGGATGGTCAACATATAAACTAATAACAGCAAGATATTACCTGATGTACTACTGCTGAGCCGAAGCAGAGTTCTTGCAGTACTAAAGATAGCATTTCTTTTATTTCTGCTAGTGGCAAGGACAAAAACATATAATTACTATAGCACGAGAGTAAAATTGGACTTCTAAGGTAACCCCAACATGCACAAATTAATGGATGACATTGTCGTTAAAGTACTTATCACATGATTGTCTGACAAGAAAAGGTGAAAAACTATACGGTTCGAAAGAATTAAGTTCAAGATACCACGATTATCAAATGATTCTGGCATCACAAGAATAGCAGAGTACATATTTCTTTCATTGCGAGGAATATGCAGCTTATCTATTAAAATCCAGTCCCAAATAGCACGTAGATCTTCAAGTACCTGAAAAATAGGCAGTGCTAGCTATGTAGAATGAAAACCAGAAATAATCTCAACATCAAAAGTATCATTTCTCAATAATATTAATAAGCTGCCATGGCTTTTATACTATATAGGGAACTCAAATGACCCTAAATTACAAGGACAAGCAACCCAAACCAGAGTATAGTGATCCTAATATAGTTATGTTGCGCTAAAAGCATTAATAAATAATCAAAGGTCACCTATAAGTTTTGACATTACATATTTACATTATAATGCAATATTTAACTTGTACAGTGAATACATAATCCACAAGATACACAATGTATATTTTTAAATTGTCAATAAATTACATTGTATTTAATTAACAGTACTTCATTCATTGTATTCTGGTTTGAAAGTGACAAGTACCTGCTGCATGGAATAATGTTGTGAAATATTCAAGTGTCCTCTGCGAATTGGACGACATAAACAATATGGTTCAGACGGGGATATTCTTAATGCTTCCTCGCCACAGATGAACTCCCTGAATTTTTGTTTGCTCACATCCGACTCGTTTGAGTCAGTACCTTCTTTTGGATCCAAAGACTCGACTTTCACATCTTTATTTGAACTCTCTACATATGCCAAATTGTATATATAACATGGTGTTAGGAACCCAACTCAGACAATGTGAAATTGATGAAAAACAGGGAAATAGAAGAACAATTTTGTTATGTAACCGAGTCAGAGCAGTAAAGGAGAAAGAATTCTCATCCAAGGGTTTTGCTTTCCTCTTCATAGAGGGTTTCCGTTTTCAGACATACTAAAATCCTCTGAATGAAAATTCTTCACCCTTATTCCCCCCGAATTATATGTGCTCGATGCTATACATAGCTGGATCTAAGCTCGGATAAAAGGTGAAGGTTGTATTAAGTAGTTGACAACCAATGTAAATTTTTGTTGAATCTGGTATGGGAATTTTCAAAAAAAATGAAAAACAAAAAAAATTAAATTTATGAGTTAATGAAAGCTTTCAGCAACTTGTCAAATCATATTCCTGCTACATTCAGAACAGATTTTAGCAATTCCTAGAATAAGACTGAGAAAGACAAGAAAGTACTAGGTAAAATGCAAAGAGAATTATTTCCTTTTACCTACTACTGAAGATGATGAAGTAATGGCCTCCTCATAAACATTAGTCCAGGTGAAGGGCAAATCTTTCCTAATAGTGTGTGGATTATGTCCATCAACACGTCCCATCTGCACATTATGTACAATGAAATTCATAGTATTAACATAGATAATATTTATTAATATATGCATATATAAAATAAAAGATCTATAACTGATATATTTACAAGTGGATATTTTTATTTATCTAATCATGAATCTAACCCTTTGAAAGAGAAAAGGAATTGTAATAGAAAATATCAAAAAAGGGAATGGAAAACGAAGCATCAAAAGAATTCTCCTTACCAATGAAAAAATATTAAAAATGAAACTGATTGCACATATGCATGCTGTGAATGGTAGATGCTATCACAACTTAAGCGTTTGTCAAAATTTGTGGTTTAAAACAACAATGATCCTATGGCTCAGTTTATGGTGATACACTAATCCTATAAACCAATAGCAATTACCTTTTCCAAATAAATTGTTTTTACCTGATCCAGAGAGTGGAAAAGTGACTTTTCAGAAACCTTAATATTCATAGTTGTTAAAACATTCATAGATTCATTTTTATGTATGACTGCAATAATGTGATCCTCAAAAATGATCTACCACCATATTCTTTCACTCCATATCCAGTTATTTTACTTCTTTTGTCTTCTGTAAGTCTCCAGTTTTACAAGATAGATTGTGTTCTATTTGGAGGGAAACTTTTAATAGAAGAAAATAACCATCAAAACAGATGTGTCTATGTGATACTTTTATGTCAAGTCGCAGAGAACCCTTAACTGGCATGTGTGAATTGAAAAACCTATGGGCATGAGATCCTAATGACCAGACCTTACCCGTGTTTTTTCCCACGGATGGGGTTGGCTACATGGATCAAACGATGTGACAATGTTCTATCATAAATCATATTCATAGACAAACCATTGATATATGGATTCTTCTCTGTAGTTCTGCCTATAGTTTTTCTTAGTCTCCCTCTGCCTCTAGTATGGGCTACCCTCCATTTGAATGATTTGATTTACTATATGATGTGCATTCAATGTATCTTAGAACCATATACTTACAATTATACGTAAAACTAAATAAGTAAGCTTGGTTAAGCATATAATCAGAAGCTTTCTTTGTATTAAGGATTAAATAGAAGAAGTGACCTTACAGAAATGTAAGAATGCCCGAAAGGGCCAATCAATTTACAATCCTCTTTTCCTAATGAATAATATATTTGTCTGGCAGCGCATACTATAGTTCACAACTTACCTTCAGCTCAAAATCTTTAACACAGCAAGTACAAGAAAATTGCCACAAACTTCAAACTAATTTAATTCGATGCTTTGAAGGGGGCAACAGTAACCCCAACCCAAGCTTAAACAGTTCAAAAGAAAGACAGAGCATGTCCAAACATTTTTACATGACACAGACAACACTAACAGAAGAACCAACAAATGTACATGAACTAGAACAAATGTACCTTACGAGGGAAAGAATTACTGGGAACTTCTTCATCCAGAAATGGTATCTTCAAAAGTGACGCAACCTTTATTTTGTGTTTGATTGAACAAGAGAGAGGAAATCAATACAAGAAAGTCATCGGATACAAATCACAGGTTACAGCTATGCAATGCAAAATAACTTACAACATCATAAGCTTTCTCCCTTTCCATGTGCTGTGCAGTTGTAACCTGACTATTAAGCATCTAAAAGCAATTAAACAAAAACAATTAACAATTGAAGTAAAATAATGTCTGCATATAAGGGGTTTAGACAAATCACTTGAACAAAAATAGGAATATGAAACAAAATTCTAAAACTATGAAAAAACCTGATCTTGAACATTCTTCTTAGGAACTTGTTTGGTATGGCGAGCAATGCAATGAGGAATGTTATAAGGGGTATCCTGTGAAGCCAAGCCAATTCTAATATTTGCAGAACCTAAAAAAGTTTCAATTTTTAAAATTCTTGGTATTGATTTTACATTGAATTAAATTGATAATGAGAATAATATGGCAAATGGGTATTGCGCAAAAACAATTATTTTTTTGTGTGCAAAGATACCTGGGTTGATAACAACAAGATTGGAACCTCGTTCTGACATGATTTGTGAAGGAAGCGCGGTTTTAAGGTAATCCTGTAACATGAGGACACACACACATTTAATGTGAAAATCAGAAGAAAACAGCGTAACCTATGTGAGAGTGTGAGAGAGAGAATTGTACCATGGGAAAAAAGAGTGTTGTGGGAGTGAAAGTAAAAAGTTTTGCAGAACCCTTTGGAAATTTTGGCCGTTGTTGTGTGTATTATGCTTTTTATTTTGGTCTTTCTTCACTTTCTTAGCTTTTGTACGTACTGGCTAGCCAATTGCGTTTATATAGATAATGGAGATGAATAAAATCATCTGTCTCATTTTTGTTGTCTCAAACATGTACTAATCTAATTAAACACGACCATCTAATTTAAAATAAAATTAAAAATATAGAAAATAATTTTATTTATTTAGTGCAACGTGATTGGTTTGTACATATAGTCCAGTGATCCATACTATATCTTAATTAAAATTAAGGTTGATGATTGGTTTACTTTGAATTTTGGAGGGATGAAAAACTATTTAGCATTTCATATAATATTTATTAGATCTTAATTAAAATTAATATCCAATATGTTGGTGTTTGCTTTGCTAGGTTTTAGCTTGTTGTTTTCTCCCCTGTTTTTACAAAAAAAAAAGAGCAAAAATATGTTGTATTAATTTTTTATACATAAATACATTTCTATCAAAAGTTGTATTTAAAATATTTCAATTATAAAACTTTTCCAAGAGCAAGAGAAAATAATTCAAATGTTAAACAAATAATATTCAAAACTTTTCTCTTTAAATTAAACTACTATAATTCATAGTTGTAGATGTTTATATTGATCAATCAAAATCAAAAGTCAGGTGAATTAAACTTCCATCATTTATAATCATTTCTATTTAAAATAAATAAATTTTCTAAGAGCTAGATAAATTAGTCAACGTATAAAGAAACAATTTCTCTAAATACATTCTTAGTTAATGAAAAATGTTTGGGTTAGGACATGTTTAACTTGACCTACATTTGATCACAAGGTTATTTCTAAACATAATTATGAGAAAATCAAATTTGGCTATGTCTAAGATAAGAGTTCAATAAAAATGAATAATAGCTTATACAAAACCATTTTGAGGCAAAAGATCATCACCCTATGAAGGTTTTGTGTTAGTTTGCTCTAGTGCTCCAATGATTCAAGCATAAGAAGCTGAAGCTTTGAGGGACATTGGTATGGTAAATGTTTGTGTGCATTGTTACAAGTGATGGGGGGTTGAGTTTGTTTAACAAGAAAAGGTTGAAGAAATTCATTATGGTAGATCAATGTTTGTTTCAAATGAACCTAGTGGCTGCACTAACAATGGGGAAGTGTGAATCAAAGGTAAGGCAATGAGCAAGTTAGTTGGTGGTGGTTAGGATGAGGAGGTTGTGAAGTTTGACATGTGGGATAGTATGAGTGTAGGATGATGGTAGAGATTATGAAGATAGTCATTATGATAATCACTAATAGTGAAGGAAAATATGTTAAGCCCAAGAGTTAGCTTAGATGGTAGGAGTATGGATCATCTCTATTAGAGAGATAAGTAATATTTTTACAGTTAACTTAAGGATAAAAATGTCATTATATATAAATAGAAGAATATAATTGTCTTTTCATTTTTTTTTACCTTATTTTGCACAACATTTGTTTATTCATTAATGGAGATGATCCCAATATGATAAAGGTGTGAGACATTAAGCATGAGTATGAGTTCAAACCTAGACAACTTTACTCTTCATTTCCCTATTAGAAGTATTGAGAATGATGATAGGTTATGAATTGAGGGTTGATGACAATGACAAAAATATAAAAATATCATTTCTGTTGGATAAAATGATTTTGTCCCCAACATAAATAATTCAAACATATCATTTTTATTGAATAACAATACACACCTCGCCCTATGATGCCCACTAAGGTAATTCTTAGAGTATAACTTGAAAGTAAAAAACATTTTGCTCAATTTTGACATAATGTATATTGAATTTTCATATAACAAATTAATTTTAAAGACTACACTAATACTTTCCAAAACTTATTTGAACCAAAGTTGATACCTAACTACCTATTAAAAGATTTTCATATTTAACCATTATTAGTTTATTATTACTACCCCACCTCATAAAATTTTGAATTTTGACATGAGTATTATTAAAAATTCAATTTTAAATAAATGGAAGTAAGTGTATAGTGTATAACCCTTGAACCACCTTTTTCCCCTTTTTCCTTGATGGTCCATAATAACCAAACCCCCATAAAAGAACACTACCATAACAATAATTATAATTAATATAACAAACTAATAATATTAAGTTTGAACTTTGAACATAACCAAATCAAAAGAGGCTCACTAACTCATGCTTGTAGATGAAGTTGAAGTGTGCAGTTTCAGAGCTTTGAACACAAACACTGATCCAATTTGAGACCCATCCATTTCTCTCTCTCAAACATCATAAGCCAACCATTCCAAAGGTTCCTCTATGCTCAACTCCAACACTTGTTCCTTCATTTTTTCGATTTTCACCCGTAATAACAATTTCTTCATATTTCTTTCTTTATTCCTTCTATATTACATTTCCATCTCCTGTTTTAAAAAGAAACACTTTTTTATTTTTGTGTGTGTGTTTAACTGTTGCAGATCCAGATATACATTTAGGAAAGGCTTCTAAATTTGGCTACATGGTTGTAGAAATTATATTAAAAATCACGAGTTTTGTTTTTCCATATAAGTTTGACTTTCTTCAATTGAAAATTTCTTACTTTTTTAGCAGAAATGCATAATTGTTTGCTTGGATGTTATTGAAATAGATTGTGCCTTAATTGGTATTTGATTGATTGATTTTTTTTTCAAATCTATTATATATGTGCTTGTTTGATTTGTGGGAGTAACTCAATGACAGATCGGAAATAGATTAGTTCCTTACCCTAGGCTGTGGGGATATCATTGGTTATACTAAAACAATGTCTTTGTTTAGACCAATGTTGCTCTGACTGGTAAAGTGGTGAGTTACCTCATGTCTATTTGCGAGTTGGGTTTTAGAGGAGAATGAATGGAAATGAAAGACTTCGAAGTTATGTCAATGACACATCGGAAAGAGATTAGTTCCTTACCCTAGGCTGTGAGGATATCACTGGTTATACTAAAAAAATGTGTTTGTTTAGACCAATGTTGCTCTGACCGGTAAAGTGGTATGTTACCTCAGGTCCATTAGTTGAGTTTTGGAGGAGAATGAATGGAAAGAAAAAACTTCAAAATTATCTCACAAGTGTATTTCATGCCCTGAAGTCTTTCATTTCCCTTCATTCCCCTCCGAAATGCAACTTGGAAACGAATCCTTAAGCAAGATCTCGGATAGAATCAAGTATTGTGGATGAAAATTTTGCCCCTTAAATAATTCTTCCTTTCTTGACTGTAATTAGTTGGGGTCTAATGTGACTTCCATGTACACTTGAGTAAAAAAGTTTGTTTATTGTTCATGATGTTAGTAAAGATCAATTCAATGTGGTGTTGATCCTGCAGGTCACTCACTATGAGCAGAGCTTCTTCATCAAAGAAACCTTCATCTTTGCTTCCACCTACACCAACAGCAATTGGAACATCCTATACAAAGAAGAAGCAAAGTCCTAGAAGCCCGTTGCAGGATCTCAATCGCATTTCTAGTAGCAGCAACAGCAGTTATGCTTCGTCTAATGTGTCCTTTGAACCCCCAAAGGGTTGCCTCAGGTTCTTGTCTTCCTCATCTTTTAAAACCCCTGTCCACAGGCCAAAGAATTTATCCAAAACACCCAACTCGGTCCCTGAGGTACCTGCTTTGAAACAATCTAAATCAAAGTCCTCAAAGGAGAATCTTTCAAAGGGTAATCATGGGCTGCAAACAAAAAGACTCAAATCACATAAGGCACCACAAACTGTTAGGAAGAACCCCCCGTGTCTCTACCAGTGGCAATCTGGTTCCAGAACTAGCCAAAAGTCTAAGCCTTGTTCTGCTCTGAATGAACATGGCAAAATTTTACCCAGATTGCCACCTTCATCTCAGGAGGTAAAGCGAAAGGAAGGGGTAAATTATAGTTCTGGTGAGCATTCTCAGCTCAAATCATGTCATAGCGATGCAACTATGACTCCTTTGAATGAAAAAGTTACCAGGTCTAATTTGGATGGTACAGTTTATGGGGATGTTGAGGAGAACTTGAACACAAGCATTAGTAGAACACCTCCAATTCATAGTTCTGTTTCTCCAGAGATACAAGGTGGGTCTTCTTTGGTTTCAACAACAACACCTGCTTGTTATGGCGCTGGCTATGTTGTTTCTGGTGTCACTGACAAGAGGAAATGTAGGCCTAGAGGGATTCTTACCGTGGAAGATAAGTATTCAGGCTTTGATAAAATGGATGCTAGTAGTTTTGATGACGATGATGAGAAAAAAACGACAGGTGTAAATAACCATGTCAGTCCTTCCTTGTTGCCTTCGCCAAGTGAAGCTTTAGTACTTTGGCTTTCTTCTCCTCGTAACAAGGGAAAGAAAGTTCTTAGTAGAAAGTCTGAAATTATACTAAGTAAACATCAGGGAATAGTAGAATCAACAAGTCTTGGCTACTGTGCCTCACCATCATCCAGTTCCAAAACTTTCTGGAATATAAGTGATAGCAGTGATCTGTCTGGTGCTGCCAATGGTGCCCGGAGAAAAATGAGTCCTTCAATTTCTCCAACTGCATTTTCTGAATGTCAAGCACCAGTTAATTCCATATTATCGCCTTCATATCCATCCATATTGTTTTCTCCCAATTCCACACCTAGTTTTAGGCCAGATGGCTCAGAGAAAGAAAAAAATGATCATCACATTCTCATGGATGGGAATTCTCCCTTCTCCCAGAATTCATTGGGTAGTGGAAATGTTATTCGAACTCCTCGGTCAGACTCCAGTTCAGATTTACATCTTGGATTGTCATTGGTGCATGCAGACAATCCAAAGGAAGATAATTTTAACCCTGGCGTTATTTCATTAACTGATGTTCTTTCCTCACAAGAGCTTCTCCTCAACAGTTCTGCACCACTGAAGGATTCTGTTAATTCAAGTTTCCAGTTTGATTGTTCAACTGTGCCTTATGAATTCATTGACCTCAGCAAACTTCCAATAAAATTGGATGATCAGGATCCTTGGTTATCTAGTTCTACAATTGAAAATGCATCACAATCCCGAATGAGGATATCATGGAGGGAAGGGATAAGCCAATACGAGGACGATAAATTTGACCGTTGTAGATGCTTGTCAGACGAAGAAGACCTTGCCAATGACTGTGGTAACAATAGATTATCAGATCCTCATATCAATGCTGAAGTAGATGCCGATAAGAAATTGAACTGTGATGTCAGTATTGCTGAAACTGAGGATAATGAACTTGAAATTGGTAGGCCTGGCAAAGAAATATTTCCTGCTACAATTTGCTCATCTTCAGTTGCTGAGTCCATAAGCATTGATGGAGGTGGTCTAGTTGCTTCAACAGAGGGTTCAGATTGGACTTCATGCTACAAGAATAAGTTATTTGATGTTTGAGTTTAATCTTCCTTGTTTGTTCCATTTTTAGGAGTAAAAATTACATGTTGTCAAGCCACTAGGAATGAAGTAGTGGTAAGGGGCTTAAGTATTTCTTATGAGGTTGTTACCATTGTACCATTAAAAACATCTTTCATGCTGTCAAAGGTGGTTTCCAGTTGTAGGTGTTTATTTGAAATTGAAGATTATACTTCCACAAAGTTTATGTAGAAATTCTTCCTAAGACTAGTGTCTTGGATCTGATATGTTGAGTTTACTCTTTAACTGCTATTTGAATAGTGTTAACCAGATGAATGATTAAGTGTGTTCCAAAACTACAAATGTTTTTTTTCTAACAAATTCTTTCTTCCCCTTTCACCCAAAATTTTCATCCTTGTATTTCAATGAATTGTCACATATTCAAATCCTAGAAACAGTGTCTCCGTTTATGTCGATATGTATACATCTATCCTCCCCGTACTTCACTAAATGAATAGAAATTCCTAAACTAGCCTTGTGTTGGTATCTTTCATTAACTTATAACATAGGAGCATGTTAGGAGAGTATAATAACAGAAAAGTTATTATAAGTTATCAAATGGGTTTTTAATTCATTCATCGTATGTAAAATAACAGCAAAGTTATCAACAATAATATGAAGATGCATGTAATTCAAAGTTTTCAGTTTTTACAACCAAAATGTAACTATCGATTCTTCTAATACCACTGATATTTTGTGATATACCTGTGAAGATTTTCAATTCCTCATTATAGTGAGTGTCTATCTTTCATCCATAAACAAGGCATCACATTTTCCTTTATTTAAAGACACCATATTGAACTTCATAAAACATTGAGAGATAATCAGCATGTTTACTTATCAACTTCACATATCTTACAAATGGAATCTGGATTGACAAAAAAAATCATTACTTTTTTAATGTATATTCTTAGCATAAATGTAATAGAATTGTATGAGAAAGGTTCTCCATATCCATAATCAAATTATGGGCCAAGTGCCAACTGACAAAAACAATAATCCAAAGAGGTTTAGTTTAAGCAACTATTCCAAAATGCTGAAACACACAAGTTACATCTTTGCTCTAATTTCTAATTTGTCTTTGATTTTGGGGTCTTTTTCCTTAGTCGTCTTCGGGGAATCGAGTTCTTCATCCCTATAAAGAATAGCAATGCACCGGAAAATGCTACATTCTACAACAAAAAAAGAACACAATATATTAAGTTCTCAGACACATAAAACCATCAGCCATAAACACAGGAAATAATAGAAGTTTGCACAAACCTGGACGAAATCATTCAGCAGTAGATTATATTTAAGGCTGTTAGGTCTATAGTTATAGAAATCATACAGAAGCGGAGTAGTAATCGCCAGATGAAGAAGCTACAAAAAGAAGAAAATTTCAATATTGACTATAATGCTTTAAGATCAAAATAAAGATCAGAACTTGAAAAGTAAATTTAATAATAACAACTTCGTTTCATTGTACAGTTAAGAGAGCAAGTCCTTACCAGAAGAACAGATCCAAATCTGCTGCCGAAGACAAATAGAACTCCTCCAACTCCCTTCAAAAATATGATAGTGGCAATGAATTGCCGAACCTGTATTAAACATTTCAATCAGAATGGCAATTAAAAGGGGAAAAAATCCATTCCAAAATAATGACCTTACATTAATATTTGGTATCCCAACCCCCAATTTAGAGGACAAATTCTTCCTCACAACAGTGAGCTTGGGATTCAACTCCTTTGCAATGGGTCCACCGGTGGCATCAAATTCATTAAACCTGACAATAGACATTCTATGTAAATCAAAAAGTACTAAATGTTTCCTTAATAGTATGATCAGAAACTAAAAATTACTTTAGCAACCCGACATTTGATTATCTGAAATATTTTCAAACAAGGTATTTGACATATAGGCTTAAGCACTTTGATACACATCAAACTAATAATCCACTACCAAACAATTACAAAAAAAGTCATAAGACTTAAAACTGCAGAAAAAATGTACCCGGTTAAAGAAATGTCAATCTAAGTAACAAGTCTCCAATACATCAATCATACCATAGCAAATGTCATTGGAAAACCAGGTAGCTGAAGCTTTACTCTATCACTTATATTCTTCACTATGCACATTGAACAAAAAGATACCCACTTATCAAAATTGACTCCTCAGATCGATGTACTTGTCCGAATCGCAATGAGTTCATTTTCCATAAGTAAGGTCTCAAATTCAAGTTTCGTGCAAAGAAAAAATTGGAGCTTTGCCTCCTTAAATGGTGTATCACAATAAGTTATTTTCTTTTAAATGATCAATTAAATATTTTGTGTTTTGAACAATACATGGAATAAGTTTCATCCCTTGCAAAACTAATCAAATTTACTCATCCTACGAGTAGTTTGATGCAATTAATTGTTTATCGCCTTACCCACATAAAATCAAGCAAATAAGGGAAACCTCAAAGCACATTATCTCCATTGAACAACATATGTATTTGCCTCTATGTGTCACTAAATTGTAAAAAAAACACAAATCTGAAAGGGTTTTACATTAAAACTAAAATAAAAGAAAGAAAAAATGAAAACCCAGATGGCCAAAATCGAAAATACAATAGAAAAAGGAAAACTTTTGCAATAATATGAAGAAAAAGGGATAGATCTAAAGAAAAGAGGACTTACAACTGCCATGCGGAGAGAATGAAGAGGGAAGCGAAGAGAACACGACCCAGAAAGGAAAAGAAGCTCATTTTCTCTTTATCTCTTCTTTAAAACTCTGTTATTGTGTAGAAGAGAAGAGAAGAGAGTGGCAGCGACCAATTTGGTTTTGGTTTTGGTTTGGTCTTGGTATTTGATTCGTCAATTAATTGGATCCAAATATAATAAGGTTGGAATATTAAAAGAGTGAGTTGTAGAAACATGTTTACTAAGAAAAAGACAAAAGCTGTCTTAACTTACTTGCCTTGGTTATTTTAAATAATGTAATTTACAATTGTTTTTCACATCTTTTTGAGCTAACTCCTGAAAATCAACACTTTTGCAATAAATACAACTTTGTAAAAAAAATTAGTTCAGACATCAAAAGTGGAAAAAAATATGAAACATGAACCATTGCTAAAAAAAATTTTATACGATTAAGTATATCTTCACCCTATGGTAATGAATTAATCAATTTTAGGTACGTGACTACCGAATAAATATCGCTTGCTCACATGAATAGAAAGATATAAGTTTTTATATTCACAAAACTTTCAATGATGTCTGATTTCTTGTGTATAATCTTGCTTTGTTCTTGAATCTTGATAGTTTGGTCTATTTATAGATTTTCTATCAATCTAACCTGTTGGATAGCCATGAACTTAGACTTCACAAATGTGATCTCTTGCCAACTCTACATGTCACCATTCTATACTTGCCTTGATTTTTAGTCTTGAATGGGTGCTTGAAGTTCAAAAATAAATAATCAGCACTTTAATCCACTTGTCCACAAAAGAAACACAACAAATTAACCTCAACTCCTCTTCATAAAATTATCCTTTATAGGTAGTTTGTTTTTAAAAACAGATATTTTTTTTAGTATAAGTAGAATTTTAATTAATGTTAGAATCCAATGAATAAAATTTAAGGTAAATATTTATTTAAATGTAAATATAACTTTTATTAAGTTGAAAGAATTTTATAATATAATTAGTTTTAAATTAAATATATTTTAATGTTGAATATATACTTATTTTGTAATTATAGCATGTAATTGGAATTATGCTTTGAATTTCAATTCGACATTTTAATTTTGTACATAATTTAAATATAAAATCATAATTTTAAACCAATTATTATTTCTATAACTCCAAAATACAATTTTAATTCCTACACTTCTAAATTACAATTTTTGGCACACACATAAAACATAGACTCATTGATTAAATCTACACAAATAGGAGCACATCTAACAAACAATTACTCACAAATTTTAAAAATAGATTTTTCAAACAAGTACTATGTCACAATATATGAAATTACTTTAATATCCTTATTTACAATGACCTCTAGCGATCACACCTCACTAGGTGGCTGAGCGATGAGTGCAAGCCACGAATGAGTAACGAATGAGCAACGAGGAGTGATGCGACTCAGGAACAATGCAATTTAAGAGTGATACAATTCACCATGTGACATAACCAACTCCCTCCCTCCCAACTATGTAAGGCGACAAACTGACTCTTATCAAACACTGACTCTACATTGAATTGACTCCCTCTGTTTACATATATTTAGAGGATGAAGTATTGCATGGTCAAAGTGTAGATAGAGTTTGACAACTTAGTTTAATAAAAAATAAATGGATTAAAATGTCAAACCCAAGAGAATTAATAGGCATTGACATGTCTTTAAGAATGACTAACCTCAAAATGTAATATAATATGTTACTTTTAATTACATCTTTTTATAGATTTATTATATAAATGTTGAATGAAGTTATTTTATTTGTTGCAGGCTCTTCAAATAATAATCCTTCTTTGAATATATCCACCAATACCCAAATAAAGTATATAGGAATTGGCAGATAAAATAATTTGCTAAATGCAGAAAGGGTAGCAGGTGCCCATTCCCATCCATGAGTAGCATCTTGCAATTTCAAGCAACCAAAGTTGTTAGTTTAGTTGTTCCTTACTTTAACTTTTGTTCCTCAAAGTAATGTCTTCACTTCCTTTTCACTTTGTCTTATTTTGCTCTTTGCACTTTCCCTTCTCATCATCTTTGGTTCGTTGTTTATTGGCCACCACAGATTCCAATTTCCCTTAGCATCTTCAAATTTCTCTCCTTTTCCTTTCTGGGTCTCCATCTCTTATCCTTCTTATCCTGTTTCTTTGGTGTTTTGGATGTTAAAGGTCCTGTCTTTGGTTTCTAATCATTTTTTCATCACTTTTAGATCAAATCTTAAGATGGGTCGTTGACTTTGACTATTAAGAATCTCAGAGTTGCTTTGTTTTGAACAGTAAGATGAAGAATTTCTCTGGCACACCTGGCACTTTCCTTGGTTTGGTTTTGAGAATGTCACAGCTCATTTTTGCTGCTGGGTCAATTGCCTCAAGCTACAACTCCTAGCTTCTTTATCTTCAGTGCCTTTTGGTAATTATAGACTTTGCTTTCCTGGAACAAAATCATGCATTTATCTATTTTGGTGTTATTTTGCAACAGGGTTGTCATATTCTCTAAACATATTTGTCCTATCCGATCCAAGTGTTTGTTACTGATTCAGTTCATATTTGGATGTATGCTAGAAGTTAATTTAGCTTTTCTAGCAAGTTAGGTACTTAATATAAGTTTGACTAAATTGTGTTTTGGGATTTTTGTTATTAATGTTGGGAACTCTAATATCCATGAACCCTATGTTATGATACCAATATTAATATAGATAGAATCCTAATGACTTCTTTGGTACTACCAAGGGTATCTCACATCCTATGGGTAAAGGAACTAATCTCTTTCGAAGTGTGTGACTGTCCATTCCAACAAGTGTCGCTCCTAAGAATCGAATCATTGATCTTTTGGTTATCTTGCGCATATAGCGGAGCCTTACACCACTAGACAATTTCTTTGTTGGTATTTAAATCACATTTAAGCTCTAGCTATTTCCCTATCGCGTTCACAGTTAACTGCTATTTACTATATACTAGTACACATGTTCATTCCAAAAAAGAGATCTTGATATTAATTGCCATGAAATCCTTATTGCTCATTCATGCTAAGAGTGTTCAATAACGTTTCTTAGGACTGTTCTATGGCCAGCAAAATACTTCCAAGCTTTTCATACTTTTGCAGAAATCAACTTGCTTGCCAGTTTATTCTCAGAACATAAACCTATTAAACCATTCATTTCGTAATACATTTCCACATTAACTGAAGCACAAGGTGTGCTTGAAGATTTTGACTTACTTATAGAGAAAAGTCAGAAAACATGTATTTACCAATGGACATAGGACTATGAGGTAATTGATTTGTGGCAAGAAATTACTCAGTTGGCATGCTGGGTGTACTTATTCGGCTAGATTCTATGGTGGAAAATTTCACATGATCCTCCCTCTATTTGTCTCTTTGCCCCGTCCCTTAAAGCCTACGAATTCATCATGCTGATATTTAATTTAAGCTCCCTTTCTTTATCAGTGTCTGAGTGGATCCTAAGAATTGACGAAATAGATTGAATGCCTATATGAGCTGTGGCTCTCCATACAAATGGTGACTGAACTGACAGTGGAGTTCTGAATAAGTTGAACTCAGTAAGCCGAGTAGGGAATTAGGCTGGTAGACAAGAATGACAAGCCTGTTGGCCAAGGAAGGAGTTCTTTGATATAAGCCTGATGGAGTGCGAATATCTCTGCAGCTATCAATTTTGATTTTGGTTCGTGCTAGCTTCACTGGATGCATATGCCTTGGTGAGAAAGAGGGTCCTCCACAATCCTGTATTAGTTAGCCTTTTCGTAGTTGGAGACTGGGTTAGCCACTGCGAAAATCTTCACTCTTTCTAACTGTTTTGTTACACTAAGATTTCCGAAGTTAAGATTTTTTGTTTACAAGTGTTCTTGACCACTGTCCACAGGTAACAGCAACACTATCTCTAGCAGCAGCCTCTTCCGCATCGGGCATCACAGTTTTGTACTTTCGTGATTTGGGACACTGCCATTTTAGAGAGGAGTGCCAAAAATACCAGATTTCAGTTACATTAGCTTTCTTGAGCTGGATACCGATTGCGATTTCATCGCTAATAATGCTTTGGCTATTAGCTGCAGGGTAGCGGCAGACTATATATTTCACCAGAATTGTCTCATCCAAAAGAGGTTCATCTTATGAAATTTTCTTGGAGTGTCAATAGAAAAAAAAGTAAAGCTTTAAACACATTAAATTTGACCCCTTCATTTCAACTGGAATTGGGATAGCAGCAGATTGTAAAAAGAAAGGGAAAAATGTATATTTGATTTTGCCGTTTGAAGAAATTAATTTACAGTGTTTATGTTGATTTATGATCCGTGACTAGAAGATCAAAACTTTGATATTTACAAGAAACTGGGTTGATAGTAGATGCCTTTGTTAGAAGGTTTTTTCTTATCTAACCTCAAGCATCTCTCTGATGCTTGAAAAGGGCTTATGTTTGTGTTCACTATTATTTCTGTTGATAATTCATTTTCTTATATCAAACAAACTAGGAACATGGACATATATAATATGGCCAAGGATGTAGATATATGATATGGTGATAAAGACATGAAAGTAAAAAGGAATAGTGTTTAATTTATTGTGCCATTTGCTCATATATCAGAATCTTGGTGCAGCATGAAATATCCTTTGGTGAGAAGTAATTGATTTAGAGAAAAAGTAGAAAATAATAATCAGATGACATTAGCCTCATTTTTGAGTTTGTGAATCAGGTCATCCACAGAAGAAAGCATAACCCCTGCTTTTCTCTTGGGAGGTTCTGTGACCTCAACAATCTCCAAATCAGATTTGATCTCAACATTCAAATCCTCCGGAGTGAACTTTTTTATGGGCTTTGATTTTGCTTTCATTATGTTGGGAAGAGTTGCATACCTTGGTTGGTTCAATCTCAGATCAGTGCTGCATCAAGAAAAAGGTTCATTACTTATATGCCAAGAAAAGGGTTCAAAAAACTGGTTGCTACATCATCAACTAAGAATCTCTCCCCTTAAGAATCAAGACAATTAGATGCCTCAGTACATCCCATGAAGGATATTCTAATAGTTAGAGATAGAGAAAGACCAACAAAAACTCTTGGTGAAACCATTAAAAAGAACTTGGATTTTAAAACCTTTTTGAGGACATGATCCACACCTAGTGGGAAAAAACGTTGTCGATAATTTTGCAGAAAGTAGTAAATAGGATAACTTTGGAACCAAAAATAAAGAAAACGTAGCATTAAAATGACATTCTACTCCACATTTAGCATGACATTTTCCTGTATTTCAATCACATCAAATAAAAGAAATGACCAGCATTATTTCTAAGATATAGCTTTGCCTGTCAATTTAAGAAAAAGGTTTGGCTTAGACATAATTTTAGGGTGCTTCAGGATTAATGAAGTAATTTGAATTTTATTTATGAAAGAAATGAAAAATCGAAACTGGAAAATATAGGCAGAGAGAGCAAGTGAAAAAGGGAAAGCCTTCTAAGAATCTAGATAGGTTTAATGCAGCATGCTTAAGAATGTGTGTCACTTACGTTATTACTGCTGGCAAGTTCAGACACACCGTCTCAGTGCCATCATCAACTTCTCTATCCACTGTGACAACCTGTTTCTCCTTATCAAGGACAACCTAATGGAACACAGCATTTAGTTCTACAATAGCTTAAGCAAAAGAAATAATCATCAACATGAAAATAAAAAAAGTAACTGAAGTACTGTACTGCAATTTTTATTCGATATCTTTTCTGAAGTCTGCTGCACATGGCTACTTAAACAAAAACAAACAAGTTCTATCATATCCTAGCAGATGACCAATATCCTACCTAAGCAGCAAAGTGGAAAATGCAGAGATTTCAATCGAAAAGCAGTGCTAGCTCATCAACTTGGTCGAAAACATTTTAGGACACAGGATGCAACATTTTAGGAGAAAATAAAATGATGTGATATTATGGCACAACTACACGAGGTTTGATCTAACAAAGATAAGCTCCATTCACAATATTAAAGAGCCAACAAGAAAAATATTTCAGACTCAGTAAAAGAGTTCAGTACCTTAAAAGGTCGCAATTTCTAAAGCCATCCATGTCCCCTGAGTGGCATCAGTAATGCTATATGGTGGAAATCATTCATCCACCCACACATATGATATATATCCAAGATGTTTAAAGTTTCTTGACAGCATTCTTTATTTCTAACCCGACTTATATTCTTTTTATTTAGCCTCTGGACTCCTCCCCCCAAACCATGATTGGATTAACGACTTCCTTATTGGAGTTTTGGGGATGGCACGAGGATAGAATGAGCCAACCTAAGATAAAATGAGCAAAAAGTGTTGTGTGACCATGTTCAATGATTTTCCAAAGGCCTTTGTATCCCTATCCTAACAAACCAAGGATGACTGGGGCAATGATACATAGAGGCAATGGTAAGCAAATATAGACACCGGAAAACATGAGAAAATGGAACGAACTGCTTATAATTCTGAGGAATCCATTTGGTATTCAAAGGGAACATTTACCTTTAGTAAAATACTGGATAAAGGACAGGGAGAGAAAGCTTATTGATTTGAATACTGTGTTAACATCATATGTAGCATAGTCTCTTTATAAACAATCACCATAATGAATAATGACCCTTTAACTGAAAATGTGAATGATGGACTAACCTTTGAAGCAAAAGTCCCTTGAGGCCAGTTGAGTAGTCCTGCTATCATCTGCCCTGTTTGATTGCAATCATCATCAATGGCCTGTACAAAAAATTAAGGAGAAAAAACACTTAATAGGCAACAATATTCATCGAAATGTTCTCATTATGAGTTTCTGCTTCTATTATTGCTTCCTAAGAGAAGCACTAATTACTGCTTAACAAGATTTTATGTTTCTGCTGTCACAGAAAAACACTTTCATACCTTTGGCAAAAAAAATCGAGGTAACCATTTTACACTGAAAGGCATCTTTCATTGATTTCAAAGCATGTCCAAAGTCCAAACAGATTCTCAATGTGTTTTTTAGCATAGATAAAAAAGAGAGATTGGAAGAATAATAAATCAAATTATCCGGCATGATATACACCACAACATAATCAAATTCAAATCTACTATATGGTTGCCATCAGCATAACAAAATCTTCGAATCACCAATGAAATTAAACTAAACCACCCATCAACATCCAACAACCTAGCCTTTTCGCACTAAACGGGGTAGGTTATATCAACTAAATGATGTCATAATATCCTATCATTAATCATCTCTAATCCCCTATAGACAAACCATTAACATCTAAGTCATTCCTTACGATTTTGCCCATACTTTTTCTTGTTCCCCATCTAATCTATTTATGACAGTCTTCTCCAGATATGCCTGAACCACCTAATGCAAGATTCTATCATCATTTAAACTATGCATTTTATTCCTAAACACATGACCCTAGAAAATCAAACAATTAATAAACTAAATTCCCAAACAACACCATAATTGAAAGAAAAAAAAGAGTACCTGCTTGCCAAGGATAACAAGAGAAGGTTTTTCAATTTCAACAAGTTTCTTGAAGATGTTAGCAACAGAAAGTGGGTAAAGAGCATCATTGGATTCAACATGGATACCTCTATCAGCTCCCATAGCAAGTCCAGTCCTAAGAGTATCAATACACTGAGTGGGTCCCAAACTAACTGCAACAACCTCAGAAGCCAATCCAGATTCTCTGATCCTAAGTGCTTCTTCAAGGGCTATCTCACAGAATGGGTTCATTGACATTTTCACATTCTGGGTCACTACCCCTGTCTGCAAAAAACCATAAAAATTGAATCTTTTTCGATCAAAGGGTGGAAATTTGGAGTGCACGTAAAAAGGGTACATGATTTTAATCTCAGTGATTACCTTGTCCGGTTTGACTCTGATTTTGACGGCGTAATCAACCACTCGCTTTATGGCTACCATTATCTTCATGGTGATGCTGCTGTGTTTAGGTGAAAATAATAATAATCCTTAAATAACAAAGTTCATATGCAGTGTGTCGATGTTGCAGTTCAATTGGAAATGAATAATTCTCTGCCTCATCATGTTTGGAAATAAAAGGATTTCTTGTATTATGATTAACCGGTAAAAACACAGAATATGTGTCATCATATTATTAGGCGGGACAAAATTCGGAATACCAACTTAGGACAAATGATCTTCATCTAAACACATCACCCTAGATCAAATTAATAGGTATCTCTGCCCATAAGATAATGGATCAATCTTAATTACAAATTGTATATATGATTTATATATTTTGTATTTATTTCTTGTATATATTTTATAAAATAATTAACTTAAATATATACTAAAATCATATATATTGTGATATTAGGTTTAATAGACTTTTGAAGAAGTTTTTACATGATTTATTTAGGTTAAATAGACTTTTTGTGAATTGACTTAACTTAATTTATCATACGCAAGGTGTTAGATCACTATTAGGATTCCCACCTTTAATTATGATAACCAAAATAATTATTACCTTAAATACATATCTATTCACTAGAATTGCATACAGTAAATAATACATTATCATCTGAGTTTGAAATGTAAAAAGTATTTTCAATTTAATAATTGTTTAGCATTAAGATTTAATTGTGACATATGTCAATATACAACAACAACCTCTCAGGAACCTCCTACACTGCATCACCTATTTTAAATTATCAATAATTCAATATATAGATATTAAACTTAATAATTATTTGGTATTAAGATTAAATTAGGATTAAAGTTTGATCAAGTCTAAGATGCGAACTAATACAGAAGTCGGTTTGGGCCCTGTTAACTTTGGCCCATATAGAAGTCGGTTTGGGCCTCACCGACTTCTATATAGAAGTCGTTTTAGGCAAAGTTAACATTAACACTGTAGTACATCTGGTAAGTTAAGCACATTTTATAGTTTGTGGAGTGGGTTCGAATCCCACTTGTAACATTTTTCACAAAACATTATTTTTTGAAGATTTTCGTTTTGTCCTTCAACTGAAATTGCCTGCAAGTCTTGTTATTTTATTTTTCAATTATTTACGATGATTCTTTTTTCTTTCCCGGTGATTTCAGTCATTATATCTACAATAAAAAGATGAAATGATATAAGAGTAAGTCTGCACTTAGAACCATTTTTGATGACTTACAAAGCAAAAATCTTGAAAAATAAAATGTTTTGTGAAAAATGTTAAGAGTGGGATTCGAACTCACTCCACAAACTATAAAATGTGCTTAACGTGCTGCAATGTTAATGTTAACATTACTAAAAACGACTTCTATATAGAAGTCGGCTCCAGAAAAAACTTCTTCTATATAGAAGTCGGTGAGGCCCAAACCGACTTCTATATGAGCCAAAGTTAACAGGGCCCAAACCGACTTCTGTATTAGTCCGCATCCAAGCGAACTAATTATTAGTTCGGATGGCCTTAAAGTTTTCATATATGGTTTCAATATTGTATGGGATCCATGTACATCTAACCACAAGTTTTTTTGTCCTTATTAGTATCCAACAACAATATAATAGCGGACAGACTTTAAACTCAAAAGATATATAATAAAAAAAAAAGGAATTGTCATGTCAAGGGTGATGATGCAGCAAAGGCTTTGCATATCCTTTGTAGCTAGTTAGTGCTTAGATGGCACGTCATATAGCTGGGCTTGGAATACAAACATAACATCTACTTAAATATCTATGATTCACATTCCATTATACTTGTGAGGAATAATAAATAACATATACCATGTACTTAATTCTCTATTATACAAGTTCCATTATTTTATAAATAGAGATAAAGATCAGTATATGAGTTTTATACATTGTCAATTCATTATCCAATATTAATTTTAAATTATTATTGATCTTGAGAAAAAACAATACAAATAAATGGTAAGTGATATAATATATATATATATATCTTATCCTTGCGTACATATATATTACAATCTAGACTCTAGTAAATAACATTACATGTACTTAATTGTCTATGATGCACATTCCATTAGTTTTGACTTTTGAGGAATAATAATAAATGGGACCAAAAAAATTGTTTTTGAGATCAAGCTTACCTGAGAAAGTATCAAGCCCAATGTGCCTACCCACCCACACTTCAAATTTCACTCACATTCTTTAATATGGATATATATTCTTATGGATCCATTTACTTCGATCTATATCTTAGTCATCAATTTTAGGAAATTTAATAGTTTAGATCTACTAACTGATTCAAACTATCATTGAATTTCCTTAGAATTGATAATTATGATATGAAATAAATTTAAAAAACTTGCTCTATGATTTTTGCATACATAACCAAACACATCACACACTTGCTCTATGAAACTAGACAGTAGTCGTGGTCACAAATTTGTAATTACATACTAACTTATTATTTAAACAACAATCTAATTGGGTTACAATGCTAACTATCCTTCATTTCCAAACCAAAATAATGTTTGTGTTCACAACTTTATTACTTGATCTTGAAGCAACCCTTCAGAAACAACCACAACAACAACAAACATAGCTACGTACTTCCCTATATACCATCATCAGTTAGTTCATCACATACAACCACTCCACACCAATATCAATCTTGTTGGGAAGTATATATTGCCTAATTCATTGTGTGGGGAATGATTTAAATGTTACGTTACTTCTCTCATTACCAATTAGTTTTGAAATGAAACTTTAACAAATATCATCTTTTTCATAAAGAACCTCTTCACTTCAGGATCTAATACAACTTATTGAATTTTATCATCTAACATTCATCAAACATTTATCTCTATTTTAGTTCAGAAATGAATGCCTCACCTCTTGTCCCTACTAAATTGTGTATTAACAGTTGTTGCATGCCTTTTTACCATGCCCATGTTCTTTTTCACCATCATACTATTGCCACTTTTAATTAATATTATATATATATATATATATATATATATATTGAACAGATACATGTGGTCCAATATTTTCACTGCAAACAGAAGCCAGTAACTAGTTGCATTCATGCATATATGCGCATAACAAGGGGAGCACGTGCTGCTATAGTATTAAACTGCAAAAAAGTTGCATCACAATTCATTATTGATCTCACATTAGGTACATTATTCCTAGCTACCGTATGTTATAGTTCAATCAAAGAGAAATTCATTCTCTTGAATTGATATATCTTACTATTAAATTACCCCTATTTCAAGTATGTAACAAATGCAGCCAAACATATATCTGTTCAACTTTTCAGGCAAGTATTGCAAGCAAGGGCTGAGATTTTCAGAGTTTGGAAATTTTATCCAAAAGTTATGGGGAACTTTCTTTGGGTATACGCCACAATGGCCTGAGACCACAACCTTTGACTAATGTGTGAAACACTTTTTGAAACTTTGAAAGCAAAGTGTGACTGTGTCTAAATATTTTTCTTACCTAAGTTGATATTTTTCTAGTTATTGTGAAGAAGCAAAAATATGCGTGTGTGTCGGTTCCTTTTTCTATGGAAAGATATATAGCACTGCACACGGATATGACTTTGATATAAAGAACAGTATTAGATTCAGGACACACTAGAATTCTCCCCTATTGTATATACATTAGGCTTTTCAAATACTACTAATTTGTACCTTCAAATAGTAATAATTTGTACCTTTCTCAACTAAATTCCAACGAGACTATGAGTTAATAAGGCTTTCGATCTTTCTGGATTAATAATTTGTAACCGAATGAATGAACTTGTACAACCATTATCATTAACGTTCTGTTCATCCTTTTCTCTTGTGGGACAATTTCATATTCATGGTAGGCAGAGCCACTATTTATCTTCATATCATAATATTAGAGTTTTTTAATATATGAGTGTAATATATATACAATGTATAATCTAATATCCATATGTACTGCTTTTATTTAAGAGTCAATGATAATTTAATATGAACCAAGAATATCTTACGGTGTATATATATATGTCATGATATTGAAGATTTTTTTTACATCACAGCATTAATTATAGTTGTAAATGTGTACTCTTCCTGTTGCCCACAAATTAGGGTATTCAAAGAGTATGAAGTTCAGTTGTCCATCTTGATGTCCTTTCTGGTATACCGGACCAATCAAAATGCATAATTTAGTTGGAGATTTTGTTTTTATAAAAACATAAAGTAATATTTTGTATTATTTAATGTAATCCTATTGGATGTAGACAGAGAGACAATATTGTTTTGAAACAATGGATCTTGTTTCATCCAAAGAAGTCTCTTTTAAGGACACAACAGAATTAAATGTAAGCTCCTTTATCAATTATGATGAAGCCCTTCAAATATATATGAATAAGACCTCTAAATTTCAAATTTTGGATTCAATACATTTATCATTCATTGTACCAAAATATTGCCATTTGCAATAAACACATGCTGCATTGGTCAGGCCTTGGTCCTTGTTAATCACTATCATCATTAATAAAGTTTTTCTGTGTATGTATTTTTATACAATATCATCGTATTATCCATCATTTTTGTTTAATCATCATTAACTCTTAAAAAATAATACAAATAAATGGTAGATAATATGATGACGTATAAATATTTACACCAAAAGTACATATATATTATACTATTCAACAAAACCTCTTATTATAAAATTGGACCATACGCTTCTTGTTACATAAAATAATGGTACAGTGCCAGAGACACTTGAACAATTTTCTAGCCAAACTTCTCTATAAAAAATGAATAATTTCATTGTATTTAAACATCACTTGAGTTTTCTCCCATCTATTACTTCTCCATACCCATCCATTGCTAGGTTCTACTATTCATGTCTTGTATTTATTACTATATATAATTAAAACTATATATTATATATATATTCAAGATCTGAAAGAACCTATTTGGCTGCATTTTCTATAACATACCTGAATATGGATCTTGTAAGCAACAGATACTTGATCTATGTGTCACAACATGGTTCATCATCACAAGCACTTCCTCCAATCACAAATATGCACCATTCTAGGACAAGTTTCCCAATCATAGCAATTGTTATAATGGGAATATTGATCACATCTTTGTTGCTTGTGAGCTACTACATCTTTGTAATCAAGTGCTGCCTCAATTGGCACCACATTGATCTTCTAAGACGTTTCTCTTCATCATCGAGGCGCGAAGATCCATCACCTATGTACTCAAGGGCGATCGAACCTCGCGGATTAAACGAAGCAGTGATCAGATTAATCCCATTGATTCAATACAAGACACAACAAGAAGGGAGATGTAGTAGTAGTAGTAATAGTAGAGAATTTGGAGAAAGAAGCTTTTGTGAATGTGCTATTTGCTTGAATGAGTTTCAAGAAAATGAGAAGCTTAGGATTATACCAAATTGCAGCCATGTTTTTCACATTGATTGCATAGATGTTTGGCTTCAGAACAATGCAAATTGTCCACTCTGTAGAACAAGCATTTCTTTGACAAGTACATTCCAAATTGAACAATTTCTTAACATAAGGCCTTCTTTTTCTTCTCCTCAACATCAAAACTCTCACATTAGTGGTCATGAAGATTTTGTTGTGATTGAATTAGGCAATAATGACAATGATATTGAGATACCTATAATATGTTCTAATATTACAAGTCCTTCACCAAGGAAGTTATTGAAGCAGAGAAGTGTGAACAAGAAAGGAAGGAAGATGCGTAATAAAGTGACAAGCATGGGAGATGAGTGTATTGATATTAGAACAAAGGATGATCAATTTTCAGTGCAATCTATAAGGAGGTCTTTTTCAATGGACTCATCAGGGGACAAACTCTTCTATTTGGCAGTTCAAGAAGCATTCCAATGGAACTAGGTATAGAAGTTCTGTATAACCTGTCTTTTTGGACCCTTGAAATTTCTTAGAATTTTATTTATTTTGTTACATAGAGATTTAGATGTATGAATAGGTCATAGGACTGTATGACACACAAATATTTTATTGGATTTGATTTTATCTTGAAACCATAACTTATGTTTGATGTTTGAGTTTTTCTTATTTTTATCTAATGGCATGGAGCTATGATTATGAGCATCATTGCTGAACACATCACATTTTAGCATTCTAAGTAAAAGGGTTTTCCTGCTATGGATTAGTTAAGCTATTACATGTCTTATTCTAGAAAAACTAGGGGAAAATTTGAGCATTTACCTAAAAGGAGAATCCAAGGGTGAATAAAGTAGATACAATGATAAATAGTATTCAACCACCATAATCATATTGCTGTGAAACACTGTGTCTGTTGTGTTGTAATGCTGGTAGATGAAATGAAAAGTTTGGTCATATTTGGTTGAGTTGGTGATGCATTTGTTTCCAGCTTGTAGGAATCAATCATTGATTTGTGGTTGAAATGTTTTATATAACTAATAAGAGAAAAGTCAAATTTGTTGGTAGTTAGTTCATAATTGTTATAGACACAAAATTTTGAAGTCATGTTCATATCATTTTACATTTTTGTCCAAAAAAATCTTCTGCTATTCTCTTGTAATAAAATCCTCCCAAGTCCTGCACTCTTTCTAGGCCATGTGAACATAAGCATGGGCAATGTCTACAACATTCATTGGACACTTTAGGAACCTATGAGATGTTGGCTTCATATTTGTCAAGGGGTAAGGGGAAACATAAATTTCAAAAAAGCTAAATACCAAAGAGAATAAACATAATCTTCAATGTAAATAGGGCATGCTTGTCTCTTTGGTGGTAGTGGTACTCCATTACCTGAAAAGGATTCCTGTCTGAGAGTCTTGGACATGTGAGGGGAAAGTTTTTAAAAAAATTTAATTTAAAAAAAGTAAAAAATATGGACCATTTAAATTTTGATTTTGACATATGTCAAAATCCTAAGTATACATTGCCCTTTTCTGTAATTGTAATTGAGAGGGGTGAGATTCTCATTACCTAGACTCTTCTCATTAATTTGTTTTTATAACCAGATCCACGTAGATATATGCAAGTCTTTGGATACTTATCTTATTCAATTTTGAAAGCAACTTATGCAATTTAAAAAATAATTGAAAGCAAGTTATATAATTTTGTGTTTGTTCCCTTATTTTAGGAAATAAAAAAGAGTAAAAATAAAAATACAAAATACAAAACATTATGTATACACAATTTAAATTATCAATTGAACACAATTCATCTTAATCAAACAAAAAAAAATAAAGTTTCTATCTATTATGAAAATCTATTTAGTAACAATTGTTTAATCAACATAACATCATATAAAAGTTATAAATTAACAACATAAAATCACTCTTCAACATCATAAAATCATAATTATCACGACAACTTATCTAGTTAGAAATGTTTAACTAACATAATATTATATCATTACACTACTCTTTAACATTATAATATCACATTTATGTATTATCATGATATTACAGTAATAGATTAATAATATATGATTTATTATTCATATTTAATTATTAATGAATTTTAAATATAAATAATAAATAAATGGGACAGTCACATTTGGCAATCAAGCCTAATGGTACAGTCACATTTGTTTTATTGGGCCATTACTATTGTAAACTTAATAGCAACAATGAGGCTCTGCCGTATCCTACGTGAGCCCAGTCCATTATGGCACTTTACATAATTTTTTAAGCTACATTCTCATTCTTGCTACAGTAAACATTTATTAACTGAACAAAATACTTATCAATTTTCTATACTGTAAAGTAAGGTTCTCATTCACTCAACACTAATTCCTCCACAACTTAAAATTCGTTGGAAATAATAATAATATTAATCTTTATATTCATTGGATTCAGACACATTTTTGTTATAGTTATATCTTTTCCCCTGTATATTTGATTCTACTGAGTCACATTGCTGTGTTTGTTATTACAAATTTAATGTTTTGCGTATCATATATTCTGATCCTTGCACCATTTAATAGAGAATTGTATATATCCACTTATGCAGATGCATGAAAACAACTATGCAGCTCATCTTTCCCTTCCTCCCATTGTGCTCTCTATCACTTTTTCGACAAGGTGCTTTAACATTTGTTTACAAAAACTTTCAACCTTTGTAATTTTGGTCAGTTCGTTGGAACCAGGATATTTCTAGAAAATTTAGTACACTAATATTCCTAATAATACTAATTAATGTTGCACCATGAAATCTGGTAATAATAACTGGAGATCGGTAGAATATTTATTACCTAATGGAAAGTAAGTAATATGACCCCATAAAATGATAAAATGACTTATACCACCCATTTGATAGCGGGTTTGGACCATCTCCAATATTAGAATATGTGGTTATAATGAGTTTGATGATTTATAAAAAAATAAAAAAATTATACCGTTATGATTATATCGTGATTCATGAGTTAGGATTATCTTTATTAATGAAGAGACAAATTATTTAAAAATCAAATGAAAATGTAACCTTCAATGTCAACTATGTCTCTTTGACTATAATGAAATTACATTTTATCATTAAAAAACAAAGTAAAAACATGCACTTATATCTTCATTAATCGAGAGAATGGTGGTTCTTGATTCATGTTGTGAATTTTGTCCATTAAGGTTATAGTACTTGATTCCTTATGTGGCTATGAGAGTGCTAAATTCATAAACATCGAGCCTTTGGAAAAAAGCAGTTAAAAGTGAAAGCAAGTATGGGCTGAATGGCATATATAAATAAATATAAGAAATTCAAAACTTGGAAAACCACTACCTTGACTATCCAAATACAATGGACAAGCAACTATTCAATTTGGTCTTACTTTCATAGTAGAACCTTCTAATAAACACGTGCCAAGGATCCCACGTGGCCATATCAGATTCGGTAATTGTACACATTTTTCCAAACCATATATAAACTCAAATTGTGTCCTTACCATACCATGCATGCAAACTAAGCAAAACAAAAACTAAACCAAACCGAACCCAACACCGATCATGGATAAAGATGGATCAAAGGGGAGGGACAAAGATGATAGTGGAGATGTCCGGTACCGAGGCGTACGCCGCCGGCCATGGGGGAAGTTTGCGGCGGAGATTCGCGACTCGGCGAGGCAGGGCCAGAGGGTGTGGCTAGGAACTTTCAACACAGCAGAGGAAGCAGCTAGAGCCTATGATAGAGCTGCTTATGCCATGAGAGGTTCATTTGCTATTCTCAATTTCCCACATGAATATTCAATGTCAGGTGTAAGTGCTGGTGGTGGTGGTTCTCATTCCTCTACTGCTTCATCCTCTTCTTCAAGGCATGGAAATGTGGAAGGAAGAGAAGTGTTTGAGATTGAGTACTTCGATGATAAATTGTTGGAAGAGATGCTTGATTATGAAGAGAAAAAGAAAAAGGGACACTAAAAATAAAACTATGGTACCCCAATAAATAAGTGAAGTGTTATATTCAGTATTCACTATCACCAATGACAACTTTTGCAATAACTCCAAAAGTTTTCTCAAAACATTTTCCAATAATTAAGGTTGCTGAAGACAATGTTACTACTAGTTTCATCACCTTATGAACGTGTACTCCTATCACCATCAATTCAATAAACATGACATTGGATTCTGTTTCCTCTGTAATTTTTACATAAAGCTGTAGTCCATAATGAAAAATAATAATGGAAAAGCATAAAAAGGCAATTCAATTCTTAAAATTCGGAGCTATCAAATATATGCTCGTGCAATGTTCTGCAGTTATTCAAGGAAATAATACCACTCGAGTTATTTAGAACCATCTTGATTATGAAAATGACAGTGTAGACAATTTCACCATGTTCTATAAACTTGTAGTTAAAGATGCTTATGCTTTTTTTTTTAATATTTTTGTTATGAATGTGTACATCATCTTCATAAAAGACATGTCATCTTCATAAAGTGTCTTGTTTAATGCGACATGGGAATTAATACATGACACAAAAACACGGCAAAACTTCATTGACCATGCATGCATTTAGTGGTACTTCAATACTACCTAATAAATATATATTGTTCAAAATCATATCTCATATGTTTTGTTACGTCAATAAAAATATGTCATGTACGTCAATTTAAACTTTTAAGTATTTAGTATTGTTATTGTTTTTGCTTATTATTTATTATGGATGTAATATTGCATGAAACATGATTTAAGTATCCTTAATACCTATATATAGTGACTTCTTATGCATAATACCTATAGGACACTACACTACCTGAATATGTATAAACTAGGAAATTATTCATATATGCAATAACACTGAATTGCATACAAGTGACCCGCACATAAATGAATAAATAAACTGGTTTGTGTATAATTAAAATCATCATTTGTGTTCTCCATATGTAATCTACATCTCTATTTTTTAATAGCAAAACACAATTTTATTAATTTATAAGGAAAAAGTTACAAGAAAGGAAAGTACAGAAAATAAGAGAAAAAAGAAAAATTACAACACAATGTTGAGACAAGCTAGAGGACGTCTAGCAATCCAGTTAGAATAAAGAATGGAACAGTCCATCCCCCTTTTAACCTTGATCCAGACTCAAGATTTCACCCTTGCTGAGTCCAAAATTTGATGAAGAAAAGACTTAACATCGTTGAATATTATATCTTTCCTAGATAGCCATGTTGTCCAAATTGTAGCTAACCAGATGACGGTCCAAACTTTCCATTTTTTCCTATCCTTCACCACTCATATGTGATTTAAAAAGTGATGGGTTGGAGCAAGAGCCAAAGCGACATTTATATCCAACCATTTATAGATAAGTTATCAGACAGAGTAGATGAGATTGCGCGAAGAGAAAAGATGATGAGTAGAATTTGGATGCTCGTTACAAAAGGAGCATAAAATTCCACCTCCATTATTTGAATAAATTTCCCTCCTAAAAAGAGCGTCCTTAGTTGGAATTCTGTCTTGGAAGAGTCTCCAAGCAAAAGTAGTGACCTTCAATGGAGCCTTGGATCTCCAAAGAAGGTGAGAATGATGATTGAGAAAAGTTGGTTGGGCATCTTGGTGATTAATAATTTTGTAAGCAAATCTAATACTGCTTTGATTTTCCATGTCTCCATTCCCAACAATTTGGTTTGTCGGTTTGGAGCGCCAATTGATTAATTTAATTACATTATTAACAACAGAATAATCTTATTTTATCTTTATTAATAATTTATATTTTCAACTAAATTTTGTTACATTTTTAAGATTAAATATATCATTTTACATGTAAAAATTATATATATATATATAGTTGCACAATATTGATTATTGATTAGAGACAATAAAATAAAGGACAATAGATAAATAACATAAAAGAAGACAAAATAATTTGTGGCTGCTTTTGACCAATTATGCCTACATTCTTATTAATGTTGAGTAGTTATCAAAATATTATTAGACATTAAAGACTTTATATTTCATAAAGTGTCTTGTTTAATGCCACATGGGAATTAACATGTAACACAAAAACAACACAAAAGTGACAAAATTTCATTGATTGGACATACATTTAGTGGTAACTTCAACACTAGTGAATAAATATTTATTGTTCAAAATCATATCTCATATTTTGTCTTACGTCAATAAAAACATGTAATATCTCATTGATAAATATATTTCAATCATTCCAAAAAAAAAATTCAATTGAAATACACTCATCATAAATCTATGCAACAAATGGGGTCTTAATTCTAAGGGTTCTTAGGTATGGTGTTTAGGGAACATTAATTTGGGAGGCCAGGATGTTCTTATTTATAGGCAGATTCATGCCATGTTTGACCTTAGTTAGTTATGCTTGTTCCTTCTCAGTTTCATCAATTCCGTGAATTAGCTATGAGCCTATGAGCCTATGAGCCTATGAGCCTATGAGCCTATGAGCCTATGAGCCCGTACTTCCCCCTCTCATCTCATCATCTTCTTTTAGATCCTTCTACAATAACTTCTTTGCTTAGGGCTCAATTTTCAATTTATGGGTCGGGCCCAATCACCGGGAACAATTATGTGACCCTAGTTTAAGACCCGGACATATATACTACAATTCTTACCAAATATCTCTATATATATTTAATTTACATTTTATTTTTAAAAAATTGAATTGACTGTAACTTTCCACCTTAAAATATGAGTGTGGTTATTTGCTCGTAAATATGGATGACAATGAAAACCAACCTTAACCCGCTCCGTTGTCATTCCTACTAATACATGATTTTCTTTTATAGAGACATCTCATGGAAGACTATTGTTTCTCCTCACTACTCATAATGAAATTATCATCACGTGATGAAGGAGGCAAGTGGAGTACGAGGAACGCGAAGTTAGGTTGGTGGGAAGGGCACGTGAGTGTGGGTCATAGAGTCACATTTAAACTGTTAGAAAAGTTGAGTGGGTGATAACACACTAGGGAATATGATAGACCATGTTCCATGAATCTGTAACATCACACTTTCCCTCAATACTTACTTGGTCAAATGGTGGGGACACTAATCAAATTCTATTATCAATATCATCATTTACGTTAACATTATATCTATCTACTACCTCTTATAAGGTTAAAAATATAAGATAGAAACATAGGATTTCATCCTTCATTTTTATTTCTTTATCCAAAAATGAAGGCATACATTTTTGGTGCCCCTCTTTTAAGTGTCGTATAAAAAAGAAAACATCGTTGTTCTATCATAGAGGTTATGTGATTGTGGACTTTTCTAACAATTTGGTTGTTGTGTAATTGATGGAGAGACTGAAAGGGAGAGTGATGAAGAGCACCATAAATAATACTAAGCTAGAATACAAACTTCCATCCAAGGTAGTTAGCTGAGCTCAAGATTAAATAGGTCTTCAAATTTTAGTTATTAAAGATTATATTGTCAATTAGTTTAGTCATTGTAAGTTTATTTAATTTCCTCAATCAGTTTACTTTTTATTGACAAAATACTAAATATGTAATTATATATATATATATATATATATATATATATATATATATATATATATATATATATATATATATATGTATGTATGTATGTATGTGTGGTTAGGTGACAAATGTTCAAAGTTGATGTTATGAATATGACTAGGTTAGTGGTTCAATCCTTGCATTTCCTACTTTTTTTTCTCTTAAAATCCTCACATTAATTTTTTTTTTACCATTACTGGGAATCAAATTCATGCTCCTGGGCTAAATACCAAATATCTAATCATTAGACTAGAACAACTTATATTCTAATTATTAGTAAACTTGATTATATTTATCTAAAATTTAAAAAAATGGTATTGATTCAACACAACTTATGACTTGGAAATAAAGAAAATGTGCCATTAAGAAGTCATGTTGCTCCAATATGCATGTTTTAAAAAGATAGGCTTTAAAAGCCATATTGAATTGACTAATTATATTTTGTTGTTATTGTCATTCAAACTATGAACTTCATTCAAACTATGAGCTCATATATGACAAATTCTAAAACATTATTATGATCCTACTTATAAGATATTTTATATTTTCCCTAATTTGATTATATTAAAAGTTTTGATTATATGGATTTTATTATTGTTATTAAGACTATCACCTAATGAATCATATTTAAATGCTCAATTGTAAACATACAATATAATTAAAAAAAAATAAAAAGTAACTAATTTTGTTAGTATATAAAATTTAGAGTAAATTAAACTAACACCAGAGTTTTAGTGAAATTATACAAATCACTTATCCTTTTTTAAATCTACACAAATCACCTCTTATTATATACATTCATTATACTAACCACCTACGTAAAAGAGATATGTGCAATTTAAAAAAAATGATGATGAATATAATTAAGTGAAATAAAATATGATATATTGTGAAGACAAATTCAAATAGTATAATCTATTCATTATTTTTAGTTCATTACAAATTTTATTAATAATTCTAAGGAGATGTTTAAATTTCTCTTATACAATATTTTAACTAATCAAAATAATGAAAATCCATTGAATTTTATACTATTTGAACTTTTGTTCACAATATACCATACTTTATTTAACTTAATTACACTTGTTATCATTTTTTGTTTAAAAAATTATGTTCATCTCTTCTATAATGGTAGTTAGTATAATATTTGTATATAATTAGAAATGATTTATGTATGTCTAAAAAAATGGGAAATGATTTATGAGTGTAACTGTGTACGTGTTATTTACTCTAAAATTTAATTAAGAATATCTTATAAACCAACCATGCATCAACAAGTAATTAAATGTAATGGCCAATACCCATATCCCACGTGTCACACGATAGTAACTACTAATAGTCAAAGCATTAATGATTAATTATTTTGTATTGTAATCTCAAATTAAAGACCCTGCACCCTTGTTCCCATGCAAGAAGGAAAGCATTTTCCTCCCTCTTTCCTTCACATGATTTTCATTGACAAATAGAACCTCATATTACCACACTTTTTTTTTATTTCATTATGCTTTAACTAATGATTATTAAGAAAGAAATAGAATAAATATAAATAATAAATGGGAGTTGGGTTTGTTTAGAAATAAGAATACAACATAGATAAAAACCTAAAGGGTTAATACCATATTATCAACTAAATGTGGAACATAAATTTAAAATAAGTCGGTTTGTCCTAATTGGTGAAAGTGACAAATTAAAGAATACTTAACCAAAAATGTGCTTTCTCAGAAGCTGCAGATTGAGAAAGTCTTGAATTTCAAAGATGCCTATTACAAATATGGGTTAATAATGTTCATGGAAAAGTCTCCATCAAAATATTTGTAACCCATTCTTTTGGGAGGACTTTCAAAATACTTAGCCAAAATCTTAGTTTTGGTGACTCGGAAAAAAGATCAAAGGGGCATGCATCTGGACTATTCATTGGACTATGATTGAAAGCTTTCGTATGCAAAGAAAGTGATTACTCATGACTGACTTAAATAAGCAATTCTCCTATAAAATTCATTCATGCATTGGGGAATAAAGCTAAAAGGTCATTTTCATCTTGGTATTCAGAGAGGAAAGGTTTATTTATTTGCAGTAATATATGAATTTTACTAATACCTTTCACATGATGTTGTTGTATAATTTTGTTGGTACTATTAAGGGTATCTTACACTCTTTGGGTATGAAACTGATCTCTTTTGGGGTGTGTTGTAACGCCCCGAAAAATACACCTTAATTTTAATGCGGAAAAATGGGTAAATAATTTTTTTTTTTGAATTGGTGATGTAAAAATATTGTTTCCTTTTTAAAATGTTTCTTTTTCGGGACATCACCTTAAGTAACATACTATGCGGAAATCACTAACTGTTACCTAACGGTAACTGGAATGATACAATACTTCCCTGAAATTTATTTCATCATTCAACAGTTAGTATTTATACAAAATATCTAATCGTGGCGGAACATACCCATCGCCCAACTAACATATCAAAATGCTATACTACACAACATCCCCAAAACATGCACAACAAAAAGGACAGCAAACCTAGAGCTCAACGACTAGATACCGCACTGCTAGGAGTGCTAGAACACTCACTGGGATCCTCCTCTGTGCTAGAGTCGGATGAGAGTTCTATCACCTCGATGGAACTCTCTATGTTCACCAGCTCTATCACTCCATCCTCGTCAGCATCCGCCTCAGCCTCTATCTCAGTTGACTCATCCTCCATCGGCTCCGACGAGGAGCTTGGAGGGTCGGGAAGGGTTCTCCCTATACGCGTAGAGTTCCCGTCCATCTGTCCAAATTATAAACAAGTACAAGAATAGACAAGTAGAGAGAGTAAGACATCTAATGAACAAAATTCATTGACGGCGTGGACTTACTCTGAATAGGACACTCAGACAAAATATACTTTTCATAACATGCAATTCAATCATCTGACAAATCACATAATAATATACAGTCATCGTACAGTATAAATATATCGTCGTAATCAATATATCATGGATCTCACATGCACAATACTGAAGAGGAATAATGATTATATCTCAAGTATAAAAATAAACGTTAGTGCAATGCAAAGTATGAATGCTATGTCATTTCATCCACCTTACACCATTATCCACCCAAATAGCCTATTCGGAAACAACCGAGAGTACAGGTCCCATACCAAGCCGATTGTACGCACCAAAATAAATAACATCCTCGCAAGGATGAATGATCGATCTGTTCCAAAGGAACTGTCCATAACAGGACGGTGTCGTAGCAACGCTTTCTGGGCATCCCTCTCATCGATCATGATTGCAAATCGAGGGGTCGTCAGAGATTGTCTAGTTTGCGCTGTGAGAACTGTCCGATCCAACAGGATATCCTCTCCTAGGAATACAAGGGACTCGTCTCACCTAGACTCTCCCTCAAGGCTTTGTTGACGAACCACCGTCAAGCAAAGTCGCCCTCCTTGCATCTCAGTGCTCATATGTCATCCTGTAATGTTTCCTCTCCACTACTTCGTTATTCATAATGCATATGCTCTCTAACCGAAGTTAGCAAAATCCGAACTCTTAATCATTCTTTTATATAATCGGCCCATCTTAAGACATCTCCTAAAGGATGTCCGCTCCAAAAGGAATGCTTCTTATGGGACCCGATATTTCTCATTTATATCAAATGTTTTTAAACCTTGTATTTCAAAATTATCACATACATATCATTTCCATAATAATCATTCAAACATTATAATTCAAGAGTAAACATGGTATTTGCATATATAAACATAACATAAATCAGTATAAGAAATATTGCAGTACTTAATCCAAACAAATATGCAATTGATTAAGTACAAGCTTTCTTAATACCCAGGGCAACTCCAAACTTTTGAGATAGTTTGGAGGTCTGGGTGCCATATTCAGACACCACTATGTCGCGATGTGTTCTCTCTCACCTGAGTATGTCGGGTCGTTAGGTTCTCTGTTTGCAGGTGAGCTTACTTGATCCGTTCTCCTCTCGAACTCTTCGTTATGCTAAAATAACGTTAATTAGTTAAATGACGATAATTATTATACTTACGAAACAACTTTTTACGCGAAGATAAAACTTCCGATTTAAAATGAATTTAATTGCTTTCGTCCATCCAATTCAAGGTTGAATATCCTTGAATCATCATTTGTCATCGAAAGTCTTACAATCAAATAATACTTTTTTAAGTAAAATTTTCAATAAAACTTGTACCGAAATTATGTCGTAATCTGTGGATATACACCAGGCTAGTTCCCAGGAAAGAGAGGTGGGTCATAAAGACACCCTTAAATACCAAGTCTTTCCTTAGACAGAACCTTTCTAGACATGTATTCCCACTTCATTGCATTTTTCTGATAATTCATAAATCTTATTTTTGTAAGTAAAACATTTTTACTAAAACTAACCTTTTTAAAATAAGATTATTAAGCTAGACTTATCCTTTTTAAAGTAAGTCAATTTAAACAAAATCAATATTTTTAAATCAATACTTTTTAAGTAAATCTTACCATTTTAAAGTAAGTTCACTTAACTAAGATTCAACATTTTTAAATCATTTTACCATCTAAGACTTCATAACACTTTAAGTTTATAAAGTCAAGACTTTTAGATAACTCTCATTATTTCAAGTATACTACTAAAACAAATTTTCATGAACATCTTAACACCTCCTAATTTTTTTAGGAAAAAACCTCAATGGTTAGTAAGTGTTATTTTCATAGTCATGAAAAAGAATGACTCTTAATTTAATATTTTACATTGAACATCTTTTAGTTATTCTTACCACTTTAAAGTAAGTCAACTAAAATAAATACAACAATTTTCTATGAACATCTTAACACCTCCTAATATTTTAGGAAAAAACCTCAAGGGTTAGTAAGTGTTATTTTCATAGTCATGAAAAAGAATGACTCTTAATTTAATATTTTACATTAAACATCTTTTAGTTATTCTTACCACTTTAAAGTAAGTCAACTAAAATAAATACAACAATTTTCTATGAACATCTTAACACCTCCTAATATTTTAGGAAAAAACCTCAAGGGTTAGTAAGTGTTATTTTCATGGTCATGAAAATAAATCATAATGTAAGACTTTCTACTACTTTAATATCTAAAACTTCATAACACTTTAAGTTTATGAAGTCAAGACTTTAATAAATCATCTTTTATCCCAAATCATTATTTTAACTTGGGAATCAAAGAGTAAAATATGTAAACCACTTTTAAAACATAATACTATCCAAAAAATGAAATATTTTCAACAACTCATCAACATCATAAACTTTCAAGAATAAAATACAAACTTTTTCCTAAACACATTAAAGGTTCCTTTGATGTTAAAATCATCACCTTTAAACATATTCAAATACTAACAATAATTCTAATATTTCCAAATAAATAACTCATCTAACCTTGTCCAAAGATATAGTTTTTCCATCTAAGAACAAGGAAGAAATTTCAAGATTTACAAAAGTCAAAAACTACATAAAGGTTCATATGATTTTATTATCATCCCCTTTATTTATGCTTTCATAAAATACTTAAAGAACAAATATAAACTCTACTTATGAACAAAATAATAAAAACTCATAACTTTCTATGAAGTATGAGAAGAAGATGAAGAAGATAAAATAAAAGACTACCTTAGTTTGTATAAGAAATTTAGTGTAAAAATGAGAGGATGGGGTGAGGTATTTATAGGAGAGCCTCACCCTCATCAAATCAGAAAATTTAATGCAAAGTAAGTAGCTTTAGACTAGCATAGGTGATGTGTCTAATGGTGGTGGAGTGAGAGGATTTGTTGAGTGTTTTAGGGGTTTTTGGAAGCTTTTGCATTACTTGTGTAACAAGTAAGTGACTCATGAAATGATGGCTTCCAACTTTATTGATATGATGTAATTTCCCAATAAAAGTCGTGTCCGAACATCTTCGGATAATTTCGTCCGGAAATATACAATCTCCCGATTTTGGTTTACGGTTTGAACTTCGAAACACAGAATTTGGAGTGAAAATATTTAGAAATGCGTTCTGAATGAACTTGATGTCTATCTTGACTCGAAATAATATTTCGAAGCCAATGGTGCAATCGGAATTCGATTCCGAGTTATGGAACTCAAAAACACGTTATTGGGCCGAATTCGGGCTATTTGGGCCCGACGACAATTCAAAAATATTTCGTCACAGAAAATTACGAAAATTTACTATAAAATAGGAAATCACAAAATAAGACTAATATTAAACTATGGCTTAGCCTAAATCCACACTGATTAGTTCAGAAAATTCATTTTCTAAAAATAAAAACTCATAAAAATCATAATTCCAAATCAGAAAATTCGTGGTGTTACATGTGTGACTACTCCTTCCAACAAATGCCGCATACATGAATTGAACTTTTGACATCTTGTTAGTTAATGCTCTTCTATATGGTATTAAAATTAGAAGATATAAAATAACAGCTTCTTGCTTGAGGAAACATATAACTTTAGTTGTAGGACACAGTTGGAAACAAAAGCAGAGAAGTGACGGAATTAAGTGCATTTCCCACTAAAATATATAAGGTAGGGGTAAAACAGAGGATTTATGGACCCAAATAAAAAGAAAAAGGATATTGGATAAAGAAAAATGTAATCCCCATGAGTGGAGATAGTGAAAAATGAGTAACACATATTTGGCGTGGGACACATTTTCTAATGGAATCAATAAAACTAAACCAAATTTACAAAAGTTAGATGAAACATTATTGTAAACCATGTCGATCTATAGAGGTATAATTAAACCTGCTAGGGATAATGCCGTGATATGTTTCCCTATTTCTTGATTTTTTTTGTTGCACAAATCTAACATCCTAAACATTATGCATTATGTATATGTCACTACAAACAATTATTTATAGTTACCCTTTAAACTTTATTTATCGGTGAAATTAGTCTTGCAATTTATATTAATCTCAATTGTTCGATTATTATTATTTTATTTTAATTATCTTCTTCTTAGTCAATTTGTACTTTCACTAACCATCGATATTGTCTAATATGCATTGTTGTATCTACAATATAAGTTTGATGTGAACGATTTCATTATTAACCTATTAGTAATTTAACAATATTTTTATTCATGAACTAATTTCAAAAACATATAAAGTCAATAAGTTTTAATTAATAATTAGAAGAAAAACAGTTAATAACATAAAATTTAAAGGGATTTTATACATTTTCCCTTTTTTTATTTATATTTTGTGATATATGTGATATGTATTCTTATGTATAGACAGATTTATAGATTAGGAAAATATATAATTTTTTATTTAAAATACTTATAATTCCATTTCAACATGACTCAGACAAATTTTATGAGATTAGACTCGGAGTAATTCTGTAAAGCATTTTTGCGGCAAATATAATTAGGCTTGAATGTCGCAAAGAATGAAGGCAATTGTGTTATATTTCTTGACAAATTTTCAACCTGAAGTAAACTAATAACTAATTAACCAGATAAGCATCTCTGAAGAATGTAGATAAGATACGGAGCATTGTATTTTAATTATTGATTGATGCAATGAATATAAAAGGTCAAATAATTTGTACACTTAATAATTACAATGGTTTTCATTTTCCTCACATCATCAAGCACCTTCCGTTTGCACTAACATTCATTGAACGTGAGAAAAGGGTTAAATTTTAAATATTTTGTTTCTGAAAACGATTAATTGTGTAAGAAGGGCAAAGTGTGTTTAGGATATTGACAGCAATTCATTAACCATGTGTTTGCTACATATCTCAATTTTGAGAAATACTATATTCTCTTATTTTGAAAAATATTATATTCTTGTAAGTTGTAATTCAATCATTAATAAATTATTTTGTGATGTATGCTACTTTCTTGTGAATAAAATGATTTATATGAGAATTCAGTAGAATAATGTATCATTTTCCCTCGATTTTTGCTTATTATTTCAAAAATAAACATAAAGTTCCAACCTTTATTTATTTGTCTAATTATAAACCCATATTTTATTTATGAAAAAATAAGCAAAAAAAAATGATTGTTGGTTGTTTTCTTTGGGTTGTTTATTTTTTCAATTCAATTTTACTTCTCATTTTATCTCTCAAGATTCAATAGCCATTTCCTCTTTTTTTATTAACCTCTCATTGAATTATTATTTTTTTATTTGTGTACTATTTATTTTATAATTTGTGCATTATTTTGTTTTATAGATTATTTAAGTTTAACCAATTTTATTTATCGTCTTTCATATTGTTTTTAAATCTTGATATTGATTTTTATTTTAATATTCTTTTATTAAAAAATATATACTCTAAAAATATTATAAAAAATAAAAAAATTAATCATAACATAAATAAATAATTTCGTATATTTTTGTGTAATTTACTCTATAAAAAAATCTCTCTAGCAAATAAATGAAACATATTAACCTATAGTTAGCTTTTAGATAACCAAACATAAGTAAATAATAATCTTAACCATTTATAATAACACACTTTATAAACTAAACCTAAAAACATAATTTATATTAAACATGCCCAATCAAACAGTTATTTTGTTGTAGTTTATGGATTGTTGTTTCAAACATAAATTTTGCATCAAATGAATGATACTTTAAGCTTGACAACATTTAATGTGGTGAAGTTAATTAAAAATTGCTTATATTTGAGTTAGGAGAAATTATAAAAATATAATGAAAAGAAAATCAAATATGGTTTTTAGCTAGATCCTTTCAATTTTTTTTTGGGTATTATCATTTATATCCTTCACATTTTGGATAAAGAATAAATCATCTTTGGGTTGTGTGATTGCCCTTTCAACATGTATTACTCTCAGAAATTAAATATTTAACATTTTAGTCATTTTAGGAATCTAGCAATACCTTAAACTACTAAACTAATGTCGGTCTGACTGAAATGAGTGGTGAAGTTTGGGAACTTGAAATACCAAATAATGTGCTTCAAACCTGTTCTATCTCTTTTGAAGAACACCACCCCAAAAAAAAAGTGTCTCATTCCTTATAAAAAAAAATCTTATCATTGTTAAAAATAAAATAAATTTCATTATTCAACAAATTTATAATATTTTGAGAAAATTATACTGAGATTTTCTAAAGTTAATTAAATTTACAAGATTTTAAAAAGTTACACTCCCCTACATCTATATTAATTTTCATGCGTTTCACAAACAAGAGCATTTTGAGGAATTTTTTCACTTAAATAATTTTATTTTTTTAAATAAATATTTTTTAGTTAGGAGTAATTTTAAATATATAATACAAAGGGTTGTAGTCTAAATACTTTGAGACTTTGGACAAAATTTATGTTTGAAACTAGTTTAATATAACTAATTTACGTTTAAAAATTATGAAACCTAGCATGTCGTCAATGTATTATATCTCTTAAAGAAATTGATAATACACTAAAGTCCTCAAGACTTTAGCACTATCAAAAAAAATCAATTGATCACTTCAAAAAAGGAAATCACAATAGAGATAATAAGTAGAAGGAAAGAGTAAGGATAAGCATTTAGAAGATTTAGATTTACCAAATACTAATCCAAATAGAATATAATAAAGTTAAAGGTACAATAATGTGATATGACAAATAATGGGAAGGTGACTCACATTCTATTCCACCAGTTTCCTTATCTTTCCATACTATTTCATTTCATCATCCTCCAAGCTCAAATATAACATAAATATAAGATACTATACATTTTTTCGATATAAATTGTTTTATTATGCATTTTTTTAGTACTACCAAATATATTTAATCACTCTATAGTATATAGGAAATACACTAATCTCTTTTAGATATATGATTGTCCCTCCTAATAAATATTACTCTCATAAATTGAATTTTTAACTTTTTTGTCATCCTAAAAATTTAATGATATCTTACACCAATAGAGCAATACCTCATTAATAATTTAGTTATGGATTTTGAATAAACTTAATAATTATCATATTAAAAAATTATCACTAAATAACCTTAAGTAATAATAAGTTAAAATCGTTAAAAAAATCGGCCTTAAATTATGGGGTTTTGGTAACCACCTCAATTGCATAATGGGACTCCCTTTATATAGTTCTCACTTTAAAATAAGATCATTATTTATAATTTAAAATTAGAAGAATAATCAATAATTTTGTTTTTGAAAGAGAAACAGCACCCTTGTGTTGTCTTTGTCTTTCTTGGCAGAAATAGTGGAATAGTAGCAAGTAGGCACATCCAAAATCCAATAGAATTTTCTTGGTCCCAAATTGCCAATAACTATCCACTTGTGTTCATTAATCATTATCCATATTAAGAAACAAACGAATAACACAAAATTACAAATAATAACGTCATATGTTGATGTCACCCTAACCCCTACAATGCACTTCTCACGTGCCTGACTTCCCTTTCAATTGACCCACGTGTGTTACCATCCTTATTTATGTGGGACCCGCTTCTTTGCTATAATTCTCAGCCATGTCTTTTATTGTTTATTTTTTTCCCTTTCTTATTTTTTTCATTGGGACAGGTATGTTATCGGATACATAATGTCTTGCCATTAATAAATGTTGGGGGTTTTTAAATTTATTTTAGACATAAACATTGGTTTTATTGTAAGGTCTAGTCAATATGTCTGGTTGGAACAACTATTTCTGTCTAAAAATTCTATAGGGATGAAACATGCAAAAGTTTTTCACTCATAATATAATTAGATGTTTTTGTTATAAATTCAATTGTGAAAGTAATGAAAATGATTGATTAACATTTGATTCAGTTTGATTATATTTGATAAGGAATGTTTCGGTACATGATCTATTCAAGTTTGATTAGATTTAAGATAAACTAAAATTGAAGACAATATTAATGAAATTAAAAAATATATATAATTTATAAATAGATCAACTAATACTATCACAACACATAAAAAATCTCCAAAAATATATATATATATATATAAGAGGGATCCACTTACTTTAAGAGTAAGTTTTTAAAACTTATTCCACAATCATTCTAGGAAAATCAAATGGTTTGAATTAGAGAGTAAATTTAAACCATTGGATTTTTATAAATTTGATGACTAAAATGTAAAATAAAATATATATTTAAAAAAATTTATTCTTGAAGTAAGTGAATATTTTATATATATATATATATATATTTATATTTATACTTAAGAAAAATGTGAATTTCAATCGTACTAAATTTCGCTCTCATAAATCACTAACTAATTCATATATTTCATTATACATTATAAGTGGTTTTGAGGTAAATAAGTTGACTTCAAATGAGGAGAGCCATCTCAGCATGTCATCACCATTTTCTTCCATTCATGTGTTTCATCTGTTTTCATCCATTTTTTTTATCCCATTCGCTTTAGCGGCGGCTTTTACCATTTTACTTTCGCCACGAAACGGGTATGTTATATATAAGGGAGTGGGTATTGTAAGTGTGACTTAAAAAAAACAGAGCAACTCTCTGTTTTCTTCACATTATTATAGCCACCCATTTTGAACTCCTCCACACTTTTAAAATGGATTCCTCTTCCATTTTCTACTCATCAAACTCTGACTTCTCACCTGAATCCTCTTGCTTCAGCTCACCGGAGTTTTTCTCGTTGAATTTCCAGAACGATTACCTTCCATTCAACGAGAACGACTCCGAAGAGATGCTTCTCTATGGCATGATTGCCAACATTCCCCAGGAACCCACCAAGATGATCAAAGAAGAAGAGGTGAGTTCCCGGGGAAACGATGATAACACGAGGAAGGAGAAGTCGTATCGAGGTGTAAGGAGAAGGCCATGGGGAAAGTTTGCAGCCGAAATAAGAGACTCAACTAGGCATGGAATAAGAGTGTGGTTAGGGACATTTGATAGTGCAGAAGCTGCAGCTTTAGCTTATGATCAAGCTGCTTTTTCCATGAGGGGTTCTGCTGCTATACTCAACTTCCCTATTGAGATTGTTAAGGAATCACTTAGGGAAATGAATTATGGGTCTGAAGATGGGTGCTCCCCTGTTATTGCTCTCAAGAGGAAGCACTCATTGAGAAGGAAAATGGGTGTCAAGAAGAATATAGATAGCCATGTTAGGGTAAACAATGCAGTGGTGTTTGAAGATCTAGGTGCTGATTATTTAGAACAATTGTTGATGTCCTCTGATGAAATTCCTAATCCTTGTTGAATCATCAAGAACAACATATCCAAACCATAAAGCTCTATATGTTAGTCATAATTAGTTCTTTGTTTTTTCAATCTATTCCCCTCAGTTCTTTTGTTCTTAATTTTTTGATCCCACTTTTTTTATGCCAACAAAGGCCTTTGTGTTGTTTCAATTAGCAAAGCTGGAGATCATTTGTGTGTATCTTTTCTCACTATGTTTATATTTTCTCACTATGTTTATATTTTCCCTACTCTAGGAAATTGTTTTTCTTTTTTTCTTCTTTTCTATAAAGCTTAAAAGATAAATTATACAATTGTCTTTTAGGGTTAAATTTATGTGATGACTTACTGATTTAACTTCATCACACTATAAGTCAACGACTCAGAAAGTTCTGTTTTTTTCCCTTTTTATTTTTAAGTGAAAAAGTGTTATCTTACTATAAGATACATTTTGTTTTTTCACAACACTTCTCTATGAAAAGGATTCCAACTTTAAGTCAATGGTGGAATTTTGCGCGATGAGATGAGAGACACACATCAACTCACACAAACAAAGGGTCTCAACCGTTTGGGCAACCTTTTGTCTTAGTGTGTAAGAAATTTAGAGTGTTGGCAAACAGATTCTTATGTAACATATTCAGCATTTCAACAATCAATTATGTGCAGTATTCTATGTACCAAGAGATATTCCATACAAATGTTATTTAACACTTGGCATAGACGTTCGTGTAAGATATTCTATTATTGTTTATGGATGTAAGGATGATCAAGTTTTATTGTAGGTCTTTCACGTATAGATATGAATTAAGTATCATCTTAATGAATGTTGTATTTTAATATTCAAATAGTTGAACTTTTTTTAAGAGATCTTGGTTTATTTTGGTGGAAAATTAATTTTATGAAGATGACAAGCAAATTACAATATAAAAAGTTCTAAAGTCATTTTACTGCAAGTAGGTGTAAAACTCACCAAGGACCCATTAATGTTCGAATGATGGAGCAAAATCTGGTCCACAATAAAGGTGACATTGTGGTTTTTAACGTGGTGCATGAAATAGGACATGTTTTTTTTGTAAATGTGGAAAATGATAAAATTGTTCAAAAACAAGTGCCATGATGACTGTGTGTTGGGATGGAGGAATAAAAAAAAGAAGAGATCTATCTTCATCTATGAAATGAAAATATAAACTATAATAATTGGATTGAATTCCATATCTTAACTCAAAGGTGGAAACCTTAAATCATTAGATCATAGGTCTTTTACTTATATATTCTTTATTTTATTCATTCTTGCATTTATTTCTAACTTCTAATGTTGTTCATTAGCAATATAATATGTTCCTAGCATTTATTTCTAATTTATAACGTTGATCATTAGCAATATATGATGGAGCTAATAATATATATGACAAAGGAAAACGGCACGAAGGTGCCTATGTAGTTGGTGGGATTTCTAGAATTTGATCAAATATTTGTTGGAGTGGAAAGCAAAATCTGCAACCGTTTGAGTCCTAGTTTGAAGCAAAGGAAGCTTCTTCTACCAATTGTGGTCTCATTGAAGTGGTTGGACACTTGGACCTGTAATTATATCACTGACTTATCTAACATTATCATCACATGTCATTTCCTTCATTTATTTAATATTTTTCTGTTTGTACTATTAGTTTAACTTGCATTGTGCAAATTAATACATTTACAAGCATAAAAACTCACTAATTTGCCTATATTTAAATCAACTTAAACTGGTTCACTAATTTTCTTTAAGCAATTTTTTCTTCATTTGTAAAACTTGAACTCAAATTTGTACTTCATAAATACATAATAAAGATTTGATGTCTCATTTGTTGTCCTCAACTGTGTCTTGGGTCAATCACAATAAGTCATTTAATTGAAATAAAAAATTATAAAAATATAAAATAATATTTATATTATTTAATGTAATTTTATTGGATGGGGACAGAGAAACATGATCCATTTGGAACAGAGGATCCTGTTCAAAAATATACATGTATCATCTAAATGAAAAATGAACCACAGGTCATGCATCCTTTATTTTTTATTTTTTCTATATATACACATGTGTAGTGTAGTTCTTTTTTCTATAATATATTTTGTCTTTTTCAACAAAGTTTTTTTGACCTATCATCTAGTAGTTTGTTTTTTGATATTTTATTTAGATAATTTATTCAATGGTATTGGCATCATACCTTCACTTTTAATTTTTTTAAATTCTTAGCCCATGTTAATTATTTGGTCATGGCTTTTTAAAAAAATGAATTTAGCTAGTATTAGTTAAATTATCGAACATTTTCCTTTCTAAAAAAATTATGTTGAAACAAATCCATATAAAGCCCCCACCTTATTTAAAGTGAAACCAAATTGACATTATTTTAATTAATTTTGTTTGTGACACAAGTAAGCCAATATCACTTTTTTCTCTAGTATTTGTGGTTTGAAGTTGGAAATCTATTTTGTTGGCTATGAGGAAACTTCCTTGAATTTGAGTAACTAAAATCATATAAAGGGTTAAAATGTCAATGGATGCACCCATCAACCTTACCCCCACCTCATAAATATTCATTCAATATGAATAAGCATAAAAAATATTGAGAGACAGTGGAGTATCATCATCAGATTTCTTAACTGTAACTTATATGATTTGTCGAAGGTATGAATTAAGACAATTGATATAGTCTTGCAAAATTTATACCCTTGTATTTTACTCTTTTTTATGAACTAGTATTAGCTATTTTTTTAATTATTTACTCTATTTTGGCTGTTATAATACATTCTAATTTCCTAAAGTGATAAAAAATATGAAAAATTTAATATACTAATGTGAGAATTAAAATGTAATGGTATTGAGTATCATAGTTCTATATCTAATATAATTAAAATAAATTGGCACGAACTTTAAAATAAAACTAGACCATTGTTATTGCATTAGTATTTATTATTATTTGCTCTATTATGAGACCATTATTATTTGAAAGAAAGCAAATTGGTTCACATCATATAGAAGCACATTGATAAGATAAAATAAATAGCAAACATTATAATCTAATATGCTACAATTGCATTTTTATTTCTCTTCTATTTAAATAATTTCACAGGTTAGCATAGTTGCGTTTACAAGACAATCTCTAATATCTAATTGTCACAAGATACATGATTGTACCCAATAAATTTCAAGGTCAAGACTTGGTAATAGGCCAAGACCGAGAAATACAAGTCCAAATTATAAATGTAATTATAATAAGAAGAGGTTAAAATTTATTATATGGTCCAACATCATACAAAAGTCTCTAATATTTATTAATGAAAAATTAAAATTAAATGAGTTTATTGTAAATGAGTAGATACTTAATTGAGATAAATGATATGTATGGAGTGTTTTGGTATTAATTTAGTCAAAACCAATGATTTAATTTTGATTAAAACATGGGCTCTACTCAAATGGTGAAGTGAACCTGGCCAGTAATGTAAAAGAGAAAGACATAGTCTTATTACTCTGATTAAACTAATGTTACGACTAATCAAAGTTTTACAGAGCAACAAGAATTAGGTGAAGTCTAAGGAGCTTTTATTATACAAAAAATAATTGTTAAAGGATATCCAATTACTATTCACTACTGACTTTTCATGAGACGTGTCATATTAGGCCCTATGTCCTAACCTAACTTCTAGGTCCATGACTGAAGACCAGGTTTTCTGATGGAAGCAATTTTACTGTTAAGCTTTTGGGTGAATATCTCCATTATCTCATTGGTACACCATTATAAACTATATCAAATTCTTATTTATTAAGTATTTTTATGATTATTCTTATTAAAAAATGTGGATTTCAAAGGAAAAAAGAAGAGCTAAATTGTGAGGTAAGTTATCGTACCCAAATAAAAATAAAAATAATGTTTGTAACTGATGTTATTCTTAATTTTTAGGAATGTGTATTAAATTATAAAATATTGTTTAAAGTTCAAATAAGAATGAAGTTTTTATCTTAGAGATGTTTTAAATAATCAATCAATTCCTTTTAATGAGATTCATATATTATAGATTTCACCGAATATGAATCATCTCATAAATAGGATAAATAGGAAGGTTCAGTACAGACAGATGATCATGTATTGGAGAGGAACCCAACCCAATTTCAAAACATTTTTTTTCTAAAAATCATATAACTTGTAAAAATCCTAAAACATCTTATATGTGACCAGTTATGTATCAAGAAAGATGAGTAGGTTGAATTGGCAAATTACATGAATGTTTGACTCCTCTCCAGTAATGTAGAGGAAAATTCTCTTAAAATACATAAAAAAATCAAATAATAATAACACCTATATCATTTACTTTACACTAAAATTATATTTTTATCCTTAAAATTACACTAAAAATTAAGGAGTCTATCCGGCTGATAGGATAGAACACACATATAAGAGTGATATATTTACATGAGTCAATTGAAGATATGAAGGAGTCCACATTTCATGTGGCTGAATCAGATTTGATCCATGCAACAGCTAGAACTGCTTTTCGGTTTTTAATACCTAAAGCCATGCTGATATCTTTCCTCCAAAAACCTCTGGCCCGTAGGTCCCTATTTAGTTCTAATCTTGGCCCATATTGCCCACTTATTTTGTTTGGACGGTCATTTTCTCCATGCTTTTTCACCCCTAAACCAGTTTTAAATCCCATATTATTTTCAAATCCCAAAATTACCCTTACCAATATTTTCTCTTATCTAATTTTGTTTTCAAACCATAAATCTGACTCACTATTTCCTTTTTTTTACTCAACAAAAAACTAAATTGATCAAACTTTTCAAACCATACGCCATCATGAATATTAAGGAAGTTATATTAATTTAAAACAAAGAACTTGCCATGTAATAATTTGTGACATTGCTCACATGCATGCGACCAAGGTCATATATGTCTTTTTCACTAGAAAAGCACATACTTGAGCCTTATTATGCATGTAAACATGATTATACTTGATCAAGGTTTACAAGGAACATACTACGATTTTAATATAATTTACTCTAAATATTGATAATGAAACATCATAGAAGGTATTATTACTTAGCCAATTATTTGTCTCCATAAAATTAAAACTTAGAATTTTTAAAAAGGAGTCAGATTCTCTGTTGTAAGTATGCTACATGTCAATTTAATTTTCAAATTGGTCAATCACATATAAAACTTATCAATCTTATATTATTTTGACTCAAATATAATTGATTTTACGATTCATCATTTTAGGTTCAGAGAAATAAGAGCAATGAGCTTATTTTTCACCTTTATGTACTTCCTACTAAATTTAAGCTTAAGAGAGCTAGATAACAAATATGTATAGACACAATATTCTTTTGAAATTTAAAAGCGTATTTAATCACTGACAAATATTTATTTTACACATACATAAGCATGGTCAACATTACAGTATTGATTTGCTTGAAATGGAAATGAAACCACACGCATAGTTGCATTGTGCCTTTATTTATAAGCACAAGAGGCACATTGTAATTCACAATTGCTTGGTAATAATAAAACAAAAACAACATATCATAAACAAAACAGCGCTGACTCTGAGAAGACTGAAACATGCAACATTGATTACTGGCTATTCATTATTTTTCTGGAAGGACGTCGAAAGCGACCATAAGTTTGGGACTCGTAGCTTGGTGGCTTTTCCACTGGTGGTGGCTTCTTGTAAGGAAGAGGTTTGTGATGATGGGGTGGCTTTCGATGACGAGGGGGATTTAATGCAGAACGCTTCTCATGATGCGGTGGTTTTTCATATGGTGGCTCATACACTCGTGGCTTCTCATGAGGAGGAGGGTACTCGATTGGTGGCTTCACATGAGGAGGAGGGTACTCAATTGGTGGCTCCTCATGAGGTGGTGGGTGCACAGGTGGTGGTTTCTCATAAGGTGGCTCATGCACTGGTGGCTTCTCATGAGGAGGAGGATACACAATTGGTGGCTTCTCATGAGGTGGTGGATGTACAGGCGGTGGTTTCTCATAAGGTGGCTCATACACTGGCGGCTTCTCATGAGGAGGAGGGTACTCGATTGGTGGCTTCTCATGAGGAGGAGGGTACTCAATTGGTGGCTTCTCGTAAGGTGGTGGGTGCGCAGGTGGTGGTTTCTCATAAGGTGGCTGATGCACTGGTGACTTCTCATGAGGAGGAGGATACACAATTGGTGGCTTCTCATGAGGTGGTGGGTGCACATGCGGCGGTTTCTCATAAGGTGGTTCATACACTGGTGGCTTCTCATGAGGAGGAGGGTACTCAATTGGTGGCTTCTCATGGGGAGGATGATATTCGATTGGTGGATTCTCATGAGGGGGAGGGTACTCGATTGGTGGCTGCTCATGAGGAGGAGGGTATTCGATTGGTGGCTTCTCATGAGGAGGAGGGTACTCAATTGGTGGCTTCTCATGAGGTGGTTGGTGCACAGGTGGTGGTTTCTCGTAAGGTGGCTCATGCACTGGTGACTTCTCATGAGGAGGAGGATACACACTTGGTGGCTTCTCGAGAGGTGGTGGGTGTACATGTGGTGGTTTCTCATAAGGTGGTTCATACACTGGTGGCTTCTCATGAGGAGGAGGGTACTCAATTGGTGGATTCTCATGAGGAGGAGGGTACTCGATTGGTGGCTTCTCATGAGGAGGGGGGTACTCGACCGGTGGCTTCTCATGAGGAGGAGGGTACTCGATTGGTGGATTCTCATGAGGAGGAGGGTATTCGATTGGTGGATTTACATGAGGAGGATGGTACTCGATTGGTGGCTTATCATGAGGAGGAGGGTACTCAATTGGTGGCTTCTCATGAGGTGGTGGATGCACAGGTGGTGGTTTTTCATAAGGTGGCTCATGCACTGGTGACTTCTCATGTGGAGGAGGGTTCGTAATTGGTGGCTTCTCATGAGGTGGTGGGTGCACAGGCGGTGGTTTCACATAAGGTGGCTCATATATTGGTGACTTCTCATGAGGAGGAGGGTATTCAATCGATGGCTTTTCGTGAGGTGGTGGGTGCACAGGTGGTGGTTTCTCATAAGGTGACTCATGTACTGGAGGCTTCTCATGAGGAGGGTATTCAATTGGTGGCTTCTCGTAAGGTGGTTGTTGAACAGGTGGTGATTTCTCATAAGGTGGCTCATACACTGGTGGTGGTTTCTCATGGGAAGGTGGATACTCAATTGGTGGCTTCTCATGCGGTGGTGGATACACATGTGGTGGTTTCTCAGAAGGTGGTTCATACAATGGGGGTGGCTTCTCATGAGGAGGCACATACTCTACTGGTGGTTTCTCATGAGGAGGTGGATGTAATGCTGGCGAATTCTCATAAGGTGGTTCATACACTGGTGGTGACTTCTCATGAGGAGGTGGGTACTCTATTGGCGACTTTTCATGTGGAGGCGGGTGCAATGGTGGCGGTTTCTCATATGGTGGCTCGTAAACTGGTGGTAGCTTGTCATGAGGAGGTGGATACTTAATTGGTGGCTTCTCATGAGATGGTGGATACAATGGTGGTGACTTCTCGTGAGAAGGTGGGAACTCTGGTGTTGGCTCCTCATGAGGAGGTGGGTACTCTGGCGGTGATTTCTCATGTGGTGGCTTCTCATGAGGTGGTGGTTGATATTCTGGTGGTGGCTTCTCATAACTAGGAGGTGAGTACTCATGTGGTGATTTCTCGTGAGGAGGATGATACACCGGTGGTGGCTCATAAGCTGGTGGTAGTGTCTCGAATGGGGGAGGCTCATAAATAGGTGTTGGAGGTTGCTTGTAGTTTGCCAGCACTGGAGGGGTGATCACCACTCCAAGGAGGAGTAGGAATATTAATGTGTGTAGAGAAGGCATGTTTAAGGTTGTGGTGGAGGATAATGTACACAACTTCCAAGCATTTATAGAGGGTGACCTGTTGTTAGGTTCATCAACCTTATATTATTTTATCACATTACGTAACTTTAAAATCTTTCTAAGTCAAGGGTGTTTAGCTTTTGATAAACCAAGAAAGTTATATATATTCTATTTCTTTATACTTAATGGGATTAATTATTCAGAAAAACTCATCCTTTAGAGTTAACTTAAATGATTATTTGGTGACCTTTTCTTGTTTAACTAATGGCTTAACTAAAAATAGTAGAAATATTGTAGAAAATGATATGCATGGCAATGATAGTTTTAAGTGGGGATAGAGGTTTGATAATGGAGTTTTCTTATTTATTTATCGGAGACTTAGGAGAGATTATTTTTGGCATATGAGTGTAAGCCATCACTTAAATAATTAATAAAAAATGTATGTTTTGAAAGTCTAAATTCATTATTCATAATTCATATTCAATAATTTTTTATTCTTAAAAATAAACCAAATGAATAGACAATGATATAGTGACTTGCGTATAAATCTTTATACTGAGATAGTATATAAATATTACATTCAAAATATATATATTTTTTATCTATTATTGTTTTGTTAATAATTATTGTTTTGTTAATAAGAGTTGAGAATAAGGATGTTAAATGAAATGGCGTATTTGATAAATTAAATATTCATGTATGTTAGTTCTTAAAGCCCATATAAATTATAAATAATTAACAATGCAAAAGCCATTTGATTTTAAGGGGTGTGTATATATATAAATAAAGCATAATGTCATTTTCTCTATATAATAGCATAGAGAAGAGAATGGGTATCCATATATGGACGTACCGACCTCTAATATCGGTAACGGAGTCAAGTCCATATTTTTAGACATGCACTAATTGACAATGAAGACATTTAAATTTGCTGCTAGATGAGTATAGATCAATTAAGGACAAAACTTAGGTACAACTTCTTAGGTGTAAATGGTGCTTGTAGCCTATTAAAAGATGATATGTGTTCATTCACAACCTAAACTTTGAAGAGAGATTCTTAATTGCAAAAAAAAAAGAGACTTAATGACATAAATGAACACATGTCACATTTTAATTGGTTACAAGCACTATTTGTATCTAAGGAATTGTACGTAAGTTTTGTCCATCATTTAATGGGATACTCAGACCCTATAGGTACTCAACCTGTAATTCCTTTCTAAATCCCTATATATATATATATATATATATATATATATATAGTTAGATAAGTATAATATCATGCTAATCTTAGTTGTTATGTTATATTGTTAATTCATAATTATATATTATGCTCATATATAAATGTAGTGGTTTGCAGTTATGTAGTGATGATATCTTGTTAATCCATAATTATAATGTTATGTTGATCAAACAATTATTTGTAAATAAATTTTCCATTATAATGTTGAATTAGTTACTTTGTTTTTAAGTTTGAGTAATATGAGTTCTGTCAACTTAAATAGTGTTTAAATTATGTTTTATAATTTTTTATTTATGTGTGCCTAAATAACCTACAAGATTATAAGAAAGAGACACACAATTGCATAAGTAGCTCACAATTAACTTTATATTTTCCAATTTTCTGGACACTCATAGCTTCGTTAGGTACTCAATGACCCATTATAATCCTACTCTAGCATGCTTGTATACGGATCTCGATCTCTAAATTAAAAAGCCTCATTTGGTAGAGAAACATTGAAGTATAGAGAAAATGATGAAAAAGAAGTTAAAGAGAAAGATAGACTTTCTTCTCTTTGGTTGTGAAGAGAGAAAGAAAACTGAGAATAAAAATTGTATGAGATTCAACATAAATTCTTTTTTCTTCTAGTTTGATGAGAAAATGGAGAGAATAAATATTTTCCATGAAATATCAGAAACATCCTTCATTTTCCCCCTCTACTTTTAGTTTTAAACAATAATAACATGCATAAGTCTCTTTTAGATATAAGAATATTAACAAAAACATTAATTGAGATTATAATGAAATATATATAATAATATTTATAATTTTAAATTATAACTCTTATTTTTTAATTAGTGATAAAACAATATTGCTTTTCTCTTTTTTTTCTCTCTCTTTCTCATCGCTATCCTACACACCTCTTTTCTATAATTTTGTTATGTACTACCAATAAAGCATAAGTGATACTTTTCATGCTTTCATTAAAATTAACTATTCTATACAAATTCGACAACTTAAATTTTAAATTCATTTTGTTGTGATAGAAATTTGAACCATCCAATCTTAATTAGGGAGATGTAAACTAAAAGATTCAATTATAAGAAATAAAATTACTTCAAGTATTATATCGTGATAGTAATATTATGCTCAAACTTAAGGGATTAATTGTACAATTATAAGACCCACAATTTTATAACACTAATTGTTGGACCGTAAAATTTCAACAAAGAACAAACCCATATAACATATATGAGAATATGGTATTAGATATGTTAGATTAGATATGATTATAAGTTAATGCCTTGGAGATAAAATTGTGGTAGCAGATGAAATAAAAGTTAGTCCAAATTCTAAAAGAATATAGAGTCAAGAAAAATTATAGACAAAACGATTAGGAAAAACTTAAATATTAATATTTTACCAATAAACTTATTTATGATATAACATTAGGATGTTGGTTTGATTTATGTTGCTGAATAATATATAATGATTGATCTTTGTTATAAACTTTAAACTAATTGTACAAAGAGTACCTAAATCAATTATATTAGTAATGAATACATTATTTTTGAAATTAATTGAATATTATAACTTATTAACTAGTGTTAAGATATTTTGGTTTATTATTCTTGTTGCTCAGTAGTTAATTTGAGTTAATTTTTGAGGATGCGTTTAGGGGTAAAATCTTTCTGGTGCTCATATTCATGGAAACAACAAATAGTATGTCATCTTCTATAAGTAATCATTTATTTACTTTTTGAGCATATCACTTCCTCTCTCATTTATTTTATTTCCCAAAATTGAATATCTACCTTTAACATTATACGATACTAGAAAATCTAGTGAGACCTTTGAACGATCTAGCTCCCTGAACTTATAAAAATTAGTTTTGTGTTTTACTAATTTTTTATTTTGAATAAATGTGAAAGTATTTAACTTAAGATTCTCAATTTATTTTCAAAGAAAGTTATCTATCCATCACATGAAATTGAGAGTAAGTTGTTAAATAAATGAATTAAAGGGGAACGGATCATATAAAACTTTTGGAACATGGTAATGATAATAACCTCTAAAATTTAGATAATCATCCATCAAAAAATAAAATCAAGACAATCATATTCACGTATATTATATTTTATTTCTTGTTAGAGTATATATGCTGTTAGCTATGCATGATGGCTAACAAGTGTTTGAAAATATGAACAGATACTTGACCTTTCGCAGTTAACAAACAACAGCATCTGTAGATGGTCCTATTAATTTCCAAAAGATTAGTTAACATATCAATTTCACCAACAAAACATAAATTTATGCATGGTAATAAAGATAGATCCAGATACATCAATTTTATTGAGTTGGAATTACTGTGTTCAAGTTTGGCATCGGTTAATATTAATCTTTAACTACATCAAATCCAAAATTGGCCAACACAGCAAGGGTTTGTGGTACATTACTACTTGACCTACTCATAGTTATCACTTCATTAATTTTAAGTCTAGGTTTGGATTTTTTTTCAACGACAAAAAACCCAAAATAATTGCTCTATAATCTCACCTGCTCGACTCTCGTCCGTTACGTGCAAGTTAAAAAAAAAGAGAAAAAAATTATGCTTCTTTCCAGATGAATGAATCTGTGAAGGTGGAAAGTTGTACTCTAATAGTACACTTGAATTTTTTTTAACATCTATTGTAATATATATCTAATCTATATACTTTATACCAAAAGAAACTCCTTCTAAACACATGTTATCTTCTCATTACTTTTTCCCTCCTAAAGTCTTCTATGCTATTACTATGTACCTTCTCATACTACATACTCACTTTTTTATACATTTTATATTTTAACAATTTAAATGTTAATTAATGTTTCGTCCTTATGTTTTGTTTTGTGAAAAAGTAAGAACTATCAAACATTAGAGGAGATTGAAATCTCTTTTCACATTCAAACTATTTTTCTTTTTGTTTCTCATTTCCTTTCATTTCTACTTCTTCATTTCTCTCGGGACGCTTCGTTCGTAGGATTTACTTTGTCATCATCACAAAAATATATATCTTCCTCCTCAAACAACTTTTCTCTTCAACGATCTTTCTTTTCCAACCATCTTTTTTTGTTTATTTTTTTATCGATTTCTTTATTTTTTATATGTGTTCTCATTGATTTCATTATTTTGTAGATATGTTCTTCCAACAGTTATCTTCGTTAGCATCTGATAAGCAACGATATCATCCTAAAGGATGACAAAACCTTCAAAACGTGTGGTATGTACTCAAGCTCATTTTTTATATATACATTCAGTTGCAATATTCCATTTGTTTGTTTGTTTTTATTATTAATATATTTATCTCATCGTTATTATTTTCTCTCTTCATTTGTAGTTTGGTTCTTCCTTGAAGCATCTCTAGTACACATTAGTTTTCTCTCTTTTAATCTATTATTTTATTTATACACTTTTTTATACAAATAATCATTATTTTAATTTTTTTCTTTTGCATGTTTCATAAACAACTACAATATATTCTACTCTCAAATAAGGTAAGGACTATGGTTAATTATTTACTCACTTATTGAGATTTGTATTTTATTTTATTTATTCAATGATTTTTAAAATCTATTATTTAAAATATATATTTATTGTTTATGTTACCGCAGTCACTTGGGTGCATTAAGAATGGTAAAACCAATGGATCGAATGATCTTCTCTATTCTTTGACAATTTGGTTATGTTTGATAATTTTTTGAATCGTTTTGTATCATATAAGTAAAAATAATAATACCTCATAAATTCTAACTTTTATTTTTCTTTTCTTTTTACCTCTACACAAACCTTTCATGTACTAAAATAGTTATAAATTCAAACATTTCATTTTTTACGTTTCATGTATAGCATATGTGTAGTCAAATGCTCATGAATTATTTAATTAACTAATTAAACAAACTTCTCTATTTTTATATAAAAATGTAACAAATAAAGATATTTCGTTTTCGCATATAATTTTCTTATATTATTAATCAATGACAAAAAAATATACAGAACAAAGTTTTGTTGGAATTTGAATCATTCAATATGTTTAACAAATTAAAAAATAAATTTTTATGAGTAAAATTTCCACTAAAATTTAAAGCATTGAATTACATTTTATTTTGAAAAAACATTGTTCGAGTTTAAACAAAACTTTCCTTTTTATATAATAAAACATAATAATTAAAAAAACATTTTATTTGTCTGGACAATTTTCTTAAAGTATATCCTATGTCAATAAAGTTGCACTTACAAGTAATTAAAGACATAAAATTATACCGTCAAAGTTCCATCATACAAATTTAAAAAAAAAATCAAGTTTGTTAGTAAATTTTCACTAAAATTTAGTAACTTTAAAATAAATTATTTAATCACATTTTCTTTCAAAAAAATATCATGAGCCCCTTCATTTGTCTGTTAATAAACTGATTATATTTCTCATCAATAACAATGATGACATTAACATAGGTGAATGCACACCACATTAGAGACAACCTTTATTTTGAAAAAATTAAGGCCTAAATAATGATAAATAATGTGTGATATCAATTAATATATTATTTTAGTTGTTGTCTATATCTATATAAGAATAGAAATGTCTCATCAATTACTAAAATAGACTACCACATTTGTGACATCTGAATTTTTCAAGGTCAATTCTATAATTGCGCATTTTATTTATTTATTATAACAATTAAAAATATTGACAATTTGTATTTGAAAATCTCACTTCAAAGTCTCTATCTTCTAAAATCTCACTTTCATTCTCACATATCTCTTCACTTTGTATACCCACTCTCACATCTCTCTTCACTTTGTAATCAATTTCTCACAGTCTCACCCTCACTCTCACTGTGTATGCTCACTACCACTCTCACTCTCATCACTTCTGAATGGTTACAAACAAATGTAACCATCTCAGGCTGACGATGGAACCGTTTATTTTTTACATTTCTTTTCTTTTTGTTCCAAATCAATTCCTTTTCTTTTTGTTCGAAATCATTTTATTTTATTTTTGTTCCAAATCATTTCCTTTTCACGTTTATTATAAAGTTTCATCTTTATCTTTTATTTATTTCATCTTTTGTATATTTTTCTGTATTTTGAGAGGAAAAATATGTGTTAAATGGTGTTTTAGTTTGAGAAATATGTTTGCTAAAAAAATGATGGATTTCTTACCTATTTCCCTGTTTTTTTATTGAAATTGTATTAATATTTGAATTAACCATTTTCCTAATATTACTATTCTAATTTTAGTTGTAATCATATCAAAATAATCCATTACCTAAAAATTGCAACTAATCACTTTTAGAATTGGTAGGGGAAATTTAAAATCACACATATATTAAACTTAATAAATTGTGTTGGTTATAATTTCATGGTTATAGTTTTATTTATTAAATTATAATATTATGAAATTATATTATTACACCATTGAAATTGTAATGTTACAATAATTGCACAATGTGAAAATAAAAAAAAAATTTCTTTACTTTTTAATAGAAAATTGAAATTACTATTCAAATATAAAATTTTGAATATTTTTTCTTCTTCATATTGTTACTATTTTGATATTCCAATATTATAGACTACATAATTGTTATGAGTTACATATATCTCTTATTATTTTTAAAATTAAGGAATACATAGTTATTATGAGTTATACGTATTTCTTATTACTTATTTTATAATTAAACAATAATTGAGTAGAAATTTATATTAGGCATTGCCTAAAATTAAGGAATAATAAATAAAACTTATTGAAATGGTATTAATATTTGAATTAACCATTTTCATAATATTACTATTCTAATTTTAGGTATAATCATATCAAATCATTCATTACCTAAAAATTGCAACTGATCACTTTAAGAATTGGTAGTAGAAATTTAAAATCACACAAATATATTAAAATTTATAAATTGTGTTGGTTATAACTTCAAGGTTAATAATATTTTCTATACTTTTTAATAAAAACTATAATAATATTTTCTTTACTTTTCAATAAAAATTTTGAAATTACCATAAAAATATAAAATGTCAACAATAACTACATATTTAATTAAGCTTTAAAAATATTTTTAAAGTCTAAATTGACCGTTTACAAAATGTGAATAACTACATACTTAATTGTGTCATCTTATACAAAATGTGAAAATAAAAAACATATTTTCTTTACTTTTTAATAAAAAAATTGAAATTACTATTCAAATAAAAAAAATTGAATAGTTTTTTTTCATTCTCATTATTACTATTTCCATACTGCAATATTATGGACTACATAATTATTATGAGTTATACATATATCTTTTTTTTAATTAAGGAATACATATTTATTATGAGTTATACATATTTTATATTACTTATTTTACAATTAAACAATAAATGAGTATAAATTTATATTAAACATTGCCTAAAATTAAGGAATCACAAATAAAATTTATTGAAATTGTATTAATACTTGAATTTATCATTTTACTAATATTACTATTCTAATTTATGGTGTAATCATATCAAATCATTCATTACTTAAAAATTGCAACTGATCACTTTAAAAATTGGTAGGGAAAATTTAAAATCACACAATACTAAAATTTATAAATTGTGTTGGTTATAATTTCAAGGTTATAGTTCTATTTTTTAAATTCTAATATTATGAAATTATATTATTACATCGTTGAAATTGTAATGTTACAATAATTCCACAATGTGAAAATAAAAAAATAATATATTTTCTTTATTTTTTAATAAAAAAATGAAATTATTATTCAAATATAAAATTTTGAATATTTTTTTTCTTCTTATTGTAACTATTTTCATACTGCAATATTATGGACTACATAATTATTACGAGTTATATATATCTCTTATTCTTTTTAAAATTAAGGAATACATATTTATTATGAGTTATACATATTTCTTATTATTTATTTTATAATCTATCTATTATATTATAAGAAAAAAAGGTTCTCCATTATTAGTCTTGGACACATGTCATTTTCTCATGCAAAGTTTTCCCACCCAAACACTCCCACCAACTACCATGCATAGTCCCACATTGTATCATTACCCTCTACATTCATATCATACATCAAAATGACATATGCATGTCACATTTATTAATCCTTCATTTTTTCTACCAAATACTTAATCATATTCAATATATTCTCATATTCATTTTCCATCCGAAAATCTTTCTTCATTTTCACTAAATCAATTCTTATATTTCTTCATTTCCTCTAAAATCATATTTTGATTAGCAATTCTATTATACTATTATGCACATTCATTATAATATTCTCATATTAATTTATATTAAAGATATATGAGTTTAGGGGAAAAAAATAATTATTATCCTATTATGTTGTTTGATTATGTAAAAACAAAAATAATTCTTTGAATTCTCATCTACATTATCCCGAAAATGGTGAACTCTCTGTAACAAAAATCACAAAATCAGAATAATGAAAAGCTTTGAATGAGAAACGAAGAAAATTAAAGTATGATGTAATATAATGTTACCTAAGAAGAAGAAAAAGAATTATGAGTCTTGGACACATGTCATCTTCTCATGCAAAGTTTTCCCACCCAAACACTCACACCAACTACCATGCATAGTAACACATTGTATCATTACCATATACATTCATATCATACATCAAACCATCAACTATCATGCATAGTCCCACATTGTATCATTACCCTCTACATTCATATCATACATCAAAATAACACATGCATGTTACTTCTCATATCATACATCAAAATGACACATGCATGTCACATTTATTAATCCTTCATTTTTTCTACCAAACACTTAATCATATTCAACATATTCTCATATTCATTTTTCATCCGAAAATCTTTCTTCATTTTCACTAAATCAATTCTTATATTTCTTCATTTCCCCTAAAATCATATTTTGATTAGCAATTCTATTATACTATTATGCACATTCATTATAATATTCTCATATTAATTTATATTAAAGATATATGAGTTTAGGGGGAAAAAATAATTATTATCCTATTATGCTGTTTGATTATGTAAAAACAAAAATAATTCTTTGAATTCTCATCTACATTATCCCGAAAATGATGAACTCTCTGTAACAAAAATCAAAAAGTCAGAATAATGAAAAGCTTTGAATGAGAAACGAAGAAAATTAAAGTATGATGTAATATAATGTTACCTAAGAAGAAGAAAAGGAATCATGAGATTGTAAGATTATCTTATTACGCACATATGCAATTACCATTACCTACGGGAAATTGCGATTTTATTATGTAAAAACAAAAATAATTCTTTAAATTCTCATACACGTTATCTCGAAAATGATGAACTCTCTTTAAAAAAAATCAGAAAGTCAAAATATTAAAAAACTTAGAATGAGAAATGAAGAAAATTAAAGTATGGTGTAATGTTACATAAGAAGAAGAAAAAGAATCATGAGATTGTAAGCAAAGAGTTTTGGTAATATTTGTAAAATATCGGTGTTATGATGTGAAAGCAATTCTATAAATATCTCATACTCTAATTAGCAATTCTATTATCTTATTATTATGCACATTTCTTATATATTAATCACCATGTACATATGTTTAATTATTATACTTAATGATCATTCATGATTCCATAAAAAATCATTATACACATTTATTCTTATATATTTTTTCCCACCAAAAATATTTCTTTATTTCCCTAAATCAATTCTTATATTTCTCCATTTTTTAATATTGTGCACATTCTATTGATATCTCATAATCTCATTAGCAATTCTATTATCCTATTATACACATTCATTATATATTTCCCCTAAATCAATTCTTATAAGTGAAGCTTTAAATTCGTATAATTTTCTGAAAGCAATCATATTAATATTTCATACTCTGATTAGCAATCCTAGTATACACATTTCTTATATATTTCCCACTAAATCAATTCTTATCAATATTATTATACACATTACATATATATTTATTTATATTAATTTCTATTAATCATCAATTACATATGTTTAAAATTATACCAACAATTAATTTCCCTAAATCAATTCTTATTATAAGTGGAGCTTTAAATTCTTATAATATTATGAAAACAATTCTATTGATATCTCATATTCTGATTAGCAATCATATTATCCACATTCCTTATATATTCCTCCCTAAATCAATTCATATCTTTCTTCATTTTCCCAAAATCAATTCTTATAAGTGAGACTTTAAATTCTTATAATATTGTGAAATCAATCTTATTAATGTCTCATACTCTGATTAACAGTCATATTATCTTATTATTATGCACATTTATTATATATTCATTTATATTAATTTATATTAATCATCAGGTACATATCTTTAAAATTATATTCAACAATCAATCACCATTACCATACCGCAATATTCATGAATAATTCAAGAATATAATTAAAATACTTAATGATCATTCATGATTTAATAAAAATATTATTATACACATTTATTCTCATATTTTTTCCCTCCAAAAATCTTCCTTTATTTCCCTAAATCAACTCTTATATGACTTAATTTTCCCTAAACTCATATTCTGATTAGCAATCAATCAATCATATTATCCTATTATGCACATTTCTTATAATATTGTGAAAAAAATTATATTAATATCTCATACTCTAATTAGCAATCTTATTATCTTATTACTATCCACATTTTTTATATATTCATTTATATTAATTTCTATTAATCACCAAGTACATATGTTTAAAATTATATCTAACAATTAATTTCCTTAAATCAATTCTTATAACTCAAGAATTGAATTTTCATTTACAATATTTAATACTAATAACCATTAACTATCAATATAATTAAAATACTTAATGATCATTCATGATTTAATAAAAATATTATTATACACATTTATTCTCATATTTTTTCCCTCCAAAAATCTTCCTTTATTTCCCTAAATCAACTCTTATATGACTTAATTTTCCCTAAACTCATATTCTGATTAGCAATCAATCAATCATATTATCCTATTATGCACATTTCTTATAATATTGTGAAAAAAATTATATTAATATCTCATACTCTAATTAGCAATCTTATTATCTTATTACTATCCACATTTTTTATATATTCATTTATATTAATTTCTATTAATCACCAAGTACATATGTTTAAAATTATATCTAACAATTAATTTCCTTAAATCAATTCTTATAACTCAAGAATTGAATTTTCATTTACAATATTTAATACTAATAACCATTAACTATCATTACCATCAACTACCATATGGATGTACACGAATAACATGTGTGTTCTTAACCATATGGATGTACATGTAATATGTGTTCTTAATCATATGACAAAAAATAACATCTCGTGCAAATTGACGGGTAATATGTTTGTTTTTAGCCATTAAAATGTACGAGTCACACATGTACTCTTAACAATAGGAATGCACAAGTAACATATGTGTTTTTAATAATGTGAATACACAAGTAACATGTGTATTTTTAACTATATTAATGCAAATATGCATTAACTATACGGATGCGAATAACACATGTGTCTTTTTAAAAATGTCAATGTACGGATAACATGTATGTTTTAACTATACGAATGTACGAGTAAAATGTGAGTTTTTAGCAATGCGAATGTACGAGTAACATGTTTGTTTTTAACCATCAAAATATACGAGTCACATATGTGTTCTTAGCAATACGAATGCATGAGTAACATGTGTTTTGAATCATGCGAATACACAAGTAACATGTGTCTTCTTAACAATACGAATGCAAGAGTAACATATGCGTTTTTATTCATACAAATACACAAGTAACATGTATGTTTTAACTATATGAATGTACATATGAAACATGTATTCTTAACAATACGGGAAAAAAATGACACCCCGTGCATTCGCACGGGTATCTTGCTAGTTAAACAATAAATGAGTAGAAATTTATATTAGGCATTGCCTAAAATTAAGGAATCACAAATAAAATTTATTGAAATTGTATTAATATTTGAATTAACCATTTTCCTAATATTACTATTCTAATTTTAGGTGTAATCAGATCAAATCATTCTTTACCTAAAAATTGCAACTGATCACTTTTAGAATTTGTTGGAGAAATTTAAAACCACACATATATTAAAATTTATATATTGTGGTGGTTATAATTTCAAGGTTAATAATATTTTCTTTACTTTTAAATAAAAACTATAATAATATTTTATTTAATTATTAATAAAAAATTGGAATTATCATAAAAATAAAAAATGTCAACAATAACTACATACTTAATTGAGCTTTGAAAATACTTTAAAGTCTAAATTGACCGGTTATAAAATGTGAATAAGTACATACTTAATTGTGTCATCTTAAACAAAATGTTAAAATAAAATAAAAATTCTTTACTTTTTAATAAAAAAATTGAAATTACTATTCAAATAGAAAAATTTGAATATTTTTTTCCCTCCTCATTGTTACTATTTTCATACTGCAATATTATGGACTACATAATTATTATGAGTTATACATATCTCTTATTCTTTTTAAAATTAAGGAATACATATTTACTATGAGTACATACTTCTTATTAATATTTTATAATTAAACAATAAATGAGTATAAATTTATATTAGACATTGCCTAAAATTAAGAAATCACAAATAAAATTTATTGAAATTCTATTAATATTTGAATTTACCATTTTCCTGATATTACTATTCTAATTTTATTAGGTGTAATCATTTCAAATCATTCATTACCTAAAAATTGCAACTGATCACTTTAAGAATTGGTAGGAAAAATTTAAAATTACACACATATATTAAAATTTATAAATTGTGTTAGTTAAAATTTATAATGCATTGATCACATGTATGTTCTTAACAATACGAATGCACATGTAACATGTGTGTTTTAACAATGCGAATGCACGAATAACATGTATGTTCTTAACCATATGAATGCACATGTAAAATGTGTTCTTAATCATTCGACAAAAAATACTGTCTCCTACAAATGCATGAGTCACTTACTAGTTATATATAAAATCAAAACTTCTTGTAACTATCTATATGATATGCTCTTACCTAATTTTATTTTTTAATTAACTAAAATTAAAATATTTTCTCACAAAATAAAATTAATAATATCACAATTCATTTTCATATTTTTATTATGAAAATTATAATATAATGTACACTCAATATAAAAAATGTGATATATTATCTAAAATGAAATATATAAAAATTAAATATTTAAAACTAGAAATAAATGGCATGTCAGCAGGTATGAGAGTGCCTGCCGACACACTAGTTATATATACCAGTGCTGAATTCGATGTAAAAAGCACATGATATTTAATTTTAGAGTAAATTGCACTAACACACCCTGAGTTTTTGTGAAATTACACAAATCACATCTCCATTTTTTACACTACAAAATACCCATTTTTTACATCTACATAATCCTCATAATTTATATACATATATTATACTTATCACTCATGCATTAGAAATAAGTGTGATTTTTTAAATAAAAATGGATAATAAGCAATGTTTTAAAAACCGTGCCGTACCGGCCGGTTCAACCGGAAAACCGGTGAACCGGACCCCTAACCGGTACGGTACATATGTTATACCGCATATGCAATAGAACCGGTCAAAACCGGTTTAAACCGGTCGGTTTGTACATTAATTTTTTTTTAAATTTCAAATTTTCAAATTTTCACCAATTCTTCAACTTCAATGATTGATACTTGAGTCATTTATTTGTATTTTGCGTTTCTTTAGTGATAATTTTGGATTAATATATGTTTTGCACTTTAAACTTTGATTTTATTAAAAACTTAATGTTGTTTGTTTGTGTGAATTTGATGTAAATTATGAATATGAATTATAAATATGAGTATCTAATTATTTGAATTTTTTTTTATAGGTTTATATATATATATATATATATATATATAAACAAGTATGTCCGGTTTAACCGGCATGCGGTTTAATTACTGAACCACTGGTTGAACCACTGTATCACTATACCAGTGCCCTGACCGGTTTGATAACCGGTACGGTTTTAATAACATTGATAATAAGTGTTATCAAGTTAAACAAAATATGATATATTTTGGAGTCAATAAATTTTCATTATTTTTGGTTCATTACAAAATGCATCAATAATTCTAAGAATATATTATTTAAATCACTCTTATACTATATTATAACGAACAAAAAAGTAATGAAAATGTATTGATTCGTATACTATTGAACTTGTTTTCATAATATACCATATTTTGTTTAATTTAATTACAATTATCACTTTTTTGTTTAAAAAATCACACTTATTTCTCATGTAGGCCAGAGGTGATCAGTATAATGTATGTTTATGAATTAGGGGTTTTTCATAGACGTAAAAAATGGAGGGGTGATTTGTGTAATTTGACTAAAACTCAGGGGATGTCAGTGTAATTTACTCATAATTTTATGTTGCTATTAAGTGACCAATATATTTTTCACATTTTATTCTTATTTATTACTAGTTATGTAATCATTAATTACACATTTTTTGATTCAGAAAGATAAATTTTATTAATAAATTACTAAAGGTATTAGAAGATTGCAAAAGACAAAAATGAAAGAGAAAGATGAAAAAAAAAGGAAATATTAGTAAGACAAATCAATGGATTTTCAAGCCAGTCAACATAAATCATAGTTTTTTAATGTGATTTCCCATTTAACTAAAGCCACGTCTTCACCATTATTGACTTTAGAAATATCAAAACTGGCTACCCGGACGGGTTTGGGATAAACCACATTGGGTTCAGGCTAAAAATATCGGATACAATTTATGCATATCAAATGGTAGCTCAACCCCACCCTAAGCGGATTGCGGGTTGTGGCGGGCCAGCCCGCATAATACTAAAAAATATTTATTTAAATTTTATCATATTTAATCAATTTAATATATATATATATATATATATATCATATGTAACTTTTTAACACTTGCTATCCCCAATGTAACTGAACTTATAGATCTAATTCACTCTGTTTGAGTTAAGACGTGAAGACGTGATGTCAAATCCACGTATATGAATTTTAACATAACTCATTTATTAAATATCTCATTTCTATTGAACTCTCATTCTCTAATACAATATAATTTGTAACTTCATTTTAATATATAAATCTTTAGATACTATAAAAAATAACATCATATTGATTTATAGTAAAAATAGTATAGACTCAAGTTCAGAATGAACTCTACATGTCAAAGTATAACCACTATCGTAATACATGATCATTATGTTTCACTTTCTATTTAAAGATCTGATCTTTATTAACACTTTCATTGTGAATTATTATGTTAAATTTGGTTGTGTGAAATTCTCTATTGTAAATAATTTTATTGTAAAAATTATTTTCTTTATTATGTTTTTGTTGTTGAAGTTAAATATATTAAATACACAATTAAGAAAGGAAAAATGATATTTATATGGTTTAATGTCTTCTAATTTGATTTGATGCACTATTTTGTTATTATGCTTAAAATGATATTATGTAAAATAGAAAAAATATGATAATGTTTAACTTTATAAAATTATTGTAATTTATAACACAATGTCTATTTTATGTTTTTATCATAAGTTATTTTGTGAAATAATTTTCACCTAAGACTAATTACCAAGCCAAAAGTCCAAAAAAATAAAAATAAATAAGGAAAAACAGGTATTCCGAACTCGTCTGAGTAAGCCTGACCGGATCATGGTTTTAATATACTTAATAATATCCTTGATAGAAGTCTGTTATTGACAATAATCCAAATAGACACAAGCATATCATTAATTACACATAACCATTTTCTAATTTATAAACATAAACTTTATTTTCTGATAAATCATATATCATGTATGTTTCTTCGTTTTTTAAGAAGTACAACATAAATCCTACTCTTTATGAATTATGATGAACAAATTAAATAAAATAAAATTACTAATTTTTATTCAATTTATGTTATAAATTAAGAACAATAATTTAATAATTAAAAATTTTGAATTTACATTTTTAAAGGAAAATAAAGTAATAAATGTTAAATTCCTAAACACTCATGGCTTGGTGCTCACCCATTTCCCTACTCATATGTGACATGACTCTGAAGTCTCTCATGTCTTGGTCTCGTCTTCTAAAACAACCTTATCTGAAATCCTAAAGAGATTGAATGAAAGTGATGGGAGGTTTTTGAACTTCATCAAGTTCCTTCACTAGAAGGAAATAGAGGTAATAGATCTGCCACACCTCATGCATGGTGACATTGAAGATCTTCTAGGTAATCAATTTACTAGCTAGGAACAACAGATTCATCTCCAAGGCAGAACTTCTCCTTCAACCTTTAATACTTTTAGGCCCAATCTGATATATGATTAATGTGTCTTCATAGGGTTTATTATTAATTCATCGCAGAACTTCTCCTTCAACCTTTAATACTTTCTATTCCTGAAACAAGAATATTATAGCCCCGATTGTGATTCAAGAGTACAATTTAAAATATTGTTATATAATTTAAAAATATTTTCCAACAATAAATCAAAACCTAATTTAATGATTTTAGATGATTATTTTCAGACAAACAAAATAGTTAAAATATAAGTTACAACAACCAAAATATCATTTAAAGGTCAAACTCCAAATCATTTATAAGTAGAAGGATTATCTGCATTAATGAATAGACAATTGATGACTTTTATACTTATACATAGGAGTAAAAGTATCATCCCATTTTTTCTTAAGGAAAAAAGTGTCAAATCATATTATATTTTTCTCTTATTTTAGGTGTACTTACATTTCCATTAGAGGATAGTATCTTAGCTCCAAGCTCATGTATAAGGTAATACAAAATGCGAATGGTTTTGTATGACATGATTACAAAAAAAAAATCCTATTTATTTTTATCATAAAAGTTATGCGACTAGATGGTTTACTTCAATTATAAATATTTTAAATTTTTTTTTATTTCATTTAAATATTTCAATTAAAAAACAAAAGGAACACGATGAATTGTTCTATTTTAAAGATAACTAAAAGAATAAGTAATATTTCAAATTATAACTTCCTACTCTCTTACCTCTTTTATGAGTTAATGTAAAATAATACTAAACTATCAAAGGGTAAAATACAGTAGTATTTGTGCTCATTATAGACCCACACAAAACTTCAAGTTGTACCTTCTCTTTCTGCTTTCAAGACAAAACTATATTTCATGCATAATTAATCTTCATTTTAAGAAGTTTATTACTTGAGTTTTGTCTATTATCATTTGAAAATGAAATCATTTTAAGAAGCTTATGAGCAAGAAGCATCAATGACAACTCCCCTCCTTATAAAATCCAGCTTTGTATGAACTCACGACAATTTGAAGTATTAAACACATTAAACTCTTAGCATTAAATACCTTTTCTTTTTACATTGTATGACTACTTTTAACATTTGTTTATATTGTTAGACTTCTTTTAGACTTATCTTGAATGTGTGAATATCAAGCTATTCCACTTTTAAATAAATAGTCAATTTGTGCAAGTACTAGCCTAAAATTATAGTTATGGGCTATGGTACCTCATTAATTGCAAGATCAAACATAGCCTTAGTCATAGCAGACTGATTTGGTAAGCAAATATATTTATGATAAGTGAAATTTAAAATAGTCAAATTACTTTCTTTTTGAAAAAATATATGAATCTCAAAGTTTATATATACATGCACCTAAAGGTGTACCCAAAATATATTTACTTTTATAGAACATACAATATTTATTTCTCCCTTGTTAAATACTTCAAGCTTTTCCTCTTTCTTTTATTCGCACAAGAGTTTATTATAAAATATCAATTTTCTTTGGAAGGTAGTTCATAATGTCACGAGGACTATTTTTTGGAGACTCTTGGGATTGGAGAGGTACACAGGTGACTCTCACTTCCTGTCCCAATCAATGTCTCAGACTAATCAAAATGCTGCTATATGAATAAAATAAAAAATTTAAAATTAAAAAGTTAAGTAACAAAAATTAGCATTCTGATTGGCCTAAGACAGGGAGGGATTGAGACATGGAGTGAGATATGTGATTTTTTTCCATTGGAAAAGGACATATCACATGTCCCGCTTCCCGTTCCAATCCATGTCTCAGGCCAATCAGAATGCTGCTATATGAATAAAATAAAAATTTTAAAATAAAAAGTAACAAAAACTAGCATTCTGATTTAGAGTTGTCGCTCTCTCTCAGTGTTGAAAACAACAATACGGTACCAGAAAATGATATATCTTCGTACCCACAAGAAAATGACATATGCCACTTGTAAAATAATCATTAATAAATAAAGTATCATTTTGTGACATATTTACTTTTTTGTGAGTAATTTTTTTGTGGGTAAGAGAATTTAGTATATAATTTAGTAGAGGAATATAACATTACTATAGGGTACAAGAATCATCATGAAAGAGGCAATTTTAGTGCAAGTTTTATGATAAGAAGTCTGTAAGCTTTCAAGGAGGACATCAAAAAGCTCATGGGCTTGGAAGAATCCTGTCAAATATGGACAAACAATTTGGTATGAGCACTTTAGGACATGATGCTCATTCGTGTCTACCCCATCTATGCCAAATTATCATAACTTTATGGTGATGCGTCTCAAATATCTCTAATTTATCGTCATGGTTTTGGAATTGGTTATGAGAATCAAAAGTGTTGAAACTACATCAAGTTTCTTTACTTGAGCATGAGATGTAGTTAGTAGATATTCTAGTGTTTCTTGAGGGCCTTCAATTAAATCATTATAATGCCAACATTTATTTATCTAAAAACCTTAACTTATCCTCATTTGTTGTTTATTGGTCTTTAATTTGTTCCTCAACCTTCAATACATAGCTTTTATGAGATAATACCCCAAAATCTATCGAGTTGAAAAGACTTTTCAATTAATTGTTTCCTCCATTTTGCATTTTTTAATATTTCTCTTTTCTAATTAATATTTTAGTGTGTGCATTTTTCACATATTGAAATAAATTTGTAACTTAAAATTTATACTAAAATTATTGTCTATATCTCTTTGATTTATGATGACCGTCAATAATATATTAATATTGTACTTACTAATTTTATTATTTATTAATATATATATATATATATATAATAAAGGATATGTTAGTGTATGTCAAAACATTAGTCTATATAATAGAAATAGAAGTCTATATAACCATATTAATTATTATATCACAATTAGTTATTTTTTATATTTTCAATTAAAATTTTAAATAATTAAAATATCTTATATGTAAATCAAAATATTTTCCATTTTATTTTACACCTTTTGAATTCTATTATAAAAAGTATGTAGAGATTTTGTATATATTAAATAATGAATTAAAAAATAATTGTCCATTGTAACTAATAATACTAGGTATTTTAAGGGACAAATGATACTTGGTGTTTTCCATTGAGCTACTTATATAGACTAATGTTTAAAAAAATAATCACCTTAGATATTATTTTTATAAATTAAATAATAAATTAAAGAATAATTTTCCATTGTAACAAATGATACTAGATATTGTAATGGACAAATGATACTAGGCGTTTTCCATTCAGCTACTTACACACAACTTATCATGTTGTATAAAAAATCTCAGATTCAAACCTCTTATACACTTATCTTATGTGACAATATAAAATCCTAGTTATGATTATTGGATAAATATAGAGGTACCACACCCTTCAAAAGTTAAGGGTGTAAATCAAAGTGAGAAATTACTATCTAACGTACTAATTATTCTAACCACATTTCTACATTTATTTAAAATAAATTTATTTAATTTTAAGTTATTAATACAAATATTAATCTTCACCATGTAATAATCTCTGAAAAAATATCAATCACACTGGTTAAGTTGACTATGACCCAACGGAACAGACGTGACTTCCACTCATAATCGTCATTTTATTCTATAGTTTTTTTAATAGATAAGTGGCTCTAATAATTTCTACTTATATATAAACTTCTGTAAAAAAAATTATTTTCCAATTTATGTTGATGGAAGTAAAAGATACTAGGATCACACGTTCTAGCTTCTATCTCTTAATTTACTAGAAGAGCACTAATTAAAGTGCTGATTTTATTAGGCTGAAATAAATCATATATGTAATAAATATTACATCAACACCATAAGAGTTTTTTATATTATCATTATATTATTCATCATTTATTATTAACTATCATTAACTTTTAAATAAAAATATCACAAATAATACAAAAATGCGACTAAGTGGAGGAAAAATAAAAGAGGGTGTGACGTGAAATGATTAAAATATAATTTTCCTACACAAACCAATTATCAATCTCTGCATATTCAAACCGCGTCTCCTTCACCATTTTATATCTCACATTTCAGTTATATTACGGGGTCCGCAACGCACTCACCACTTTCTTTCTTTTTCTATCTTCTCTGCATAATCTCATTCGTTTCTTCTTTTCCATTTAAACTCTGTACGAATATATTCTTCACTTTCCACTTTTCAACACCCACCGTTCCTTTCTAAAGCTCTAATATATTCATTATGCTACCAAAGTTTCACCTTATTTGACTTAAAGATAACTTATATTACATCTCTTTTTATTGTGTTTTCAAAGTGCTCGAATCATATCCATGTCAATATAAACTATAAAGCTATACCAAGTTATTATCTCTTTTCAATACAAATATTTTTGAAACAAAGTGGAGAGTATGGAACGTGGGGTTCTTGATGGAATCATCAATAAGCTTCTTGAAGTTAAAGATAAACCCGGGAAGCAGGTTCAGCTTTCTGAGGCTGAGATCATGAAGCTTTGTGTTGTCTCTAAGGATATCTTCTTGAAGCAGCCCAACCTCTTGGAACTCGAGGCACCTATTAAGATCTGTGGTATTAATCCCATGTCTATTTTTCTTTGTCGATTTGATTATGTTGTATGGTATGTAATACGCAAGACGTTACCCTGTCAAATACCAGTATGCTAGGGATATATTCAGTATGTTTCTATAGCTCCATGCACAATCGTTTCACAATTGTTTCTAATGTTGATTATTGTAGTTTCGAATAAACTTTTGTTTCACCATAGGAGAAATATCATCTTTTACTTAAACCGTAGGTAAAAAATCCGGTTCGTTCCTTAAAGGGATAGCAAAGAACCACGAATTGGTACGAGAAAATCAATTTGCGGTTCTCTACCAAAATAAGAGAATTATGTTTTTTGATTCATATAGCAGGTTTCACCTGATGAACAAGAATTGGTCTAGCTTGGATTATTGTTATGTCTTATGTGTTTTGTGATGAGTTTCTTAGTTTGAATTTTTATTTAATTTAAAGTACTTGATACAACAATTTATTATGTAAACATGCAAAACCTCTGTTTTTTCAATATGTTACAATGATACACAATGATATGATTTGAAGGTATGTAAGCTATGTTCTGTACTACTATTACAATAAACCAAAGTTGTTGTAGGGAATTAAATTCACTGCAGATATCATCTCCAAAAGTCTTCAACGGAATATAATGTGTTCAAACACCTTAGATTTGGTCAAACTTTGTGAAATTTCTATTACTACTTTAACAGGCATAGCTTGCAAGATTTTCTCCCTAGTTAATTCTTAAACTTTAACTCTCTTGAGGAATTATCTTATGATCATATATTTATATGCAGCAACAAAGTATCTCTTTCATGTGCTTTCACCTATAGCTTTATATGCTTTATGGAAGAAACTTTTTTCCAATTTATAACCTGCTAATTCATAATTCAACATGCAAGCTAATGTCTTGTTTCATTTAACTATGTTACCAGGAGATATCCATGGCCAATATTCCGATCTATTGAGACTTTTCGAGTATGGTGGATTTCCCCCTCGTTCCAATTACTTATTTTTGGGAGATTATGTTGATCGTGGAAAGCAAAGTTTGGAGACAATATGCCTACTTCTGGCATATAAAATAAGATATCCTAAAAACTTTTTCCTCCTTAGAGGCAATCATGAATGCGCTTCAATTAATCGTATCTACGGATTTTATGACGAATGTAAACGAAGATTCAATGTCAAGCTGTGGAAACTGTTTACAGATTGTTTCAATTGTTTGCCTGTAGCAGCTATCATTGATGAAAAAATAATCTGTATGCATGGTGGACTATCTCCTCAATTATACAATTTAAATCAGATACGAACTTTACCGCGTCCGATTGAAGTCCCTGAAACTGGTCTGCTATGTGATCTTCTATGGTCTGATCCTAGTAGAGACATTAAGGGCTGGGGAGGGAACGAACGCGGAGTTTCTTATACTTTTGGTGCTGACAGGGTTATAGAATTTCTTCAAAAGCATGATCTTGAATTAGTTTGCAGGGCACACCAGGTTTTTTTCCCTTTCATATAGCTTATGTTGAAAATATGCAATTATATATAACAGGAATTCAATTGTATAGTTTGGCTTACTATATTTCATTTTGCAGGTTGTGGAAGATGGATATGAATTCTTTGCTAATAGACAACTTGTAACTATATTTTCAGCACCTAACTATTGTGGAGAGTTTGACAATGCTGGTGCTATGATGAGTGTTGATGAGACACTTGTGTGCTCTTTTCAAATATTGAAGCCCCAAGATAAAAGGTTAAAGTTTGGCTTTGGGAGAACAACACTGAAGTCTAGTGCTGCAACAAATTTCAAGGTCTAATGATTTCTTGAATCCACAACTTGCATGTGTTCAAAATATAATGTACCAAATTAAAAATGACAAAATCAAAAGAATAAGATGTGTCTAGCATGAATTTATTCAGGCAAAACTATTTGCACACAATCTACAGTGGAAATGAGATGTTGAAGACACTTGCACTTGATGCTCTGAGATGTTTACCATCTTTGTTTTGTTTGCTCCACTTCCAGCAAACTTTTCTTGGTGCTAGAGCATGACCGGAAGGATGTGACTTCAATCACTTATATATGGTAACATAGCCAAAGTTGACTTTGAAGAAGTGGTGTATGTGTTCACTTCAGTGTTATGGAAGTCTACAACTAGCAATATAACTAATCAACAGTATTCAAGAATGCAGAATGATTAACTATCCTGATATTAAAAACAAAAGTTTAGGAGTCCCTTAAATATTTATTGTCTTTTGTTTTTTTTCTAGTTGTTTTTACTTGTATCTTCACAATCCCTTGAATGTAACTTAAAGAACTTTAGGGTCTCAAGTTAGCTTTTGAAGGGTAATTAATAGGAGAGAAAAAACATGGTCATAAAATATATTAGTAAGATAACTCTCAAACATTGTACACACATATGGAGGGGCTAATGTGTCATTTTTCATCCCTTTTCAATTGTCTTATTATATCTTTTTTAGTGTTATTTCAATACCTGTATGCATTTCCTATACCAACAACCCATATACCTCCAACAAAAAGAAGCACATCATTAAAATTGGCATGTTAATTTTGATGATAACATGGATTAATTATCTTCTTGAAGCTTATGGAAAGTTTTGAGGACACCCTAAATGTTTACCATTTTCCTCTTACCTCAACATTCTTGTTATAAATCAAATGGAAAACTTCATAGTTATAAATCTTTCGCATCCCTTCATTACACTCCAAAAATGTATTTGCAAGATAAATTTTGAAAATTAAGGGAAATGAAAGTTTGAGAGCATGAAATAATATTCGTGAGAGAACTCCAAATTCTCAAAATTTCTATTCCCTCCATAAACTAAACTCGCAAACTAAAGATAAAGCATGTCCCCAAGCACATGGTCTTGCTCTTTGCCAATAGTGCATATTTTTAAGGCCCATAAAATGAACTTATATTTTACTTGGGAAAGTGATAGACACACATTATTTTTAAAGGCCCAGCTCTTGAACATGCTTCAATCTTAAAAAAAAAATATTATTCTAACATCTAATAAATTAATTAAAGTTCAATCAAGCATTGATCTATTCTTGTAAAGTTCAGTTTAGAATTGGAATCTACTCCAATATCAGATGTTGCCTTTTGGAATACAACTAACATAAATTTTAACAAGATACACGCATTATGTTAGTTGTATTTTTTTATTTATTTTATCATAAAATATAATTACAATATAAATTTTTTGTATACTTCAATAAATAAATCATAATAATTAAAAAAGTTATATTGATTATTCATGTAAGAGAGATAAATGTATTTTCTTACATAAAAATGGTGATGAGTACTTACAATAAACATTGATTTTTATATTATTTTGGCTACCTAAAATAATGAATAGACATTAATTCTTATATTATTTGGGTTTGTCTTCATAATATATCATATTTTGTTTAACTTAATTACATTCGTAACCATTTTTTAAAACAAAATAGTGTAATGTATTTATATAATTAGGGACGATGTTATTGCAATTTACTCTAATAATTAAGTTTTTTGTGAAGAAAATAATCCAAACTATATATAATTAACTATAAATGAGTTTCATAATTTTTTTCTAGCAATATAAATTTATAATATTATGTAAAGTAGGTAATTTAGTAATCATCTCAAATGTTTAATTTTCCCCCTTGATGACTAGTATGTATCGTGTATGAAGTGAAAGAATAGAATATTATTTGATAAACAAAACTTTTAAGAGGATTATTCTGTTGAAGGAGAATTAAGAGGATTATTCTGTTGAAGGAGAATTAAATTTTAAGTTTGAAAAGAATGTGAAAAATTCACAAAACGCACTTAAATTTTTTGTGTTTTAGAAGTATAGACGGTTAACTATTTTTTCTTCCTAATTATTTATTAAATTTTAACTATTAGTAAAATTGGTCCCTATATATATAATAAAATTGTGTAGAGCGTAAAAAATATAAAAAAGTGGATTCTGTAATTTTAGAGAAGTGTTACTAATTAAAAAAAGCTATTAATATGTGGTTTGGCAACCATTAATATCCTTCACTCGGATAACCAAGTTTTCTTCAAAAACAAAAACCCATGAAGAAGGGAATCCAGATTCATCACATAAAAATAGGAATATATATCGGATCTTGCTTTGGTATATAAGCTTTTAACCCAACTGACTCAAAGTCTTATCATTTTTTTCTACGTTGTTATAATGTACAACTTAGCTTCCAGAAAAAAGATTAGTTCAAAATTTTCAAAAACATAGATGTACACGATTACGTAGATTGTTTTGGTTCAAATTCTATTTAACAAATTATAAATCCTAAAATTTCTAGATTAAGATAAGTGATAAAATATTTAAAAATGAATTTATGAATTTTAAAACTAATTAATAAGATAAATTAAAACGTTATCATGGTATATTTTTTTAAATTTAAAATGTGAATGTAAGATATAAAACTAAATTTTAGTTTTTTTTATATCTCTTTATCTAATATTTAAACAAACATAATAATTGGCTCAAAAAAAGTAGTTCAGATATCGTTAGACAGGCAAATCTTGATACCCATCCCAAAATATATAGCGTAACTACCATTTGAAAATAATCTGAAAAATAATTATTTAATTGATTGAATCTTAAATATAAAACGATAAGGTTTATAAAAAATGTGATAAATAAATAAAACTGTTTGTATTTCAAGTCGTAAGATTATTAGGTTATTTTCAACTTTAGTTTATATGATTTTATTTATAAAAATATTAATCTATATTATTAAATTTTATCTATAATAGTTCTAGTTAGAAGTGATAATCATATCATATAAAATTTAACTAGATAGGATATGCTTTGGCTTGAACAAATTATTTTGAAAGCAAAGAGATAAAGATAATTACTCTTTATCATCTAAGAAAAGAGATTAATATAAAGCAGTGGTGAATTTGGTGCTGTTCACTCCTATAAATAGGAACATAACACTACACACTTTCATACGTCAAAACATTGCTGTGATATCCAAGGTACCTCCATGCATATTTGCTCCTTTCCCTTTTGCTTAGCATGTTCTTTGTTTCTGGTGACACACTTGTTTTCATTCACTCACCACTGTCAAAAGTTTTCCTTGTTTGTTTCCAACTTTTTATCCTTTGATCTTCTTATTATTCTGCTATAGTATACTGTATATATATGGGATACCATATTTTCTGTTTTCTATGATCCATCATCATGAAAGAAATATAATTAAACTGAACTTTCTTGTCAATCAGTTCAGTATCATCTTGTGTCGAAAAAATTAGTATAATGTGCCTATATTACTTATGCTAAATCTGTTTGACAAATATAGTATAATATTGATCATCAATAGTTTATATATTATAATTTCATGTACTTTTTTAGGTTATCTATATATGTTTATATCTTCCCTTATTTTTTTCATTTAGGTACTTAGGAGATTGGAGAGAAAGAAAGTTTGAGATGGCGAAGGACGAATTGAACGTGCTTAATGCTCTTGATGTAGCAAAGACACAATGGTACCATTTCACAGCCATTGTGATTGCTGGCATGGGTTTCTTCACTGATTCCTATGACCTTTTCTGCATTTCCCTTGTCACAAAATTGCTTGGTCGTATATACTTTTACGAAGAAGGTTCCAACAAGCCAGGTTCTCTTCCATCAAATGTTGCTGCTGCCATCAATGGTGTTGCATTATGTGGCACCCTTGCAGGCCAACTTTTCTTTGGTTGGCTTGGTGACAAAATGGGAAGGAAACGTGTTTATGGGATAACACTTATGCTCATGGTTATATGCTCAATAGCCTCTGGTCTATCTTTTAGCAAAGATCCTAAAGCTGTTGTTATCACACTTTGCTTCTTCCGTTTCTGGCTTGGATTTGGAATTGGTGGTGATTACCCTCTTTCAGCTACAATCATGTCTGAGTATGCCAATAAGAAGACCCGTGGAGCATTTATAGCTGCAGTTTTTGCCATGCAAGGTTTTGGAATTTTGGCTGGTGGCATGGTTGCAATCATAGTTTCATCACTTTTCAGTTCCTATTATCCTGCTCCACCATTTAGTGTTGATCCAGTTTTGTCCACAATCCCACAAGCTGATTATGTGTGGAGGATAATCTTGATGTTTGGTGCACTCCCAGCACTTCTTACATTCTATTCCAGGATGAAAATGCCTGAAACTGCAAGGTACACTGCTTTAGTTGCCAAGAATGCTAAGCAAGCAGCTGAAGATATGTCAAAAGTCTTGCAGGTTGAGATAGTAGCTGAACCAGAGAAGATTCAGGAATTGGAGAAACGAAGAGGGAATGATTTTGGGTTGTTTACAACACAGTTCTTTTGCCGCCACGGCCTTCACTTGCTTGGAACAGCCACTACATGGTTCCTGTTGGACATTGCCTACTATAGTCAGAATCTATTCCAAAAGGATATTTTCAGTGCAATTGGTTGGATTCCAGCAGCAAAAACCATGAGTGCCCTTGAAGAGTTATTCAAAATTGCTAGAGCACAAACCCTAATAGCACTTTGCAGCACTGTGCCTGGATACTGGTTCACTGTGGCACTTATTGATAGAATGGGAAGGTTTAAAATTCAGCTGATGGGATTTTTCTTCATGACAGTGTTCATGTTTGGTTTGGCCATTCCATACCATCATTGGACATTGAATGGAAATCAAATAGTGTTTGTTGTGTTGTACTCATTTACCTTCTTCTTTGCCAACTTTGGTCCAAATGCCACCACATTTATAGTACCTGCAGAGATATTCCCAGCAAGGTTAAGGTCAACATGTCATGGCATATCAGCAGCTGCAGGGAAAGCTGGTGCAATAGTAGGAGCTTTTGGCTTTGTGTATGCTCAAACTACTATTGGAGTGAGATATACTCTTATTATTTTGGGTGTGATTAACTTCTTTGGAATGATGTTTACATTCTTGGTGCCTGAACCAAATGGAAAATCATTGGAAGAGATGTCTGGTGAAGCTGAGGAAGAGACTACTGCTACTACAGAATCAACATTGGAGGCTGGTCTTCATGTTAGGACTTAGAACTTTTTTCTGTCTAATTGCATTTTATGTTCACAAGCTTTCTTTTTTAAGTATTTTTTTCTTTTGCTTAGCATGCCTTTTCTTCATTAAGGATTTTTTTTCTTTTGCTTAGTATTATTCCTTTTCTTCACTATGGTTCAATAGGTTGATAATGAATAATTGGAACCTTACACTTTATTAATATAGAATCTAATGCTTTATCTTACAGGTTTGTCATGGACCGTTAGTTCCACTCTTTCTTAATGTATCTTTCTCTGTTATCTAATTGAGACACCAGATATCAAAGCACACCTTGGTTTTCAATCCGTCAAATTTCATCCTACTTTGCTCATTCCATTCCTCCACTATTGGAATCCAAACAATCTTGTATTGCATGCTCATTAGTTTTAATTGAATCATAAATTGGTTTCACACTGAAATTTCTTCATCAGTGATGTCTAGAGTTGGAAAAAAAACAAATACAAATACATTGTTCTTGTTTAGTAGCACAGTGGTATCAATCGACAAACAACAAAATGAATCAAATATGCCCAGCATCTTCTACTTATTCACTAATCACTATCTTGTAATTAGTTTTTCAACATAAATTCACATAATAATTAATAATTCTGCAGATTATTGTCAAGTTTGTGTTTTCGCAATTCCATAAAAATCCGGAAAATATAAATCTTATAAATTGGTTTGTAACATAATTTAAATTTCGTTATTATTTCCTTTTTGTCATAATTTTCAATATGCGATTATTTAAAATGTGCAATTAATGTAAATTTTAACTCAATGAATTGAGAATTGATGTATCTATTTATAAATTTTGTACATCAACAATATTATTCAGTGATTTTTAAATGAATAAATTAAACTAACGCCCAATCACTTTTAATTTTACATTTAGAAGAATCACTTTTAGTATTTTTATAAGTAAAATATATTAAAATCTGACTTAAGAAGTGTCAACCCGATTATAACTTATAAAGATGATGAATACAAGTATAGGAATCAATACAGCATTGGGCAAAGTGTATGAATTATTAGATCCCAAATTTTTTGAAATCTAATATTGTATGATACTTTACCTTATCTCTATATTTTGAAAACACTAAACTTTTGGGCAATATTCTTACACATATTGCCTGTTCACTTTTATAAACATAATTCAACTGGTTCATCTTGTCTATCTCAAACACTACCTAAAATGATAAAATCATTATTATGGAAAAAAGGGTTTATTAAAATATGAAGGAAGTTGTAGTAAATATATGATTTTGGGGTATATATCACTTCATGTACAGTAGAATAAATATAAATTTTATACTATTCTTCAGGGAGAAAAAAAGAGTATTATGTACAATTATTGAGAAGTTTTGCAATGGTGCATGTGATTTAAATAAGTCAAGATGTATAATGCATGATTTGCTTCTTCATCATTCATGCGAGGACGTGGCTCTTACTTTGAAATGGGGTCTAGACTCATCAAGATCTTATATCATTAGATCCACTTAGTTAGTTCAGTTGAACCACAACCAATCCATTTTAGGTATTATTCCAAAAAAAAAATAGATTAATTGTGTGCCTTTAAATATTTGATGTTATATTTGGAAATTGATTAGAAGAAGGTTACTAATTAAGGATGAATTGTTTAAAAGAAATATTTTTGTCAAGGTTGATGACTTGACTTATGCTTTGCATCCATGTAGAATATATTAATTATATTTTTCTCTCTTGTGAGTTTGCTAAGTGTGAAAAGCTTTTACTCTTGGATCCAAATTCAAGTTCAGATTCATTCATCAATTATAGATTTTTCAATGTCGACGAGTCTTTTGGTTCCGGGAAAGGATTAAAGGTTTGGAGAATATTGTGGTTTGTTGTGGGGTGATCAATATGGATTATGCGGAATGAATCTATTTTTTCTAAGAAAAAACTAAGGGTTGTTTTTCTGATGAATTTGATTCAGACTAAATCATGAGTTTAGTTCTCTTATGTAAACTCTTCTTTTTCCTTTACTAATTGGTATATTGATCATAAATCTTGCATTTCTTTAACTTGTAAAAGATCATTACTTTATCATCCTCTTGAATTGGGTAGCATCCCTTGTACTCTTATTAATACATTCCTTGTTATGAAAAAAAATATGATTGCACGTTGTTCTTGGATCCATAGAGATACCAAATTTGAAATTTGCTTCAAGTATTAAATCCTATTGTGCGCCTCTCTTATCTTAGGTAATAGTTTTAGGCATTGTCTAAAATGGCTAAGCCCAAAAATCATAGTTTTTGCCAAGTAACTATTTCATTGTTTCTCACCTCTGAGTTTTAATAAAGTTATACAGATCATATTTCTCTTATTTGTCCTTACATCAACCATCTTATCTCCTACACGATTCACTCATAGTTTTATACATATATTGCACTCACTACCTCAGCATGTTATAAAAGTGTAATATTTTAAACAAAAAAAACGTGTGACAAATGTAATTAAGTTAAACAAAATATTGTATATTGTGTAACACTTCAAATAGTATAAAAGTCAATGTTTCTTTATTATTTTTGTGTCATTACAAAATAAATAATGAAGACGCATTGACTCTTATATTTAAATAACTCTTATATTATTTTATAACGAGTCAAATAATGAAGACGCATTGACTCTTATATTATTTGAATTTGTCTACAAAATATACAATATTTTGTTTAATTAATTACATATGTCACACATTTTTTTTGTTTAAAATATTACACTTTATATCATGCAATGGTAGTTAGTGTAACATATGTACAAAATTAGGGGTGATTCGGGTAAGAACAAAAAATGTATGGATAGTTTGTGTAATTTCACTAAAACTCAGGGGGTATGAATATAATTTACTCTAAATGTAATGGTTTTTATGCACAGTTGCTTTATATTGAAAATTTGTTTCGCGAATAGAAGGCAATTTTTTAGACTATCTCAATTAGAAAATCATTGTCAGTAATAAAAATAACCGTTTTTCATATTAAACTACGATTTTAAAGCATTACTCTCACTAAAAAATGTAGTAGTGTTTGCATAGTGGGTAGGAGTTTGAACATAATGTTTCAATTATAAAATATTGAAATATTATAGTGGATCTTGTATGATAAAATTTTGGCAATACGGCAATACCTACCAATCAAACAATTTATTTTCTATGATTTAAAGATAATTAAGCTTTCTAGTATTATAATCAATTTATTCACACTATTAATATAAAAATACATTTACAAAAAATAATATACATATAGCATTATAATATTTAATGAGATTAACACTTCACAACGTTATTGATATATAAATAAATCTTCAAATTCATTGAATAAGATAGCATAAATTAACTATACATAAAATTTGAACTCTTTTAAATTGAGCTCCAATCTCGAGGAAACAATATACTATAACATGTACTTGATAAATAAAACACGTGCCTAATCAATAAAGAAAAGGTATATATATTGACTAGTCATGCCAAAAATAAATTAAGGATAGATGATATTTATGAAAATAAACTATTATTATTGATTAATGGCACCGACTTTGTTAACTTAGTTTCTGCAGTAAAATAGAAAGGAAATCCCTCTACTAGTTATTATATGATGTTATTTTGAAGATTTTGATTATTTTTTTATAAGACATTTTATATTTTAAGTAAAATTTATTATTTTTACATATTCTATAAGTTAATTATCTTATTCTATAAGTTATTTCTTGTAATTTGATAAGCTATTTGAAATTATTTATAAGTTAGATTGTGTGTACTGTCATTTCATATTTATGTGCTAGCTTATTTCTTAACTTATTTACCCTTCATATATTATAATTTTAACCAAGTCTATTAGGTAGTTAGGTAAAAAAAAACAGGTAAAATAAATTCTTTAAGTAACTAAAAGTTAATGTTTAAAATAAAATTGAAAGATAGAGTGAAAAGTATACGATATATCACTACCTGAAGCTATCTACTTATCGAGTAATTCATATAATAAAATTTAACTTATTGTTCTTAAATTTGAAGGAAAATTGAGATGATACTCGGAGTTTATTTATTACTAAAATTTTGAATTGAGATTGCTTTTGGTGGGACAACCAAAAATAATATGTCATTACCATAATAAAGATTAACAATGTATTATTTTTTTAACGGATGTAAGTGGAAAGCACACCAACTTTGATTGACAAGGGAAAATTACAGAAAAAAAATTATATAAGAAAACTTGAAAAGGTCCCTTACCAAGATGGGCAGAACACTATTCCCTCACTAAGCACAAATTTAAGGGTATAAATAGGATAGATTAAACTTTATTTTAAATAGGCGGAGTCTATATATAATATATAGGAGTTTGGATATGATCTATTAGCTTATTTATAAAAAATCAAAGCTTAGGTCTGACATGTATAAAAATTTGGTCTAACCTATTAGTCCGTTTAAATGCCTATTATATTATAATTTTGAAATATATCATCATATCTACATTTAAATATGCTAATAGATATACTTTTAACTAGATTCTTGTAACCCTAAGAATTAAATTATATTTATGTACACATCTTTATATTAAAATTACATATTTAATAATAGAGTAACATATGTGTACTCACAATGTAAAGATTTATATACATTCAATGTATTATCTATAATTCATTTGGATTACATTTTTTGAAGAACAAATTATAATTAAAAATGAATGATATGTAGGAAAAATTCTTTAATGTAGACTTTAAAATGTGGGAGACTTTATATACATAAAGATGCATAATACATAGTCAAGATCTTTCATGTTAAATCATCAAAAAGAAATATAAAACTAGAACTTTAGCGGAAGCATACCTTACTGTATTCATATAAAATATGGTGAATGAACATTATATCATTCTTTGTCATGTATCCACCAACCTCATATCCTTGTATAATGCCCTCCTTTATCATTGCATGCAAATGCATGTTCATAGTAGAACATGTAGGTTCTTTGGTCTTCCAATTGTAGACCACCCTTAGCCTTAGTTTCTCTTCTAATGGGATGAAGAGAATAGTGATTTGTTGTCTTTTCTTGTGTGACATCTTGTGTCATGGCGTGTGCTACAATTGGGGACCATAACACCTATTTATAAGAAGTGTATATACCCTTCCATGAAGAGTGATGCCACTTGATTTTCTTATTTCCGATTTTGCCCATCATAAAATAGAAATAAGACTTTAGGTATCAACACACTAATTTTCATGATAATTATGTCTATAGTCATGAACCTTACTTGAAGTAGATCACTTTAATGTGACTACTTATAATAATAATGACCCTAAACACATCTAAACATTACATGTGTGACCCAAAATTTCTTACATGATAGTTGATATAACAATAGTATGAAAAACTCTTACATTGTTAATATATACACTTTTCCCTATAATAATATTAATTATATTAAAATGATATAATATGAACATTATTACATAATATAATTAAATATACTGACCTATAACGTTGTTTGTTAAACTAAATAGCTTTCGTAAGAAACATGAGAATAACATATTCACATAAAAAGTTTAGCATAACGTAATGTATTATAGGTGATGTAATAACCAAATAGGCGGTGAGAGAAAAGTTACCGTCCAAATCTCGCTGAACGAGAAGTTTTGTTTGCCTACGGAAAAAGAAAGGACGTCACTTACTTCATTAAAAACTGATACATAGTTAAAAAGAAAATTAAAAAATTAGGAAATAATATTTTGGTACATGAAATTTTTGGGACATATAATTCTTATTCAAGGAAAAAGAATGAAGATCACAGGTTCCATTTTTGGTGTTGTACCAATCCAGTTAAAAACAAATATATAATCAAAAAGGAAAAAAAAAAAAAGGAGAATGTGAGTGAAGTTTCAATCTCGCTCTGTGAGGTGCAACCATTGAGCGGTAAACAAAAAATTAAACCATAGAAAACAAAAATCCAGAAAACATTATCAATCAAACTTGTATTCACAAATCTCCATGAAACCTGTATAATATAATTTAAAGCTAAAAATCTAACACATAAAATATATATGTTGTCTCAACACAGTACCATTTTTTATCTCACAAATCTCGGTGGTTTCAAAAAGTTCCACTTCCGAAGTTTTCAATTGAATGACATCAGACTTTAGCATCTTTATTAAACAGATTGAAATATATTACTGAGAAAGATACACAATAAGATATATGGATAAACTTGGGTACATGTTATCTATGTTCCAGATTTGAAGATCATGTCACATAATATTTCTTTTGGAAAAGAACAAACTAACACTTTTAAAAAACATAGTTGCTTTATCCGAAACCTTTTAAACGTGTACATTTTTAAATTAAGCAATTGTTGATAGTCTAAGGTATGATACTATGTGTAGGCGATTCCTTTTGCTTTGATAGAAGCATTCACATTTTTTAAGCTGTGATACATTCATTAGTGTATGATACTTTCCTTTATCTATATTTAACACACTAAACTTTTGGACAATACTCATACACATATTGACGGTTGAATTTTATAATCACAATTCAACCACTATTAAAGTATAAGGGTTTATTAGAATATGGAGGAAGTAGTAAATATATGATGAAAATATATATTAGATATCACTTCACGTATACTATGATAAATCTAAATTTAAATGGTCCAAATTTTTCATTTTTTTCTAAATTAATTTTTTTTAACTCTCACACTCTCGGTACTAAATAGGTATTTCTGGAGAAGAATCCTTCCCACTCAGGAAAGGGAAGAAAAAAAGAGTATCTTGTACAATTAATGACAAGTTTTGCAAAGGTTCATGTGATTAAATAAGTCAAGGTATCATGCAAAAGTGATTTACATGTGATTGCAAGCTGTCCTTGGATCCCCATAGATATTGGGTTTGACGTTTATTTATTATTTATTTTGTATTACCAATGATATTCTCTCACGTTATGAGTATATGAGTATGAAACCAATCCATTTTGGGTACATGGTTGTTCTCCTAAAAGGTGACGACACTTCCAGAAATCGAAATATTGTTCTTTTGTGAATCTAACAAGACCTTACACTATTTGACCAACATATTTTTTTATCGGCAACAAAAGAAAATATTATTGAAAAAAGTAAAGGTCAATGAGAATAAGTGATACTACAATCCACCAAAAATCTAACATAAAGAAATGCATAACAAATGGTTTAATACTCATTCAACATAAGAATAAGAAAATCTCTCAAATCTAGTTTTCAAAAGACTCAAGAGTTTAAGATAAATTAACTCTATCACTTCATCCAAGTGAAAGCTGTGATTCTTAAACACAGTCTGATTTCATGTATTTCAAATAGTAACAAAGTATATAAAAATTAATGGAGGGGATTTATTTACTCCGAGAGTAGGTGAGTATATCAAAATAATTGGATTTTCAAAAAATGAGTGACTAATATATAAATTAGATTTTTTCCATTTAATCTTAAAGTAAGTGAATTCATTCCCAAAAATTAATCGCAGCCTCTTCTTCATAGTAACATACAATAAATCTTCATGGTGTAGAAAATATGTTGTAACATTTTAAATGACGGATGAAAAGTGGAACAAAAATTGAATTAACAGTTTGTGTGCATATATTTTAATTGAATTATTTGGTTGCACTCAACTCCATTACTTTTTAATTATTTTTGAAATTGTGAAAATCCGTTACGTTTTAATTGTTTTGAAATTGTGAAAAAATATATTAATAATCACATTAATGTACTTGTCCTAAATTTATGTAAGTACTTGTCTATTTTATTTATACCTTTCTATGGTAATTATAGACTTATAGTCATTATTTTCCAGTCATAACTATTTAGGGGTAAAATTATAAAACGGTAACTAATGTTGCATTGGTTTTATAGAAAGATAAATAAAACAAAACAACAATATTTCCTAGAAAGACAATAAAATGAGTAAGTAAAAAAGTAGCACTTTAAAGTAATATATGTGACACATGATAATATTTGTAAGAGGATTTAATATTATTGGATATATAAGTTGGTGAAATAGCTTATAATTTCATACTCCCTTGTATTGGTCTAATAATAATGGTATAAGGTCCTATTAGATATTTAGAATGACCAAAAAATTAATAATTCAATTCCTAAAAAAAATATTTGTAATTTTTTACATGATAGTATAAGGTCCTCCTAAATATGTGTAATGTCCATTTATTCAACCCAGACAAAAAATCTTGCATAAGTAAGTATATTCAAATTCATAAGTCCTCCCCCTAACCTCTTAACAAGTTGATCTTTGATAAGTACTTTAATTTATATGATAATAATAATAATAACATATTAAGCTAAAACAAATGACGTAGCAATTATTATAAGCAGTTTAAATGATACATACCCCCAGTCGAAATAAAGGATACAGCGAGTACCCAGATAACAAAACCAGAAAAATATATATATAATTTTATAAATTATCACTGCAACATTCACCATTCATATTTAATCATCGTTGACTCTTTCAAAAAGTAATTCAAATAAATCATAAATGATGTATTGACTGTGTTTAAATTTTTACACTAACAATATATAAATATTACATTGGGAGTCATAAGGTGGTCAAATACTGGTGAAGATGGAAAACTTAAGGAATATAATAATAAAGAGGTTGATAGTTCAAATCTCACCCACCACAAAATTCTAACATACTAACCTTTGTGTATTAAAAAAAATTACACTCTAACAGAAAAAGCAGGAGAGAGGAGGAAAATGTGAATAATACAAGGGACATAAATTATCTTCATGTAAGGCCAAACACTATAGAATTATTTAATCCAAAGCACGTGAAGAAGTTGCAGGATCAATCTCTTCCTATCTTCATTAAAATTCATAACCACACATAAAAAAATATTGGAAAATGTTAAAGATTGTACTAGGGTAATTGTTAAAAAAAATTAAACAGTACATTCAAGATTTTGGAAATTTAAAGATTGTATTTTCCAATGCACATTTTCTAAATTTAGATTCCTTAAGTATTATGGTTGCTACATCCTGATTTTCGTACATAATTTTCTAGAGTTGTTACTACATTTTTATAGTAAAAAATGTAGAAAAAATCTTTTAGGCCAATCACATTGGACTTTCTAGAGTCGGTTATGGAGTGAGAAATGTATTAGTACGAGAGTCATAAGGTGGTTCGATAGTTAAAATAAAATGTTTAAGGAATGAAGTGAATGAGATTGTGAGTTCGAGTTTTACCCATAGTAGATTTAAAAAAAAGTTATAAGGTGATATGATTGTCTTAGGGTGAAAGGTTGGAGTAAAGGATGTTGAGAGTTCAAGTCTCACCAACAAATGCTAACATTCTAACATTTGCCGATAAAAAATGTATTAGCACCACATCCACATGTTCTAAACGGTATATATACCTCACTAAATTGTATGACTTATTTTATACCTTAAAGTTATTTGATTATTTAATTAATTATTGAAAAACTAATAGATTTTTTGTTGTTGTGCCTAACAAAATTAAGCCTTGCTCCTACGTTTCCCCATGAGCAATAAAGAATTACGACTACGTAGTTCTTTACGTAGAAATTTTTTTGTTCATTGTGTTATTTTATTTTTCAAATGAGTTTCTAGAAACTCTCATATGCACTATTATTTTATTTTCGAAATTAATTATTCTTTTTTTTTTGGAAAATCATTCTACGCTAATAATGTTTTTGGGCTTTTTATGGCCCAAACAAAAAATTGATTGTAAATGCTCATCGAGGTACATGACACGAAAAGCTTGATTGTGAATGATCATCGAGGTACATGATCTGGAAAGCTTGATTGTAAATGTTCATTGAGGTATAAGGCCCAAAAACCATGGCTGTAAATGCTCATCGAGGTATAGAACTTATAAAGCTTGATTATAAACTAAAATTGTAATGATATGTTTGTTTGGAGATATGTAATGCATGAAGTTAATGTTGATGTTTGTACTTATAATGGTTATTGTATGAGTATGACTATGTGTCGATAGTTAAGGTGATCATGCATGTTAATGAGATGTGATTAATGTTTATTTGAATGCAAGAGAATAATGGGTAAGACCCCTTACCGTGCACACATGTTGTTGATGATTTATCTTTTGGGATGAATAAATTCTATCAATTTTGTGGACTCAACTTAAGCAATTCTTGTTCTATCGCTGATAATTGCCCTTCCATTTTCATATTTTGAGATGAGTGATATAAAAGTTGTTCTAATTTGCTTGAAAATACATTTTCTTTTTAAGGCAATCTTTACAACTTCCACTAGTGTCGTTCTAAGGAGAAATAATAAACCCAATTATTTTGCCATAGTGTAAGCTTACGAGAATTTTCTTTAATTTTAAAAGTGTTGATATTTTTATAAAAACAAAAAATTGTCCCAATGTGCTTCTTCTGAACGCTATCTTTCAAAGTTGTCTCAGTTTAAGGATGAGTAATAGTAGAAATTGAATTTGAGGGTGTTCATTTAATTTTCCCTAATTTTTTCAGAGGATTTATTTTAGGTACGTGTCACGAATTCTCTCATTTTATGATGATCCTAAATTGCATTTGCAGGTTTTCATCTTAGAATCACTCTTCTTTTCCTAGGTTGCCTATATATATGGTTTTTCAACCTCACTATTTTTTGTTGCTTTTTTGTAGTTTTATTGTTTTTTTAAACCCTCAGATGTGGTCACTTGAATTGATAGGAAACAAAAGACTTGTATGAATCATTGCTGAAGAGATTTTGATTTCTAGATGCATGAGAAACAACTTTATTATTGCCCCGATTTTGGGTTTGTTGTATCTTTTCACTTGAAAATAACATCAATCTAAAAACTACATCAATTTTGGACTTCTTGTAACTTTCGACTTGAAAACAAGGATTAACCTAAAATTGCCCTCGAGTTTGGGCTTCTTGTTACTACCCATTAGAAAATGGGATCAACCAAAAGAAATTTCTCAATGTGAGATAGTGAGAGACATTAGTCTGTGTGAATTAATCAGGTAGGCTTAGAGTGGAAGGTCTTAGACTACAAATTATCTCAAAATTTGCCCCATTTTTCTTTCATTTCATATTTCTTATTTCATGGATAACTCTTTCTTTTTAATCGGCAAAAGAAGATTTAATTAAAGACGAAGAATAATACAAATAGAGGAAGAGTTAAAGGAGAAGAAAAAAGGATTACAAATTACATTTTAAACACTCAAGAGGTTTAAAAATCTAATCAGCATAAGAAGTATATTCTAACCTCATGGAGCTCTTGATGCAAAGCCAAGCATTCACCCTAGCAGTATCCAGAACAAGAAGAGTAGATGATCTAACATTGTTGAAGATGATGTCGTTCCGATGTAACTAGATGGCCCAGATAGTAGACAACCAAATTTTGCTCCAAGCTTTCCACTCCTTTTTATTCTTCATCAAACCAATGTGATTAATGTAATGATTGATCAGAATAAGAGGTAAGGCGACAAAGATACCAAACCAATTGTACAATAATTGCCAAATATGATAAGTGAAAGTGCATGAAGAAAATATGTGATTTGAAGATTCCAACTAATCATTACACAAAGAGCAAAAGCTTCCGCCACCATTATCAAAAGAAACACCCCGCCTGAGATGAGCATCCATAGTAGGGATTCTATCTTGAAAAACCCGCCAAACAAAAGTAATGACCTTAGGGGGAGCCTTTGATTTCCAGATGAAATAAGAGTTCTGCAAAGTGAGTGGAGATTGCTGAACTGGAGGACGAATAAGATTGTATGGTGATTTGACGGAGTATTTCTTGGACTTATCATGCTTCCATTCCCAGTAGTCTTTTTTGTTTTTAGAGAGAACCACCTGTTTAATGTCATCCAGAAAAGCACAACAAAGTTCATGTTCCCAAGTAAAAATGTGACATCTCCAAGTCAAGTTCCACTCCTAAGAATCCCCTACCCAACTACCAAAGTTACAAATATTGTCATAAGGGGAGGTGCTAAGGTTATAAAGACGTTTGTACTTCGTGGCTAAAGTAGAAGACCCAACCCATAAATCATGCCAAAACCTAGTGTTAGACCCATCTCCTATCCTACGAACCATACCGTCCCAAAACCACTCGTCGATGACAAACACAGAAGAAGGAGAAGAGACTAGATCCATAACCCAAGGAGAAAGTTTAACTAAAGGAGAACGAAAGCCAACACCGGTAGAATTAATAGAACTACGACCATACTTAGAAAATAACACCTTACACCAGAGACTCTCTCTTAGTCGCCAGACGCCAATTCCACTTACCCAACAATGCATGATTGAAGGATTGAATATCATGGATAACTCTTTAAAAAAATACTAAAATAATAATCATGCAAACTTGGGAAGTATTTAAGCTATGAGTGGTGATTGTGACGATAATATAATTTAATTTGTGTTTCGACTTGTGTGTTGTTTACTTTATGTTGGGATGTGAGTGTATATGTGTTTAACATAAAATTTAATTTGGGTTTGAGCTTGAGTAAAGTGATGATGATGTGATGATAATAAGGAATTTTAATCATATGCACTAAAAATGAGATATTTTTATGAGATTAGCAGAGTCAACGTTTTTTTGTCATGATGCGCATTTTAGGCAAATAAGTCAACGACAATGTCTTTTTAGACTTGTACCGTGTCTTGGCTAAGAGTTTTCACGAAAATGATATAAGACTCAAAATATGTGTTTCCAATAACCATATTCCACATTTCTTCTTTATCTTATTTCCAACAGTTTCCTAACATGACATTTACGTGAAAATATTTCCAAGAATTGTTCCTTTTGTGTCATTGGTATTGCATTTTTCCTTTGCCCTAAGTTTTGTCTGAGATATTAATTGTGGAATGTCTGTGGACTTTTTGTATAATTTTGCTTTTCTTTCGATTCAAGTTAGGAACACTCTTTATATTCCCTTCAATTAGATGAGTAGTGTGAAAGAATATATTTTATTCTTTAATAATTGAATGTGAAGGAAAATAGTTGATAAACTAACTTCCTCGAACTATTGATATATTGAAGGTTATTTAAAAGTAATTTGCCAATAATAGTGATATAGAGGAAATGTATGAAATGATTTACGATAATTAATAAAATGATGTGGTGAGATAACAAATTGGTATGAATGATATAATAATACATGAAATGCAATGTTTGAATAACCTCTTTTTCATTTTTTGATAAATGTATGCATGAATGAATATGTAGATATATATACATATGAATAATGTATTTTTTAAATGTATATATTGATACATTAAAAAATGTATACATGAATTAATAAATGTATTCAATGTTTGAATATGTAAATGCATGAATGAATGGATGTATTCAACGTTTGAATATGTAAGTGCACGAATGGATGTATTCAACGTTTGAATATGTAAGTGCACGAATGAATAAATGAATAAGTAGTAATAAATAAGCCAACAAATGATGAACTTTTATTTATCTATAGATGACTGTATAAACACATGAACATATAAATATGTAGGAGAATATATGAATAACTTAAAAATGAATTTAAGCAGAATTTATGTATAATATATTTTCTTTTTTAAATGTGTTTTTACATGAATGAATGGACAGATAAATAGAAGAATATATGAATAATTTAGTTTTAAAAGAAACATGTATGCATGAATGAATAAATAAATAAGTAGAAGAGTGTATATGAATAATATACTTTGAAATGTATATATTTTGGATGAATAAATTCATGCATGTGTGAATGGTATGTTTTCTTTTTGAATGAATGTATAAATTAATGAATTTTTTTTCTTTTTGAATGCAATTAATGAATTCATAAACCACTCAATCAAGATTTTTATTTTTTAATGTAAAATTGAATACATAAACTAATAAATGCTGATTTTTGTTTTTGTTTATTTTATATCTTAAAATTGTTTGGTTATTTAATTAAATATTAAAAAGTGACAACATTTTATTATTATTTTTGACGTGTTTCATAAGATTAAGTCTTGATCCTACGTGTCCCTATAAATAATAGGAATCAAGGTTATACAGTTCTTTAGTTAGAAAAAGATTTTTTGATTGAGTTATTTTATTTTTTAATCGAGTTTCTAGAAACTCCCATGAATTTTCGAAATTAATTATTCTTTTTTGTTTAAAAATTATTTTGATGCAAAAATGGTTGAGAGGGGATCCACTTACTCCTAGAGTAAGTTTAAAAAATTCACCCCACATCTTAGCTATCAATTCTAGGAAAATCCAATAGTTTAAATTAGTAAGTAAATCTAGACCATTAGATTTCCATAGAATGGATGGATAAGATTTTGTAAACTTACTCTTAGAGTAAGTGGATCGAGTTAGGATCCTCTTCATTACTGGAGAGACAAATACTTCAAAAATCAAAGAGAAATGCAATATTTAATGACACATATATTTTTTTGATAATAATAAAATTACATTTTTGCCATTAAAAATAAAGAAAAAACTGCACTTGACTCTCCATTAATGGAGATTCAATCCCTTCAAAAAAAAAATGGTTTTGGTGTTTTAATGAGCCAGGCAAAAATGAGTTTTCAGGTTCATTCTTTATTTTGACAAGAAAAAATACCCAGGTGTGAAGACTATAAATAAGGCATTGAAGCTACCACACAATGCACCAAACATCCCTTGTCATCACTGCAAATCATAAACTAAGATCAGTTCCATTTCACTTCTTCCCAAAATAAATATGGCAGCCGTGGATGAGAACAACCCATTAACCTTGTCTGATGAACAAATCTTGTGGCAAATCTATTCAACCCATGTCCATAGCGACACTAAGTTTGATGCTGGCTCTCTTTTCACTTTAGTTGAAAATATCCTTACCCGTTCAACCCACATTGTTGAGAATTTAGTGCAGGTTTAAAATTATATACACCTTAATCCGTGTTTTTAATCATTAGTTTCTTTCATTTGATTTTTTATGTGTCTAATTAATGATGGTTTGTTGTTCCAGGGAACCCAGGGAAATATAGACCGTAGTGATGACTTGATTCCGCGAGCTAACTTCTCCTCACCGTTGTGTACCCTGAAGCAAATTTCTTCAGAGGTCTTTAGTTTATAATCTTTATTTTTTTAAAGTTAAAACCAAGTCATATTCTCAAAAAAGAGTGATTAAGACACTAATATTTATTTATATAAAAAAAGAGTGATTGCGTTTTACATAAATATTTTATTTGAAGACATTTTATTATCTTAGGTTAGGTATTTATTTGGAAAAAGAATTGTCTTTGCATCAAGCTTAATCATTTGAATATTTGATGATGACAGCTATGTTGCAAGCCCCCAGGAGAGGAAAATGCTCACAAGACAACACTAACAATCCTGAACAAGCTATCAACTTATTCATGGGATGCAAAAGCAGTGCTTACTCTTGCAGCTTTTGCTCTTGAATATGGTGAGTTTTGGCTTCTTTCTCAGCATCAACCAACTGATCTTCTTGCCAAATCATTAGCCATAATCAAGCGAGTGCCTTCGTTAACAAAGGACTTGGGAAAAAACCGCATTGCTATTTTGGAGTTCAACAATTTAATCAAGGCTACTTTGAAAGTGATTGAGCTCATCTTTGAGTTGGGAAAGTTAGCATCAATTCATAACACAAGGGACGTGCCAGCTTTGATACCGGCCTTGGAACAAATCCCAGTTGATGTCTATTGGGCTATAATCACTGTTGCAGCAATTGTTACTCAGATTGATTCCATAACCCTTGATAAGTAAGAGTTCATGAAAACTTTTACATATAACTAAGCTACAAGTTCAATAATGGTTCAAATAATAATTGTTAATTGTTTTATGATTTCAGGGACACTAGGCAAGAATTGGCTCCATTTGGTCAAAAGATTAATATTATACTCAACAAATTGAGAAAACAGATATTATTATGCAATGAACAGATAGGTAAATTAGTTACATAATACAGATTAAGAATACTTTGTAGGACAATAGATGTTGTTATACATTAAAATGCATTGTTTTTGTGGATAATGTTAGAAATTATTGTACTTTTCAGAGGAAGCTGAGTATCTCAAATTGCTCACGTTATACTTTCAAACCCCTACTGAAATTAGTGTGGTGCTTAAGTTTCTCTTTTATGGCAAAAACACTCCAAAGGCAGATATTTATGACGGCGAAACACAGGTTAGCAACACATTTTAATGACAGTGCTAACCAAAATTTTACAATTTCTAGAATAACATATTACATTATTGCTATCTCTTTTTTACACGTTATCCTTTGATTCTACACATTTTCAAAAGTCGATCTAAAGATGAAAGGTCAACTATAATTAACTTATTCACCAATAATTAATAATGAATGATCACATGTTACTTTTACATTATCTTATAGTTGTATTGATATGCTACAACAATGTCATTTTTTAAGTTGGTAGGGCATCTTTCCACTACTTTACTCATGTGTGCATAGCTATTATTTAAAAATCGATTACTTTCATATAAGAATGATAAATAATACGGACTGTCAATCTTTATGGTGAAAGCACAATATTTTTCCTTGGCTAGACTAGTTTATTTTGAATTTTAATTTAATAAATTTTGTAAACAGGTTAGCATTGAGGTTCTGCAAAAGAAGGACATATTCTTGTTCTTTTCAACCCTGGACATCACCGAAAATGATTTTGATCATCTCATACCAATTTATAATACAATCAAAACAAAAAAACAATACAAGATTTTGTGGGTTCCCATTGTGGAAGAATGGAACGATCAACTGCGTATACAATTCGAGTTTCTGAAATCTAAGATGCCTTGGTATGTGTTGTACAACTCTGAACCCATAAGAGGAATCAAATTCATAAAGGAAAACTTGCATTTCACAAACAAGCCTACAATTGTTGTGCTGAGTCCCCAAGCAAAAATTCTGCATCTTAATGCATTCTACATGATTGAAGTTTGGGGCATGAGCGGCTTCCCATTCACTGAAACCATTCAAGAGTCACTGACCTTAGAATCAAGTTGGATTCATTCCCTGGTTAAAGACATTAACCCACATATTCCTCAATGGGTAAGTTCTTTATAAAGTATATCCAACGATTACATATAAGCATTACATTTTAAACAACAATATTTATGGTCAATATTTTAAATCAATGATTTAAATTGTGGACCGCATCATCTAATGCGGCCGCAATACTGTGATTGCTGTTACCGTCGCAACCATATCACACCACAATTGCGTTGAGACTCAGAATCACAGTGATGCGGCCACATCGAGCTGCAACGGCATCGGACCGCATTAGACCACATTGAATTTAAAAGTATTATTTTAATCACAAAATAATTCACATAGCAATAACTTTTAGTTAGAGCAACTATAACAAGAAGTTTTTTTATTGTTTTCTTTGGAAAATAGTTCAAACAGCAAAAGTACATATTCTTTTATGGAGGCAAGGACAAGGAATGGATTCAACAATTCACTAAATTTGCTAGTACCCTTGCAAGTGATTCCACTCTTAAGGAAGCGAATATTTCGATTGAGTTATTTTGCCTTGAGTATGTACGTGTAAATGTTAACCGCTTCTGGAAAGGAATAGAGAGTTTGTTTATGACCAAGGTAGACAAGACAAGAAACAGTGCAACTCAAGAGGTGCAAAAATTGTTTTCCTATAAGAATGAGAGTGGATGGGCACTTCTTACACATGGCTCCACTGTGTTACTTACTGGTCACGGAACCACCATGTTGAAGACAGTGTCAGAGTTTGATAATTGGAAAAAGTATGTAATCAAAACTGGGTTTGAGATCTCTTTTAAAGAACACTATGAAAAGGTTATTCTTTCAACTCGTATTTGCTCCCATATTGAAATTCCTAAGGTTAATGGGAAGATCCCAGATTTCATTGAGTGCCCAGAGTGTCACCGTAAAATGCAAGTGTTTGTCAGCTACAAATGTTGCCACATTGAGGAGGAGAATGTTGCTATAAATGCTTAGCGTTAAGTTTCTTCCTTCTCATCGATCATATATCTATTTTCTTTCTGTTTCGCTTCAGGTGAGATTACAAAGTGTGTTTTATGCACAATTATGTAATGTAACCATGTTGAGCATTATCATTGATCGTAGTATGATCATCAGTGCAATTAGAATAAGACTATTTGTTTGTTTTATTATTATATGAATAAGGAGTGAAATTATTTAAATTTTCTCAAAACTTTATTTTCATATTTCACCACATTTCAATTTTATATCACTTAACGAAAGTTCTCTTGAAATCTAATAATAACTCCCCACACCTTGAGATATGTTGTTTTCATTGTGTATGACTATCTCAAATTTTTAAAAGGATACTTCATCTTCTTACAAGCTTAAGAAAATATCTTATAATAAAAATAATGTGTTTGATAAAATTAAATGAAGCATGAGTGGAATAAACAAATTCTGAAGTTTTATCTCAAACTATGGTTCATAGTTTTAAAGGGTTTTTATGTACCTTTTGCTTATACATGTTTCAAATAGTGTAAAGACTCGAACTTCAAGCATAATGTTTTAAATAAGAAATTTACAAATCACAATAAGATTATTATTTCACATGATCGGTCATCCTACATAAATTACAATTCTAAAAATAATTGAGATTTCATGTTGACATCTATTGAAGAGCAAACAAATTATTCGATATAATAATTTCTCAAATATTACTTATTATATGGAGCATCATTACTTTTGTAGGTGTATGAATTCACGTATTTGTATTATGTATTTTTTGTTGATCCTTTTGAAATTGAATTGAGTACCCCTAGTACTCTCTTGTAATACAAATAAAGCTTATAAAAAAACTTTAGCCGTTGTTAACAAAGTCAACCAATGTATATTCTTACTCATGACGACTAGAAATGTGATAGTTTGAAAGTTTTAAATAATATTATTCAAATTTTTATCTCATTGAACTTAATTTTTCTCACATTTTTAGATGAGATGTATAAGAAATGTGAGTTTGAACCATGTTAAAAAATCATTGTTACACGATCATACATCTGATTTTTCTATAAACTAGTAGATTACCCGTGTAATCGCACGAGTGATAATATATTTTACATGAATTTATTTAAATAATATAAAATAATTTATAAATTAAAATATTATTGATTATTACTTTATCACTATCATATTTATGTAAGTGAATAATGAATTAGAGCTGTGATCGAATATCATGACGTAGAACCTCTTGTATTAAATAACATGACCGGAAACTTCATCAATAATTTTTTAACTTACAAATTTCCTAATCCAACACAGTCTAAATTAGTTAGTAAGTAAACATCTGTTTACCTCATTAATCATTCTTGCATTCTTGGTATCTTATTTTTATTGTGGTGTCCAAAGTCAATAACAAAAATTAATTTATTTTGTGGTATAAAAAAGTATCCAATCCTACGTCTCCTACTAAGAGCTACAACTCAAACTTTATTGATAATATTTTACTCATTAATCAATTGAATCTCGCATGGATGTTAAAATAAACATCAATATAAATAAATAAGAAATAAAAATAACACGAGTCTATCAATTTATTATATTTCTATGGATTGTTTGATTTATTATTAATTGATCTTTGCAATTAATAAACGACGCAAATCTTGTTTTCACAATATCGATATGTGATTAAGTAGGAAAGACATTGTTATACTTTGCATTGCTCTATTTGAAGATGAAGAACATTAAACTTTATAAAATATATTGAGAAACATATCATTATTGTAATAACTAAAAAATCATGAATAAATCATGTGAAGATTATTATTTAATATTTTGAATACATAAAATAGTAAATATAAATAATTAAAATTAAGTTTGACATCAATAACGTTAATAAACGAATATTTACACATGGAGGTGTAATTACCAAATATGAATATTTGGTAATGTAACTCGTCATTATTAGAACTAATAGATGATCATTTAAAGTCATAGACACATATATATTAAAATTTATAAATTTTGTTGGTTATAATTCGAATGTTATATATATGTTTTTAAAATTGTACTGTCATAAATTTATATTCTTGCACAACTACAATTCAAATGTTATAATGACTACACTTTAATGTTATAATACAACACATTAACCATGAGATAACTTAGTGCAGCCTAAGGTTAACCAACAAAGTACAATAGCTCAAAAAACAGAATGTATGAGAAAGAAAGGGGAAAACCAATGTATAGGTAGCACAACCCTAAGATTAAAGTGTCACAATAAACTTTTCAATTCACTACATGTGAGAATCATGCAACAAATACACTTAATGTTTTCAATAAATTTTCTAGTCAAAGTAAATACAATAGGTAGAAGATATTATCATGTATCATACAAAATAGATTTTTGAATGAATCAACAATACTCATTACACTTCACAAAATGATATTAAAAACTATAAAAGAATAAAATGTTTATATACTTTTAAGAATAAAAGAATAAAATTTTATCTAAATCCAATAACCATTATCTAAAACTTGTAGGTTACAATTTTCGATGAATGCATGTTCTAGTAAGCATAAACTTGTAGATCCAAGAAAATTTAATCTATATTAATTCAAATAATGTAAACGATAGATATGATCAAGTTGTAAATTATTTCAAATAATTTATATTGTACTAAAATTATTGGAAAATTGCTTAATTTATCCAATAAACTTCATGAGATAATGATACACTAAACATGTATGGGAAAATAAGTTTCATTGAGTAAAATTGCACCAAATAAGGACTCATAGAAATTGCACCAAAATTGTGAAAATTATGCCTGACTAAAAATGCAAAAAGTAAACTTGACCTATAAATAATGCAAACAAAAAATTGTTTTTACCTAGTAAGCTTGGGGGCTAAGTGTAAGGACCCAAATTGTACCATTGAAATTTTTTCCTTATTTAATCTAATTTCATGCATTTAACAATAAATCATAATTACCGAGTGAATAAATTTATTTAAAAGATCTCACTTCTCCCTCACACCCGATCTATGAACCAAAAGTAACATACAAAATCCGATAGCAGAAAAACATAATTCATATTAATATAACCTAGTAACGACCGCATACAATTAGCTATGAGTTTCCAAAACACCCATAGCTACATATATCCCGAGTTACTAGTTTCCATGTTTAATGCCATGTACGACAGTCAGATTTATAATTACAAAATAATTAGTTCAAGTACAACCAATAAGGTTACAAAAGAATGGATAAGAGACATCAAAATAAAAGTCTCTAAGCTCCTAATCAAAAACACCCATACTCTTTCCACCTACCTGCAATGGGATTAACATTGACAATACACCAGGAAAACACAAAGGAATAAGTCATTAACTCATTAAATATCAATGTAAGATAATCCACATTTAGTAAGGTTAAATAAACGGTTTAAAATAAAATTTGCTTAAAAGCCAATTTCATCGTTCATACTTTTGAAAACCATGCTACATAACTTGAGCCAAATTTGCTACATTGCTTGAGACAAAGCTTGCTACATTACTTGAGCCAAAGTCGCTAACCAATCATGGTCGGCTAAAAACGAGTTTTATTTCCATTGGCACTCCACCAATACATTTTCACGAGTTTTATTTTCATCGGCACTCCACCAATACAAAAACAGTAAATGCACCCGACATCATTACAAACATATACACATATGCTTATAACTACAAAGTGATTTACAAATCATTTTCTTATTCCGAGTTTTATTTCCATTGGCACTCCACCAATACATATACGGTAAATCCACTCCTCGTTGTTATAAATATACCCATATATGTTTATAACAACTAAGTGATTTACGCTTCATTGCATTATTCCGAGTATTATTTCCATTGGTACTCCACCAATACATATACGGTAAATCCACTCCTCTTTGTTATAAGCATACCCATATATGTTTATAACAACTAAGTGATTTACGCTTCATTGCATTATTCCGAGTATTATTTCCATTGGTACTCCACCAATACATATACGGTAAATCCACTCCTCGTTACAAACATACCCATATATGTTTATAACAACTAAGTGATTTACACTTCATTTCGTCATTCACATCAGAAAATCCACACATTTTCTATCACAATGCATAAGTTAAAGACTTATCCTTACCCCAGTGAGTGTTGGGTTTGGGTTCTTGGCAACTCCTTAAGTTCCACCGACACCGCCTCCAACCTTAGGATCTCTTCTCAAGCTCTTGAACAAGAATCAAAGCTCCTAGACCTTGGGAATGCTCTCTTCTCTCACCTCTCTTCAATTCTTAACCTAAAAATGTATTTGGGGTTTCCCTCATTTAATGCTCTCGTCGGGTTCTCACTTAAGCGAGCTTATCCTCGCTCAAGCGAGAAAATCCCGCCCATTTTAAAAAACTCAGATCTGACCCTCTCGCTCAAGCGAGGGATTCTCGCTCAAGCGAGAATCTCACAGTGTCCACAGCCCCAAAATGCTATTTCTCGCTCAGACGAGAATCTTCCAGTATAATCCAGGATTTCACCCTCTCAGGTGAGCCTCTCTCGCCCAGGCGAGAATCTCTCGCTCAAGCGAGGATCCTCTAGTATAGCCCAGTATTTCACCCTCCTAGGTGAGTCTCTCTCTCGCTCAAGCGAGGATCTCAGGACTGATACTATAATTTTAAAGACTTAAAATTTAGGGTGTTACACTAAGCATCTTTATGCATCACTTGTCTAGTGATAATGATAACCTAAATCTTGGATCATATCAGTTTTGCATGTGAAAGATCTTAATTTGGGATTGACTTCTTGAAGTTTTGGATTTAAGTTACCAACAATCCTATATATGTAATTAAATAGGGTTAGAAAATAAATGATATATACTATATATATATATATAACTTGAATACATATGATATATATATACAGATAACATTATAGCTACCTAACTTTCACCTATGGCAAATAAGATAAAGCCATAGTCTAATAGAAAAATACAAAAAAACATACACATGATTGAAATACATAAGAGATCGTATAATGATAAGGACAAAACTTAGGTAAAGTATCATATTTGTTGATGGTACATGTGACCTATTAGAGGATGACACGTTGACTTTTTGTTTACTTTCAAGGTAAAAAATATTTGATTGTAAATATAATAAATGTTTCTTCTTTAAAAGTAAACAAAAATGTATAAGTGTCATTCTCTAATAGGTCGCATATATCACTAGCACCTATGGTACTTTACCTAAGTTTTGTCCTAATAATAATGATGTGCATTAATGATAGCATGGGATTTAAGCGGAGTAGAAACGAACATTTGAATCAACCCATAGACATAAATATAAAAAAAAGATAATGAATTTTGTAAAGTGTAATAAGGGCCTTACAAAGTGATATTCAAAGTCTATGATTAAGACTCGTTACGTTTTATACTAATGATTTAATTTTTTTAATATTATGAATTCATAAAATCATAAATATGAATATTTAAAATTAATTTTAATACCATAACGTTAATAAATCAATGTTTACATATGGAGATTATTATTATTATTTATATATTTATTATAAGTATGCATATTTCTTATTACTTATTTTAGAATTAAACAATAAATGAATATAAATTTATATTGAACATTTCCTAAAATTAAGGAAGTGAAAATAACATTGATTGCAATTTTTGGAAGTGCATTGCAATTTTGTTTACATTCATATTTGGATCCAACAAAACCATGAGCAAATGACCAAGTGGTATCAAGGCCAACAATAATTCATGCTCTTAAAATAAAATAATGAAATAAACTTAACTATTTATTTTGTGTCATACTATTCATGCTCCCTTTTAATCAATGATAATTTTATAAAACATAAACATATAATAATGATTAGTTAATAAAAAGTGTTAATAGACAATGTATAGTGTCAATGTAAAACATAAATTGTCTAAGAATTAAAAAAATTACATCGGATAGAATTGTTAATATCTAATAATTTCAATATATTTAATATACAAACTGAACGATTGAAGTAGAAAAATGACATAAACATGGGTGAATGACTCATATCACTTCCATCCCATATGACTGCAGTTCTTAAGGCCAACATGTAATGTTGGAAGCTCATGGCTATTGACTCTAGTGTACATAGATATCACTATTCATAGGAAAACCAAAATGAACATTAAACAAAATAAAATAAAATAAAACATTTAATCTATCAATAAATTTTAACATAACCCAAGATGGTTTTGAGCGTGTGTTTGGTATGAATTAAGTTTTCAGTTTCAATTTATAAACTGTGAGATTATAAACTGTTAGATTATAAACTGTTAAGATTATAATCTGTTTATGTTTGGGTACCTTAGCTGAAAATTGAATATAAACTAATATGTTTTGTTTGGGTAAGGTAGAAAGATTGTTTTTTACATAGTAAATTACAAAAAAAAGTATGAGGTTATTTGTTAATGTTATGATTATTTTGGTTGTTTTTTAAACTATTTTTAAATATACATTTTTTAAAATATTTATCATCATATATTTTTACTTTAATTTTGTAATATTGCATAACAAATGCTAAAAAATATTAAAATAAAATACAATATAAAAATTAATATTAATATTTAAAAATAACATAAGATCAACATCAACAAATAACCTCATACATAGTTAAACATAAACTAAAAAAAATAAAGCAACATGATTTTTAATATTGCATAATAACAAAGGCGAAAAAATATATTAAAATAAAATACAATATAAAAATCAATATCAATATTAAAAACAATATAGCACATAAATAAATGGAAGTCACTAAACTTAAATTACACAATTCACAAAATAAATAATACATAAATGTTAAGTTTGATACAAAAGTTTTAGGGTTTATTGGGTTTATACATAATTCACAAAATTTTAATATTATATAACAAAGTTGTATACATAATTCTTTGTTCGGTTATAGATAAAAGAAAATGTTATGAGGAATTACGGGGTTGGTGGTGATAGATAGAAGAAAATGAGAGTTATATAGTTTGGTGGTGATGATGTGAAGTGTTATGGTGTTTGGTGGAATAGTAAAAAGGAGGAGATAGATAAGGTTATGATGAAGTAAAATGGGAAATAGAAAAATAGGGAAAAAATAAGTAAAAAAAATAAACCAACCCATGATTTTGGAGGTTCTACTTTTGGCTTATTTTTTCAGAAAAAAACTGAGTTTATAAATTTCATTTGGTTGCCAAACATACATAGTTTATATTTTCAGCTTATTTTTCAAAAAATAAACTTAAACTACAATTTTTAAGCTATGCCAAACATGACCTTAGGATATATATATGTGCTAAAAATAATAAAATTGTAAAGGAAAAATGCAAAAAAAAAAATGATTCACTTTTATCAAATAAGTTAGATATTGATCATGCATATCACCCTATGTTGCATGTTGAGCCTTCAATTCACAATTTGTAAGAGTAATCCAACCAAAAAATTGAGCAAATAATTATGTGGTCACATAAATCAATTAAAGATATCCACATAATTTATATCTTTAATGAAAATATTCACATAGGAGTGTACCCTATTAAAGTCTTTGATCATATATCATAAATTATGAACCTCAAGAAATCTCCATGTTTGTTGTCATCTACTTTGATTGCTCTGTCTAAAATACTATATGATTTAGAATTTGATGAGGATTAAAAAAATGGTCAAATGTATAATTCATTAAATATAATTATGAACTATAAATAACAATTAATGTAATCAATGATAATACTTCACGACACCTTATGTTGTGTAAGATTTTACCAAAACATTTTCAAGTGCAATAAAAATAAAAGCATGATAAAATTGTCAATTAGTAACCAAATAATTGAAGGAAATATGATTTATCTACCTGTGTCCAATCACAAACCACATGATAATAACAACATCCCTTCCATACTATTTTGGTAATAACATCAGCCCTTCCATTTTTATTATGATATATGATCACTTTATTAGCATATAAATCAATTAAAGATGTCGATATAATTTATATCTCCGATGAAAATATTCACCTAAGAGAGTATCCTATCAAGGTCTTTGATCATATATAAAAAATTATGAACTTCAAGAAATCTCCATGCTTTTTGTCCTATGCTTTGATTGATCTGTCTAAAATACTCTCTGATTTAGAATTTGATAAGGATTAAAAAAATTATCAAGTTTATAATTCATTAAATATAATTATGAGCTATAAATAACAATTAATGTTATCAATGATAATATTTTACTACACCTTATGTTGTGTAACAAATAATTGAAGGAAAGATGACTTAGTTACTCGTGTCCAATCACAAAACACATGATAATGTCATTATCTTCCTCTAGCTTGTTTATTTTATCACTTATTTGCAATGTTATCAAAAGAATCAACATCTCAAACCATAACCAAAAAGTAAACACGATGACACAAAAACAACACCATAAGAATCAAATTATGTACCTTGTGGCTGTTAAACACAATATTAATACCTACCACTATCATGTACTTTCTCTTACCGAATGATTCAATCATGCTTATATCTTGTGGAACATGAGAGTAATTTTGCATATACTCCTAAACAACCCTTGCAGCAACCAATTTCATCTCTAAATTTGAAATAGTCTTGTCTAAACTTCTACAATCAATTCTTAAAGTTTGACATGTAAAATAGCAAAAATAATTAAAATTGGAAAAGAATAGCAAAAATTGTACTACATCCAGTTTGCTTACTTTAATTTCTTTAGTTGCATGATATGGTAAAAACTTATCCTTTGTTAGACTTCTGGATGAATCTTCTCAATTTACATAGGTTTTAATACATCTGTCATGTTTCCTATCCTAAAAACTTACAAAAAAAATGTTAACTTGCTAGCAAAAATCTTACATGATTAGGAAATGTTGAACTAAAAAACCAAGAAAAATATTGATCCAGTAAAAATGTAAATAAAAATTTATCAATATATTCAACTAAAGTTTCAGATAACCGTAAAGAAAATATTAAACTTAGTGGAGATGAAATGTAAAGCTAGTGCACATGGTATGTATTATTTAGACCTGTCAAAACGAGCTACCCGAACGGGTTCGGGCTAGCCCACTTTTGACTCGGGCTAAAACGGGTCGGGCTAAAAAGCCCGAATAGATTTTATGTTACTAAAATTGAGGTCCAAACTCGCCCAAAGCGGGCTAAGGGCTGTGGCGGGCCGACCCGAATTATTTTATATTTAAAAATTTAAATAATATTTTACAACATATCTAATAAATTTAGTAAAATAAATGAAACAATTATATAACTTGAGCCTATTCTTTTACTATTATAAAGGAGAAATTGAAAATAATCTTGGATCATTAATTAAAGAACTAAAATGAAAACAAAAAATTGAACAACAAGTTAAAGACAAGTAAGAGAGCATGAAAAAAATATATGGGGATAAAAACTAGAATCAAAAGAAAAGGAGAAGGAATGTTACAGTGGCGGAATTGACAACAAAGAAAAGAAAAATTGATGTTTGTTACATAGAGAAAGTTGAACAGTAACTGGTGCGTTTACGTGCTTGTAGAAGAAACTGTGATATTAAAAGCAACTAAATTAAAAGACAAATATGATATCATCTTATCAAAAACTCCAAAACATCAAAGTTGTATATTGGCCCGAACCTGGACGGGTAAGCCCGGCCCGGACACGAATTTATTGTGGCCCGATAGGGCCGAGCTAAAAAGTTCGTTTTAAGTAAAATGCTTAAAATTTAGTACTCAAGCCCTATACTTTTTCGGGCTTTGGCGGGCTGGCCTGCTATACCCGGCCCATTTTGACAGCTCTAGTATTATTGTATGACCAAGTACCTACACTGAGTACAATATGTTGAAGTAGGCCGAAATAAGCTTGAAATAAGCTTCATTGAGCAAAAATAACCAAAAAATGTTAACTTTTCAAATTTATCTTTTTAGTAAATGTTAATCTAAAAAGGCAACAAATAAGTTTGATCCACTGAAAATGTTCTTAACAACACCAAAATAACATGCATATCCAATTGTTATCTTGAAATAAAAAAAAGTGGGAAATAAATTTTGTGGAGCAAAAATACCCAAAAAAATGTTTATTTTCATGTAAAAATGTTATCTTTTAGTAAATATTGGACTAAAAAGCAACAAATAAGTTTGTTCCACTAATTTTTTTTTCCCAATAACACGAAAAAAACATGCATACCCAAGATAACACCAAGAGTTTTGAAATAAGTTATAATGAGAAATCATACCTGAAAACCTAGAATCCATGGATCAATTTCAAGGATGAGGAAGTTAACAGCAAGAACATAAAATGAAGTTATAAGAAAAATCATATTCGACGTGAAGTTATAAGAAAAATCATATTTGATGTGATGAAGTTATAGGAAAAATCATACATGTGAATGAAGAACTCACTGCTCGATTTCATAGATGAAGAAGGAAGGATGAAGAAAGACGTTTGAGGAAGAAAAAAATATTGTAAAAAAAATATTGTAGAAGAATGTCAACAATGGAAGTGGAGAGAGGTAAGAAAAATGAATGGAGAAAAGAATGAATGAAACGTTTAGAATGAGAATGAAGAGAAATAGAGATATGGAAAATTAATGCAAAAATTGGTAAAGACAAATTTAACCCTTAAAATGTCAAGTGTCAGTAATTTGGAATGTCTATTGCTGTAATTACATCAGTCCCTTATATTCTTATTAAGATAGTAGAAGATTATTTTTATTTATTTGTATAAATTGTGTTAGATAATTTGTATTAAGTTTTAAGTAACTTATGGACTATGTTCTACTATTTTAACTTAGTGCCTAGGAGCCATTTTGTTAATCACTCAAGAAATTAGTGGTTAAGGAAATGAGTTCTTAATCTTCTCATTAAAAGAATAATAATGTTAGATGAAAATAATGTTAATAAAATCAAAGTCTAAATAGGTTTAGTTACTTGAATCATTTGGGCTTTGGTATAAATGGTTAGTTCGAGTTTCAATTGTTAGCCACAACCTGGCTTCGATAGTTGATTATCGTTTGCCTCGATAGTAAGTTCCTCTACTATGCTTTGATCTCTGAATCGAAATGTAAGGCATACGAGCTAACTTTATTTTCTCTTTACCTTTGATTGGGTAATGAGTTACTAAACAAACTTAATGAAGACACTGAGTAGTAAAAATGTAAAAGAAAAGCACACTTCTTATCGAACCTTTCAATGTTTAATTGAATACTAGTAGTCTAAGGGAAAAGTTGAACTAAAGAGAAAAGAAGCTTACTTATAACGATTTGATTTTTTTAAAGAAAAAGGGAGACATACCTTAGTTCTAGATATTGTTTTTATAGCTAACAAAAAAATAATATTACCAAAAGAATAGATGACAAGGGGAACAAGTTGTCCTTCAATTCAACTCGGTTAAAGTTTATGAACTTTCCCACTCATTTTGAATTGGTTCATTTGGACAATTCAAATAATTAATTCATTTTTAAAAAATACAATAAAATGTTATATATATAAATATAACTTTGTTTATATACATATAATAACAATAAATATAAAAAATAATGTATGGATTATGATAACGAGTCGAACTGTATCTAACTCAAGTTTGACTCATTTGGTTAATGAACCAAGTTTATCAAACTAAATAACGAGTCGAATTTCAAACGAATACCGAGTTGGTTCGATTCATTGTCACCTCTACTATTAATAAAACACAAGATTCTTTAACACATAATTGTGAGCAACATCCTCTTTTCATCATCAATTGCAGTAAATACAACATCACAAGAACCGGAGTACCATTATGTGTAGTGGGAGTGGAAACAATGGTAGTAGGGAAGGGAGAGACTTGAGTCGCAGGAGCATGGTAGTGGCAGATGTGGTAGGAGCAGCAAGCCTCATTAAATAATCAATTTTGGGTGTGTGATTGTCCTTCCCAACAAGTGTCACTTCTAGTAATCCAACATTGATATTTTGGTCATCTCAGGATCTAACAGGATATTACACAAATATTACTAGACCAACACCTTATTGTTTGCTATCAACAGTATAATATATAGATTTTACTTGCTGGGAACATCAAAATAATCTTAATATTTTATTAAAAACTTATATAATTTCGCTCCATGGTTGTGAAATTTTATTTAAAAGAAAATATTTTTTAAACTGTTGTTATTTGGGGGCTTCGAATGGTGTTATTTGTAGTCTATTTTCTTGATTTGTTGATACCCATGATTTGGTGGTTGCTTTCCAACACTTCCAAGAGGTGTGAAAATTGCACACTATGTTACTCAAGCTAGCTTGGATTTAATGAAACTTGCTCCAATTATCTAAAAAAATTGGCAGCGTGAATTAGAAGGAAAAAAAGACATGGGAAAACAAATAGAAGACTGAAAGATATGCCCTGGAACAAATTATAAATAAATTCAAATAGTTTTACAACACTAAATCATGCAATTATTTAAAAATGTAAAAAAATTCTTATATTTAATAATGGAATGATTTGATTGCAAACAAATTGATGCTAAATTGAATCGTTCCTGCGGGGAATGTCGTTATCACTTTTTTAATACAAAATTGTTTTTATTTTGCTGATAAAAAAAGAATGATAGGGAAATAAAGGAATCTTATGTCAACCTCCTCTAAGGTATAAAAAAAAATGAGGCAATAAAGATAATTTAATGCTGCACGGAATTATACAAAAAGTGGGGGAGGATTACAAATACATAGCATATTATTATCTAGATATATCAAGAAGTGGATATGCCATATTAATAGAACAATCTAGAGATAGAATGATGTAAAACTCTAAAGGAGTGTGTGAGAAAAGAAAAGGAAGTAAAAGCTGAAGATAATGGAAAGAAAATAGAATTGTATTGGCTTAATTATTCTTGATACAAAAGGATTCTTATATAGAACTTGAGTTAGTTTGGAAAATAAGCAACTAACTTAACAACTATATTCTAACTAATCAAGAATCCAAGACCTTTAATAACATGTGCTAAAAGATATAAAAAACATGTGAAAAACATGTGATGAAACAGAAAACAAGTGCTCTGTTGCTGTCCATTCCACAAGTGGGCTGATGCATCAATGTAAGGCCAAGTGATGCACCAAAATTAGGTCAGTTGCACCAAAAAGTAAGTCAACAGCTGCATTAGAATGTAAGTCAGGTTCCACGCATCAAGCTTCCAGCCACAGTCAGCGTTTAAGCAGAAGTCCAAGTTCCCTTGATCATTTGGGTGAACCATGCACGGTCAGAAAGCCATGCAAGCTTTATTCCTCGATCACGATGTTATCAACAATGACCTGGCTTGAAGCAACACTAGGCAAATAATATTAGTAGATTTATTACCCCCCTCAAGGTGGATCATAGATATTAATGACTCCAAGCTTAGGAAGAAGGTAATTGAAGGTAGCAGGTTCTAATGCCTTTGTTAAAAGGTCTGCAACCTGATCATTTGTGTCAATATGTAGAAGATGATAGAGCTTATTGGTTAAACGTTCACGAGCAACATGGCAATCAATTTCTATATGTTTAGTTCGTTCATGAAAAACCGCATTAGCTGCTATGTGTCTACCCGAGTCGTTATCACAGTATAGGAGAACAGGTGATGTAAATTTAACATGAAAATCATGAAGTAAATAAGTCAACCATTGTACCTCACATGAAGCAATAGCCAAAGCATGGTATTCTGCTTTAGAAGAAGAGCGTGACACCGTATTCGGCTTCTTGGATTTCCGTGAGACCAACGAATTGCCTAAGAACATACAATAAGCATAAATAGATTTGCGAGTATCTGGGCAAGTGGCCCAATTAGCATCAGTGAACCCTTTGATTTGTATAATAGAAGAAGATGAAAATAGGAGACCTTGGCCAGGTGATCCTTTGAGATAGCGCAGAACTTTAGTCATGGCTTTATGGTGATTGATTGTAGGAGAAGCCATGAATTGGCTAAGTTGTTGAATGGAAAAGGAAATGTCAGGTCGGGTATTGGTTAGATAAAGTAACCTACCAACAAGTTGTCTATATAGGAGAGGGTCATGGTAAAGAAGGTTGTCTTGTTGACTTAGAGGTGTGGTTTTAGTCATGGGTGTGGGAGCAGGCTTAGAATGGAGAAAGTCAGTATCAACAAGAAGGTCAAGGGTGTACTTACGTTGGCTGAGAATCAGACCTTCAGAAGAAGAAGCTACTTCAAGGCCAAGAAAGTACTTGAGTGTGCCAAGATCTTTAATTTTGAATTTGTCATCAAGGTATTGTTTGATTTCAGAAGGGCAAGTGCTAGCCAAGATCAGATCATCTACATAGATGAGTAAAGCAGTGAAGGATTTGGATGTGGATTTAGTAAATAGGGAATGATCATGGTGGGATTGAGTGTATCCGATGTTAAATAAGGCATGAGAAAGCTTAGCAAACCATTGGCGACTTGCTTGTTTTAAGCCATATAAGGATTTGTTTAACTTACAAACTTAGTTAGGTTTAGTGCAATGAACACCTTGAGGAATAGTCATGTAAACTTCTTCCTCAAGGTCACCATGAAGAAAAGCGTTGTTAACATCAATTTGTTGTAAGATCCATCCATTAATGGCAGCAAGAGATAAAAGGAGTCTAATGGTGGTAAGTTTAACGATAGGGGCAAAAGTTTCATAATAATCCAAGCCCTCAGTTTGTTGAAGCCTTTTGCCACAAGTCTGGCTTTATGTCTTTCTATGGTTCCATCGGAGTGGAATTTCAGCTTATAAACCCATTTGGATCCAATGGGTTTCTTGTCAGAAGGAAGATCAACAATGGTCCATGTGTTGTTTAATTGCAGGGCTTGTAATTCGTGTTACATAGCTTGTATCCAATCCTTGGATTGGATAGCTTGTCTGAAAGTTTTGGGTTCAGTGTTAGAAGATAAGGCAAAACAGTGATGCCTATGAGTGGGATGTATGGATGTGTAAGAGAGGACATTGTGTAAAGGGTGCTTAATGTTAGAATCTTGGTGAGGAATGGAGTTGAGGAGGTTGCAATGATAGTCTTTAAGGTAAGTGGGTGGATTGGAAACTCTTTGAGATCTTCTAATGGGAGTGGAAGTGCATGTGGTGGGTGGAGTGGAAATGTGATTATTGGTTTCAGTGAGAGGGATAACAGGGCAGAGGGTAGGTTGGCGAGGTTCAGGGAAGTAATCTAGGAAAGCCAAGGGTGGTTGATGATTGTGAGTGTCAACAGGAGTGGGTGAAGAAGATTGTTTCACATAATGATAAGGAAATATGGATTCATAGAAAATAGCATGCCTAGAAATGAATATTTCTCTTTAGTTTAAGTCATGCAAAACATAACCCTTGGTTCCATTTTGGTATCAAATAAAAACACATTTTCTAGCTTTAGGATCTAGCTTAGTCCTATGATTAGTGAGAGCGGAAGCATAGGAAAGACATCAAAAAACCTTCAAGTCTTGAAGGTTAGGTGGTTGATCATGTAAGAGTTCAAAAGGTGACTTAAAGCCAAGAACAGAGGTAGGTAATCTGTTCATCAAATACACTGCATGTTTGACAGCATATCCCCATAAAATTTTAGGTAAATTGGCTTGGAATAAAAGGGACCTAGTGATGTTAAGAATGTGTCTATGTTTCCTTTCCACAACAGAATTTTGTTGTGGTGTTTCAACACAAGAAGTTTGGTGACATATGCCATGCTTAGCAAAGAAATCATGCATAAGAAACTCTAGCCCATTATCAGTTCTTATAATTTTAATTTTCTGATCAAACTAAGTATGTACCATTGTAGTAAAATTGTGTACAAGATTTCTTGTCTCACCTTTTGATATCATAAGAAAAACCCAAGTGTGCCTTGTGTAATCATCAACAACAGTAAGAAAATACTTGTGCCCTTGCATGGTAGGGACATTAAGGGGTCCCCATATATCCATGTGTATCATTTGAAAGGCATAATTGGTATTAGTAGTGCTAAGAGGAAAAGGCAATTTAGATTGTTTAGCAAGATGACACCATTCACAAGCTTTATTGTTTTGAAATTTTACAAAAGGATGTTGCTTATGGATATTAGCAAGAACATGATGTGAAGAAAACAACAGTAGGAGTACCAATGAGATTAACAAGATGTGATGTATCCATTTGTGGCTTAGCATGGTTGGTGAGAACATATAGATTATTGTGCCCTTTAGCATGACCAATCATCCTCAATGTAGTCATATCCTGAATAAAACAAGAGTCTTTATCAAAGACAAGCTTGCAATTGAGGGAATAGGATAGCCTACAAATGGATATGATGTTGTATTTGAAACTAGGTATATGCAAAACATTGTATATGATTAGTTGATCAGATAGCTTAGTAGTTCTAGAATGATTTGCAATGATAGTTTGACTGTTAGGCAGCTTGATAGTGATGGGTTTAATGGAAAAGTAGTTAATGTAATGCATTTTGTTATTAGTAACATGGTCACTTGCACCACTATCAAGAATCCATGCTTGATTGTTAAAAGAAATACCTGATGTGTGTGATGTAGTGTTGGTGTGATCTGGTTCAGTGTGAGCATTGAGATTCCCAAAATCCATTGTGAGTTGTGTTATATGTTTGTCATTGCTTTGATCATCTTGTTTCTGATCAGCTCTTATGCTATCTTCAGTGTTAGGGGTGTGAATAATAGCTATGGAAGCATTGGTTGAAGCTTTGGCCTTGAATTTGAAGTTTGGTGGGAAGCCATGTTTGAAATAACATGTCTTTGTTGTATGTCCATCTTTCCCACAAAAAGTGCAGACTTTGTTTGAGGCATAAGACTTTCCCATAGATCCTCCAAATCTTCTTGTATTTTTTGTTGTTATAATCCATGTTGCCTTTACCCGTGTTCCTGTTGGATCGGTTTTTCCAAAGTTGATTGGTGTTGATAGAGTTGATAGTAGGCTTGTTGTGTTCTCCATAGTGTGGTATTTCTTCTTGCCTTTCTTGTTGCAAAACTAATGAGAAGACTTTGTTGATGGGTGGAAGGGGTTCCATGAGTAGTATTTGTGACCTAACTGTGTTGAATTGGTCATTGAGACCTTTCAAAAAACATATTACATATTCTGTTTCTCTGTGTGCTTTGATGATTTGTAAAATGTAGCAACTGCAACTGCATCTAGAGTTGCAAATGCAGCCAAGAATGGATCTTAAGGAATCAAGCTCATCCCATATTGTCTTTAAGTTTGTGTAGAATGTAGAAACACTTCTTTCTCCTTGTCTTATTGAATGAATTTCTTGCAAGAGATCAGATGTTCTAAAATGATTGCCTTTTGAAAATCTTTCTCTTAAATCATCCCATAAATCTTGAGCATTATCTATATAATTAGTACTTTGTGCTATTTGTTGATTGAGTGATCTTGTAATCCATGACACTACCATGTTGTTACACCTGTCCCAAGAGTCAAAAATGGCTTCTGTTGATTGTGGAACAGGGATAACTCCATTCACGAATTTGAGCTTGTTCTTGGATTATAAAGCCCTCTTCATGGACCTACTCCATGAATTGTAATTTGTCTCATCCAAAGGTGGTGTAACAAGAGGGATACCTGGGCTTTCTCCTGGGTGTAAGTAAAAAGGTTTGTAAGGTTCTGCATTGATTCAGCACCTTGAGATTTTTGTTGGGTGAAGTTGGATTCAACATCCATGATTGCTTGATGGTTGTGGAATGGCAACAGCAGAGCACTCAGATTGAGTGCTCTGATACCATAAAGGAGTTTGTGAGAAAAGAAAAGGAAGTAAAAGCTGAAGATAATGGAAAGAAAATAGAATTGTATTAGCTTAATTATTCTTGATACAAAAGGATTCTTATATAGAACTTGAGTTAGTTTGGAAAATAAGCAACTAACTTAACAACTATATTCTAACTAATCAAGAATCCAAGACCTTTAATAACATGTGCTAAAAGATATAAAAACATGTGGAAAATATGTGATGAAACAGAAAACAAGTGCTCTGTTGCTGTCCATTCCACAAGTGGGCTGATGCATCAATGTAAGGCCAAGTGATGCACAAAAAGTAGGTCAGCTGCACCAAAAACTAAGTCAGCAGCTGCACTAGAATGTAAGTCAGGTTCCACGCATCAAGCTTCCAGCCACAGTCAACGCTTAAGCAGAAGTCCAAGTTCCCTCAGTCATCTGGGCGAACCATGCACGGTCAGAAAGCCATGCAAGCTTTATTCCTCGGTCACGATGTTATCAACAATGGTCTGGCTTGAAGCAAAACACCAGGCAAATAATGTTAGTAGATTTATTAACTCCTTTGAATATAATATAAATAAGAATGTGTAAAGACAATTAATATATTATTTGTCATTCATTTGTATTCAATTTTTTAAAGAGTTAATAAAAATAAAACAAAAATGGTAAATAATGAAATGACATAATATAAAACTCATATACTATTTTTTGTGTCATCTTGTTTTTATATATTTGAAAATTTTATTAAAAATGAACAAAATTACAATAAAAAAACTAATATACAATTCTCACATAACAATAGACAGATCTCCTACAAGATTCATAGAAGATCATCTAAACTCAACCCAACGAGAACAAAACTAGCAAGCATAAAATCAGATTGGAGATCCATTCAAACTAAGATATAATTACAAGTTTGTATAAATAACTAGAAAACTATACGCAAGTGGAATGACTGTGGTTATAGACTATATCTACAAGCCTTGCTCACTTGTGCAAGTAACAAAAAATACTAAAGCTCCCAAGTCATAATTGTACAACTTGTACTCTTTTGTTTCGTCTAATCTAATAAAATTGCATTTTCTCATTTCATGTACCTAACTATTCTTTCTATTTACTACTATATTTTTACTTAGCAGTGTGTATAAACACTAGGTATGATTTAATTGGTAAAGAGAACTTTGTGAGTAAAATTTAGCTGCATGGGAATAAAATTTACCTGAATGGTTGTGGATCATAATAAGCATTTGGATTTGGACAATGAAACGTAAATTTTACGGTGATATATAATATTCTTGCCGTGAATTTTTAATCATATAACACTTACTGTTATTCAATTTTCTTTATCCTGTTGGCCAATTATTACATAAGACCAACTTTTCCAAATGTTTGTGATGAAATCTGAAGAAATTACATAGCCCATGAACGACACATGGGTATGTTGTGAAAATCACATCAGAGAAACAAGTTTCACGCCATGAAAGGGTGCATCAGAAGCTACTTGGTATATATTCTGTCCCAGTTATTTTTGTAAGTTTAACCCTCTCTTTTTCATTCTCTCCCTTTAATTTATTAAAGTAGTTATGCCAAGTGTAAACTCTCATGCACTCTTGATAATAGGTGGGATAACTAATAAACCCTACAAAACATTCTATGTATACAAACCCAAGAGGTTAAAGAATACAAGTACTACCCTCTAGCTGAATCATCATGTCATTGTCTAATGGAGCTTCAAATGCCACTTTGGCACAAAAGAAATCTCAACTTCCAAACCCATTTGATCTTGATGACTATCAGATTTTGGACAAAGTTTATCTGTCCCACCTCCATGATGATGAAAAGTGTGACAAAGATGTGCTTTTCAACATTGTGTCCACTGTTGTACTGGTAAACTAATTCACCTTTCATTTTCATTCCCACTCTTTATAACAATTTATGCTAACAGTATAGTATCTATCACCTACACAATGTTCATTATCTAGCTACTATATATTGAAAGTGATGGAAAAAGGATATAAGGAAAAAAAGATAATGCAAAAATATGTCTAACTAACACTAATTGGTTTACTGAGTATATCACAGAATAGGTCCGCTGAAATCAGAACTGCTGTAACCAGTTTCCAACCAGAATTTCGTACTCTGAAGCTGATTTCTTGTCAGGTTAATTATTTTATGGCATAACCACTATATATATCATTACCATTATTCCTTAAATTTGTATAATATTATTAGATAAGATCGTCATTTACAGATTTGTATCTAAAGAAAAGGTTCTCTTGTTTATATGATCTATCATGTGAGGTTTTAAAAATAATTGAGACTATTCAACTTTCCGTAATGAACTAATCTATTCCGGAGCTAATAATTGTTCTATACTATTGTGATATATAGATGATAAAGACACCTCCTGGTCTTCATTATGTACACCAAACAACAATGTGGATACTTCAACAGCTCAAAACCTATTCATGGGATGCAAAAGCACTAATAACTGTAGCTTCTTTTGCTTTGGAATATGGAAATCTTGTGTACTTGAGTGATGTTTCAACTCCAAACCAACTTGTAAACTCATTGAAACAACTGAATCAAGTTGAAAAGAGAAAGCTACCAAACAACAATTATATTGGGTTGGTAGGGGATGTGATTCAACACATCAAAGATTGGGCAATGTGGTCTGGTTATGACACAGAAGAAGTTCCTTCTTTATCAGATGCTTTGCAAGAGATTCCTGTTCTTGTATACTGGACTATTGCTTTTCTTGTTGCTTCTACAGCCAACCTTACTGGACTATCGTAAGTTCTCTTCATAAATTTCACTTTCAATCAAACTTCCCTACCTTCCATTTTTTCAGACTATAGATAACTTTCTTTTATGCTCTTTTTGGATATATTAAGGACTGAATGTAAAGCCAATATAGTTTATTTATACAATGGAAAAAGCTTGTGGTCCAAGCCAAATGAATGATACAAAGTTAATAAACTAACTTTAACTCCTAACTAACTATCTAGTTTCTTAACCACCTAAACAACTTCTATTATAATCTCTAAAATATCTTTAATAATGAATATGATTTTATTTTTGCAGAGACTATGTATTATCAGAATTCATTGAAAGGCTTTCTACTGCTGATAACAAATTGAAGGAACATCTGAAAAGGATCAAAGAGCAAATAGGTTGGTTATGTGCGTAATTAGTGGTTCCAATTTTGCATACAATGAAGCACACTACATTTTCAATCATTTGGATCAAAATTGTATTATGGAGATTATCAAAATACTAATAAGAGATCATTTAATTTTGTTGCAGACTTTGCAAACGATTACTTGAGGCGTAAGAAAGCATTCTCCAATCCTAAAGATATAGTAGATTTCTTGAAGCTTCTGACACACCGCAATGGATCTGTAACTCCACAAGTATATGATGGCAGTAACAAAACCAAAAAGGTTAGTACTAAAGGATTAATTTATTTATTTTGAATTAGATTGCAATGTCACCATAATATAAATATTTCATTTGTGGTGGCATTTTCCAACAGTTTTATAGTAACTGTAATTGCAATTGTTTTATTTGTTTTTGAAAGCCGTATGCTATCATAAAAAAAAGGTTGGAAGTGCAAATTAAAAAAAAGGACTTATATATGATTTTTTTAAAACTAATTAAAAAATAAGTAATACTGATAATATGACCAATATATTTGGGGTCTGAAATAGTAACACAATACATTTTTCATGAGGAGAAAATATTGAAGTTTAATAATGTATTTGGGGCTTTATGACCTAAACTAATAAGATGAGACTCGTTTGATATTTGGAAGGGTTTTAATTTAATGGTATAATCTAACAAGGCCTAATATAATTGGTAGGTATCTTAATTTATTTTAGTCATAATGTTAGGAGTTCAATTCTTTACTTTATGAAAAATAATTTTGTTGAGAGATTATAACATTTTGGTGATCTCATCATTTAAAAAGAACATTAGTCATCACCCAGGAGAGAGATATAGAGAGATGGTTGGAAAGAGGGTATATTTTAATTATAAGTGTCCTTTTGTTAAAAAAATGAAATGAATGAAGTAATAAATTATTATGAACACTACTTTGTCATTGCATATTTATTTTTATAGACATTATATATGTCATTTAATTTAGAAATATGCATTTCCCTTAATTTTCCCCCAATTCTTTCCAAAAAAAAAAAAAATCAACTCACCTTTTGAAAACTAACATCTTAGTGGCCTTAGTCTTGCCCATTATCTCATATTGTTGGATTATAAAAGGGATATATTTAAGTTTTAACTATATTTAAATCAAATAATTATGAATTATATTTTCATGAACACAAAAGTGTGGAATAATAGATGTTATCACTAAAAATATCTTAAGTAGCATCATGAATTTAAATGTTCAAAAGTTAATTAGTAAAGAAACTCATTGAATTAAAGTTCATGCAAGAAAAAAAAAAATATCTACCATTATTTTCCTTTACTTAGTAGTAGAGGTGTTATGCATCTTACAAACATAGCTAACTATATATCCTATTTTTTTGATTTTTATGTCCCAAACAGGATATTGAAGTATTTAGGCAAAAACATTTGTTACTGTTCATTTCAAGCCTCAACAGGATTGATGATGAGATTTTGCTTTTGAATTCCATCTATGACAGACTGCAGGAAAATCCAGAAGAAATGATAAAAGGTTACAAGAAAGAGGATTTCAATATTTTATGGATTCCTATAGTGGAAGATGTGTGGGAGGACAAACACAAGATCAAGTTCAATAATTTGAAGAATAAGATAAAATGGCATGCAGTGGAGTATTTCTATGAGTTACCTGGTATTGGATTAATTAGAGAGAACTTGAATTACAAGGGTGATCCCATTATCCCTGTAATCAACTCTCAAGGTGAGATAATAAATAGAGATGCAATGCAGTTAATCTTTCAATGGGGAATGGATGCTTTCCCTTTTAGGAAAATTGATGGTGATGATCTTACTCTGAAATGGAAGTGGTTCTGGGATGTAGCAAAAAAAGTAAACCTAGGAATACAGGTAAGCTTAAATACACATCCTAAAATACCCATGTTACAAAATTCATTTTTTTAAGGATAAATTTGATAGTTTAAGGAACTAATTGAGATTTTCATTTTCTAGGAATCGAATGTGTGTCCATATGTATCTAGGTCTTTAATCATAAATATGCTATTTTGCTAACATTGCATGCATGTACTACATTTGTCACAACTTTATAAAATAGATTAAATGAGTTTATATGTCTAAGTTTTCTATGTGACTTAGGTCAAAGGGGACAGGTACACATTCATATATGGAGGTGCTGATAAAAAGTGGATACAAGATTTCACACTAGCAGTGGACACAATAAAAAGGCATGAAACTATTTTGAGAGCAGATGCTATAATAGAATACTATCAGTTGGGAAAGGATGACCCAAAAATTGTTCCTCGTTTCTGGATTGAAATAGAAAGCAAGAAACTGAAGAAGCATCAAGAGGGACTAGACTGCAAGGTTCAAGAAATAGTGAAGAGCTTGCTTTGCCTCAAACAAGATCCACAAGGATGGGTTATTCTAAGCAAAGGATCTAACATAAAGCTTCTTGGTCATGCCGACCCTATGTATGAAACTGTGAAAGATTTTGAGATATGGAAAGACAAAGTTCTCCAGAAAGAAGGGTTTGACATAGCATTCAAAGAATATTATGAGACTAAGGTTAAAGAGATATATGCTCGTCAACCATGTGCTACTATAAATGTTGATAACTATGATTCAAATGTTCTAGCAACCATAACATGCCCAAATCCTACGTGTGGTCGTTTGATGGAAGTGACATCTATTAATTACAAGTGCTGCCATTCTGATGGTTCAGATGGTGGAAATGGAAATATCTAAATATAAGAGAGTTTGGAAGATATTGCACCAAGAGTTTGCTACTTTGAGTTGGTGAAGTTTGAGGTTTGGAAAACTTTTGTTTGCATTTACTATATATACCTATGTGTGTATGTTTGTGAAGATGAATGCATGAAGCCATGTACTCTCCACTTGGTTTGTTCTTGATGAAAGGGCAGAAAATAAATAATGGCTTCTCTTCATTTGTATGTTCTTGAATGGAATAAAATTTGCTTTGCATGATCCACATTTTGGGCAGCAACAATAATCCTTATAGTATATGCTCCTTGTTAGTTTTGCAACATTTTATTGCCTATGCTACTTTCTTTAAAATCATGAAAACATTTGATTAAATTATCTCATCTAAAAGAAATGGAATCTCATCATCGATTGAAAAGAATTTAAACTTCACTTTGACCCTAAATCATGAAACATAAACCATACGGGTTTAAAGTGAAGTTTAAACATATGCCGAATTGGAAAGAGAATAATCTTTTCGCTTGTAAAAGTTTGTTGCCTCAACTATTCCATATATGGTCTTGCTTCTTAAAGTTAACACAGTAGTATTACATTCATTCTGATCCAGTGCAAAACATAAAATATGAAGGTTACTTGCACTAAATGAACGTGCCAACAGTTAAAAAATTAATAATATTATTTTTACAATCAAATTATGACAGAGATATCACATGAAGTGTCATTAACATACAAGGTACATAAGTACAATTTTCAGCTTAAATTATGACAAAGAGATATCACATGGTGGGTAGTTGAGCAACATCTTCAATTTTAAGCTCCCCTCCATGTAAAGTTTATTGAATAAGAATACAAAGAAAAGCAAAACTTAGTTTACAAACCAAAGGACAAACTCAAGCTTTTAATAATAAGTGATTTTTTCAAAGAATAATAACATTTTTTTTTATTTTGAACTTTTCTATCAGATCTTCAGTTGGAATCTCAGCACCAGCTACTGAGGTGGTGCACCACCATTGATGTCTTTCTGCAAGTTAAGAGACAGAACAAAATGAACTTAAATTAAAGCTCCAATAAACACTCCACGACTCAATGCAGTTCAAGTACTATATACTTAACTAATTTCTATATACACATAAAGAAAACAAATAGTGAAAACACATTGTTGGCAAGTCCAACAGAGAAAAGACTAAACTATATTTAAGAAAAAGAACCAATAGAACCTACATATGTATAGACAAGAAAGTGCTTCAATTCTACATGAGGCTAGACTATATTTATGACGGATGATGGAAAAAAAAGAAACTAAAGACAATAATGCATAGACAAGGAACTGCTTCAATTCTACATATGTATTTAAAGTCTTTATGAAATCCTACATTACTTCATGTAATCTGTGAGAAATCACAAGTTCATAACCTCTTGTCGCATAAAATAAGCAAGTCATGTTTACCTGTGTGATATACTATCTGTTCTGTTTGTTGGCATATGTTTGATGGCGCCTAATCTCCTTGCAAACATGGGAGCTATTGCCACTGAATCAATGAATCCTGGGAAAGGTGTAATGGGACTGAAATTACGCCTTGATGTATGATCATTATTTCCTTTAAAACCAGTGGAAGCCTTTTTATTGACCCGACAATTCTGCACTTTTTTAGCCTCGGTGAGTAACAGGTTATTACCATATTGTTCTCTAGCCTCTTCAATCTTGAAGTTGTTCAGATAAGTAATGTGTTTGTGGGAAGGAGGAAGCCTTGAGAAATCAGTGGAGTGGATTTGAGATCCACCTGTCTCTTTGAGATGATCACAAATCATCAAGGGGGTAGTTGATTTTGGAAAAAATCGACTTATCGAAAGACCTTCCAGATTATCACTTTTGTGAAAGATAGTTGTTTCAAGTCTCTCAGATGATGCATAAGACTCAAGATTATCAATATCATTTTTATTCTGTCTGGTTGAAGATGAGTGTAGTGTCACTCCTTTATCCTTAAGCTCCAGGTGGTAACAACTTTTAGTCTCCACTGAGTATTTTTTCCTGTTTTCATGACTGTCCAGAAAATTTATAGGTTTAACCTTAGACTGCAAGGGTGGACTCGAATCATATCTCTGCGTAGATAGATCAATCTTATTTGATTGAAAATACTGTTTGTAAAGGCTATTTTTCTCTGCACAAGAGGTTATTGGTGTCACATCTATTTCATGTACCTTATTATTTATCTCAGATTCTTTAGAAGCCTCTCCTACTTCATGAGAATTTCTTGTTCCAACATTCTTCAAGCTTGGACAATATGTGGAGTGAAAATTGGATTTCGAACCTTTATTTTGTGGGGCTGTATCTTGATTGTTGTTGCATGTGATAAGTTTCGGATCAGGCCATAGAAGATGATAATCAGGATTTGCAATGGTATGAGCCAAAGACTTACCTTCATCTTGAGTTGATTGTGAGAATCTTTTCCTCGTGTTCAAAAACAAGTTCGTGAATGAGCTATCCTGTTGAACATAGGATTTGGAATGTGAAGTTTCTTCAATTTGCCTTTTGAGTATTTTACTCCCAACGATCAGCCGTTGTTGAAAGCTGCGTCTCTTCTTACCTATCGGTAACATGTCAGCGCAATAGCAGCTTTCGACACTTGTGCAGCTGTCATTCTCCTCCTTTGACAAACTTTCACTTGCATCTATATCTGATAAGGACTTTTCCTCTCCAATGTATCGTACCATCTGGACTTTGCTATTACGTGGAGAATGCATAACTGGGAGATTCTTGTCACATAGTAGCACCATTTCATTTCCTTGACATTTGTTTTTATTCTCATTAGATTGTGATGCAATGACTCCACTTTTTGCTGCACAAGTAGCTTCACAGTTGAAAGTGTGTAAATTATTCTCTGCACTTGATTCTAGCTTCTCTAAAGGACTTCTTCTGGGAAATTTTGGAGCATCAGATTCATTTATATGCTCAACCTCAGTGTACAAAGCATCTTCTGTAGCAACCACCTGTTTGCCAAAACTGCTATCATTGGAATGTTTCCTTGGTGAGGGATTTTGTTCCATGCTAGGTTGAGGTTCATCTTCTTGCTGTAAGGAATTATCAACTGGTCTATGGTTAACATGACCTGAAGAAAAAACAATATGCAGATGAGATTTCAGGCACACACACAAGAAATGAACTTGTCTTTTTCTTTTAACAAAAGAAAAAAGAACTCGGTAGTTGTGCTCGAACATAAAGGAAATGTTATACATTTGGAACCAAGTTCAGGGGAAAAAATTCTCAGATTATCCTTACCTGTATTATGTTCTTCATCTGAAGCACTTTTTGGATGCATGGTAGGAGAACCTAAGGAAGAGATATCATTCTTCAGGGAAATGGTGGATATAGGTTTTACGAAAACATCATCAAAAGGTTCCGCAGTGGTAGATATGCAACCAGTAACACTTTGTAGCAATGCAAGAACCATACTGCTTGGTTCCACATCTCGATAAAGAGAGGAATTCTTATTCTCAAAGCTTGAATCAACACAATTAAGACTGAAACCCTTACTTGGAGACCAAACTATCTCAGATAGGGGTCCATTGGTGGAAGAAAATGTCATATCTACTGCTCTACAAACTGCATTTGCACCTGCACCTGATTCATTTTTCCAAACGCATTGGTTAGAATAATTCAGAATCAGTTGAAAATCCGTCTTTGGTTTTATAATCTTGCTATCTGAACTCATCTTCATAAGCATAAATTCTTTAGTCAAAAGGTCCTGAAATGTTATCACAATCAAAATTAATTTTCTTTGCACTAGTTGAAATAAAAACTGGATTGCTTGATACTTCAATAAACCACTACTCTAACTTCTGTCCGTAAGGTTCTATTTGTGACATGAAATAGAACTTGTGAGATGACTTTGTTACATATTAATTAGCATAAGACCAAAAATCTGAAACTACATAGATATAATAACACTACTTAATACTATACTTCAAGATTTCTAATTGGCAGAAATGAACGTAATGCACAGCCTATAAATCACATAACAAAACAACTGATAAAAATACAGAATAAATAAGATACACCATCATTACATGATTTCGAGCAACAAAAGCATGCACAAGTTCATCACTTGAGTCAACAATATAAATGATAAACTATATACGGAAAAAAAACATTATTGTTTAATTATGTAAACAAAAATGATATTTGTATGAACTTTGGTTAAAAATTAAAAGAAACATACCTCTTTATTATGAAACTTAGATGGAAATTCTGTGATTCAGTTACAGAGAGGAAAATACAGTTGAAGTTGGTAGTATTATGAAGCTACTTATGCGAGGTTAAGGAATTTCCACGTGGACACATAGCACTCCATTAAAGTCCCAGTTAGATTGTACATCACATATAATTCACACCTTCTGGATCGGATTCTTGCTTTTGTCCATTTTTGGCATCAACATGTTTTTGTGGATCACAACAAAATCTATATTTATCTATATAATCAAGATAAGATATTTAAATGATATTAAACTTCACTCTAATTTATTATTTTCACAATAAATATATATGACTCAAAAAGTTACATACCAACTTGGAATGAAACTTGTAGTTATAATCCTATAGCTCTAGAATTATCGATAAACCAAGAAGTGAAAGTAAATAAAATTTATTCAATGACTAACAAGGAGGATATGTAATATCATATATATCTAGCATGTAAATTTATATTTGAGTCCAAGGGAATTGATATAATTATGATAAAATTTCAAAATGTGGAATTGGGATATGAATTATTGAAAGCTATCATGGTTTCTAGAAAATTACTAGAAATAACTTTCTAAAAGTTTATTTTCAATCGTTACAAACTTCCTTTTTAACAAGGTTCAATTCCCTATACAAGGCATAGATGTAGTTATCAGCATGGTTAATTATTTTGGATTCATATTTGATTTTACAATCCCCTGTGACCTTTACTTATGACTATAAACTTATAACTTTGACTAGCCAAACTTTCGTTAACCCAATCATTGTCATATTTCATCAATTGCAACATTTACCTCACACGATGTTATTGCATACATTTTTTGTGTCCGTCACATCTCATCCCACTAGAGACTTCTAACCCATTCTCATTCCACTTAGTGAACCACAAAAACATCTTAACCAAGATAAGGAATGACTTTTTCTTTTTGGCTGTCAAGTGAATTGACCCATTCTCTTGTGACTTATATGCATATCCACTTTATCTGCTCTTTTTCAATGCATGACTTCTTCTACCCATATATTACTCAAATTTGAACTCCTCATCTAGTGTAAGTCCTTAACATATGGTCATTCACTCTTGAGCGGAAACATTTTCAAATGTAAGACATTATCAACCAAAGGAATTATGTGCATGGACCCACAAACAAACATTGTCCACTACTTGTCTGAGTCAAATAAAAATCACATGAGTAGACTTCTGACAGTTTGACTCAAAACTTTAACGTATTAGATTTACTATGAATTTCATTACTGCACTTTAACTTATTCATTCATTTCCAAAAAGAGGTGTAATAAAGTTCATGGAGTTGATGTTGTCAGAATGACTTAAGCAGTCAGTAAAAGTAATACAGTATAAACAGTGTAGATCATGATCTTGAGATGGATGTTCAAAGGATTTCTCTTTTGCTTCCCACTTCAAAAAAGGTGCTAATGAAAAGACTAATAGGGATATTCATTGATGAATGATACTCCTAAATAGTGTCAATACATGCTTAAATAGAAATAAATAGAGTGCTCTTCAAGCTCAAGGAGAGGTAGTTGCAAGTGGAAAGCGAACACTTAAATAGAACATTCTCAAAAGTAAAAAATTAATGAAAAGTTCGGGATTAAAAGTTAGTTATAAGCACACTTCTTGTCATACTATATAAGTTGTCGGGATATTAAATTGCTTGAGATACTGCAAGGAGCGATCCATGATGTTCAAAACATGTAAAAATTATTCTGGTGGTCCTAATGCAAGTGACAACCCCATAAGTAGATACTGAATAGGGTTGCACCACTCAGAATGTGGTCCAAAGAATAGAAGGGGAGCTCAACTATTGGTGAGGAATGCTATAATCAAGGCTAATATTCTCAATGTTAACTTTAGAGTATGATACAACTTTAAAAAAAATACATTATTGGTACCTGTCTGAATTTTTTATATTCCAAAATATACTTGTGGGAACTAGAAATAGTTCATTGGAGAATTTACAAAATTCTTGAAACAAGCGGACCCCATTGATCACAATCAATGAACCAATGCCTGAAGTGAAAATGAAAGATGTTAAGGAAATGAAGGTATTTTTTTCTTCCTGAAATTTGTGGGTTTCTGAAAAGAAAAAGCAAAATGTGAGTAGAAGACCACCTCCCAAGAAGGACAGCTACATGCAGAAGGAACAATTTTATAGTTATTGGTGTAAAATGAAAAATCAGTTCAAGTCTTCAACAACAAAACTTACCCTAGTGCTTATGCTGTTTTTTGAATGGAACAATAATGCATTGTAGTTATGATAGAAAGTAGAGAGAAATAGCAAAAATTGCAAGAAATCAGCATAATTACTCTGTCCATTGAACATTATTTAATAACAACTTCAAACATGAGCAACACTTCCTTCTTTTTACCAATAAGTTGGAATAAATTACAAATAAGCATTTTCACTACTTACATACACAAAGCACAGCAAGGAGTGCTTATAAGTTAAAGGAAATAACATGAACATGCTCCAGCATCCCAGATCCTCATAATTTAGAGAAAAAAGTGAACAAATAATCTCACTGAAAACTTGACTGGCTGCTGATCTCCAAATCTGCTTGTCCAGTTGCTTCCGTCGCATTAGTTTCGCCAGTATGCTTAGTTTTGTTTCTGAGTTCATATATGCCACTGCCATCATTGTTACCGTTGGTGCTGGCAATTTTGCCATTTAACAGTGTGTGATGCTTTCTTCGGGCAACATCTCCTTTGACCTTCTCCCCTTCAGATGAATTAACTGCACCACTGTTGATCTTTCGCCGGCCCAGCTTTGGAGATTTTGCACGTGTTGGTGGCAGCTGGCACAGACATATAACTCAACTTTTGTGATGCAGACAACTTGAAAATATGTCTACAAGTATAACTTGATCTTTTACAATTATAACGTGCTTTTTTTAAGTTTTGGTTCCTAAAATAGTTTTGAGAGCTTAGCATGTCTGATTCTGAAGTTTACATTCTACCGAATCGCAAACATGATACTATTAAAAGTATAAGAACAGTACAACATACCTTCTTCAATTCAACCTTAGGTGGAGGCCCCTCATAGTAAAAGGTTGGCATAGGGCTTGCTTTAAACATTAAACTCCTCCTCAGCTGCTTGATAGCTTCCTCCTTTTCTTCCTTAAATGTTTCAAAATTGGTTCAGGAATCAGGGTGAGAAAACGAACCTCTAAACTTAGAAGGGAAAAAAGAAGTAACAAAATGACAAGGTATATCTTGTTTTTAAGATACTTGAGAAAGTGATGTACCTTGGTCCTTGCTTCAGTTTGAGTCTTCTCAGCTTCCATTGCTTGGTGCTTTTCCTCTAATTTTGAATAAAACTAAAAAAAGGAACATTCACCAATCAATTTATGGTAGAATAACAATGCAAACAAAGTTAACTAAAATACAGGCTACTACCTCCCTCCTTTTCTCTGCACGTTCAGTGGACCGAAACACTGGTGCAGAAGCAACAGTTGCCCTGGACTTGGATGACCGCATAGAGTTCACAGTTCTTTACATGGTCAAGGAGTAATATCAATTTCAAATTCAAAGAATATAAGAGCCATTTCCAGAATAAGAAAAACATAAGATGAACTTTATCGCTCTTCAACTGAAAGATTTAAGGATACATGATCGACGCAACTGAACAAGAATCGTCCTCATCCGGATGCTTCTTGTTATCAGGTTGCAATGGCTTTCTTGAAACCAAAGGAGGCTTCAACTTCAAGGTGCAAACAGACAAAACAAAAGCTTCAAGACTATACGTGAAGGAATAGTAGTAAGTAGACAAACAAACCATAAAAACAGTTCAGCAGTGGATTAGATTATGAAACGTAACATTAAAACTTATTTCATTTTATGCATTTCCGAAGTAGTCCTTATGAGATGATTGCGTTATGAATGTAAGGACCTTTTTTCAATAAGAGAGGCATCACAACCTTAAGCTATGAATATGCAAAAAATTACATCCAAAACTATGAAGCTTTTCTTCAAGATTGATATATATTATAGGAACAGTAATAGAAAGTAGATTCAGAGCGTATACCTGATTCTGTTTCAATAGATTTGGAGTTAAAACATTTTTTTTAGTTAAAGATTTTCTCTCGCTATTGCCCTTATTATCTTCTTCAAAAGCAGGACGCGTTACAATCGTAGCACGCTTCTCAGTTGCTAGGGAAAATGGTTGTGGAACTGTTGCCTTTTTTTGAACACCTCCTGTACACCTACTGTGAATATTTCCAGCTGCAGGTCCATGCTTCACAGTATCTCGGGGCTTGTGATTACCCTTTGTTTTGTGAGGTTTTGAACTTTTCTCACTGAGGACACCCTCAAAATCAGAGGTTAACTTCTCGCTACTTTTAATGTTAGAGGCATCGGAAATTTTAACAGAAACTTCTACTGTACATTCCTTCACCTCGTATTCCTTTGTGCTCTCCTCTGAACTATGATGTTCAGTAGTCTCATTCATACGCTCATAAGACTCTGTAATATTGTGGTGATCAGTTCCAGTTTCATGACCTAAATCATGGGAAATGCCATCTGAATATACTATGACACAATCTGGCTCCTTGATGATACAAATCTCTGTATCTTCAATTGCCATAGCACTATATGAAATAAAGAAATGTCAGAACCAAATAAATCGACTTTACCGAAACACCAGAAATTATCTTTGGCCAAAGGTCAGTATAGTTAGTTTTATAATTATGCCTTGCCAAAAACATAACAGAAAGTTATACAATACTTCACAACATAAATAAGTGCATAAACGATTGTGAAGGGTTGAAATCAGGATTTTCATATTTGTGGTCACAATTGTGATTTATTGAATAATCATTTTAGGTTTTGTACTACCTGAAAAAAAAAATGTCATGACCTATAGGCGAAGAAATGCTTACGTCCTATACTAAAAATAAATATGCTTGAAAATAGAAAAATATGAAATGTACTGACATAATTGACCATTCACATTGAGCAGATCAGTGACAAATGTAAATCTATATAGGCATATCCATAAATTATAGTGATAGAAACATCATTTAGATAGGAGTAAAGGACTATACAGCATATATTAAGTTTTGTTCTAAAAAGAAAGAAAATTCTCAAACTAGCGTTTTATTGATTTGTTTTGATTACACATGATTATACAAGAACAGTACATCTTCAAAGTCATCAAAACATGCAAATGCTTTAAGTGAGCATTGCATTGAAATATATCAAAACTTTTAAAAAACAAGAAATTGGGGTTTCAAGTTTCAAAATACAAAATGATTTATGTTCTATTTCTTCAACCCCATTATAGTAATATACGTTTTCCTCAGCAAATAACAACACCTTTACTTAAATTTTCCCACCAACCAAAGAAAACCCCATTACAAAAACATTAACCAAAAGGACCACTAACACAGAAAAGGTTAATAATTTACAATACCCATTATAAATAAAAGTAATTCCCGCAACAACAAAAGAGTGACAGAAACAAACAGATCTCAGAAAGAAAGAATGATCATTTTGAAGCATGCAAATGCAGAATGGAAATGGAAATGGAGAATGTGAAAATGAATGAGAAAACTCACATTTTGAGTTGGATCTGGAAATAGTGCAGAATGTTTCGGTTTTTGTTTTGTAGTTTGTTTATGTTGTGTTGTCGCGCGTTTTATATCTACTGTGTGTGTTGTGCGCCTCGTCGGTTTCACGCCGTTTATTCACGGAGTAAATTATTAGGAAACATATCTTCTATTCTAAGATGATATACTATTTTATGTATCATTTTATTCTCATTAATCAAAACATATAAAATAATTCATATATTTAATTAATGTTTTGTTATGACCAATGAAAAACAAGTATTATATAGAGTAATACAAAATCAAAACATATAAAATAATTCATATATTTAATTAATGTTTTTTTTATGACCAATGAAAAACTAAGTATTATATAGAGTAATACAAACTTTACTATAGGAAACATAGCTCCTAATTATTCCCTAGTTTTTCAAACTTTGAATTCGTTTCCCACATTCACACTAATATTTTATTAAAGAGAAAAATGTATAGAATAATATTGTATCTTTTTTGGTCTTCCTTTCTTTTTCTTTGTTTAAGAAAAGCTGTAACAAAAAGCACTTTCGGGAAATGCTTTTCAGGGTCGTGTAATTAGGATTTGTGAGTCTTTTTCAAATTCAACTTATTAAGACTAATTATTGGTGGTAGAATCTTGATTAGGAGCTCATCACTTCATTAACCTAACTTCTAAGATGGACCATGATTGTTTTAGGTAGGTATAGAGCATAAATCAATTAATAACAAAATGGGAAAGTCTAACCCACGTTTAATAAGTATATATTAAATATTTTTAATATAAATATATATTTAAACTTATAAATCTGTTAGCTATGTGTGCATATTCGATACCCGCGTGGATACTTGTAAATAATATGGATTTGAATATAAGAAAGCAAAAGTTTTTTTCATTATCAATTAATCATATATTTTTCTTAAAAGTCATTGGGTAAATGCACTTTCTCCTCCTTTTTTATTTAATAAAAAACGTTGCTAGTTAAAAAATAAACATACATGTGTGGTACGTAGTATACCTTATTTATTAAATAAGGGCCAAGCTTGTGTATGCTAGAACTAAGTTAGACCAATTATGACGTGAGACTTTAGCAATATATACACTAAGAGGAGTCTCTGTATAGTATTAACTTAACGAAATAAACCAAATAAAATTCTGAAGTGATAATATGTGACATCATGCTCTTGTTATAATCTATTAACATGTGAATATGTGATAGTGTGTGCAAAGTTGTGTAAATCATACAATAATTAAGCTTTAATTAAACCCAATAAATGAAAGGGATTAGTTAGAATATCATTCTTGACGTAAAAGAATAATTAATTTTGTCGGTTTTAGTAACATATTCACATATCTCAGTTGTTATTATTCAATAAGAACAAGTGTCACCATCAACCCAGCTAAGACACATACTAGTGTATATTAAATTATTAATTAAGATTCTAATATTCATGATTTCATCAAGGTTGTAAAGATATATATATAATTAGTTCATTATTCATTATTCATTTGTATTATTTTTATTAAAAGAGTCAATTGTGATTGAAAATGAACGATGAATGGTGATTCAGTGAAAATATAAAATATTCTTGCACCGTCAATATATATCTTTTTTTTCTCATTAATTAAATGCTCAAACCTTTCATGTTGACAGTTTTAGCATAATTACTCTATCTTAAGACTAATTTATGGTGAATAGTGATAATCATGAATTGATGATGTTCTTGTCTTTGCAAAAAAGCGATTAAAGAAAAGACATTCTATCTAAAACATTGCTTAGACCCTATCCATGAATATTCTTGCTTAACCCCTTGATAAATGCTCAACGCCCTCTAATAGTTTTTTCAAATCATAGGTAATTCATTCGTAGTCCATTTTAAGTTCCAACCATTAAATAAAGTAGGGTTAGTTTGCAAGTTTTGAATTGGGAAATACTTTATATTTTCTAGTAAAACCTACAGAGTATAGATCTAAATTTTGTTTAATTGTAAATCATTTGCAACTTATATAACAGACAAAGGGAAGTTCAAGGCTTCAATCAACTCAATGAAATAAGCACAACTTTGTTAGGAACAAGTGCATGTTTATTGAAAAGTATAGACTATAGAGTGGATTCAACGAAATCAGATTTCTATTTTCAGTCCCAGTCAATTGTGAGGTTGGAGAGAGTGTGCATTAAATTATTTAAATATTAAATAAAACTATCCAAAAATATTTGATAGGCAAAGTCGCCACCATCACCAAGCAGAGTTGATGTAAACCAATATTGCGAGGACAAAATTCCAAGAGGTGTTTATGAACTGTCTCATCCTCTGACCGAACTTAAAAATGTCTTCTGTATGTCGTTTTAATTGATTCATGGGCTAAATTACTTTGAATCAGATAAATTCTAGTATGAATGTACTAAATTTGTTTAGACAGGAATATCGTGAAAAGTGATCGAATGGTTCACTTAAAATTAGTAAATATCCCTTTAATGTTTTGTTTTGTTTCGTTCAAAAAAAAGATGAAGATATATTAATGTAATAAAATTATACATAATTATTAGGGGAGAGATCTACTTACTCCAAAAAACACTTACTCTTCATCTTAGTCATCCAATGTTGAAAAATCAAATGGTTTAGATGTATTCACCAATTCAAACCATTGGATTTCCCAAGAATAAATTATCATGATATGGAGTAAGTAGATCTCTACCATAATTATTAATTATATAAAATTTCGTATTTATATATATTTAAATATAATTATTAATTATATATAAAATTATCCGGTCCGAGATGATAGTTTAACACTTCAAACATGTTAAATCTAATATCTATAAAATTGCTATAAGCCCAATTACAACCACCTCCAACCACATCATCAAATGTGAACCACATTTTCTTTCTTTGTTTTATGTATTTCCTTTTTTTCTTTTGCAACTGTTTTATGTTGAAAGGCTGAATTGAATTAATTTTGGAATACGCATATGAAATACACGTGACTGACGACAAAACACCAAAACATAGAGAAGCAACAAACACTACAATGATGAGAAAGTGGAAGAATGAGGGAATTGGTGTGAGAGGAAAACATTGATTTGTAGGGAATGATTGTTTGCAGGGAATAGATGCAGCAGAATAGGTAAACATGAAGGAGGGCTGTGTGTTAGAGATGAGAAAGACAATGAGTATTATAAATGAGGAAAGACAATGAGTGTAAAATGGCTACGTACATGCTAAAAGGGTTATTTTTTTAGTACTATCAATAGGTATCTCTTCATTTTATGGCTAATGAACTTAACCCTTTTGTGATGCATGACTAACCCCAACAAGAGTAAGATGCTTTAAACAGGTAGGATAGATGAATTCAATGTAATAAAAGTAGTTACAAAATAAGAAAAAATGCTTATATTTTACTTTGGCAATTGGAATTTCCATTCATGCATATATTTTAGTAGTATATTGTTTCAACTAGCAAGAGATTCAAGAAATGTGCACTGATTCTATTAGCAAGGTAGTTTTAGTTGGGGACTTTATGATCCACTATTGAAGCTGCAATATAAGACAGATAAGTCACATACAGGACAAATTAAAGAGACCTTGAGTCCTTATTTCTGAATTCAGTAAGGTTAGTACTAATCATTATTCAGAAATCAATTACACAGCGCATTTTGCATTTTACAGTTTGAGCCTTCATTCCTTTGGGATCTCTTCAAAGTGGCTTTTCTTTTTTGAAGAAACTGGAGGTAAATATAATATCGAAGAATGAACGTAAAGATATTATTACTAAGGAAACCAGTAGATAAAATATGTAACATAATCATGAGAACAAATCCCCATTTTGATTATGGTATATGACAATCCATTTGCACATATGGCAATATAGATCACACAAACATAGCATCCTTGACATCTAACAAGACTTTATGTGAAAATTCAGCAGACTAATTGTTATCCGAGATACAAGCTAACCAACCTTAGAATAGAGCATGCCATGTTAAAATTCATCCTGCCATAAGAAATAGAAATAATGTCAGAATACAAAATAATGGAGGGTTCAAGTTTCTCCAAAGATGATAACAGCATTAAAGCTTCACGCTTCAATTATATTCCTAGATATCTTACCAACACAACAGCACAGACAAATCAGAGCAGGAAAAGTAAACAAAAGTATATTTGGAAGTTGGTAGAAACTTACAGTATCATATGGTATGCTACTATACTGTCAATGAAATGAACTAGACTAAGTGGAAAACCTGTCTCATAAGATCATCTATCTATTTGTTTGGCACAACTATCTTTTAAATAGCATATTGAATAAGGTTGCATAGCTCATCCAACCAAACTATATTTCAAGCTTCAATTCCATACCAACAACTATTCGGCAGATCTGACAGTCAAGATACTTCTAATACCTGAGCCAGTTTAGGAAGCAGGTGCATCAGAGGTAGAGCTCACTTTCTCAGACACTGGCGTTGTAGGTGGAACATATATACGTGCTTTCTTGAGAATTTCAGCAACAACCCAATTTTTACGCTTGCTCAAAGGCCTTGACGGATCCAGCCGAACCTGAAAAGACAAAAGCAAAAGTGATTGCTTATTAAGTGACAAATGAAAACAATGGTAATCAAAAGAACTGAATCCAATCAAAAGTTTTTGCTACTAACTCGGTCACCAATGTTACAGAGATTGTTCTCATCATGGGCCATGAACTTAGAGGTACGCTTGACGTATCGGTTGTACAGTTTGTGGTGGAATAGCCTGTCAACTGCCACCACCACTGACTTCTGCATCTTATTGGAGACCACCATTCCAATCACTTGCTTCATCTTTCTCTCTCACCTGCAATCTCCTACATCAGATTCAGATGTAAAAATACAACTTACTAATGACAAATAAAAATAATTAACTTCACACTTGTATCTCTGGGAAAATAGTAAAGATTATTGAATAACAAATATACATCAATTAACTCAGATCATTAAAAAAAAACACCCCACAAATCCAGCAAGAATACTAGGTCAATAGTTCAGATAATTAACAAGTTAACTGTCACATTGTCATGAACATCCTATGCGAGTCCTAGTAAACTATATTGAATTTCATAATGTTCTGTGTTTGGTAACTCCATTCACCGAAAAAACCCTTAAGGCCTTAACCTCGGGCGGCATGCTTAGTCAGCTTAGTGATGGGTGCCATCAACTCTGTTTGAGTGCCTTGAATTCCAATTTTACAAACAGGTAAGAAGCATCTCATAGTCATAGGCTCTTCTCTTTCTATAGCATAAACAATAAAACACATCTTCTAATCCATTTTTCAAGTTTTCAACCACACTTCATAGCAAAATGGTTTTTTAAGAGAACCTTCATCCCTAGTCCAAACACGCGTCTGAGGAATTTCTAAAGAGAGCTCAATTAGCCCTCAGGTTACGGTCAGAAGAGAGCTCATATTTAATTGCTTTCCCACATAAATCCATTGTTTTCTTAAACCCTACTTTTTTTAAATGCAGTTGAGGGTTCTTATGTCACAATGTGTGTATGTGTGTAGAGAGACTACATATGATACTGTATACTTTTACCATCCAACTAGCAATATAAATTAATACGTATTAATTTCAAGCACACAACAGAATCATGAATACTACATTCATTTGAAACAAAAATTCCAATAAGTTACAAGACACACGTACTGTATAAATTCTCTTATAACAAAAAAGTAACAATGTTTAATTTTAGTTTTCTAGACCCATTCAAAAATACATTTATAAGGTTCAAACATTTCGTCGAACACGTTGTATGCATCTCATAAATATATAAACGAATGCAAGTTAGCAGCATGTTTAAGAGTAGATACAAATAAAATATAACGAAACAAAAAATATCAGTAGGTCATCGTCATCAGTAATTGACATAGTGTACTTTCGGGGGGGAAATAAATTTATACAAAAGAGAAAAGGTTACCGGGAGTAATTGGGTCAAAATGACGGTGGTGTAAAATGCTTCTTGGCGGCAGTTATCACTCAGAATCGGCGGTGAATGGTGCGGCGGCGGCGCGATGATATGATCTGTTCGTGAAGATGGAGAGTCGCGTGAGAATTGAGAACAAAGTTGGGTTTTGGATTTTGGTATTATGTGATGTTTAATTTTGGGCATGAATTTAATGTAGAGAAATATAAATCATCTAAAAATACATATTATATAAACATGTCTTTTCAAGAAAATAAATTATCATGTATCGTGATATAAGTTATTATTCAATCACTAAAATTATCACATTCTCATATTTAATTATTTTTATAAAATATTTCTAAAAATTAAAAAAATTCTCTTTTTTATTTGCAAAAATAATGTGTTACAAATTTGGGTTGGAAAGGAGTGTAAGATGGAAGATAATGATGTGGGAAAAAAAAACAGGTGCAGAGAAATACAAAGAAAATGAAGATGATAAATAGTTAAAATCACATTTTGCAAAATCATATCAAACTTGGGGCGAAACAGTGAAATTGAGGATCCAGTTATAGTAATCGGGTCAGGTCAGCTATTAGAAACGTTGACCGTACCGGCGTAATTAAGTTCCTGCAGAAGAACGAAGCGGCAAAACACCATAGCCATAAATTCACACATACACTTGCTTGTTCCTTCTGCTTCTCCATGGATGAAGAGACAAAGAGGCACACGTGCCTCAAACTCGACATTCCTAACAACAACACCAAAGACACCGAACCCATTTTCGTAAAGGGTACTTGGTTTAACACTCACTTCAACCTCGCCATCACCGATGGCCTTAACGCTTGGTTCTGCAACGGTACTTTTTCACTCTTTTCATCTTTTTCAATTACCCTTTTACGTTCTGATGCTAAAACAATCATCAAGTTTTGATTTTGTTTTGTGGGGTTATAAGCATCGGAGGAGGAGGTGAAACAGCGTGCTACTCAGTGGGACCAACCAGTTTCAGAGTATGTACATTTAGCTGAACGCTACTTGGGTTTTCAACAACCTGGCTCTATATATGCCTTTGCTGATGCTGGTGATGGCCATAAAAGGGTGACAAATTTTATTATCTTACACTAACTCATCACATCGTTTGTTTTTTTATTTATTACCTAATTAATTATGTATATATTAGTGGTTAATAATGTGTATAGGTGGTAAAGGAGTTAACCATAATGTGAGAAAATCAACCATTTGTAAAAGATAATACAAAAAGTAGTGTGAGAAGATAGGGGTTGAAAGAGAAATTATTATGTTATTGCATGTGTCTAATGTGATTGGAAAATTACACTGACTTGCTCCAAGGTTTACCTTAATTATCCACGGCACCTTTTTTATTTTAGAAATTACATTTGCCTTGAGGTTTATTTTATTTTTGAACTTACCTTCGTGGAGGAGGGTTATGATAGAAAATTTTCTGATTAGTGTAAATTTTGAAAAAAAAACTTAAGTGACATCATTCTAGTTTCCCCCTAATTCTTATGTTACTGCATGTGTCTAATGTGATTGGGTTAGTTTAGTTTGTTTTCAAAGAAGCTTAGAGTCATGATACTTACACTTCTAATTGGATAGCTTCGTGGTCTCACTGTAACTTTTTTCTCAATGGTCTGGATTGTGCGCATGCCCTTACGTAATTTGCTCAAGTATCTATTATTTTCCTAAAATCTTATAATATGCCGTGGAGAGAATTTTGTCTGACCAACCTTTTTGTTTTAAGTGCATTATAGCTAATTGGATGTTTAGAAGAGGAGCCGACTTATGAAAATAGCGTATGACATTCCATATCAGATCTTTATAGCTTATTTCAAGAAGCTTATTGAATAAATGCTTAACTTATTACCCAAATGCATCAACAACCAAACCTTAATCTCATTAGGTAAGGTCGGTTACATGGATTGAACGGTCCCCTAAATATACACACCCTTTCTTTTGGTTGTGTTTATCGTTAATGTTTGTTTGTTTGTGATTTTTCTGAGGGGAATCGAGGCAGGAGGTGTGTTGGCTATGTGATTATTTTAATTTAGAATATAGGAATTTTATATATTTTTTTGTTTGTTGGTGCTGGGAATAGAGATTTTGAGAGGAGAAAGAATAGGGAAAACTATTTATAGTAGAGGTGATGTTTTCATTTGAAAATTGTTGGGCGTTCTGATGCATGTGATTTTGTTGATTGAGGTGCTACTTCAACTATTTTTTATGTGATTGATATGAAAGTTGCAGTTATCATGGACGTTTGAAAAGGAAGGAATGACTCTTCAATGGAGATGGAAATGCATGCTGTCTCCTAACTCTAAGAAAACTACTGCAGAAATATTGGACTTTCTCATGGATGCAAACATAACACTAAGTGTAAGATTCTCATAACTTTTAGACTGTCTCAGTTATTTTTGGTACATGTAACGTTATCCTGGATCGAGATTTAATATGTAAATCTCTCATTCACTACATGACCTTGGAAAGATGTTAAATGAGCTGTGTTAAGCCTTGTGGAACTTAAGCTTGATTTACTTGCTAGTTCCTGCATCTAGAATTTATTCAGCTTGACAGTTAAACCTGCGCTCTGCTTATTGGCTCACTACACAACTGTTGCCTCATAAGCTTATCCCAGTAGGTCTTGATGATCTTTATTTGTCATATTTGAGGTACAAAATATAATGTTATAAGTGTTATAGACTTATAGCTTTTATTTGCATTTTGATAAATTTCAACTACACATGGCCTAAACATAAGTTAATGTGAAGCTTTTGGAAAGAATAATGTTGTGGTATATCAACACTAATTAAGTTGAATTAATTTTAAATTTGTAGTTTGTCATCTTCCCAAAATTTGTCATTTTCGCTGATACGTGTGTGTATATACACTAAACTATGGCTGATTAATACAACTTTTTTGTATATGACATGAGTTCTCGACTACAAGGTGTCATATATCTTAGATTCAGACATTTTAGTGAAGCCCAAGTTAATTGGCTCTAATGGGTTAAATAGTGATTTGAAAAGATAAAAACAATTCTTATGAAGGATCATATTTTTCATGTCCAGCAAATTACAAAAGATGAAGTACTAAAACTTCTCCCACGATGCATTTATCTTTGTATATAGAAAGTGCAATTTTTTCGTTAATTGCATTTTGCCATCAATGTGGGGATTCCAAGAGCAACTTCTTTTCCCCTGAGCAAGATTAGGGCAAGAGCCTGTCACATTCAAATCCTAGTGGATGTATGTGAAATTCACCATTGAATAGTATTGGATAACCGAATAACATCATTACATATAACCCTCATACCTTTTTCTTTAGTTTCGAGCATCATAGTTAGGCATGTCTATACTCTATATATATTTGCAGGCATGGATGGATGTAAAGGTGGACAACGGTGGGCCCCAACTTCTCCCTCATCTGTACAATTTGTTAATATATTTAATTAATTTTAATTACTTTTTAAAATGTTGTCTAAATTATACCAATTCATGCTTGAAATATTTGAATATCATATTTTATTTATAGGCTTGGTCTTTATAAATAATTTATAAATATATAAATAATAAAATGGTATTTTTGAATTTTGAGTAATTGTGTGTTGTGATAAACTACTATTATTTTAGCCAAATATAATTGTTGATATATTGTGAGACTTGATATATGAAAATGAGTCAAAATAATAATCTTGAGATAATTTTAGCCCCTCCCTGTGTACAGGAAGAGGTTGTGAAGAAAACAGAATTATTTGAGAAGATGAAAGTGGAGGCTGAGAAATCTTTAGCCCTGAGTGAAAGAGTCACTAATGAGAAGGTGGAATTCGAATCTGAAATCTATGGGAAGGTAAACTTTTAACTTTGCTGTTTTTTAGGTGAAAACATTGCTTCTGTTTTATTGTAATATCTATTTTTCCAATCAAAGTCTTGTCCTGCATGGTTGCCTGCAATGGCATGGCTCAGCTGTGTCACTGAAGATGGCATGACTTAACATTTTAACCTATTTTTTACACCAATTCCTAATTCGCGAGTTTATTCATGAATTTGGTGATTTAAAGTCCATAAGGTGCATCAATTAATTTGTGTTAGCTAGTTTGTTCTGTGCTGCTGTTATGGCATGTAAACTAAGCTGTAATTAACTGCTTTATTTGGCCCTATGCCTGAAATCTTTTTTCTCTTTTCTTCTAAAAATAATCGTTTAAATATTTCTATCAACTTATGCACCTCCCTCTATCTCTGTTTCAACTGTTATAAATCCTTCTAAGGTAAGATAGTGGGTTGGCAAAAGTTAATGGTTATAAGTTATGATATGTGAGTTCTTTTGAAGTGAGATTGAGGGTTTTTACTTCAAAGCTTTTAGCTAAGCATATCTTATGCTTTGAATTTTCCAAACTTGCATAGCTTTATTAAGTTTCAAGGGACTTAAACTAAATTCACCACAGTTTTAAATTGCGGTTGCTGTATTGTCTTTACCGCGATTTCAGAAAATGCGGCCGCAATGTAGTTGTGGAGAGACCGAAGTTGCAATGTTGTTGCCACAATTGCGATTGTGTAGTGCAATTTAAAATACCGGATACGCAGACTATTTCAGATCTTTCATATTATATCTCATTTTTTGTTTTGTTTTAGTTTCTAGGGGTCTTAAATTCTAAGAAATCAAAACTAAGAGAGCTTCGAGATCAGCTTTCAAACTCGAAACAAGAGACCTCTGCTAAATCTCCTCAAGACGAAGACACTGACAAAACTGAAAGTTTTGATGAAGAAAGTGATTATGACAAAAGTGATGAGGATCCTCATAAGGATATTGGTGCTTCTTCAAAACATGTTTCAATGAATAAGCCTTCTCGTGGAAGGAGAACTAGACGTTCTTGACATATTATTTGCATAACCAATAATAGATTTCCACCTTAGATTTGATATCTATGCTTTTACAACAACAAAATAATAGTTTGGATGACAATGTATCCCTTGTTATTTGTTCTTTGTGATCCATATAGAACATTCTGAATCTTTTGTTTCCTAGTATATACTTCACCAATTGTCTTATTACTGTATTGGTAAATCATCTTGTAACAACCTATTTTTCTAAATTTATATGAATGGAATGATGTTATAATACTTTGTCATTAAGTATGTTCATTGATTAAACATTGTTTTAAGTTTATCTTAATTGTTCGGCTTATGGTTTTCCTATTCCTCTAGGAATTGGACTAAACTTCATTTGATATATTCTCCATACATGGACTTTTATTGGTCTCCTTCATACATGTACAGATCACCTAAGACATGATTCAACCATCTTTTCTATAATAAATATACTCAAACTTTCTCCATAATGCACTCTTTTCTAATCATATCTTGTCTATTGTGTCAACTCATAACTCATCCAAAGCAACATCCTCATCTCTTTTATATGAAATTTATTCTTTTGTTCACATTTTATCGCCTTACATTTAGTTTCATATAACATTACAAGTCTTATAGATGTTTGGTAAAATCAAATGTGACAAATGGATGGATTTGAATTTGGATGCTAATGGATGGAAATACATTCATCAATCCATATAAATCATGTAAACAATATTTGAAGTTATCCAATTCATTCGTATTCAAACTTAATGGATGAATTTCAATTCATCCATGACTCCATTTTCATGGATTTGGATGGATGGATATCCAATCCATTGAATTTATTGGAACTAAAAACACTATTAAAGAAAATCATTATTTTAAAAATTACTATCTTAATAGACACTATTGAAGAAAATCATTATTTTAAAAATTACTATCATAATAGAACATTTTTTAAAATCACATTTTACTATCTTAATAGAATATTCTACAAGCATGCGACGTTTAAGATTCTAAGTGTAAAGTTTTTAACAAATACTTAAAAGGAGTGTAACAAATACTTAAATAATGTAATACTTAAAGACGTTTAATTATTAGTATAAATATTTATATATAATCATTATATCATCCACTGATCCATATTCATTTAGATTACTTTTTTTGAAGAGTCAATAATGATTTATATAAATGGTGGATGATGTAATACCGGTGTATAAAGCTCATACACTATTAGTGCATACATTTTTTGTTATCATACTTATATATGTCATGTACTTAAGAATAAACTTTTGATATTAAATACATTCACATGTCATATAATTGATATCAATTTAATAAAATATTAAAAGTGAGAGTAAGAGTCATAGATGAATTTGCATAAATTTAATTTGTTGAATATTAAATGAAATTGAAAAACAAATAACGTTATTTTTAAATTTTTGTTTTTTTGGATGGATTGGATATCCATTGAATATAATGAATGAATTCAAATTGATTTATTACTAAAATTATACATTGGAATTTATCCGTTTAAATCCATTAGCTCTAATGGATGAATTTATTCTTTTTTGGATTGGATGGATTTGTGGATAATTTTGCTACCTCTAAGTAAAACTTTCCTCTAAACTTTAGTGGTGCCTTTTTTTATTACATATGACACTTAAAAGACACTGCCATTTTATCAAACCTGTATAAATCCTATATTTACACCTCCATTAATTTCTTCATCATCCACCCAAAATATAGTTATTAGTATATGTAGTTAAGAAAGGAGAGATATAGTAATGTCTCTATGAAACTCAGGTCTCATGAAGAAGAATTGTTTATTATATATGAGCTCATGCATATGTGAGATAATTGAGATGTTTAGTGGGCATACGATTCTTATGTATTTGTTTAATAAAAGATAAATGAACACAAATATAGTAACCCATTGAATAATCATACTTTGAGTAGAAAAAACCCATAATTTGCATTGAAATATCATATAGGTTACTCAAATATAGTAACCCATAATTTGAGTAGAAAAAACCCTTTAGTGAAGGATGTTTTGGAGGATGGACTTTGAATAATCATAATTGTTAACTTGAGGATGTTTCTGAGGATGGGCTTTGAAAAATCATACTTTCCAGGGATAAAATGTTTGGTTATTGTTGTATAAAATTTAACTTACTCTCTTAAATTAATAAAATAGTAGAAATTGATACCTATATTCACATTTGATTGATAATTTTTTTATTTGAGGTAAAATTTAAAAGTTGAAAATTGTTACTAAGGAATTAGATTATTTAGAGTTAAAGATGTTATGTTTGATAAAAATAAAAATAATAATAAAGATTAGTGGATTAATGGAGATTATGTTAGCTAAGGGTGAGATAGAATAACAACCTTTCCATTTAAAATTTAGCAAAAAGACTAAGATTACAATGTTGATTATAGGTAGGTTTGAAACGAGCCGAACTGAGTCGAATCAAAGATTAATTCAATTCAATTCGATAAGGATTTGCTCAGTTCGAAACTCGATTTGAGTTTGATAAGAGTTATTTTTTAGTTCAAATTCGGATCGATTAAAGTTTACGAATTATTCGGTTTCTTTCGATAACTCAAATAATAATTCATTTAAAAAACAAGGTTATATATATAAATATAACATTTTATATATAATAATAATAATAATAATAATAATAATAATAATAATAATAAGCATACGAAATAACACATGGGTTATATATATATATATATGGACTAAACTCATAAACCTAATGAGTCGAACTATGTCCAACTCAAGTTCGACTCATTTATTTAACGAGCTCAATTTTCAACTCAAGTTCGACTCATTTGGTTCATAAACTAATTTTGTTGAACTAAATAACTAATCGAGTTTTGAATAAATTCTAAATTATTTAGGTTCATTATCAGCCTAATTATAAGTAACAATATAACCCGTTAAATCCAATTATTTTTTTTGCATGGTTCATCTTTTATGTAGTTCACTCTTAATTTATAATCTTAAGAATTAATTACACTCATATCCCTGAATTTTAGTGAAATTACACAAACTACCCCTCATTTTTTATCTTCACACGAACCACCATCTCTCTTACATGAATCACCCCTAATTTTGTACATATATTACACTGACTATCCCTCATGAGATATAAGTGTAATATTTTAACAAAAATGTGTGACGTGTGTAATTATGTTAAACAACATATTGTATATTGTGTACACAAATCTAAATAATATAAGAGTCAATGCGCCATCATTATTTGGTTCGTTACAAAATAATATAAGAGTTATATAAACATCTCCTTAGAATTATTAATGTATTTTTGTAATGAAACAAAAAAATAATAAAGAGACATTCAATTTTGTACTATTTGGAATTGTCTACACAATATATAATATATTTTTTAAATTAATTATACTCACCAGTTTTTTGTTTAAAAGATTACACTTATATCTAGGGATAGTCAATATAATGTATATACAAAATTAAGGGTGATTTGTGTAAGAGAGATGTGATTCATATAAGAACAAAAAGGAATGGATGATTTATGTCATTTGACTTAAACTCAGGGAATTTCAGTATAATTAAGTGTTTCTAACATATACATTGTATGGGTAGGATTAACAAAGATAAAATATATTTCATTTGGTATTTAACTTTTATTGTTTTAATTTTTTTAAGTTATTGTTGTCCTAAAATTTCAAAGCTTGTTTAAATATATTTTTCTCCTAATTTTACTCTTGTTTAATAATTATGTCTATATTTTCTTAATTATTTCTATTTTCTTGGAAACTGAATATGAGTATTTTAAAAAATATATATATATGACTTTTAAAATAATAAAATAATCTATATTGTTTTTTTTTAAATATGTTCATTAATCTTAATATGTGTAATTTAATACAAAGTATTTTATAATAAAGACTATATATATATATATATATATATATCAGGGTGTTTCTAACATCTCCATTGTATAAACAAATGTAACATATATTATTAAGAACACACATGTGACTCGTACATTTTAATAATTAAAAACAAACATGTTACACGTATATTCGCATTATTAAGATCACACATGTTATATGTGCATTTGCATAGTTAAAACACTAATGTTATCTGGACATTCACATTTTTAAGAACATATGTGTTACATGCGTATTTGTCTGTTCAAACACATAAGGAAAATAAATGACAATTTCAAATTTGAATGTTATCCACTTATCCACATAATAGAGTTTTTTTACACATGCACAAAGTGATATTTTTTGTCACATGGGTAAGAATACATGTTACACGTGCATCCGTATAGTTAAGAAATGCACATGTTACCATGCATTCACATGGTTAAGACCGCATATGTTACAATTGCATCCACATGATTAAGAATATACATGTTATCCGTGCACTCGCTTGCTTAAGAATATACATATTATCTGTGCATTCATTTGATTAAGAACGTACATGTTACTCATGCATTCACATGGTTAAGAACACATGTGTTACTTGCGCATTCGCATGAGACGAGTTGATTTTGACGCATGTTTAGAAGCACATAAGTAACAATATTATTAAAATATATATTAGTAATATTGTGTAATAATTTGATAAAATGAATGAAATATATAGACATATAAACTTTGTAAATTAATTTTACGCGACAATTTATTTTTGTGCATGCTTAAAATCATTAATGACTGAAGTTAATTTTAGGAATATATATATATATATAAAAGAAATAGGTATTCATTTATATGTCTTTTTTAATGTATTAACTAATACTTTATGGCTTCTATTATTTACTATTTTGATAATAGTTAATTTTTATTCACTAGTGTTGATCCCTCACATGCCCCTATATGACATTTTTGCTTTCTAATTAAATCTCATCATTCTATATGAATATTCTTTATGTGAGACAAGAAAAAATCATTTTTAATTATTTAATTCATTTAAAAAAGAATAAAATGAATGTATACATAAATGAATATACAACATTAAAATTGACAGTGACAATAATGATACATTGTAGGATTAATCCTAGTCAAAGCATATTATCAAACAACAATAAGATATTGCATCAGTCATTTTAGCAAGATAAAAAGAAAAGAAATAATATAAATATGATTGTGTTTGACTTAAAAATTAGGGACTATTAACACTTAAATAATTTGATGTACAAAAATAATAAGCTATTAAAATACGATATAATATTTCTTCTAAATTTTAGTTATTTATCATTAATAAAAATATGGAGCAGTATTCATCACATCTCAAATAATTATATTTATTGAAACTTTAAAAGGTTTGAGTATTGTAGTAAGTATTTTTTTCATCATTGTCAGCAATATAACATATTACATACTCTATATATTTTTTATTTTTTCAAGTGAATATATATATACCAAAAATATTCTTTGTGCATGGACCTACAGATTCTAGGAATTGCATAAAAGGTAAATATAAAAAATTGTGAGATTAATTTTTTTATTTATAGACATTGTAGAAGGCTATCCATAATCACTCATTCTTCATCACACAAAAAGATAAATGTAATGCAAACTTATGTTATGATTCATCAAATTACACCCCCATTTACTACCCATTTTTAATTATTATGAGTAGCTAAACCATTAAAAAAATTATACCTTCTAAAACCCTTTTCTGACTATTAAAACCATATTCAATAAAGTTAATGTCAAATAATAATAATGGGTATGACACTCAAGTATTAAAATACACATTATTATTATTTGACAATAAAATAACTTTTTATATCCTATGATTGCTTTTAATAGAATACATATAGGAGAATCAATTACATGATCACAATTAAATCAAATCAAATTTGATAATAATTTGTACTCAAAATTTGATAATAATTTAATCTTATAGTTGTCATTTATAGTATTATATTAATATTGATAATAATTTGATTGATTATGAACTTAAATATTATGATTATATTTCAGTTGAAATTTGTAATAATTTTGATAATAATTGTGTAATGATACGCCGTTGTTAAGGTAATATTTATGATTAAAATTCAATTTCATTCATTTTTTTTAACTTCATTTATCCTCATTTTTTTTCCGTTGCACCTCAAATTGCCTAAATTCTTTCTCTCATCTCATTCATTCTTATTAAACTAAAGATTTAAAATATAAATGTATTATCTTAAATAAAAGACACATACATGAGCTACATTTTTAAATAAAAAATGCAAACATGAACAATTTGTTCAACAACAATAGAAAAATAAACATAAAAAATTGTGTATCAGAAGAAAAAACTCACCTGTACAAATCTTTTGTTTGATGCCTCTTCAAACAAAATCGGTAAAATGTCTAAAATGGAAAAATAAAATAAAATAAAATAAAAATATATGAATTTCATATGTGATCCAGTATCCATTTAGTAATTCTTACAACTGAAAAATTAAAGATATATGTAATTACTATAAATCGAAAGATATGAAATTACCATTACCTTCAAGAAACTGCGATTTGAGTAAGTTAAAAAAAATAATTATTTACATTCTAATCTACATTATCCCTAAAATGATGAACTATCTGTAACAAAAACACACAAAGTCAGAATAATGAAAAGCTTATAGAGCGAGAAATGAAGAAAATTGAAGAAAATTACAAAGTTATAATAATGTTACTTAAAAAGAAGAAGAAGAATCTAAGGTCATTATCTTTGTTATTATATGTGTTGGGTCATAGACACAGATTTTGTTATGAGATTGTAAGTGAAGAATATTTGTAATATATAATTGTAATATAGCGAATGTTATGGTGTGAGAAGTGCATTGGAAGTCGTGAAGTTGTTTAAGCGAGAAAACTTTGGCTGTAGAGGTGACATGTAGCGCTTGTTGAGGTGTAAGAACCTTTTTTTTTCTTACATAATTAATAGATTATTTGAGAAGAATAAACTTTTCAAAAATTCTTCTAAGCAATGAATGGACGGACAAGTTAAAACACTTTGATTTTGTCGCAAATAATATTTAAATTGTTTGTGTTAATGTAAATAAATCAAACTCGATTAGATCACAAGTTAAATATTCTAATGTTATTTATAATGTAATTAAAACTGACATTAAATACACTAACTTTTTTTTATAAATAAAAAATTGTATTAAAACGAGCACAAGGGGTGTCCAAACAATACAACATAGATTAAGAAGTCACCTCTGTAGAACATAGAGTAGTTAAATAAAGTTTAGGATTCATACACCAAGTTGCATACACTAACTCTTTGGTAACTTTGGATTTCCATCCATTACCTTTCGAGGTCAAAGGTTTATATCAACACTTTGTTTATCAACACTTTCAAGGTCAAAGGTTTATAACATACCCTAAAATAGATTATTTGTTTATCCATATATTTAGTTAAAAATTAATATTATAAAGTTTTCCGTCTATTTTCAATCAATTTTTGAAAATATAGGTTTGATTAGGCCCATCTGTTAGTTTGTGGCAAGTGCAGTACATGACCCATAATTATTTGGGATACAAATATATTTTACATAGACAATTAATTTTGTCTATATCACTATATGTGATAAATATTTTATTTTTTTTATTTTAAAAAAATTGTAATGCTTTCAATTATTATTATTTTATGTGCAAATTAGTTCAATATTTTTTTATTGTAATAATCATTTTTCTATTATTATACAATTATTGTGTGATTGTAATAAGTGTCTAATCTAGAGCAAAAAATATGAGACCAATTAATAGAAAATGTATTGTACTCTCTCACAATTTGTATCAAACTTCTTTTGTTCATAATTTATTGTAAAAATATTATTTAATTCAATACATTTAGTATACAATGAATGAATGCTCATTTTATTTAATGACGTTAATTCTATTAACTATTTAGAGTAGCTATTTTGCATGTTTAAATGTCTTGGGCGGTGGCTTTATGAGATGGAGTGTTTCAATTGCATTGAATGGAAAATGTGTATTAAGTGTAAAGTTTTAGTTGCATTGAATGGAAAGGGTATATTAAAGTTTAATGTTTTAATTTGCATTGAATGGAAAGTGTAAAGTTTTAATTGCATTTGATATGAAATTAGGTTTTTGGTTTCAAGTTATAAATTTTTTGCTTATATACTGTGAGATTATAATATGTTTCTAGTTTGGTACTTTACCTGAAAACTGAATATAAACTAATCTATTTTGTTTGTGTGAGGTAGAAAGATTATTTTTTACATAGTAAATTAAATAAAATGGTATGAGGTTATTTATTTATGTTATGATTATTTTGGTTGATTTTTAGACTATTTTTTAAATATACATTTTTTTAGTATTTATCATCATATATTTTTTAACTATAAATTTTTAATATTGCATAATAAATGCTAAAAAATATATATTAAAATAAAACACAATATAAAAACCAACATCAAAATTAAAAAATAATATAACACACAAATAAATAGAAGTTACTAAACTTGAATTAGATAATTCACAAAATAAATAATACACAAATGTTAAGTTTTATACAAAAGTTTTGGGGTTTATGAGGTTTATACATAATTCACAAATTTTTTAATATTGCATAACAAAGTTTTATATAAATTCTCTCTTCATGAGATAAAGGAAAGTGTTATGTGGAGTTATTGGGTTTGGTGGTGATAGAGATGGAGGAAAATGAGAGTTATGAAGTTTGGTGGTGATGTTGTGAAGATTTAAGGTGTTTGGTTGAATAGTAAGAAGGATGAGAGAAATAAAGTTATGATGAGTAAAATGGAAAGTGTAAAAGTTGGAGAAAAATAAGATAATAAAAAATAAATCAACCCATAATTTTAGAGCTTCTAATTTTGGCTTATTTAAATAAAAAATTGAGTTTATTATTTCATTTGGTTTCCAAATATACATAGTTTATATTTTCAGCTTATTTTTCAAAAAATAAACATAATCTAACAAAAACAATACATCTAGGTATAGGTGTCAAAACGGGCTACCCGGACGGTTTTGAGCTAGCCCATATCCGGTTCAGGCTAATCTGGGTCGGGCTAAAAATCTTGGATACAAATTATGCATAGCAAATTGTAGCTCAAGCCCGCCCTGAGCGGGTTGCGTGTTGTGGCGGGCCGACCCACATAATACTAAAATAAAATTATTTAAATTTTAACATATTTCATTCACTTAAAAATATATATATCATATGATAATAATGTATAACTTTTAACTTACTTGTTATACCAAATGCAACCAAATTTATAAATTTAATCCCTTGTGTTTGAGTTAAGACGTGATGTCAAGTTTACGTATATAAATTTTAACACAACATATTTATTAAATCTCTCATTTCTATTGAACTTTCACTTCCTAACAAAATATAATTTGTAACTCTTCATTTTGATATATAAATTTTTGGACACTATAAAAAATAACATCACCAGAGGAGAGGAGATGAGAGGAGATGAGAGTGTAGTACTGTAGTTATTTGCTTGTGTTAATAGTAGGAGAAAAGTATATATGCACAACATAAAAGGAAGAATAACAAAAGTAGAAAATAGAAGTTTATTAAAATCTTCTTGACCATCCTCCAAGTTTATTCTCAACCAATAACACAGAGGAGTAATATATATAAGACACTCCTAACTTAAACATTTTATTTGTGACTTGGAGTATATGATTATTAATCTTAGAGTGAAAATTCACTATCCAAGCCTTGGAATCTCCTTAACTATTCCTTTATCATCAACCAAAACCCAAACCCTGTTACATTTGAGGTAAGGGATAACATAGGAATTCTCATGCAGGATTCTAACTTCAACAACGAGAGGATTCTCTTTCTTAATAACACGCGCTGCCACTTCTCCTTTCACTCCAACTAACTCAGGCCATGAGCTCTTACCTGCACACACACAATTAACGATAAATATATACATTCCAATATAATATATGATATATGATATATCTATCTATGTATTCATAACTCTGATATATGTTTCTATATTTCATAATTACTAACCTCTGCCATCACAGTTATCCATTTTCAGCTTCTATGCAACTCAGCTATTCCCAAGCAGTATGCTTTTTGTTTTCTTCAAATACAACTCTACGGTTTCTGACATAGGTCATTGTATACCCAAGGTATTTATAGTGGTTTTTGGTGTCAATCTTATGAATTAGGATCTCATATGGAAGTGATTTTTTCATGTGTATTCTAAGAGTAAAAATGTAATCTTATTTTGAATGAAAATGATATAAATGTCCATGTAAGTTATTTTTCTTTTCCTTTTTACCTAGCTTCCCTCTCCATTGGAGAGGAGTCTCACTCGGTTTTTTTTTTTTGGTGTCATTCTTATGAATTAGGATCTCTGGGGAAAGTCATTGTCTCTTATATTATTTGAATTTGTCTACACAATATACAATATTTTAATTAACCTAATTATATATGTCACACATTTTTTGGTTAAAATATTACAATTATATTTCATGAGTGTGAGGGGTGGTCAATGTAATATATGTACAAAAAAATGGGATAATATGTGTAATTTAAGTAAAGGAAATGTAAGTGCAATCAACTCAAATATATATCATTTTCTCTCTTTATTACAAAATATTTTTTATTAATTCATACATATAAATAGTTACTTTTGTTGATTTTTAAAATATTTAAAGATAGCCATCTTAGACCCTTCCCATATTACTTATTAATTGATGACCTTAATCACAATAGAAATCCAGAAATAGTTAAAACTTTTAATAAACATAAATGGGAGAAATAATAATAAATGTTACATAAAAAATAAATATCTTAAAAAAGAGTCATGAAAAGCGTTTTAGATTATGTACGACAATTAAGGAGGAAAATAGAAATAAAACTTAGCCTAAGTGTCAAAATTGGCGGGCCCAACCAGGCAAAGCATGAAAATTTATAGGGTTTGATTATCATATTAGGTATTTTTCGTTGAATCCAGGCTTTATAGTCCGGCGCGATCGAACTATATTAAAACCGGACTTACCCGAGCGGGTTCGGGCTACCTGTTTTTTCTTATTTATTTTTATTTTTTAGGGACTTTTGGCTTGAGAATTAGCTTTGAGTGAAAATTATTTTACAAAATAACTTATAATAAAGAGTTGAGAATAAATATTGTGATATAAATTACAATAATTTTATAAACTTAAACATTATCATATTTTTCCTATTTTACATAATATTATTTTAATCAATCAAATGATAATATATTAAACTATATAAATCTCATTTTTCATTTCTTAATTGTGTATTTAATTATATTTAATTTCTACAACAAAAATATAATAAAGAAAATAACTTTTACAACAAAACTAAAAGACAATGTAAATGTTTACATTAGAGAATTTCACACAACCAAATTTAACATAATAATTTAGAATAAAAATGTTGATAAAGAGCACACAAAAGATCTTAAAACATAAATTAAAACATAATGATCATATATTACAATTGTGGATATGCTTATATAAAGTTGATTATGAACTTGAGTTTATATTACTATTACTATAAATCAAGATGATGTTATTTTTTATAGTGTCCAAAAATTTATATATTAAAATGAAGAGTTACAAATTATATTTTGTTAGGAAGTGAAAGTTCAATAGAAATGAGAGATTTAATAAATGTGTTGTGTTAAAATTTATATACGTGAACTTGACATCACGTCTTAACTAAAACACAAGGGATTAAATTTATAAGTTTGGTTGCATTTGGTATAACAAGTGGGTTAAAAGTTATACATTATTATCATATGATATATATATATTTTTAAGTGAATTAAATATGTTAAAATTTAAATAATTTTATTTTAGTATTATGCGGGTCGGCCCGCCACAACACGCAACCCGCTCAGGGTGGGCTTGAGCTATAATTTGCTATGCATAATTTGTATCCAAGTTTTTTAGTCCGACCCAGATTAGCCTGAACCGGATATGGGCTAGCTCGAAACCGTCCGGGTAGGCCGTTTTGACACATCTACCTAGATGTATTGTTTTTGTTAGATTATGTTTATTTTTTGAAAAATAAGCTGAAAATATAAACTATGTATATTTGGAAACCAAATGAAATAATAAACTCAATTTTTTTAAAATAAGCCAAAATTAGAAGCTCCAAAATCATGGGTTGATTTATTTTTTATTATCTTGTTTTCTCCAACTTTTACACTTTCCATTTTACTCATCATAACTTTATTTCTCTCATCCTTCTTACTATTCAACCAAACACCTTAAATCTTCACAATATCACCACCAAACTCCATAACTCTCATTTTCCTTCATCTCTATCACCACCAAACCCAATAACTCTACATAACACTTTCCTTTATCTCATGAAGAGAGAATTATATATAAAACTTTGTTATGCAATATTAAAAAATTTGTGAATTATGTATAAACCTCATAAACCCCAAAACTTTTGTATAAAACTTAACATTTGTGTATTATTTATTTTGTGAATTATCTAATTCAAGTTTAGTAACTTCTATTTATTTGTGTGCTATATTGTTTTTTAATTTTAATGTTGATTTTTATATTGTATTTTATTTTAATATATATTTTTTAGCATTTATTATGCAATATTAAAAATTTATAGTTAAAAAATATATGATGGTAAATACTAAAAAATGTATATTTAAAAAATAGTCTAAAAATCAACCAAAATAATCATAACATAAATAAATAACCTAATATCATTTTATTTAATTTACTATGTAATAAATAATCTTTCTACATCACAAACAAAATAAATTAATCAGCTAAAGTACCAAAATAGAAACAAATTATATAATCTCACAGTATATAAGCAAAAAATTTATAAATTGAAACTAAAAACCTAATTTATATCAAATGCAATTAAAACTTTACATTTTCCATTCAATGCAAATTAAAACATTAAACTTTAATATACCTTTTCCATTCAATACAATTACAACTTTACACTTAATACACATTTCCCATTCAATGCAATTGAAACACTCCATCGCATAAAGCCACCGTCCAAGACATTTAAACATGCAAAATAGCTACTCTAAATAGTTAATAGAATTAACGTCATTAAATAAAAATGAGCATTCATTCATTGTATACTAAATGTATTGAATTAAATAATATTTTTACAATAAATTATGAACAAAAGAAGTTTGATACAAATTGTGAGAGAGTACAATACATTTTCTATTAATTAGTCTCATATTTTTCGTTCTAGATTAGACACTTATTTAAATCACACAATAATTGTATAATAATAGAAAAATGATTATTACAATGAAAAAATATTGAACTAATTTGCACATAAAATAATAATAATTGAAAGCTTTACAATTTTTTTAAAATAAAAACAATAAAATATTTATCACATACAGTGATATAGACAAAATTAATTGTCTATGTAAAATTTATTTGGATCACAAATAATTATGGGTCATGTAATGCACTTGCCACAAACTAACAGATGGGCCTAATCAAACCTATATTTTAAAAATAGACGGAAAAGTTTATAATATTAATTTTTAACTAAATATATGGATAAATAAATAATCTATTTTAGGGTACGTTATAAACCTTTGACCTTGAAAGTGTTGATAAACAAAGTGTTGATATAAACCTTTGACAAGGTAATGGATGGAAATCCAAAGTTTCCAAAGAGTTAGTGTATGCAACTTGGTGTATGAATTCTAAACTTTATTTAATTACTCTATATTCTACAGAGTTGACTTCTTAATCTATGTTGTATTGGTTGGGTATCCCTTGTGCTCGTTTTAATACAATTTTTTATTTATAGAAAAAAGTTAGTGTATTTAATGTCAGTTTTAATTACATTATAAATAACATTAGAATATTGAAAATGACAAACAATTAAAACATTAAAAAATGCATGGCTAGCCAGCTATAAGAATAAGATTGGGACGAAAAACCACTATAAATAGGGTGGAAATAGAAGGAACTATTTCACATTGCATTTGAAGAGTTGAAAGATGGTGGGCAAGGGGATATGCGATGAGTACGGTTAGTAATTATGAAATATAGAAACATATATCAGATTTATGAATACATAGATAGATATATCATATATCATATATCATATATCATGTATCATATATCATATATCATATTGGAATGTATATATTTATCGTTAATTGTGTGTGTGCAGGTAAGAGCTCATGGCCTGAGTTAGTTGGAGTGAAAGGAGAAGTGGCAGTGAGTATTATTAAGAAAGAGAATCCTTACGTCACGCAAATTAGAATCCTGCATCCGAATGAGTATTATCTCCCTGTTGTCAGATGTTACAGGGTTTATGTTTGGGTTGATAAGCATGATATAGTTATTCGCGTTCCAGTACTTGGATAGAAACTTTAATAATAAACTTAAATAAAATGTTTCAATTAGGAGTCTCTTATATATCTTACTCCTAGAATAAACTTGGATGATGCCCAACATATTTTAACAAACTTCCCTTTTCTACTTCTCTTTTTCTTCCTTTTTATCTTCTGCTTATATACTTTTTCCTATAATAAATACTTAATCCGCCACAGTCACTCATCTCAATAATCATTAATAACCAAAACTTATATTAATCACTTTGACAGTACACAATTACTTATGAATAAAATCGATCGATAGCTCGGTTGGTCAAACCGATCAAATCAATCAATTTATTTATAAAAATGTCAAAACTATGTTGTCACGGGAGGAAATAGAATCTCATGCTTTCAAGTTATTTTTATTGTCGTTATTGGAGTTTTATTTGTCATTTGTTAACTTATGTTGTAACAAAGCCTATATTGTTTTTCCTCTTATTTTTTGTTGGGTGTTTGATAATATTTCAAATTGTCTCTCATATTTTGTTTTAGTAAAACCTTGTCTGTTTGTTGCTTAATTATGCAACAAATTTCTAGATCATTTTTAATCTAAATGGATTTAATTGGTTCCATTGAACACTTACTTATCCGACTATTGACCTAATAATTTCAATGAGTCCATGATCATAGATCAAGTTTAATAACATTCATTCCCCATAATATATCAAAATATAATAAATGTGTGATAATGATACAGTTTTATTTAGCTAATTGTGCAAAAATAGTAAATATAAGGGTAATGCATACACCTTTATTTCCGTGGTGTGAATAAATTAAGAAAATTTCCCTCTACTTTTACTTATCATTAAAAAAATAAATTTAAAGTTGTAGGGCAACTACTTGACTTTGATTTATGAATAAATAAGTAAAAAAATGACGACTCTTATGATGAGTTAGTTTTTTTTTATTGTTTTTTTTTCATATGCACTATTTATTTTACGAATTGTCTAATTCAAGTTTAGTAACTTTTATTTATTGGTGTGTTATAACTTTTTTGAATTTTCGTATTTTTATCACCCTTTTTAGTGAGAAAAAAGATTATTGTGTTGATTATAGGTAACTGTAACCAATTAAAATTCATATAAAATAATAGTTAAAAAGTTAAGATGTGAGTCACTATTATTTATATATTATATCCAATTAATTTTATGGTTCATCTTTAACTCTTAATTCATTATCTTAATTATTTTTCATATGTGTATGATCTTGAGTAGAAATTTCACATACTAAGTCTTGTGTTTCATATATATGTTACAAGTTTCCCATTCAACAAGAAAGTAGTGTTGATGTTTGTGGATTATTTGTATCCTTTTTAGTTTAATGCTAAATGTAGTGTAAATAAATAATGCATTTTTAACATACTTTATTTATATTTAATATTATTTAATGGGAATTTTTAATAAATAAATTATTAACAGTTATGTAACTTTAAGATATAATTTTTTATGGAAATTAGGATGTCACAATAGAATTTTGGAGTTTATTGTCAAAAAATAAATCTTTGAGAACCAACTTGTTACAACTTTTAATTGTTCTTTGATTTTTTGAATGATATTTTTTAATAAGTATGTAATGATAAAAATGAAAGTGAAGGATAGATAAAGAAAAGTTAACTTATTGTAAAATAAATTATAAAATTTATATTTTATATATAACACTATAATATATATATATATATATTATGTAAATAAAAATTAAAAAAGTTGAGAGGGGCTTGTCCTCTTATGAGTGTTCGCGGTAAATTTGGATTTGTTTTCAAGAAAAAAAATCATCTGATTCTGAAACATATTTAACTTGTGATCTAATCGAGTTTGATTTATTTACATTAAGACAAACAATTTAAATATTATTTGCAACAAAATCAAAGTGTTTTAACTTTTCCGTCCATTCATTGCTTAGTAGAAGAATGTTTGAAAAGTTTATTTTTCTCAAATAATCTATTAATTATGTAAGAAAAAAAAGGTTTTTACACCTCAGCAAGCGCTACGTGTCACCTCTACAGCCAAAGTTTTCATTCTGAAACAACTTCACGGCTTCCAATGCATTTCTCATACCATAACATTCGTTATATTACAATTATTACCAACTTTCTTCACTTACAATATCATCCCAAAATCTGTGTCTATGACCCAACCCATACAATAACAATGATAATGACCTTAGATTCTTCTTCTTCTTTTTAAGTAACATTATTATAACTTTGTGATTTTCTTCAATTTTCTTCATTTCTCACTCTATAAGTTTTTCATTATTTTGACTTTGTGATTTTTGTTACAGAGAGTTCATCAGATTTGGGATAATGTGGATTAGAATGTAACGAATTTTTTTTAACTTACTCAAACCGCAGTTTCTTGTAGGTAATGGTAATTTCATATCGTTCTATTTATGGTAATTACATATACCTTTAATTTTTCAGTTGTAAGAATTACTAAATGGATAATGGATCACATATTAAATTCTTATATTTTTATTTTATTTTATTTTTCCATTTTAGATATTTCACATATTTTGTTTGAAGAGCCATCATTTCTGATAAGAATGAACTGTACATGTGGGTTTTTTTTCTTCTGATGCACATTTTTTTATGTTTATTTTTCTATTGTTGTTGAACAGATTGTTCATGTTTGCATTTTTATTTAAAGATTTAGCTCCCGTATGTGCCTTTTATTTAAGATAATACATTTATATTTTAAATCTTTAGTTTAAGAAGAATGAATGACATGAGAGAAAGAATTTAGGCAATTTGAGGTGCAATAGAAAAAAATGAGGATAAATGGAGTTAAGAAAAATGAATGAAATCGAATTTTAAACATAAATATTACCTTAACATTGGCATATCATTACACAATTATTATCAAAATTATTACAAATTTCAACTGAAATATAATCATAACATTTAAATTCATAATCAATCAAATTATTATCAATATTACTATAAGACTATAAATGATAACTATAAGATTAAATTATTATCAAATTTTGAGTATAAATTATTATCAAATTTGATTTGATTTAATTGTGATCATGTAATTAATTCTTCTATATATATTCTATTAAAAGCAATCATATGATATAAAAAGTTATTTTATTGTCTAATAATAATAATGTATATTTTAATACTTGAGTGTCATACCCATTATTATTATTTGAATTAACTTTATTGGATATGATTTTAATAGCCAAAGGTATAATTTTTTTAATGGTTTAGCTACTCACAATAATTAAAAATGAGTAGTAAATGAGGTGTAATTTGATGAATCATAACATAGGTTTGCATTACATATATCTTTGTGTGATGAAGAATGAGTGATTATGGATAACCTTCTACAATATCTATAAATAAAAAAATTAATCTCAACATGTTTCTTATGTTGACCTTTTATGCACTTCCTAGAATCCGTAGGTTCATGCACAAAGAATATTCTTGGTGTATATATATTCACTTGAAAAAAATAAAAAATATATAGAGTATGTAATGTGTTATATTGTTGATAATGATGAAAAAATACTTACTACAATACTCAAACATTTTAAAGTTTTAATTAATATAATTAGTTGAGATGTGATGAATACTACTCCATATTCTTATTAATGATAAATAACTAAAATTAAGAATAAAAATTATATCGTGTTTTAATAGCTTATTATTTTTGTACATCATATTATTTAAATGTTAATAGTACCTAATTTTTAAGTCAAACACTATCATGTTTATATTATTTCCTTTTATCTTGCTAAAATGACACAGTGCAATATCTCATTGTTGTTTGAAAATATGCTTTGACTAGGATTAATCCCACAATGTATCATTATTGTCATAGTCAATTTTATTGTTGTATATTCATTTATGTATACATTCATTTTTATTCTTTTTCAAATGAATTAAAGAATTAAAATTGATTTTTTCTTGTCTGACATAAAGAATATTCACATATAATGATGATATTTAATTAGAAAGCAAAACTGTAATCTAGGGGCATGTGAGGGGATCAACACTAGTGAATAAAAATTAACTTTTATCAAAACAGTAAATAATAAAACTTCAGTCATTCCATGCGCAAAAATAAATTGTCGCGTAAAATTTATTTACAAAGTTTATATGTCTATATATTTCATTCATTTTATCAAATTGTTACACAATATTACTAATATATATTTTAATAATATTGTTACTTATGTGCTTCTAAACATGCGTCAAATTCAACTCGTCTCATGCGAATGCGTGGGTAACATATGTGTTCTTGACCATGTGAATGCATGAGTAACATGTGTTATCTGTAACACCCCAAATTTTAATCTTTAAAATTATAGTATCAGTCCTGAAAGCCTCGCTTGATAGAGAGATTCTCGCCTGAGCGAGAAAGGATCACCTGGGAAGGTGAAATCCTGGACTATACTGGAGGATTCTCGCCTGAGCGAGAGTTGTCTCGCCTGGGCGAGAAATGGCAATTTTGGGCTGTTGACACAGTGTAATCATTACACACTCCTGGTAATCGATTACATGCTGATAAACTAATCAGACCTGTGCATCTGACACAATGTAATCGATTACACACTCCTGGTAATCGATTACATCGTATTAAAAGCATCAGATATGTAAATCTGACACAATGTAATCGATTACACCATGTTGGTAATCGATTACATCGCGACGATGCCTCTGTAATTTACACTGTGTAATCGATTATACACTTATGGTAATCGATTACATCGTATTAATGTAATCGATTACACACTTATGGTAATCGATTACACACTTATGGTAATCGATTACATCGTATTAATGTAATCGATTACACACTTATGGTAATCGATTACATCGTATTAATGTAATCGATTACACCATGTTGGTAATCGATTACATCGCGACGATGCCTCTGTAATTTACACAGTGTAATCGATTACACTATACTTGTAATCGATTACACTTATCGTTGTGTCTATAAAATAGAAACCCAAAACACATTTTAGGGTTAGAAATTTGAAGAGAAGGGAGAGAAGAGAGCTTTTCAAGAGCAAAGAGCCTTAGGACTCATCTTAGAGCTTGAGAAGAGGTAAACCTCTTGCTTCTAACTCTTCTTCTTCCTCTCTAACTTGTTTTGGGTATGTTGGATTTATTTTCAAAACATGAGAAACCATGGAAACTCATTCTTTAGAGTTATGGTTCGTTTTATGTTGTTTTATCTTGTAAACTCTTGGTTTAGATATAGTATCTCAAGAATGGAAAGGGTTGTGAGTTGATTCATGAAAACCCCAAAAACCCTAAAAGTGAAAATGTGGTAAAAGGAGAGAATGAGTAAAATGTTAGAGGTAGAAGATGAGTTTACCCCCAAATATTGAAATATGAGATGTTATGCATGTTTTAGATGGTTGAATATTGATGATGAATATTTTGTATGATTAAATGATACAATATAAGCTGTTTATGTGATATTTGGAATAAATGACTAACATTGTGTTATGTGGTGGGATGAAGAAAGATCCTAAGGTTGGAGGTGGTGTCGGTAGAACTAGAGAAGTTGTCAAGAACCGAACCCCAATACTCACCAAGGTAAGGATAAGTCTTTAATTTTGCATTTGAAATAGAAAATGTGTATTTTCTGGTTATGCAAAGATTAAGTTGTAAATTACGCATTTAGTATAAACATATATGGGTGTGTTTATATTAAAGATGACGTAGATTTACGGAAAAGGAAAATGTGGGTATTTTCTGGTTATGAAATGAATAAGTTGTAAATTGCGCATTTAGTATAAACATATATGGGTGTGTTTATACTAAAGTAGGCGTAGATTTACGGAAGATGGAAAACGTGTGCGTTTTCTGGTCATGCAATAATTATATTGTGAATCACGTAGTTAGTATAAACATATATGGGTGTGTTTATACTAAAGATGGCGTGGATTTACGGGAAATGATTGATTGTGAATTTAATGAAAAGAAAATATATTTTTAGCCGACCATAAATGGTTAGCGACTTCGGCTCGAGTTTACGAGGCAACACTTCGGCCCGAGTTTACGAGGCAACACTTCGGCCCGAGTTTACGAGGCAACACTTCGGCCCGAGTTTACGAGGCAACACTTCGGCCCGAGTTTACGAGGCAACACTTCGGCCCGAGTTTACGAGGCAACACTTCGGCTCGAGTTTATGAAGCAACACTTCAGCCCGAGTTTACGCGGCATGTTTTCTTTATAAAAGAGATGAGAATTTGTTTTTAGCTAACCCTAAGGGGTGTAGCGACTTCGGCTCGAGTTTATGTAGCAACACTTCGGCCCGAGTTTACGAGGCAACACTTCGGCTCGAGTTTATGAAGCAACACTTCAGCCCGAGTTTACGCGGCATGTTTTCTTTATAAAAGAGATGAGAATTTGTTTTTAGCTAACCCTAAGGGGTGTAGCGACTTCGGCTCGAGTTTATGTAGCAACACTTCAGCCCGAGTTTATGCGGCATGTTTTCTTTATAAAAGAGATGAGAATTTGTTTTTAGCTAACCCTAAGGGGTGTAGCGACTTCGGCTCAAGTAATGCAGCAAGACAAAATGAATTTCGGAAATGGTTTACTAACCCTTTTTCTAATGTGGATTATCTTATAATGACGTTTATTGAATTAACGACTTACTCCTTTGTGTGTTTTGTACTTTTGTCATTGATAATCCCATTGCAGGTAAATAGATGAATGAAGTATGCTAGGTCGAGAGCTTTAGGAGCTTTAGACTTCGGATTCACTATTTATGTTTTTGTATCTTAAATGACTACTTGTGGATTTAAATGATTGTAATCATAGCTAACCATTAGTCGAATATTTGTAACTGGGTGTATGGTTATTTCGGAGAACTATACTTATGGGGTCTCATTATCCGTGAGACATTACGAATATGAATTATGTTTTTCTGTCAAATCAAGTGTATGTGATTATGGAATTTGAAAGTATGATAGTAAGTGTAGGAAAATGCATGCAAAATGATTAAAATGAGGAAAAAAATTTCAAGGGTAAAAATCGGGTCGTTACATTATCTTAATCAAACGAATGCACGGATAACATGTGTATTCTTAAGCAAGCGAGTACACAAATAACATGTATATTCTTAACCATGCGGATGAACAGGTAACATGTGTGGTCTTAACCATGTGAATGTAGGGTAACATGTGCATTCGTTAAGATTAATATTTTGTATTAAATTACACATATTAAGATTAATGCACATATTTACAAATTTCTAGATCATTTTTAATCTAAATCGATTTAATTGGTTCCACTAATGACTTACTAATCCCACTATTGACCTAATAATTTCAATGAGTACATGATCATAGATCAAGTTTAATAACATTCATTCCCCATAATATATCAAAATATAATAAATGTGTGATAATGATACAATTTTATTTAGCTAATTGTGCAAAAATAGTAAATATAAGAGTAATGCATACACCTTTATTTCCGTGGTGCGAATAAATTAAGAAAATTTCCCTGTACTTTTACTTATCTTTAAAAAAAATAAGTTTAAAGTTGTAGGACAGGTACTCGACTTTTATTTATGAATAAATAAGTAAAAAAATGACCACTCTTATGATGTGTTGGTTTTTTTTATTGTTTTTTTTCATATGCACTATTTATTTTGTGAATCGTCTAATTCAAGTTTAGTTACTTTTTTTATTTATTGGTGTGTTATAACTTTTTTGAATTCTCTTATTTTTAACACCTTTTTAGTAAGAAAAAGATTACATGTTAATTATAGGTAATTGTAACCAATTAAAATTCATATAAAATAATAGTTAAAAAGTTAAGATGTGAGTCACTATTATTTATATATTATATCCAATTAATTTTAAGGTTCATCTTTCTCTCTTAATTCATTATCTTAATTATTTTTCATATGTGTATGATCTTGAGTAGAAATTTTGTAACACCTTAAATTTAAGTCTTTAAAATTATAGTATCAGTCTTGGGATCCTCGCTTGAGCGAGAGATTCTCGCATGGGCGAGAAAGGCTCACCTGGGAGGGTGAAATCTTGGGCTATACTGAAGGATTCTCGCCTGAGCGAGAGTTGTCTCGCCTGGGCGAGAAATGGCATTTTGGGACTGTTGAGACTGTAAGATTCTCGCTTGAGCGAGAATCCCTCGCTTGAGCGAGAGGGTCAGATCTGAGTTTTTAAAATAGGCGGGATTTTCTCGCTTGAGCGAGAAAGGGCTCGCTCGCTTAAGCGAGAACCTGACGCTGTTACATTAAATAGGGGACCCCAAAGACATTTATGAGGGTTAACCTAAAGAGAAGTGAGAGAATGGAACATTTTCAAGAGCAAGAAGACTTGTGAGTCATTTAGAAGCTTGAGAAGAGGTAGATCTCTTGATTCTAACTCTCTTCTTCCCTTTGAAACGTGTTTTGGGGTATGTTGGATCTCTTCTCAAAATGAGAGAAACCATGGAAACTCACCCTTTTGAGTTATGGTTCGTTTTATGTGATTTTATCTTGTAAACTCTTGGTATATAATTAGTATTTCGAGAAAGGATAGGGTTTGTGGGTTGTTTCATGAAAACCCCAAAACCCTAAAATGAAAATGGGTAAAATGCTAGAGGTAGAAGATGAGTTTACTTTCTAATGATGAATATGTATGTTTTAGATGTTGTAAACTTATGATGAAAGTAGTTTAGCAACATTGAAAATATGATGAATATCTTGCATGGTTAAATGATGCAATATAAGTTGTTTATGAAATATTTGGGATAAACGACTAACATTGTGTTGTATGGTGGGAATGAGGAAAGATCCTAGAGTTGGCGGCGGTGTCGGTGGAACTAGTGCAGTTACCCAGTATCCAACCCAACACTCACCAAAGTAAGGATAAGTCTTTAATTTGTACAATTGAAATGGAAAATGTGTGTATTTTCTGGTTGTGCAAGAATTAATTGGTGAATCATGGATTTATTATAAACATATATGGGTATGTTTATAATAAGGATTGCGTGGATTCACTGGATATGATTGATAGTGAAATCAATGAAAAAGAAAATATATGTTTAGCTAACCCTAAGGGGTGTAGCGACTTCGGCCCGAGTTTATGTGGCAACACTTCGGCCCGAGTTTATGTGGCAACACTTCGGCTCGAGTTTATGTAGCAACACTTCGGCCCGAGTTCATGTGGCAACACTTCGGCTCGAGTTCATGTGGCAACACTTCGTCCCGAGTTTATGTGGCATGTTTTCTTTATAAAAGAGATGAGAAATTGTTTTTAGCTAACCCTAAGGGGTGTAGCGACTTCAGCTCGAGTTATGTAGCAACACTTCGACCCGAGTTTATGTGACATGTTTTCTTTATAAAAGAGATGAGAAATTGTTTTTAGCTAACCCTAAGGGGTGTAACGACTTCGGCTCGAGTTATGTAGCAACACTTCGACCCAAGTTTATGTGGCGTGTTTACTCGGTAAAAGAGATGAGGAATCGCTTTTAGCTAACCCTAAGGGGTGTAATGACTTTGGCTCAAGTGATGTAGCACGGAAAATGAATTTCAAAGTGATTTACTAACTTTTTCTAATGTGGATTATCTTATAATGACGCTTATTGAATTAATGACTTACTCATTTATGTGTTTGTGTTTTTGTCATTGATAATCTCATTGCAGATAAACAGGTGACCTGAGGTGGTCTTATTTTTGGAAGCTTAGGAGCTTTATATTTTTGGATTTCAATTATTAGCACTATTTTGTACATGAGTACTTATTGAATTACTTGGAATATTTTGTAACTATGGATATATGACTTACCTGATTTATTGTAATTCTGCATATTCGTAGTTATGGGTATTTTGGAAACCGATAGCTAATTGTATGCGGTGCTCACTAGAGTTCAATTGAATGAATTATGTTTTTTCCGCAATATAAATTGTATTGTAGTATATTATGTTAAAAAGTGTTTTAAGGAGTGATAAATGAGAAATCAAAGTAGGATGATAACTGTATGCATGAGAGGATTAAAATAAAAGAAAAATTTTCAAGGATAGAATTTGGGTCTTTACAAATTTCTCATTGTAAGTCTTGTGTTTCATATATATGTTACAAGTTTCCCATTCAACAAGAAAGTAGTGTTGATGTTTGTGGATTATTTTTATCCTTTTTAGTTTAATGCTAAATGTAGTGTAAATAAATAATGCATTTTTAACATACTTTATTTTATGGGGAGGGATCCACTTACTCCAAGAGTAAGTGGAAAAGACTTACTCTTCATCTTAGCCATCCAATTTTGGAAAATCCAATGGTTTAGATGTACTCACCAATTCAAACCATTGGATTTCCAAAAAATGAATTATCATGATGAGAAGTAAGTCTTTCTCACTTACTCTTGTGAGTCCCCCTTATTTTATATTTAATATTATTTAAAGGGAATTTTTAATAAGTAAATTATTAATAATTATGTAACTTTTAAGATATAATTTTTTTATGGAAATTAGGATGTTACAATAGAATTTTTGAGTTATTGTCAAAAAATAAAATCTTTGAGAATCAACTTGTTACAACTTTTAATTGTTCTTTGATTTTCTAAATGATATTTTTTAATAAGTATGTAATGATAAAAATGAGAGTGAATGATAGATAAACAAAAGTTAACTTATTGCAAAATAAATTATAAAATTTATATTTTATATATAACACTATAATATATATATATATAATATAATATAATATAATATGTAAATAAAAATTTAAAAAAGTTGAGAGGGGGCTTGTCCTCTTAGGAGTGTCAATAAGCTTTTCATTATTATAACTTTGTGATTTTCTTCATTGCTCACTCTATAATCTTTTCATTATTTTGACTTTGTGATTTTTGTTACAGATGGTTCATCATTTTTGGGATAATGTGAATTAGAATATAAAGAATTATTTTTTTAACTTACTCAAACCGCAGTTTCTTATAGGTAATGGTAATTTTATATCGTTCGATTTATGGTAATTACATATATCTTTAATTTTTCAACTATAAGAATTACTAAATGGATAGTGGATCACATACCAAATTCATATATTTTTATTTTATTTTATTTTTCCATTTTAGACATTTCATCAATTTTTTTGAAGAGCCATCATTTCCTATAGGAATGAACTGTTCACATGTGGGGGGGTTTTCTTCTTCTTATATATATTATTCCTATGTGTTATTGGTTGAGAATAAACTTGGAGGATGGTAAAGAAGATTTTAATAAACTTCTATTTTCTACTTTTGTTATTCTTCCTTTTATGTTGTGCATATATACTTTTTTCTTACTATTAACACAAGCAAATAACTAAACTCTCCTCTGCTGGTGGATTCAGGACTTGAGGATAGAGGTTGCAAGTTACTAATTTTATTAAACTCGACTAGGATTGATCTGATCTATAAGGAAGAACTAATATGTTTGAGTTACTCACCTGAATATCCGTGAACCAAAACTGGTATAAATCGATCCGACTCAATTATTTATACCTAAAAACGATAACTCAATCGGTTGAACCATTCAGATCAATTAATTAATTTTTAAAATATCAAAACAATGTTGTCTTGGGCTGGAAAAAAATATCGTATTTTCAATTTATTTTTATTTATTGTCGTTAATGAAGTTTTAATATAATTAACTTTAGTTGTTTAATTAAGTTTTAAACTTATTTGTCTATTTTTGTTGCGATTAAAACATAAAATTGGTATTGTTTAATAATGTTTTGAAGTAATTTATCATATTTTGTTTTAGTTAATATTGTTTAATAATGTTTTCAATTAATTTATCATATTTTGTTTTAGTTAACCAGCTAGACTAGGCCAACTTTTTTCTTTAATAGGTCATATTAAAACTTTTTAAAAATCATATTTAACTTAATTGGTCGAGTTTTAGGTCACCTAAAATGCTTATTAATTTTAGCATACCCATCTATTTAGTTATAATGTTATATTATACAATAATGTTATTATTAATATATGTAATATTATTATATATTATTAGAGTTAGTTGTGTCCGGTTAATAGAGGCTTTTCAATCTATTTAAATATAGACAGAGTGATTTATTTCATGATCATATAATATAACAAATCTTTTAAATAGATCAAACATAAGCTTTGAATTTTTACAAATAGACTAACAGACAAAGGCAGTCTCCTATATGCTATATAAGTTTGGTCTGTTTAAAAGATAATGAATGATGGAACCTAATTCCACCCTTAAAAAAAATGTACCAAAATATAACAAAGGATACAATACAACTAATAGTACAGAAATTGTAAATATAAGGGTAATGCATACAGTAAAAATTAAATAAATTATACTTTTTTTTTTTCATTTCTAAACTATCAGAACGATTATATAGTTGAACCTTATTTTCCATTATTTCTCATTTAGAGATTGTGGCTTTCCATTTTCCGTTTCTTCGTTCAAACTCAGTTTTAATACATGTAAGAGAGTCTAAAGATGAGATTCCTTTTTCTAGCTTATTTAAATCTTTCTGTCTTTTGATTCTCAAATAGATCAAATGGGGTTTCTTCTATTGTTGTGAATTTTCAATTATCTGACATAATTATACTTCTGATTACTCAGTCTTTTTCTTCTTGCACATAAAATAGATGTTTGTTAAAGAATAATTTTCTTTGATAATATCTGAAGGATGCAAGCTAGGAGTTTGTTTCGACCTTAAATTTGTTTTTTATTTGTTTTATTTATTTAGAGGATGAATTCATTGACTCTAATAGTAAGTTTTTTAAACTCACTCCACATTTTGGTCATCAATTCTAGGAAAATCCAATGGTTTGAATTAGTGGGCAGATCTAAACCATTGGATTTCCCTAAAATTGATGACCAAAATGTGAAGTAAGTTTAAAAAACTTAAAGTGGATTCCCACTCATTTATTTATAGAAAAGACAAATAATATTTTTTTATAATTCACAAAAGTTTATCTAACTCCTATATTTCTCTAGGTATGATGATTAAAACAAGACTATATAACTATGGAATAAAAATATTTTGATCGATTATATGTATTTTAAATTTTTTAAAGAACAAAAATGACATATCACATTCATTTAAATGATAAGTTGATGAGAATAAATGAATCCTTCCTTCACCCTTAATGTAATTATTACTTTATATTTTTTACATTTTCATGGTAAATAATTTTATATAACAAATGTAACACCCCAAATTTTAATCTTTAAAATTATAGTATCAGTCCTGGAAGCCTCGCTTGATCGAGAGATTCTCGCCTGAGCGAGAAAGGATCACCTGGGAGGGTGAAATCCTGGACTATACTGGAGGATTCTCGCCTGAGCGAGAGTTGTCTCGCTTGGGTGAGAAATGGTAATTTTGGGCTGTTGACACAGTGTAATCGATTACACACTCATGGTAATCGATTACATGCTGATAAACTAATTAGACCTGTGCATCTGACACAGTGTAATCGATTACACACTCCTGGTAATCGATTACATCGTATTAAAAGCATCAGATATGTACATCTGACACAATGTAATCGATTACACCATGTTGGTAATCGATTACATAGCGACGATGCCTCTGTAATTTACACAGTGTAATAGATTACACTATACTTGTAATCGATTACACTTATCGCTGTGTCTATAAAATAGAAACCCAAAACACATTTTAGGGTTAGAACTTCGAAGAGAAGAGAGAGAATAGCTTTTCAAGAGCAAGGAGCCTTAGGATAGAGCTTGAGAAGAGGTAAACCTCTTGTTCCTAACTCTTCTTCTTCCTCTCTAACTTGTTTTGATATGTTGGATTTATTTTCAAAACATGAGAAACCATGGAAACTCATCCTTTAGAGTTATGGTTCGTTTTATGTTGTTTTTATCTTGTAAAATCTTGGTTTAGAGATAGTATCTCAAGAATGGAAAGGGTTGTGGGTTGATTCATGAAAACCCCAAAAACCCTAAAAGTGAAAATGTGGTAAAAGGAGAGAATGAGTAAAATGTTAGAGGTAGAAGATGAATTTACCCACAAATATTGAAATATGAGATGTTATACATGTTTTAGATGGTTAAATATTGATGATGAATATTTTGTATGATTAAATGGTGCAATATAAGTTGTTTATGAGTTATTTTGAATAAATAACTGACATTGTTGTTATTGGTGGGAATAAGAAGAGATCCTAAGGTTGGAGGAGATCGTGGAGGAAACTGGTAAAGTTACTCACAAACCGAACCCCAATACGCACCAAGGTAAGGATAAGTCTTTAATTTTGCATTTGAAATAGAAAATGTGTATTTTCTGGTTATGCAAAGATTAAGTTGTAAATTACGCATTTAGCATAAACATATATGGGTGTGTTTATATTAAAGATGGCGTAGATTTACGGAAAAGGAAAATGTGGGTATTTTCTGGTTATGAAATGAATAAGTTGTAAATTGCGCATTTAGTATAAACATATATGAGTGTGTTTATACTAAAGTAGGCGTAGATTTACGGAAGATGGAAAACGTGTGCGTTTTCTGGTCATGCAATAATTATATTGTGAATCACGTAGTTAGTATAAACATATATGGGTGTGTTTATACTAAAGATGGTGTGGATTTACGGGAAATGATTGATGGTGAATTCAATGAAAAGAAAATATATTTTTAGCCGACCATAAATGGTTAGCGACTTCGGCCCGAGTTTACGAGGCAACACTTCGGCTCGAGTTTATGAAGCAACACTTCAGCCCGAGTTTACGCGGCATGTTTTCTTTATAAAAGAGATGATAATTTGTTTTTAGCTAACCCTAAGGGGTGTAGCGACTTCGGCTCGAGTTTATGTAGCAACACTTCGGCCCGAGTTTATGAGACGTGTTTTATTGGTAAAAAGGATGAGAATCTGCTTTTAGCTAACCCTGAGGGGTGTAGTGACTTTGGCTCAAGTAATGCAGCAAGACAAAATGAATTTCGGAAATGGTTTACTAACCCTTTTTCTAATGTGGATTATCTTATAATGACGTTTATTGAATTAACGACTTATTCCTTTGTGTGTTTTGTACTTTTGTCATTGATAATCCCATTGCAGGTAAATAGATGAATGAAGTATGCTAGTTCGGGAGCTTTAGGAGCTTTAGACGTTGGATTCACTATTTATGTTTTTGTATCTTAAATGACTACTTGCGGATTTAAATGATTGTAATCATAGCTAACCATTAGTCGGATATTTGTAACTGGGTGTATGGTTATTTCGGAGAACTATACTTATGGGGTCTCATTATCCGTGAGACATTACGAATATGAATTATGTTTTTCTGTCAAATCAAGTGTAGGTGATTATGGAATTTGAAAGTACGATAGTAAGTGTAGGAAAATGCATGCAAAATGATTAAAATGAATGAAAAATTTTCAAGGGTAGAAAATCAGGTCGTTACAACAAATGTTAGTTATCACGACCATTTAAAAGATGAAATCACGACATTATCTATTATGTATTAGATAATTCTCTTACATGTATTAAACCTGAGTTTGAACGAAGAAACGGAAAATGGAAAGCAACAATCTCTATTATAAGTTTAAAATTTAATTAACATTGAAAGTTTTGTAATAACACAAGTTAACAAAAGTTAAAATAATTTGATACATCTATTGAAAATGGATAAAATATAAATAGTGAAAATGGATTAATTTGGAGTTAAATTCTAATCCATCCACCAATCCATATAAATCTATTTAAAACATATTTTAAGTTATCTAATATATATATGTCTAACCTTAAGGGATGAATTCTAATCCATCAATCCCATGCATGATTGTATGAATTATATTAATGAATTGGATGATGAATATCATTTCAGGTATTAAAATTAGAAACTGTGGTTACTTGTAAAAAAAGTGGTATTTTATAGAGTAGTGTGATTATTTATTCCCTTGGTACCATGTTAGTACTTCATGAAGGAAATAAGTAACAAGAAAATCAGCCCAACACATATTCTGATACACACAAAAAAGAACTCACTAGGAAATCATACATGTTAGAGGAGAGTCTGAAGCAGTGGTGCACATGCACCCAAGGACATGTTAGGCACTGAAAATTCTCATCTAAGGTGTCTTGATTTTGCCACTACTGCAGCAGCACAAAGGAATGTTCCCAAACATAGGCCTAAGTAGAAAGAGTGCCTCAACCAAGATCCCAGTTCTTGATTCCTAACTTCATTGCATCTATTCCCATAAGATGTTTCAAGTTCTGTTATGGTTGAACCATGTTGTGACTGTGGAATTAGGTAGACCCCACACTCTTTGGTACCAAGGTTCAAGACCTCACGTTCCCCCTTATTATTTGTAATTGTAAGATAGAACATAAAAGAAACCTGGGTTTCATAACTTCTGAAAATGCTGTCAAAATGGAATGCATCATACCACATAAACACATGATCAGAATTCAAGTCAGGGATAGCTTTATGATACCATGCAGATGCGTGTCCAAGCTTTGTACCATCTGCCAAGTAGCACTGACAAAAGATTTTAGCACCATTCTTCTTCATTCCCTCGAACGGAGAAAGAACTGCACACAAAACTATGCCATGGTAGTTGGAATCAAAAGGAAGTTTAATAGGAATTGAGGAGTCTCTTGTTTGTGATGTGAAATGCTCAGGAACTTTGCTTCCAGGAAAACAAACCTTTATGGAGGTATAATTATAGCTATGGATTTTAAGTCCATATTTTCTTACATATATATTCTCAGTTACAGCTTTCATTATTGTTAAGTGGGCACCTTCCATAATGCGGCGGAGTGAAGATCCATCCAGTTTCTTGCAATTCTGAAATGAAATGAATTTGTCCTTCCCTATCATGCGTTCTCCGAAAGTGTTTAAAGTGGATACCGTCACCAATGACCCGCAGTTAACAGCATTAAACTCTTTAATAAATAGTGGAAGCTCAGGTAGACTTTGAAGCTTCATGCAACCCTTTAAAGATAGAATTTCAAGATTTTTAAGATGCCTGATGCTTTCAGGCAACATCTTCACACTGCTTCCATCTAGTCTTAGCTCATATAAGAATGATAAGTTGTTGATGTTGTCAGGGAGTTCAAACAAGTTACAACAATCCTTCAAATGCAGTTTTTGTAGAGTTCTTAAGCCATCAAATAGGACATGTAGCTTCTCTCTGTCAATTACTAGTCTGCAACTAGAAATCCTAAGTTCCTTAAGATGTTGTACAGAAGATAACTCATTGGGAAGATTCCTAAGTCTCAGACCCTCTAGATTGAGCCATGTAAGTCTTGTTAGACGCCCAATTGATGAGTTCAGCTTTTCAATTCCTGTATTTCTTAAATCCAACTTTGTCATTGAATCAGATGTCACTGCAAATTCCTTGAGATTTGTGCAACCATTGACACTAATCGTATGAAGAGATTTTAAATGCCTCTCACCTTTAAGACACTTCAGTTTTTTACAGTTATCCACTATCAAAGTTTCAAGAGTGTCAAGAGATAAAATAGACGGATGAACATCTCGCAAACTTTCACAACCAGATAGATTCAGCCATTGAAGTTTTGTTGCTTTACACAAATCTGGTAGATTCTTCAACTGTTTGCATTCATTTAAATCAATCCTTACTAAATTCGGAACATCCTGCAACAAGTGAGAAGGATACATACATCATTGTAAAAACTAGTTCCTCAAATTTCAGTTAAACAAAAAACGTATAGATTCTGCATATCTATGCCTTACCTTCACACCCCACCAAAGTTCTAAAATATTGCTGCACGGCATGCGAATCTCAACAAGCATCTTAGCATTGAAAGTTGGTGGAAGAGAGTTCAAATGGTATCCATGCCACTCAAGATACCTCAATTTAGCAGGAAACTTATTAAAGACTCTAGGATACTCCACATGTCCTGATCTCTTACCCAATGGGACATACAATATAAGAAATCTTAAATTAGTCATCATGTTGAATGTGTCAGCATTCAAATGGAAATCATCAATTTCTGATAGATCTAGTTTTATGCCTTCAATTGCATCACTCCCCTGGGAAAACAAGAAAACAAATAAAAATAAGTATCAAATTAGCAAGGGTTAGTACTCAAATTGGTCGCAAATGATGCGAAATGAAAATTCTTATTAGTCTCCGAGAGTGCAAAACCCCTTATGGAGTCGATTTGAGTGATGAAAACAGAACTAAAAATGGCCAATTTAACTGGTTTTTTATACTTCATAGACTGAAATGAAAATTTTCTTGAAGGGACTAATTAGAAGAATGTATAATCTTTTAGGGACCAATGCATCTTTTACTTCATAAGTTCATATACTTCAGCACATCTTTTTCTTACCTTTTTATTTTCAAGTACATCAGAAACTTCTTCAATATCCCTTAACCGACTGCGCTTTCCAGGATCTTCAATGTCTTGACGAACTATTTTCAAACCCATTTCTTGTTGCAAGTCATGTATTTGTATTCTCCTTCTATTTGAAATAGTTATAAGAGCTTTATCTTCAAGGACCTTCATTCCACTAGTAGCATGGAAGCCACAAGCATTTAGTACCCTTAGAGCAAAATCTTTACGCTCGTCTTTGAAAAAGAACGCAATGTCTAGAAATATTTTTTTCTCTAGCCTATTTAATCCATCATAGCTCACTTGTAATACGTTTTGAATTTTGTCATTGGGATCAGTGATGAGCTTTCTCAATTCACTGTCCCAAAATTCAGCAGTTCTTGAATGAAGATTTGAACCTAAAACTTTTAAAGCTAATGGGAGCCCCCCTGCATATTCAACTGCCCTTTTTGAAAGATCCTCATAACCCTTTTGATGGTACTTTCTCTTGAATGCATGCATGCTAAAAAGCTCCATAGATTTGTCAAAGCTCCAAGTTTTGACCTCATAGATAGAATCCTCGTCAACTCTTGCAGTGAGCAAATGCTTATTTCTTGTTGTTATAATGAGTTTACTATCTGGACCTGCATATTTACATTCTCTACATAACTCATCTATTTGATCTGCACTATCCACATCATCAAGTACAATGAAAACTTTTTTATTATGGAGCTTCCTCTTAATGAATGTGGACTTGGGATTTTCATCCTTTAGTAACTCACAAAGAAGCCTATCATGTAAATCTGCTAGTCCGAGTCTTTTCGATTCTTCTCTTACATTTGACAAGAAGCAAACACTGTCATATTGGGGAAAGAATTCACAAAACACAGCTTTAGCAATGGTAGTCTTGCCAATCCCTGCCATTCCCCAAATTCCAATTACTTGACCATTTTTTAGTAACCAATTTGTTTTCTGTTCTTTTGCTAGCAACAATTTGACATCTTCACATAATTTGTCAATTCCTACAAGGTCTTCTATTTCTCCTCCTACTTCATAAGGGGACACTATGTTCCTCTTTTCTTCCACATCTTTGACAATTTTCTTGATGAGTTGAGAATCGTTCCTAGCAAAGAAACAAATACATATGCTCTTAAATGTACACTATTCTGTAACAAATTTAATCTGAGTTTACTTCTGACTTATATTCTTAATTTAAAGTTGCATATTACATTAATGAGGCAAGTCCAAAACTAATTTGTAAAGAAAAAAATACAATAATGACCTTGGCCTAATTCTGTAACTTGGGCATATTTCAATTCATCTATATTGAAGGTGAGTGATTGAAATTGTATACCGTATCACATGATGTGACCGCAATATTGCGGTTGCAGCAGTAGCAACCGCATCACACCACAATTGCAATGTGACACCGAATCATAATGATTCGGCCGCATCGGGCTACAATGCAACATCACCCCACATTGGACTGCATCGAATTCAAAAACATATTTTTAATCACAAACTAATTCACACTCAATAACTGCAATCAGCATCACAATGGTCGTAATTACAGTAACCACAACCATGATGTAAAAAAGATATTATACTTACTTATAGTCACGACTACAAGAGTCCCATCCAGATATATTTGCAGCTTCAGTGAGAGCAGATTTCCACAGAGAAACTTGGTTTTCATTTTCAACAAAATCTTCCATACCTTTGTCATTGATACCTCTAACATGTTTAGCAAATGCTTCACCATAACTCCCCCTCTGATTCCTGATATCAGATGGATCAACTCTATAGAAGACAGGTATTACTACTAATCCTTCACTCTTTCTACATTCTAGTATTTTGACAAGCTCTTTCAAGCACCATTTGGAAGTAGCATAGTTTCTGGAGAAAACAACAATAGCTATATGTGAGTTATGAATTGCACTACAAAGTGCTGGCCACACTTCGTGTCCTTTTGAAAGGTTATTATCTGTGTAAGTCCACATGTTAACGTCAATAAGTTCAGAATGGAGATGGCTAGTGAAGTTTCTGCGCGTGTCTTCACCTCTGAAACTGATGAAAACATCATAAAGTTTTTCAGGGATAGACATCATAATGTTTTTCAGAATGGAGATGGCTATTGAAATGGATTCAACTGAAAATGATGAGGTTATTCAACATAGATTTGCTTTTTGGAAACAGACCAGAAAAGCCCCCATTCCTTTGACTTTGACTCAAAAGATAAGGTATTTTCTACTTACTACTTACTTCAGGTTATTAATATTCTTGGGAAACCCAATGGTTTGAATTAGTAAGTAGATCTAAACCATTAGATTTCCTAGAATTGATGGCTAAGATGTGGAGTAAGTTTAAAAAAACTTACTTTTAGAGTAAGTATATCCCTCCTCTTTTCTTATATATATTTTTAGTAAATACCCATTTTACCCTCTCATGATTTCGTCATTATGTGGTTGATCATCAAAAATTGAAAAATAAAAAATGATGCCAAAAAAATTCAAATTGGGTCAAATTATTCTTTTTATGGTCAAATTACTGCATATCAAGTATAGTAAAATATGATAAAAATAATTAATTTGATTAACATTTGAAATTTTTATAAATTACTTTAAGTTTTTCAACTTTTGAAAGACTAAATTGGGAAAATCGAAAAAACACAAAATCATCTGTCAGATTTTATTATGTTATAATATCATTAGGTAAGTATATGTATGGTAGGTGTTTTTTTTTCCTATGGGCCTTACCTTTTTTTGGAGAAGTGTAACCCTTCCAACAAATTTTTTTTTATAAATCAAATCTTTGTCTTTTCCTTTTATCATTCTAGGGATATAATAAGGCGTGTTATATCAATATATTAACAATTTGTTCATATATGATTGGTGAGAGTCTGGTGTTTGTAGCCAAACAGGTGCAAAAGAAAATCACAAACCATTAAATAAAAAATTATAAAAATTCATTCTTCTTCAAATTGTTTTGAATTGACTTCGTAAAGAATTGTTAATTTTCATTTTTATAAAATCGAACTATACATGTAGCATTATATAATTATTATTATACTCCAAAATTATACATTTCTAGGTTGTAAATTTGTTGTATATCCTAAGTATGCTTTTAGAACGAAATCTATTTTTGTGGTGAAGTTTATTTCAAACTAATGCTTCATCTGGTGAAATGTGAGTTAATATTAAAATTTAAACTAGTATTAATCGGCAACAACCATGAAGCAATGAGAAATAAGATCTCCGTGTACAATAATTCATATTGAGCCAAGTGGTTCAATTTATAATGAATGACTCATTTGTTTCAATTTTTGAGGAACCAATGTGTTTTCTTACACAAACAAGAACAATATAAATATTTTCCAAATAAATGAATATAATTAGGTTGATATGAAGTAGGTAAAAAATCAAAGGCCAGAGGTAAATGGCACAGTGGATGTAGGCAACCATGTATGGCCAGAAAGGAGGGAAGTGACTGTGAAATGAGATGCTTCAGCAGAGTTTTTTATGACATGAAAACCTGGCCATTTTACTCTGTTACTTGTAGATGAACCTGGTCCATAATTTTCATACTCTCCATAATATAATGTATCTTGAGCAAAGTTACTATCACCCCATTGAGACCAACCCAATGGATTCACCAAAGTGTCAATGAAAGTTTTCATTACCATTACTCTTGAGTATTGTTGCCATGGCCTACCCAAAAAGGTTTTGAATTTATCAACAACTGGCTTAAGGTCCTGTGCAGCTTTTATTTGACAATTGTGGATTGAAATTCCAGAGTTTTGAAATGGATCTCCTCTACCTTGTGCTGTAATCATGTTATCTTGGCCATCTAAAGGCTTTCTTGCAAAAATGTTACAATTTTGGAACACTACTGCAGCATTACCAAATATGAAATCTACTGTCCCATAGATGTAGCATTGTCTATAAAATTGACGTTGTGCATGAGCCATTAGGGTGTCTTGGTAACCTGCTATAGCACACCGGTAAAAAACTGAGAGATCGGAGGCCGATCGGAGCGCCACGGCTTGACCCTTGTGAGGTCCAGCAGTGTTTTGGAAGGTAATGTCACGTGCTATGAAATGAAGGCCATCTATGCCTGCTGTTGCTGAACTATAAGTAGTAAAACCATCTTTAACACTTAAGTGACTTGTTATTATAGTCTTTGCCATTCCATCACCAATAAGCATTATGTTATCATTGTTTTTCTTCACCTCAATATTCTCTGCATATACCCCTTTTTTCACATGTATGATAAACCTTCTCTTTGTTTTTCTATTTGATGCTGAATTCAGAGCTTCTTGGACAGTCTTGAAATGCCCTGAACCATCTTTTGCAACAACAATATGTGCCTTTATTGAAGATTTAGACTGCAAAAGCTTTCTGTCATGCCTAGAAAACCAACTTGGGAATGCTTCTTTTGTTTCTCCTTTGTGATTATCTCCATTCTGTTTCATGAAATCCATGTTTATGGCTAAGCTGTTCCTTATCATCTTAGTAACATTGTTGCTCAATTTTGACACCTTGAAATCTTCAACACTGAGATCTGTGGCCCCGGTTTGACAAGTTTGGATATTTGTAAGAGTAGTACTGAGCCAAGTTTGTGTATCAACTGGTGAACAAGTTTTCTTCACATGTAGGCCTTCAAGGGTACGATTGAGATGAAAAATGGTGTTCTCATAGAGCTTCAAACAATCATTATGTACTACTTTATGCTTCTTGGTTACCAAGTTTTGTTCAAAATCTTGTGCTTCACTTTGCATGATAACCACTTGCTTTAAGACTAATTGAACAAGCATTACCCTGAACTCAGATTTGTGTTTGATATTGGGATAGTGGTTGATTTGACCAATGTAGTGTTTGCATGGTTCAGGGTGTGGGGTTATGTTGCACCACCAATCTATGTTGCTGTTAGAGGATGGTGTGCTTCTTGATTTAGCTATTGAGAAAAATGAAAACAATAAGAGTGTAATGAATACCTTTACCATGATTGTTATTTCTAGTGAAGAATAAGATGAGGGAAATAATAAGAGTTTGTTGATGTTTTTTGTTCTATGATTTTGTGAACTTAGCACATATTTATATGTCTTAGGTAGAGTGTGGAGGCCAAAAACGTGTTGCTAAATGGACAAAGATAATGCATAATGACACATTTACAAACAATGAATGCAATTGCAAGAAATAATAGAAGTCTAATTATTAATTATAACAAAAACAAATGTCTTGTTAACTTAGAAGTGCAAATTCTTAAGCTTACTTGTCAATATAATGGTGACTGCAGACACAGAATTGAAGTATTATTTATATAAAAAGTATGTTGAGTTGGAATGAAATTGTATGCTTATTCCATATACATGCACAATGCTACAAAATAATATTTTTATATATTATCTTTCCTTAAGCAGACTTATTCTAAACTACTACATGCACACACACAAATTTGTAGGGAAAATGTCAATGACTTTGACAACAAGATATTTAAATATGAGATAAGTAAGACGAAAACATATATCAATAAAAGATGTATGAATCTTTACTCTCTTTTTTAGAAACTATCCCTAAGCAATGGAAAATTATTTGTGCTTTCTAATTTATTATTATTTTACCTATTTCAAATTGATTTGAATTAAAATTTTGTCATATTAAAAATTATTTTTTATATTATTTATATTACATTTTGGATTTGGATTTATGCCAAATTTACTATTTAAAATTTACATCATCAAATTCATGACTTTATATTTCCAAATCAAGTCAACTCCAATCTCACTTCTACTTGCTCTTAGTATTAATTTTCGTTTTTCTCATTGTTTGTTCTCTACTCTTGTTGTTGTGCTTTCAATATGAAGTTTGTTTATTTCTTTTTGTACTTATATTTGATATTTTTTTCTATTGAATTGTAATGTTTTATCACCAAATTATGCCATTTTATAAGATTCATCACTCTAGGCCTGATGAACGAGTTTCATGATGGGATTTTTTTGTTACCATTTTACCCCGTCAGCAAAAAAATTGAACGCATACTATTTTTACATTTTATTTGAAAATTTATTATATTGTTCCATGTAAGCATTTTGCAAAATTACATTTACTTTTGCCTTGACATGTTTTATGGTAATTGAAAATGAACGATAGATGATGTATTGACGGTGTAAAAAAATTCTTAAATTATGGATTGACATTGATAAGTATAGTTGGATTGCTAATAAAAGCTTGATTGATTTGTAAACAACACTAAAGTGAGGCATTGATGAACCTACACCAAGGAAGGTTTCAAACATTGAAAAATAAATGAGATGAGAGAGACAAAGTAGCTTTTGAATAAGAGAAAAGGTACATGCTGAGCCCACAAGTCAAAAAGGATATAAAGTGTGCCAATTCATCCATAGAGAAAGTACTGTACCCCTATGATTATATCTTGTTATGCAGGAATCCAAAGCTGCATATACTTTTACATAACCTTTTGCCTGTTTTGGTAAATATTTATGTTGTCATATGACTTCACTGTTTGTTCAGTTCAGTTACTCCAACAGTTCTATGACAATGCATTAAAATTATTAAAATCTAATTCTGAAAGAGTGACTTGTTTAGTACAATATTCTAATTTATTGATGTATTTAAATGTGAAGTTCCATTTTAGACAAGGTTTTTGTTGAAAATATAGTGTCTCACTAAAAAGTGTTTTCACTCTCACTTTCTCATAGACAGAGTCTCCTCAATAGCCACAACTCTTGGGTCCAATAAAATAGTTTTTGTCTTTGGGTAAATATTTTCCTTTTACTTTTACTACATAAACATGTTCCCTTTTACACCCTATGTAGACAAAACAATGTAAAGGATTGACATCAGCTGTGGAATCTTGAAAGTAATTTTCTTTACTGCTACACTAATTAATGAACATCTACCATTTTCAGATCTCACTAATCATGGTGTACTGAGTTGTCTTTTTTATACTAATTAATGGCTATATGTTTATTTTTCTCAAAACATCAAAAAGTATTAAAAAAAAGACTTCTTAAAAGGTAGAAAATATCATTCACCCCCTTCATGCAAGTAAATTATTAAAAGAAAATAGTGTACATTAATAGCATAACATTACTAGAGTAAATCTTTCTTACAAGACCAATCCCGAGATAACATATAAAATCATAAGTTGCTGAACAAAATGACCAAATAGAAGTGATTAATTGCATTACTTCTTTAATTTTTTCTATCAACATAAGATTTAATGACATAAGCTGTGTTCTTTCTCTTTTTCCCATCTGACCTATGCAAAAGTTCTAGAAAGCTGAACTTTACAACCAGACTTATGACTCACTATAATATGTTTCAAACAAAACCAAAAAAAGAATCAAAGAGTATGGCAAAATTGGCTATCTAAAGGGTTCAATGGGAGAAGATTCTTCAAGAAAAGCTGCTGCCTGAAAGCATTCAGCAGCTTCGAGCGACGATATCCCAAAATCATCTTTGTAGAGCATTCCAAGATTGTACCAAGTAGATGGGTTTGTTCTGTCAAGCCATAGTGCATCAGTGAGAAGGCTTCTAACAATTGAAGATGATTGACAACCAAGATGTCTCATAACACCAGCAGTGCAAATCAAACTTGGGATATGGTTCGGATCGATATCTAATGCTTTTCTAAATGATTTCATAGCTTCTTGATGAAGTCCTCTGGCTTCAAAAAGTAGGCCTGCAAAAATTATAAATTAACTTTGCTATATGAAGAATGTAAGTAATTAACTTTCTCAATAAAATGTTACTGGAGGACTTGAAGAATGTGTGGAATGTAAATCATATTAAGCTTTGACAAAATTAAGATTCTATTTCTGTTGCAGCCTGTAGAATTTGCAAAACTCTGACCCTTTAATCTGCACTATGATATTTGTATTAAGTGTCAGATACTTTTCAGGAGCTTGGAATCTAATACTAAAATAGGGATGACAAGAAGGAAACTTAACAGATATACAGAATGTATCGAGATTGAATGATGAGTTAGGAAGCGAAAGAAGATAAGCAATATACCTGTGGAATGCCATCTAGAAGCAGAATAGGGATCAATGGCTTGAGATTTTGCAAGACAAACTTCGGCATCCTGCCACCTTGATAACGCTGTGTACACGTTGGCTAAATCATGCCAAACTTCCATTTCCAGTCTTCTGTCGCAATTTCCCTTATTCTGTACAAATGAGAATTCGGAAAAAAATTATGTATTATGCATATGATAGAGGATAGAGTTAAAGTGAAGCTTATAGGCTTCCTTTCCGATTGATAATTTTGTGAAAAAATCTCAGTATGAGTACGACAGTACCGAGTCTAGACTTAGTTCGTAATAAGAAGTGGATAAGCAATTAGCTGCTCAAATGATTAATGATGTTCAAAGTGGTTAATCAGTGATTACTTATTGACTAAATTGTTCCTAGAGTGGAAAGTTTTTAGACAGATCTGAAGTATATGTAAATGATGCATACCTTCATAACCTTACTTGAAATAACTGAATTTTTTTTCTGTACTTGAAGAACAGCAAGAAGAAAAGTATATGTCTCAATTGCATTCTTTAATTTTCCCTGCGCGATCTGTAGTTTAGCTTTAGTTCTCAACAACACTCCTTGTTCCCTTTTTCCACTTTGATCTATAGCAGCATCAATAACAATCTCTGCATCTACAAAATTCTTTTGAGCCGATAAAATTCGTGCCATTAGTATATATCCGGTAATACTAGATCCACCTTCAAGGGCAACCAGTTTCTTTGCATGATAAAAAGCAATGCTCAACTTCCTCTGCTCAGCATATTCTAAACAAAGATTAAGGACAATGTATGGATCACTTTCCCTCATCATTCTCTCAGAAGTTTCTAGAGCACTGAGTGCTTCAGACTGCATCAAAACCTTCTCTGATTCAAAACCAATTAACCTGGATTTTGAGGACAGTAGAACACCTAGTATGCAATTTGCAATAGCTAACATCTGCATGCATTTTCCATGCAACTGAGAGATGGCTTTGATAGCATATTTAATCCCATCTTCAACACAAACCATGTTGTCTCCACAAATTTTTGAAGCTAGAAGTAATTCTAGTATGGTGTCCGAGTTCTCTCTATTATTCAAAAAGTTCCTCAAAAGATCCAAAGCAATCATATAATTACCTTCTCCACAGTAACAAAGAGCTAGAGTATAATATCTGTCTTTTCTCTCCATTGTTTCTGGAAGCATTTCCTCAATATGTTTAGCCAGAGTCATGAATTCACCAGAAACACTTAGAGCGAAAGAAAGGTGATCAATTATTGAAGGGTCCCAAACAATGCTTCCAAGAGCAGATTTTCTTAGCAGAATCAGAAGCAGAAGAACAGCTTCTTCTATATTGTTTATTGGAACATACGAACCATCCAACTGAGAGCGTAAAGAAGGAGGGCTTGCTTCGCAACCACCATACAAAAGAAACAAAGCGAAGTCCTTTTGTATTCTTGAAATGGTTTCAATGTCAAGATTCCAGTGATAAAGCAACGAACGCCTATATGACGTGATGACATCTTGAGGAGAACCTGCAAGTTTCCACAACTCGGGAAGCAGTTCTACAGCATTTATTAGAGTCTCGTGTAATTTACTGTCTGAAACAAAGTTTTCAGGCAAGCCTTCTGGTAATGCCGATTCAACAGTGTCTAGAATAGTTTTGCATGATTGAGCAGAACCTGAAAATCATAAATTAATTAACAAATAACTCGGAGACTGCAAATTAAATGTGTTTACTTTGTATTGTTCGGAATGTTTAAGGATCTATACAGAAATCATCGGTTTTCAAGATAAGGCGCAAAGTAACTAAGATGATATATGCATGAAAAAGATTAAATAAGCATAAGAAACTAGATAAAAGAAGCACCTTGAAACCTTCCAAGAGTCTGCAATGATTTTGCCTTCAGAATAACAGCTTCAAGAAGTAAACTAACAGCATGAATTGACATAGGAGGCATTGCATCACTTTGGGAAAGGGATCTATTAGATGCATGTCTTCTAGATATGGAAATTTTCATCTTGGGAATAACAGCATCAATATCTATTCCTTCAAATACATGAAGTGCAGCTTCAATATTACCTTTCTGATACTCCAGTCTTCCTAATAGTGCTCTAGCTTCCTATGAGGAAAAAGGTCATTTAGCTTAATCTTATAATGAAGAGACATCACATATTTAAATATTAAAAAAATATGACATATTTCACCCTATGATGGAAGCACAAAAAACCTAATAAAAGGGATAAATAGGAAAATTTGAAAGCAAAACAGATAATGGTTACCTAAATTACATAGACCAAAAGTTCAGTTTTAGGGTCAAGCACAAAACGCATAAGTTGTATTTTCTTTAGAGTTTCATAACATCACTGGGTTGGGATGTTAAGTTCATGAATCTTAACATGATGCTAACCCGATTTCGCTAAAATAGTAAATGTATGCAACCAATACCTCGTAGTTTAAATAACCACTTTCGCGAAGAGACCATTCTGCTTCTTCAATGTTTCTATTTTCCACCTTTGTTTCTGTTTCACCAGGATGGGAGGAATAACCAGCACCACCACTGGCTGAATAGTCTTTGGTTGCCAATGACTCTGATGAAGAACTTATATCATCAATAACCTTAAACTGTTCCATGGAAGAACATATACACTTACTCATCTTTCTCAGTTTCCCTCTAATGCTAAACTTCCTCTTACTTATCCAACTTTTAACTCTCATTCTGTAACATACCACTTGATAGTACTTTCCTGAAATGTCATTAACATAAAACAAAGAAAATAAGAAGAAGCACTTCAAGTTAACACTTCAGATTCCTAACATAAGCTATACATATACTCTTGTAACTGACATACATATATTTAACATATGAAATGGCCTTATAAAAACATGTGCATTTCTAAGTCCAAGTGGAAACTTTTTAACATTACTTTTTGTGCACTATTGTACATAACACAATTCCAGGTATAAAATCATAATTTTTTAAGAACTGAGAACCTCACACCTAAGGAATTTACCAAAATTCACCATTTAGATACAAAACATGGTGATCAACAAAACTAAGAAGCAACCAATTTTTTTTAAAATAAAATAATCAAAAGCTTTGAAACTATACCCATATAAAGTAAATTTAATAGGGAGTAGTGCTGTAAAAGGAAAAGATGATGATTTGCTAACCTATAGTTGAAGAATAGAAAATTTCTTATCAGCATCATAGCTAGATAGAAGCATAAGAGAGATAAAAATAATAATAGAGAAAGTAGCTTTTGAATAACATAAAAGGTGCAGGTTGAGCCCACAAGACAAAAAACAACAAGTCTGAAACTACTGCTAAATTTACAGAATAATGAAAGTTCCCCCATGATTTTCTCATGGTAATAAACAAGAATCCAAAGCTTCAGATGCTTTTCCACAATCTTTTTGTCTGTTTTGGTAATAATTTGCAATATTGTCACATGAGTTGACTGCTTCTTCAATTCAAAGTGTTCGAACATTAGTTTAGCAACTCCAATAACTCTTTGACAGTGCATTAAATTATGAGAGGTTAGTAATTTGGACCTACCAATATGAGTGACCTTAATCTCTTCACTAAGATAAGGACTATATCTTAAGGAAGACCCTGGTTAAATAAGACTATTTAGTGCATGTTATTCCCACCTTTTTTAATATGGTTGTTCTTGCTTAATTTCCCCCCTCATTTATTAACTTTTTCACTGAATAAAAACTTAATATCAAACATGGGGAGTAGAAGAGAATGTGCTAGGAGTGCAGGTAAGGCTCCACCTTAAATTTTGGTCAAATTATTTTTTTGAAATTGAACTTGTCCTAGACCCGAAGCTGACTCAACCTAAATATCAACCACATCGGTCTAAAAGTTTCTTAGACTCATAGTATATTCACCTCTGAAAATAAATAATAGCTAGGAATAATGTTTATTACCTGCATCAAACATGAGACTAACTCATTCTCAAATACATCAAACATAATCGTTTCCTAGGAATAATATTTCATAACTTGAAACAAAGTGTCGGCAAGTACTTATTATATATTAAGTGCCACCCACCTAATATAACTTGTTAACTTATTTTTCCTCACTGTTATATATTATTAATAACTAAGATTCCTCCTTTATTTTTTCGTTTTATGCACAGGTTCGTAGTTGACGTAGTAATTATTTTACTTACTAAGTTAATTTTATTTTCATAGTTTTATTTTTATATATAAAAAAATCAATCCCTCGTAAGATTGTTCATTCTTATTTTTGTTAATTGTTACACTCAACATACAAATTTGTTCAATATTTTGTTATTGATTATATTAAGAGTGTAATATTTATACACTCACAATCTAAAGACATATACACGATCAGTATATCATCGATCATTGGTTTATATTTGTTTTATTTAAAAGGTCATGATAATTATGTAAAAATTTCTTCACAATCTAAAGATATATACACAATCAGTACATCATCAATAAATGATAATGTAAAAATTTATTACATTATTAATACATACATATTTTTCTCTTATATTAATTAATGTAAGATGCAGTAAGTTCAAATCCTGCAAAGGGTGATATCATTTTTGTTTGAACTCAAATCTCCCACCAATAACAATTATACATAATTAAAATGAAATAAAATGTTTGAGAAGTTCTTACTATTTATATGAGATTTTTTTTGTTGAAATGATAATTGTCAATTATTTTACATAATTAATATTTTTAGAACTAAGGGTACTCATTTTTCGATTTGCTTTTGAGTTTTCATTTTCATGTAAATTTTGATGTACAGATATCATTTATTTTCTTATGAGAAATAAGAAGCTTCATTTTTTTCACACGTATAAAATGTGAAGATCAACCATGTTTTTATCAAAATAGTTGAATGAGATTTGCACCAAAAATAAAAACTACCCAAAAAGTATAGAATATATCTATTTCTTTTAACCTTGATAGAAAAGGAATTACATTTATATAAATATTATGGCAACATTATCAAGGAGTAATTCTTCGTCAAGTACATTAAAGTATAGTATGAAAAATATTATAATCATCACTCATAGGTTTCATGCATGCAACGTTGGAGATGTTTAGTGGTGCCCAATTCCACCACCACCTCCACCTCCACCTCCACCACCAAATCCACCACCAGCTCCTCCACCAAACCCGCCTCCAGCTCCTCCTCCAAGTCCACCACCACTACCTCCTCCAAAACCACCACCAGAACCTCCTCCTACACCACCACCGAAACCTCCACCTTTGCCAATTCCTCCTCCAATACCACCACCCTTTCCAAAACCCCCACCAATACCACCACCATGACCACCTCCAACACCACCACCAAAACCTCCACCCTTTCCAAATCCCCCACCAACACCACCTCCATGACCGCCTCCAAATCCTCCACCTTTACCAATTCCACCACCAATGCCGCCACCCTTTCCAATGCCACCACCAAAGCCTCCACCACCACCCTTACCAATACCGCCACCAAGCCCTCCGCCCTTTCCAAATCCACCACCAACACCACCTCCATGGCCACCTCCTAGCCCACCACCCTTTCCAAAGCCACCGCCAACACCACCTCCATGGCCACCTCCTAGCCCACCACCCTTTCCAAAGCCACCGCCAACACCACCTCCATGGCCACCTCCTAGCCCACCACCCTTTCCAAATCCACCGCCAGCACCACCTTCATGGCCACCTCCTAGCCCACCACCCTTTCCAAAACCACCCCCAACACCACCTCCATGGCCACCTCCTAGCCCACCACCCTTTCCGAAGCCACCACCAACACCACCTCCATGGCCGCCTCCTAGCCCACCACCCTTTCCAAAGCCGCCACCAGCACCACCTCCAAGCCCTCCACCTTTTCCTATACCACCACCAAACCCTCCTCCTTTACCAAATCCACCACCAGCACCTCCTCCTCCACCTAATCCTCCTCCTCCACCAGCACCACCACCCAGTCCTCCTCCACCTCCAGCACCCCCACCTGCTCCGCCACCAAACCCTCCTCCACCTCCAGCACCCCCACCTCCACCGCCTCCAAATCCGCCTCCTCCACCAAACCCACCACCCGCTCCTCCACCAAACCCACCACCGGATCCTCCACCAAACCCTAAGTTCTTTTCTTCATCATTTTTCACACTCCTTGCAACCACATTGGCTACAAAAACTTGAGCACAAAACAATAACAACAAAGCTACGCTTTTGTTCCTCCCCAATACCATCTTTACTATATAAACTCTCTGACACACTTCAAATTCCGTTGGTGAAATGTTCAAAGCATCAAAAGGTTTTTATAAGCCATGATATCCTAAGCAAGTTCCTCTACCTCTTTAAATGATCTCAACTACTATCTGCTTCTCACATTTAATGTACACACTGATATCCCACAATTATTCACCAAGGTTTGGTGCACCTATTTTCCACACACAAAAAACAAAAAAACAAAACTCTGTAGTACTGCTTTTGTTGGCACATAGTTAATTCATTCCCATGAGGAGAATAGACCTCTTTTAACTTTCTCCCATTGGCCAAACTTGCATAACCTACCACTGTTGGCTTGTCTTTATAGCAACTTCTATTTCTATCATATGCACATGATCGAGTGTATTTTTTTGGTTTGTTAATTTCACATTTCATAGGTTCCTTATTATATACAAGTATGCCCTATATGTTATGATGGTGATCTGAATTAAAAAGCATATCATTGAATTTTCTTTAATTTCTACAAAATTAAAGTAGAGAAAAACATACTTACACAAATTATGTGAGTGATGCTATCTAAACAGTGTTTTATTAGAAATTGTTAAAGAAACAATAAAAATGTAAATTGAAAAAGTATACTTTAACAATTTCTCTTATAATAATTTAATCTATTTACCTCTCTTTTCTTACAAGTTAAAAAGAATGATAGAAAGAAAACAGGTGTAACCCTTATTCTTTTTCCTAAATGTAAAATTGTTTAAAAAGATGTAGAAGTTAGTGGTTCTAATAACATCATTGACCTCAAAAATCATATCTAAAAATTAGAAGGAAACTTAAAGTTGTCATGTAAATATAATGTTGTAGTTTTTCTTCCTTTTTTTTAATGTGCAAGCTAGAGAAAGAGAATTAAATAACCATCATTCATAGAAATATGTTATCAGATAAAATGCATGTGAATATATAGAAAGTTGTACAAATATCATTACTGCATATAAACAGTGGAAGTGAAATGCAGTACGCATTCTGATTTTGATTATTAAAAAGTATCTTAGACAAGATTTGATGGGCATATTGCATTATAAATACAGTTTATAATCTAAATCTGGTTTTGGCAAGTTGGCAACGGTGCAGTAATGATCATGGGCCCAAGTTCAACTCTGTCTCTGTCTGAAAAATTAAGTGCCTTAGGAAGGATTCATGAAAGTGTTGAAAGAAGGTTTGATTGCATGTGCTTGGTAGATGAAGAATTTATTGAGTGATGAAATTTCGTTTTGTTCTCTAAATATGTGAGTGGCTGGCATTCATATCCTAGCATATTGATAAAGATGCATGGATTTAGTATCTTATTCAAAGATTTAAATCTGCAATGTCAGTTAAAGTTACACCTTTATATATAACTATGGTATTCTTTAGTCTCTTGTAATTTCTTCTTACCTCTGATACATTTTTAGATAAAAAATATTTTTGCTGATAAAAAAAAATAAAGTTGCCCCACTAAGTAGTATTTTAAGAAGTGGGGTAGAACCAAAAAATGTGTTAACTATTACCAATGTCTATTTGTTACACAAGGAAGAGTGTATTTATAGTATTCACATAGTAATTTCTTATTATCACTTCTCAGTAAGTGATCATCAATTATTTGATCTACTCAAAGGATAGCATCCTCAATTGATTTAACAAGTCTATATATAATTAGCTTCAAACCTATTTAATTCTTAAATGCTTTAGAATGGAACCAGGTTTTAAATTTGGACTGTGATGGTTATAGATGTTAATATATTTATAATCTTTGAAACCATATTGCAACCACAGTTATGATCATATAAGTCACATTTACCCAAAATAATTCATAACTTCAAGGTTTACCCCACACCTAAATAAAACAATGCTTCTCCTAGCATTTGTTCCTAAACCTATATGAGTAAATATAAAAGGCAAAAGTTAAATGTGTGAACTCAACCAAACACCAAATGGGCAAATTGCAGATCAGTTGAGTTGTGCAGTTCATAATTCATTTTCAAGCCTTCAAATTTGACCATGCCATCCTGGCATTGAATCAAACATGTTTGGCATTACAAAATACAGTGTAAACTTTTACTTTGATATATCTTCATAAAAGCATAGTACAATAATCGTTGTCCTTTTAAAACTACACAAGTTTATGTATAAGAGTTTCTTATTGTTGAAATGCCCGATCTGTTGGAATAACTATTTTGAGCAAGTTTTTAGCATAGGTAAAAAAAATACTATTCTGTCCTAACAAAAAGTATATTTCTTTCTTTCTAGTCAATCAAATTTAAATTTAATGAAATAATATAAAAATGTTAATTTTTATTTTTAGGATTTTTTAATGACATTTTTTAATTAATTGGGACAGGAAATTGTGATAGGATCAGGAATTGTCTGTGCAACCAAGACAAGCAATTCTGTTATTCAAATACCTAAAGTAAATGCTTATGATAATTAAATTATTGCAGGTTACTTTCTATCTATTCTTTTATAAATTTTAACTAATTTCATATATATTAAGAAAATTATTTTGATTTAAGAAAAAATATACAAACAATATTATTATGATTATTTAGCATGCGATATATAGAAAAATGTTTGAATTAAAAGTGATGAAAATTGTAGAAATAATTATTTTTGATATATTTAAAACAATTTTTTTGTAGCATTAACTAATAAATAAGCTAGTGTACCCTAACTTAAATTTCAAATGTACATCAAACATATTCATGTCAAATCTATCATGCCAATTTCAACTCCATACTTAATTACAATGTTGTGAGGTGTGAGCACCTTATCGGATGATCCAATCAGATGATCCAATCGGATGATCCAACCAGTTCATTCATTTATCGGACTTAAAAACAATTTTAGTTTGTAGTCTTAACCAAATGAAAGATTGATCCCCTTTAAGGTTCAACTATGTTAAACCTGATTAAACCGCAATAACCTAAAAAATAAATTAGACAATTCACTTTAAATTAAAAAAGTTGAACATTACTGTAATATTTTATTTTACTTCATCCCAAAAAAGATGGAGATGTATTACTTCAATATAATTAAATATACTTATTAATTATATAAAATTTTGTATTTATAATTAATTATTAATTATATATAAAAATTACCTGATCCAATCAAACAGTTTAATCATTTAAACATAATATAAAATCTCTTTCGATTTAATTTTTACTACAGTTTTTGCTTAATTATTCCTCTTTCCCTAACCAAGAGATCTAGTGCATTCCTTTCTACCCCATCTTGTCAACGTTGTTAGTTTAGACATGCATTATTTAGAAATAAAAAAAACATGAAAGTATTAAATAAATAAAAATTCTTTTAAATAAAAATGTGCTTTATTTTTATTTAATGGGTTATATGTTTTCATTTCTTAAAACGTATGATGAAAATATGTTGGACTGAATTTTATAAGGCCTTAACTCGCTATTATCCAAATATAAGGTTTGAGCCCACCAAAAAAATATTTGACCCCACCAAAAAAAGATTTGACCCTAACCAAATATAGATGAACATGGTTAGATATTGTAAATAAATATAATATATGTTTAAGATAAGCTTCTCATTTGAAAATTTATTACATCAAATCAAGACTTTGGCCAATGGTAATTTTTGAACTCTAGATAAGCACAACTATATTTGTTTTAAAGAAGAAAAATACTACTGTGAGATTCACTCTAAATTAAAAAAAAAAAGTAATTCTAAAAAATAAAATAAAAAGTTTTAAATGACCTTGTATTCTCAAGGCAGTGATGCATTTACAATTTTATATAAGATATGTTTTAGTTAGTATTGCAAGTATAAGTTTGGATGTTATAATATTACTTTAAATATATATTAAATTAATAAATATCTCATGCAACAAAGAGCTTTTTAAATTAAATTAAATATAAAATAATTTTTTGAATTAACTAAGATTTTTAAAATTGAGCTTTATTTTCATAATATTTTAAATTTCAGTTTAAATTAAGATTTTTTTCACAGTGTTTGTGCTAGGTATGAGGAAAGGGTCAGGGCATATCAGATTCATCCCTTGCTCATTTTTAGATGTTGGTGAATTCAATTTTTGAATCTAAATTCATTAAGGACGAGTCTAATATAAAATAATAAGCTTAAAATTTTAGATTTATAATTACCTTACGCGTGACAAGCCTAAAATTAATGTTTAAGATTGAACGAGTGAACTAAGATCAATGTCATTTGACATCCATATCATATAACAACAACCAAATAACAAAATTATTTACATAGCTTGAGTGAGAGTAGTTATATGTATGAGGAAAATAGTAGAATCCAATGTTTTGTATGGGGAAAAAGTGAAAATATTGTCATAGAAATTGAAATGTTGCAATTATTAACCGGTGGAAAATGGAGACAATATTTTTTCAAATCAAAAAGGCTAATTGATAAGTGTCAAGATATTGTACTTCAAACACCTTTTTATGACACCTTAGCTCATGAATTAGCTAAATTATAGGGGAATTTATCTTGAACTTAATATATTATGTGAAATATTATATTTTATCTTATAAACCGTTTGTATAGGCTAAAACTAGAGGAATCGATACAAAAAGTCAAGTTTTAGGATAAGAGCAATCTAAGCCTAGCGCATAAGTCATGCCTAGAGAATTTGACAGAGCAAGAAGGCCACATTCAGTGCAATCCACGCGCTGAGCGAAAACCACTTATACCATATGAAATTTTGTTACACCTCTTGTTCTAAAATCGCCTAACGAATTTCTTGTGCACAACGAAACAAGACAATTTCGCCCAACAAGCTTGAAGCCCGACAAAAGGAAGCTATTGATGTTATCTATCTTAGCCTTTGACGCTATTGTTGTTATTTACTTTAGTCTCACAACTGACTAATGTAATGTAAACTCTAAGAGGATAATGATAGTGTATAGTAGTCGTTCCATAAAATAACTTACCCTTTTGGTTTGTATTGATATTTAGCTCATGAAACAAATATTGAAATGAGAAGAAAAAGATATGTACTGATAGTGTAAGGGTTTGATACATCGTCATTCTATTATCCACTATTCATATTTAATCATTATTGAATTTTCAAAGAACTTATATATATAAACGGTGAATATACTGAATGTATATAAATCTTTATATTATTAAAAGTATATAAATATTACAATTTTGAAATTCATAATTGATAAATAAAACATGGAGAGAAATATAAAAGGCTTGAATGTAACATAGAGTTGGTGAGACCAACCCAACAAGTCAATGAAAATAAGCAGAAGGGTGCAACCTAGGGCTAATGATAGCAGAGAGAGGAACCTTTTTCTGCAAGGCAAGCCCAAAAGCTTCTTCCATGTTCAACTCAGACAAATTATTCGGCAGCTTCCAATCAAAGGAATGAATCAAAGTACCCAAAATATACTGAACCATCACAACCCCGATCCTTGTACCTGCACAAATTCTCCTCCCAGAACCAAATGGAATTAACTCAAAATCATTTCCACGTGGGTCAATTTTAGCATTTTTTCCACTAAGAAACCTTGATGGGTTAAACTCCAAAGGGTTGTCCCACACATTTGGGTCACGCCCTATAGCCCAAATATTAACACTTAGCCTAGTATTCTTGGGGATGTAGTATCCATTAACTTGGCATGGTTGTGATGAAACTCTAGGCAAGTTGAGTGGGGTTGATGGGTGCAATCTGTATGTTTCTTTGCATATGGCTTGTAAATAAGGAAGCATTTGTAGGTCAGATTCTTTTAGGCGTCGTTGATTCCCTATGACTTGGTCCATTTCTTCATGAGCTTTCTTAAAGATTATGGGATTTTTCAACATCTCAGATAGTGCCCACTCTATGATACTTGAAGATGTATCTGTTCCTGCGGTGAATAAATTCTATGAAACAAGAAAACATACTTGGTTAGAACGTCAACGTCCTTTTCTTTTCAATAATTAATGTTTTTTATGGGACTATGTTGTCAAACTCACATGCACATCTATCATATTGAAAAATAAAAATGAAAATGACAAGATTAGTTGTGTGTATTGGGCTTCATTCTCTTTTTAGAATATATATCTATCTCCTATCCTAAATCTTGTTTCTTAAATTGTGGGATGGCAATCAAAATAAAACAAAAAAAATAAAAAAAAATAGGTAAATAAGAAAGTAAAAACAATTTTTTATTGTCAGAAATCAGCTATTTTAACGTTTTATCTTGAGTTTTGAAAGGATAAATAAATAAGAGGAATTTTTATAATAAACAGACAATTAAATAGGAGTAAAAGAGATATTATTATACAAATAATTAACTTTCCTCATGCATGAAGAATCATTTATCTCTATTAATGAAGATATAAGTGATGTGAAAAAGTAAAGGAAATACAACATGCATTGACATTTATATCATTTTCATTTAAAATAAAATTATATTTTTGCCCTTGAAATATATATAAAAAAAATCATTTGTCTCTCTGTTAATGGAGATGAGTTTTACTAGTGACTTAAAAGACAAAAGAGATGCAGTGAGGCCTGTGGTATCCCCAGTGGAGATTTAACCTCATATTTCACTTAGTACAAAAAATTATTTGGTGGTCTAGGATTTATGGACGAATGAATCATCGTCAATATAACATGTGCACATTTATTATTATTATTATTTTTGTTTCTGATCCAAGATAAACTCGAACAACATATCTCTATTTGATAGACCTGTGACTAATTTCTCTGTAAGTCCCACACGATATATTGTATTATTAATTATTGGAAAATCCTTTGACCTTCACATATTCTCGTATTCTAGATTGCATGATAGATGTAGGACCTTCACATATCTTTCAGTTTTTTGTTTCAAAGAAGAGAAAATTAAAAATATTTTTGAAGTGTATATACTATACCAATAGAAGAGCCTTGATGTTTGGGAGTGTTAGACCTTCAGAATTTTCAGTATGATAAGCCATAACAGCGTCTAAGAAATCAGGTTTATGATTACGCTTATGACTAGAAGCCCCATGCTCCTCTATCATCCTTGTCAACAACTTATCAAACTTTATGTGTAATGTCTTCATCTTACGCTCTATTCCATGGAGGTCCAACCATGAAAAAAATGGTATAAAATCACCTATGTTAAAGTACCCAGCAATTGTCATAAGCTCAACAACCATGTCCTTGAATTCATTAGACTCAGAACCCTTGGTTTCAAACACACGACGGCTAAGTATAACTTGGCCTATCATATTAGCCATAGCATATGTTAACATCTCAGATACCACCACAGCTTCACCCTTGTTGCTACAATCATTCATTGCATCAAGCATGTGATTCATCTCTTCCTCTCTAACTTGTGCCCAATCATCAAGAGCTTTTCCACCTAGCATGTGCAAGTTGCTTAGTTTCCTAAGCAACTTCCACCTAGGTCCATATTCAGCAAATACCATGTCCTGTGAACACTCACAAACACACAAATATTTAGATAGTGGCATACAAAATAACACACAAATATTTAGGCAATAGATACAAATAAAATATAAAAACATAGTATATCATTCAAAAAGAAAAATGACTATCATATATATATATAATCTTAATTATATGATCAGCAATTATGGTAACTTTTGTGATGATATGTTCTTTATAAGGCAAAGTATATATTAAGAAAATCTCAAGTTGAGTGAGAGAACTTGCGTTTGAGCCATAAGCTAAGTGAGTTGAAGCAGCGTTTGTAGGCCGGTTAGAGAAGTTTAGGTCAAGGGTTTTAAGAAATGCACGAGCTGCATCAGGAGTAGAGGCCACAACCAAGTCATAATTTGTGCCCATTTTAAGGTACATAACGGGTCCATATTTTTTGGCGAGATTTGAGAGAGCAACATGAGGCATGGTTCCCATGAGTGGGAGTGCACCTAAAACTGGCCAACCTCTTGGCCCAGGTGGAAGTTTTCTTCGTTGATGGTTGAAGTAAAGATGGATTATCAAAAAGATGAAGATGGATATAGCAATTTCTTTAACAAAGAAAAGCTGATCTATGGTGGCCATGGTGATGTGAAGGTTGTAGTTAGTAGCTATGATGTGTTTGAAGTGATTATTGTAGAGATGAGAGTATGATATTTAATATATAGATGCAATGTGCAGGGTAATTGGTAGATTCCGACACGTAACTTTTAATTCTAACCGTAGTGTTAAACAAATGATGACAAAAGAAAGCATGAGTGGATGCACCATTCTTAGATGTCCTTGATTCTGAATGTTAGCTGAATATTTGCAGTGCAGTTGCTCAACTCTTTCTCTAGTAGTAGTAAACCAAAGCAGATGTAACGTCAGTACCAAAATTTAGGCAGGAGGTTACAATTTTCAGTATACCTTTTCTACCAAAGAATCACACCAGTAAATTGAACTCATATATCCTAATATTTGATGTCTCAATTCAATCAAAAAATGTCAGCTAATTAAGAATAAAAATCATAAAAACGAAAAAAAGTTTAATTTTATTACTTATTAGAATATGATTATCTTGAGATATGGGCACAAAATTTTTTTGTAAGCTTATGTAATAAAAATAAAAATATAAAATAATAAATGTTTAATTTTTTCAATTAATTTAATATATTTTCATTTATTTGGAAAATATTTTGGGATAACCCAACGTATCATTATTCGGACTGTGTGGGTTTATACTCTGACAGGGGGATAATAACAAAATGTAAGGGTCCAATTTTTTTTGAATTAAATAAATTAAAAATCTATAAATTTATTATAGGAGGGGATCTCAATCACATCCGGATAAAGAATTTAAAACGGTGGTCTTTTTTGTTATGACGGTGGTCTGAATTAAAAAGCATTGCACTGGATTTTCTTTAATTTCTACAAAATTAAAGTAGAGAAAGATCTAATACCTTTGTTTGTTTTTTACGAGGATGGTGACCCTTAGGATGGCGGGTCGTGTTAATGATATCTATATGTAATGTATAATGATATCTTATAATATTAGGGTTTGAGGGGACTCTTGTGTCACTTTATTTATGGGAAGGGAGTTCTTGTTTACTGATAAATAAATAAATAAAAAGTTGGGGATACCAATGAAAGTATGTTTCACGTGTCCTTAAATCGGATAAACTATTACAAGGTATTAGGGCACGTCTAAATGTCACAACACTAAAAGTTACCCGACCACATCCAATCTTAGAGAAAGGAATTCCAAATACCATAGGTTAAAAACTAGAGATCATTAATACTTGGTAGCAATTTGGGTGGTCCATCATACTAATACAATTAAGTCACATCAACAAAGTGGATGTCCCTCCTATCATAGGATAACCTCTAATACTTGGGTATAGGATAACAATGTATCAAGACATTAGTGTATTTGTTGTGTTTGGGAAGCATAAGAAAATTGATATATAAATAAAACTCTAAATACTCCAATACAAATTAAATGACAATATTTTGGTAGTTTGGAAAAAAAAATAAGAATCAAGCTTTTTAAGGGGATAAATATATCCATGCAATTTATGGTTTTGGATTTGGATCTCTTTAAAAATATTTCCACTATGGAGATGCCAACTCCCTGCAACCCAAGTTTCGAAATGACTACTATGTTTTTTATGATTTAAACCTAGAAAACTCCATTTGAATCATAATTTGGAGTATAGTGGTCTTTAAATTATAGATCTAGATTCAAAAGTTGATTACGTATCTGAGAAGATGTTAGCACTGTGTCAACCCTACAAGATGATACTCTCACTAATTGCATGAATTAGTTTATACCCTTGTTTAAATATTTATTTATTTTCTAATTATCATCACAGACAATATATTTTTTTATATTTTTTATGTCTGACAAGATGTCATCTTACTTTATGCATCCCTATATGCAATGAGAATCAAGACTTATGTAGTTCTTCGTTAAAAAAGTATTTGTGGAATTGGGGTCATTTATGTAGTTTTAAGATTTGAAGAGAATAAACAATGCTTAATCATAGTCTATCATCTCCACCTTAAGAGAGTGGAGTGCAGCAAAATGTCTGATATCACATCTCAAGTAAACGAGGGTGAAAGGATGATCATGATCTCAACTGCTTTTAGTCTTTAAACATTCTTAAAAAGGCATAAATAGCTTATAAATCATTTTTTATCATTTACTCGCTTATTTTTTAGAGAGTGAAATATAACCTTGTGTCAGTTACGACATCTCATTTTAAAAATAGTGGCACATATGATTTTAATTAGAGTAAATTACATTGACTCACTATGAATTATAGTGAAATCACATAATTCATCCTCATTTTTTACACATACGCAAACCAATGCTAATTTATATACATGCATTATACTAACTATCCCTATAATGGAGATGAATGTAATATTTTAAACAAAAAAGACGATTAGATATTATTTTTTAGATATTATTTTTTAGAATAATGATGTTATAGAACAACTAATTACTACAACTTTTCCGACAATTTTACATGTTAGAAAAAAAGAATAAATTTTGTGTTTTCTTTCTCTCATTCTTCTACTACTACATGTTGGAAAGGTTGTAGACATATTATTAATCAGTGTATCTTTTGAAATATATGTATAGATAAAAAAATGAAAAACCAAAAACGTGCTAATATCTCTTATTAGCAACCATTCCTACACTTGGGTCAGTGTACAAAGACTGGTTGGCATTGTTCTCAGTGTGCAGTAATTTGTTCATGTCTTGGACGTGTGGCAATCCTACACTAGTCCCCTTCTCCCCCATTCTTAACTAAAGAAGATCGGTTGTATCCATTAAATTAGTGAAGAGATCCACTTACTCCAAGAGCAATTTTTTTAAACATAATTCATATCTTAGCCATAAATTCTAGGGAAATCCAATGGTTTGAATTAGTGAGTATATCTAAACCATTGGATTTCCCTAGAATTGATGATTAAGATGTGAAGTAAGTTTAAAAAACTTACTCTTTGAGTCAATGGATCCCTCCTCATTTATATTATTTAATGCAATTTTATTGGATGGGTATAAGGAGACAGGGTCCATTTGAGACAGATGATCCCTGTTCATTATTAAGGACAAGTATAGAGCAATATTTTGTTATGTTTTATTTTTTCCCCATTTTTAGTAACCTTATTGTTAGCAGTAATAATAGTCAAATAATATTGATAATTTTAGCATTAACAGTAGACATCCATATCAATAATACAAATAAGGTCTGTGTTTAATTCAATATATTTGGTATGAAAGTCTTATTTAGTTTTTTTGGAAATTAAAAAATAAATAACAAATTGTGATTTTTAAATAAAATTAATGTCTTCATTATAGAGGCATAAGTACTAATAAATGAATTAGTAAATAATAATTTGTTCTTGTTTATATTTTTGATAGAATAATGAAAAATAAATAATAAAATCTGTAAAAATAAGAATCAATGATCAACACAAATGGGAGTTTAACTTTTATTATTTAATTTTTAGTTATTAAATTAAAATTGATAAAAATGTATATAAGGAAAAATTATTTTGTACTATTTCATTTATTAGCACTCATTGTTGCCAACCAGTCTTTGCACACTCACCGCGAGGTGTAGGAATGGTTGCTAAGAGGAGATATTGCCACATTTTTATACTCTTTTTATTTTTACTTTTGAATGTCTTTACATTATAAGATTTTCCTCATTTTTATATAGGAGGTTTGACAAAAAACGAAATCATAACCACCCATTGAAACACCTTAATTAACATGTTTTTTAATTAAACTCGAAGTTTGAATTTAAAAAGGAGCATTAATTCATATTTGAGTTGTGGGCTCTTGGACACCTAAAAATATTTTTTCATGATGAAAAATAATCTAGTACTTTTTATAAAGGACTAAAAATTACTGTAGAATCCATAAATGAGAAAATAGATAATTATTTTACCTTATAAAAATTAAAAGTGATTGTTTGAACACTCTTATGGGAAGTTTATTAACCACTCTATAAAATTCTAAAAAATATCGTATTATTCATAAATAGGTAAAAAATAATTATTCAACTTTTGATAAAGTCACAAAAAAGTCTAGACTGCATTTTTATTTAATTAAAAACGAAAAATCAAAGGGAAATTAGGTATATATTTTTTAAATGGAATCTCTCCATTATTAGACTAACAAATAATCATTAAGTCTTTTAAAATCTTTTTTTATTTTTTAAAGAAAATGAAAATTTGGGTTGGAAATATAATTAAAATGATATCCCACCATTTGAACTATAGATGCTCAAATAATTTTTTTTTTTATTTCTTATTTAAAAAAGAGTGAAATTTTGAATTGAAATTTGAAGTGAAAGTTATATTTTTTCAAACCAATATCCTTTTAATTATTATTTTCATTTTTAATTTGATAAATTGTTTTTGTGTCGGATAAATTTGGATATTCATAAGTCCTAAAGGATAGGATATACTCACGAAAAGAGATGTGACCCAAATGAGATGAGACAAAATGGTAAGAAATTACATAATGACACCAAAATAAAGTCATATTTTTTTTATTCTCTGTTTAATTTACATTTTTGTATGACATCTATAATTTACAATATCATGTTCTACTTTTTATCAAGGAACTAATTTCTGTGAAGTCTTCTTTTTGGATTTCACACAGATTACACATTCTTTCTTATTCTTTATTATTTAGCCCACAATTATCTCATTTCTCCATATTTTATTTTATTTACTTCTCTCTTTCATAAAACACACAACATTATTATATTGTTTATTCCTTTTATCATTGAAGTATTATAAGGATCAAGATTAAGATACATTTTTCTCTATCTTTCGTCAATTATGGTTGATTTGGTTGGTTAAGCTTCTATCAAAGTAGATAGTTAAGTTTTGGATGAAGTTGATTCACATTCAGATTTGAATACTGTAGATGAAGATTCACTCACCAGTAAAAGGAGGTTTTAGAGCATAATCATCATGATCAACATAATCATTTCAAGCTTGGAATGTTTGATACATTCCAACTTGAATTGTGGTGGATGTCAAAATGAATGTGCGTTCTGTAATATATAATCGATTAACAATGTAGTTAATTGATTATCTTGATGTTGAATAGTTGTAATTTTGTATGTGTTAGTTATGATATTATATTCGTTAATCGATTAACTGGTTAATTGCTCAATTAGTTAAGCTGAACTATGTGTATGATAATTGATTAATTAACTGAGTTAAACGATTATCTAGGTAACATTTTATGTTTTCTATTTCTAGTAGATTTTGTATATAAAAGTCTCATTCAATTCATACTTCAATACAATAAAAAATATTCATTTCAATAATGAGAAATTCATTCATTTCAATAACGAGAAATTCATTCATTTCAATAGAGCATTCATTCTGCATTATTTCTTTAGTTTTCTTTCATTTTATCATTTATGTCTTTCTCATCTTTCTTGTTAATTAATAAAGCTTCTTTCATAATTCATACCAAACTTTAACGATGTTAATGATAATGTTGTATTCATGAAAAAGTAAATCATGACTATTACCAAACAACACCTAATAAATATCTCCAGTGCACCACACGTTTATTGCAGTATAGATTCCATCTTGTTCTCTAAATATAAGATATTGCCCCCAAGATTTTGATGATTATTTTTATAAGATACTATATATTTCATGTGGTATTTATTATTTTATTCAATTAGTTCATATTAAAAGACTTGACTATCTTTGTTTTTTTTGGTCATTAACACTAACAATTAATGGGTATATTAAATGAGAGTAAAATTTTGATCTTATAATATATTTTTAAAGTGAAGAAAAATAAATATTTTTATTGATAATTAAAACTTAATTGAAAGTATCTTGCAACAAAGACTTGAAATGGTAGTATAAATATATTAAAACATTTTGACATATTCCAACACAAACCTAACATGTAGATGTGATAGTTTTATGAATAGAATGGTGAATGTCTTCTTTCATGGTAAATCAACAACCAATATTTGTTTGCTATCATTTTCAGGTAGTGCTCACGTTGCCAAACAATTCTTAATTGTTCAATGAAAATGTAAAAAAATATGCATCAAAATTAATTCCCTTTTTTTTCCTTTTTATGTAGGTTCTGCTATCTAAATGTAACATTCTCTTTGTCATTAATGAAAATGATACTTTCTTAATAATAAGTGGGTGGCGTAACAAAGGAATAAGTTCAATGAGTGATTTATTAGGGAAAAAAAATTGTGTGGAAAAGTTAGGCACAAGGATAAAGAGCAATTCAGTATAGAAGACTATCAAGTAATAATGTTTCCATAATGATTGATGTAACTTTACTATAAGAAGCAAAGAGTTTATTTACTAAAAAGAAATGTGACATATATTTGAAGTCTAAAACTGATTTTTGTGGGCTTTTGTTCCGAAAGCCCTTTCTGGTTTATTTTCCCGAGTTTCTCATTCACTCACGCAAGCAAAACGGTTGTGGCCTTTTTGGATTTATTTGCAAGCACTACGTGCCTCATCAACTAAAACCAAAACAATTTTTTTTTTTAAATGGATTAGAGTTAGATTTTTTTAAAAACCTATATAATTTAATAGGTCAGACTTTATATCATCTAAAAGATATATCAAGTGTAATAGACCAACATATTTAATTACATTATATTATATATAACTAATATTATTATATGTTTGTAATTTTAATATCAGAAAGTATACAAAAAAAATAATTTAATTGTTAGTGTTAGATACGCATTAGCCTATTTAAATGTAGGTCTTTTAAGATATTTCAAGACTTATAATATAAGTATAATATGTCTTTAAACATGCTAACAAGTCAAACCACAATTACTCTTTAAAAATAATTTAAGCGAGTAAAAGACCAAACTCATATTCCTATATATTATGTAAATTTATTATGATTAATGCAAACCAAATCTCATTCATTACTTTATATCTAGTTCCACACTAACAAAGGAAGATTACATATCCCCCATTTATCACGAAATCACTATAAAAGGATAAGATTTTAAATAAAAATACACTCGAATTAATGTAAGTTTTAGTCACATCAAATTAAGTTGAAAAGGAGTTAAAAGTGTAGTGTTTTTTTAAAGACATAAACTTTATTAAAAGAAGAAGTACTGCGTACTTCTTTGATACAATTATACCTAACCTCATATTTATAAAGTTTTCATTATCTAATTATATCAAATCTCAAATTTGCCCCCTTCAAACTTATATTCTTTTTGACTATATACCCATTTCCCTCATATTTTTCGTGAGCATCAATCAACTTAGCTTTATTAAATTTAAATTATTATTTTAGTCTTCAATTTTCAAAACCATGACACATATTAGTCCATCTATTAAGATGTATCTATTAACATATAATCTCTTACATGTCACATTACTTATTTTTTAAATTAAGACACATAATAACTTTGTTTTGGGTTGAGATTAAGTGTTCAAAATTTATAATATAGTATTTACCGAAGTTAAAATGAATATTTTTTAAAGCTGGTGATGAAGGAAGAAGATAACACAATATTATTTTGTGTCATAATTTACAAAAATAAACATTTTGAAAGGATCTCGTTTTACTGAATTGGCCCACATTTGTAGTAAACTTGCAACATCATCATGTTAATAAATGTAGGTTAATGCATGGACTAATGTGAATCACAATTTTAAAAATTAAAAATTGAGAGCCAAACTGATTATTTAAATTTATTAAAAATTAAATTGGTTCTCACACAGAATATTAAGAATACAAATGTATTTTTATTCATTGTTTTTTAGTCTTTAACCCAGGAGCATATTTGAGTTACACACTAATGGTTAAAATAAAGTCTTGTGGAAAGTGACAACTCGTGATATTGGACTAGACACTAATTCAAACCATATTTTTTTGTTACACATAATAATTTTGTGGTATCATTCCTATTTCAATATGAACAAATATGATGAGGTTTTGTGACTTGTGAGGGAAGCATTATATATTAAAAATGATATAAATATGGAAATTTTTATGACGCATGGTAGGAAGAAAACAAGGGCAGTGCAGAAGAAATCTATAAATAGAGCTTGCACATTTATTTTCAGAAGAGGACGAGGCATGTTACTATGTTATTTTTTTTTATATAGCTACTTATATATTTGTATTCTTTGAATTACATAAAGTTGTATTGTTTTTGTTATTAAATAGGTTGGTCTTTAATGTATCATTGTTCAGGTGCATGTGTTATTTGGTTTAAGCAAGTAGAAGCATGTTTCGTTTTAACATAAACTGCAATAAAGAATACAAGAGGTAACGTTATAACAGCATGCAGTTGCTTTTAACCTGATGAGAATTATAACATTATACAACTTATAGTTCCAACTATTAGGACACTGCAAAAACATTACAATTATGTTTGTTGCTATGTTCCTTGTTATTAGTACAAATTTCAACTGATATTTCAAGTGTTTAAAGTAATTCAAAAATGTAAACTCAAGAATAGAAAATCACAACAACATTGCTATCACATATTCATGACATGAATGGTTTTCCAATTTAAACAAACTATGCAACAAATATAGGATGCTTGTTGCTCTTCAAGCATACTTGCAGGAAATGAAAAGGAACATACCAGCTTTTGAAGTGAATTACATTGTAAGAAAGTTTGCGATTCTCTTCGCGATACAATATGCGGTAGATTGGATAGTTATCATAGGATTGACACCAATTGCAGTTGGAAGCAGACTAGCATCACACACAAATAGGCCTTCTGCTTCCCAACTCTGTCCATTTTCATCAACTGCTCCTTCCTTTTCAGTCATGCCCATCCTACAACTCCCCATTTGATGCGCCGAACCGTAGATACTCCATTTTTCTTCATGTGACATTGGCCCTCCTGTTGCATACACTGATTCCAAAAACATCTCCAATTCATTTTCATTAGTCCCATTACACTTAATTCTCTGCCCATCACTTCTGTGTGTACCTACTTCAACAGCACCTGCTGCTATTAGAATCCTCAGTGCCTGCTTTAGTCCATCCTTGATATTCTCTTTGTCCGATTCGTCTAACTCATATCTTACCCTTCCCTCAGCTCGAACTTCTCCGCAAGCCGTGTCCTGAATAATTGTTATCAAATGGACAGTCCTTGAATATTTCAGCATTCTTTCTTTAAAGTCAAGTCCTGACTGCCAAGGAATCAATGAAGAAAATGTTCCAGGCCCCATTGCAGGAGTTTCAACTATAGCTTTTACTTTTTTAGAGTCCTCTGATAGCACTTTGTGAAGAGATGTGATTATTCCTCCTTCATAGATTTTACCCTTGAGGTCAGATATTGAGTCTGGAAAATATCCCCATGCCATTAGAACCGGATGGAGATGAAGGTTTCGGCCTATGTTCTTATTCTTTAATCTGCTGGAGATCATTAAAGGGGGTGTGTAAAGTGCTCCACATGCTGAAATTGTCACTTTGGCTTCAATTTGCAGACTCCATGTCACATTTTTTGTTGAAGAATTCGCAATGACTCCTAAGCATTTCTTTTTCCTTACACATCCTTCCTTGTTCTTTTCCAATATAAACCTCTCAGCTTTGTATCCCGATAGTATTACCGCACCGTGATCCACCGCGTCAACAAGCCATGTAACTTCAGTCCCTTGCTTATCCCCTCTTCTACAACCATAGTTGCAAGACCCACAGAAATGATGTTCTGATGAGTTTCTGGGCACATAATCAACTTGAAGACCGATATTGTTACAACCTTTTCGAAGGACTTGATTCTGAAGTCCTTCCTCAATGCATATATCTGTCACACCAATCCTTTTACACACCATGTCCATTGCAGAAACATATTCGTAACTCGAAAAGAGTGATAGATTGAAATCCTTAGCCCATTCGTTAACCACGTAATCCGGTGTTCTAATACATGCTGCCCAATTAACAGCAGAACCACCACCAACAGTTTTCCCTGCCAGAATTGCCATGTTCCCATCCCAAGATGCAAAAGTTCCTCCATACTCATAAAGTTCATTCATAGAGGGCCCTTCTAGAGAAGAATAATCACTTGGAGTGAAGTAATTACCCTTTTCAAGAACAAGCACCTTCTGGCCTGAGGCTGCAAGAATGGAAGCTGCAACTCCTCCACCACAACCAGACCCTACAATTACTACATCACATTTGATTTTGAGGATGTTGTTTTTAGCATCTATAGCAACTTCAAGGCCTTTCTTAGCAAGAGAATTAGGTAGACTCAAGTTACTCTCATTGATAGCTTCTACTATCCCCTTTTCAAGAGGCCTCTCCTTCTGAATGTTGTTTGTATTCCCATCATTGTCATTCTCAGCCTTATATCCAATGGCTTCCCATGTTGGGTTTTCACCATTTTCATCACACTGCACACAAGCAGAGTAAACATTATAGCACAAATTCATATGTTTAAATGAAATGGATAAAAAAATAAGATCTTTTGGTTATATGGGTGGAACTTGATAGAACAAAACATCCCATTCCATAGTGTTTTAGGAATTGAGAAAAATATAACAGAAAAATGTGAATGAAGAATGTGGTATTGTTTATTACCCTTGAGAAGAAAACAAAGAGGCACATGATTTTGATGTAAAGAAATGCAAGTCTAATGGGTGTGATGAAGCGATGTTTGAACCATTTTTGTAGAGTCTTTTGTCTATTGTCCAAAGATATATTTGAGAAGTTATTGATGAAAGGCCATTTTCCACTGAAACAGAGAGAACCACATAGCAGCAAAGTACCTAACTTTGTTGCCAACATCAATAGAATCATTCTCAGTAGTATCATTGCTTCTGGTAGAGCTCTTTTATACAGCATCTCTGCAATCTATACCACATTTCATACTTAACTTCATTGTTGTTTAAGAATAATCATTAATTTTAAGGTTTATAATTAATAGCAGAAACTATGCTATCAATACTTTAATGATAAGAGATGCATAATTGTCAATGTTCTTTCATAGTATGGATATAATGTAACATTTATTTTTCAAAAAGCAGCTCTAACATTACTATTTTACAAAATTAATATTAATAATCTTGCATACTCAAATTAGTGTTTATATAATATAATTATTACTTAGAACCCATAAAAAAGTTGTGACATAGGAAAAAACTATGTAATTTCATATTAGGAATAATAATTGATAGATCATAATTTTATCTTTGTCTTACTATAAATCATAAATTTGTTATTATTTTATATGTTTTTTATACCTTAATATTTTATATACAAAATGCACCTAATTGTATTCACTGAAATCTAATTATAAGATAAGAGAATAATGTATCTCATGGTATAATGAGATAAATTATCTCCTCCAACCACTAAAATCGTGACATGTATATCATTTAATCATTTTCTACAAAAATATTTCTAAAACTAAACAAAACAATACAAATGTCATTCTTTTACGGGCTGGAGGAAATAAATTATCTTCTGGTATGAGGAGATACATTTTTCTCATAAGATAAATAGGAAGGGGTGAGAATTTATTTGTTAAGTGTGAAAATTTCCATTAGTTATAAAACGGATTTTATAAACAAAAAAATAAGACCAATAGGTAACTATAATATCATAATTAATATAAATAGAGCAGCTGTAACTAATAGCGTGACATTAACATTTTAAATAGAGAACGTGAAGTGTATTCATTATTATTCATAAAAGCTTATATCAATACTTTTATTAGTGTTCGGTGCATAGGTGACAAGAGTTGATAGAGATCCTCTGTCCTAAATGTACTATGTTTATTTGTCCTCATAATAAAAATACATTAAATAATATAAAATATTATTTTAAATTTTTATAATTTTTTATTTTAATTAAATAACACATTGTGATGGACTCCGGACACCATTTGGAACATCAAATGGTACAACACATCCTTGTTCGACGAGACTACCCACAAATCAAATTCCATTTCTAACATTTAAACGTGGGAAATTCACATTAAAAACCATTAATTTCAGAAAAATTGACAGCAGCAATTGTATTTTAATTTGACACTGAAAAGGGTAATGTTTATTACTATTTTGAGAGTGAGTTATACAATAAAAAAGTGAGTAATACAGTTTTCTCTAGGTAAGAATGAGATACATAGATACTTATGATTATGACAAAATTGTTATTTTTTTTATAGAATTGAATATGACTTACAAGATGGTAAGATAAATTGAAATGAAAACCCAAATATGATAACTTCGAATTTAAAAAATAAACAAAAGAAAGAAACACAAAATGAATTTGTATAGATCACTTCAAGAATAAGTTATTTTTTGTATAGATCACTTCAAGAATAAGTTATTGTGTCGTGGATGACTAATAATCATATCATTTGATTATACTTTATTACACGATTAATATATACATTATTTATGTATATATTACTTTTATTTAAGAATTATAATAATTAATACATAGTATGATTTATATATTTTTTTTGGTCGGCAGTATGATTTATATGTTAACCAGGTATAAAACTCTTTTACTATTAAGAGATAAATTCTATAGAAATATATATATATATGTATGTTTATAAAATGAAATAGTGTAGCCAAAGCTAACACGCTTTCAACTATGCATGCAAAAGTCAAAAAGAATCTTTAAACATATGGCAAGAATGTCAAAAACTACAATTTTCTCCACATTACGATACATTTCTAAGAACGTCACGACCAAAAATAATAATTGCTCAACCGTGCCCACATCTCGTTTCATTGTCAAGGATTAAATGGGAAATCTTTACTCTTTATGTATATAAATAATCAGCAATTTATATATTCTTATTCGATTATTCTAAACACTCTTCTAATGGCTAGCATTAAATTGACACCAAGACATTTATTATTTTTTAGGGCTTGGATAATGTTAATTTGTTTTTTAGAAAAATATAGTATTTTTTGATATAAAATTTGGTGAACTCATTAAAAGTGAATACCGGTGCTGCCTGATTTAGTTGGTTAGTTGCTGTGACAGTTAACTATTAATGAGCAACGTTTGTATCACTCAATGTCTTCTGTGACAAAAAAAAGGACATGATATATTAAACACTGAATTTTTTGAATTTTCGTTTTTTTCCTTTATTATTTTTCAAAGTACAAAGTAATTATCTTGATACAAACTTAAATTGTACAAATAACATATTTATTTATTTATCTATAATGTCAGGGGATGCAAAAATGACTAAACTTAAAACTAAATAATATTGATATAAAAATTACTTAAAAATATTAATAGTAATTAAGTAAAGACAAATTCTTTTAAATAAACAAGTATAACATTAATAAAAAAGTGACACATGTTATTTAAAATGACATATGTTAGTTTTCACGACTATAAAGTGACACATGTCACTTTCTTAATAATAAATTTTTTTTATTTGTTTTTAGGATAATATAATATATTTCCATTCCCAAAATATGAGTTTAACTATCTCAAACTTGCTGAGGATGATAACATCCTTTTCCTCATCAGATACTAGCATGAATATGTTCTTAATGAAATTGATTATATTTCCACGATTAATTATATACTTAATTTATATATCTAAACTAAATAAAAACAAAAATATATATAAATTGAGAGACAAACACAAACAAAAAAGCTACATGCATAAGGTGAAAGTACCTCATCAGGAACATAAAATTGAGAACCAGAAAGTTTCCAAAAGCACTTCACAAAATTGCTTGTTGGTTTATTGTTTTCCTTTTTCTCCAAAGTTTCCAATTGCAAAGGAGGCAATAGTGCATCACATATGCTTGAAAGTGATTCCATCTCAGCAGAAGAAAAAGCATGTTTATATGAACCTTCTCTTCTTCCACCTCTCAATAAAGAATGACTCTCTCTCTTCATAATTCTCTGTATAGAAAATACAAGTCAATTTAGGAAGCCAATGCTATAGAAGCAACAAATGGTGTACTTATAAGTAAATAAAAAGACAGGTGTGTGAATACAGTGTACAATACAATGCACTGAATGCAGTATGAATAGAGACAGAACATGTACAGTATCTTTGTTTTTCTTCTCTCCTTTGTGTCTAGAAAAGTGTATAAAATTGAAATAAATTAAGTAGATGTGGATATTAGGTTACCCTAAAGTCATAAATCCCTCACCAACTGCTTATGGGATCAATTTTACTCCATTGAAAAGTAGAGAAGTAGTTGTACTAATTAAATATTTGATTATGGCTATTTTTCAAACATTTTAACATACAATCATATTGAACAGTTGTTATTCTCAATGGGAATATTAGTATGTCATTTTATCTTAAGGTATTAATTTTTATTTACCATACAATCATTAGCCACGGGACAATCAATGGGTGGTTGGTTGTTGGTTATATGCGTACATCCCTTGAACCAAGTGTTTTAAGTCTTATCTTGTATCGGTCGGTTCAACCGATAAACTAGTTCCAATATCGATATGGTACAATAATTATATCAGTTATGTAATCATATCGATCAAAAACGACTAAAACCGAACATACCAGTCGGTTTTCAATTAAACTATAGCGTTCATACCGACCAACTTTTTATTTAAATAGTTTTTAATGAAAATAAAAAATATTATTTTTATTCATTTCGCAATATTAATATATTATATATATCTAACTTTACCGATATATGGTTTAATTAATGAAACACCGGTTAGACTGATTTAGAAATGGTAAAATAGATTGTCTTATTAGGCTCGGGCTGACCTTATCAGAGCGTTGTAAATATTTGGCATCTTCCCCGGGGGAAAAGATACATCCAGTACTGGACCAATTATTTGGGCGATACGTCCCGGGTTTTCTTTTTGAAACGCAGAAAACTTGGGATCCGAAGTGGTAGTATTTTTACTCATATTACAATATAGCTGTTTTTTTTTTCGAAAATTTTGGAAATCAAAAAAAGGAAATTAAGTTTAAAGCATGATTGGTCGGGAAAAAACCAAGTTGATTCCTATTGACAAAATGATGTCTCAAAGCTAACATGGACCATATTAGGGCTATTCAGACATGTTTCTTTTTTCATGCTCTATGTTTTAGCATGGTCTATTTGGGCTGACAAAGTATGCCGAGTGTAGTGGTATCCAAGTGAATTTTAGCTCTAGTGTTATGAGTTAGAATTTTGAAGCCCCCATCATAACTATAGATAAGAAATGCATGGTCGAGCAAAAAAGATATGAGAAATTTTAATGACCGACCTAAATGAACATATTTAACACAATAAGATATTAAGTGTGTGTTTGGTATGAATTATGTTTTTAGTACGGATTATGTTTTTAGTTTCAGTTTATAAATCGTAAGATTATAAACTGTGAGTTAAGATTAAGATTATAATATGTTTATGTTTGGGTACTATCAAACAATACACCTAAATGTGTTAACTTGTACTTCAAGCAAACCAATTTACCACTTACAAGTTACACTAAATCCATATCCAATAAAGGGAAGACTACTCATACATGAATGCCAAGGCTTATACATAATGTGCCAAGGCATGCTTAAAAAATGCCTACTCATGACTCTATATCTATGCAGGATCACCAAGGACAAAGCCACATTGATGCAGCAAACCTGACCGAATTGGCTAAGACACTGGCCAAGCTAACCAAGGCTCGTGACCGAGACATTGGAGGACATTTGACTGAGCTGACTACAGCATTGGCTAAGACACCAAGAACCCGTGACCGAGACATGGCAGGAAACCAAGGCAGCAACTCTGACTCTCACTCGAAATGGTTTATGACTAAGCACATATTGATATGGATTAAAGACTCATATGGGAAGCTTCTAGAAGGAGTGCAAAATGCTCTTTACCCATATTTTCCACATTTAACACATGTGCCTTTAGTTTTAACACATGTGCCTTTAGTTAGTTAAGTTAGTTAGTTATTGTTCTTGTTTAAGTTTGTTTAACTTAACTTAGCTTAAACCCTTGTGTATAAATATACCTCTTCGGTATATGGAACAATCATCTCTTTTCAATATATCTTTTGCTTCTTAATACAAAAAGTTCATTTTCTTCTTCTTTAAAGGTTTTCTGGTTGGGTTGTTTACCCACCTTCATTCTTCATCTTTCTTGTATTTTCTTGTTATGGTATCAGAGCTCTTTTTATAAGAGTTATGCTACATCTTAAGAGAAGTCTTCTACCTTAACCTCAAGCCCATCTCCTTCAGCTATGGATGCCTCACAGGACCCTACGTCCCCATACTTTCTGCATCCCACAGAAAATCCTGCTAATGCCTTGGTGTCTCCCTTACTTGATGGTGAGAATTATCACCAATGGAGCAAATCTATGAGGAGAAACTTGATATCCAAACAGAAACAGGGTTTTGTGGATGGAACCATACCAATCCTTTTAACAACAGACCCTATATACAAAGCATGAGAGAGAGCAAATAATATTGTGGTATCTTGGATCACAAGGTCAACGAGTCCATCCATTGCACAAAGTATTGTATGGATAGAGAATGCACAAGAGGTCTGGGAAGAACTTGATGAAAGATTCTCCCAAGGAAACCTTCTAAGGATTGCAGATTTGCAAGAAGCAATAACAAGATTCAGACAATGAGACTTAAATGTTACAGATTACTTTACAGCTCTCAAGACCATTTGGGATGAATTAGGGACTTTCAGACCCTTGCCAAGATGCACATGCCATGCACTACTAGATATCAAGAAGCACATATCAGAAGACAAGGTAATCAGATTTTTGAAGGGACTAAATGATGCTTATTCAAATGTCAGATCTCAGATTCTAATGCTTGACCCACTCCCAAAGATGAGCAAAGTATTTTCACTTGTTATTCAACAAGAAAGACAAATTTTTTGACAAGAAACTGAATCAAAAGCCTTGGCTGCCTCTGGAAATTGGAGAAGAGGAGGATTTTCAGCAAGGAATAGTAGATACAGCACAAGCAACCTTGGAAGAGGAAGTACTTCTTCATCTGCGAGAAGCAGTGCCACTTATTCCAAGAATTCTTGGAATAAATCAACAAAACATTGCACCCATTGTAGAAAGAATGGTCACACTGTGGAAACCTGTTATAGACTTCATGGTTTTCCAGCTAACTTTCCCTTCAACAAAGGAGAACAATGAAATTCAGTAATGCTTGCTGATACAGCTAGTAGTCATAAGGGCATCAACAACTCTAACCAAGCATCAAGTGCCCTTGAGGAAAGTCAAAATGAAAGTGTGTTTATCAAGGATTAATGAATATGCTGCAGAAAGAAAACAACATCACAACTCCCAGAAACAGTGATGCAAATAATGCTAATGTAATGACTGCAACATCCACATCTCATGATGCACAAGGACCAAGTAATTCTTTCATAATATGGATATTAGATAGTGGAGCCACAAACCACATAAATTCTTCCTTATCAAATTTTTCAACATATAAGCAAATTAAACCAGTGATTGTTAAACTTCCCAATGGAAATGAAGTAGTCTCACACATCTCAGGCACCATAATAATCACACCAATTCGTACTATACATGATGTATTATACTTGCCTAGTTTCAAATACAACCTGCTTTCCATTCCTAAGCTGACTTCTAAATCCTCATGCATATTATCGTTTGATACTTCTTCCTGTTTAATACAGGAGATGAGTTCTTTGAGGAGGATTGGTACAGCTAGGCTCTCAAATGGATTGTATGTGTTGAGGACTACTAAGAATCAACTTCAAATCAATGTCACTGTTACAAATTTTTCTGATATTCCTCATGATGCTCTTTGGCACTATAGACTTGGTCATGCTTCTAATAAATGTATGAACAACATAAAGAATGTTTTTCCTTTCATATTTTCCAATAAAACTCATATATGTGACATATGCCATCAGTCCAAACAAAGAAAACTTTCTTTTCCTTCAAGCATTACTCATTCTATACATGCTTTTGATTTAATTCATGTTGATATATGGGGACCTTTTTCCACTACCTCTATTCATGGTCACAAATATTTTCTAACAATTGTTGATGATCATGCTAGATTTACATGGATTTTTTTAATGAAAGGCAAGTATGAAGCAAGCAGTCACTTGCAGAATTTCATAAATATGGCTGAAAACCAATTTAATGTTAAAGTCAAGATTGTTAGAAGTGACAATGGCCCTGAATTTGCCATGAAGTCTTTCTTTTCTAACAAAGGTATCATACACCAAACTTCTTGCACTTACACACCCCAACAAAATGGGGTGGTAGAAAGGAAACACCAACATCTCTTAAATGTGGCAATAGCTCTCCTTATTCAAAGTTGTTTACCTAAAATATATTGGTCTTATGCTCTAATTCATGCTGCATATCTTATTAACATCATGCCTACACCTGTTTTGCATAAAAGATCTCCTTATGAGATCCTTTTTGATAAACCATCCAATATGCACTTACTCAGGGTGCTTATGCTATGTGGGAACACAAGAGACACAAAGGACTAAATTTGATCCTAAAACCAACAGAAGTATTTTCTTGGGTTTTATGCCAGGCACAAAAGGGTTTGTTACTTTAGATATGACTTCTAAAGCTATTGATATCAGTAGAAATGTTATATTTTATGAAACTGTTTTTCCTTATAAGAGCATTAATAGAAGCACTCACCAAATCAAATTACCAAGTGCTGACATTCCCATTAATGATATCCCTTATGATGATACTTTCTATAAACCCTTAGACACTGTTCAAATTCAACAAAGCCATGAGTTCAATGCTGATTCACAGCCTGCTCACCATGATGATCAGGCACCACCAACAGTAAGCAGAAGCTATAGAAATACTCATATGCCTAGCTATCTCCATGATTATCATTGTGCTTTATTAAGCAAAACCACTCTGCTTGCTACATGTACAAAGTATCCCTTATCATCCTTTTTATGCTATGATTCCTTCTCAGACCCATATAAGGCAAGAGTTTTGTCTTTAACTCTTCAACATGAGCCTAAATCCTATTCTCAGGACATTAAATCTCCACATTGGCAAAGTGCCATTGATAAGGATAAGATTGGTACCTAACCACTTTACCAAATGATAAGATTGCCATTGGTTGTAAATGGGTCTTTAAAATAAAATATAAGGCAAATGGTTCCATTGAAAGGTATAAGGCGAGGCTTGTTGCAAAGGGGTATACTCAAATCGAGGGAATGGACTATCTTGAGACTTTTTCCCCTGTTGCCAAAACCACTACAGTAAGGTTGCTTTTATCTTTGGCTTCTGTCCACAACTGGCACCTCAAGCAATTGGATGTTAACAACGCATTTCTACATGGTGATCTAGTTGAAGAAGTATACATGACTATACCACCTAGTTTACAGAATTTTATGCCTAACCAAGTTTGTAGGTTGCAGAAATCTATATATGGGTTGAAACAGGCAAGTAGGCAGTGGTTTGCCAAGCTCTCTGCCTTCCTTCTTCAACAAGGCTATCACAAGTCCAATGGTGATCATTCACTCTTTATCAAGAGAACAACAGGTAACTGTATCACTGCCATTTTGGTTTATGTATACAATATCATCCTTACAGATAATAGTATGACTGAAATTACTCATATTAAGAATGTCTTAGATAATACTTTCAAAACAAAGGATCTAGGAGACCTTAAATATTTCCTAGGGTTTGAAATTGCTAGAAATTCAAAGGGTATCACCATGAACCAGAGAAAATACGCCTTATAGATCATCTCTGATGCTGGGCTTATTGGCTGCAAGTCTGCATCCACCCCCATGTTGCATGGTACACATCTATCTCAAGATAGCAGTGGCTCTTACCATGACCCTTTTTCCTATAGGAGGCTAATTGGTAGATTTATTTACCTAACTAATACAAGACCCGACATTAGCTTTGCTATACAACAATTAGCCCAATTTATGGCTTCTCCAACTCTTGCTCATCATGCTACTGCAACAAGAGTAATTAGATATCTTAAGGGTTCCCCAGCCTTGGGTCTATTTTCCCCAAATGATTCTCCCATGCAGCTTAAAGCCTATAGTGATAGTGACTGGGCCTCTTGCCCAGATATCAGAAGATCCATAAGTGGCTATTGTATCTACTTAGGCAAGTCTTTAATCTCTTGGAAATCCAAGAAACAAAAGACTGTATCTCGCAGCTCTTGTGAAGCTGAATATAGAGCCATGGCAGTGGCTACATGTGAAATTACTTGGCTTCATTACTTACTGTGTGATCTACAACCTCATTACTCCATGCCTGCTTTGCTTTACTGTGATAATCAATCTGCTATCTATATTGCCTCTAACCCTATTTTTCATGAGAGGACAAAACACATTGAGCTGGATTGCCACACTGTTAGAGAAAAATGCATTGCAGGCCACATCAAACTGCTCCCTGTTTCAACAAAGTTGCAGCTAGCAGATGCACTAACTAAGGCTTTGGGAATTCAACATTACTCATCTATTCATTCCAAGTTGGGTCTCATAGACATATGTGCCCCATCTTCTGGGGGGTGGGGGGTTTCAAACAATACACCTAAATGTGTTAACGTGTGCTTCAAGAAAACCAATTTACCACTTACAAGTTACACTAAATCCATATCCAATAAAGGGAAGACTACTCATACATGCATGCCAAGGCTTATACATAATGTGCCAAGGCATGCTTACAAAATGCCTACTCATGACTCTATATCTATGCAGAAGCACCAAGGACAAAGCCACATTGATGCAGCAAACCTGACCGAATTGGCTAAGACACTGGCCAAGCTAACCAAGGCTCGTGACCGAGACATTGGAGGACATTTGACCGAGCTGACTACACCATTGGCTAAGACACCAAGAACCCGTGACCGAGACATGGCAGGAAACCAAGGCAGCGACTCTGACTCTCACTCGAAATGGTTTATGACTAAGCACATATTGATATGGATTAAAGACTCATATGGGAAGCTTCTAGAAGGAGTGCAAAATGCTCTTTACCCATATTTTCCACATTTAACACACGTGCCTTTAGTTAGTTAAGTTAGTTATTGTTCTTGTTTGAGTTTGTTTAACTTAACTTAGCTTAAACCCTTGTGTATAAATATACATCTTCAAAATCATCTCTTCTATATACTATATAAGAAAACTAAGTTCTTGTCACATTAGTCATGACATGTGTCATCACCACAATCACTTTTTTCCCTCCAAAAATCTTTCTTCATTTCCTATCCAACATTGTCAATCTATACATGTTCATTTCATTTAAGTTTTCTCCTCATATTTGATATTTGATTATGTGTCTTTAAATAATTCAAAAGTCAATAATATAATGTTTCTTCATTGTTCTAAAAAAAGATGTGCAAACTTTTCATGGAAGTTAATCTAATATATTCTTTTATCTTTGAGTCTATGTTATGGAAAAACAAAATTTTATTGTTATCAAATTAAAATATATTATGAATACAATTTTTTTATCTTATACTTTTATTGAATTTATTAACCATTACATATCTTACATATTTATTAAAAAATGGCATCATAATTTGTTTAATTATCTCTCAAATATATCGTATAAGTTAATTAAAGATAATAAAATGTCATAAATTCTAACATTTTGTTTTCTTTTCTTTTTACATCTAGACAAACTTTTCAAGTATTAAAATGATCAATTATATGAATTGTGGATAATTATGGAATAATAATGGTTTCGGAGAGAATTACTCTCGAGATTTAAGAGTAATTAATGTGAACAATGAAAAATAAAAATTCATATAAAAATATATAGTAGAAAGCTAATAATAAAGGAAAATCCATAAGGGAATAGAAAATACATAGGTGAATAATGACAATAAATTTTGTTATACTATTGTAATCTGTAATCGAATAAGTAAATAAATATCAACAACATTGAATAAATATCGCCGATCAGCTGCAAACTAATAATTAACAATTAATAATTACTTTGAATAATTACCGTCGACCATTAGGAAAGAAATAAAACTGGTGAACATAAAGGAATAGAAACACATATTGTCATTTAATGTGGTGCTTATGGGTGATATCGATGATGTTTAGAGATGGCAATGAAAACCGAACCCGATGTGAAAAACCCGATGTGAATGGGTTCGGGTTTTACCTGAGTTCAAATTTTGGGTTTGGGTTTGGTATTAACAATATCAAACCTGAACCCGCCCTGAACCCGATTAATATATATAAAACTATAAAATTACATATAAATACATACATAAAAGCTATATATATATATATATATTTCACACATATATATATATATATATATATATATATATATATATATATATATATATGTTATATAGGTATAAATTTCACATATATATATATATAAGTTATACATATATAAATTTCATACATATATATATATATAAACTATATATATATAAATATATATGTTTTTCAGGTTTTTTTGAGGTTTTTTTTCGGGTTCGGGTTCGGATTTTGGGTTCGGGTTTGGTTAAGCACAAACCCGCCCCCGCCCCGCCCCGTTGCCATTCCTAATGATGTTATTCCATGTGGAAAATAATGTATAATAATTACTACATACAAATTAGTATGTTTGATTTATTATAAAGAAATCTAAGCATCTAATTATAATTTCTCATTTCCATTACTATCTTTAAAATATTTTAACAGTTTTAATCTTAAATAATTTAGGCCTCCATTATTTTGAAGAAAAAAAAATCGAACTATATAATTACAACTTCCCTATTTCAATAACCATTTATTACTAAATTTTATTTTTATCTATTAAAATATTATTTTCAAAGTTGTCATACTAAATCATTAAACCCGTAAAGTACTAATCATTAAATTACTTATTAAAAAATATGAAATAATAAATCAATTACACTAAAATCTACTAAGAAATAATATCTTAGAAGTAAAATAAATTATAAACAAATTACATTAAGATATTATCATTATAAATAATAAAATTAAACAAATTCCCAATATATACGTCTATATTAATAATGAACAATATAAGTTTTTATTATATTTAGTAGTTAGCCAAATATATAGACTATATAGCATGAAAATCAATCTAGAAAGTACAAATGTGTATGGGAACATGTATTTTCTTTGCAATGCGAATGTATGGCTAACATATATGTTTTTAACCATGTGAATGCACTTATCATATGTGTGTTCTTAATGAACATGTAATATGTGTGTTTTAACTATGCAAATGCACAAAAATAACGTATGTTCTTAACCATATGGATGCATATGTAATATATGTTCTGAATCATTCGGTGAAAAAATACAACCCCATGCAAATGCACGGGTCACTTGCTAGTTTCAATATATATTTTGCTTCTTAATACAAAGAGTTCACTTTCTTCTTCTTTAAAGCTTTTCTGGTTGGGTTGTTTACCCACCTTCATTCTTCATCTTTCTTGTATTTTCTTGTTAGGTACATTAGCTAAAAACTGAATATAAATTAATCTGTTTTGTTTGGGTAAGGTAGAAAAGTTGTTTTTTACGTAGTAAATTAGAGAAATGGTATGAGATTATTTGTTTATATTATGATTATTTTGTTTGTTTTTTACACTGTTTTTTAAATATACATTTTTTTAAATATTTACCATCATATATATTATTTTTACTATAAATTTTAAATATTGCATAACAAAGGCTAAAAATTTATTAAAATAAAATATAATATAAAAATCAATATCAATATTAAAAAATAATATAACACACAAATAAATAGAAGTTGCTAAACTTGAATTACATAATTCACAAAATAAATAATACACAAATTTGAAGTTTTATACAAAACATTTGGGATTTATGGGGTTTATACATAATTCACAATTTTTTTAATATTGCATAACAAAATTTTATGCATAATGCTCTATTTATATACGTGTATAGATAAATAGAAGTGTTATGGGGTTTGGTGGTGATAGAGAGAGAAAAATGAGAGTTATGGAGTTTGGTAGTGATAATGCGGAGTAGTGTTGTTTGATGGAAGTGTATAAAAGAGGAGAGAAATAAGGATATGATGGGGTAAAATAGGAAGTGGAAAAACTGGAAAAACTATAAGCTTATAAAAAATAAATCAACTCATGATTTTGGAGCTTATATTTTTGGCTTATTTTTTCACAAAATAAAGCTGAGTCATTTTGGAGCTTATACTTTTAGTTCTATGAATGCCCTCATTACTTAATATTATCAGTAAAAAAGGTTGTACATGACTACATTCAACATCTATATTTGTTGGGTAAGATTGAATGCATCTACACTCTAAGGCCCTATTAGGTAAGAGACTCGTGCACTCGAGTGCATTTAGCAATGATTTTGAATGCTCATTAAGTTATAATTATGTTCGGAACATTGTCTCATGCATGCAGAGTGCTGTTTCTGGGCTAAATAGAGGTCTTGCTGCAAATGAAGATGATCTAAGGAAGGTAGATGCAGTGGCTAAGGAACTTGAAAGGAAGATGCAAAGTTATATATAGCAGTGCATTCTCTTCCTGTACAGGAAGGCTTGGACAGGTCTCTTACTAATCACATAATTATATCATTTTTGTTTTAATGCTTTTGTACCAAATTTATGATCTGTTTTGCTGATAGGTTTTTCAACGAACTGAAATCTTGAGCAAAGATTTTGATAACATGGTGGAGCTTCAATTGGGTACTCCATGGCCCCTACCACCCCTCGAAGCAACAGCCACATTAGCTCACAAATTTATGGAAACTTTTGCATGATTGGTACTACTTTTCTGATATGGAACTTCTATTGTATTATTATTGAGACCACTTTTTTATAAATTGAGATCATATGTGGCACTTATCCCTTAAAAGTTTATATATGTCACATCCTCTACATGTATAATTGTATATTTCTATAAACAAACCACACAAAGGGAAGGGAACGAGGGTAAAGATCATCTTTGATAATGGAGAGGATAGTGCAACAAAAGTAAAAGAAAGAAAAATAACGTTATGACGTTTTTACCCTTCTGTTACAATTGTAATACTATTTATACCCTTAGAAAGTAGTGTAAAAATAATAACTCTCCTCTCCGGTATAGGAGACGAGTCATTCACAGAGAACAAGTTGTTTTTTTGTTGTTTAAATGTAGCATATCTCATATTGAGAAATAATTACTTATAGATAGATCATTATATCTGAACACTTCATGACTCTCCTTGTTAGTTTTAGAGTTTAGAATTGAGACTTAGTTAGAGTCTCTAAGTTGATATAGTTAAATCTGCTTATATCTACAATATGATTCATAAATAGGGATGGAAGGAATAATAATATCATTCAGTCATTAAACTCTACTATTTTTTATTTATTATGAATGATCTCTATCCATAAAAATGATCACTTTTTTGGCAATCATTCAACACAATTGCAAATTCTGCCAAGTAATCTACACGTCGTTTGATGATATGAAGCATCACTTGAAATGAAAAAAAAAGTAAATAAAGAAAAATATGCATTTAATTTAATGTATTAAAACCCATATATAAATGAGTTTTATATATGTATTATTGATGTACAAAAATTTAAACTGTTAATGAAAATTAATAAATAAATGATTTACGACAATAATGTAGAAACCTTTTGCATTGTTACCTTACAAACTTTTTTCTCTAAATAAATATGGTATTCTTATTTTAATTATTAGAAAAATCTTACTTTTTGTTTTGGCAAAATATTATTTACAAAGTTTTACTAAGACCAATTATTTCTATTCATTACTAGACATATTTTCCCCTTTAGTAATTCATTTATACTATATATAAAAAATCAAAATATGAAATAACTATAACTATGATGTAATTTCTATTTTCCTATTTTACCCTTATATTTTTAATTTTTACAAAAAAACTAAATAATCCTAAGTAACTACCATTAACACATTAACCATTTATCTCACCTTAAATTGAATTATAATAAATACATTTTTTAACAGTACTATTAATACAAAAATATTGTAATTATATAAAATAAAATATATAAAATTAAATACTTAATACAATAAAATATGAATGTTTATGAACACACAAACGCTAGTGAATATAAATGTCATTTCTCTCCTATCTTTTCCTTCCCTAAAATGCAAATAGGAGACGTTAGAAATAGTAACGGCTACATTTTGATTGAAATTCAAAACCCTACTTGCTTCATTTAACAGCTATCTATCTATCATCATCTTCTTCATTTCTTCATTTTCTTACATTTTCTCAACTAGGGTTTGCAGATTCAATCCAAAAGCTTCAACCTTTACTCTCTTTTATTTCTAGGTCTTCTTATTCTTCTTCATGGCTCCTACACCTTCTTCCAAACCAAATCATACAACCCAGTTCAAGACTCCACACTCCAAACATCGCCTCAATTTCAATGGTCTCAAAGCACAAACGCCATATCCAAATCCAAATCCAAATCCCAATTCTACCCCTCCTGAACACCCAATTGAAGTAATTGCCAGAATCCGAGACTACCCAGATAAAAAGGACAAACCTTTATCCGTTCTTCAAATCAATTCAACATCAAGTTCAATTCGGGTTCGCGCTGATTTCGGGTACCGGGATTTCACCCTTGATGGGGTGTCTATGTCTGAGGAAGAGGACTTAGATTCATTCTACAAGAAATTTGTGCAATCAAGGATCAATGGGGTTAAGCTAGGGGAGAAATGTACCATCATGATGTATGGGCCAACTGGTTCTGGAAAGAGTCACACCATGTTCGGGTGTTCGAAACAGGCAGGGATTGTGTATAAGTCATTGAAGGACATTCTTGGAGATGGGGATGGAGAAGGAGAACATCTTGGGTTGGGAATGGGAACCTTTGTTCAGGTCACTGTTTTGGAGATTTACAATGAGGAGATTTATGATCTCTTATCCACTAATGGTGGTGGAGGTGGATTTGGATTTGGGTGGCCTAAGGGTAGTGCTTCAAAGGTAATAATAATATTATTAATATATGTATGTTTATCACTTGATCTGTTTTTTGCTTATATTGTTGGTTTTTATGCTTCAGTGGCAGTCCTTTGTGTTGTTATATTATTCAGTTTGTTTGTGTACCTATGTAACTTGTATCAGTTGTAAATTCATTGAAAATTTGGTTGTTGAAGTTTCATTTTTTTCTGTTTTTTATCTTTGTTTGATTGTATGACTATATGCTGATTACAACTTTTGAGAAAATATATTTTTTTTATTTGGTTTGAAAGAACATGAATTTTCTGATTGCATTAGCATTACCTTTATGGAATTTGGACTGGACCACAAAAGTGAGTAAGAGAGAGGGCTTCGTTTCTCTGATTTATATTCAGCCACGTACATGAACATCATCAGCATTAAGAAACATTTATTCATAGATATTTAAAAAGGAAAAAATGAGAGAATGTTTTTGGACTATTTTTACAAATCAACAATGTTGCTAATGTTGTATCTCTAATTATTAATCATTACATGTTAGATTGCTAGTTGAGAAGAATTAAACTGATTTTATTCAACCCTTTGTCCCGGACATCTTACTTGTAGGTGAAACTTGAAGTGATGGGAAAAAAGGCTAAGAATGCTACCTACATATCTGGAACAGAAGCAGGCAAGATCTCGAAAGAAATTCACAAAGTGGAGAAGCGAAGGATTGTTAAAAGCACACTTTGTAATGACAGGAGTTCCAGAAGTCACTGCATGGTATGTTTGCTTTAACATGGCTCTGATGAAAAATTTAACTTTCCTTTGATTGTTAATGACATCTTCTGTTCTGAAAGGTAATCCTTGATGTCCCAACTGTGGGAGGGCGCCTAATGCTTGTTGACATGGCTGGATCGGAAAATATCGAACAAGCTGGTCAAATTGGATTTGAGGCCAAAATGCAGGTGACGACAAGTTTGTCATGTTATTGTCTTTCTTGAATTTTGCAGTTCTTTGCCAATTACTAATGTCAATGGAATTATATAGACTGCGAAGATCAACCAAGGCAATATAGCGCTGAAGAGAGTGGTGGAGTCCATTGCAAATGGTGATTCACATGTGCCTTTTAGGGACAGCAAACTTACAATGCTTCTGCAGGTAATTCTTGTCATTAGTTGTGTGATTTGCTGGATTCCTTTTATATGTTATTCCAAGTTTCATTGATGTAAGTAATTTTTTCTTTTTCCCCTTTTAAGGATTCCTTTGAAGATGACAAGTCCAAAATTTTAATGATACTTTGTGCAAGTCCTGATCCTAAGGAGATACATAAGACAATGTCTACACTTGAATATGGAGCAAAAGCAAAATGTATAGTTCGTGGTCCTCATACCCCAGTCAAGGATGATGAATCTTCTTCTGCTGTCATTTTGGGTTCAAGAGTTGCTGCCATGGATGAATTTATCATGAAGCTGCAAATGGAGAAAAAGCTCAGAGAGAAAGAGCGAAATGAAGCACACCAAAAGCTTTTGAAGAAAGAGGAAGAAATTGCCGCATTAAGAGCTAAAGTAGAGATCACAGAAGGAAAAGGAACTGCTGCAAGTGAGGAGGAGATTAACTTGAAGGTAAATGAACGAACTCGGCTTCTGAGGCAAGAGTTGGAAAAGAAGTTAGAAGAGTGCCAAAGAATGACAAATGAGTTTGTTGAATTGGAGAGGAGGAGAATGGAAGAAAAGATACTGCAGCAACAGGAGGAGGTTGAAATTCTGAGAAAGCGGCTTGAAGAAATTGAGTTGCAGCTGTCTCGTTCGAGGGAAGTATGTAATGAGGAAAATGAATCAAAAGACATGGAGCCAAGTGGGTTTGCCAGAAGGCTAATGCATATTTACAAGAGTGCAGAAGACCCTGGAATGGTGAAATCAATGGACTTGGACATGGATGATCAAGAACCCCTAGGCCGTGAAGTAAAACTTGTTGGTGGAGTTATGTGCAAGAGTGATTACAATATTATGCAAGACTTTTCATTTGCAAATCAACCTGATCCAAATACTTTGAATGGTGCACCAAGCTTTGGCCAAAGACTATGTCTGAGTACAGTATACGAAGAAGAAGAAGGAGAAGGCGAAAAGGATCATGAAGATAAAGGGGAAGAAGATGAGGAAGTGGAGAAAGAAGTGATAGAGGAGAAAAGGGTATTATGCACTATTGATAATAAGATTAGTCCAAAGAGAGAAGCTTATTGTTTTAAGGAAAGTTCAGATGATGAAAAGGATAGTGATTCTTGTAGACTACTTAGAATTCAAAACATATTTACTCTTTGTGGAAACCAAAGAGAGCTCTCACAAAACATTGCAACCCCAACTTCTGATTTCAAGTTTTCTCCTGTGAAGACATGTGAGAAGGATTCTACTACTACTGTCTTTAAAGTCTCCAACAAGGAGAACATGGAACCATACAATGCTTTGGGAATTTAGGTTCCATTGGTTGCACTTGAAAATGAAAAGATGTACAATGTGTAATTTCCTTCTGGAAATGTGATTTATGTGTTACTTCATTATCTCATTCTTCTGTACTATGTCATTTTGAGGTTAATTTTTTAATATAGTATTTGACCAGAGTAATTATGAGTTATATACATTGTTATTGTCAGTATAAAGAAACACGGTTAATTCATTTGTATTATTAGATGTGAGTGGTGAATGATACACTGATAGATTAAAAACTTACACCAGCACATATTGTAAAAAACGCACTAGGACATGCAATCACAAATAACAATATCTTTCCCCTGAAATCTCTCTCTAAAACTGAATTCTGGGGGGTTTCACTATGAGTATGATTCATGGTGTAGGGTGATTCTTTTTGGAACCTTTTGTTCACTTCCCAGAGTAATGTTTTTTACATATCTCTTCCCTGTAATAATGTTTTCGACTTGGATTGGGCCTGAAGCCCATGTTCGAGACGGGATTAAGAAACTTCAGATTCAGTTAACAAACTTTCCTTGGAACCTTTTTTAGTTGTTTTAGAACTCCTTCTTATGGGTTCTTCTTTGTCATGTGACGTTTTTGTCTTTCTACGATGTGAGTGTTTGGTTGTTGATGAAAGCAGTTTTTCGTCTTCTGTTTCACTTTCGTTGTTATTTGAATGACGATGATGTCTTCTAGTAGACTCTGATGATCGATGATGACGTTTTTGCTTAACGAATCCTTCACAGCTTTGTTCTCTATTCGGAAAATTTGATTGATTTTCTGTAGAAGAAGAATATTTTGACCTTCGATTATGGTGTCGTTCCCGATCAACCTTATCATTATTATCTTTATTATCTGCAAAATTTTAATATCGGTTATGCATGCAACACATTATGATTCAGCAGAAGAGAACCACAATAGCATTTTCTATTAGGTAACAACACTACATTGACTTGCCATAAGTTTGATTTAATTACATAAGTTGTCTTTGGTAAAATTATTTTGCTAGTTACTTGAAAATAAAAAATCAAGGCTAACTCATGAAATTATAAGATATAATCCATTTTAATGGACTATTTAAATAAGTAGCTTATAACCCTGATACATTTCTAAAAATGTTAACCTTACTTTTTGTCACACAATTTGTTTATAATCTTCTTTCATTCCTGATCAAACACAACCAAACTATTACCCCTAGTCCTTTTTATGATATTCTTTTGGATTGTATCAAGTGCATTAAGAAAGGTGATTATATCATTAAATTTATCTGTAATTAGATGCAGTTTTTAAAATCATTCATGAATGAGAATTCACTTTCTTTTTCCACTTAATTAACTAATGTCTTTCTCTTAAAACTGTAGTAATGCATGACTCGCAAATTCAACTCTTAAATAATTTGTATATAATAATAAATTAATGTTGGATAAAATGATAACCATCAAATGAGGTAAATGAATAAGAAATGGAGAGAAAGAAATGAAGAAGAGCTGCACCCATGATTGTCGTCATATAATGAAAAAGACTTGTATGTTATATGAATTATATTAATTAAATCCACAATTGCTTTATTTGTTTCATGTATTTCATAAATTGTTAAGATATAATTTCATAATAAAGAATATCAAAGAATCATGCAAATATTCTTTCATATTATTCTTAATCACAGTAGCAGATAAATTGTGCAAACCTTCATGCAATATATTAGAGTTTACTGCTACTGATCCTGATGAAATCTCTTCTGGGCCTTTAAACTCTTTCATCTGCTCAATTTCTCAAATTATAGTTGAAGTTAATAATCCAATGATGTGTAATATATATGTATTACATTTTTCGATTAAATATGAGAAATGGATAAATGAAAATAATACCCAGCTGGTTGGTTTATGTGATTGTGAATCATCACATCCAATATGTGCTAAGTGCTTTACATCTGTTGGGAACCCAATTTGTATATCATTTTCTACCCCCTGCTCGTCTGCAAAATTATTAGCATCATTATCAATAGCATAATGTTTTTCTTAGATTTGAGACAGTTCTTTGTAAAAGGCACATGTAAAGTATGAAAAGTATAGATAGTCATTTATATATATAGTAGAATCAACTTACCAAACATTTGAGATATGTATCTGAGTCCTTTAAGGAGCCCTTTAACTTGACCTTTTACATTGGTTGTCGATGAAGCCATTATTTAAAAAAGTGAAGGTGCTTTCAATCTTCAATATAACCAACTACAATTCTCTGAAAGAAAAAAAAACAATGAAACTATATAACCATACAATATCAATTATGTTTTTAATTTCGATTAGTTTTATATAGCTTAGGGAATGTTTTCTATTAGCTTGGTTTAGGACTCTAAAAGATTATCAAAATTTAGTTTCTCCATTAAACCTTCCTGCAACAAATAATCAATGAATGTTGGCTATGCTGATCATTAGCCATATACACCTTTTTTATTAGTTATTTTTTAACGAAAACTTGGTAAAAACACCAACATTGTATAATCAAAAAAGTCAAAAGACCAAAACTATATGGACAAAAGTCAATAGCATACTTTCATATGCATAAGTTTGAGAAAAACTATGTTTATGTTTTTTTATTACTTTGTCTTTCCCAAAAGGGATAACAAAAAGGCAACAAAAAAAATGTACCTTCATGCAACTATAAATAAAAACAAAGTTCTAACATGGAAAATGTCTCAATTCCATTTCCAACTTTCATTATTTTTGCTAATAACTAACGGAACATAAAAACATATAAGAATAGAAGAAAATCACCTACCTGGGTACCTCTAGAACAAGAAATTTACCATATGATGACAATGTTGACCATCCCAATATGGAAATCTCAAACCCTTGAGCTTATATCAATGAAGAAATATATTCATAACAAACATGCATGGGAGATAAGTTTTGGAAGCTATAAGAAATTGTTGGTTAGGTGCTATAGAATAAACCATATTCTAACCAAACCAAGAAGAGAGAAACTTCAGAATTGAAAATCTAAGAATTTTAATTGAAATATGTGGGTTTTGATCTACCAACCTCAACTATTTGCCAGGTAAATCTCAACCAGCAACTTAGGATAATTTGGTGGAATTCCAGAGAAGTTGCACTGTAATTTTTATGTTACTAAGCTATATTTGGGATGAATGTTGTCAACCTTTTTTAGTCGATGTGAGAGAAAAACGGTTTGAAAAATGTTCTCCTTTTGCTCTTTTTCTGCATACATTTTTCTATGGTTAAATATCAAAAAATAATTATCAACTTAGACTAGTTTCTCTTATAATTAATAATTAACCTATTGATCATTTTATTCACTAAGATCTGATGTAAAAACAAATGAATACTTGGTGATGTAATGACTGTGACATAAAAAATAATATACAATGTATATGAGCTTTATACATCATACAATGTATGAGTTTTATACACTGTAATTACATCATGTTTCATTCAAGTTTAATCACTATTGACTTTTTAAAAATGTAATACAAATAAATAATAAGTGATATACTAATTGTGTATAAATCTTTACACTGACCGTGCGTAGATATCACACTAGACAAAGTAGGGGAAATGTACCCTAGTTAAAAGGCTCCCATAAGCTTGAGAAATGTATACAATGTAGCTCCACAAATGCATATACTAGTATTGTTTTCATGATTTTAAAACTCATAATCATATGATCACAAAGTTAACAATTTTATCATTTCACATAATCCAATTTTTGTTGTTGTCAACGACCCAAAAAATTAAAATATTAAAAGGCTATTGGGATTAAATTAAAAATATGAGGACTAGATTATAAATTTTTTATAAGAGCCAGATAAAGAAAAAGTAAATATGTATTATATATAAGATAATGGAAAATTGTTTACCTATTCCATTACTATAAAAATAACATTAATCTATATACTATATAAGAAAAGAAGGTTCTCTCATGTCATCCCATGACAAATGTCACAACCTTAACAAAAAATTTCCCTCCCAAAACAACCCATTTTCTTATTGTACAATCTCTCACATAAGATAAAAGTACATCTTACCCATTCATTACCTATTATATTATTTAATAATATATAGTAATAATAATACTAAAAATGACACTCACAATAAAGACATCTCACTTTGTACAACCTTACACGTAGGATAAAATATATACTTACCCATTGTTCATTACCCAATATATTACTTAATAAGATATAATAATCATAGAATTGAATAGTTTTATTGATGAAAATATAATCATTTTATAAAATTATTCTTGAATTGGTAATACATGTAACATGAGTGTTCTTAACAATGCGCAAATATACGGGCAACATGTGTGTTTTAACTATGTGAATGTATAGGTAACATGTGTTTTCTTAGCAATGCGAATGTACGAGTAACACATATGTTTTTAACCATTAAAATGTACGGGTCACATGTTTGTTCTTAACAATACGAATACACATGTAACATGTGTATTTTTAATGATTTGAATATATGGTTTAAAAGACACATGTTTGTACGAGTAATGCGAATATACGAGTAACAGTATAGGTAACATGTACTCTTCTTAGCAATGTGAATGTACGAGTAACATTTGTGTTTTAACCATTGAAATGTACAAGTCAAATGTTTGTTCTTAACAATACGAATGCACATGTAATATATATATTTTTAAACATGCAAATGTATGAATAACATGTATGTTCTTAACCGTGTGAAAATACATATAATATGTGTTATTAATCATGCGGAAAACTATTAACTTGCTAGTTTGATAATAAAGGGAAAACTATTAATTTAATTCCATTAGCCATATTCTCGTGATTCATAACATCGTTTAGGAAGATTTTGATTTGGATAATAAGTAATAAATGAGAGCTTAGAACATCATCAACAAAAATAGAGAAAAAGTACAATTAAATTGAGCTTAATTAAATGTATTTCATGTTGGTGTATCACTGTACTAGAGCTCAATCAGGCCAAGATTCTATAGCACTAAGCAGAAAACAAGTAATTTTTGCATTACATGATTAAAGTGAATGATTGTTTATCATACTAATTGGTCATGGATATGCCAATAGAGAAACATGGATTTCAATGACTGAACAAGAAATGAGAGTGAGAATGCAAGAGCCACTCAGATTTCTAGTCATGAATCCATGCTTCATGATGCCTTTAGATCATCCAAGCCAAAACGTGCCTGTGCCAAAATAGCAGAAGTTTATTAAGCCTTTAAGATCCAATGCAGACATTTTAAGATATATAATCACTATTGGGCTCCTACATGCTCTTAAAACTTATAAATCAATATTTTTCTCATGGAACAGTTAGGGGGTTATTAATGCAATTCTATGATAATGAGGCTATATGTATATATTATATGCAATTAGAACTAACCTAAGATTAAAATATAATGTCACGAGATCGGGTGATTTTTTATTCAAGTAGTTGTGTGACCAATAAAAACTATTAATCTCAACAATCCATATATGGTTGAAAGGAAAAGATTAGCTTCGCTCGCTTTCATATAACAAAGGCCCTCTCATTAGAAACATCCCCTTATTCCTTTTGATTTAATTACATGTATCATGCTAACAAAATATGGTTTAACTTAGAACATGATGGTGCATACAGGTTAATCTCCTTTATCATGCCATTTAGATCAATGCCATTAATGATCATTATTAAGCTATAAAATTATCCAAGTTATTTATGTTACCAGAAACTTGTGATTCTCTTCAAGGAAAGGAGAAAAGGCTGAACAAAAGTTCTCTATGTCAGCATTGATATCACCAGTGCCTCCTATCACATCCATGAATTTCTTCCTATCTGGAGCAAGCTTCAAAGCCACCTGTAAGTAATATATTCAATATTTACTATGTTACAAAATCCAACATGTTTCCATATAGTACACTACACTACCCCTCCTAAAATAGGAAAATACAATTTCCAACAAAAACAGAGAGAAAGTGAGGCAAAAAGAGTAAAAAACAGAAGGGACTAGAGTGACTAGAATAGACATTACAAAATTCGACTTAACTAACTAAACAACATCCAGATAGTCGATTAACCATATTGTTAATCGATTATACAAAACAGAATTATAACTATTTTAACAAAGTTGAATAGACTTTACTCCAAAATCAGACTTTAAATTACTTTAGTTGTAGTGTGATGGACTAGAAAGCCAACCATGAAATGAATAAATGAATGTTTTTCCCACTACATTAGAGGATGAAATACTCATAGGATAAAGAGTAGAGATTGTAGAAAATAGACAGAAAAATGAAACATACAGTAAACTTAATGCATTCCTATGATAGCTATGTTCCAGCATATGATAATTCACAGACTAAGGTCAATATGAAGCAATTTCAAAAGTTCTGTTTCTATCAAGAAATTTTAAGATTATAAGAGGAAAGCATGAGAACAGCATTACAGTGAAGCTTGAACTAGCAAGCCAACCATGCCACTTCTTTAGAGTCTTGGTATAAGAATCTGTACAGGCTTGTGACATTGACCAATCTTCATGCTCGATCAAGTTTCGGAACAATGCCACCAAGAAATCCATTGCTCTGAAGATTTTAAAGGTTGGCAAAATAAGGATATCATAAGTTAAATTATAAGAACCAAATATATAAAAACAACTAACAGCTATATGCTAAAGTCTCTGGAAAGCACATTAGTTAAGTGCTAGAATTATCCCAATTACTGCCACGGCATCATGAGATCTCTCAACTAGCCGAAGCTTCATAAGCTCAAAAGAAATTAAGAGGAAAAGGCTGTATAATTGGAGCTAGTGAAAATATCAATCACCGAGCTCAAAGCTAATACAAACAATATAAATCGTCCCTAACAGCTTGGGAAGTTATTCAACCAAAATAAACAAGAAAAGTGCAGGGTGTTAATTCTTTAAGAGAATGAGCCAGGCTTGTATTTGCTAATCCACAAGTAGAGTTACTCAAGAATACCACGACAGATTTCTGATGTTACACATCGTTGCATAATAACATTCATGCACACATTACAGCCCTTTATAGTCTTTCTATTCACTATGACCAATTTCATGATGCATTTTGATCCCAACATTGGGAAAGCACATGTCCTAGTATGATTTTATGAGATCCCTTGCTAAAATTAGTATTTTGGAATTCTACACATATCTTGATAACAGTTTTTATGTTCCAAATCTTTATCCCTTTGGTTGCCCATTTACTTGTGGGCAATATATTCTGCTTGAAACACTGCAAATACTGAAAGAGATCTCTAAAACAACAGATTTGGGAATGCCATACCAGTACAAATTACAATTTGAATGGTAAGTACCGGTGTTTGGTGTTCTTTACCTTGTAAGCCAAAGAAGTCCATTGGTACAACTGGACGATGACTTGGTAGTTTTAGTTTCAACTTCTACTTGTACTAAACTGTACAAGTAGTTGAATCTAGATGGATTAGACGCATACTTAGATTCCAATCTCTGTCTTGAAAGTCAACATGGTATAGAGTGAGAACTTATAGCAACCCAATAAAACGATAAATAGATAAAAACAGGTGACAAAAACATACCGATATGTTTCCACCTATGTCAGATTTAACAAGGGCCATAGCAGCTCCAAACTTATCTGCACAGAAGAAAAGCATTAGTTCTTCTAACAATGGTACAGATATTCATATTGTTTTCTACTCCTGTTCTCTGTTGAGGAATTAAAAAGGATATATACGCTTAAATAACCAAGGTATGTGTCAAAAGACGTCTTCATATTTCCAGCATTGTGCTAAGGGAGAAAAGGAGAACAAGTCCCAATGCAGTAATCACGCATACACAATTTTATAATATGATTGAAGAACCAAATGCAAACAATGAAACAATAAAACACAGAATACATTCATCTCAAAAACTTGACATCACCTAAGTAGAATAGCAAATACATGAGGCACATACAAAGAGGAGCATGACCGAACAAAGATACGAAGTTCTTTTTAAGCTTAAATACTGGCAATTCAAGACATTGGCTGCCTGAACTGTACAAAAGTTTGGCTTATTTTTTAGTGAACCAGAGAGAAGCAGGGGGCTTCAGAACATAAATCCATTGGAAATAGGAAAAAAAATCACTTATATGCATCATATCTTGCTCAAAGAGAACAAAATTCCAATAAAGATCTAACAAATATTATACTACTTACATGTGTCATATTTGATAATTCAAATTATTAGAAAAGGCCATTGATATCCCCCTAAGAATAAAACACAACTAGAAAAGGGGAGAAAAAAACACTGCAAACATCCAAAAGACGCGATAGCCTTTCTCTTATGCATGTGTAGTAACAATAACAAAGTAAGGGACCAAGATCTTCCACCTATAACAGGCAGTATATGCTTGCAGACATCCAAGAAAGGCTGGGACAGAATTTCTCCCTGTTCAGATTTTATGGTCTTAATTCCTTCAATTGCAGGAGCGAAAACAGTTCCCTCCATTTATCGTGCTTTGCTGCATATAAAATGATCATAAGCCAAAAAATAAATTAGTGGAAAACATAGATCAAATCTACATCTAAGCCACAACTATCAGAATATGAAATCAAGGTAAGAAATTCAGAACTTTCATCCACAGATGCAGACAACAGACTTATAGTTAATGCCTGGATTCAATTAAGGTGAATAACTACTCAAATTACTCTAGTAAAGGACACAAATATTTTCAATACTACTTACAGCAATGTATATCTAACTTGTATCTGATCATTACAATTTGTTTTTCTTAAACAATTAATACCACTTTTGCCTATAACCAAATGCAACCTATTTTATTTTATTTGTTGAAGATCAATAAATTAAAATGGAAGTCAATAATACCCTCTGAGATTAAATGAATGGATAAGGACAATTCAGGGTCCAGATTAAAGAACATGGATGAACAATAATTTGACACCCTATGAGCTGCTGAGTTAATCAAAATCAAAATTTTACTGAACCAACCAAGGAATTGAATAGAAATGTCAGATCTCTTTCACTAGTTGCCAGAATCAAACCAGAATATGCAAATTTTGGACCTACCCAGCAACTGAATTGAGTTCAGAAGCATATTAAATTACAATAATCATAAAAAAGTCACAATTTTTTTCAGACAGTGATCCATGAACATATGAAAAAATAGAATTGAGAGAAGTTACAAGTATTTAACGTGAACTGGTACAAGGGAACACCACGTTGATATGAGTGTGAGAACAATTGCTTAGCGTTAAATTAATTTTCTGATGCCGATTTCAGAAGATAGAAAATGTCGGAAATAATTGCATTCCTAAGGTGGCGTGGGATTTTTAAATTTGGAACATATGTCGGAAACTAACCAGTTTTAAATTTTATAAATATTTTTTATGCTACTTTTTCAATATTTAACCGTGTACTTAAATTAAAAGTTGAAATATCTTGTTATGAATATTACTACTTTTTAAAACATGTCGTTATATGTTTAATGTTTTTATATATATTATTCGTAGTTGGTATTTTGTGTAGTTTTATATGCTTTGGAGTTTGGATAAAAGAATTGAGAAACTATTATTTAAGAATTAAGAAACCATTATTCTTGTTCTATTAGTTTCAATATATAATGTATGAGGAGCCTTTCCTAATTTTTTAATATTTAATTTTTTAAATATTTGTGTTATGTGTGGAACCTAAGATTGATGCCTCACTTTTTCTTTGTAGGCTTGTTTGAAGTCTGTTTGCCCAAATAAGCTAGATTTTTTCCCAATTTAAAAACCTTTTAGGTTAATAAGGTAGTATGTTAGTGAATTATATATATATATATAAAAATAAAGAATAATGTATCTTCTGGTATAAGGAGATAAATTATCTTCTTCAGCTACTAAAATTGTGACATGTGTACCATATTTCTAAAACTAAACAAAATAATATACATATCATTCTTTTACTAGCTGGAGAAAGTAAGTTATCTCATGTTAATCTCATAATCAATAAATTGAGTAAATAATTTTTGTGTCTCAACCATAATATGATTTTTATCATTTTCTAGTTTAACTTAAAAAATAAATGCCACAAAAATTATAAAAATAAATACTACAATATATATTTATTGTAAATACCACAAAATGATAACAAAAATACAGTAAATAATTTTTGATGTTTTTCAAAATGTTATGATATTTTAAAAATTCAACACATATTTATATTTGTATTTTACTTTTTAAATATATTCTTATATATTTCTTCATTTTTTCATCATCAATTTCTCCATTTTTGTATGGAAGATGCAAGAAGAAGCCTTTCTAAACTTGCAGACACAACAAGTTTTGCATTAGAAGGCCTAGCATATTAGGTGAGGAGAAGAAAGCTTCATCGAGACACAGAAGATCGAAGGTCATAACAGGAAGCCATTAAAATCATAATTATCGTTTTCATTCTAATTAAACATTAAAAAGTAAGAAGAGAATGCAGAAATTCATGTCATTCTCATTGATATGAAAAAGGTGAAGCCAATGATTTATTTATATAAAGGAAAATGTTTGTATTCTAATCAAATAAATGATATAAAATTAACAAATTAATTACCTAACTTCCTAATTAATTAACCAACTTCTCAAATAATCGCTCTAAAAATTCTTTCACATTTTCATCATCTTAGAGATATAGCATGACTTTACATTACTAGGTAAACTTCTTTTTAGTTTTTCATTCTTTTTTTAAAAACAGAGCCTATAAAGAATGATGTATTTTCTATGATCTAGTATAATTGCACTCCATCAAAAAATCCACTTTAAATTGTGTTACACCAAATAGGGTCATAGGACGAAAATGTTATATTCTCATTACAAGTTAACTTAAAAAACTTTCTGTTCAAATTGCATTGTCACGTTATACCACATAAAGCTAACATAGTTGAAGTAACACTATCATTTTCTTATGATTATGGAAATTTCTAAACTGATTTATTAGAAGTATATTTCAGATCCTGATAGATGGTAATCTCATACAATACGCTATATGTATCACATATTGTGCTAGAAGAAGCATTAGTAGATATGGACAAAATAGCTTTAATTATATATATGGAATTTTGATTTTTTGATTTAAATGAAATTGTTTACCATTAGATTCTTAAATATAAAAATTAAATAAGCTACCAAAAATATAATAGCGTAAGAAAGATAATACCAATATTAATAATTTCAGTAAATTACATTCATACTCATAAGGATTAATAAAACTATAAATGATATCAATCCATTTTTTATATATACATAAATAGTTCTAATTTATATAGATATGTTATCTTAGGAATATCATTGGGTACCCATGGGTACCAACAAATAATATCTTCAACGAGTTGGGTCTGGTTTATGTTTTTAGACCCGTGAGTAATTGAGATTCAAGATTTTGATATCAGCTATTGGATAAATCTAGACCCGTGTAATGAGATACTCAGACTTGTGGATACTCAGACTCGTTGTTCCTTCCTAAATCTAAATATAGAAATATATGTAACAACATAATTCTAAAAATAGTTATAATTGTAATGATATATTAATTCATAAATATGATTGTTAGGTTGTTCAACTTGTTTTTTATGTTTGTTTGAGTAAAATGAGTTGTATTTAATAGTCAAATTAAATTGTGTTTAAAACTTTAAATTTGTTTTATAATTTTTTTCTTATTCATTGCCTAAATAAGATTGTATGAAACAAACACAAAATTACATAAATTACTCGATTTTTTTTAATATTTTTGAATTTATGAGTACTCACGGATCTGAGTCCAAAAATGAAGCAATGAGACGGATCTGGATAATGCACTACCTGAATTCATTCAGACTCATTGTCATCCATATGTTACACTTAGAATCCTTGTAATTGAGGTCAATGTAATATTTTAAGCAATATGGGAGATGAGTATTAAACTAAATCTGAGTGTAATTTATTTAATATTTTGATGCATGCTTCCAAACTTAATTTATTTTAATATTTTGATGTATCCATCAAGTATTTTATCTTCTACCATTTCCCTTAGAACCTTTTTTTTACTCTGGTATTTCTTATTTTGAGGGATTGACTTCTCTGAAGTTGCCACTGCTTTTTAATTGGGTTGGAGTTGCGATTGGATTCTAAACTCTAAACTGCTAGTTTCAATTCCTACCTTTATTTGGTATGCTTTAGTACAATTTGTATTATATTGTATGATATATGCCTCTGAAAGTGTACTTTATCCTGTTCAAAGTGTTTAGTTTTCTGTGCTATTCAATTTCTTATTTCTCCAACTAAACAATTTTATCAGCATGTCATTAGAAACAACAATTTGAATATAACCCATTGGTTGTGTGTATAATAAAGTAATTGTGGGTGATTGATGTGATTATAGTTGCAGGATGCAATTGAAAATCACTTCTAATGTAATGGATGCGTAATTTACTTATATATGAGTTTGTATATGATATACATTGCAAATTTACTTATATGAGTTTGTTTTATAACCTTATCACTTACTTCATTAATTAAATTTAAAGATAATGAAAGCACGATTTCAAAGACTTTAAATAATTGATTACTACTGTAATCTATATGTTATACTTCCTATTTCTTTAAGTTCTCTAATGGCAATCCATAGTAGTTTTTCATTCAAAATTTCAGAAAATCAAATAAACAAATACAGATTAACCCTTATACCTATTTCCCCTCTTCTCGATAAGGCACGTTGAATTAATCAGAGTGACACTGAAATCTATTCAATTTTAATTTTAATTTTTAAAACATATATTGAAGTGCCACGTGCTGTTTGCCCAAGATTATTTTCAGTGCCGTGTTAAATATTCTATGTTTTAAACTTTTTCATATTTCACAAAGTTTTTGAAATTTTAGAAATTTCAACATATTTATATTATAATTTTCAATCATACACTTATTTATTATTCATTTTTTCATTTACCATTTTTCTTTAATGTATTTTTCAATATGTTTTTGCAAAATAACTTATTGCCTTTTCCAAATGTGTAGCGCATAGTTTTCTCGTAACTAGGCATGGGTGTGGTATATTGTCTTGTTGAATGTAAATATTTATTCAGTGCTAAGAAAACATGGAACAATGATTTGGTTGTTTGGTTATTGTGATCAAAGGAAATAATACTATTTTTATGAATGGTTCATTTGATGTTGTGTGTATGGTGGATGTTATTAAGGCTAAGTTTGTACCATAACATATGTATACTTAGTACTCTTTGTGAATCATTTAGTTCATAAAAAAAAATTAATTTGACTTTCCTTAAGCAATGTCCTAAGATTTACCCGCATATTTTTTGGAAAAGAAAAAATATATAAAAGGTGATTAAGAAGAAAATGATAAGAATATCATTTTTCCTTTATTCTTTATTAATATAAATTATTCTATTACAAACTCTATAATATAGATTTATAACCAAGTTAAAATGCATGTAAAGCAAAGCAATTTTTTTTTATGAAGTAATCCCGAAAGGGATTAGTTCCTTACTAAAAAATGGTGAGTATATTCTTAATGGGGATGAATCCACTTACTCTCCATATCATGATCATTCATTCTTGGGAAATCTAATGGTTTGAATTGATAAATACATCTAAACCACTAGATTTTCCAAGATTAGATGGCTAGAATGTGGAGTAAGTTTTTTCCACTTACTCTTGGAGTAAGTGGATCCTCCACATTCTTAATAGTACAAAAAAGGAGGCCTTATTTACTAGGAGTGAAGTACCTATAGATTTAAATTATAGAAAAAAATATTTGCACTGACAGTATATGAGTTTTATGCAATATCACTCCATCATTCATGTATCGTTGACTCTTCAAAGAAAAAGTGAGTAATAAATGATATACTGACACATAACTATTTATATTAACAGTGGATATATATTACCCTATATATTACCCTGTTTAAATTAACATCATAGAACAAACAATTATTTTTAGATCCTAAAGTTACACGTACAAACAAACCTATTAATTCGTGATTTTGATAGTATATGAGTTTTATATATTATTAATGTATTATTTATTAATTTTGTTTTATCATGATTGACTCTTAAAAAAGATAATATAAATAAATAATGAATAATATATTTATTGTATATAAATCTTTAATATTACTATAGTTTATATAACAATGTGTCCATAGAGTAATATAAAATGTGATGGAATCCTAACAATGTGTAGATAGAGTAATATAAAATGTTATCAAATCCCCAAATACATTATATAAAATGACATATATAACATTTAATGCCTTTAATTTCAGTGGTAATATGCCAATTTCCTAAAATCAAGTAGAATTTCAGATCCTAACAGCGGAATTTATTGAAATAGAAACATGTCAACCGAGTATTCCATTGACATCTAATGGCTTATAAAAGGTACAAAACACAAAGGACAAAGCAAATTCAGTAAATTCCATGATCAGTTAGTGTTATAAAATATTGGTATCTCCACCCAACGCGTTGATTTGATTCTTTCTATTGAATTCTAATCACTTAATTATAAGTTTCCTCCTAACTGTCAATTAAAAGTGATTAATTTCCTCAATTAAGCAGATTGAGAACTCTTAATTCAATAGTCAATACCTATACTTTCATTGTAAGTTAGGGGTACCTTGGAGTCAGGTCAGCTTTTGCATTAATTGAAAATTAATTTCTCTTTTCCCAGCCCAAAAGTTTTAAATAAGAGTGGTGTAAGTTTAAAGCATACCCCTCCTTAACACCATTCATGGAAGGGTATAACTATAACTAGATCTTATACTAAAGTGATTAACCAAAAATAAATAACACAATTCCATTCATTGTTAGGAACATGGTATTCAAGTATATTCATCTCAAACTCAAGGTATGCTAATATTCTTTGTGATTCATGAACAAAAAAAATAGATTACTGGGTATATGAGTTATGTTCTAGTTCTAGTAAAGGTGATGACTTTAGAAATAAAAATGGTCTTGACCCTTTTATAATGTTTGTTTTATTTTTCTATTTTTCTTCATGTTGCTAAATATGCTAAACCATAGCAAGAATTTGTTTAATGTATGTATTGAATTGGGTAGGTATTCAGGTTGAAACGTTTTCTTCTAAGAAAAAATGGAGGCAGAAAGAGAAAGCATTTATCTGCAAAGAAGCCTTCATGGATGATGCCAATAACACATGGCTATTATGTTGTGGAACAACATATGATTAGAGATGATTGTTCTGATGACTCAGACTTTGATTCTGTTGTGATACAAAGAGAGCAAATAAATGACACAGAATTGTGGTATTTTGGAATCTTTGATGCACTATTTGGAGACATGGTTACCAAGTACATGCAATCCCATTTCTTTGACAAGAAGCTTAAAGAGGTAATGGTAATCAATCAGTAACAAGGTTTTAAATTGCAAAAAATAACCGCAATTTAAAACAATGATGAATAGTATTCTCATTTCTTCCATATACTATGTTCTATGTTGTAATGTTTTAATTATATGGTAGTCTCATATAAGGAGAAAAGGCAAGAAAACACTGAAGAGAGCTTACCTTGGTGCAAGGGCAAAGATAAGAGATGAACACAATTCAGAGGAGACATGTAGAATGGGATCAACATCTGTTATTGTGATAAATGGAGAAAAACTTGTAATAGCAAACATAGGAGATTACAGAACTGTTGTTTGCAGAGATGGTATAGCTTATCAGGCAACAGGGAGATACCAAGAATCAGCCAAAAGACATTGGTCTCAAAGAATATTTTCAGGTACCAAATACTCACATATCTATTTGTCATGTTGAAGTGTCCTTATCCTTTTTCTTGTATGAAAGAGCCAGTGTTTTGATCCATAAAAAATTGCTCCACTAGTTTATTTTCATTATTTTTTGAGTACATCTCTAATTGTATTGTATGATAAAGTACACATGCTAGGATGTGAACCAGAAAATGTAGCAGATACAAGGAATTCTAGAGGCTCAGAACTTGTGGTTAGAGATGAAAGGGTTGATTCTGATACTGAATTTGTGATATTAGCAAGCAATGGTATATGGGAGGTAAGCTGAATGTAAATAATTATCCACCATTTATTTGTTACGTATACATGAACACATCTCCTGTTCCAAAAAGCGTGTCATATGTCATCATTTGTGATTGCTCAGAAAAATACTTCATTATTAAAATTTTAATTTAATTCAATTTTTTTCAACCAATACTCACACATGAAGTGAGACACATTTTGGGATAACAGATATGTTCCATTTTGGAACATAATCATTGAAGTCACAATAAGATTAAAAAATACTAATAAGTAGTGAATCTACAAATATGTGTAGGTGATGAAGAACCAAGAGGCTGTTAATTTGATTAGTCACATAGAGGATCCACAAGAAGCAGCTGAATGTTTGGCAAAGGAAGCTTTGATTAGGATGAGCAGAAGCAGTATCTCATGCTTAATCATTCGCTTTGACTAATGTCTCACCATATGCAATATCTTAATGGTCACAAAATATAATGTAGTAGTAGTACATGTGGTGAAAACTTTATATACCAAATCCTGCTTTGACCCTTTACTAAACAATACATACTAGTTGAATGAGATCATTAATATTCATAATTCTTATGAAATCACCATATTCAATTTTAGTATCTGAATCTTACATGATTGTCTTTTTCATTGAAAAAATACTAATCCTAGACAAAAATGAAAAAAAGAACACTGGATCATGCCCTTTAACCTATAGTCTTGATTTAGTGAAGCTTGTGCTAGGTAATTGTATAGACTTGAAATCAGAAATTGATCTAAGGAAATTATTGTGTTTAATGTTTTTACCCAAGAATCAATTCAGGAATTTTGCACAAAAGGTTACTTTTTTCTCACTTATGATTTATTTCTGTTCTATTTTCATAGTACTGACACCAATACTTCTATTTTCTGATAAAAAGGTTTTGTACTAAATAGCACCACTTAATTATTCTTAGAGCCTTACCTAACTAAACTGGCATCAAAACCCTTTGAGGATAAATTGATCTGAGGATTGAATAAGAAAATTTATTACATAAAAGTGTCTAAATTCTTACGACTATAGGATCCAGCAAAGGGAAAATTAAGTCATTGTGAAAGATTAAATGAAACCATGATGAAGCAGAACAGCTTTTTCACCCAAGTTATGTACTAATGTGTATTGTGTTTAGCAGGTTTTTAGCCTATAACAAAAGTCCTTACACAACAAAAATATTTTAAGTGGATTATTATTTAAAACAAACATTGGATCAAGACAAATTTTCTCATTGGATATAATATTTGAACCATCATCCAAGTCCCAGTGAAGGTGGGAAAAGAAACACCCCCTTAAACCATAGATAATGTTTAACCAAAACCAGGAAATAGTACAATATACAAATTACTCCTGCATATGAACAACCAAACATTAATATAGAAATATCAATTTTGTAGCAATACATTAGTCACTGATCTTTTCCAGCAGGACAATAGTAACTAATGACACTAGGGGGGAAATGAGAATAATCAAGTAAATGTCTAGCATAGCTAGTCACTGAACCTTAACCAATAACATCATCCACTCTATCAATCCATCATTCTCTCTTTTTCACTTCTTGCTTCGAAATGGTGATAACAAGGAGAAAGAGCGCGAAGCTGCAAAGGAATATGTTTATAATGGTCCATATTCAGAATAGGAATGTAGATGATAATATAGCAAATAGTTTATTAAAGTCAAGTTAAATAAATTGAGCATGAAGTGAGTACTTACATTTTTGTTGAGTTGTGCTGGCAGTGGGAGTTTCATCTCGAGAGATCAAATTCTTCAAAGTATGAACTGAAAATGACAGTAAATATGATGGTCACTTTAAGTATACATGTCACATTTTAATATGGTGGTCTTCTTTTACGCACTCAATCTTCAGCCAGTGGCCATTCAGGAAAAGGAACAAAAAAATCCAATATAAAAAGATCTACCTGCTCTAATGCACATGCTATGGTAAAATATTCATCAAGCCACATCCTTCAGTTATTAGTAAATGATTGAATGGTCAAGGGTATTTTACTTTTTCTATTCCAGCTCTCTAAACTATAGAATATAGAAACAAATAATTTCCTGAATGTTAGGCCAACCTCATCTAATGAGAATAAGGCTTTGTTGTTTTTGTAGGATGCAGGTTGGTGAAGTTAACTCAGCCCTCACAGATTTGACCTTAAAAAAATGTGAAATGTGTTTGGTGGACATCATAGTATCAATACTATAAAATGGCAATCCAGTGCACGAGGCTCCCACCTTAGTGGGTCTGGGGAGGGTAGATATATGCAGCCTTACCCTCGCAAGCGAAGAGACTGTTTCCACATTATCAAAATTGGAACTTAGAAGTGCTAGTGGACCATATATCAGACACTGTTCCAGGGATGTAATCTCTGGATATTATTTTATTATCTTGATGCCCATGAGGAGCATGTTACCTTCACTGGAGGAACTGTTGGTTCCAATCTCATCTGCCTCAGAACCATCAATGCTGACATTATCTGATTCCATGCTGTGTCCAGCAGTGGCCAAGCTGCTCTTTTTCCCGAACTTTAGCAGTCTTCTGAACCCTTTCGAGGTTTCCTTTATCTGAGGCTTATCAATTGTTTCAGGAATCTTCTCAAGCGTTGAGTTTCTGATATCAGACACATGTGCTTTAACAGTCTCCAAGCCAATTGCTGCATTGTCGAAACTTGTGGGGACTGCTTTACCATACTCAGTATTTCTTGTGGTAGGATCTTCCAAAGAAGAAACTCGAGCATATGGGGCACGGTATGTTTCCTCGGCAACTGAAATGCTGGAAGATTTTGAAGGTTCTTTCTCTGTATTATCAATTTTGACCTGTTTTTTTGCCCATACAGTTAAAGGTCTAAAATAACATAATTGCTGAAATTCAAATTTCAATATTAGCAAATTCTAAGAATTGAGCATAGACTTTTTTCCCACAAATATCTGACTTTTTTTATCTTTGTACATTATCTTACAGGAGTATGAACTAACAAGGCAGTTACATAATCATCAAAGGCACTCTAAACTAAGTTATGCAAACATACCACAGTAGATACGAGCTGCATGTGTGATTGGTTCTCTGTGGTTACTTTATCTATTATATCTGTGCTTAGTGGCGAAACAGGTGCACGAATAGGAACATATTTTGATGCTGCATCAGATTTCTCCACCACTTTATCACTATCACGTTTCTTTGGTATCCTGAGCTTTTCTTCAGAGTTATGAATGGCAGGAGCATAAGGTTTCTCACGCTCAAGCATCACAACAGTCTTGTCAACAACGGGATTGTCATCTCCATCATCATTGGATGAAGATTTCATTTCACTTTTCTTCGGCATGGTAACTTCTGAATTCATACCAGACTTGTTACCATTCAACTTCTGTGTCTTCTCTTTGACTGGTGATTTGTTTAGGACACTGTCACTTGCTTTAGAACTTCTGACTTTCAGTTCTGGGAGAGCTGCTGTCTTGCTCTTATCATAATTCACAATAGCAGAAATCTTTTTGATCCCGGGTCCATCAGCTGATTTAGTCTTCGAAATTGTTCTAGTGCTATATGGTTTGACTGAGGGAGTCTGACGAATGGTACTCATTTTAGGCTCAGACAATCTTCTAATCCGTGCCATTGATGCCTTAGTATCAGTTGAACCATCAACTTTCTCTTGCTTAGACTCAGGCAAAGAAGACACTGATCGGCTTAATTTGTTTTCAGTCAAGTGGCTTCCAGTATTCAATCTGCTGGTTTTTGACATTTTCGAAGAATCATTAGATCCGACAGAAGCAGTTTTAATGGAAAATCTTTGAAGGGGTGAAGATGGTCCGGGCTCTGAATCACTAAATTTTGATCCTTTGTAAGAGCTTGGTGAAAGTTTTGTTGGAAGTTGTTTCTTTGCTAGCTGTGATGGCGCTGGTGACTGTCCAGTGACTGTGCTACTCTTGGCAGCAATCCTCTTTTGCCTCTCCATCTTTAAAGCTTCTATGCGCTTTATCGCTTCCTCTTCCTAATTATTATACATAAAGGGAAATAGATGAATAATAACAGATGAATGGCCTTCAAAATGTGAATTTCTGAATAATATTACAAGTAAACATGGTAAAAACTATGTTAAGATCCTGTATACAGGTCATTGATCTTGACACTGTTTCATATCTATTTCAAGTTAATTGTACGTAATAGAAATATAGTGGTGGGAAGGGAGGGTTGGTTACGGGAGTAGAAGTGAGTACCTTCTCTTTCTTCATTTTCTGAAGATCAGCTTTGTAGTTTCTTAATTTATCAGCACGTGCTCGTGCTTCATCCAAAGGACTTGGTTTAGAAGTCTTCCCTCTCCTTATTGGCCCAATGGACTTTCTTTTATCAGAACTATTTGGAGTAACTTTCGATTTCGGCTCCTTGTCCATCTTCTTAGATCCTGGTTTGGAGTCAGCCAATACATCTTTCTTCTTATCTTCTGGAGCACCAGCCTGGGCCTGCATTTCGTAGTCTAAAGCAGGGTCATAACTCATTGAACCCCTTTCAGCTCCCCTTTCAGGCATCATGCTCAATTCATCTGGATGATAGTTGATATGGTTTTTCTCATTATAAGATTTTTCTTCCTTTTGATGCACCATTGGGAACTCAGAGTCCATGTCAATAGCCTTTCTCTCAACATTGCCTGCATCACTGACTTGTCTTGATCTATAATCCACTATGTACGAGTCGTCATTCATATCATGAAACAACTTCCTTTCCAACTTATTGTTTGAATAACCTATTCCGCTGGCAGTTTCCATATCCGATGAAGGGTATGAATTACCAAAATGACTTTCTTGTTTAGGGGTGATGAAATCATCATTGGCAGCTCCCCTATAACCACCCCTTCTTCTGTTTGCTTCTAAAGATTGCACATCATCGAATGACCTACCATCTCCAGAGTGTCCTTCCCTTACAGATAGCAATAAATCATTATTGGATGCCTTAAGCACGTGAGACAGTCCTTTGCCAATGCTATGCATATCCATAGTACTACCACTGCCTTGAACTTCATGCATATCCCGCTCACTAAAAGCCAAAGGATCGTTGCCTGCAACTTGTTTTTTTCTTTTCATGTGATCCACCTTTCCCACATCAAAATGGTCTTGGTCAATGGCATGCCTATCTTCATCAACATCTCTCAGTAAACAGTTTTGGAATGCTTCCCAATGCCCTCCTTCTGCATCCTTCCCATGGTCTATTTCTTCCTTATCATTCGGAGATTCTTTTATGGGTTCGCTTCTTTTTGAGGACCTCACGGATTCCTGGTTATCTTTAACTTCATCAGTTTCTGAAGCAGAATCTGAATATGATCCACTGCCAGAAGAGTTTTCTGTCTTTGTTATGTAATTGATGTTCCTAATAACTACCATGCCAGAATTCTGCCTCCCCAATCGGCTAACCTTCTTCCGCCGACTTCCAGTCTGTGAACCTTCCCTCTCCATATCCACTTCATCCTGCGACCTTGATTTTGAAGCTTCTACATCCCAGGTTTCTGATTCAGTATTGTTCTGTCTACTATCCATAGAATGCCTTCTGTGCCCCACATATTGACCAGAAATTTGTCTAGGGTCCTCCATAGGTGGATAACTTGGCTGGATAAATGGACCATTTCCCGGATAACTCTGATAGTAGGGTATGCCTTGCACTGGATATGACTGATAGACTGGTATAGCTCCTGGGGGAGAATGAACAGGCCAAGGAGGGTACATATGATGTGGAAATTGACCTTGAATATTATCTTGGTGGCCAGTAGATGGTTGTCGGTCCATTGGTGGCACATCTGGAAATGTGTAAATAAGAATCTCAATATATTTTTTATGAAGAAAAAAGACACACATGAACTGTATCATAAGCTTTTATTTATGATGTAATTCAACTTCGTGAAGAAAAAGAAGCTTAACAAAACAAAAATCATTTTGCAAAGTAACCAAATTTGCTATCTTCCAAAAAAATTGAGCATATCATGTTAACTAACATTAAATACAAGAAACATAGAATTCAGTTTTGCAAGTTTATATTATGTCCATTTCGGACAATAACCACTGCCACTTACTCAAGCATTACAGGTGATTAGCACTTGAAGCAGCAGTATCAATGATCGAGAAGGCATAAGCTTATGAAAAACAATATAATTACTATGGTTTACATTTAATAGCGGGACTAGTTCTAATAGTTCAAAACACTACTACAGGGCCGTAACTATTCAGGGAAATTAGGATTTTTTTTGGGCCAGAGGGCTATTAGTAGTTCATACGCTTCGTGAAAAAAATACTCATAATTACGGTTTAGATTTGATTATGAACTGATTCTAAAAGTCCAAGGCATTACCAGGCCATGACTATTCAGATAAATTAGGATTTTCTTCTTCAGCCAAAGGGCTATTAGTAGTAGGTATGGAACAGGCCATGTCAGTCCCAACTTTGCTTAAACAGGCAGGGCAGGCCAGTTTTCCAAAATATTACAATTTAATTTTTATACTATCACTTTAGTTACTATTGTACTTACTATCATCTTTGAAAAAAATATATTTGTCATGAACTAACTCTCCAAAAAGCTTCAGCTGTTAGGTGGCACATGAATTTATATCTCTTAACACGCTCCCTCGTGTAAAGCCATTTGGCCTTGAAGTGTGAACAACGCACAGACCCATTTTTGACATGTGCTTATATTGAACTTTTATTCAGAAGAATGAAGATGGCAAGGAACAAACCTGTGACTAGTTTGTCATAGAGGCTATGATACCATGTCATGAATAAACTTTCTTAAAAGTTTAAACTGTTGAATGAAGGCAAGGGTAAGCTGCGTATATCTACCCTCCCCATGACCTTTTTTTCACGTGTTAGTCTTGTACATCTACCCTCCCCATCAAACTAACAAATGTCAAATTTGTAGGTCATGTTCATAGCACCTAAACAGCCCAAATCACCCTTGCAGTCCTACATTAGTAACCGAGATAAAAATGAAGGAAAAAACAAACCCAAAGAGAAACAAGTCATTCAGATCAATGTTAGTCCAGTGGCCTCGAGAATCTTTGAAGTTGCAACTCATTAAATTTTAAATATAAGGTAAAAGAAATTGTGAAAAGTGATTTTGGTCCAAATATGTGTATGTATTTGTTTGTGCATGTAAGAAATAGTGATGAGTTATTATAAATGCACACATTAAGCCATGACAGTCCATATACTTATAAGTTCACAGAGTGCTGGAATTGTCAAGTACCTGAACTTGATTTCCCATTATTCTCCGAGTTGTATTCAGTATGGGATGCAGGGGACATATTGGAAAGTATAATGCCAGATGGATTATTGGACATCACATCAGCAGCTTCAATTTCAAGCCATTGTCCAGTTTCATGTTTTCTTTTCCATAGATCCCTAAACTTTTTGCATGCATCCCTGACATTTGACAAAAAATAGCATCAGCAAGATTATCCAGAAGTCATACGTGCATACAAATATATATAGGCCAATGCGTGAAGAACCCAACATTTCACAAACCACTATTTCAGGTCAAATTGGTCTATGAAAGAAAATTGTTCTTACCTCAACCGAGATGCGCCAAAGCATTCAGAAAATGACATCAAAGCTGCTATATGGTCAATGTCAAAACCAGCAGCAACAGCACGTGCAAATGCCATGCCTTGCTCTTTCTGGAGCACTGATTTACGTGTCTCTAGGACTTTCAGAAGATGAACTCTAATACAATATGCAATAGAAGTGATTAAAAACCAGATGTTAAAAATACATTCTACAAAGTGCAAAGCTCAATAATAAATTACAAATTAAGAAGAGCAGCTAATATCTATGTGCAAATGTGCAGCTGGGTGAAATTAGCAGTTCGATCCTACTTTTCAAATTAAAATTTCATAAAAAAAGTTGTCCCAAAATCTTAAGCACCACAACAAAAGGGGGGGGGGGGGGGGGGGGGGAAAGCACCAAGAAAATTTTATAGTCTATGAGGGATCATCATATAAAACCGAAAATTTTTCAATGATATTGAGAATTTACTTTGAGTTTCCTTCTGATGTGGTGCTTCCATTTGCTTCTGGTGGCTCTGCATTAGGCTGGCACATAACCACACAGACTTATAAGAAAATAATAAACTCAATAAACCATTAGGGATTAAGAGTATTAAACACCTACTAACCTTGTAAAGTACAATTGCTTTCTCTTCATTGGTATCATTCATACTCTTCCTGCCTGTGTAAAGCAGTGATTGGTTAACTCACTAGTTGTAAACAATTATAGATCTTTGCAGCACTTTAAATTTATCCACATATTTCAATACAATTTAGTTGTAACTTGTAAAAATGATAACTTGCGATAGACATACTTGTTCCTTCCAGAGTGCCTTCAGTGTTTTCCACATGTTTTACGTTGTTTTCTTCCAACTGCAGAAATACAAATTTATCAAAGCAGACCTTCAACTGATGTCAATGAATAATAGAATACTGGCAGATATATACTTACAGAGCTAACTCCTATCGAATTATTTCCTTGAATTGCAATTGCCTCTTCAATTTGCAAGATTTCAGATTCAATAGTATATACACGTTCCAATATCTCAGGAGTGTTCACAAAGCGAACAAACCTACAAAAGCGGAGAAAATTAGTACATCAGACTAATTTTTCTATGAAAATAAAATCTACCCTAGAAACATTTGTATGAGGGAAAAGTTTAGGTCCTCAATCTTACAGTTACAGGTTATTAGTTTACATTTAATTTCAAGGAATGGTTCAAGTGCCATTTTTGCAGCATTCCCTTTTCCTTTGGAAAGAGTAAAAGAAGAGTTATAAAGAAATTATGGTCTAAAGAATACAACAAATTGAAAAGGGACTTCTAAAATGGCAATCTAATTCCATGCTGACCACTGGATGCAGTAATACCAACTACAGAATTCAGAGTCTAATACTCTAATGATGAGCACATACCAATGGAAGATCAATCTCAAATTAATTTTCAAGTTATGATGAATATAGTAATAAACCAAAAAAATTAGTAAGTCAAACCTTTCGACCGTTCCCTTGCAAAACCATGAAGCATCACTACCACCCTCAACCTCAAGAACAATTGAATACCCACCCTTGGCCATCCGATCCTTAGCAAAATTTAGATGTGATAGAAATGGGTCGAGCAAGCCTGTGGCAATTTTCTCTTTCTTTCCTTTCACAGTTATAACCAAGTCAAACCTGATTTACAAAAACATAAAGGATGAAGGACCAAAACCACAAGTCAAGGCTACACATATCATGTCTTTGACTCATTCCTTAGAAAGAGCTATAACATAGATAAATTAGTGGCATAAAAAACAATTAAAAATTAAATAAGGCTTCTAAGAGTTAGTACTCCTCTCTTAAACTTTGGTTTTAGCACTGAAACCTATAAACAAGAGCACTGTGATAGTGTGATATCCATAGAACTTCAAATTTAATCACATAGAAAATCTCCTGACCAAAATTAAAGTGGTGAAATCTCTGAAATCTGAAATCAGCTACAAAAATAATTATCAAACTAGCAGATAACACCAATCTTACAAAAACCAAATCATGTTGAGTCCAATAAATCAACATACATCAAAATAAAACCGGACTAAAAGCACAACAAAATAAAGAAATAAACTAAAGCAAGGGGTACCATTAAATGAATTTCCATCGTAAAGTTTAGTCCTTGTTTTCTTTTTACGGTGAGAAATTACACAAATAGAAGGGGGAAAACCCAAATAACATTGAATGCAATCTATTGATAAATAAAAGAATGGGTATTGCTATTACCTGGTTCTAGTGGGTGTGAGCTGAAACACTGCTGAATCTAACCTTGTTGAAGAGTTCATTGTTGTTTGTCCCAAAAAACAAACAAACAAAAACAGCAACTGCGTTTCTTTGTAAGTTCAAATCGCTAATCACAAAGGGTGTCAAAAGAATCAATCAAAATCCGAAAATGGGGTTCAGTGAAAAATGATAAAAAAGACAACTTTTTTCTTATCAACAAAAAGAAAGAGAAAAAAGGTAAAGGCTTGAGAAAGAAGGGTTAAGAGTTTCAGAAAGCCATAATAGGGAAGTGAAGAAAGAATGACAGAGAAAAAGGATCCAAAGATTATTATAACATCACAACTTCAACCACAATCAGTGTTTGTCATATCAGCTTTTTATTTATTAAGAATAAATGTAAATGGTTGAGGGCATATTAGGAAATTCATTAAATTCGACAGACATTGTTGGAAGCGCCGAAATGTTTCAAATCCAGGTCGGACAGGAATCCTTGTTGATAGGTCAGATGTTCACACATGAAAATTACTTTAATACCCTTAGTCTTTCTATATGACCAGCCGTTGAGGGTTGTTTTCCACTAAGCACTGTTTGGAATGTGGCGAGTTGGAAAAGCTTTCAAGTTTCAACCTCTCTTAACCCTTGTCTCCGTTGTAAAAGGTTGAACATAAATCACACATTCTATCAAAATTTAGGTATATTAACTAATTTAAATCATGTGAATTGATTAAATTAGTTATATAATAGGACAAATATTTGTATTAATAAATCAATTAATTTTATGTTCGGAATTAGTATGAGTAAATAAGTCTCAAGGGATTGGATTAAGTGGAGAATATATATGGGATTGGACCTATAAATATGTTGTCTTAAAGTTTTGGGTTAAAATGTAGTACTATATTTGCTTAGTGTGGTTTTACTTTGACTCATAGGTTACAAATCTCCCAAAGTTATTCTACTTTCGTTGATAACAATTGGTATCAAAGCCGGTGGTAGGCAATTATCGATAGATCCAATTCCTTTGTCTCAAAAGCCTTCCTAGTAATCAAAGGGTAGGGCATTTTCTATAGGAGATGATGAATGGTGCTACATGTTTGCAGAAGAGTATGAGAATTAGGGGTGGCAAAACGGGTCAGCCAGGCCCGACCCTGTCCGGCCACCAAAATATGGGCTGTGTTGGCCCGACCCTTATTTCTAAAAGGGCTCAAAATGTCAACCTGACCCATATTTGGTCGGCTGGCAAGCCAGCAGGCTGGCCCGTTTTTCTTTTTCTTTTCAAAAACACATTTAAATTACACTAATATTTCATGCGTTTTAGGGAAATTACACAAATCATCATTCCATTTTCTACACTTACAAAAAACCCTTAATTTATAAACATACATTACATTGATCAACCATGTATGAGAGGTGTAATTTTCTAAACAAAAAAGTGATAAATGTAATTAAGTTAAACAAAATATGATTTATGATATAAATTAAACACTAATATGTCAATGTTTTGTATTGTATATGATATAAATTACATGGATAAGTAATTTACTCATAAATGAGTTATATATGAATAATAAATTGGTTGCATACGGTATGTGTAAAATGTTCGGTTGAAAAACAATATTAAATTGACTACATTATTGGAATCACGTTTAACCTTAAAATGATTAATCAATATTAATGTTGACCCACTGGGCTAGCCCGACCCGGCTAAAAACGGGCTTCCAAACCAGATTGAATATGGGCTTTTGGGCTAAAATCTCTAGTTCGGCCCGCAAAAAATGTCGATCAAAACGGGTTGGCCCGACGGGCCAAGTCCATATTGCCATTTCCTTTTCCCAATAAAGGTAGAGTTTATTGCCAAGTGGGTTGTAATGGGCTTTTGGTGATACCCTCCAAATACTCACACAAAAAAGTTTATACTTGAAGAGAAAACAAACACTCATTTTGGAAGAAGATTGTTAGAAATAAATGTGACTAAGATAAGTCTTATATTAAGGAGGATTGAGTAAAGTGAATACCATATAAGTTAATAGAGTCGTAAATATAATGATTTAAGATTTTGTGTCGAGATATTGTATCATGTTATGGCTCTACTTTAACTCGTTGGGCACACAATATTCCAAAGTATTGTGCTCCCCAATGATTACATTTATAATTAGACTAATGTGCAAATATTTTTCTTTTTAATATAAGAGTTGTATACAATATTATTAAATAATATATCATTCAAAAAGTAATACAAATGAATAATAAATGATATAGTAATTGTATATAAATCTTTACACTAATAACATATAGATATATAAAAAAGTAATGTGTTTTTCCTCATTTCTAAATTAGAAAATGCGAAAAGGGATGCAAAATAATAATCAACATAATATACCCAAAAAAAAACAAATCAACCTGATTTGAATCCAAATTTGGATGTCAAAGTTGCCTTCACATATATATGGAAGGAATTTATAAGTAAGTTAAAAAAAATTAGTTCACTTCGAATTTATAAAATCTTATAGTTTAGATTTACTGATTAATTCAAATCGCATAAACAATTAAATATTTTTCATATTCGTTTTATAAAATCTTATAGTTCAGATTTACTGATTAATTCAAATGGCATGAACAATTAAATTTTCATATAATGAATGACTAATATATAAAATATATATTTTAAATTTAATATGTAAATATCCCATTCCCCAAGTTGCGCTCATATAATGATTTTTCATTATCACTACTTGTTTCTCGGAGGCCTTGTCATGGGAGGAATCTATGTGTGATCGGAAGAAAAACATCACTTCTTTTTTATTGACTGATTTATTTAAATAATTATATTTCTTCAATGATGAAAAAAGTGGCACGTGATTATAATATGACATACTAGATATTTTTCATTTGACAATAGTTTAAAGGGGATGATATATGTTGGTCAATGAAATTATTTTATAATAATTAGTAAATTAATAATTTGCTTGATTTGAGAAAATTTATAATAAAAAACATACCTTATATATCTTGTTGTGATAAATCAAATTGAGAGTGACATATAATTTATAAGTTAGTAATTTAATTTTCAAATCATTTATAATTATCAACTACTCAGTCAACTGTTTATATTAAATAATTACACATCAATCAACTAATTTATTAATCAAAGGGTAAAAACTTCTCACTTTTTTTACTATCTTCTTATTTTTCAACATCAACTAACTTTAATTATATCAAAAGAAATTATTTCCGTAGGGCTATCCCAATGGCTATGAATTATGATGAGGAATTGGGCCATTCCTACTCAATCACTGAAAATGAAGAAGAATATATTCTTGAACAGAAAGTGGCACATATCTTTTCATATAAAATTGTTATGCTCTTGTTTGGTTGCTTCCTGCTCTATACTTTTAAATATATATATTTGCCTCATTTTTTGTTTTTGTTTTATTTTTCACAGTAATAAGATTTTAATACTTGTTAGTTTTACTATATGAATAATGAAACTGCTAAAGTATAAACATAGTATTTATACACGTGATCTTGTACTCAGAACCTGCCTCATGCATGTCTTGGGAAGTAAGTCTCATATCGTCTAGCTCATTGTCTTGTTAATTGTTTAAATACATGTTGGACTACTCCTCTCATCATCAATTGGTTTTGAGATGGAACCTTAACATGATATCAGAGTCAGAACCCAACTTTTTTTCGGTTGTCATGGGCCAAAATATACCATTTAGTTATGGGGCAAAGGTAACAATTCGTCTGGTCCGGCAAACTTATGTGAAGGGGACATGTTGGAAAGTAAGTTTCACATCGCCTACCTCATTGTCTCGAGAATGGTTTAAATACCTGTTGGAATACTCATCTTATTATATTACTAATTGGTTTTGGATGAAACTTATGAAATGAAATCGAAAATAACAATAACATTCCCCATTTTAAAAAACATGTTATTTTGTGGTTATATGGTTTTATCATTTAGTTATATTTACGCTTATCTTATTTTATACATAATTTTAAAATGGTTCTTCACCCAGACAAGAACAGGTTTGCATACAATTAGTGAAGAGTAGTTATGATTTAGACAAATAATATAAAAAATATGTATTAAAGTTATAGAGTTACTAATATTTGAAACCGATGATAGATATTAAGACTGGGAATAAAATTTACTTTTTAAGGTGATTGAGTATCTGACTTGATGGAGATTCAATTTGTTATGTATTTGACTAAAATAATTGTGCAAACTTAAGTTAAGAATTAGAGGAAAAAATGGATGTATTAATTGATTTTATGAGTTTTATATATTATTACTATTTTATGATTTTTATATATTATTACTGTTTTATTACACCCAACATATAATTGATGAATAATGTGTTCAATAGTGTAAAGCTTTTATGCAAGTAGTGTATAGGCTATTTTCTCAAATTAAAAATATAAGACACCCATGAAGTTTTCTTACATATGAGTCTTTATGTACATCAAAAAGCATCTTCTTAACTAAAATTTCATTATTCTAATTTACAAACATATCATTTTTTTAAATAAATAAAACTTCATTTTTTCAATAAGTAAAATAGTTTTTTGACAATACTAATGTGAGTATCAAAACATTTCCTTCTCTCATTTTAATGAAAAGTCCAACTGTCAATATCTTCTAGTCAAAGCTAGTGAAGATACATACAACCAAAACCTAAAATGTACACCACATGTAACATAACATCTATCCCTTTTAAGTCATGGGATTAATTAAATGTCTTTTCTAAAATATTATTGCTTGTTTTGAAAATGAAAAGAGACCAATTCACTCAATATCAACATGAATCAAGTAAAGTTTGACTCATTCAAGTTTGATTTATTAAAAATTGTTTTGAATTGAGCTAAATGAAAAATATTTTTTTATCTTAATATAATTTAGTTAAAGTTTATTAATTTAGAACTAGTCAATAAATTCAAATGTATGTCGTTCATGAGCTTAAATGACAATTATATTTCTTGTATACATATGTCGTTTATATATGTGCACATATAAAGAGAAATAAGACTTTTAAATTGACTTGATGGACAATATATAATATATTATATTCATATATATAGACACATACCGATTATAAAATAATTTTAATACATATGACTATATTTTTAATATATATAAATTTAAATATTCTTATATGTATAAATGTATATATAACTATCGACGTGTATTGACTCAAACTCAACTTATTTATTTATTTAATTAGCTCAAATTTTAACAAATTTTAACTCAATTTTTAAAGTTATATTAATGAATTACGTATTATTTATACAATGGAGATGATCCATTTTCTCTCACTAAATATTCTCATCCCATTGAGCCATAAGACTACACTTTTATGAGACCTGCAAATTATTTTATAGGAAAGGGGAGGGAGGAAATTTTGTTGTTGTCTCTTGTCTGGATTGAACTCACTGTACTTACATTTTATGTCCCCTAATTAACTCTATCAATTTAGTTTGCATTATTTTATTATTTTATTTAAAAATACAACTCAAATATTCTATTCTTTTATTTTTAAAATACACTTTAATCAGTGATAATTTACTTATTTCCTTTGTTGGGACAATAATTTTTAATAATACCCATTCAATGCATTGATTTTTAATTAATACTCATTCAAATTGTTACCTTTCAAAATCAATTAAAATAAAAATTAATGTTATTAATCTATTATTATATACACTAAAAAATTAAAAAATTATTAAAACTATTATTTATTAAAAATAATTGTCAAAATATGTTAATCTTAATAGAAAAGTAATCAAATAAATATTATCAATTATGATGCTAATATATATAATTACATGCATTTAATTTTTAAAATGACTATACGTATTTTTTTAATAGAAAAGTAAATCATTCAATTATATTTAATATATATATATAATATATAGTATTACAAAACTATTTCAGATAAAGCTATTATTAGTTATTAATTTTTACTAGTTTATGGTGTTGCACTTAGTTATTTTGTGTGATGGTTTAATTTCTTTGTATTTCACCTCTTAATATATATATTTCCGATGCTTTAGCAACTTTGACTAATAAAACTATTTCAAGATAAAGCTATTATTAGTTATTAGTTATGGCTACAATGAATATGATATTCTTTTGAAATTGAACTTATTATTTAGCTAGGTAAACTTTATTCATGAATCAAATAAATTAAATTTGTGCTAAAATTTGAACTTGATAAATAAGCGAGTCGATCTTGAATCAAGTAGAGTTGGACTTCTTAAATTCATGCGCAACCTAAAGTATATATACATTCAAAAAATGTAGTAGAAATATTTTAATTTTATAAATATACAAGTATATAAACATATAAATAAATCTATAAATGAATATATAAATATATAACTATATACTTATTTTTTAAAATTATTTTTCATTTTTATATTAATATGATTTTTGTATTAATATATGAATATAATATACTATGTTAAAATCAAATTTTTACACAAATTGATTTAAGATGACGAGCAACATAAATTTGAGTTTGTTAACCTGTTTAAAAGTCCGTAAACTTGTATTGAGTTAATCTTAAGTTAAAATAATAGCATCCATATAACTCAGTTTGAAACTCAACTTGAATGAATCATTTATTAGTTTAGCTAAAATGACTCAACTCATTTCTACTCAAGATATTAGTAAAATTATAAATATTTGTCTTAATATTTTAAAAAATAAATAGTGAAAAAGACAAAAAAGTAAATTTGGTGATTATATCTTAAATTACAACAATGATTAACATTATATTATACATATTTGACTTCGAAATAAAAATAAATAAAAATAAATTAATTAGTAGATTTGAGTTTGTTTAGGAATGATTGTGTAATGTACATAAATAATAGATGATATATTAATAGTGTGAAAATATGCAAATATTAAATTCATCAAATATTCATTATTTAGTCGCTAAAATGGCAATTTATAAAGACAAATTAGAAAAACCTATACAACAATTATTTAAAAATTATGTTAAGATTTTAATAGGTAGTATTGAATATGCTCACGCACATAACAATCATTCCTATTTAGAGTACATTCCTTACATTTGTAGACTCGGAAATAAATGTAAAAGCCCAAATTTCTCATTTTTTATAATTATGTCAAACTTTAATACCAATTTTTCAACAAAAATATCAAATGTATAAATATTAACTTTAAAATAAATTATTATTATTTCTTCAAAGATGTTCCCAAATAATCTAAAATCAATTTATATTTACACAAAATAAGATACTACAACTTTAAAATAAATTCCTCTCTGTATGAATCAACTTTAACAACAACACAAAATAAGATACTACAACTCATAATTGAACAACAACATTACACTGATCTAAAATTTTCACAAACACTACATGAAATATGGTTCTGAAATTTCAACTTACCAAAAGAAAGGAAAAGAGAAAACTCTTAAAAGCTCTAGAGCCTTAATGTCAAATCTAGGTTTTCACCAGACATGTTTAACATATTAGCAAACTCATTTTTGTTGATGGGTTTGTCTAAAAGGTTAATATAAGGCTTGGTTCCATCAATTGGAGACACTTCCATTCCCATCTGTTGTTGGATTTGTGGAGTAAACAATGGTGGCACTTCACGTACAATGTTCCTAGAAGAAGGTAAAACTGGTTGAAATTGCCTTGGCTGAATAGGGTTTGGGGTATAATGAAATTGTCTTGGTCTTGTTTGAGGCATGAATGTATGTTGTTGTGGCAATGATTGAGGAACCCTTCTAGCATCAAGGTTTCTTGTTTCCTGATTCAGCATAGACCTATTGAAATTACGTCTAAGCATTCTCATTGCAACACTTTCATGGGTCACATGAGACTCGATATGTCTGATGAATGTTACTGGGTCGTTGAAAACAGTGTTGCATACTCTGCATGTGTAGCGAGGGTTTCCAAGTTGATCATGGCAAACAGAAAAATTGTTGAAGTTGTTAATGTTGTTGTTGGCCATGGTGGTTTGTAACAAGGAGTTGAGAGTATGAAGTAGTGTGTGTCTTGTGCTTGAGGAATATATATATATATATATATATATATATATATATATGATTGAGAAATACATGATTCACTGAATCATAGTTGTATATATATGAAGATAAAAAACTTAAAATTTAAAATAAAAATATGTATTTTATTATTAAACATATTAGGATCTTAGTTGATTATATTTTCTAGTGTGGTTTTCCGGTCAACAAGTGAATAATAATCTCTTTCAAATGGTTGAGATTATTGCAAATTTGCAATGAGTTTTCCATCTATCAACAGAACTTTTTCCATATGCATAATAATGATTAAACTTTTACATCACATTTAAATAATTTAATTATGAATATATTATTGGGCCTTATTAGTGTATGATTGGTTATGTTTTATTTACCAGCACAGTTGATAATATATAATCAAGTAATTGATTAAATTAATATTAAAACATTAAATTTTAGAAATAATTGTAAATAAGTATATTGAGTTTTGAGTTGTTGTATATTTCAGAATATATTAATTATAAATTTATAATAGACAAATAATAATTAGTATTTGAATAACTTTTTGAAAGTTTGACAATTTGAATGAGCTGTCATTATGTACTTAATAAAAAATATTGTCCCAAAAATAATAATTAAATAAAAGAGAAATTTTGTTATGCAGAACAAATGTTGTGCTTTTACATGGGAGCTCATCATACTCTTAAATAAAAATAATTAATATGAATGATGAATAATCTACAAAATTATCAGTATATAAATATTAAACTCTAAATCAAATATGTAAAATTCAGTCAACTTAAACTATTTTAAAGGTTAGCATCAGTAATTAAAATATTGATCTCAAAAAAAGAATTAAATGAAAAACGTGAGGAAGTAAATTTGGCATGGTTGATAAAATCATAGTAATTATTACAATTATAGTAATGGGAAATATTTGTCTAAAAAGAAAAGAATTAAATGGACAAATAAATAATCAGGTTGGAATATATTTTCAAAGTTTTTTAATTTTTTGGTATAATATATAATATATATTTTCAAGCTTTTGGGTTATATGTGTGAAGGTTTCAGCCAAAATCCAATTGACAATTGAGATAAGTAATTTAACATATATTTAAATCATTCCCGAGATAATGAAATAAATAATATAAGATTTATTTTCCAATATGTCCCATCCACATAAGTCCGCCTGACCAGACAAAATGTTTTAACCTATAACTAAATGACATCTTTTCGCATATGACGACCGAAAAGAAGTTGAACTCTGACTCTGATACCATGTTAAGGTTCAAGCTCAAAACCAATTGACAATAAGAGAAATAGTCCAACACGTATTTAAACTATTACGAAAATAATGAAGTAGGAAATGATATGATAAACTTGCTTCCCAACAATATGGTATTAATTTATTTGTGTCTCTTGACACCATTGTTGATATTTTCAAATTGGAAGAATAAGTCAACAAGAAGTTGGTTTGATGTAATAAGTTGATCCTAAATTCCATATAAAATCAATTATTGAGACCCCACAAACATATATAGACTAATGAGTGGAGAGTTGTTCTAGCTTAATAAGAAGTTGAAATTATTAGAAATGCAACTGCGTATGATAAGATGAGATTTGTAGCCAACAACAATCTTATTGGATTTGAACAAAATTGTCTTCAATTTACAAAATATACTTGTGGTTTAGGTGAAAAAAATAAAGGTTAAGGAATTAAAAAATAATAATGAAAAATAAAATACTTAATACGTTAAAAAAAATTGATTCATTCAATACTTACTATTTTTGTTTTCTTAACGAGTATCTTACCTATTTAGTAGCAAAACTCATAAAACATTTGTTTAAGAAGGGGATAGGGCACTTAAACGGATAAGAAAAAAATGAAATTAATTTAGTTAATCAATAGTTTAACATTGGGAAAATATTACACCAAATCAAATAAAATCTAAGCTCCAAATTATGGTGCTTATTTTTATTTTATTTTTCCTTAATAGACAGCCTTCGAATTTTTAAAAGGAAATATTCTCTCAAATTTTAACATAAAAAATTAAATAAAATATCAATAATAATATCATAATAAGGAATGCAAAATGGTGGAATGAAAGAGTCTCAATTAAAAGACTTAACAATTTGGTTATTAACATGTTTCCAAAGGAAATTATAATTTGGTAAAGTCAATTATTTACCATGAAAAATATTTTAATTCTTTTAATGACAAATATTTCTAATTAGCAAAGCAAATTAATTTAAAAATAAAGGAAATTTCCTATTTAATAATTCCCTTTTTAGCACAATAATTTATAATTAGTTGATCCATAACTCATTCAAAGTAATATTATTTTATAATTACTTATTCCTTAAGATATATTGAATGAATATTTTTATAATTTATATGTTTAAGATATATTGAGTAATAAAAAATAAAATTTGTTTTCTCTTTTCTCATCTAAATAATTGGCTTAAACAGTCTTTTATATTCATTTAAAATTTCAACTTGGCTATTTATATTTAATATATAAACCAATTTGTTCCTTTAAATTTATCATTTCATCATTTTGAAGAGTTGCAATTGACATTTTTGTCCAATCGAATGAATTTAAGAAAAATAGTCATAAGTTTATCTTAATTCCTATTCATAAGTGTAAAATGACATATATAATTGTACAAATTATTAAAGTATAAAGCTATTTAGCACATAAATTGTGATGAGAGACGAATATAACTGAAAATTAATTTGGTTTTATGTTGGGGAGATCGACTATGGAGGCTATATATTTCCTACGGTCTTTGATTGAAAAATATAAATGAACTAAAGGGACATGCACATGATTTTCATTGATTTGAAAAAACATATGATAAGGTGCCTAGAGATGTTTTGTAGAATCTTATAGTTGAAAAGTGTTCGGATGACCTATATTCAAACGATTAATAAAATTTTAAATGGCCCTATTAAATGGCTTATTAACAATGTTTTAAAATACCTAAAGATCAATTCCAAGTCTTAAAATATTTGTTAAAGATGATTCACCATCAATTATAACTCTTAAACCCTTTGTTAATGATTCATCATCATCAAATTCAGATCTCAATTCTAACTTTGAAACAAAAAGCACAAATACCTAAAGATAATCCTAATGTTCAGAATCCTCACGTGGAACAAATATAACATTCATACAAATTAATGGAACTTAAGTTTTGAGTGGAAAATAGGATTATTCAAGGCCAAAGTTTGAAGTAAAAAAATATTAGCTAAATTGTATATACATATACACAAGTGGTCGCGTAGCCGAAAATCAAGTGACAACTGGCGACTCCAAAATGTAGCGTAGCCGAAAATCAAGTGACAACTGGCGACTCCAAAATGTAGCGTAGCCGAAAATTGGGGGGCGACAGAAGTAAATAAAACAGTCCTAGAAATATGTCATTATTCAGTACTCCTCCATACTTGTCTCAAAAGCTCATATCGAACAACCTTAAAGCCCCCCTTTGCTACTGAAAATTTCTTCTTAGATGAAGCTGAAGAATCATCCATGCCAAGAGCAGAAAGTGGTGAATCCAATTCATCAAGTTCATCATCACTGGTATATAGTTTTTTTTGCACAAATGACCCACTTCTTAGTGAATTTCGGGTTCCCACTTCTTGTGGCATGGTCACAACTAAAGAAGCTTGAGGTGGTGCATAGAATGTGGAATCAGCAGTGCATGGAAAGCTTGTGATAGACCCTTCATCCTCCTGAATATCCTAAAATCCAAAGAATTCCACAACAAAATATGAATAAAAGAGAAATGTAGGCATTGCAATAATCCATAGAGGAAGTGCAAGCATGAATAAAAGAGAAATGCTAACAGCATACTCTTTTCAATACTCCACCAAGAGTGTGGTGGTTAAGTGAGTGTTGAAAAGAGTATGTTGCTAACATTTCTCTGCTTAAAATCAGCCAACCTCATCATTCAGGGCTTCAATAACAGCATCCGGAACAGGCCCGGGGGAGAACTCGTCTGGAACAAAATTGTTGACAACCCGTTTTATCAATGATACGCCGAATCTAGGGCATACCTACAGAAATTTTATATGATAAGATTTCAAAAACAATTTCCCGAAAACAAAGTATACAACTCAAGAAATAGGAAGTTTGATTGAACCTCTTTTCTCAGAGATCCATCTGCAAGCATTTCAAATGGAAGCATCATTAGATCACTTAATGCATGAAGGAGTTGGAAAGGCTTGAAGGCTGATTCACATTTTGGTTTTTCATTTTCATTGCTATCTTCATGAGAATCATCAGTGCCAAATAAATCTGAAAGCCATCTTGTCCAGTTACCAATCTGAGTACAGAGAATAAAACGTTAAGCAAGAGGACCAACATTGATATTGGTAAGTCTTTCTTAATGGTTGTCAAGCTTTCTTAGGTCACTATCCACCCTTTTCAATAGACTAACTATTAAAAAAATGAATACTAAGTAAAGCTATTTAGAGAAATCCTCTACTAGTCGTCTTCTCACACGATCAAATCACCTTATGCGAGTTTCCATCATCTTCTCCACAATTGATGCTACTATAACTTTTTCCAAGATATATTCATTCCTAATCTACATTTTCTTGTATCATAGAGCATTGTTGGTTTTATAACTAACAAATTTTATTAATTTTGTCCATCAGACAAAAACTTTGAAGGAAAATTGAGCATGTATAGTGCTCTAGGCAAATCCTGAGGAGAAAAAACCTTCACAATTAAATTAATGTTTAAAGAATCAAAATCCAAACAACCAAGCCTTGTTCCCACTCGGTGGGGTTAGCTACATGAATCGAACAATGCCATAATACTCAATCATATACCATGTCCATTGACAAAACATTGATCTCTGGATCTTTCCTTCTGTTTCACCTATGGATTTTCTTGGCCTCCCTCTGCCTCTAGAAATTGGACTAGCCTCCATTTGGTCTATTCTCCTTACTAGCTTCTAACGGTCTCCTTCATACATGCCGAAACCACCAAAGGCGCAATTCCTCCATATTTTCAACATTAGGAGCTATCCAAACTTTCTCCGGATTCATTCATTTCTAATCCTATCTTGTTTACATGTTCACTCATCCATGAAATATTTCTATGAATTGCTATAAAATATTTCCGACTTTAAAATTTTAAAAATTGTACCTACTACCCAACTCCTGCACCAATAATTAGTATGTTTGTTTTCTCAATAATTCCACCACCATCACAAACTTCACTTCATCCATTTAGTCAGCTAGCAAACTTCCCCAGAGGTATACTAGTGCATATTGCTGTCGGTACAGAGGAAGCAAACTATGCAATGAAAAATATAATAGTGGTCACATGAAACACTAGGGATGAAGGACACGAGTCAGAATACTATGGCCATTCTTGTTTGTTATAATAAGAAACAAGGAACAGAACAAAAATTTCACCACTCACCGCATTCTTCAGTTGTACACCAGCACCAAAGCCTGACTTTCCAGCTGGAATAGGGAGAACCTTAGAATCGCTAATGGGGTCAGATATAGGATCCGTAGGCATATCTTCATCTGATTCACGAAGAATCGCATTGAACATCGCCACATCAAGTCTATTTACCAATTGCTCCATCATCTACAACCATAAGATAAAGTCCTATTTCTATCAGCCTGCATTTCATATTTGTTTTTTATATTTCAATGATAGAAAGAAAACAACCCAATACCACTAAGAGAAAACACAAACATGTATAACATCTTTCCAACTTGAAACTTTTGAAGAATAAACCAATGACATAACCAATTCCAAACACACACAATGTATCAACCACAAACAAAATATCACCAAAAGTAAAAAATAAAATAATATGAAAGGATGGAAAAAACCTATGTTTAACTCAACTGCCAAGAATCAACTCAACCCAAAAGCAGGCCCAAAATTTGGTTTTTATCTCTAACAAGTAGGGGAGCCTCATCCAAAAGCCGTTTGGGCTTGAAGTATCAAATATCGACAAAGCACACATTATGTTGAAATTCAATTTATGGGAAAATAAACAGAAAATATTGAAGTCGCAGAAGCTTATGACATTTGGTTCAAAGAACACAACATGATGATAGTGCAGTATAAAGGTGTACATAACCATCTGTCAATATAATAAAGTACAAATATTAAACTAGAAAATAACAAATCAGGATCCTATCCAACACAAAGAACTCTAGCCATGGACGGAACTGAGAAAACCCTGAACGCATATGTTGGTCAAAATAAGTGATAAATAGAGCTAAGATAGTCTCAGGTTTATAGTAGCTAAGTTCTAAAAATTGCTATGATGTTATAAAAACAAAAACAGCATTGAGCTTAATATACCACCACTTTCACAAAGCAATGGCAAAAGTACTTCAGTATTTTCTCCAACCTATTACTTTTCTATGTTCTTGCTTAAGCGCAACACTTCCACCTTATGGCTTATATCACCTTTAGCTTTCAAGTTATGCATACAAGCATCTTTACATGCATATCAAAGCACCTGTTCCTCATTTAAAGAATAGAGAAATTAGAGGATTTTGTATTTAAAATAAATACCCACTAACCATAAATTCCAACATTTCAAGATAAGATTTAAACATTGGAGTGGCGAGGATACCAAAGTAAAAGCTTTAACATGTTATATAACTAAATATACATCTAGACCCATATACATGTATAAAAGCAGAATATAGTGGCAAGACATTGCATCAAGAAATATCAGAGCTAAATATTGTACCAATCTAGCTATCACAGGTAAGCAGCCACACTCATGCCCTCCAGCTCGAAGAGGACAAAGCCTTTCACAAGCATCCTTGAAAGCTCTTTCCCATAAATCAACAGAAAAGCTTACTTGATCTGGATCACCTATACCATATCTCTTCCCATGTATTTTCCTCGAGCTAGAGCTCTTAGCAGCTGCAGACTGCATGTATGGTGTCAGGGTCTGGGGACAGCAAACACCAAAACGTATCAGCAAAAGTACAAGGACATGCAGTTTCAAATCTAAGTTTTCTGAGAGGTGATACAGATGCAGAAGAATCAAAAGAAAAAAGAGATGAAAATGACCTGCCACCACACAGACTCAACAATTCGAGAGAATATCCATGCTTCAACCTTTTCCAATGCAACTAAAAATGTCTCTGGATCCTCCCAACTGTGAATTTTTTCTTTTGTATTTTCCTTTTCTTTTTCATGACAGAGGAGGTTATTTGCATCACATTCCCTATTGATGCTTGGATCATTGCCAAGATGTATCTCTTCAATTCCTTTGCTCACAATTGCTCTCAGCAATATTAAATTTGAGAACCAGAATGTCAACCTATTCAAGGTTAAGAAACGACAGTAAACTAAAAACCAATACAAATGCACATGCATAATAAAACTTACGCAGACAACTTCTGAAAGTGATGTTAAATCGCCCAAACTTCAATAGATATAGCAACAACCAAGTTTATCTTATTAGTTGAGGTTGGCTATATTAATCAAATGATGCCATTGTGCTCTTTCAACAGTCAATTTTTAACAACAGAAAAAAAGAATACGAAATTACATTTAGAATCTATGATCAAGGCCTTGTTAAACATATACAAAATTATTTATGCGCCTTCAACTAACGGATTAAGCTCTTAGAAGAGATGGTTGGTGACATGGCATTAGAACCTCTATGACCAAGTGGTCTAGAGCTTGATCCTAATCGTCCCTTATCTTCTAATAAAAATTTAAATTTGAGCACAAGGTAGGTTGGTTTGTGCATTGTTCACGGTTCAAACTGAAAGCGCCCTTATGTAAAGGGGCAGGTTAAATATATAAAACCATTCATGTAACTTCACCAAACAGCATAATGTTCGGAAGAGATGTTTCATGACAGTTTACTTCCTCTACCTATTTTAATTAGTCCTTTTCGTCCACTTTGCTCAGTCGAGTGTCTATTGGTCTTCTCCTCACAAGACTTTACCACTTGAAGTTAGCCTCTATCATCGTCTCCTCAATAAGCGCTTTTCCCACTTTCTTTCGAAAACATCATTCCTAATCTTATATTTTTTTATGGCAAGAAAACAAAATTCTATAGCAGTTTTCCCAGAAAGAATATTTACTTCATGTCACAACAGAAAGTTAGTAACTTGTGTTCAACTTCTATCCTAGCTTCTTGCATCAGTTTAGATCCATAAGGACAAAACCTTCAGTTAAATGATCCTGAACTTATCATTTCAACATGCTTAATAAAGTTATGATCGAGTTTTATATACCTTGGAACATCATTTCCACATGCTTTAGAAACCAACACAAATCCTGAGACAGCACTTTTGGCAGCACTAGCGATCGTAGCAGGGGAGCCAACTCTACAAGTATGGAAATAGAATCTTGAAAGGCGCCGAGCAGGTGCATGGACCTTGTTTGATGAGCTACCATGCTCAGCAATAACTGAATATAGTGAAACTTCAAGAGCAGCAGCTTCCCGCAGCTCTTCTTTAAGCATTTCCACTTCAGCCTTCAATTCAGTTTTATCATTAGGTTCCACTTCAGCCTTCAATTCAGTTTTATCATTAGGTTCCACTTCAGCCTTCAATTCAGTTTTATCATTAGGTTCCACTTCAGCCTTCAATTCAGTTTTATCATTGGGTTCCACTTCAGCCTTCAATTCAGTTTTATCATTAAGTTCCACTTCAGCCTTCAATTCAGTTTTACCATTAGGTTCCACTTCAGCCTTCAATTCAGTTTTATCATTAGGTTCCACTTCAGCCTTCAATTCAGTTTTACCATTAGGTTCCACTTCAGCCTTCAATTCAGTTTTATCATTAATTTCCACTTCAGCCTTCAATTCAGTTTTACCATTAGGTTCCACTTCAGCCTTCAACTCAGTTTTATCCTTAGGTTCCACTTCAGCCTTCAATTCAGTTTTATCATTAAGTTCCACTTCAGCCTTCAATTCAGTTTTATCGTTGGGAAAGATGTCACTCACACTAATGTCTTCATGGATAGCAATACCATTATGAAGATCGTTCGAAGTATTAATTTCCTCTGCTTGATCTAAGGTCTGACTCTGGCTGAACTGCCCATAGCTCTCAGCAGATTGTAGAGGAAAGTTTTCAGTTCTCACATCCTCTGCTTTACCATTCATCAAAATATTTGTAGGATATCGATGTGATCTCTTGCTTAGCACACGAGCAGCATTATTTAATTTTCCTTTCCTCGTAGAATCATTATCAGAAATATCATTCACAGGCTCATTTTCTGAAAGTTCATTCTTCATAATAAACTGTTCTTTTCCTTTTCTTCTCTGGTCCATATTCTCCTTGTCCTCCAAAACTACAGTGTTAGACGCACTGTTAAGTTCCTCTGTACTATCTTTGTTATATATTTGGTCTTCTCTGCTATCTTCTTGATTAATGTTATCCTCTTGAGTCACTTGAGATTGGGCAGATCTTCCAAAGTTTGGTTGTGCACTTGATGAAATGTATGAAGCTGAATTTTTGGCTATGACCATATCATCCTCAGTGATATTTCTCCCCGGGAATTTTTGAATGCTTTCTGGAATTTTAGAACTTGCATCAGCAACCTTGACACTTTCCTCAGAAACTCTAGGTAAAGAAGGTCTATTGTGTGCTGCATTTCCCATATCTGAGGACAGAACCATAGAGGGAGAGGGAGATTTGATTTCATTGAACTGTGTGGATGCTTCATCATCATTGTTACTCAGTAAGCTAGATGTGGTGTGTTCCAAGGGTGTAACTAATTTTCCATTAGATCCCTTCGTCCCTCCTTGGCTGATTTTGGTGTTGTCTGAAATCAAATGGCAACAGGCTATAACATGGCAGAACTTGACAATTGCATTTCTGTATAAAATATTATTGGGCTAGAGATCAGATGATAATTACAAAAAATACATGATGTACAATGCTCTAGTTCCTTCAGGTAATCAACAGTTTGAGTCCAAATATTTGATAATTACAAACCAACCTTACAGGTTATAGATAAATAAGTTTTCCATGAGAAAATAAATTTGGGATAATGTCATATAAATGCTGAAAATAATAAGACCAATAGAACATGAAGCATCATACGGCTAAACACAACAAGCATGTCAATATAAATTATCGAAACATGGTGACAGAAAGAGTATGAGGTCAATTATTGCAAAATCATAAAAAAGCAATGCCCAGAATCTAGAGAGTAATCCCTTCATCAAGGAGAATAGGAGCAATGATTTAGATCTATTTGAACCAAACACAAATAGAAGATAAATAAGTTTACTACTTTTCAGTTAGAGGGGAGTCGGCGGACAAACCTCCGGTAGTCTGTGGAGAAGATCTGACAGATTGAATGGTATTTGAAGGAACTACATCGTTATCATCATCAGTAAAAGATGCAATTTCAAGATCATCATCATCATTTACTGACTGTGAAACAGATTCACTTCCTTCCTTGTCTAGTGAAAACTCTTTTGACAAGGTGCTGTTTGGTGATGAGCTGGAACACTCTGTCTCAAATGGCTGAATAATAACATAAAGATTCGGTTGTGTTGAGTTCCTGAAACTCTTCTTGCAGTTCAACTGAGTGATTATGGCTTTGGTTTCCTTAATAATTCCAAAATCTGCAAAATTTATTGTAGCTGATCCTAAGAGTTGACTTTTTGGCGCTGTCTTATCATACAAGTTAAACTCTAAGGAATTCTTCTGGAAACTTTCACGGTGTTTGCTTTTCTTCGATGCTTCTCTCCACATAACGACTGATAGTCTGAAAGATTCATTAAATTGAATTTTTCCATCTCCAGCACTGGAAGCCAAAGACCCAGAATTCTGATCACCATTTTCCCATTGTAGTAGTACAGATTGAACCGATCTCAGTGATTGTGAAGGCGGCCACGGCTTGATCTCCTGGACATTGATGATGTAGTGAACTTCAGTTGAGACACTTTTTCTACTCTTTGATCTTATTCCCAGAACCATTTTCACAAAAAAATACAAGTGCTATTCTTTGTAAGTATGCTGCCTCACTCTGAATTATGAAACACAAGCACACAACAAAAATTAGATAAATATAAGGATAAAAACATTAAAGATATACTTAACAGATTAACATAGTACAAAAAGAACTAATTTAGAAGTAGAAGATAGTATTTTAGCAAGTTAAATGACCAAAATTGGAGAAAAAAACAGCTAGCTATGATTTCAATAGGAATGTGATTCGATACAACAACAATATCCAAGCCTTAATCCCACTAATACATGGATCAAACAAGTAGAGTTGGCAATATGATTCTATGAGAACATGAAAAAGTTTCCTTAGTCCTTACTAATATTAAGAAGACACCAAATCAAAATCAAAATTGTAAAGCCAATGCACAGTGTATTATTGCAGATATATTCCTTAACATCCCAAACAAGAAACCAAAAACATAATGGGACTAATTCTTCATTTTTATTAATTAATAAATGAAACTTCAGAAGAGAACATAAAATTAAACAAAATCAATGAAATTATTACATTTTAAGGAAAGAGAAAAAAAAACTACCAATTGAAATGAGGTAAGAAAGAACAAGCACCAGATAGAGAGCTACACATCCAGATTCATAAATGCTGATGCATGCATATAGTAGCATAAAAAGAAAAAACAAACACTTAAAAACTTAACAAAGCTCAACTCAGCTATAATAAATAACAAAACAACTGATAGAATAATATAATAATTGTAACCGACAATTAACCAAACCATTTAATTAATGCAATTCAAACCCAAAATAGAGAAAGAGAAAAATAAGCTAACTTGGAAATGAATGAGATCAACAAGAAAGAGGAACAAATGGGGTGATATATTATTAATAAATTGATATTGGAAGGGACCCAATTGAGAAAAGAATAGAAATTGGTGTGTAATAGGGAATATAGAAAATGATGATGATTGTTGTGAATGAATTTTCAATTGGTATGAAAGTTTGGAATAGAAAACTGAGAGAGAGAGGTTAAGAAAAGGGAAAAATAAAAAAAGAAAGAAAGAAAGAAAGAAAAGAAGATAAAAGCGTGTCATTCATAGAGAGGGATATTGAAAAGCACCAACTCTGCCAATAAAGTCGAGACTCAAGAATTTGATCATCATGGACATCAAATTATTAAGGAATAATACGGACAAGGATCACCCGTCTCACTTCATGTCATATTCTATGTATCTGGCTAATCACAATGTTGTAAGATGAATAGCATAAAAGTTTTAAAAATAAAAAGTAATAAAAAATAAAATTTTGATTGGTCCGAAACAGAAAGTGAGACATGGAATGAGACAAATGATCTGTTTCCGAATAATATATATTAAATTCTAATTTTGTGTAACTAGGAGAAATTTTGTTATATCATGTTATAAAAATAATTTACAAAACAATATAGATTGATTCTAAAAAGAGGTATTATTACTTTTAACTAAAGTAGATAATGATGGCCATCCATGTAACTTAAAGAGTTATGTTCCTATTTTTATATATGTGGGATGTTAAATATTTAGAAGTTATTAGTTTAGAAAAAAGAAGAATGCTTATGAATCCAAACATGCCCATTTTAATCAGTATGTGTATATTTATGATTATGAATGCAAACTTGCACATTTTAAAAGATTTGGATTGGATGCCTTTGAAGATAGGTGATTTTGACAAATTTAAGTAGTTGAATCAAGATTTGACGGACACGTGAGAAGGACAACAAGAATACATATAAAATTTATTATTAACATTATTTAATTGTTTAATGTATCTTAAATTTAAGTATAAAGCCCTAATGTAAATGTAAATATATGTTAATATCATGAGATTCTGGAGAATGTAGTCTAGGTATGGATAGTATAAAAGTATCTTATATGTGTTAGCCAATGTTCATGGATTAATTATAATTAACTGTAAATAAAAGTAATGTAAATTAATAATAAATGGTATAATAATTGTGCAACAAAACTTATATTCACAATCCACATAATTAAAACAATAGATATGCTTTGGTGCAGCTTTATGATGTGGAATATTTTACTTGCAACAATTTATTTTCGATGTTAAGTGTCTCTACTCCTGCCAACTCTGGCTCCACAAGTAATACAATACATCACAAGTAGCATAATGATACAACCTTTTCTTCTTTTTGCTATTTGACAAATAATCCACATAATTAAAACTTTTATTCATGGTTTGATGTGGATTAGTATCTAATAAAATATAAGCAATTTTCTTAAATACCCTTTTAGTTATTTATATTTTATATACCTCTTTCTTTCTTCCGATATTCTTCTTCAGAGAGACAAATGATGTAAAAAAACAAAGAAAATACAACATGCATTAACATTTATATCCATTTTATTTAAAATAATATTACAATTTTGCCCTTAAAATATATATAAAAAAATCATTTATCTCTCTATTAATGGAGATGAGTCTTACTCACCGATAACCACAATTATTGTCTCTGATTGACCAATGATAGCCGACCAAGGCCACCACCACTGATGACATTAATTCCAACAACCTGATTAAAAGTTGTTAAATAATTATAATGCTAAAATAATAATATCATGAAAATTCTATTGGCTTGTAGGAATCAAATGGCTGTAACAAAATTGAATCCTAAGATCTATCTTCATCTTTATGTTTTATTTATTGACATGATTATTCATTATATAATGGTTTTAGTACTTTTATAATTTTACTTTTAGTTATGATATATAATATGAAAAATAATAGAGTCTTTTAGAACTCATTAAAATTTAAAATTTATAAATTAATATTTTATTCAAACTTTGATGAAATGTTTTACATAATCCCAAAAATTCAATTGTGTAGTAAAACTGTGACATATAAAATGGGAAATCCATAATCACACAATTTTCTCCATCCTCATACCAAATTTTGTCTATGATTTTTTTAATATATTAACTACTCATGCGCAGGGTTTGAGATATGTGTTTAACTGCTTTTTTGTGTTGTCATATGATATTTTTTAAATCAAACCTGCAGAATAAAACTACCTCTATCTCAATTACTTTTTATCTTTTATGTGTAAATGTAAGTGTTTCTCAACCCGCTTTTTTATTGAGTGAATTGTAACTAATTTGTATATTTTTATTACATTTTTATAACTATAATAAAATCAATAAAATATGATTTTGCAATTTTGCATGTTAAAAATGAAAAGTATAAACCGTCGTCTTCAAATATTGCCTTGATCAATGTGTAAAAACTGTCGTGTTCAAATGAAAAAACCGTAAAAAAATTTATATAAGTAAACATGAAACATAAAATGAGAAAATAGGTTATATAGTTTTTTGGTAGAAAACATAGATTATCAAGGGCAAAATAGGAAAACACAAATTATACCATCATGGGTAGTTATTTTTGGGAAATGATCCTCTCCATTAATGGAGAGGCAAATGATCACTTTTGCACTTGCACTTAGGGTTAAAAATGTCATTACATTTTATCTTAAGGATAAAAGTGTCAAAGCAAATTTCATTTTTCTCTTGTTTTGGGTGTACTTGCCTTTCCATTAATGGAGAGGATCCTAACTCGTTATTTTGTGTTTTCCTTTTATATATTAGTATAAATATATATTTAAAAGCTATGTAATTAAGGATACAATTAGCGATGACAAAAATATTTGATCCGCATGTATACGTCAAAATATTTACAATGAGTACCTACAAAAATAACTCATGAGTGAGAACATGTATCATGATATTCATCCAGCATGTATTCGCATATATATTTTAATTAAATATTTTATAATTAATTAATATTATTTTAACATTATATTTGTCTATTTTATTATTATTTTATAATAAAATGTAATGATAAGACTATAATCATAAAATATCATATACATATCATATTATCCAAACAATAATTATTATAAAATATATAAAAATATAATTAAAATTGAAAACTTATTAAATACCACCTATTCACATTGACACAATATTTTCCCAATTTGACTGTTAAAATAATATTATTGTATAATGTTAAACAATCACTTTAAATCCCAAAACCAAGCCAATATTATGTGTTGGATATTATCTCCCACCATTCATTAGTAAGCAGCATAGATGATGATGAATGGTTTAACAAAATTAACGACAAAATACAGATATTTTATTAACAAATAAATTACATAAACATGGTCAGGGATGGCCCTCAGCCTGTGCCACACAGATGCATCTGCTCAGGGCACACGATGATGATAAGGGGCCTTTTTAAAAATAAAATTTAATTCAATATCTTTATATTTTATATTGGAGTAAATTATATTCACATTCTCTAAGTTTTCGTGAAATTACATAAATCACTATTTTTTTACAACTACATAAACCCCTAATATATATCACACTAAATACCAATGTTATTAATATCATACCGCCGCTAATCAAACTGATCAAGGTAGTAGCATAATGGTTTAACCAATTATTTACTAAATACAATTTTATATATATATTTCAAATACATTTATTTAGTATTTTAATAGGGTTGCCTTAGTAGTTGTTTTCCCTTATTGATGTGGTGTTTTTTTTGTTTTGTCATTACAACAATTAATTAACTATTTCAACAAACTATAATGCCGAAAATGCAATTGGTGAGGTTAAGCACAAACCTTATAAACAACTCAGCCCAATTAAAGAAGAGAAAATCTAATTGTATTTAATATTTGGCGTTTTACCGCATTCCTCACCGACAAGTAGGGGTGGAAACAAATCAGGTTATGCCAAACTATGCGCCGAACCTATATAGTATATAGGAGTCTGAGTCTGACCTGTTAGTGTGTTTAAAAAAATTCAAAGCCTATGCCTGTTAAGGTAATTTTTTTTACACATTATGTACAAACTAGAAAAAAGTATTATAAATATAGAAATTAGTGTGAAATTTTTTACATTGTTATCACAATTATTTTCATCATCTTCCAATGTTGCGTAATATATTCGAAAGATTTTTAGTGCCTTTGAGGTTAGAATATACAAAAAAATGTCTTTTAATATCATAGTAAAATATGATATTGTTCTAATATTTAACATTAGTTGAGTTATATACTTAAGCTCAAGTATCAATAATTAAATATTCAATTAATAAATAGCTTAATCTTTAAGTCCTAGTGGATTTACATAAAAAAATTATTATTTAGTTTTTTTGTACATGTTATAAAAATAATTTATAAATATATAATAACATTACATATGTCGGCCTGTTAAACTTAATAGGCTTTTTAAAAGGCATGAGTCTGCCCTATTTCGGTTAAATAGGCTTTTGGAGAAGCCTACGTCTGACCTGTTTACTAAAAAGGTCTTACCTGCCTTGTAATAGGTCAGGTAATAAGCCCCTGATAGATGGTATGACTTGTTTCCACCCTTAACCACAAGATATGGTGAAAGCTGCAACAGTTGGTGGAGGTTTTCATTGAATATGAAGCAAATTGATAGATCCTAATCTCTAGAATGTCAAGTGTAAGATTGAGAGTTCATTCTTCTTATTTTTATCCTATTTCCGGTTGTCATGTTTCTAACGAATTTGTTCTAAAGCTAATTTTGAATACTTAGGTGAACCTAGTTGTTTTGTAGGGTGTAATCCTTTTGAGTCTGACTCCTCTCCATTACAAGAGAGGACAGTACATATGTATGATTTTGATTTCTGTCAAAAATAAAATTTAAATGGCCGATAAATATTGAATATAAGTCTAACATAAACATTAAATCAATCTAATTTTTTTATTATATCATTTAAGTTTAAATTTTTTTTGTCATTATAAATATGAAGCAAATGGGTCATAACCTGTGGAATGACAATTGCAAGATTGAGAGTTCCTAGAGATAAACCTGAATGTTTTCAAACAAGAAGGGTTAGTTAGATATATATTTTAATTTGGTTTATGGTTGGATATATTTATATGAATTGACCCACATTTGATAAAATTTTCTTATTTAAACAAATTGTGAGTTTTTACCTTGGCCTGCCCCTAAGGTGCTGGAGTATATGGATGTTAGAGGAAATGGTACACTGTAAGTGATCTGCACACAGAGGAACATGAATATTAGTTTTCAGCAAATATATGCTAAGATACATTTTTTCACAAGTTTCTTATGCTTTTTTTATTAAATGTATAGGAAAACCAACCATGTATTAATTATAACATAGATGATTAATAAAGATAGATTGATAGTATAAAAGACTCTTAAAATATATATTAAATTCTTATTGAATTTGGATAAAAAACTGTAATGGCAATAAAATCTTTTTTTAGGATGAAATCATTGTCAAATAATTGATATATTTTTTATGAATTTTGACTGTCTGGCCCCACCTGATCTAGAATGCCTTCCACAAAGAAACAAAGTAGATGGAGGAAATCATTTGAAATAACAAATTTACATAACTTAAAGCTTATCCAAAACATATTTCTTAATATTTAAAAAAATAAAAAAGAAATGATTTCATAATTCCAAAATGTTATAAATAGTAAAGTTCAAAACTAAATAAGTAAATAATATTAAAAATAGTAAAATATTAGTTTAGTACAGTCAGTACATTGTCAGCATATTTAACTCACATTATTTCCATGACAGAAAATTCATGTATTACTTATTTTTTCTTTATAAAGTTTAATGTTTATATTATAATAAGGAAAAAGATAAAGGAAATAATATAAACATTATCTTCTAATAATAAGTAAATAATATATATTATTATAATAAAGTACTCGATAATAGTATAAAATATAAAAAAATCTATCGTCAAAATTATAATAAATGACAAATACTTTTTATCTTAAAAATTGTTAAAATAAGGTAAGGAAATATGACTAATTATCGCAAGAGGAATACCAAGAACAGATAACAACGTCACAGCGCCACCCCAAACATTAGGTGGCGGACCATTATCTTTTGCATCGATACTCATCAAGAAATGGCGGTGAGCCGTAGCCTCCTTAGAAATGAGCATAGTCATTGCTAAACAAATGGCTAAAATAAAGTTCACCAATCCCCATAGTTTCTTCACTCCTCCAAGAAAACGAGACAATGGTTCAATGACCATTGACATCACTGCTACAACAATTGAGTTTAACATAAGACCTATTGAACCATCATGAACACCCTTATCAAACATATGATCTCCAACACTACCACCATACACCTCTCGACCCATCCAATATGTGTCATAAAGCACCCATGGAAACCATGTGAACCAATTCAGGATTGTCACTAAGAATAACATCCACATTGGATGCTTCATTTCCTTGAATGCACCAAAAAATAGTCCCCAACATGGAGTTTTCACTCCATCCTCGCTATCAATAATGTATGTTGACGTCAAGGGTATTTCCTTGACGTAAACACATGCAATAATGACGAGGATGAGCAAGAGTGCAATCGCAATGAAAAAGCAACTCTTGAGATTTGAACAATAAACATTGCAAGCCTTGGTTTCCGTGAAAGGGAACGCCTTATAAAGTTTACTATAGGACCCAACAACATATCCAAGGATACTCGCGATAGCCATGAAGAAAGAGAAAGTAGAATTTCTAGTACGGTTCTTGGGCTGGTCTCCCCCGGAGAGATCTCCGAAGAAGGCCCGACAAGGCCCCTGGAGCATGTTATTGGTCATGTCAAGGATCCAAAACCCGAAAACAAAGAAGCCCATGACATGTGGTCTGGTCTTCTTGTTGAGGTCATCGCCCATGCTATAGCCGAATCCAATGAGGATAATGGAGATGGCGATGTATATTGCCTGTGTCAAATGTCTCATCTATTTTTTCATCTATTGTTGACACCTACATCTGCACACACATATATATATATATATATATATATATATATACATATACATGTACACATAATTTGTCAAACAATTCATAAAATAAAAGTCTATCATAAACTTTAAATCAGTTATATTTTTTTACTATATCATTTAAGTTTAAATTTATGTCATTATGAATATGAAGCAAATGGATCCTAACATGTGGAATGACAATTGCAAGATTGAGAGTTCCTAGAGGTAAACCTGAATCTTTTTAAACAAAAATGGTTAGTTAGATATATATATATATATATATATATTTTAATTTGGTTTATGGTTGGATATATTATATATGAATTAACCCATATTTGATAAAACTTGCTTATTTAAATGGATTGTAAGTTCCTACCTTGGTCTGCACAGGCGCTAGAGTATATGGATGTTAGAGCAAATGGTACATTGTAAGTGGTATGCATTAGTTTTTAGCAAATCTATACTAAGCTACATTTTTTCACAAGTTTCTTATGCTTTTCTAATTAAAGTATAGGAGAATCAATCATTTATTAATTATAAGATAGATGATTAATAAAGATAAATATGACAACAGGAAATAGGAGAAAAATAAGAAGAAGAAAGAGATAAAAAAATCATAATTGGAGAAGAGAACAACATTCATGCCATGATAGAAAAGACGAGAAGAAACATCTTCTTGTTGAATGTATTAGTTTGGAGCTAAATTATTATTCCATTGTTTTCTGCTCTTTTATCTAATGCTTATTGTTTGGAATAATCAACCAAACTATGATTTAAGTTTGAGTATGTTAGAAACGTTTTTATGTTTGAATTGGATCTAGAACAAAAGATTTAGTTTAATATTAATTTTAGAATTAATAAGTTTAATTGAACTAGTCTTGAAAGGTGAGCTTATTAAGATTGAATGATTAATTGTGTAACGGAATTATCTCACTTCTTGACATGCTTATTGACACATTGATAAATGAATATAATTGGTATTGATAAGTTTAGTTATTTTCTTAAAGTTACAAAATATGAGATATTTAGAAATTGAATTGTACAGTCTAATCTCATATTTTTCACATTAAATAATATTCCAATAACCTTTCTTACCACCCAAGCACTTCTTTTACGATCTCCATTTAATTACTTCATAAATCAATTTGTCCCTTAACATTTTTCATCCATTTCTAAATAGTTTGAAATTCAAATTATTTATTTGTTTGCTTTAGAATTATACATTTAAAATTGTAGATAATATAATCAATATTCATCCCATAAATTAATTTTGTCTTTTTTATAATATTGTCACTCTTATAATCTGTCTTCCTTAAATTGTTCATCAAATTTTTTATATAAGAATTTATCTTTTTAAAAATCATAATAGTAACAAAAAAACCTATATAGTACAACATCAAATTTTCACAATCAAATATAGTCAAATTTATTTCCAATATTCCTCAATTTTAATCTTCTATCATAACAATGCTAATTTAATTTACACTAGAATATATCTAATTAGTTACATATTTTTCATCATTGAAATCAAGGTTAAGATGGCTGAATTGGATAATTCAATCGTCACTCGACAGTGTGTTCGGTCCTATACCATCCAATTGACCGGGAATTCTTCCAGATCATTTTTGGCCATGCTAAATCTGGTATAAGTGGGTTAGACCGAGATAACTCAAAATAACCGATTTGGTTAAAGCGATCGATCCAACTAATAATTAACAAAACTCCTAAAATCATAAATTAGAAAAGAGTAAGGGAAGAAGAAGCGCTCACAGTCATCGCCCATCGCCATCTCTTGTCTTTGTCGTGATGCATTGCTGTCGCTAATTGCATTTCTCATCTATTAGTTTCTACTTTCTACTACTTAATCCAGTTTCTATAGAATCTACTAGTGAAGATGGCTCATTATGGAACCACAATTGACATCATGGTTGTATGTATTGATAATATGACTATGAATATAAAATCTATTTTTTTGAGCGTTGAGATATATTGTTTTGTGGGAGTATAGATAGTCTTAAGAATTAGACAATATTGACTAATTACATTGAGAGCTCGAATGTGTTTGATGTATATCTTGTAAATTATTTGTTTTAATGTTTGTGTTAACCATGTTAAATGGTTAGTTGGGTGGATGTGTTTAAATTGTTATGCTTGGTATTGGTATAATGTTTATGTTAATGTTGATTTATGATGTTGTTTGGTCTAACTTATTAAACCAATTATAATCTATACGAAATCTTTTATAGGTTGATGTACGTATGAAGTTTCATAACATTCAGCAAAATATATAATTTATCATGTGAAGGTTGTGGTTGTATATCTTTAGTTAAATATAATTAGATTGTTACACTGTAAAAGAGTAAAATTGATAACCATTAGGAAGACAACTGACTAAATTGAAAATTTTATTTTATTAAAGAACTAAATTAAAACTATAATAAGTCGTTTTATTTTTATAGAAATACTAAATTAAAACATAAAAAATAAAATAAAAGAGAACAATGATGTTTTCTTTAGTTAATATATTTTTCCATTAGATTCGCTTATAATATGATTGATTTTTCTTAATCATTTTGAACTATATGCTTAGTAAAGTTATTCTGAACCAAAACAAATTTAACAATATGTATTTTAAATTTTACTTAGTTTCCATGGGTGTTACACTAGTTGTACTAAAAACGTCAAATACATTTTGCAAACATCAAATGTAAAAAAACTAAATAAAATAGATGAATTTATTAGTTTTATTTCTTCTGTATTCGGGTTAAAGTTGGGAACCTTTTGTAAGTTTCATGTTCTAATTCTCCTTATGACAGTTATAGAAGTAATCACATTATTATATTGATGAACAGCAGAATCCCTCTGTTAAACTTTCGGGTGCGACATAGTTTTGCATCCAATAGTTCCACACATTGCATTACTCCGTATGCTTCACTTGTCAATAAATACAAATAAAGAAGCATAATCATTTTCGGCAAAGATATACAAAATGTATACTGAACTTTAACTAAATTGAACATTAAAAGGTTTTACAGCATGCATAGATAGATATCAGGACATTAAGAACTGAACAAATCTGAAATAATAAGGACAAAGGTGAAAGTGGGGTGAAAGCACTCTTTATTGTAAGTTGGTCTGATTGTTAGGACGAAGAGTTTAAGAAATTAGTTGAAATAAGTTGTAATTTCAAGTCTCATACATAACAAATTTAAAAAAACTTAAAAGGAAGTTATAAGGTGGTCTAATGACTAAGGTGAAGGCTTAAAGTAAATAAGGTTAAGAGTTCGAGTCTACTACATAACAAAAATATATCATTTTTCTGAAAAAAGCAATCTTTGTCATTTCCTAAGATTGTCCCTAGGATAATAATTTGATGAATATTTTTACTTATATGCATTGTTAAGTTGCATTTTAGGACCACAGTTAGTAATATTGTGATTTTCTGAGTCTTTATAATAGCATTATAACTATAATTGTGACTATATCGATTATCTTTTCCTGTCTTATATTATCATAATTGTATTAAACACAATATAATGGTAATTTAAAATTATATGAAGTAAAGAATTGAATGAAGCAAGGGTAATAATATATATTGGATATTTTATTTTACAATACTTTGAACTAAATTATTTTTGAAAGATTTCAAATTAATTTCTTGCAATAATTTAATGGTGTTTATTTTTATTGTATTGTCTTTTATTTATTGCTTTTGACTAGTTTTAACATATGAAAAAATAGTCTGTGAACGGATAATATAAGGTGTTTTTTACAGGTTGTTAGTCATCCATTATTTTTTATGGTTAATAATAGCTAACTCTTTAATGAAAATGATACATATGAAAGATGTGTAAACAATAATTTTACAATGAAAATTCCCAAATATTAAAGTGTTAGATTGGTTGGGTATTGAAGGAGAAATTTCACAATGTGTAGAAGTAGATGAGATTAAGAGCATATAAGTAAATGAATTTATAGATTTAATGCCTTAAGGTTTTGAGTCAAAATGTGGTGTCAAACTTATTTATATGTTTCTTTCACTTAGTCCATGAAAGAATACTATAACTCATGAATGAATATCTCAAACAAAATTGTCTCCTTTAGAAAAATAGAAAATAGACTTGTCTAGTACAAAAAAATCATTGTATTAGTAATATTTCATCTGTGTGTTCAACCATGAACCGAATATCTTATTGGTCTAGCCTTTCATTTAACCATTTTTATATTAAAATTGGATTGACTCAGTTTGACTCGGTCGATTTAAGCCTAAAATCAATGATTCGGATAGTCGAATCACTTGGACTGCTTGAGTCAATAAAAAAATAGTTTTATAAAACAAACAAAACAATGGGATTTTGAGATGAAAAAAATCAATTGTTTTTAATTTATCTATAGTTATGTTTGTCATTTGTTACTTTTTGTTATATCAAAACTTTCATTGTTTAATTAAATTTTAAACTTATTGTGCATTTTTATTGCAATTAAAGCATAATGCATTTGTTGTTTTACAATGTTTTTCTACTTATTTGTGACATTGTATAATAGCATTAGCATACTTGGGTTTACTTCTCCTCGTAGATCGTCGTAGAATTGGTGACTGATACTATTCTTCTTCAACCCTATTTAAATTCTCAGGGGTTGAAAATAAAAATAATAAATAATAGTATGATTCAAAACAAAGTGCATTTTTTGTTAGATTTCTAAAAACCAAAAGATTTGATAAGACATCAAAACAATTAAAACATTAAAAATATAGAATAGAGAAAATAAAAAATGGTATTGTTGATCATTGTGAATGCTATAAAGTCAAAAGTAAAAATATGTAATAGAAATTATGAAAAAGAGAAAAAAGATTCAAACATTACTTGGTGTACACTAAGTGTTCCTTAACCGTTAGATGATGAATATTATGTTTTTAAGATATAGCAATTATCACTAGAAATCTCACTTATCCACAATAGAATATAAAGATTTTGCCATGATAAATTTGTTTTATACATATCATCATGAAAGTTTTATACACATTTTTGGTCATACCAAGTATATGCAATAGGTTATATCCAAATTATTAATTTGATTCAAATTAAACCTTAAACTTGACTTTGCTCTAGTGTTGGTCAAAAAGCTTATAATTTTGTATATTGATGTATAAACCTTTAGTCTTGTATTACTCCGTCTTACCCTGGTAATCGCTTTTGAGTGATTTTTTCTCTATAATTGGATTGACTCCCCTTATACTTTTTTATTGAATTATTTTACTTATAATAAAAAGGTTTGGAAAAGTATAAAAATATAAGTTTTAAATATTTGTACCATGTCATACCAAAAATATATTTCTATACACATTATTTATACTCTCTTCATTTCATATCATTTAATGTTTATTTTAATATTTTTTATATAATTTATGTTTTACTAACCAAATACATTTTTACACTTTTTCTTACTATTTTACCATTTATTATTCATTTTCATATTTTATTCTATATTTATTTTTATGTGATTTCACATTAAATAATAATATTTAAAAAGTTGTATTAAATTTTTACATATTTTAAACCATACATAAAATTATATAAAAAAACATGAAACAAACTAGGCAATAATAAAAAGAGAATAAATTATCTCCCCGGCCAGTAAAATTATGGTATGTGTCATATTTGATCATTTTCTACAAAAAAATATTTTTAAAAAAAAGAGATAAATGTCATAATTTTATTGGCCGGAGAAGATAATTTATTTCATAACTCTTCAACAATGTTGAAGACTTAGTGGATCATGGTTAACTTATCCTTATTTCTAACAAGTTAAGAATAATATTTGTTATTGCGAGAAAATATAGTTATTATTATTATGAAAATTTTAATAAAACAAAATAATATGTATAACAAATTAAAAATTGTTTTTATTATTGTGGATGGTTTTATTAATATTTTAAAAAATCAAATATACATTTATATTTTACTTTCCAATTATACCATTATCCCATAATTTTCATTTTCACATTTGATTTATCTGTTTCTTTTTAATCTAATCCAATACGCATTAAATGAATTAAGTCAAACCCTATATCCCTTTTATATCATTTATTAAATTCTTAAATCGTCTGGATAAGGTTAGACACAGAAAATTTTGGTAAGAGAGGAAGTATATGGGAATTAATTGAGCACTTTTAAGGTTGCCTCGCTGCAACTTTGACCATCTATCTCTATCACTATCACTATCCATCCATTTAAAATCAAGACAACCTACATTTAAGTCTTCAGTGTAACTTTCTAAAAAACACACATTTCAACAATCCCTAATAACTGAGTTGGTGCACCATTATTTGAAGAGGAGGGATCCACTTACTCCAAGAGTAAGTGGAAAATAATTTACTCCACATCTCAACCATCCAATCTTGGAAAATCCAATGGTTTAGATGTACTTATCAATTCAAACCATTGGATTTTCCAAGATTGGATGGTTGAGATGTGAAGTAAGTCATTTTTCACTTACTCTTGGAGTAAGTGGATCCCTCCCATTATTCGAAAGGATAAGCATAAGCTGACTTTTACTTTTCCACTACCAATCACTTCTCACAATTTTCAAACTGAGTCATTCTTCTCAAACTCCCATTCTCCCCACCCACTCACAAACTAATTAGCCTAAACCATTTGGGTCCGTTTCTACTCAATATTTGTGTTAATAAAGTAAGGGTATGCAAATCAATACCTTAATATATAGATCAGAAAATCTACGGTAAAAAATACATTTTTAATATAAAAATTATCAGAAATCAATACCTTAACATATAGATTAGAGAATTTGCATTAAACAATAATAATTTTAACAAAAAATGTGATACAAAATACAAGTCTAAAAATGTGATGTATTTAAAGCATGAAAATTAGACTCCTTATCCAACTATTAATTGTCTTACATAAATACACATATGCACGTATTTAATTAATATAATTAATTCTCATAACATTTTATCTTTACCCTATGAACATTTTGTTGTTATATCAGTTATTGCGTTGACTATTTCCATACACTAATAAATATGTGTGGAGTTTGATAAAGATGCATTTACTGAATTTCATAATTATACTAGTTTAAGGATATAATAAATACATTAGTTTTGAATACATCCTATTCTTCGTGTATGATTTAAATATGCCTTGGGGCTTTTCCAAAAACAATATAATGTGCCATTAGAATTAATTAGGATCCTTTACTTTGACTTCCTAGACAGTATCTCAAACCACGTTAAAGAGGAAGGAAATTAACCCATTCCGTGCAATGAAGAATATTTACTAATTATTTCAATAATTTTAACGTAACCCATTCCCGGTGAATTTCATAAGGGAAATATTATTTTTACATTTAAGTTTAAGATGAAAATATAATATACATAAATAAAAGTATATAATTATTTTTTAATTTTCTTTTTTACCATACTTTATACCTAAGTTCACTGGTCACTTCACGGTTAGAATATCATAAAGAGATTTAAAACACAACCTCTTTCCATATGCGATGCCTTCATGCATTTATATAAAGGTGTCATACATTAAATTTTGATAGTAACTCACTCTCATTTGAATAGATAAGATCAAAGAGAGACTCTTACTAGAAGCAATTCCAACCCTACTTTTTATCACTACCTCTCTTTTCTATATCAATAGTTCTATCACCATGACTGAACCCTCTTCAACCTTAAATGTTGAGGGACAGGTTCCACCACCTACCTCTCTCCTAAAGATGATCGTTGTGGCCTCTATCGCCGCCGGTATTCAATTTGGGTGGGCCCTACAACTCTCACTTTTGACCCCATATGTCCAGCTATTGGGTGTCCCACACGCTTGGTCTTCTGTTATATGGCTTTGTGGCCCAATTTCTGGTCTCGTTGTTCAACCCACCGTTGGTTATTATAGTGATCGGTGCACGTCCCGTTTCGGTCGCCGTCGTCCCTTCATCTTAGGGGGTGCTATAGCCGTAGCCATATCCATTATCCTCATTGGATTCGCGGCGGATTTCGGCTATAGCATGGGCGATGACCTCAACAAGAAGACCAGACCACGTGCCGTGGGCTTCTTTGTTGTTGGGTTTTGGATCCTTGACATGGCCAATAACATGCTCCAGGGACCTTGTCGGGCATTCCTCGGAGATCTCTCCGGGGGAGACCAGCTTAAGATCCGCACTGGAAATTCTGCTTTCTCTTTCTTCATGGCTATCGGGAGTATCCTTGGATATGCTGCTGGGTCTTACGGTAAACTTTACAAGGCGTTCCCTTTCACAAAAACCAAGGCTTGCAATGTTTATTGTGCAAATCTTAAGAGTTGCTTTTTCATTGCTATTGCACTCTTGCTCATTCTTGTCATTATTGCATGTGTTTACGTCAAGGAAATACCCTTGACGTCAACAGACACTATTGATGATGAGGACGAAGTGAAAACTCCATGTTGGGGACTATTTTTTGGCGCATTCAAGGAAATGAAGCGTCCAATGTGGATGTTATTAATAGTGACATTCCTGAATTGGTTCGCATGGTTTCCATGGGTGCTTTACGACACAGATTGGATGGGTCGTGAGGTGTATGGTGGTAGTGTTGGAGATAGTATGTTTGATAAGGGTGTTCATGATGGTTCATTAGGTCTTATGTTAAACTCAATTGTTCTAGCAGTGATGTCAGTGGCCATTGAACCATTGTCTCGTGTTCTTGGAGGAGTGAAGAGACTATGGGGATTGGTGAACTTTATTCTAGCCATTTGTTTAGCAATGACTGTGCTCATTTCTAAGGAGGCTAGGGCTCACCGCCATTTCTTGATTAGTACCGGTGCAAAAGATAATGGTCCGCCACCTAATGTTAGGGGTGGCGCTTTGGCTTTGTTCTCTATTCTTGGCATTCCTCTTGCGGTAATTATTCCCTTACCTGATTTAAACAATTTTTTAAGATAAAAAGTATTTGTCATTATTATAATTTTGACGCTAGATTTTTTATATTTTATACTATTATTGAGTACTTTATTATATTAATAATAATGTTTATGTTTTTTACTTTATCTTTTTCCTTATTATATTATAAACACTCAACTTTCTAAAGAAAAAAAAAGCCATAATTTGCATGAATTTTGTCATGGAAATTAATGTGAGTTAAATATGTTGACGATGAGCTGACAATATTCTGATCGTACTAAACTAATATTTTACTATTTTTAATATTATATACTTATTTAATATTGAATTATACTATTTATAACACTTTGGAATTTTGAAATCATTTCCTCTTTTATTTTGTAAATGTTAAGAAATATGTTTTGGATAAGCTTTAAGTTATGTGAATTTATTATTTCAAATGATTTCATCTATCTGTTTTGTTTCCTTGTGGAAGGTATTCTAGATCAGGTGGGCCCACACATTCAATATTCATAAAAAAAAATCATGACAAAAAAGCATAAGAAACTAATATTCATGTTCCTTTATACTATCAGTCTATCTTATAATTAATCAATGATTGATTCTCCTATACATTTAATCAGAAAAACATAAGAAACTAACATTCATGTTCCTTTGTGTGCAGATCACTTACAGTGTACCATTTGCTCTAGCATCAATATACTCCAGCACCTCAGGGGCAGGCCAAGGTAAGAACTCATAATCCATTACAATAAGCAAATTTTATCAACTATGGGTCAATTCATATATAATATATCCAACCATAAACCGATTTAAAATATATTTCTAACCCTTCTTGTTAAAAAATATTCAGGTTTATCTCTGGGAACTCTTAATCTTGCCATTGTCATTCCACAGGTTAGGATCCATCCATTTGCTTCATATTCATAATGACAGAAATGTAAACTTAAATGATATAGTAAAAAAATATGATTGATTTAAAGTTTATGTTAGACTTTTATTTTATGAATTGTTTGACAAATTATGTGTACATGTATATATATGCAGATGTTGGTGTCAGCAATATGTGGAAAAATAGATGAGGCATTTGATGCAGGGAATTTGCCGGCGTTTGTGATGGGTGCAATATCCGCCGCCATCAGCGCCGTATTGGCATTTGTATTGCTTCCAACTCCTCACCCACAAGATATGGCCAAGGCTGCAACAGTTGCTGGAGGTTTTCATTGATTAATGATGGAGCTTCCCACCTTTTATTCCTGTTTTATTTTGCTTTTTTTATATATATCTGGGAATAAAATGTATGAGTTTATCACAATGCTTTCTCTGATCGCATTGTTTGGAAGCTTAGTTAAGCGTGAAAGTGTTGCTCATCATACAAAAGGATTATGCCCAACGCAACAACTAGGTTCGGCGAGATTTTGGTTGAAAGGAAAAACCAAGCTAGCCTATGTACTCAAAATTAGCTTCAGTCAATCTTAACTATTTAAATTCAATGTATCTAATATAACTCTTTTATATAAACTCTATTATTCCATTGTTTTCCATGACTATTCTTTTATCTAATGCTTATTGTTTGAAATGATCAATCAAATTATGATTTTAAGTTTATAATGAACTTTTTACGTTTGAATTGAATATAGAGCAAGACATTTAGTTTAGTATTAATTATATTATTAAGTTTAATTCAACTAGTCTTAAAAAGTCGAACTTATTAAGATTGAAAGATTAATTCTTCAAGGGAATTATCTCGGTTGTTGATGTGCTGATTGACACATTGATAAATGAATATAATTGGTGTTGAAAAATTTACAGGTTTAATTATTTTCTTAAAATTACAAAATGAGATATTTAAAGATCGAATAGTAAAGTCTAATCTCACATTTTTCACATTAAATAATATTCCAAAAACTTTTCTTACCACCCAAGCACTTCTTTTACTATCTCCGTTTGATTAATTCATAAATCAATTTGCCTGTTAGTATTCTTCATCCTTTTGTAAATAGTTTGAAATTCAAATTATTTATTTGTTTATTTTAGAATTATGCATTTAAAATTGTAGATAGTATAATCAACATTCACCCCATAAATTAATTTTGTCTTTTGTCATTCTTATAATTTCTCTCCCTTAAAATGTTCATCAAAATTTTTATATAAGAACTAGCAAATAACCCGGGCATTTGCACGGGGTAATATTTTTGCCGTATGATTAAAAATACACATTACATGTGTATTCATATGATTAAGAACGCATGTGTTATTTGTGCATTTGGATGGTTAAACACACATGTTACATGTGCATTCGTATTGTTAAGAACACATGTGATCAGTGCAATAACATGGTTAAAAACACACATGTTATCCATACATTCACACTGCTAAGAACATGCATGTTACCTGTATATTTTTGTAGTTTTTTTTATTGATTTTCATATTCTATAATCTATATATTTGGGTAACTAATAAATAAAATAAAAACTTATATTGCTAATTCTTAATATACATGTACATATGGAGAACTTGTTTAATTTTATGATATTATTGTTATTATTTCTTAATTTAACTTGTTTATAATTTCTTTTATTTCTTGGATATCATTTTTTATTAATTGTGTAATTGATTTATTATTTAGTATTTTTTTTAAAGTATACAAATGGGACATTGTAATTATTACTTATAATTTTTTTGAAATAAATATGAGTTTAACCATTTAGTATGAAAACTTCGAAAATAATATTTTAATATATAAAAATAAAATTTTAGTAATAAATGATAATTGAAATATGATAGTTGTAATTACTTAGTTCAATTCTTTTTCAAAATATTAGAGACCTTAATTATTTAGGATCACCGATCTCACCAATAAGCACCACATTAAATGACAATATCTATTTTTATTCTCTTAGACATGTTTATCAGTTTTATATTTTAAACAATAGATTTTTATTCTCAATGAACCCAAATGAATGCGATAACATAAGCAACAAATATATTTTAAACAATAGATTTTTAAAATCATTGAATAAAAAAATAAAATACAAAACCGTAAATAACTAATCATGATTCTTACCTTATTTCATAGTAGAATATACTTCAAGTGTTTATGAAACATGCAAAACAAAAAATTAAATTAGTGATTCTATGTATAAAAAAGTGTATAAATAAAATAAGATTAAAAGAGATAAAACTAAAGTGTAGATGTGCTAGAACGGAGAACCAAGCTACAAATAAAAAGAGAAAATGTTAAGAACGAAATAAATATATCAATAATAAAAACAAACAAATGGAATATTGCAACTGAATGCATATATATATATATATATATATATATATATAATGAGATTGAGTACATACCACATGTTTTGAAGGTTTGATCGTTCTTTATGATGATATCATTGCTTATCAAACGCTAACGGAGAGAACGGTTGGAAGAACATATCTAAAAAATAATGAAATCACTAAGAACACTAATAAAAAATAAAGAAATCAATGAAAAAGTAAACCAAAAAAATAGTTGGAAGAGAAAGATTGTTGAAGAGAAATGTTGTTTGAAGAGAAAGAGAAAAACATATATTTTGTGATGATAACAAAGTAAATTCTGCGAACGAATTGTAGAAATATGAAAGAAATGAACAGATAGGAGATAGATGAAGGGGTAAGGGTAGAAGAAATGAAAGGAAATGAGAAACATAAAGAAAAAACATGTTGAATGTGAAAATGGATTTCAATCTCCTCTAATTGTTAAAATATAAAATGTAGAAAAAATGAGGATGTAGTGTGGGAAGATACATAATAGTAATATAAACCACTTTAGGAGGGAAAAGAATTAATGAGGAGATGACATGCGGCAAGAGGAACCTTATTTTCTTATATAGTATATAGATTTATCTTATAAAAAACCATCCCTAATAGTAACAAAAGAACGTATACAGTACAACATCAATTTTCACAATTAAATATAGTCCAATTTATTTCTAATATTTATCAATTTTAGGATTCTATCATAACAATACTAATTAAATTTACATTCGTTGCATATTTTTTTATCACTGAAATCAAGGTTATGATGGCCAAGTCAGATCGTCCAATTATCACTCGACAGTTTGTACGTTCCTATACCATCCAATAAATCGGGATCTATTCCAAATCATTTTTGATCGTGTTAAATCTGATATAAGTGGGTTAGACTGGGATAAACTGGAATAACCAGTTTGGTTAGAGCGGTCTGTCCAACTACAAATTAAAAAAAATCAAAGTTCATAAATTAGAAGAGGGTAAGGGAAAACAAAGGGGAGAGTGACACAAATTAATAGAAATTGTAGAAGATAAAAAACCTAGCCGTCAGAAGAACCATGCTTCACGCTCACAATTGTCGCCTATCGTCGTCTCTTGTCATTGTCGTGTTGTCACTCGTTGCGTTGCTTATCCATTAGTTTCTACCTTCTACTACTTGATTAGTTTCTAATCCAGTTTCTATAGAATCCACCAGTAAAGATGACTTATCATGGAACTACAACTGACATCATTGTTGCATGTATTGATAATATGATTGTGAATATGAATCTATCTGTTTTATGAGCTTTGAGAGATATTGTTTTGTGGGACTGCATATAGTCTTAAGAATCGGACAATATTGACTAATTACATTGATAGACTCCAATGTGTTTGATGTATATCTTGCAAACCATTTGTTTAATTTTTGTATTAACAATGTTAAATTGTTAGTTGAGTGGATGTGTTAAATTGTTATGTTTGGTGTTGGTATAACATTTGTGTTAATGTTGGTATAAGTTTGTGTTAATGTTGGTAAATTATTATAATATTAGATATGGTATTATGATACTGTTTGGTCTTATTTAGTGGTCAAACTAGTTAAATCGATTAAAACTTACAGGAGATCTTTTCTAGGTTGTTTCTGATTCAGAATATATATTTTATCCTATGAAGGCAATGGTGGTATATCTTTAGTTAAATATAATTAGTTTGTTACAGTATAAGAGTAAAATTGATAAAGATTAGGAAAGACAAATGACTAAATGGATAATTTTATTTTATTAAAGAACCAAATTAAAACTATAATAAGATAGAATTTTTTTATATTTAATATTTTGATCTAAACCTCTTGTATCCTTCACCAACTAGAAACAATCATGGGCCAACTAGGTAAAACCACATGGGTAGCAAACTTTATTTTCAGAACTTCAGAGTCTTCCCATAAAAAATGTACGTCCTTGTTTTATTATTTATAAGAATTGGCTTTGATATTTAAAAAATGACGATTCATCATGGCAACACTCCTTTTATAATTATTAAATATATCTCACAATTTAAACTTAATTTCATTTCATTTAGTATTTATTCTACTATTAAGGTCTAGATATCATTTGTTTTAAGATTTGGAGTTGCTAATTTTTCTTATTGTCATGTGGAGATATATATATTCCTTACGGTTTATGCCTTAACCTATGAAATGAGTTTCATTCGGAGAGTAATTTCTTTTACATGTATGAGGGTATATATAACAAATTTATCATGATCTTAGGTTAGACATTTTGTATATGTCCATAACTAATTTTATCTTGCCTAATTTTTTTAAAAATAAAAAATAAATGATGAATGGTTACTCTGATAGTTTTTCTGATTTTTTAGAACCAAATAAATATTTTTACTCATTTATTGGTACTTTTTTGGATTTCATAAAGCTACTAATAGATTTTGTTCAAAAAAGGCTGGTACTTTTTTAAGTTAAATGAAGTATTTTAACCTACAAGGGATATTATAAATATTATTGGGACTTTGCCAAATAAATAAAATATATTTTATTATAAAATCACGTATAAAAAGAAAAAATGAGACATGTGTCAAACAATGAGCAAATTTAAGGAGATAAGTTATTTTCTGGTACGAGAAAATATTTTATTCTCTTTTAACTATCTAGATGTTTTTGAACCATAACACCACCATGTAACTCAATTGGGGTGAAATTCAATCTGACTAGAATGTGACTCAACTACAGGCATGAAGATATTTAAGGATGATTTCATGGTGCCTTGAAAGCATTTTAATCACTGGCTTAATTGCAAAAACAATTTGGATTCTATGTGTTGGTCGGTTTCTAGAAGGAAATATATGTGTTGATAGGCTAGCAAATTATGGGATTGTCTCCGAATCTTACACGTGGTGGAATGAATTACCAAAACTTCCTCTCCGAAAAGCATGCTAGAAACAAATCTGGTCTTCCTAACCTTAATCTTGTCTGCTTTGTACTGTTATTTTATCTAATATATTGGTGGGGTGTAGTTGCACATTTTGTCTAAAAAAAGATTCTTAAACACCACTTATAAATTTTTTGGTAATCGGTTAATTTGTTTTAATTAATACATTAGTTTTAATAATCATCAAATAAAGAGGTTACAAAATAACTTATATAAATAATTGGAGAAAAATAAAAAATAGAGGGGGAAAGAGATAAAAAAATCAAGGAAAAAACAAAAGAGAATCGACCATAAAACATAGAAAATTTCATAAAATTGACTATGTGGGTGAAAACTCTAGTTCAATGACCATATTTTTTAAATTGGGTATAAAAGATAGTGTTCTACATTTTGATCATAAAAAATATAGTGACAATTCCAAATCATATGAAAAAGAGAGAAATCTCATTTCTCTTTCCTCCTAGTTGATGTAACTATTGTTAATTGAAATATGGTTGTGATAACAAGTAATGTTGAAAATGTGTTAGGATCATTATTTTAATTAGTCAAATAAAATTAACTAATTGAATTAAAGGTTATGTATATAGTTGTATATACAATTTCAATCAAAAGTGTATCATAAGCCTTTCTCCTTAAGCATTGATCTTAATGGTAGTGTGATTCAACCTTTTCCATTCCATTTTAGTTTGGAATATGTGATTGTTATTTGACATTCAATACTTTTATACTTAAAATTTTTATCAAGATAGAGATAGTTGTATTCTTTGTCATGCATAATCAATTTTCAGTAAATTTATATTTTATTGCTTTGCTTTTCCACATAGACCTTAAATTTTTTATAACTCCTAATATTTTTGTTCTTTTCTTTAATAAAGTAGCCACATGTCGTTATAGAGAAATCATCAATGAAAAGTATGAATTCCTTTTGTTAGTTAATAATGGTTATGGGTCCACAATTAATGATAGTGTGAATAAGATCCAATGTGTGTTTTGTTCTTCAATCTTCCCCAATTCGAAAGGATAGTATATATTGCTTGGAAAATAGGAATCCTTTACATTCTTATTCATTCTCTTATACATTAAAAATGCAAGTATGCATCAACACATTGTTTTGATGAAGACAAGAATAATTGACAAACTTAAAAACATGAGCAACTCAACAAACAACAAGACTAAGACTCAAGATCAATCAAGTAGATTTAGGTTAAATTTTTATATTTCTAGAGTCTTAAGATGATTGATTGGGTAGAATATAGGCTAGGTGAACCTTGAATGAAAGTCTCACAAAGTCTAAAATGTTAGATTATTTCAGCAATAAAGTGGTCCATGTGTTTAGAAGTTACTAGTTTGAATTAAAGTGCCTAATGTGATGATGGTTGGTAATTCATGAGTCAAACTAGTGGGGGTTATGAGTAACTCCCTCCCCTCTCACTTCATAGGAAGTTTTCCATGTTAGAGACAACTCCTCCTATTCTCCTTCTATAAGAGAGACATTCACATATTAGAAAAATTAGGCCATTATTTGATATCTCATAACCAGAAACACAAAGAGAGAATTCAAAGCATTAGTGGCTGCATTAAGGAAAGTGTAGTGTCATATAGAGAAGGAAGAAAACTGAGTTCCTAATAACGCATAAAGGGATGGCGGAGAGGTGGGAACGAAGTCAACCAGAACGTGCACTAGAAGATATATCGCTATGGAACCAGATATTTCTCAATCTCTTTATTTATCACATGTGAATGTCATAATGTCAAGATCCTAATTAAAGGGTTCTTATGAACCATCAAAGGCTCATGAAAGATATGTTATAAAAGAATAACAATTGGTATCAGAGTATCAGGTTATGGACATTATAACATTCCTTGTGTTCCTGGAAATGAATCATATGTATTTAATAATGGTGATACTGTGGTGCTCTATAAACAAAATAATTTTCATGTTGATATAACCCACATGCGTACAAAGGTGATTTGCTATATTTATTCAATGATATTGGATATATAACATGTTTGATTTTGGTCCACAAAACACTGCACTTTCTAATTCGGTGGAACCAGGATTTTAAAGGAAACATAAACTATAAACCTTGACAAACAAAGATGATTTGGGTTGGTAATGGAACCAAGATTTTAATTTGGGGTCTTCTTCTGAGTTTATAATAATTCATTCATCAAAATAAAAAGTATAGAAACTTTGAAATAAAAGTAACATTTTTTTCTGCAAAATGTTCTCATGTAAAGGTATTTTATTATGTGACCGCATTTCGTGATATATGCGGTTTTAATATAAACAGAATAGAGTCTGGTTCATTATTTTGTTTAATAGAAACTTTATTGGTGCATTATTCTACTAACCAGGATGGTTCTGTATGTATGTTGCAATTTGCAACTCCTTTTGCTTCCGTTCATGAAATTGAAAATTGTGTCAATATTAATTTTGTTTATTGTTCATTATATGATGCATATTTTGATCACCCAAAGGTGGATCATTGCATGTAACTAAGATTATGATGTCATAAGGATAATTAGTTGGGTTTGTTCATTAAATCATAACGCATATCATGATCACCCAAAGGTGGATTATTGCATGTATTTAATGACATTAAAGTTTTAGTCATATTTGATTGTGCTTGTTTATCCAAAGATAACATGTATGTTTAGAAAATATGATTAATTACCATTAAAGAATAATATGAGACATCATTAGTAGGTCTAATGCATTTAAATTTTATCCAAAGATAAATTAAGTGCATTGATAAAAGTTTAGTTTGAATCCATAAAGGTTTATTCAAAGCACTGAAGTGTGAGCATGTCTTATTTCAGCTTCGTTCAATGCATTCGCCTTAGGCAATGGATGTGTCAAGTTCAACGGACTGAATTATGCTGATTGGTCCGAACAGATCCAATTCTCACTGGGTGTAATGGAGTTGGACTTGGCCATCATTATGGATAATGTGCCAACCATAACTGAGACCAACTCGGAGGCAGACAAGACTCTATATGAGGCTTGGGAGCGGTCAAACAGGTTGAGCCTTAGCTTGATGAAAATGTCAATCTCTGACAATGTCAAGCCGTCTATGCCTAAGACGGATAATGCAAGGGAATTTATGAGAATGATCAAGGAGTACTCCGAATCAGACATTACTGATAAGTCTGTGGTGGGAAATCTCATGACAGAGCTGACGACCAATAAGTTTGATTGGTCGCAACATATTCATGATCATGTAACTAGCATGGCAAATCTGGCTGCAAAAATGAAAGGGATGGGAATGGAGGTGACAAAAGCATTCTTAGTACAGTTCATCATTAACTCTATTCCTGTTGAGTTTGGCCAATTCCAGGTGAATTATAACACCATAAAGGAAAAATGGAATTTTCAGGAAGTTAAGGCCATGTTTGTTCAGGAGGAAGGGAGATTAAAGAAAATGAAGAATGACTCCATTCACTTATCCATTCAGGAGCCAGGTAGCACTAGCAGATTCAGGCCAAGTAATAGGAACAAAGGAAATGGGAAGGAAAAGATTCCCATTAAAGATGGGAAAAACCATAAAGAGATGAAGTGTTTCTTCTGTAAGAAGAATGGACACTACAAGAAGGATTGTCCTAAAAGGAAGAAATGGTTCGAAAAGAAAGGTAAACTTTTTGTTTCCGTTATAAATGAACTATTTCTTACTGAAGTTCCTAATAATACATGGTGGTTAGACTCTGGTGCAACAACTCATGTGTCACATATTGTGCAGGGATTCCTGTCAATCCAAACCCAGGAAACTGAGAAGTTTCTCTACATGGGGAACAGAATGAAGGCACGAGTTCATGGAATTGGAACATATAGATTGATCCTAGATAATGGAAACTATTTAGATCTAGAAAAGCGTCTTTATGTTCCTGAATGTGCCAGGAACTTGGTTTCTGTTGCTAGGCTGGATTGTGTAGGATTTAATTTTAAGATTGAGCATTCTGGTTTTAAATTGTATAAACATTCGTACTATTTTGGTTCTGGTACTTTAATGAATGGTTTATATTGCTTCAATCTTGATTTTAAATTTATGGAATCTTTATTTAATGTTGAACATGAAGTTAGTAGCAAACTTAAAGTTTTTGATAAGAATTCTGTTTACTTGTGGCATAAAAGATTAGGCCATATATCCAAAGAACGGATAATGAGGTTAACAAAAAAAATGAGATCTTACCTCTTTTGGATTTTGGCGATTGGGATGTATGTTTAGATTGCATTAAAGGAAAGCAAACTAAACACATATTAAAGAACCCAGCCAGAAGAAGTAGCAAACTTCTTGAATTGATACACACAGATATTTGTGGTCCTTTTGATGTTCCATCTTGGGGTGGTGAAAAGTATTTCATCACTTTTATAGACGACTACTCACGTTATTGTTACCTATATTTGTTGCATGAAAAGTCTCAATCACTGGATGTCCTAAAGGTATTCATTGATGAGGTTGAACGGCAACTTGAAAAGAAGGTTAAGGTTGTGAGGTCTGATAGAGGTGGTGAATATTATGGAAAATATAATGAGAATGGACAATGTCCAGGACCATTTGCAAAGTTTCTTGAAAGTCGAGGCATATGTGCTCAGTACACTATGCCTTACACACCGCAACAGAATGGTGTGGCTGAAAGGTAGAATCGTACTTTAATGGAAATGGTTAGGTCAATGTTGAATCATTGTGATGTACCTTTATCGTTGTGGATGTACGCATTAAGGACCGTTGCGTATCTGCTAAATAGGGTTCCTAGTAAGGCAGTTCCTAAAACTCCTTATGAGTTATGGACTGGAAGGAAACCCAGTTTGAGACATCTCCACGTTTGGGGTTGTCCAGCATAAGTAAGGGTGTACAACCCACATGAAAAGAAGCTTGATGCAAGAACCATTAATGGTTTCTTTATCGGCTATCCGGAAAAGTCAAAAGGGCACATATTTTATTGTCCTAACCATAGTACGAGAATAGTTGAGTCTGATAATGCTAGGTTCATTGAGAATGGTCAAATCAGTGGGAGTGATAAATCACGAAAGGTGGATATTATAGAGACTTCAGATAAATCTTCTTCACCGAAGATGTCTCCTCAGGTTGTTGTTCCTCTGGTTATATTACCGTCTAATAACTCTCAGAGACAACAAGATAATATCCAAAACCCATATGATGAACAAATAGTTAATGAACCGATTAATGAAGTCATTAATGATCAAGTGATTGAAGAACCGCAAGAAATAGCATTAAGAAGGTCTGAAAGGCAAAGAAGACCAGCTATTTCTAACGATTATATTGTATATTCACTTGAACATGAATGTGACTTAAGCATTGATAAAGATCCAGTCTCGTTCATACAAGCCATGGAAAGTGACAATTCTGAAAAGTGTCTCAATGCTATGATAGAAGAGTTGAAATCAATGGACGATAATAAAGTTTGGGATCTAGTTGAGTTGCCTGAGGGTTCAAAACGAGTTGGCTGTAAATGGATCTTTAAGACCAAGCGTGACTCAAAAGGCAACATTGAAAGATATAAAGCTAGACTTATCGCCAAAAGTTTCACTCAAAATGAGGGCATTGATTATAAAGAAACTTTATCTCCAGTTTCTAAGAAAGATTCTTTAAGAATTGTTATGGCTTTGGTGGCTCATTATGACTTAGAGCTTCACCAAATGGACGTAAAGACCACTTTTCTGAATGGTGACTTAAACGAGAAAGTTTATATGAACCAACCCGAAGGGTTTGTAACCACAGGAAAGGAAAATCTAGTGTGTAGATTAAATAAGTCAATATATGGACTAAAACAAGCTTCGAGACAATGGTATATAAAGTTCAATGATACCATTACGTCATATGGGTTTGTAGAAAACACTATTGACCGGTGTATCTACATGAAAGTTAGTGGAAGCAAGTTTATAATATTAGTCCTATATGTTGATGACATTCTGTTTGCTACAAATGATAAAGGATTGTTACATGATGTAAAGAAGTTTCTCTCTAATAATTTTGAAATGAAAGATATGGGTGAGGCATCTTATGTGATAGGAATAGAAATATTCCGTAATAGATCACAAGGATTGTTGGGACTGTCTCAGAAAGGATATATCAATAAAGTATTAGAGAGATTCAGAATGGAAAAGTGCTCCGCAGGGATAGTTCCAATCCAGAAAGGGGACAAGTTCAGTGAAAAGCAATGTCCATGGAATAATTTGGAACGTAAGGAAATGGAATCTATTCCCTATGCATCAGTGGTTGGGAGTTTAATGTATGCTCAGACATGCACTCGGCCGGATATCAGCTTTGCTATTGGAATGTTAGGCCGATATCAAAGTAACCCCGGAATGGACCATTGGAAGGCTGCAAAGAAGGTCCTAAGATATTTGCAAGGCACTAAGGATCACATGCTCACGTATAAAAGGTCAGATCATCTTGAAGTGATCGGTTATTCGGATTCAGACTATACAGGATGTGTGGACTCAAGGAAATCTACATTTGGGTATGTCTTCTTAATGGCTGGAGGAGCCATATCATGGAGAAGCGGTAGACAATCCGTAATTGCTACGTCCACCATGGAAGCTGAGTTTGTGGCATGCTTTGAGGCTACAAATCATGCATTGTGGCTGCGGAACTTTACTTCAGGGCTTGGCATTATAGACAATGTAGCTAGGCCGCTGAAGTTTTATTGTGATAATTCTGCAGCTGTCTTCTTCTCTAAGAATGACAGATATTCTAGAGGTACCAAACATATGGACTTAAAGTTTCTGTCAGTTAAAGAAGAAGTACGGAAAGAGAAGGTATCTATAGAGCATATTGGTACCGATCTAATGGTAGCAGATCCGTTAACTAAGGGATTGTCGCCCAAAATTTACATTGACCATGTAGAAAGGATGGGCGTTACAGATAAGTCCTTGTTAATGTGATAATACTTGATGTATATATACATGTTTAGATGTTTGCTTATTATTGTATGACACATTTGAATTCAATGAAAGTTTCATTTCCGTAATTAAAGTTCAAGTTATCCATATTAAAGATTGTACTTGTATGGTTTTAATGAGATAACCTAGTGAGTTTTCGAAAGGTAAATGAAAACTCAAATTAAAGTTAATTGAGTTGAGTTGGTTGTGATACATGGAAGAGATCAGGTTGCCTCACATAATTTGTGACCGCTATGATTCAACCATTTCAATTCAATCAAGGATGGTGATTTGTAAGGTTCAATTAAAGTGCGCAATTAAAGTTATGAATCTTCAAGTCATCACATGGACCAAGTGGGAGATTGTTAGATTATTTCAGCAATCAAGTGGTCCATGTGTTTAGAAGTTACTAGTTTGAATTAAAGTGCCTAATGTGATGATGGTTGGCAATTCATGAGTCAAACTAGTGGGGGTTATGAGTAATTCCATCCCCTCTCACTTCATAGGAAGTTTTCCATGTTAGAGGAGGAGTTACAACTCCTCCTATTCTCCTTCTATAAGATAGACATTCACATATTAGAAAAGCTAGGCCATTATTTGCTATCTCATAACCAGAAACACAAAGAGAGAATTCAAAGCATTAGTGGCTGCATTAAGGAAATTGTAGTGTCATATAGAGAAGGAAGAAAACTGAGTTCCTAATCATCAAGGAACGCATAAAGGGAAGGCGGAGAGGTGAGAACGAAGTCAACCAGAAAGTGCACTAGAAGATATATCGCTGTGGAACCAGGTATTTCTCGATCTCTTTATTTATCACATGTGAATGTCATAATGTCAAGATCCTAATTAAAGGGTTCTTATGAACCATCAAAGGCTCATGAAAGGTATGTTATAAAAGAATAACAATTTGAACCTTACATAAAATTGAACCAACCTAAAATGAGACTTGCATACATTCATACAAGATTGACATACTCATGCATTTACATATAGTAACATGATTTTAGTACATTGAACTGAGTTTATCACTTACATATTCTAAATCATGAATCATGCATGCATATACACATCATGTAGAAGGTTCATCATGCATAATTAGTCAATTACAATTTGTGTTTATCGATTAAATAAACATGAGGACCTGTTAATCGATTAAGTATGAGATTAATCGATTAAATAGATTTATAGTAGCTGGAATCTTGGATTTCTTGGGATCGTTAATCTATTAAGCTGCAGGTTAATCGACTATGTCCAACAGGAAATAGTTTTGAATAAAATATGATTTTTCCCATGTGCTCGTAAGATTGTTCATAGACTCATATACTTCTTTAGCTTAATTTTCACATCTTTGAGCAAAAAATTTATGTGAGAAAAGTCATAAGCTTTCTTTGATTCATAAAGAGAGATATGATAGTTTCAAGAATTATCCATTGTGCATCAATTTTCATATCAATCTCGGAAAGCCTAGCTTAATCACACAAAATACTTTTGGAATCTTTGTAAGATTTATGGGCTAGTGTTATGATCGTTATTGTTTGTAAATTTGCACATTGAGGTGCAAATAACTTGAAGAATCTTGTAGATGATTTTGGTGAAATTGTGTATGTGTGTTTAGTATCACCTTGGTTGAGAATTGCGTTGGGAAATTCTAGTTGCGGGTAAGTTGTTATCTCCACATATACAAGAGTTTTGGTTGAAAGTGAAATGTGGTTGGGGCCAGACCATTAGAAGTGGTGTTGAATATCCACTAGACTCGGGTATATGGTCGAACCATCTTGGGACTCTAGGACCAAGAAGGGAGTCTTGTATCGATTTGGAAGTGTGTTTGTAGAAAATTTGACTTTCAAATAGTAAAGAAAAATCTCTTAATATCAGAAAGGGAGGTTTGGATGTAATTTTCAAGTGGACTCGCAAACAAACCGGGATAAATGATCGTCATCTTGATTCTTTCATTTCTTTAATTTCAATCAATTTACTATTTGCACAATTAATTTGCTTTACTTTCTGAGTTTACCGCATGTTCTTGGTTATGTTGATAATTAGACATAAACTCATTAAGTGAATTGAATATGTAATTGATTGATATCATAGTTTCTTGTCTCGCAAGAATTCTGTTTCCAAGAGTTCAAATACTCAGGTTAATCGATTAAACCTGATATTAATTGATTAAATATAACTATAGTTAATCGATTAAGAGCAGACATAATCAATTAAACTAGTGATTTTTTAGAATATCTCATTAATTAGAAATGCGGGAATTGTGATTCACTATACCTATTCACCTTCCTATAAGTGTCTTTAAATCTTATTATCCAACATACATTCTCTTTTGATATAACAGCTTTATGGAATGTGTACTAAGGTGGTTAAATCTTGGGTCATAGCCATGATACAAGAACTTATGTGTAGTAGCATATTTCTAAGTTATTAAACTTATATTTCTTTTCTTCATTTTAAGTTGAGGATTATATCGACCTTTCTATTGTTGACATATAATTATAGGTATATCCTTGAAAATGAAGAGTAGCATTTCTCACCTATTTTCTTTTAAGGTTGAGAATATGATAAACCGTTACGGTAGATGAGTAGGGATCATCTATATTAATTGAGAGACAAGTTTTATTTTTATACTAGGTTTAAGGATGAAAATGTCATTATATGTATAAATATACGGATATAATTGTCTTTTCATTTTCCTTTTTACCTTATTTTATACATCACTTGCATCTCCATTAATAGAGAGGATCCATTGCATGTAAAATTATTTATATTTATATACATGATACTAAAAATACATTTATTCCGATTTGAGTGTAATTTCTATGTATGACAGAGTAAATATTTACATACAGTCAATATATCATATATAGTTCATTTATATTACTTTTCTGAAGAGTTAATGGTAAATGATGAAATAACTTTATAAAATTTTGATATTGTCATTGTATATATTTTTTATGATTCTATTTATGTATGATGCTTAAATTATGGGCCACCTTCTACAAATTAAAGAAAGTAGTTACTGAAATAATGGTGTGAATTGTACATATTTTGAAGAAAAATTAATATGGAGAAAGCAAAGAGTAACTTTGTAATTTTTAATTGGATATTAATTAAGTATAAATATTAAGAAAAAATACAATGTTTGAATTTTTATAAGTGTTGAGTACGCTGCTTACAAACACATTTTTTTATTTTGAATATTTTAACAAGCAACTTTGGGGCACTTTTTAACATTTCTCTATAAATAATATATGGTTTTATATATAAATAATATTCTTAGAGTAATGTTTATGTAACCAAACAATAAAGTCAACATTAAGAAATGATGTATTTAATGAAGTAAGAGAAAATATTTTTAATTTTACAATATTGACTTTCATATTTTGAGTTGCTTAGATATTACTTTATAGGCAATAATAAACAAAAACCAATATAATAAATAATATAATATAACAAAGCCAACTAATGAATATAATGTTGAGTGTTGACTAAGTCTAAGGATGGCTCCAACAAAGAGAATCAATAATAATAAACGGAAAATGTTACAGTATGTATTTTGTGAAATTTGTAAGCAACTAAATTAATGAAAATGTCATTTTTGTGAACATGTCATCTTGATATAGAGAGAAAATTTGATAGTTGATTTGTGAAATTTAGTAACAGTAAGATGAGGTAATAATGGAATTTCCTAGTGCATCAGAAATTAGACTCATGCATTAGGAACTCATTCATTGCAAGCAATTTATAATCTTCCATAAGATGCAGAAAGTCAACATCTAACCACCAAGCCTGTAGATTGATTGGTAGAAATTATTTTAGTTTAATCAGATAACTTAGTTATTAGTTTCTAAAAATTATCAACTTAATATATTTTTTATTATGATTTCTCATATTTTTTCCACTTAAGTCCATAACTTTATTTAAATTCTAGTATTAGTCCATAGACTTTTTGACGTCATCAGCCCATGTGTCCATTAGTTTGTGGAGTTGGCCTAACACCACATCTTTTTGTTCATTTTCTCCCTTTGCATTCATCATTTTCATGGATATGGAATGAAACACAACAAAGCTTCCATCTTAGAAATAAAGCTTCTACCACCTTCATCCTTTACCTTCACTCTCCTCAACCAAAAGTTTCACTTTCCAATTCAGAAACATTGCAGCCAAAACAATAAAAAAAATTCAATAATAATGTTTTGCCCTGATTTTCAGACGAACACTGGTTATACTTTTTTGGACTCGTCACTATATTTTTGTGTTCAAAACGTATAAAACCTTTTTATGTCATTTTTAGCATGCATTGGTCTTTAAATTTAACATTTTGGCTTGGAAGTTGATTAGAGACTAGAGCACTCCGTTCATTCGTATAAGACGATAATCTCACTAATTGGATTGACCATTTATGCCCTTCAGTTTTTTATTATTATTTAGTTTATTTTATATATAAAGGTAAAACATAATCCTTATTTTGTTTATGTCAAAATTGTATCTTGATCCTACGTATCCTCGTAAATAATAGTACATCAAGACAACATATATAGTTATGGATAGAAAAATATAGTTTATTGGTTGTTATGAGTTTTAACTATTTTTAAGGGGGGCTGTAGAAGAGACATAGCGCAATAATCCAAATGATGAGTTGAAGAAAAAATAAATAATTGTGAACTCTTCCTTCATCCCTAATTGTTATTTTTTTATATTTTTGAATTAATCGTAAGATCTTTACTTTTTTTATTATTTGGGTTCATTGTTTGTCAGAAACATTTGTCATAACTATTAATTGTTTAAAAGATTTATATTTATTTTTAACAACAAAAGTGACATATTTACCTTCTTCCCCGCCTATAATATGATTAGCATCTTTATGTTTTCTGAGAAATATTTATAATTATTTTTTTAGCTAAATATTTATCAATATCATCAATCTTCCAATGCACCAAAAATAACTATTTATTATTCAATAAAATGTTTATTATTATCATATCAATTCTTCTTACATTTTACTCGAAAAAAACTAGATTACTAAAAAAAGATCCAAACTGTTGTTGTTACTAGCAATGTTCTATTAATATGAACACTTATTATTTAAATAAATATTTTTAGTTTATTATTCAATTATACTAGTTAACAATTATTTATTTTATTCAAAATAAATAGTTTTAGAACTTTGGAAAGAAAACATAATAATAATAATACATACTATAAGTTTAGGAAGAAAAGAGGATAACCTATTTAATTCAATGGCATGGAAAAAGAGATTGGAACTCATGTGTGCAAAAGTCCAAACATTTGAATGAGAGAGACCTAGGAGACAAATAGTCAATGTCGTGAATTGAAGAGGCAGGTACGTTGCCTATTGGATACTCCAGTTGGTGGAAACAATGAGAACATTAATGGAGAGTTTTGTTATTAACTTTTTCTTTTCATATGTGATATAACCCATGTTGAAATAGAATGGTGATGCTTCATTGTTTGTTTTTAAATTAGTTTTCAAAATTAAATATGACTATAATTAAAATATTTGAATTACATATCATAATGATTCTAGGACACTTAAAAATATCATCCGTGATAAAAATATTTTAATAATTGCCTTACTCTAATTCGGTAAATCACCGATTATGTGACTTTTTAGATTCGTCACTCTATTTTTTTAGGTTAAAAAATAAAACCTATATTTTAAGGTAAATTCAGATTAATTGATCTTTTAACTAAGATGTTTAACCTTGAGGGCCGATTACAGATGGGGAAAACTATGAGTGCCTCATTTGTCAGTAATATAATTGGACAAATTAAATATACCTTGGATTTAACTTATTAAAAATTAAATTTTTAAAACAAATATTTATTTTTTGATTTTTGTGTCACACAAGAGTTTATCTTACTCTGATGTATACTTATGTACAATAAGGAAATAAAGACTACGTAGTTCTAGAAAAAATATTAATTAATTGGTTTCATTTAATTTTTTGATTGATTTAAAAATATTTAAAATATATTTATTTCAATTTAGTGGAACTAATAGCGAATAGATGATGTTGTAGTCTTCTTCCTGTTTTTTACAAGAAGTTAGAGACAACCTGAGTCATAATTGAACTATAAAAACTCCATTTTTTTTTTCAAAGCAACCAATCCTACTCCAATGGAAATTAGGATACAAATTAACCACAAAAAAGAAACCTCAATGTATAATCTTGAATTCATTTAACAATTAAAAATAAATAAGTTATTCTAAATAGAATTAATAGTGAATAGATGATGTTGGTCGTAGATCTTCTCTCCATTTTTGACAGGAAGTTAGAGACGACGCAAATCATAATCAGAATATAAATTTTTTATTTCATTTATTAAAACATTTACTTATTTATTATAAGAAAAGGTATTTGAATTAAATCTTATATCAAATAAGCACATTTTTTTTAGTTTAAGAAATATGATATTGATGATTATAAGAAATTAAGTAGTTAAAGGATTAGATAATATGGGCTCCCTTAGAAAAATAATGAATGTTATGAATGAAAATAATTGTATAGTAGAAAGAAACACTTGTCAATTTAATTTTCCAAAGAATTTTTCTACTACTCATCCTTTTGTGTTGCTATTTTCTTATATTTTCATGCTTGTGTGTGTTATATCGAGGTTAAGACTGATACTAAGAACAATAATTCCAAAAAAGAATTCTTGCAAGGATTCTTAAAACATTCTGTGTATCTCTTCTCTCTCATTTTTTTCAATCCTCTATTAAGGATGGCAAAGAAAACCTCACATGTACTGACCCTAACTCAACACGGGTTTATTGGAGAAAACTCGGTGTATTTGGGTTTGGGTTCACGTTTGGTATGGTTGAAACTCTATCCTAAAGCCGATTAATATATAAAATTATAAAATTACACATATATACATATATACAAAACTATATATATAGAGAAATTTGACATATATATAGATCTTATATATATATATATATAAATATATGTTTTGGACTGATTTTCATCGGGTTCGTGATACCCAAAACCCGACGGATTAGGGGATGTTATCATAATTTTCAACCATGCTTAATTCGGATTCAGGTTTGATTTTGGATTTCGGGGTTGAGTAAGCACAAACTCAACCACAACTCCAACCTGTCTCGTTGTCATTCGAGGAATTTCACTCATGTTACAAGTAAAAGGATGCTTCCCAATTAATGTCCTTAATCAAAACTCATTAATTTATTTCATTAGTAGGGTAATAAGTGACAATTAAAAAACTTTTATAAAAAAATAAAACAAAAATGAGTTGAATAAAACCTAATTAGTCAATAAAAAATAAAACATTTCTAGTCTTTTTAAGCCTTTTTTTATGGTTGGTAAAAATTAATTTGATATATTATCCTACGATTATTGAGTTAATTAAGTGTTCATTAAACCATTTGTTATTATTATTTTAAAAGGAAAAAGAAAATTGGGAGAGAAATTGACTTGGAAATGAGATATGACCATTTAGACCAAAATTATTAAGCCATTTAGACCCCCTTTTTTGTATGAGGCAGAAAACCAAAATTATTTGCCCTCTAAAATTGTTTTCAAATAAAAATCTTTCATTTTTTTTTATGAATCATGTTTCACTAATGTTTTTTATTAAGGTGGTCTCCTTTTATTATATATTCTAATATTTTGTTATTATTACTATTATTATTTTAAAGTATGGATTACAAAAAATTAGGTGATTATAGTAATTTTAAATGTTGTGAAATCCGAGCCGGACGTCAAGTCAGAAGAGCTTTCGTATTAGGTCTAACCGGTTTAAACAGTTAAGCCGTTCGGTCGGATCGGATAATTTTAAATATAATTAATAATTTTTATCTATAAATATATAATTATATATAAATGTAAAATTTTATATAATCACTAATTTTATATAACTATATTAAAGTAATATCTCTCTATCTTTTTTGGACCGAAATAAAACAAAATATTAGAGTAATATCCTTTTTTTAAATTTAAGTGAATCGTTCGGTTTTCCCCTAGGTTATTCCGGTTTAACCGGGTTTAGCACGATTGAACCGAAATTTCGCCAGTTCAAAGCGATTCAACTACTCATTCGGTTAAGACTTCAAAATGGAGTCGTTTTCAAGTCTGGTTAGCGGTCGGACTGTCCGATCCGGTCCGGTCCAATTATCACAACACTGGTAATTTCTGTAAAATCATAAAAGTTATTATAGTATACATAAATTACTAAAATTAATTTTTACTCTATAAAAATAAAAAAAAATTGTGGAAAATCCCGTTGGACAAAATTCGTTACTCACCCTATAAAATTCCAAAAAATTATTATATTACCCAAAATATTTGAATTTTATACAGTCTTATATAATGACTGTATTGTTTTATTTTTATTTTTATACAATTAAAAGAGCAAAAGTTGGAGGGAACTATCACATATGTTTTATTTTTCAAATTGAAATACATTTATTATTGAGTTAATAAGTGTTCAACAATTCATTTGAAATGGCATTGCATAATTATTGAATGATCAAAAAATGTAGAAAAATCTTTTGGCCAAATTATATTAGGCTTGAATTTCTGATATTTAGATTCGGAAGTCAGTTATGGAATAGGGAATATATTATCACCCTTTCCATCCTTATTAAGGTATCTCTCACAAAATTGCATGACTTATTTTATACTTCAAAAATTATTTGAGTTATTTAATTAATTATTAAAAAGGATTTTTTATTTTATTTTTGTGCGTGAGAAGATAAGATCTTGCTCCTACGTATCACTATTAAGGGAATCAATGATACGTACTTTTTTATATGATGGTTGGTTAAGTATTTTAATTAGGGAAATAAGTGACGTAGTGTGACCGTCCAAATGAAGAGTTAAGAAAAAGAAGCTCTTAGAGAGAACCATCCCTTCTTATTGGATGTGATTGGTAATTTTATTATTTTTTGTAAAAGATTATATTTAATATTTATTTATATAAAAAATATTTCATTAATATTAGTTACTAATTTAATTAAAGTGTCTATTTTGTTTTATTTTTTGGAATTAATCGATTGAAGAGAAGTAATACAACCATTCGAAGATGATTTGAGGACAAGAAATATTTCTATGACCTTCATTCATCTTTGATTAATCCCTAAAATATTAACTATTTTCTATATACAAGCATTTACGGTAATATCATCTTTGATAAAAAAAATTCTAAAAATATATGTATAATTTTCATTAATAATCATTTTAATAAGGAAATTTGATTACTAGTTCAATTAATGATGATATTTATTTGATTTGAAATGGATTTTATTAACTAGTTGTTAAGAAAAAGAATTATCTTGACTTTTAATATTAAAAAAATGCTATTACTAATTAAAATTATTATTTTTAAAATTATATTTAATATTATTCGTAGAAAAAATTTGTTTCTTAAATTATACTTCAGGATTAATATCAATAAATAAAACAAAAAATAAAAGGAGAATATAGAACATACCTAATTGAGTGCAACAACATGTGAGAGACTGAACCATATGACAATCTTGGATTAGTTGGAAGAGTGATACATTGACTAAGAGAGGAAGGCGATCCACATGGACATTACAGATGGCCAATAGAGCGAAGCACATAGACTAACTGCACTTGTCCGTACATGATTTCTAGTAAAAATGAGACACAGATGTAGTGCAGGGATGTGCAGGTAGACGAGCCCACATGTCGCAATATGGTTGGCATGTGGTGCTTGATAAAGTTAATGTTGGAAGAGGCGCCACATGGAGTGAAGGGATTGCCAGAAACGGTGCGCATAGATTTAATTGTGGGCTTTTACTCACACGTGATAACACAACTCTTTCTTTTTTTATTTTCTTGTTTTTTGTGTTTCTTTTTCTAGTATTGTTTTTAGGGTCTAATCCCTTTTCGTTTTTGGAATAGTCAGTCCCCTTTCATCATGCTATCTGCCATATTTATATTTTTAACCACGTATCTTTTTAAAATCATTGGTAAATCAATTTTACCTAAACTTTTTGATATTATTTAAGTCTGAAATATGTGAAGATAAATATAATGTTCTTCTCCACTCAATATGACGATTCTAGTTCATATTGAGAAATTGGGTCACAATACTTTTTAAATTAGTTTCATGTTTTTTATTATATTTATACTCACATTGAAAATTTTAATTTTAAAAAGTGTATCTAACTATTTTTTTAATAATGTGATATGGTTATAGAATTAAAATATATCCACGTTGTAAATTTCAATTACATTATACATAAAAATGAAAAGGAGGGATATATCAGATAAGGAATACTAATGAGTCAATATAAGTTAATGTTTAATTAAATAAATCGAGAAAAATGTTTGTGGGTATGATTATTTTTTCATATTGAGATTTTATTAAATTAAAATAATTATTTTTAAAATATTTATGGGTAATGCGTTAATTTTGAATTTTATAGAGTCGTTAATGAATGTTTTAATTATAAAAATTGTTTCATCTGCATTTAATTTTTTTAAAGACCAAATATTAATTTTTACTCATTTATAGGTATGATAATAATTATTAGGCTTTATTAAAATTATTAAGTATTTTTTTAATTTGCATCCCAAAAAATGTATTTTTAGGCCTTCTAAAAGTGACAATAGTCAATTTAATTTTGTTTATTTATGAATATATTTAAATTCGAACCTTTAATAATAATTTTATAAAAATTATTTGAAATCTGAATTGATTGCCTAATTAAGGGGTTGTCATATATTTTTTTAACATGTGTTGAAATCCCCTATGAGGGAAGTCGCACGATATAAAACACACACTCAAGAATAGCAAAATATACTCTCTCAAAATCAAATAATTGAGAAAGTTTGGAACTTATGTCCTAACATTATACACTCCAATTTTTATGGTTGTGTTCATGTATGGAAGAGTTTTTCTATTGATTATATCATTTCTATTTTCATTTAACAAAAAACAATTGAAATATTATAAATCATGATAATAGAAATATTATTAGTTTGTTTGTAATAATTGTGTATTCGTTTTTTTAAACATGTACCAAGCAATTATCTAGAACAATTAATGAAAAATGATTAGTCATCTCTTTAAACTTTACGATTGTAAAAGAAACCTTTAAGAATTAAAAAACGGGTGCAATGAGTATCGTGATAACATACGTCTTTACTATCGTTCTTCTCTGCAAATCGAAAAATAAAAATCAACCCAATAAATAAACATTTTTTACCTAAGAATTACATAAGTCTTCATTACCCCTATTATATAAAAAGATACATATATAAGAGCAAGATACACTATTGCCAAACATAAAAAAATAGATATTTTTTGTTTCTTAAAGTAATTAATTTATTAATAAAAATAACAATAAATATTTAAACAAGCTAGGGTATAAAACATCATATAATTAGTGAGAGTACATCATCTTAGTATGGACGAACATTATGCTAATATATTCAATCATCCATAACCAACTCTTCAATTTGAATCTCTAACTTAAAACACCAGTTAACTCAAAATTGGGTATTAAATAGGTTTATCAATGTTTTAACCCGATAAACATATGGTGACTCCAATAAGTCACATAATCGATCTTCAAATTTCATTATACTAAGCAACAGTTATAAGTTTTTTAGTTTTTGTGTCACCGGACCAGATAAAATTCCTTATGCCACCATCAACATCTTTACTAAGCAACAGTTATAAGTTTTTTAGTTTTTGTGTCACCGGACCAGATAAAATTCCTTATGCCACCATCAACATCTTTGAAAAGCTTTTTAGGTCAAATATAGACTTTAAAGCTGAAAAGAAGCATGTTGTGAATGATAGACTTGACTAACTCAGCCCTTCCCATTATAGATAAAGATAAACATTTTCACTTAAAAAGCCTACCAAGAATTTTATCAACTATAGGCTGCAAGTGAAGGACTTTAGGTTTGCCTTTAAACAAAGGGACACCAAGATAGGCGAAAGGAAGCCTACCCTGCTCAAAACCAAGTCAGGATGTAAAATTAATGATCACTTTTCGATACTTCTATAAATATAATAATAATAATAGGTGGCTTTATACTTCTATAAATATAATAATAATAGGTGGTTTTATAAACAATATTCTTTAAGTAATGTTTATGTAATCAAAATATTTTTAATTTTAAAATATTGACTTTCATATTTTGAGTTGCTTGAATATTACTTTATAGGCAATTACAGTATTGACTTTCATATTTTGAGTTGCTTGAACATTACTTTATAGGCAATAATATAACAAAGCCAACTAATGACTAATGTTGAGTGTTGATCAAGGATGGCTCCTAACAAATAGGTCCATCTTTTCATTTAATATATCCATCGAATCAATAATAATAAACGGAAAATGCTACAGAAAGTATTTTGTGATACTTTTAAAAAACTGAATTAATGGAAAATGTCATTTTTATGGCACATGTCATCTTCGTATAGTGAGAGGACTTGATGGTTGAAATAGTAAGGCTATTTAACATTTCTTATAAAAATTTGGAGTGTTTGAAAAAAAAAAAAGCTGTATTTGTCGACCACAAAAGACAACTGCATAATGATAGAAACTCGAAAATTTTACCCAATTCCAAAATTATTATTTTATTTTTAAAAATGGATAACTAAGATTAAAAGGAAAAAAAAATTAAGAATGAAAACATTGACATTTTTGTCTTTTTCCTTCCATCTTAATTATATTATCATTGACTATCAACTCCATCATCATCTTCTTCGGCTATCACCACCGGTCTTCACAGTATTAATTATGTCATTATTACAAAAAATATCATATGTATTATAACAATTGACTAATTTAAATCAATAAACTGAAAATTTGTAAAATAATTATTGTACAAATTTTATGGACCAAGTTTATGATAATGAGTGAATATTGAGTTATTTACCTCATTCCTAGCTTATCTTTTTAACTTGTTCAATATTATTTGTTTGAAATATGGAATATGACAAATTTACCCGTTTCTGGGTATTCATAAAAATAAACGAATTGAGCATCCATAAAAATAGCCGCCAGGTGAGTACACTCATATTTATAAATTATTTTTTAATTAAATATTTTATATATATTATATTCTGTTATTATTTTATAATTATATATTATATATTTTATAATAAATTTTAGTAATTGAAATACAATGAGAAATTTAACTTGTATATAAATTTTCTTAGTTATGTAATAAATTTTTATTTATATTGATAATTTCAAAATATATAAATATATACATAAACTTAAAAACTCATTGGATACTCATGCATATCTGCTATTCGTAAATCATACGGCATGGGAATGTGATAGTACTTTCCACGCGTGCACCGTCCCATTGTCATCCCTAATTTGAACTTGGAAAGTGATTCAACAAAATTGGTTACAAAATTAAATATACTAAATGGTAAAGCATATATTTGATTGAAACTAAACTTGCTTTAATTTGTACCATGAATGAAGATCATAACATGGTAAATATGTATATGGACTTATAAGCAAATCGAGATAGTAAATATAAGCATTCTCAAGCTCTATCACACTTCAACAATCTCAAATCACACGATAGTAAATATAAGCAAAGGTGACGTGGACTTAAGTGAGAGAAAAAGTAATGGGCCAAATTTGAAAATTAAGTTAAGTTGAGAGACCAAAATAATAGTTTTGTCTATACATGATGATACTACTCAAATCGAATAATATTGTATCTATAAAAGGTATAGGTCATTCAAATTAGAGAATAAAATTTATCCATTGTAATACTCTCCTATTTCATTTCTTTTGATGATTAAGATTATACACATATATAAAAAATTATTAAATTGGTAAAAATTTGATATACTTTTACTATAATAACCTGATTTAGATTCTCATTGAAAAATACATTAAATAAAAATGGAGAAATAATGGGTGAAAATAAGAGCAATAAATAATGGTATGATTGAAAAAGAAATTATAATTCTTGTTAGATTTTTAAAAACCAACAGATTTGATAAAACATGAAAGCAATTGAAACATAAAAAATATAGAATATAGAATATTAAAAATGTTATTGTTGATCATTGTCAAGGATATAAAATCAAAAGTAAAAATTTGTAATAGAAATTATAAAAGAGAAAAATATTCAAACAAATATGTGCTAAGAGTTCCTTGACCCTTAGATGAAGATTACATTTTCAAGATGTACTGATTATCATTCAAAATCTTACCATTTATCCACAATGGAATGAAGATTTTGCTATCATATATTTGATCCATACATAATATCATTAAAATATTATACAAATTTTTGGTCCTATTTAGTATGTGTTATAAGTTTAAAAAGTACCTAAGATTTAGATATTTGTACCTGAGGGTGAGGGTGGCAAATGGATGGATTTAGATGGTTTTAGATTTGAATTTGGATGAAAATGGATTGATGAGAAGTCATTCATCAATCCATATAACTTCATTTAAACCATATTTTAAGTTATTCAATCCATTCATATACAATGAATTATAATTCATCTAATCCATCAATGACTACATTTTCATGGATATGGATGGATGAATATCCAATCCAATCCACAAATTCACAATTTTAAAAAGTATTTTCTTTTGAAAAAATATTTTTAAAAAGTGCTTTTTTTTAAAACACTTTTTAAAAAGGTAAACTTTTGAAGTTTTTATCCAAAACTTAAAAAAGTAATAAATTAAAAAAATAACTTTACAACTTTTAATGATAAATCACGTGGTTAAACTTAAATTTTCAGTATTAAAATTCTGTGTGAGCTTCAGATTAATGTTGTTAGAAAAATTTGACGTATATCATGAAATTCATATATTCTTTTTGCTATTTCTCTCACTCTTCATGTTTTTGTTGTTGGTTACAAACATAAATTATATTTACTAAAGTTAAATTACATGATTGATATATAGTTGAAATATCCAATTGAAGGGAATATAAGAGAAATAGAATTGGCAAGAAATATTAAACACTCAATGCAATTATGTAAAGGTTAAGTAAAAAAAAATTAGACCAAAAGCACGACCAATAAACTTCTAGAAGCACAAATCCACAAAATTAAAGTATTCTCATCAAAATTTGAGACTAAAATAACATAAGTTGACAATGTTGCATTAACATGAGTTTGAAGCTTAAAAATAACTAGTAGCAATCATGACAAAGTCTTTGACAAAGAAGACACAATTATTATGATGAGAGAGCTTCATGTACAATAATCAGCAAGTAGTTTATTATTCCAACATATCATCCACAATGCAATACAACAAACAATATTCTACTATATATATATATAAAGAATTATAAGATATATTAATCAATCTTAAAGAACATCAATATCAAAATAAACTATTGGAGAAAACGAAACCTTCAATAGAGATGAGAAAGCAAGAATAAATGAAGAAATCAAGCTTTTGTTGAATAAATGCCTTTGTTAGAAAGGGTAATCCAACTTTTAAAGTAATCATTTTGTTAAAAAAGAGTTTGCACGTGTGTTTTGAGAAGAAAAAAATATTTTTATTTTTAATTTTTGGATGGATTGGGTATTCATCCAAATTGATATATCAATGGATATCCATTGAATATAATGGATGGATTTGAATCCATTCATTATAAACACTATTCATTTGATTATATCTATTTAAATCCATTGGATTATATCTATTTAAATCTATTAGCTCTAATGAATGAATTTAACTTGTATGGATTTAGATGAATTGTGGATAATTTTGTCACTCATATTTGTACGATATCAAAGCTTCTGTTCATACAAAAAATATTTTCACACACATTGTTTATACTCTCTTTGATTCATATCATTTAATGTTTTTTTAACATTTTTCAAATAATTTATGTTTTAAGAACCAAATACATATTTACACTTTTTTCTGACTATTTTATTATTTATTAATATTAAAAAATTTGTATTAAATTTTTACATATTTTAAAATATACACAAATTATTAAATATAAAAACAAACTACCTAATAATAAAAAAACAGCTCTTCATATGATATTAGACTTAGAGGATCCGTAGTGGTTTACTCACCCTTATTTCTAAGGAGTTAAGAATAATATTTATGATTGTCACAAAAATTTAGTTATTATTCTTATGAAAAATTTAATAAAATAAAATAATATGTATAACCAATTAAGAATTGTTTTTGCTATTGTGGATGGTCTTATTAATGCTTTAAAAGTCAATATACATTTATACTTTATTTTCAGATTATATCATTCTCCTTTACTTTTCATTTTCACATTTGACTTATCTATTTCTTTTTAATCTAATCCAATATGGATTAAATGAATTAAGTCAAATTCTATATAACATTTATATTATTTATTAATTTCTTAAAGTGCATGGATAAGGTTCCACACAGAAAGTTTTGGTAAGAGAAGGAGTATATGAGGAATTAATTGACCACTTTTGACGTTGCCTTGCTGCAACTTTGACCATCTATTTCTATCACTATTCATCCATTAAAATCAAGACAACCTAGATTGAAGTCTTCAGAGTAACTTTCTAAGAAACACACAGTTCAAGTTTTCAACAATCCCATAATAACTGAGCTGGTGCACCATTATTTGAAAGGATAGGCATAACCTGATTTTTAGCAGAAATCAATGCGTTAACGTATAGATTAGAGAATTTGCATTAAAAAAATAATATTTTATAGTAAAAACGTGACACAAAATACGAGTCTAAAAATGTGATATATATAAAGTATGAAAATTATACACCTTCTCCATATTTTAATTGTCTTTGAACATAAATACACATTTGCACGTATTTAATTAATATAATTAATTCTCATAACATTTTATCTTTACCCTATGAACATTTTTTTCTTATATCAGTTATTGAGTTGACTATTTTGATACACAATTTTGTATCTTACTTATTGAAAAAGGAAATACTTGGTCTTGGAAATTATATTATATTCATTCTTATTTACCTATCTTATTGTAAAAACATATTTAATAAGAAATGTAATAATTATATTTTATAGTAGTTTTCCCAATATTTCAATTAACGCATATTGAAATTCTAAGTAATTAAGAATAAAATCTATTCAAAATACACCTATAATTATGTATGGAGTATGATAAAGATACATTATTGAATTTCATAAATGTACTAGTTTAAGGATATAATAAATACATTAATTTTGAATACATCCTATTCTTCGTGTATAACTTATATATGCCTCGGGGCTTTTCCAAAAAAAAAAAAAACAATGTGCCATTAGAATTAATTAGGATACTTTTATTTTGACTTCCTAAACAATATCAATTATCAAACCGTGTGAATGAATAAGAAAATTTACTCATTCCATTCAAAGATTAATATCCACTGATTAGTTCAATACTTATAACGTAACCTTCAATTTTCACGCTCATCCAATCTTATCCGATTTAATTACATTTCACAATTATAATTAGGTTGACTCTATTATGCATTGAGCAATGAAGGATTTGACCATTTTAGACTACGAAAAAGTGAATTAGTGTACTTCAAATCTAAAAAATAAAGAACACTTCTCGAATACTATGGTTTATTCGAGTATAATAAAATGAATATATATTATTCATATAAAATTATATACAACTATTAATTATATACATGAGGTGAAAAGAAAAGCATTTATACTTAATCTGGACTCTATAGTCCACAGTTCCAATAACGTAAGGAGATTTAAAACACAACCTCTTTCCATATGTGACGCCTTGATGCATTTATATAAAGGTGTCATACATTAAATTTTGATAGTAACTCACTCTCATTTGAATAGATAAGATCAAAGAGAGACTCTTACTAGAAGCATTACCAACCACCTCTCACTACCTTATATTCCTCTTCCTCTTCTTATTTTCAATTGCAGTTTCTCCCTTCACAACTCCTCCTCCGACTTAGAGAAGCTACTAGACTCAGAAAAAACAACCCTACTTTTTATCACTACCTCTCTTTTCTATATCAATAGTTCTATCACCATGACTGAACCCTCTTCAACCTTAAATGTTGAGGGACAGGTTCCACCACCTACCCCTCTCCTAAAGATGATCGTTGTGGCCTCTATCGCCGCCGGTGTTCAATTTGGGTGGGCCCTACAACTCTCACTTTTGACCCCATATGTCCAGCTATTGGGTGTCCCACACGCTTGGTCTTCTGTTATATGGCTTTGTGGCCCAATTTCTGGTCTCGTTGTTCAACCCACCGTTGGTTATTATAGTGATCGGTGCACGTCCCGTTTCGGTCGCCGTCGTCCCTTCATCTTAGCGGGTGCTATAGCCGTCGCCATATCCATTATCCTCATTGGATTCGCGGCGGATTTCGGCTATAGCATGGGCGATGACCTCAACAAGAAGACCAGACCACGTGCCGTGGGCTTCTTTGTTGTTGGGTTTTGGATCCTTGACATGGCCAATAACATGCTCCAGGGACCTTGTCGGGCATTCCTCGGAGATCTCTCTGGGGGAGACCAGCTCAAGATCCGCACTGGAAATTCTGCTTTCTCTTTCTTCATGGCTATTGGGAGTATCCTTGGATATGCTGCTGGGTCCTACAGTAAACTTTACAAGGGGTTCCCTTTCACAGAAACCAAGGCTTGCAATGTTTATTGTGCAAATCTCAAGAGTTGCTTTTTCATTGCTATTGCACTCTTGCTCATCCTCGTCATCATTGCGTGTGTCTACGTCAAGGAAATACCTTTGACGTCAACAAACGCTATTGATGACGAGGACGAAGTGAAGACTCCATGTTGGGGACTATTTTTTGGCGCATTCAAGGGAATGGAGCGCCCAATGTGGATGTTATTAATAGTGACATTCCTGAATTGGTTCGCTTGGTTCCCATGGGTGCTTTACGACACAGATTGGATGGGTCGTGAGGTGTATGGTGGTAGTGTTGGAGATAGTTTGTTTGATAAGGGTGTTCATGATGGTTCATTAGGGCTTATGTTGAACGCAATTGTTCTAGCAGTGATGTCAGTGGTCATTGAACCATTGTCTCGTGTTCTTGGAGGAGTGAAGAGGCTATGGGGTTTAGTGAACTTTATTCTAGCCATTTGTTTAGCATTGACTGTGCTCGTTTCTAAGGAGGCTAGGGATCACCGCCATTTCTTAATGAGTACTGGTGCAACAGATACTGGTCCGCCACCTAATGTTAGGGGTGGCGCTTTGGCTTTGTTCTCTGTTCTTGGCATTCCTCTTGCGGTAATTAATTATATTTCCTTAAATGATTTTAGCAATTTTTTAAGATAAAAAGTATTTGTCATTTATTATAATTTTGACGATAGATTTTTTTTATATTTTATACTATTATTGAGTACTTTATTATAATAATATATATTATTTACTTATTATCTTATGTTTTATCTTTTTCTTTATTATGTTACAAACATTCAACTTTCTAAAGAAAAAATAAGCAATAATCTGCACGAATTTTGTCATGGAAATCAATGTGAGTTTAAATGCTGACAATGTCCTGACTGTACTAAACTTATATTTCATTATTTTTAATATTATTTACTTATTTAATATTGAATTATACTATTTATAACCCTTTGGAATTATGAAATCATTTCCTTATTTTTTTTTTTTAAATTTTAAAAAATATGTTTTGGATAAGCTCGAAGTTATGTGAATTTATTATTTCAAATCATTTCCTCCATTTGCTTTGTTTCCTTGTGGAAGGTGTTCTAGATCAGGTGAGCCAAAATTCATTAAAAAAAAGGATATCAATTATTTGGCATATAAGTTTTTTCTTATCTAAATTCAATAAGAATTTAATATATATTTTAAGAATCTTTTATACTTTCAATCTATCTTATAATTAATAAATGATTGATTCTCCTATACATTTAATCACAAAAGCATAAGAAAATTGTGAAAAAGTGTAACTTAGTATAAATTTATTGAAAACTAATATTCATGTTCCTCTTTGTGCAGATCACTTACAGTGTACCATTTGCTCTAGCATCCATATACTCCAGCACCTCAGGGGCAGGCCAAGGTAAAGAACTCATAATCCATTAAAATAAGCAAATTTTATGAAGTATGGGTCAATTCATATATAATATATCCAACCATAAACCAAATTAAAATATATATCTAACCCTTCTTGTTTAAAAACATTCAGGTTTATCTCTGGGAACTCTCAATCTTGCAATTGTCATTCCACAGGTTAGGATCCATCCATTTGCTTCACATTCATAATGACAGAAATTTAAACTTAAATGATACAGTAAAAAAATATGATTGATTTAAAGTTTATATTAGACTTTTATTTTATGAATTGTTTGACAAATTATGTGTACATGTATATATATGCAGATGTTGGTGTCAGCAATAGGTGGAAAAATAGATGAGGCATTTAAAGCAGGGAACTTGCCCGCGTTTGTGATGGGTTCAGTAGCCGCCGCCATCAGCGCCGTATTGGCACTTGTATTGCTTCCAACTCCTCGCCCACAAGATATTGCCAAGGCTGCACCAGTTGCTGGAGGTTTTCATTGATTAATGCTGGAGCTACCTACCTTTTATTCCTTTTTTATCTTGCTTTTTTATATATCTTGGAAGAAAAAAAAGTTAGGGTGATGAACCCTTTTATTTGTGGCCGTTGTGTACTTCAAAAGGGTCACTTCGGTTGTAAAACTCTTAAGAAATCATATGGTTTTGTATACACAAGTTTGGTTCCCCAATCGGTAATAAGTTATGAGAAACAAAGTTTGGTTATTTCTTAAATTTTATTGTCATTATCTATCTCGATTCTCGCTAGATTCCTGCACTGGAACATATCTTTTACGATGTTATGTTGTTTTCTTATGCCTACAAATGAAACAGTCAAATGAACTCGCTATCAATTAGATTTGCTATGCCCCATCCTCATACGGTCCTACCATTAATTATCTTTCAAAAGTTTATTAATAAGTGGGAAGTTTTTCTTCCTCTCAAGTTTGTCAATTGTGCCATTTCAGTCACCCATTTTTTATTTGCGATTTTCATGCACCAACATACATAATGTGTAAAGATTGCAAAAATAATTATTCTCATAACTTTCTATCCAAGAACCTATAGTGTTTCTCATATGCTTATGTCGAACATGACATTGCAATTCCATCTTTTTAAACTTACATAAATCACTCATAATTATATATATACATACACTAATTGCTCTCGTAAAAGAGATGAGTGTAATTTGTTAAACAAAAAATGGTGATGAATATAATTAAGTCAAACAAAATATGATATATTATGAAGATAAATCTAAATAGTATAAGAGTCAATATTCATTTATTATTTTTTTGTTACAAATTGCATCAATAATTTTAATAAGGTGTTTAAATCACTATTGTACTATATTATAATTAATCAAAATAATGAATAGACAGTGACTCTAATATTATTTGGATTTGTCTTCACACTATACCATATTTTATTTGACTTAATTACATTTGTCACCATTTTTTGTTTAGAAAATTACATTCATATCTCCTACAAAGATAGTTAGAATGTATATATAATAATAATAATAATAATAATAATAATAATAATGAGTGATTTATGTAAGTTAAAAAAGGTAGAGTAGTTTATGTAATTTCAGTAAAATTCAGGGGAGTGATAATATAATTTAATTATAATTTAAATCACTCATCTTTTCATTTGAATAAAATTTGTCTTCCTATTTTTTAATTTACATTTTTATCATCCAACTTATATAATTGGACAATAATGGTTCTCCTTTCAATATATCTAATTTAAATAATCACAACCTAATAATTTAAGAAAAGTTGTTATTGCATATCTTACTAAATTATCATGCTTTCATATGCCTAAAAACTAAAATAGTCCAATAAAAATCTTCTATACTCACTATTTTATGTTATTATTTTTTCTATTAATAAGAAACATCCACATCATTAGAAAAATAAATTAAAAAAAACAAGTTAATAAGATATTTAATGAAACATTTGTTTTTTATTGGTGATAAAAGTACTAATGAAATAGTGACTATAAAAAATTTCTAATTTGAAATGATAATATGAACTGGCTATCAATAGATCAATTATGCCCCATTCTCCTATGATTATCTTTCAAATATTATCAAAGAATATCATTATGAGTGTTTGAGATTATATTCAATAATCATAATTGTGGCTTCTGGAATCTTTACAATGACATTACAACTTCAAAGCATTTCTCATAATTTTTTTGTAATTACAGTAAATGAAATGTGACCGTAATTATAATAGTAATTTAAAATAAGAAGTTGTTGGATGGTCGCATGAAACACATGATGATTCATCTCTTAATTTCATGTAATCAAATTGCTTTTGTTTATGCAAGCAAATTTTGGACGGATAGTAGTACTACTAAATGAGGTGGTATATTATATGCGTAAATTCATAAATGACAGCTTCATTTTTAAGGTAGATGTTGAAAAAACTTATAATTCCATGAGATGGAATTATTTTGGATTAAATTGTGATCAGATTTAACATTTTATAAATGAAAGAAGTGAATCAAAGCTTTCATATTCATAATATAATATAAGAAGTTTGTCGACTTTAATTATTGGGAGCCCTAGCCCGATTAATATGGTACAAATTAAAAGATCTCTTAAGCCAGGTAAACCTTGAGTTTATTCCTATTTCTTTTAAGAGAATAATATATCTTCTGGTATAAGGAGATAAGTTATCTCCTTCAGCCACTAAAATTGTGATATTTAATCATTTTCTACAAAAATATTTCTAAAACTAAACAAAACAATACACATATCATTCTTTTACTGGCTGGAGGAGGTAAGTTATCTCCTGGTATGAGGAGATACTTTATTCTCTTCTTTGAATTGCAACATAGGTTTCTCTCTTGTAATATATGATATGATTTTTTTATTGGTGAAGCATATTCGGAGAACTTAAGGACAATCAAAGATATAACTAGGAGCTTTGAGTTGGTCTCAAGTTGAAGTTAAGTTCTATAATAGTAACATGATGAGAATTAATGTTCAAGACTCATTTGTATAAGCAAGCTCGTCTTTTCATATTTGAAAGCAACCTTGGGTTGCTAATTGGTGATAATCCGAGGAAGGTTGGATGCAAGTAGCTTGTGATTGATAAAGTTTAGAAGAATCTCTCTTGCTTAGAAGGTGGTTATTTATCCCTTAGAAATATGACAGTTTTGAATAGTTTGCCAACTTATTATGTATCTTTCTTGTTTTAGAATTCTCATCATGTTGCTGAAAATTACAATCTAGATTCAAATAAACTTTTGTAAGGAAGGTTGTAAATTAAAATTTTTTTTTGCTTGAGTTAAACAATATTTGGTTGATAAAAAAAAAGGAAAATGCATAAAACATATGTAAATTTTATGTCTTTTTGCAAATAGTCATCATTATGAATTATTTTTTTCTTCTTAATTACTCATTAAACTTTATCAGTTAGTGAAATTTATTTAAATATATTTTTAAATTATTAGTAGGTCAACAAATAAATTATTTCATTCATACTCATAATAGTAGCAATGCAATAACACATGTTATTGAAGATTAATATAAGGAGGAAATCATTATTAAAATATAAAATTGAATGCATGATAAAAAAATTATTCCTATTAATTTAACATTATTTTTATGTTGAGAACAATGTTATTAAAACCGTACCGGTTATCAAACCGGTTAGGGTACTGGTATAGTGGTACAGTGGTTCAGTAATTAAACCGCATGCTGGTTAAACCGGACATACTTGCTTATATATATATATAACCCTATAACAAACAATTTCAAATAAGTAGATATTCATATTTATAATTCATATTCATAATTTACTTTAAATTCACACAAACAAACGACATTAAGTCTTTAATAAAATCAAAGTCTAAAGTACAAAACATATATTTATCCAAAATTATCACTTAACAAACGCAAAATACAAATAAATGACCCAAGTATCAATCATTGAAGTTGAAGAATTGGTGAAGAATTGAAAATTTGAAATTTTAAAAAAAAAAATTAATGTACAAACTGACCGGTTTAAACTGGTTTACCGGTTTTCACCGGTTTTGACCGGTGAAAACCGGTTCTATTGCATATGCGGTATAACATACATACCGTACAGGTTAGGGGTCCGGTTTTCCGGTTGAACCGGCCGGTACGGCACGGTTTTAAAAACATTGGTTGAGAATTAATTTCACCAGCAATTAAAATTTAAAGGGTAATTACTAAGAAAAAATAATTTATAATATTTACTTCAAAAATGCATAAAATTTAAGGCCTTGAGACTAAAAAAAAAGGTAAGTTGATGTTAGGAACTCTTATTAAAAAACATTGGTTTGCCTATTTTATCTTACGTATAAATAATTAAGTGAGCTGTTATTGGTACAACTTTCATATGAAGTAATTTTCATAGGCAACTGAGCTGTCTCTTACATACAATTATACTTTTGCGTATAAACAAAAAGGTAAGATTACTTTATATGAAAATTGTATGTAACAGACAACTCAGAAATGTTAACTAGCTTCTAGAGATTTTAATACCTTCTCCACTTCAACTTTAGCAGTGATATCAACTTTAATGGTACTTGCCAGTTAACAAAAAATATTGATGTACAATGAGTTTCTTTTTGTTATGCTAATTAATGTTGAAGATTCCATACATTTGTTTTCATGCTGTAATAATTTTTGTTATAGCATATGGATAAGTTTTTTGCCGGTCATTCTTTATCTATATACTTGCCTTATAAATTGTGTAAGCTGTACCTGAATCAAATATCTAATAAAGCAGAAAAAGGTTGGGATGCTGTTATGGCAAGTAGTTGTGTGCTACTTTTGGTTTATAAGGAATAATATGGTTTCCTATCACCGACCACCTTATAATATTGACTAGCTTGATTTGGTAAAAGTAAGGTTTTATGTTTGGTTTTTAGCTGAAGTGACTTCCAATGTATCTTGTTCTGAATTATTAGTCCTTTTAATTGTTTAATATTTTTTCTGGCTTTATATGATTGTATTTTGTGTATAGGTTGATATACTCTTATACTAATTTTATTTAAATAATGTAACTAAGTATTATTAATATCAGTTCAAATAATAATAATATAGTGATATAATATTAAAATCAGATGCTAATACATATATTATATTAACATTCAAAACTAATAAAAAATACTATAACTAATTTTATTTACATTATTTTACAAAGCAAAATATAGGTTCAAATGGTATTATTTACGTTAGGGAGACTTCTCTCCATTAATGGAGATGCAAGTGATGTGAAAAAGCAAAGGAAATACAATATGTATTGACATTTATATCATTTTTATTTAAAAAAAATTACATTTTTCCCTTAAAATACATATGAAAAAATAATTTGTCTCTCCATTAATGAAGATGAGTCCTATCATTCAATGCGTAATTAGTTGTGATTCAGTTGTTGGGTCATGCACTTCATTCGATGCAGAAAATAAGTGCATTTCATTTTTTTTCTCGTAAAATGTATTTATAACGCAAGTATTCTTTATGGTCTATCTGTTTTAACTTTTTAGTATTAACATTTTTGATCAATGAGCCAGCCCTTATTGCATCCATTTTAGAAGTATTTATTGACCTTGACTAAAAAAGTTATTGTTAGACGGTTAGCGTGCGTTTGATATAGATTAAGTTTTTAATTTCAGTTGTCAGATTATAAATTGTTAAGATTATAATTTGTTTATGTTTGGGTACCTTAGCTGAAAATTGAATATAAACTAATCTGTTTTGTTTGGATAAGATAGAAAGATTGTTTTTTACATAGTAAATTACAGAAAATGGTATAAAGTTATTTGTTTATGTTATGGTTATTTTAGTTGTTTTTTACACTAATTTTAAATATACATTTTTTAATATTTATCATCATATATTTTTACTTTAATTTTGTAATATTGCATAATAAATGCTAAAAAAATATATTGAAATAAAATACAATATAAAAACTAATATTAATATTAAAAAACAACATAAGATCAGCATAAACAAATAACCTCATACATAGTTAAACATAAATTAAAAAGATAAATCAACCCATGATTTTTAATATTGCATAATAACAAATGCTAAAAAATATTAAAATAAAATACAATATAAAAACCAATATCAATATTATAAACAATATATCACATAAATGAATGAAAGTTATTAAACTTGAATTACATATTTACAAAATAAATAATACATAAATGTTAAGTTTTATGAAAAAAAGTTTTCAGCTTTATTGGGTTTATACATAATTCACAAAATTTTAATATTATATAACAAAGTTTTATACATAATTTTTTGTTCGTGTATAGATAAAAGAAAATATTTTGGAGAATTACGTGGTTGAGTGGTGAGAGAGAGAAAAATGAGAGTTATGAAGTTTGGTGGTGATAATGTGAAGAGTTATGATGTGTGGTGGAAGAGTAAAAAGGATGAGAGATATAAAATTATGATGGGTAAAATGGGAAATAGAAAATTTGTGAAAAAATAAGCTAAAAAAATAAATCAACCCATGATTTTGGAGCTTCTACTTTTGGCTTATTTTTTCAGAAAAAAATCAGAGTTTATAAACTTCATCTGATTGCCAAACATACATAGTTTATATTTTCAGCTTATTTTTCAAAAAATAAACTTAAACAACACTTTTTAATCTATGCCAAACAATGCCTTAATCCTATTCAATATAATAATATATCAAATCTTTGGTACTCTTGAGTAATTATCAACCTTGAAGATAAGGTTGTCAAGGGCATTACAATGATAGCCATTAGTCACTCTGGCCTTATCAAATTAAAGAGGATAATTTGAAAGAGAGATTGGATGAATATTTATTTGAGAAAACAATAATTTCTTAAGTATTAAAATAGTGTCACTTGTATGGTTATTATCTATTTTGGGATTTTATGATGTTTTTAACTAGTATGTTATTATTCACAAATCTATGAGGGGGGGAAATATGAAGTTTAAGGTATTTATCTTTTAGTGTTTTTATCTCCTTAAAAAAAGATTTATTTTAGATTACTTTGCTAGGATAGTTTTCTCTCCTATCAATCAATGCTTTCATCCTTTTACTCATCTTTTCAAACCAGTCATGTATTTTCCACCTCATCCTTATTAGACAATTTATTATACACCATATTAAAATAATCAAATCACTACTTCACCTTATTTTTCAGTCAATTTTTTTTTTAAATATAAATAATTGATCTCTCTATTTTTCAAATCACTACTTCATCCTAGAATAATGATTTAATATATGTTTAACAAAAGAAATTCTAGATAGCACAAAAAAGAGACTCCTTACATTAAAAATTAATTATATATGCTTGGATAGAAGGAGTTAAGATATTGAAGATTGAAGGAAATATTTATACCGGTTCATTTAAAATCGCAAGTTATGTTTGGTTTCTTGTCAGCGTCAAGATTCCACTATAATCAAACACTAATTACAAAAACAAATGTTCTTTGCACACCTAGCCTCTCCAAGCTCATAATCAAACAACAGTTTCAATTATGTTGCAATCCAATTTTAATTATCATTCGTAACACGATTTATGAAGTGGTCAAATGAAATTCCAATCTCGTCCAAATATTTGGAGTTGTCATCATATTTTTATAGACAAAACATAGAAAACACTATTTTATGCCCAATTTTAGATAAAATGGTCGTCAAACTAAAGTTTTTGGCTCGAGAGTCGATTGCGGATCATGTAAATTATTTGCATCTGGTCCGTATTATAATTGTCCTCTCGCTAATTGCATGTACTAAATTATATCCTCAACTTATTTGATTCAATATTTAATTATTGAAAAAAAAATCTAGTATGGTCTCTGATAAGAATTTATCTTGTATTTATGCATCTCTATGTGTAATAGGGAAATCAAGATTATGTAATTCTGAATTGAAAATTAAATAATATGTTGGTTTAACTTTTATTAATTAAAGAAGGTCGAAGATATCGCTCCCTAGTTTGGGAGACGACACACATACTGTTGGTTGTGATAGTTTCTCAACACGAATAGAAAAGAAAAAACTATACAAATTAAGATCATTCTTTCAATTCTCAACTTTACTTAATAAAAAGTGTTTATTAAAATTTATTTTTATTTAAATTAATTAACATGAGAATTAAGAAAAAAAATAGATAATATTTGTTGTGAACTGGCTTACCACTTTTATAGATGACAACAACATTACTAATGTCCATAATTGTTTCTCAACCTAAAGTATAAAATAAGATAATACACGAGTTGTGATTTCACTATTGAAATTCCAAATTAAATTTTAATCGATAATATAATTAATGGATAATTTTAAATTTAATATATAAATTATTTTTAAATGATTAATTTATAGAGTTAAGAAAAAATACGCAATATTGGCCATGAACACTCTTATTGTCCATGAAGAGGCAGTACTAATGACCACAATTACTTCTCAACCTATATCTGGTGAGGAAAGTTACGACATGAGTCACGAATTTCCCCCGAAATCATTTAAAATATTTTTTATAAATTTTTAATTTTATTATTTTCATTAACTTTATGATTTAAAAATTCATTAATTATTTTTTTATTAACAAGAAATTATTTATAAATGTTTATAAAAATTATATAATTCATTAATTTATTATTAAATAAAAACATAAATGGAAAAATGAAATTATTAAAAAATAAAGACAATAAAATTTTACTTGAATGACCAAGTGGCACGTCATAAAATGAAGCACAAAAAGGCTAGATGTGAAAAGGTGAGACTAGCGGAGCCACGAGATTAGCAATGAAGAAGATTATGGTGGCACGGAAACTAGGGAAAATGATTATCGAAGTTTTCATTTGTGATTTTCTCTAGATTTTTTATCTCTTTTATTCTCAACTTTTTTGCTCCTATTTATTATCTCTTCTATTTTGTAACTTCTCTATTTGATAATTTTTAAAACTATCCACTTAATCAATACAAGTATATCACTATAGACTTAATCATCTCTGGTATTGAAGGATCCCAAAGAGATAATGACACATGAAAAAATAGCTGTGCAGATTTTAATTTTTTTTAAATAATCAAATCAATCTAGGTCTTATGTTCTAATATTAGACCATCTATTACAAAAGAGGATCTCAACCCAATATTTTATAACTATTTATTCAATATAGAAGGAATAAAGTTAATTTTCACATATGCTAAAAAATGTACTATGATAAAAATTATTATAATGTCTTTCTTTGACAAAAAGATATTAGTGACTTTATAAAATCTAAAATTATTAGAATATTCTTAAATGGACAAAAAATAATTATTCAATAATATCAAATCATAAAAATATGAGAGCGTGCCTTTCAATTTTTTTTTTGTAAAATATAAAAGTGCATCAAACAAAATTAGATAAATGCTAGAAAGTTTTGCAAAAGAGAAGTATTTAAATACAAGAAAGGTTAGATAAATGTTAGAAAGTTTTACGAAAAGAAGTATTTAAATACAAGCAAGATTTTAACACATATATGTCATTTTTAGATACTTCTCAAACTGACTTTTGATATCAATATTTTGTTAGTTTAAATATTTTGTAGTACTTAGTTTGATGTTTTGCATACTTAAAATAGATCAAAGAAGTATTCACACAATTCAATATAATTTTACTTAATTTATTTGGAGTCGGCATAATTTAGAGGTTTATCACTTAGAACGTGTTCGAGACACTCGTTGTCTTAACACATATAACCTTTAATATCGTTGTTGCTCTCACCATATTTCACAACCTCTTCAACATTTACATTAGTATTTTTTTGCTCTATGATTAAGAACACATTACATGCGAATTCATATGGTTAAGAACACACATTACATGTGCATTCATATGGTTAAGAACACACGTTATTTGTACATTTGCATGGTTAAAACACACATGTTATATGTGCATTCGTATTGTTAAGAACACACATGTGACCAGTGCATTCACATGGTTAAAAACACACATGTTACTCGTACATTCGCATTGCTAAGAAAACACATGTTACTCATACACTTTTGTACTTTTTTGATTGATTTTCATACTTTATAGTCTATATATTTGGTTAACAAATAAATACAATAAAAACTTATATTTTATATTCTTAATATATACGTTCATATGGAGAACTTGTTTAATTTTATGATTTATTGTGATTATTTCCTAATGTAACTTGTTTATAATTTCTTTTATTTTTAGGATATTATTTCTTATTAGTTGTTAGTATAATTTGTTTATCATTTCATATATTTTTAAAGTATATAAAATGAGACATTGTAATTAATTACTTAGATTTTTTTCCAAAATAAATACGGGTTTAATCATCTAGTATGACAACTTCGAAAATAATATTTTAATAGATAGAAATGAAATTTTAGTAATAAATGACCATTGAAATAAGAAAGTTGTAATTATATAGTTCGATTCTTTTTCAAAATAATGAAGACATTAATTATTTAGGATTAAAACTGCTAAAATATTTTAAAGATAGTAATAGAAATGAGAACATTATAATTAATTTTTTAGATTTTTTGAAAATAAAGCAGACATGTTAATTTGTATGTAGTGATTACTATACATTATTTTTCAGCTTGAATAGTATCATTGATCTCACCAATAAGCATCACATTAAATGACAATATGTGCTTCTATTCCCTTATGTTTATTGGTTTTATTTCTTTCCTAACGATCGACGATATTTATTCAAAGTAATTATTAATTATTAGTTTGTAACTGATCGACGATATTTATTCACTTATTCGATTTCAAATTACAATAGTATAACAAAATTTATTGTCATTATTCACCTACGCAGTTTATATTCTCTTATAAATTTCTCTTTATTGTCATTCTACTATGTTTTTTAAATGATTTTTTATCTTTCATTATTCACATTAATTACTCTTAAGTCTCGAGAACAATTCTCTCTCTCCATTATTATTCTATAATTATACACAATTCATATAAATGACAATTTTATACTATTGTAATTTGAAAGATAAAAAATCACAATTCATATAGGTGAATAATGACAATAAATTTTGTTATACTATTGTAATTTGAAATCGAATAAGTGAATAATTATGCAGTTTATATTCTCTTATAAATTTCTCTTTATTGTCATTCTACTATGTTTTTTAAATAATTTTTTATCTTTTATTATTCACATTAATTACTCTTAAGTCTTGAGAATAATTCTCTCTCTCCATTATTATTCCATAATTATACACAATTCATATAAATGACAATTTTAGTACTTGAAAAGTTTGTGTGGAAGAAAAAAGAAAAGAAAACAAAAAGTTAGAATTTATGACATTTTATTATCTTTAATTAACTTATACAATACATTTGAGAGAGAATTAAAAAATTATGGTGTAATTTTTTTATAAATATATAACATATGTAATGATTAATAAATTCAATAAAAGTATAAGATGAAGAAAAATTATACTCATAGTATATTTTAATTAGATAACAATAAAATTTTGTTTTTACCATAACATGAACTCAAAGGCAAAAAAATATGATTAAGTTAACTTCAATGAAGAGTTGTACATCTCTTTTTAGAACAATGAAGAAACTTTATATTTTTGACATTTAAATTTTTGAAAGACACATAATCAAATATGAGGATGAAACTTAAATCAAAAGAAATTTAAGATGAGGATACACTTTAAGTATTATGAAGCAAAAAATGAAAATAATGATTATTTGGATAAAAAAGTGTATAAAAATAAAATAAGAGATGAAGATAGAGAAAACTAACATGCAGAGATGCTTTGAAGGGAGAACCAAAATACAAATGAAAAGAAAAAATAATTATTGTAACATATGATGAAGAGATAATATGTTGTATAAAAATAGTGAATTTTTAAATAAAATATTTATAAATAAAATTAGAGATTAAGATAGAGAAAACTTAAAGGGAGAACCAATCTGCAAATGTGGAGAGAAAATGATAACAGCGAGATATGATGAGATAAAAAAATTAATAACAAAAGCAAACAAACAACCAACAATCATAAAATTTGAAGGTTTGGTCGTTCCCGAAGATGATACTTTTGGTTATCAGAAGCTAACAAAGAGAAGTATTAGAAGAACACATGTACAAAATAAGGAAACCACTGAAAAATAAACAAAAATCAATGATAAAATAAGAACAAAATCACAAAATAAGAAAATATATACAAAATGAACAAAAAAATAAATAAAATATGCACTTTAAATATGAGATATACAAAATAAGAATAAATCTGCAAAATAAATAAAAAAATCAACGAAAAAATGCACTATAAAGAGGATTGTTGGAAGAGAAAGAAAAAAACGATAATGAGTAGACATAATGAAAAGAAACAAAAGAAAAAGAAGATCGTTGTGAGAGAAATTGAAAAACACGTATTTTTGTGATGACGACAAAGTAAATCCGATGAATGAAGCGTCCTATTGCAAGTATGGGAGATTTGTAGAGGTATGAGATTGGTAGGGGTAGAAATGAAACAAACTGGAAAAATAAATAAAATGAAACAAATGGTAAAAAAAAGTTTTTGATCTTCTATGTAAGGGTATACACTAAGGGGTATGGAGCTTTTAGTGAGAAATTTTGTAGAAGTGGATGACATGTGTCCATAACAAGAGTTTTTTTTTTGTTATATAGTAAGTAGATGACCAACACCATAATCACTATAAGAACCATGTTATTCAACTTTTCAACCATCTAATTCGTCATATCCTCTTTTTCATCGACCACTCTTACAACCATAACCATAGTACTTATCTTGTGTGTGACCCATACTCTCAACCTTAGAAAGAGTATCTTACTACCAATTAAATAAATTAGAGGATGAGTTCACTTACTTTAAGAGTAAGTTTTTTAAATTTACTCCAATGGTTTAAATTAGTGAGTAGATCTAAACCATTGAATTTCCCTATAATTAATAGGTAAGATGTGGAGTAAGTTTAAAAAACTTACTCTTAGAGTAGGTGAATCCCCTCCCCATAAATTATTACTACAACTAGGTTACAAAGGAATATACATTGGAAATTCCTTAGTCAACACTCTCTCAACCACCACCGTCTTGTTGTGAATAGGGGTGGAAACATGTCAGACCAGACTTTGCATTAAACAAGCCAAACTTATACAACATATATGAGTTTGGGTCTGACATGTTAGCCTATTTAAAAAAATTCAAAAGTCTAGGTTTGATCTGTTTAAAAGTTTGGTCTAGCCTGTTAGTCTGTTTAAAGGTCTGTTAAAGTAAAAAATTCAACACTTTATTTACAAGCTAGGAAAAATTACATACTTACATGGGTTAGATTATGTACTTGAGCTCAAGTTTCAACAACTAAATATCCAATTATTAAATAGTCTAAACTCTAAGTCCCGGTGGATTTACATAAAAAATTATTATTTAGTTTTTTGTACATATTATAAAAAAAATTAAATATATAATAGTATTAAATAGGCTGGCCTGTTAGGCTTAATAGACTTTTTAAAATGTCTGAGTCCGACCTATTTAGGTTAAATATGCTATTGGAGAAGCTTAAGTCTAATCTGTTTACCGAAAACACCTTACCTGACCTGTTATATGCTAGGCACTAGACCCTTGATAGAGGGTCTGACATGTTTCCACCCTTAATTGTGAATCTACTATCCACTGCTTAAAAAGTTACACCAAAACATAAATAATTACAAAATACGTGGTACACTTTCCAGGTAAATTTTCAAGAGGGCTACAAACACCTTTTGTTATTTCTTATATGGCATGATGGACCTACCCTTCTTTTTTTCCATAAGGAACTGGCTTTCCCACGATGACAAGGAAACATCTTTGAGATATTTGGTTATTAATTTTTCCTATAACTTAGGGATTTTACAGTTGTAAATTAGATAGATAAATCAATTGGATTGATTTGTGATATAGCTTGATTATAGGGTATGTAACTTAAACATAGGAATTTTGTTTTTATTCCTTTATACTATATATATATATATATATATATAAATATCCTTATATCATAATTATATTATGTATGATTTGTTAATATATGTTTGGCTTAATGGCAATGGTGGAAGTGATGGTTGTAATTAGACCTGTCAAAATGGGCCGGGTATAGCGGGCCAGCCCGCCAAGGCCCGAAAAGGTATAGGGCTTGGGTACTAAAGTTTGAGTATTTTAGTTAAACCGGGCTTTTTAGCCCAGCCCGGTCGGGCCACAATAAATTCGGGCTCGGGCTGAGCTTACCCGTTCGGGTTCGGGTTCGGGCCATTGTCTACTCATTTTCTTCCATCTCATTTGGCTTTTCTTACCTGTGCATTTTACATGATGTAATCGATTACGATATACTCGTAATCGATTACAACATATTTTTGCTGTTTTTTAAACAGTGTAATCGATTACACAATACTGGTAATCGATTACATGCTGATAAACTAATCAGACCTGTGCATTTTACATGATGTAATCGATTACAATACACTCATAATCGATTACAATATACTCGTAATCGATTACAACACATTAAAAGCATCAGTTTTGCTGTTTTTTAAACAGTGTAATCGATTACACAATCCTGGTAATCGATTACACTGTTCAAAAACAGCAAAAAATAATGCTTTTAATATGTTGTAATCGATTACAATATACTCGTAATCGATTACAACATATTAAAAACATCAGTTTTTTGCATTGGTGTAAATAATAAAATAATCCGGGCCGGCCCGCCGCAACCCGCAGCCCGCTTTGGGCGGGTTTGGGCCTCATTTTTAGCATCATAAAATATAACCAGGCTTTTTAGCCCGGCCCGTTTTAGCCCGAATCAAAAGCGGGCTAGCCCGAACCCGTCCGGGTAGCCCGTTTTGACAGGTACAGTTGTAATGAAGATAGGGTAAACAATATCATATGTTGTTTATTTATAATACATCTCAATTGAAAATGCATTATATGAAAATGATAAGGTAAGAGATAAGCTCATCAAACCATAAATTACAACAAAATGGGTAGACTTATCTTATACAATCTTTCTTATTCTAGCCACTGAAGCATGATGATGGGCCATTTTCTCTTCACTAGTTTAATACAATTAATAGTTCAATACTAACTTGTAATAAAAAAAAAGTATAACATGAATAAAAAAAATGAAAACTCCAAGCTGAAAAAAAATCCTCAGTTTTTTTACAGAAATTTAATTTCATCAGATAATCCTAAGAAATATTTATATATATACAGATAAAATTTGCAGGTGGTTGTTCCATGTCCAAGGCACTTACTATTAGATATCTAATGCAAACAAGGCCTCTCCAGATATTATACTGCTTGAGTATTAAAGATGCTAGTGTGCAAAAAAGTGTTACTAACAGGTTGATGCTGTGTTTGGATAAACTTAGTTAAGTGTGTTTATCACATGAAAGAATATGACCCTTTAATCTCTTTTAGCTTCTGCTTTCATAGGCTTCTCTAACAAACTTAAAAGAGCTAATGAGTAAAACATGAAGTATTTTTACATGTTCATTCTGCAAACATAAGGCAGTTATCAACACTTGCTATACTACAATAAAGCCTTGAGCTTTAAACCAATTATTTACATAAGATGGAAATGCACATTCACTTTTAATTTTTGCAACACTTATAGATATTCACAACATCCCTATTAGCATTGGTAATTTGGAGGAGATATTTATTATGTTTTGCAACTCTTAGGGTTTATAAGTTAGTAAATGATCTTATTTTAGTGTCCTTAATTGGCTAAGGAAGTTTTTAAAAAATACATTGCCTAGACTCATGAAAACAACAGCTAGTATGAAATGAATGAGTTATAAAAAGAGATGGAATATGAGTTACATGGTGACTAATGGTTGTGATAATGTAATTGTGTAAACATGCATTTACCCAATTGAGCTTGTTTTCTAGTGTAAAGGACTTGCTGAAACAATAGTCAACAGCATACAGATTTATATGGGCAGATATGGATTAATTAAATGTTATTTGCTTCTTTGATTTGAGTGGCACCATTGCCATTTTAGAAACAATGTTAAGTATCATATGATGGTTTCCTTTGGTTGCATTGCAGTGAAGTAATCTGCATTCTGTCACAGTTTTTACCATCTACTCATATTTACATGTGATTTTCGTGGGACTTTGTTCAAGGCTTTGCTTTCTTTTTGCATACTTTGCAAGTTCTTTCTTACATCACTGTTCCATTCTTTAATTCTATCAAACTAATTCCTGCATACATCAAATATGAGGTTTTGATTGGGAAAATATTTAATTATTTATTATTCCATAATGTATATATCACTCTATTTAGAGTGGTATATATAACTTGTATTAAGTCCTCCCAAAAACTATAATCACAAGAAATCTTTCTATGCTATAAGGTGTAGGACTATGATCTTATCTCATTTTTTTTACATTCACCACATCCTTCTTTCATACCTTATATACAATTATACTTACCACATTCTTGTCTTACCAATCTACTATGACATAACATTCAATTTTCTTATCTTTTCATCAGCCACTTAGCTTCTTGTAAGAAGGCACATAAACAATATGTATCAGAACTCTACTCCATTTTGATTCATACTTAAACATCAGCAAACTATTTTCTTTCTCTTGTCCACAATAGGCTTCATTGTACATTTGAAGGAAATATTAAAAATAATCAGGTTCCAAATATATGCAACGAAAGAGTGCAAAACTAGAAAAGCATTTTTACAGTTTCTTCTCATTTTCTCTTCAAGAGCACAATATAGAGAAAGTATTCATTACAAATAACCATCTCATATATAAACAAATTCCTTAAACAACAACAGTCTCTCTTCATGAATGGGTCCATGTTCAAATATTCATGGAAGAACATCTGAGGAGGTATAAGAGGAGTATGCCAAAGCTTCATGAAGAAATTTCAATGAGCTTTTTGCCTTGAATGGACCCAACATACTAGATAGGATACAAAACATACAAAGCAATCAACAAGTTTGGTCATGTCAAAGGAAAAGTTTTAGAATGGAATATAACCCTTGGCACAACAAAGTCTATTCACTGTACTGTCTTCATTTCCTTTTTCCTGTACCAATTGACAGGAGTTCAAAGCTCCTAAGTGCATCATCGCGACCACCTCTTGAGCCTGAAGCACGGGTGAAGAATGTTTTGGAATCTAAACCTGGTAGAATCCTCTGAGTTGTAGACAGACGACCACTGCTTGAGACCAGTCGACCAGAATGGCTTTTATTAGGTTCACCAGATGTGCTTGGTCGGCTGCTTGATACGACGGGCCGTTTTGAGGTACTACCAGTACGAGAAGAGCTACGAGGCCTCTCAGAATCAGCTTGCTGAAAAGAATAAGCATTAAATTACAAGCAAAGTTCAAGTAGTGAACTTACTATTCATAAAAGTTTGAAGGAAACTAATCCATACACACAGAAAACAATAATGACAAGTGACTAACCACATCTTTGGAAGATGGCACATCATCTGAAGACCTATGCCTAGAATTATCACCATGCAGCCCAAGCCTGGAGCTATTCGGTCTATTCCTTCTTGCAAACTCCTCGAGTGCACCAGACAATCTATCCCGGACCTCCGGCACACCTAAAATAAAAGAATCATTAGCTGATAAAAGCCATTTCAGTTAACATCTACCACAACTGAAATAACACAAACTCAGTAGTGTGCAATTTACAGACTCTAGTTATCTAAACAAGTGAAAATAAAATGGTAGTTTCAGACCAGATGATGAGAATAAAGCACAGAGACATGAAGAATAATAGAACTCTAATGCTTATGAACGTCTAAGACCGAAAACCATTCATCAGTATAGCAGTGAATTGCCATGGAATAAAACAGAATCCAGATCTTAAAATAGGAGAGGAAACCTGAAGGCCGTTCTACTCTCACTCCTGATAGTCCAGGTCCCAGGTTTATGGCTGGCTTCCCGCTTGGCTGTTGAGAATGCAGCAAAAAAATTAATTAACAAGTTTACTTTTACTATAAATGCAACGAAAACACATTTCTTCTCTCTTACAAATGAAGATCATAACTATCAAGAAGTACTCACTCGTGCTCTAGAACTGGATCCAATTTGTGGATACTTTAATATAGTCCAATCAAATACATAGTCAAACTGATAACCTGTAAAAGAAAAAATTTCAACTTATTTTCAAAGCCTTGGAAGAATTCTCAACTGAGGAGTAGTAAAGCGTATATGTACAAGTTAACCTTCTCGAATGAATAGGTCGCGAAAGAGTCTCTTAAGATATGAATAATCAGGCTTATCTTCGAACCTCAACGATCGGCAGTAGTGGAAGTAAGATGTGAATTCCGATGGATATGACTTGCATAATACCTGCCTCAAAAACTTGTACAATAAATTCTTTGCAACACATAAAATTGGAAAAAGAATTTGTAGCTGATAATTGAATTCGATTAAAGGGAAAAAACGGGGGCAGAAAAACACTAGCAGTAAACAAACTGTACTGACAATTAAATTGCAAAAACCACCAATATTGGAGTAAGCATCTTCTTTTCAAATCATCAAAATATTTGCATTAAAGCTGCTTGCTAGAAGGTAACAGTACCTCTATCGGAGTAAGCATCTTCTTTTCACTTATCTTGTCATACTTTTGCTTTTTAGTTCCACCTTTCATACCTTGCCAAGGGAGACTGAAAAACATTTGGCAAACAATGTTAAAGTACAATGAGAAACATCATTACAGAAGCAAGAATCTCAGGGTTGCAATCAACCTTCCTCTCAAAAAGTACATGAGCACATAGCCAAGTGATTCTAGATCATCTCTTCTGCTTTGTTCTGCAAAAATAATCAGAACGAGATATATTATTTATTACGACAAAATTAATAATAATCCATTCTGACTTAAAAAATTTAAGAAAAGTTTATTGGTCAATAGCTGCAACAAATAACCTCACTCACCAACTCCAAGGTGGGTATTAACACTTGCATACCGAGCAGTTCCAGTGAGGTTCTTATTTTCCCTGAAAGAAAAGTACTGTGAGCATTCATGAAAGAAAAGGAGGGGATGAGTAGGACAATCATTACTTTTAAATTAATTAAAAGATATGTAAACCAGTGATAGGTTCGGATATCAGAGACATTCAAGAGAAATTAGCAGGGATCAGATAAGAAGATTTCCATGCATAGGCAGCAGCGGTTATTTTCAAGTTTGGTTTGGTTCAGGTGCAAAACTAGTAAACCAGTTTAATCCCTAGTGAAATTGAACTATTAGCTATCGCAAGGCCTAGAAACACATCTATCATTATTCATTGACCACAAAGTTAAAACCTTCTAAGGAATCTAAGTAATAGATATCAAATACTACTATACTTTGACCCAAGTGAGATGGAAGACAAGACAAAGCTTCAAAGTTCCAAAAAAATAGCAAATACAAGATGGAACAATATATGAACCACATGAAATAAACCTTGTAAAAGTAAAGTTCCAAAAGTAATTAATGAAGGAAAAACAATATAAGAACATATACTCAAGGATGCATATGAAAAGAAGCTAGAGAGCCAGCCAAAACAACAACTCAAATTTGGTACCTGTATAGTATATGCTTATGTGTTTGAAGATCCCTATACTTTTTTGCAAGGCCATAATCAATTACATATACCTGTAACATATTAAAAGCAAAAAGAAAATTCAACATAGGATACCAGATATTTGTATGAAACAGCAGTAACTGCGATATAAAGCAAATGAAAGTTTTGATCATATTCTTAATTCATAACTGATACTAGTTCAGAATACATGAAAGAAGTCATGCATCACCACCCCACCAGAATAAGTTAAATTCAAATAAATGCAGGAACTCAAGATACCTGATTTGCCTTGCGGCCTAAACCCATTAAAAAGTTGTCAGGCTTTATATCACGATGCAGAAAACCCCGGGAGTGCATGTACTCAACTCTGTTTATCTAGGAAAATCAAGTTGAGGAAAAGGGTCAAAATACAACAGACATTTATAAAGTATAATTTTTTTAAAATTATTTTCATACTTACTAGCTGATCTGCAAGCATCAGAACTGTCTTCAGAGATAATTTCCGGTTGCAATAGTTAAACAAATCTTCAAGACTTGGTCCAAGAAGGTCAATTACCATGACATTGTAGTCACCCTCAACTCCAAACCATTTTAAATGGGGTATTCCAGCTTCAGAAAATAAATATATATAACACACTAATCAGACAAGCACATAGACAACTAATTTTACATTGTTTTTCCACTTTTCATAATATGATTCCATGTTTAATACTTAATGGAAGTAACATAACAAAGCGCATGACTTGCATTCGAGAAAAGAAATGGAAGACATCTAGGTCAGGACTCAGGAGGAAGAATAAAAGAACAAAAACATACTTCCCCCTTGAAGAAGCATATACAATTTTGACTCATAGTGAAGTTGAGGATGCTTGGTCTTCGCAGGTTCCTAACAAACCAAGAAACAAAAATGAAGAAAGTCTTAGCATTAGCTTAATCTTGAAACAGCTAGGTAACAAAAGGCAACGGCACTCAGTCTGACTGAATATGGTACCAAAAATCTGTACTGTGTTATGCTCTACAGAAAATAATCTGACCAAAAATAAAATCACAGAGTACAAAGCCAACACTTGTATTTAGGATTCAAAGCAACCCAACTTTGAGGCACTTGCAGCACAAATTGGTCCAGAAAATGCATTAATGTTGAAGCATGAAACACCATGTCAAAGAATGGGATATGCAGATCAAATCTTAGATGAAGGAAAGGACTTCTCAATATTTTTACTCCTTTTCCAATATATACGAATACAGTACAATGATCTCATAATAATATATGCTTTACACCAACACTCTTGGTTCACCATATATCATTATATAAATAGTCTCCAACCACAAAAACTAAAACATATAATTTTTGCATTCTCTATGGAGCTTCACTTCGGACAAATGTCCGACATGAATATGCCATTCTACCTTAAGTTTTTCAACATTGAAATTCTCAACTCTACAATTATAATAAAAATGTATTTCTTCTAAGGTAACATGATCTGAAATAGTCCCCTAACTAAAGATCATTCATCACAGATATGCCTAAGTATCAAATACTAACAAAAGATAACAATCACCTAACTTCCACACAGTAAAATTTATCTATACACAATGGAAACAAAAACCAGTTAAAATAAAATATTAAATATTTAACATCCCAAAGCATCAAACAGAAGCAAAAAATTACACTTACCAATTTGACAGCCACTTCCTCTCCAGTTTGTACATTAACACCTGAAACATACAAAAACACCAGAATAGCAAAAACAAGGTGTGAAGTCAAAATCATCATTTATATTAAATAATAGTACCAAAAAAAGAGACTTGATAAAGTGCAAACCCAAATAAAGTTCTCCAAACGATCCAGCTCCAATCTTCCTCCCAAGCTTGAATTTTCCACCAATTACACGATCCATGATAACAAACTCAACCTTTTCAACTTTTCTAAATTACAAAGTCACTCCACCACAAATAAATTTTCTATTTTTATTCTATTTAAAAAAATCTTCTTACATACTCAGAGAGTCTCATCAACAATCCATCTTTATTTCCAACAAAATCTTAGATCCAAAGGGATTTTGCATTAACACAACGATCCGAAAGTGTATTGGATAACATAAAAATTCAGGCTTTGCTATTCCCAATACCTTAAACTCAACTAAACAAGGTTTTGATCAATGAAAATGGGATCAAGAACTAGAATCTACAAAAAAAAACAAATTATGGATGAATCACTTATCTGGGTACATTGAAAGAAACCTTTTTTACTCTTTTTTCGGATAAAGGAACAAGAAAATCGAAACCTGAAGAAGAGTGAAAGTGTGAGAGAAGGAATCTAACCGCTAGAATTTGATGGGTCAGAGATAGATAATTGATTTAGGATCTGTGTTGAGGAAAAAGGAGTGAATTTTGTGGGAGAGAAAAGGAAAGGAAAGAAAGTGAGATGACAGAGAGAGAATTGAAGAGAAAAAGGTGTTGTGAGGTTGGGAGAAGGAAAGCAAAGAAAATGGATCAGTGTCCAAACTCTCATCACATTCTATCATTTTGTTTTTTTTTATAATAAAAATTAAAAATGTTTTTTATTTTGATGAGTAAATAATTATGATCTTTTATTTTAGGCTTTCAGTAATGGTTAGAATTATTTTAAGAAGAAATTGTTTATTGATGTAATTGATTCCTTTCCTTTATCAATTATTATGTCCACGGCTTGGGAAAAATTAGAAGTAGAACCAAATAAATTTAATATAATTTGGATTGATTTGGTTCATAGCGATTGAATGAAAAACAAATTGAAGGGTTTTAAAAAAAATACAATCATATTTAATTTTTATAATTTCAATTTTTTATTGATTTTAAATTTTATTTTTGAATCAGTTTAGATTTGAATATTCTTATCATAGACTTTGGCACAATATCGTTATCGATTAAGATTCCAAAAATGAGTTTAATAAGTTATAATTTATACATATCACATAATTATAGATCCAATTGGATTGGCCCTCTAATTATGGACATTTAATTGTAGGGCATGTATCTTTAATATGGTCACATAAACATCTTTTGTGAACTTTTGGATGGGGAGATAAAAATTATGTCTCTAACCTAATTAGTAAGGATGAAATTTGCTAAATGCACGAATTATCCCTATGAATGATGTAACCTAATTTAATTACTAATATATACAAATAATCTATAATCAATCTCTATATTTTCTTAATCAATTCCAAAATGCAATGCAATTATTTGTTTACCACATTGTTTTTTATAACTAATGTTTTTTACTAGAAGGGAGAGAGAAGAAATTGTGGTTATTGAGGTTTGAAATCATGTCCTACACTTTATGTCCTAAAAATCTAGTAATTGATCTACCTCCTAGTGATTGTTTACCACATCATTATGTGTTCAATTTTTGTAATTACACATGTTTTGTTGCTTTGGATTAAAAGTGGGTTGTTTAATGTTTTGGACATGTTTCATAATAAATGACCCAAAATTGGTAGAATTCAATAATGGAGAAGATGAATTGAATTAACTAAAAAGAGAACCAAAAGGTGAGTGCAAGAATTACATTTCACAACGATAAATGTATTTAATTTTTAAATCACGAGCATTTTAGTATTTAGTATTTGTATTGGATTACCACAAAGTATTATAAGTTCAATTAAATATAGTTGACACAATAGTAGAAATTCAATTAAATACAGAATATATATCTCAAGAGAATATTGTTGGATTTCTGAGTAAGTCATATTCAATAACTTCAAACTTGGTAAAAATGTAGTGGATTAGTATTTATTCATGACAGTAGTCAAATCGTTGGAATTCCTTCAACCTAAAATATCATATCTCAATCTAATATTATATTTTATAAATATAATCTTATCCAATGATATTTCCAGTCCATTTGGATTTAATCTTTTATTACTTAAAAATGAAATTGTAAACTTTAGGATTTAAACATAAACTCTTTTGTAGAAAATGATATTCTAACTGCACGTAGTCTCTCAAAAGAAAATAAAATGGGAATTCAATTTCAGCTGTCAAAAATTGGGGAATTGGCTTACTCTAAGGTTACACATTTGAATCTAGTGTGCACCAGTTTGGACAAAATTCTGATGTAGATGCATTACTAGATTATAATAATCTTAACTATTTATTTATTCAATTGTTTAGATATATATATATATATACACTTTAAGTCATATTGGACTTCTTGTAGTCAAGAAAATGGCATCTCTAAATGAAAAATTATTATACTTTTATATTATCATAAGTATAATAATTTTATGAATGTAAATATTATTAAAATAGTTGTAATCATGTTACAAATAACTATTAGATTCAAGATTCAAATCTTTAACGTGTTATTTTGAAAAATATAATTTTTTTCCATATACAAACTGTTTTTGACCAATATGGTAGGATAAGGTTTGACCGATTTAATTACATTTCCATATCAGACAGTTTTTTTCAATTGACTTATATACTATTCATAACTATGATTTCAAATGTAAAAATTGACCCAATAGAAAGAAAATGTCACCTTACAAACTAATGAATCTCCCCACATGATAGTAAAAGAATGTTTGAAACTGTGAATTGAACATCCTTGTAAGGTGTCTTTGCTTTTTGCAATGAATACCTCATCAAGATTGATATACTGAGTTTTACTCAAGGTAGTAGTAACCAATACTACATGAAGTTGAAGTGTTGAACAAAGATACTAATATAAATTTACTGTACCATGAAATACAAGGTAGAAGTAAATACATATCTAAAATAGAGTCATTTTGTATCATAGTATTACAAAATAGAAGTAATAGATCTTAAGCAAATCATCAATACTTTGAAAGAATAGGAAGGACAAGGATATGCTGTTCTAAAGCATGTTCCCAAGCATGTCACATATATGAAGTTGAAAAATATATGCAAAAAAGGAAACAACACTGAGGATATCTTAACCAAATATTGTCTTAATAGATGGTCGTTTAGTCTGTGTGCTCTTCTTCTTCAACTCAACTGAAAAAGTACCACATAACAAAATTATTAGTTAACATCAGCCCATTGATCAAATGATGAATAATTTAGGAAAAGATAATCTGAGTACTACAAAAAAATATTAAAGATGAACTTTTTTATAGGCATGTTTTTTAGTCATGGAAAGAAAATTATGAAAATGAGATAAGAGGTTTAAACAAAATAATTGTAACAAATATACACATATAGCTGAAGATGTACCCACCAATTCCACTTAGTTGATCATCATTTACAATTTCATAGTTCTTATATGTGTACCCAGCAAAGTTGACATCTTTAGATGACAGCATCTGCATCAAATAACAAGTCAAAGTTACAATCCAAACTCAAAAGTTCAACTACATGTTAAGCATAAACACATCTCTGTAGTTTTTTTGGGTGAGGATAATAGGATATATTATCCTATCTACTATCTTGTGATCTCCTGGGAAGTGCTCATGTTGAACCTAATGCACTGGATCATACCATCACTAATGCACCGCATCAAACTCCACAGTTAAGTGCGCTTGAACAAGAGTAGTATTAGGATGAGTAACCTCATGTAAGGCCCTCGTGTTGCACCTCTTTTAAAGTCACGAGTTCAAATCCGGGAAACAGTCTCTTCACATGTGGGGTAAGGCTACGTACAACTACCCTCACCAAGCCCCACTAAGTAAGAGACTTGTGCACCGGGTCACCCGTTATTTTACTATCTTGTGATCCTCTTCAGGAATCTCCTTTTCTATCTAAAAAAACATGTTCCACAGTATTTGGATTAAGAGTTATTGCTGCCAAAAGTTGCATAAAATTCTGCAATCATCTAAAGTAAATCAACTCATGCAAACTATTGACAGTTTGCTACAACCATATCAACAAAAGTGATCCAAGGAAAACTGATTAAACTAATGAAGTTATGCTAACTATTCACACGAGACTACTTTCTTACTACATGGGTGCTAAATGTCCAAGATATTTATTGTTGCATCAAAACAGAAACCAATTCAAATATGAAACACAAAAATAGAGAGACAAAATGGGTACTAGAAGATCCAACATGATAAAAGTCATATTTATTAAATGATCAATGCCACAATCACCACAACTCTTATAGACCGAACTATATACGAAATTTCAATAATGAATTCCAACCTTTCTCCATGGGCCTGATTTTGAGGGACTTTGAGTTTGGCTGTCCATCTACACATCATTAGTAAATCAAGAGAGATAGGTATCAGTTAGCAAAAACAACAAAAACTTCTATATCCTCAATCATAAACACCTTATACCTCTGTAAACTCCTCAAAATTTTGAGTATCTAATTCATCATTGACCTCAGGAACAAAAGCAGCTTTCATTTGGTACAATTTGTCCCATTCAATACCTTTGAACCACGGGTGAGCCTGCAAAATCAACGACCCGACACAATAATTTTGTTAATATACAACTGTATCCAAGAATAAACTATAGAACTTAGAAAAGAACACAGCACCTTTATTTCATCAGCCCTTTTGTTTCCAAGCCTCTGGTCAACATTACATAGGAGTCGACTAATAAGATCCTTTGCTTCTGCAGATAGTTTAGCTTCTTCTGGAAATTTTAAATAAGTTCTCCAATTTATGATCTGCATTTTTGAAGGTAGGAGATACAATATGATCATAATTGATGAAGAAAGAAGCGATATACTAATAGGTCCTACACATGTGCGATATATTAATAGGTCCTACACATGTGCGATATATTAATAGGTCCTACACAATGTGATCAATATACGCTTTCTCTAAGAACAGGAGCCTAGCAGGATTCGACAGATGCAAAGTCCTACACACATGCTTAAGCCCAATCTGTTGATATAACTTCATATTCATCAAAAGATGAGATAGTCAGTAACACATCACCTTTCTGCAAGTCGACAATGGTTTATCTGAATAAAAGGGTGGATATCCCACTAGCATTTCATACATTACAGCTCCAAGAGACCACCTGGAAGCATTAACGTAATCTCATCATAATATAATGAATGAAAAAGAAGTTTATGAGAACCAAGGGAACTTGAAGGTATTTAGAAAAGGAAAACTAAAGGGGATAAATATACCAATCACATTCCTTGCCATATCCTTTCTTCAGTAGAACTTCAGGGGCAATATAGTCAGGCGTTCCAACCGCGGAATACGCCTGCAAGTGTTGCAAAGAAAGAAAAGCTTCAAATGTCATAAATTTTGAGTCATCATATGATCACAAAAAAACAACTGCGAAAACAGAAGTCAAAACAAGAGGTTGACAATATCATAGAGTAGGAAGTAAAAATAACTGTTAACCTGAAAAGTTCATAAGGAATAAACAGTCATGCCTATTCATGTACATTGAGTGACTTACAAGCATTCGCCTATTTTTCTGCCAATGCTGCAGTTTCTCCTGCTGAGTTCTTTCAGGAGCTACAGGACCTCCACCGCTCTGGAGCGCTCCACTTCTATTGCCTCCAACAAAGAAGTCCTCTTCCTGAAGATTACTGCAATCTAGAGGTTTACATAATCCAAAATCTGATAATTTCATGTGACCATTTTTATCTAGCAGCAAGTTGTCAGGCTTGATATCCCTGCAATGCATTACAAATCAGAATAAAAAACTTAATTGATGTGAATGAAAAGAAGACCACTGAAAGATTAATATACTAAAATTTTCCATTAAGTAATATGCTATCATTTATGACTTCAACTTGCCTATGAATATAATTATGTCTATGAATTGACTCTATGGCTAGGACAGTCTCCCCAACATAGAACCTAGCCTCATCTTCTGTCAGTACATCCTTCCGCATGAGCAACGTCATCATATCACCACCAGGTAGATACTCCATTATGAGATATAAATACTTTTCATCTTGAAAGGAACAATAAAGTTTTACAATGCAATTGCTGTCAACTTCTGCAAGTAGGTTCCTCTCAGCTTTTACGTGTTCAACCTTAAAAAAAGATAAAAAGTAAGCAATAAGAATAACAAGAAAATATTTATTTTAACAAGGTGAGCAAGTCCTGATGATTTCAATACCTGGCCTCTGCTAAGCATCTCAGATTTCTTAAGCGTCTTCATAGCATATACATTACCACTTGCCTTCTCTCGGCAGATTCTGACCTATACAAAAATGAAAACGAAAAGTCATAACAAATCATCTGACCAAATTTGTATATGAACTCAAAATATAAAAAATTGCAGATGCTATTAGAATCCTGAATTGTCTTTGCACCAAGAGAAATAAAAAAAAACAGTACAAACAACGAAAGAGTTTATGCAATCAATATTTCTCTCCTATCAGACCTCCTCATAAAGCTCTAATGGATAGTCTTGTGATGTAAACAGCTCAAACGCAAAACAAAGACCTCAAGTTGCTTTGCAAATGGAATAATACATAAAATCTGTTATTATAATAGAGAGTTCAAATAATTAAGGCCAGAGAACATATAGGGAAGACCAGAAACATGGTTTTGCTTTAATGACAATAAAGGTAGAGCATACCTCTCCAAATGCACCCTTCCCTATCATAGTCAAGGGCTCAAAATCATCAGCCCCCATCTTATGCCTCTGACGACGCATGTAATCCCTTTCCTTTTTCTCAAAATACTTAACCAGGTTGTGCTTCTCTTCCTCGGAGACTTCAGCATCAGCCAACTTTTTCTCTAGCATATTACGTCTGCAAAGAATAATGAGTTTAGAGCCTTTAAGCCTTATTAAGGACTTATAACAATTTCCATTTGCAGAAGCTATTTACAGTTACACATCATATAAAACAGCTCATCAGAGATAATAGAGGATATGATCTAAGGAATGTCATGCAAAATTATATTACAATGTCAGAGAGTACTTATCGACCACCTTATTAGGCTAAGGAAACAAAGATCAAGAACATCACAGAAATCTCACATTTATGTTTCTGAGGAGATTACCATAAGAAAGTAAAAGTACATTAGTTTTAGATTGCACTGTCATAACTGACCCAGAATATAAGTTTAAGAAACACACCGTTCCTTCCTCTCCTGAAGGTCCTTCATCTGCTTCTTATAATGGTTTTCTATGTACTGCTTTGCAACTTCAACCTTCTGTTTCGTCACATTTGAAGGCTCTTTTTCATTTCTTGAGGGCTTTGACCCTTCATTTGCAATGTATCTAGTTTCCTTCTTTTTGAAACTGAATGTAGCAAAACAGCACCTCACTGGGTCCATTTTAATAACCTCAACAGCCTCTTGTGATGTATACTCTATGTCACACAAAAACTAAAGATTAGAAGTTTTGTCAAACAAGAATCTCATTTTGTCAGCCATGAAAATCAAGGAATCATTGTTCACCAGAAGAATCCAAGGCAAACTAACTCTTAATTCTGTTACTAAAAAGGAAAATAAATGGAAACGAATGAACAACATGATCATCAACCATACTACTTAAAACTGATAGGAGAAAAGGTACAAAACTTCAATAAACAGATAGAGAATAAAAAAATTAAAATACTTTGAGTCTAGAACTAGAATCATAAAATCAGAAGGGAAAAGTTGATACTAACAAATGAAAGCAAACAAAAAGAAATTGAAGAGCTCATTTGGAATTAGAACAAAGAATACAACACAGAGAAAGAGGGCAATGTAGTAGATAAATTGTCATTGCATGTGAACAACTACACTAATAAGAATAGATTTAAACATTTAAACCATAACATTAGCAAATGCAAACCCTTCACTAAGATCCTCATGTTACAGCAAATTTAGACTTTATAAACCTTTAAACAATTTCGAACACTACTGAAATCACATTAATCAATCTCTGCTCAGTTCAAAACAGTTTAGAAGCACGATCAGAACAAAAAAAAAACTTAACTTTCCACATGTTCTAACCAATCCAACAAAAACCCAAAAATTCAAAATTTAAGAAACCCATCTTCATCAAAAACCAAATAAGAACCAATATAAGCAACAGTGACAGAAGCAAACTAATTTGAATTTTGGATTTAAAAATGAAAAGGTGTATGAAAAAACAACCTTGAATCGAAATGAGTGAATCTGAAGTGTTGTAGAAGTGAAAGGAGAGAGAGAGAGAGAGAGAGAGAGAGAGAATTGATGAGGATGAAGAAGAAAGGTGACTAGTGCTAGAGAGAGACAAGTTTGTGTTCATTCCCTCCTTTATTCGTTTTCTTATTTGTTTATTATTTAATTTGTTTTACTTACATTCTTCAAAGTTGCAAGTACTGGATATTCAGTTATATCATGAATTACAGTATATTCATTATTTATATGTTTTATTTTTAGGGAGGGAATCTAATTAATATGGGGATAAATAGAAAAAACTTACTGGAGTGAGTAGAAAAAACTTATTTCACATTTTAGTTATCAATTCTTGGAAAATCCAATGGTTAGATATATTCACCAATTCTTAAAAATGAATGACTATGATGTAAAATATGTTTTTTTCACTTATTCTCTAACAAAATTGATTTATTTCCTTATTTTTATCTCAAATAAAATTATGTTTATAAGATGAATATGAATTGTGTAATGATATTAAAAAATTACTCTTTATGTATCGAATTGTATGATGATTTGTGTTCCTAATTTTTTTAACCATTCAAATTTTAAATTATTATTGAAGAAACAAAATTATTAGTCATTAAAACTTACTCCTTGTTTAACCTTCCAGATGCAGCTCAACACTTTTATATCAGTCAACAAATAAAATTCTTATATCATTTATGATGAGAAATACCATGTTTCATTTTAATAAAGGCAAAATTAAGTTTATAAATTATAACTAAAGTTTAAAAAGAATTAGTTTTTGAGAATCAATTGAAGAAGACTTAACATAGACGAAAAAAAGAGGAAGGTAAAAATACCAAAACAGAAATGGAAGAACTAAAAAAATAAAGATACTTCATATAAATTAGTTTTTTTTAACCTAAAGCATGAAAATGAGGGAAATAAAACATATATCATTTAAGCTAATTATTACAATGATATATGTATCATATTGATTAGTTCTTGAGGTGATAATTAATTAAAAATGTAATCATTTGAAGATTTATTAACTTATTAGTATTACTAGGTCATAAACAATATTTTAAAAATCTCAGATAATAATAATACTTTTATAAATAAATTAGTCTTTGGCAATAGAGGAAAAGACACTCTCAGTATACCAAAAAAGAATATCATGAGAATGTCTAAAACTATGGGAAATAAAGAACTAATCAATATGATACATAATACTATTAGTACTTTATGTATCATATTGTCAGAGATTTAGAACTCATGTGAAAGAAATTATTACCAATTGGTCTATGGCTGTAGAATCATTTGTGACTCCAAAGAACCATGTACCCTTTGCTAGCAACATTTTGCATCTAAAGTCCCTTGCATTATGAGCAATACACACTGAACTAATTAGCAAATAAATACTAAACCAAGAAATTGATGAAATTCTGAGAAGGATATAAGTGGGTATATTATACAGAACTTAAAGTAACAAGTGCTTAGTTTCTATCATCAAGTCTACTATAACTTCATTATTAAGTAGCTAACATAATTACTCAAATGAAAGCAAAATTATGAATAGCCTATAGTGCCATGATGCCTATGTCTTTAATAAGATGAATAACTCATGCAAATGAAAATGAAATAGGAACCAAACAACATAAGAATAATATCAAATGAAAAGAGAACAATGTGAACATTCTGTAATGATGCTACAAAATGTTGTTGTTCAATTCACTGCTTCACCACTTGAGGGTGTGCTTTGATCCCTTGAAGCAACAAAGAACATATATGAAAATGAAAATGCAATGGTTGTTCTATTCTGTATCCCTTAAGCTTTCAGCAGTGAACCATAATTTCTTCTGGATGATAAAAACAACTTCATCACCATCCTGGTCAGATTCAGAACTGGATTCTGTTGTTGCAACTACTTCCCAGTGCAAAGCACTTAAGTACTTCTTTATAAAATCAACGACCGGCTGTTTATCGTGGAAGATTATGAAACCGGTAGGTCTAAGCAAGCGATCCATCTCAATTAATAGATCCTCTGGACTGCAATCTTTCTTCTCTAGGTCAGAGAAGACAGTCCATGCATGAAGTAAATCGTAAGTCCGGGGGTATGTCGAATATCCTTCACACCTGATTAAGTTATAAAACAAAACTCAACTTGAATCTAATAAATTCTCAGCATACAAGAGGAAAGGTTAACAGTTCAGTAAGATCTTTCTTTACATATTGATTTATTCTCTAGTGTCTATATAACCTTTACAAACCATATATCAAAATAAAAGGCATAGAAAGAAATCAAAGAAGCTAGAAGCAATAGATTTACAGTAAACCATACCAGTCATGAGTTGAGCCTATGAGGCCTCTGTCATATATAAGCTTAAGTGTGTTTAGTCCATCTTGAGGTACAACATTCATTACCCAAACATCCTTGCCTCTAAGAGCAGCTGCAAATGAACCCATGTTTGCTTTCATATCCATAATATTCCTTATCGTGTTCGATTTTATTTTTGGACTCAAGAGATTCCAGTACTTCTCAACTCTTCTTTGCCATAGTTCCTGTACCACATGACAAAATTTAAGCAGATTTTTATACAGTGATTTCTATAGCCTCGGGGAAAAATTAAAACATTAACAAGAGGATAAACTGTAACATCTAATTACCGTATCCTTTTCAAACATGTCATTTGAATAGCCAAAGTCAGCTAATCTAGGAGGAGGACTGGTCAATCTTACTGGCCATGGAGATAATCCACTACCCTTGACTTCGTTGTCATCTGATAAAATCAACAAAAGTTTTAGTAGGTTGAGTTTCATATCCGCAGTTCTAGCTTAAACAAGGTAAGAATACACCTGAAAGAAATAATGAATGCCACTAAAGAAGCAACTATAAATTACTCATTACAAAGAAAACAGCTAGAAGCCATAGAATGTAAAGTCCATCAAATCATAGATAAAAATGTACTCACGTTCACTGTAAGGTGTTATGCAAGCTTCCATATTTACTCCCCAAACTGCATCTGGGTCATCATCAGATTGGCAAAGAGGAGGATGAGTACCAGGTTCTCTATCCCTATAGCAGTCATTTGTCAGAGGTTTTTGCCAGATGACGGTTTGGTTCCTTTTAGAAGCTATTCTCCAACACATTCGCCCCACAAGGTCACTCATTTCTCTCCATATCTTTAGATCCTCTTCATCCTGCGCATATGCTTCTGGAGATGAGTATGCAAAATAACCTCCTGGCCTGAGCAACCGGTCTAGTTCAAGAAGTAGTATTCCATCTCTTTGAAGCCAATCGATTCGACAACGAGAACAATGAGCAAGTTCGAAAGATCTGCTAGGGTACGGGAGTCTCTTAGTTCCCAAGACACCAAGATATGCAGGAATTCCTCTTTCTAGCGCAAACTGAATTTGATTTTGATGCACATCATTTGGTGCCAGGGACATTGCAATGATATCAGATGAAAGAAGATATGCTCCAAAACTTGCAACACCACAACCAACATCAAGCACAGTCCGCAACCTTCCTTCATCATTTAGATTATCGTTTGAAAAGTTGAGCATCTGGCAATACAAACTGGAATATAAGATAATGATTCATACACAAAATAATTTTTTTGTATAGACAACTTGGACCATACAAACTGGAAAACTGACAAAATGTTCTCTGCATTAGTATTAGACATACAGATAGATACTTGCATAAAGTGGTACTTCCCGGGAACAGAATACATATGATTTCATCTCTTTTAGCCAAAACTAGTAAAAGTAGATGCAGCCTTACATTTGCAATTGCAGCAATGTACTTATCAGCTCCGTAGTGAAAATGAGTCCCACCACCCGGAAACACTATCTTTTCACCTTTTACAACCATCCAATTCTGGTCAGACTTCTCTTTTGCAAGGTGAGTATGTGGGATATTTGCTTTCCACACCTCATCTCTGCTTTGTGGCCACTTAATAGGAACCTGCATGTCATAGAAACAAATGTTTGATACTTGACTAAAATAATACAAATGTATCAGCAAGGATAGGTTGAAGAACACATCTAGTGAAAGCAAATCTCCACCTTGTATCCTGGTGGAGGAGGAATCAAGCAATTGAACTTCCTTTCTGCAGAAGGACAATGTCTCTCATAGTGTTCCATGACAGACAGGTCCAGCTTCATCCTCATTTGATATATAAGGTGTCTATCTAAGCAGGGAATCAGCTCTGAATGACGATCATCACAAACCTTCATGAACAGAACATTGGAAAGACCATGAGATTGGTGATGAGCAAAATGTGTAGCCACATTTAAATGAGTGTATGAACTTGACATGCATATAAGTTTGAAAGATATGGACTTAGTTAGATAACCTTGGCAGAGTTAGTTCCAAATTTATTTCACCTGAGCCTGAGGCAGATGACCGTGAATATGAGAATGAATATGATGGTAACAAAGATTTTGAGGGGACAATGATCTTGCTTAGCTTTTTCCATTATCTCCTGTCTTACTGTGTCCACTTATTTGTGTATGAAAAGTATGATTTTTATTTTCATTATGCAAATAAGATTATTGTTAACTGACTTGGATATTAATTATGGATATGAATCATGATATTAGTTTTCTTCAACTTTTAACTTTCCATTTGATGATACATTTTAAGCATCTTACATATGTATTAGTATTAGAGATTTACTTAAGTCATTGCTTTAGCCATAGATAGTTGATCCAATAAACCCTTATGTTTCAACCGGTAAGGGTTTTTTACACACACACACGCTATGAAAGGGGAAGTATGAAGGCAGGACTTGATCCTTTGTCCTTGGGATCACCTGCTAAGCTAGCTGGCACTTCCCTACTAAACTCATACTCGATCCAATGATTTGAGCAAAGCGGTACATATAGAGTTTATTTTTTTATTAGAAAAAGACTAATTAAAACAAATAGTAAAAACAAAAAAAGGAAAGATTAGACGAATGTTAAGGATGTCTTATGAAGAAATAGAGTGAATATGCCCTAAATTTAAGCTTACAAAGCAACTTACTGGGAAACTCTTTGGTACAATTTCATCCCCTCCAAATTTTGATGAAGATTCATCTTGTTTGGCATCAGTGTCATCATCCCCACCCAGATATGACGACCCAAGTCTCTTCAATGATTCGCTTCCATATTGAAGAGCAGACGAGCCACTATTTTGAGAACCAAATATGGATCCACCATAAACATATAGAAAACCAAGAAAGATTGTGACAACACAAATGGAAGCAACTAAACGCTTCTTTTGTGATCCATCAGACCTTCCCCTTGACATTATTAGTTGAAATTAATACAAATCCAAATTGCAAATTTAACTGCTCAGATAGATCTTGTTTCACTAGATATTCAGCATCAAGTTGACCAATCAATACCCCAGTTAAAGTAGTGATTGATCCTGATACTTCAAATTAGAATCTTAATCTTAACTTATAACACTGTCCTCACAACACACTGACTTAATGATTAACCTGAAAGAAGGTAAGGGACAGCAGTCAGCAAAATAAGTACAGATTCATCGCTTTGCACTTGTTTTAACTTTAAGATTATATCATAGAGCTCGTAAGAATAAACACCATGTAACCATTAATGCAGGACATCATTATACTCTTCCATCATGAAAAACTTCAAAATTAAGAAGAGGAAAACATATACGAATATATAAACCAATTTTAAACTTCTTTATAAGGAGAACAGACCCAAGTTAAAAGCAATCCCTAGTCCTAATATTGGTCGAACAAGAAAATATGGCAAAGTTCAAATAACCAAAAAACACCAGGAATCCGATTGGCGATCTAACATGTACAATAAAATAGTGTAATTTAAGTCACTGCACTTAAGTCTCTAACAAAAAGTTACAAATCCCTCCTAGTTTTTAACCAAATTCTTTGGACTAAACGTTCCAATTAAGAGTGCAAGTAATATTAAAAAGAGAATAAAGTATATTCTTATACTAGGAGATAATAAACATAAAAAATGAAAAAAGAAATGATGTTGGCAAATATACTAGCAATCTAGCAAACTATGGAAAATGATGGATCTAAAAGATCCCCTGGAAAGAAATATGATCTAAATTAAGTAGTAAATGTTTCCATTGCAAAAATTTAATTCAGGAAGCCACAATGGATTTAAATCTAACAACATTAATTAATAACCATAAAATTAAACGGAATTCCCAGATCTAGCACAATGAAAAAACATTAATACTTATTAATGACAAACGAATGAAAATATAGAATCAAGACGTGCTGAATTCAATGCATCATTAGTTGCAACTACCGAACCAAACATACCCATATTGCAAACCGTTCTAGATCCATCACAAACCAAAAAAATAAAATAAAAAAGTAGAATTGCAGAAAAACCTTACTGGGTTAAGATCAAAATCCAATTGGGTATCAGAAAACTAAATTAAAAACTCAGCTTTGTTCACCGAGAATTTAAAATAGAAAACTATACGAAGAAGATATATAAGAATGATTGAATGAATAAAATGAAGAGGGAGATCAGATCTCAGAGTATTATTAATCTATTTGATATTGGTATTTAGGAACATGGTGTATATACGACAGTGGTATTGGTGTCCCTATCTTGATTCGTGTGTGTTTGTGTGTAACAGTTTCAGTGTCTATAGACTATAGTAGAGGATGGAAGCAAATTGACCTGTGATTGAGGAGCCAACACGGAATTTTGATGCTAATGGCATTGGCACATATTTAAATATGATAAAGTTTGTGTGTGAGTTACCATTTATGCAATTAGATTTCATTCAACTTGGAGAATGTGAATGAGATCGCACTTGCACATTTATTAATCATGCCAAGGTGTGTCGGTGCTCTTTATTTTATGCCAAAAAAAATTAGAAATCAGGTCGATGCATACAATATTATTATACTGTGTATGTGATCGCATGTCCCAAAAATAATATCTCTATATCCTTTGCCAAATGAGAACATCAAAATGGAACAGATGAGACATATCTCTAAGTGTATTGGTGTAGATGTGGGTAAGTTGATCCGTTTTGCTCTGTGAAATTACTCTACTTTATCGAAATTAAAGTCATTCTCAAATAGTAATGAAACAAACTTACGGAACACTATATTTTTATCTTTGCAATGTTGACTTTGTTCTCATTATTATATTTATGATCGACCATAAAATAAATCAGGAAAAGATGATGATTTAGAAAGTTATTTTAATATTTCACATTCTCTCATAGACTAGAGCAATACGATGACAAAATCACAATACTAATCTAAATGAACAAGCTCCTAAGCTAATAGAGGTTAAATTTCTATTTAATATAATTACCTTCAAAGTTATCCTGACATTTCATACAGGCATGAAATATAATGCATGGTGGCTTTAAAGTGAACTTGCAAGCAACATAGGCATAGACGACCTTCCATCCATTATGTGAACCAAGAAGTGAATGAGAACCACTAGAACTACTTTGTGAACTGCCATCATTCATTTTGCAATTGCATTTAGGGTCAGAAAGACTGAAAACATATAATTCCAATAATTATTTTGCATTTAATCCAAAGCGATATATATAGTTTGAGATTTGAAGTTTGAACGTAAATAATACGCATAGTTGGACACTTGGACGTAAATGTGACGCGTAACTGGGCCTTGGCCCAATACTTTATATGCTTTAATTTTGTTCCAACTTTAAATATTTCTATGGACTATTATCTAATTATATACTTCCTCCAATCTTAATTATTTGATTATTTTAAAAAATTATAAGATACTACATTTCTTGTAGTATTTAATTTTTTATTTTTCAATTAATTTATTGTTATTATCATTAAAACTATCGATCAATAACAATAACCAAAAAATTATCCAATATTATAATAATTTTAAAATTTAATAAAAAAAACATACCTGAACTAGTTGAAAGTGTCTTATAATAAAATAAGAGGGAGCATCTTTAATTATTAAAATATATATTCTTATAATAATAATAATTCCATAAATTGTTTTAGGGAATGTGTGACTCTTCCTCTTAAAAAGTGTCGCTCGTAAGAATTGAATCCTTAACTTTTTTGTTTGTGTAAGGATCTTGTATGATCTTAAATGACTAGAACAACACCTTATTAATTTTAAAAATTTGAATTAAAGTTTGTCATCCATTACTCCAAATATAACTTCCTAATTTTCTTGTATCATTTTATTTATTTATTTCACTTTGAATTATTTATATTTAAAGTATATAATTTGACTATTACATCATCTAGCATATATTTGTTATCTCATGCTTGCATACTGATCCGATTGTCATGCATTGTCATAGGACAACCAAATTTGTTATCTCATACTTAACCACATATTAATATTATTTATATTTAAAGTATATAATTTGACTATTACATCATGACCTAGCAAATATTTGTTATATCATTATTGCACACCTCGATCTGATTGTCATGCCTTTGGATTGAACAACCAAGATTTGTTATTTCATTCTTGACCACTTATTTATATTTAAAATAAATAATTTGACTATTACATCATGACCGGAAAGATATATTGTTATCTCATGCTTATAAACTTCTATCTAATTATTATGTATTGTCATAGGACAAGTAAGATTTATTATCTCATACTTGATCACTTATCCTCATATTAAAATATGACATTTATCTTATTTATTATTTTATAAAATATTATATAGGTCTTTCATTAAAATGTTGTATAACCTTAATCATTTTCTTTTCTCAATATCCAAATAGGTAGAAACAAAACCAAAGAGACTAATATAAATAAAGTAGCAACAAAACAAGGTCCTCGTGCGTTTATTTTCACTCTACCACTAACCTTTTACTCTTCCGATAATCCGATATTTCTTCCATTTTCTTCGATCCAAAACAACCAATGGCCAGAGACCCAGTTCGCGTTCTTGTCACTGGTGCTGCCGGTACTCTTTTCCCCATCACATTCTCATTTCTTATTTCTTCTTAATCTTGCTACCATCTTATATCTAATCATGTTTTCTAATCATCTTTTATCTAATCATGTTGTTGTAAATCTTGGGTTCCTTTCAAAAGCATCTCTTTACTTCTTTTTTTTCCAGATCTTATATTCTTATATTTGTTCAGATCTGATCTTTTGATGTTTTATGCTTTTGAGTTGTGATATTAAGTCTGACACTTTTTATCTTTACTATTTTTTATTGTGACCAATTAGTGTATCTAATGTTTCTATTTCTCATTATTTGATTTTTTATGAATTGGGTTGTGATTTCTAATGCACTAGTTACTCATAGTTAAGACTGGTTGTGATTTTCTCTTTGAAGTTTAACATATAAGAAACATCTAATTATGTGACTTTCAGTGTTGAAAGTTGACCTTGTAACTGGTTCTGTACAAATTCATAGCTGATTGTTGAATTTTCTTTGGAATTTGCAATAAATTCACTGTTCATATTGGAATTAGATGCATGATCGCTCTGAACTTTTCTGATCTCAGACTTCATGTTGAAGTACTTTCCTTATTTTTCAAGTGATGTTAGTGGAATGTGCCATGATGAACTATAACTAATGTACCAATAGATCATTCTATTAAATTTGACTATGTTAATTAACAAAGATGATACTGCCTGACAACACCATTCAATCTAGAACGACCTATTGGGACATTAATTAAAGTTCATGTACCAATATGGAAGTTCTTAAAGATAGTGATTTGGCAAAAAAGTTCAAGTTTAAATGGTCTCTATCCTCGTCTCCTTGTTTTCTTGTTAGTATATTTGAAACAATTTGTTTCACTTGTTAAGATAATTCTTCAAAATTGGTATGCCAATACGCTTCAATTCGGCTTTCAGTTGTTTGAGAATTGGGTTCTTTAGTGAGATGACCCATTGCTTGATTCCCTGTCTGAATGCACAAAATGTTTGTTTATATTTATTTTATAAAAATAATATTTTAAATAATTAAATACAGATGCCCCAGGTTATTTTGCTATGCTGATAAAATATTTTGACAATTTTAGGACAAATCGGGTATGCTCTTGTCCCGATGATTGCTAGGGGTGTGATGCTCGGTGCCGACCAGCCCGTGATCCTCCACTTGCTTGACATTCCACCTGCAGCAGAGTCACTGAATGGTGTTAAAATGGAGTTGGTGGATGCTGCATTCCCTCTTCTGAAAGGTTTGTATTTCACTCCTCATTAAATGTTTTATGAACGTAAAGGAAAACCTCTTAGACTTTAGTTGGTTTATTTTGCTTGATTAAAAAATCTACAATGTTATGAGGTATTATGAAATTATTTCTTTCAGGTGTTGTTGCTACAACTGATGCGGTTGAGGCATGCACTGGGGTCAATATTGCTGTATTGGTTGGTGGATTCCCTAGAAAAGAAGGCATGGAGAGGAAAGATGTGATGTCTAAAAATGTCTCTATTTACAAGTCCCAGGCTTCTGCTCTTGAAAAGTATGCTGCCGCTAACTGCAAGGTAATTTTTATTTCTACTCTGATATTTTGTCAAAAATATTAGAAGTTGTGTCATAAACATACATTTCTTTAGTCTCGGGACATGTTGGTTTAGATATTGATTCAACACTATTAATGTCATGCTTTCTATATTATGGTGATGAATCATGAATGTAAAACCGATGGTTCACTTTTTTCTTCTTCTTTTTCTGTTCCAATGAAAAGGGGATTTGGAATTCAAATGCATTTCGCTTTATCCTTGGTGTTCTGTTGGGTTTCATGTAATTGAGATGCAAACTTTACTTGAATAAGCATTTTGTTTAAAAGGCTTCACTTGATCATTTCTACCTAATTCATGTGTAATTGGATCTTGCATGTGAAGGGCTTGTGGTCCATCTATAAATCTGTCTCTTGCTTTACATGAATCAAGTATTTTTTATTTATTTTTTAGAAACATGTCTATCTTTAAATTTTATAAGCTTATAGGTTCGGTATTATCATGCAGGTTCTGGTTGTTGCTAACCCAGCAAACACCAATGCATTGATCTTGAAGGAATTTGCTCCATCTATTCCCGAGAAAAACATTTCTTGTTTGACTAGACTGGACCATAACAGGGCACTAGGCCAAATTTCTGAAAAACTAAACACTCAAGTTTCGAATGTTAAAAATGTTATAATCTGGGGTAACCATTCATCAACTCAGTATCCCGATGTCAACCATGCAACTGTTACAACTCCAGCTGGGGAAAAGCCTGTCCGTGAACTTGTTTGTGATGATGCCTGGTATGTGGATTTGTGACTACTATGAATGTGATCATTTTTAGATTTTTTTGGGTGCATTTCTCAAAGCAGTGATGTACTTTTGCATTATTAAGGTTGAATTCAGAATTCATAAGCACTGTCCAACAACGTGGTGCTGCAATTATCAAAGCTAGAAAGCTTTCAAGTGCACTATCTGCTGCTAGTGCTGCTTGTGACCACATTAGAGATTGGGTTCTTGGAACTCCTGAGGTTGGTTCATTAGGTTTTGCTAGATCATCAATTCTAATTCTGCAAAATATGTGTCTAGCTCAGCTTTATTTTTTCATTGCAAATACCAGGGAACCTGGGTCTCGATGGGAGTTTATTCCGATGGATCTTACAATGTACCGGCTGGACTAATCTATTCATTCCCTGTCACCACTCAGAATGGGGAATGGAAAATAGTTCAAGGTAAGAATTTGAATAATTTATGGAAAGAATGCAATGAAACATATTGAATATTTCCTCTGGTGATAATGCAATGAAACAGTTTTTATTCAAAAAAAAAAACGTCATGATTGTAGGTGATAATGGCCTGTGCTTATGTCTTTTCAGGCTGATTTACATTTTAAAAAATTGCAATTTAAGTTGGACCTAATTCAACAATCATACTCCCTAATGTGCTTGTGGAAAAGATGTGAAGTTTTGCAATGATAAATTGAGATTAGGTGTTTTGTCACAAGACTAGTGTTTTCCTATGTCAAGTCTAGCATAGCATGAATGAGAGGAAAGTGGAGAATGGAAGCTCTTGCTTAATTGTAATCGTCATGTTTAGCTTGTTATTAAACCCTAGTTTGTAGTAGAATGATGTAATCTATGTAAAACTAATATGAGGTGGAGGAAGCAAGATTCTAGATTAATTAACATAATATTCGGTTTAATAGATTCAAAAAATTGACTAGTTCTCGAGGAAAAAATTGACGTGATCTCTGTATTTTGTAACCCAGGACTTGCAATAGACGAGTTCTCGAGGAAAAAGTTGGACTTGACTGCAGAAGAGCTTTCTGAGGAGAAAGCTTTGGCTTACTCATGCCTCTCCTAGACTGCTTGTTTTTTGCCTAGTGACGTTGCAGGTTCCCCTTGTTCACCATTAGAAGTAGCTTCAATTTTGAATAATGCCCCTCTAAGATACAGAGGAACTATTGATGGATAGTCTGTTTTTTCCATGGAAACTTGTATTGCAGTGTCTAATCCATTAAACATGATATTTGAGCTTATGTATTTGGTCTTGCTAATAGATCACTTGCTATATATTAAGTATGATTATGCTTAATCTGTATGCATTTCTGACCATTCCACTGCTTTATTTTCCTTTATTGGTGTTGGCATTGCTGTTTGTGCAAGTCCTTTGATGCATGTTGAAGTGCATAGGGTTTGGTTGCATAATTTTCTTGATGGAAGCTTTTACATATAATATTACAATTACGCCTTTATCACAATGTATTATCATAAATTATGTTCACTAATAAAACATTGATCTTTAAATCTTTCATAATCGTTTTGTAACCACTAAGATGACAAGATGGGCTTATGGTGTTTCACATATATCTATCTACCTGCAGAGATATCTCCCCTTAAAAGACTTCTATATTGCATGTGCAAATCTATTGATGCTATTGTGACTTGTTGTGAGTCATCTTTCATATCAAATGCCAACAAATTCTTATGCTTTTGTTGATGTGAAATCTTCCTAAACATTTTCTCATTGGACAATAGTCATATGAGCATCATCTCATTATAGATAACTTACAGCTTATCATGCTTTTAATTCATATTCTAATTTCTAACCTTGACTCCATTTATTAAAAGTTGGATTATGTGAGACACCAGTGGCATTATATGCCACTGTGCTAGTACATAGGTTGATATATTACTTATGCTCTGGTTGCCACTTTTCTAATTCTCAAATAGTTATCAATGGACCAAAGTATTAAAAACCATAATAAACAAATTTGGTAGAACCAAAACTGTATAATATTATGTGCATTGCTCTATCCAACTATAATAATGCAGGCAAAAATGAATTCAATTTTGGCAATCAATAGCATTAGAACTTTAAATTAAAAATGGTTCATGGTGGACTAGTTCAAATTTGATAAACTATTTGGTGCAATTATTCCTTTATGTACAACCAAACTAAAAAAATATGAAAGATTAATGTAAAAGAAAACTCAACAGGGGCATGTAGCTCTTGCAGAAAATGCTGCCCCAACATGAGAAATTAAGGTACCCTTATAATACCTAGTAAAGGTGAAGTTCAAGTTACTATCTTTTAATAATACCCTCACTGAAAAAAATTCAGAACTCTGGCAATTCTATTGAATCACCAGTTCTGGTAAATATGTCATACCAGAAATCCATGCCATCATCCAAGTTTGAAATATAACCATTACTCTGTTGGAAACTTTCCTCATAATTATTAAATGGGCATTGAAGTGGTAACTCATTTGAGATATTCAAAGATTTTGATTGAACCATTGTGGTAGGGGTTTCATCATCCATTGTTGCATTTTCTGACCAAAAGCTTTCATCAATTTCAGGCATTGTGTCTAGAGACTCTAAGTCTTCAATCTTGATATTTTTGCTTTCATCAACTATGGCATATGAAAAAACACTAGAAGTGGTGCATGTTGATGTGTCAGGGTCAGATTGAGTTATGGTGCTCGAATTCGAATAAGAGCGTTTTATTTTTAGTCTAGAGACTCTAATTTTGATATCTGAATTGAGTTGATTTGTTTTCAGTAACTTCTTCTTCAAATGTGTGTGCCACACATTTTTAATTTCATTATCAGTTCTTCCCGGTAATTTGGCTGCAATAGTTGACCACCTGAAATTAAGGATCAAGTATATTATAAAAAAATGATTAGTATATTCGTGTAATAATTGCACGAGATTTGTGTTCAGCTTCTTAATTATAATGAATAGAAAAACAACAAAACTTTGATGTTGTCATTTGTCTTCATTGTAGATTTGCATAGACAGTGAATCTCATGCATATATTGGTATGCACATCTAAAACATGTTATAACTGCATGTGCCATAAAATGCCACACCAAGTTTCGTGCAATAATGCAGATCTAATAATCAGAGAATCTTGCAAGTTGCAACCCCATGCACCCCTTTTTAAGGGTATTGATGTTTTATATTATTTTGATTTTCTATTCAATATTTCGTATTAAGAAAATGATGTAAATTAATATAACAACTGAAAACAATATTTTTTATGTTTTGTCCAACATAAGGAAATAACTTTATTCTATGAACACCTTTGTGACATTTTATGTACATAGTAGGTTGTCTGTGATGAACTAGTTATTGCCTGGTGCTGTTTTGTTTCTATACACATCATTTCTGCTTTCAGTCTTGTATGACTTTCACAGTCAAATGTGGCAGCATACCTAGATTTTAATACACAAATAAAATTAATGGTTCTACTAGGGTCCCCCACTCCCCATTATGGAACAACGTCATCTCCATTATTAAAAAGACAAATTCTTATTTTTACATTTGTAATAAATGATAAAAATATCATATAATTATATAAAAAAGATAAAATAACACATCTTTATGGTTTTTCATATTGTTTTGATGTACTTATCTTTGAATTAATGTAGAGTATCCCACCACTTAAATCTTTCTTATCTGTTGGACAAATTAATGAAAAGGAAAGAAGGATGAACCCAAACCCATTTTTTAAAAAAACTTGAGAAAAATTGAAAAGATGATCAATTATACATCATCATCTTTTATAAGAATATTATCTTTTCCAATAAAAAAACATGATGATGATGCTTTATGTTGATTAATTTTAGATAGAGAAGTTAAGATGAATGTAATATGGATGAGAAAGGAATGAGTACCTGTTCCCTAACATCTGATGCAGCTGAATGATAGTTTCCTCCTCTTCATTTGTGAAATTTCCTCTCTTTATATCAGGCCTCAAATAGTTTGTCCAACGCAATCTGCAGCTTTTCCCACATCTTAATAGCCCTGATCACCAAATTCATCACATAAACCATAACAAAATCATTAACATTACCAAAGTTACTATATATGCAAAAAAATACTAGGCCAGTTATATATATATATATATGATGTTTTATCAAAGACTAAGGTTTGAATATAGATGTTGAATTTTAGTATCAAGCAAGTTCCCAAAAACAAAATCTCTTAAAGTACCTGCTTGCTTAGGAAGTGCACGCCAATTACTATGGCCATGTTTTTGGATGTAAGAAATGAGGATTTGATCTTCCTCTCTAGTCCAAGGACCCTTCTTCAATCCCATCTTTTCACAACAAGGAGCCCTCACCATTTCTATGGCTACACAAGATGGAAGAAGATTAATATAACTATCTTCACTCTAGTTAATTACTAGCTTCTTACTTCTTCAACTTGGGTATTTATCCTTGTATATATATTCAGCACGCCATAGGCTACAGAATGGTCCAAGACAAGAAAAAACATATTTTTCATATTCAAAGCATTTAGCTATTTCCACGAAAGAGGATCACTCTCTCATAAAGGATAAGAAAAAGTGATATATATTTTCATTTGTACAAGTAGGACTTATTTTGGACTTAAAAGATTTCATCACGTGACACATTGTTGAATAATGACTAACGACAACTTCATCACATCTACATCATAATTTGCATATATTTCCATGTATTTAATTATTGTATATACACAATTATTATATCAATCTACTATTTATTTAAATTTTATATTTTTTAAAAAGTTAATGAATATAGTGATTTCACTGCTTACATTTTTTATAAGGAGACTATTTGTTTCTCAAACTAAATTAATTTTAGACAAAATCAACATTTCATAATTGATGTGGAAGCGTGACCAATAAACTTTGGAAGATGATTTATTGATTACATTTAATGTTAGTCATTCCAAAATCTAGGAATCACTTATTGATTCTTTAAAACTGTGAAGTCTTATGAGTAACATTTTTAATGTATATTGAAAGTATAACAATAATTAATTATTTATTATGTATTTCTAATGAAGTATTCCTCTCATTCACTATGTAAAGGGAATTTTCGAGGAAATGATGAATAAACAAATGAAAAAGAACAACATAGAAATAAATTAAAAGAATCGGTATCCACCATAGTGTGTGAGAATAATAATCTTAGTGGAATAAGAGAAAGTTTGTATTTCATCTTTTTTGGATAAGATTGAGTGTTAAGTATGGGTAAAGGCTAGGATGAAAGGCTTTAGTTGTTCTATTCTCTCTGGATTTTAAATCTCACTTCATGTATTAAGATTGGCGTCGTATTTGAAACTCTATATTATTGAAATTGCTGTATGATTTATTGTACTTCTTATAATCTTATTCAATAATTTTCTTTCTTACCAAAAAAATGTATTTTTATACTTACCAAAAAATATATATAAATCTTGTACATTAAACTGATTAAAGTTTAAACGTTCAATGAATATATTTTAATTTATAAATAAAAAACATTCAATGAATATATCATCTTTTGGGTCTCTTCCTATTTCTCACACGTTGCACATAAGTCAACTTCTTTTGCTTTTAGTACGTGAAAGTGGAACTTGGTTCCTATCATATCAATCAATTTTTTTAGGTGATATAAAAATATTATTTTTTATTTTTTTATTTTTAATTTTTAATTATGGATTACTTTTCCATTGGAAAAAGAATGGAGTGATCTCTCTATCTATTAAATTGAATCAACTTATTTCATATGAGAATTACATATATTTGTCCTATTTTATGTCTTTCCGATTAAAAAGTCTACTTTATTAAAAATAAAAATCATAAAAATAGAAATAAATATTTTTATATTATTTTATGAAATTTGATTGACTAAATATTCAAATATAATATTTTCTTGATACATAGCCTCCTTTTTATTTATTTCATCTTTTGGTTTGTGACGCCAAAGTGGAGAAGGATGGTGTGTATGATGCGAATATAAATCACTTGTCTCAATATTTGGTATCTCATTATGTTTCAATCTAATAAAAAAATGTCAACTAATTAAGAAAAAAATCATAAAAACAGAAAATAATTTGTTTTTATTACTTACTAGAATATGATTGGTTTGAGATATGTAATCTTTGTTGTCCCAAGCAACCAATACCTATTTCTTATTCTAATTCTTATTCTAGTTATTTACTTTCATCTAAAGGGAAAGAAAATTGAAAAACATGATAAAACATGTGTAGCTTATATCAGAAGTTAAGAAGTTAACAACATTAATACTCTCGAAGTGTATTCAAAGTGTAGAGTACCTGAAAACATGACATGTGATCCAATACAATTTTTCTATCATCAGTGGCCTAAATATGAATACTTGATAAAATGAGGTACACTGGTACTCCAAGTGTTTTGGATAAATCAATCTTTTCTATATGTTTTCCTAAAAAGGAAAAAAAATTTCCCTGCTTATTATTTTAACTCAGAACTTAGTATGTGGGATTATTAATTAGATACTAGATTTTACATTTTTGGATAATGTTCAAACACCCCAAAAAGAATTGATAACTTATTTCTATGGAATGTGAGCAAGTAAATATGTTAATGGGAAGCAATGTGTTAAAATGTGATTGTTGTTTGGTATTGGAAAATCATAATCTCATGAATTATTGCGGAAAAAATATGTATAATAGAAAACTATAACGTTTTCATCTTAATTGAGATTGAAGAATGAAATAAAAGTATCTAGTAAGAATATTTGAACCTTGCATGAGTTTGTGACATGCATCTATACATTCCCCATTACCACTTCTCCATCGTTTTCATGACCTATTTTCTTCTCTGTATACTTTATGTGATGTTTTGTCCTCTCCTTTGAAATTTAATTTATTTTGTTTTAAGATTTATCAACTATTTGTCTATTCATTGTTAATACCAATGAAGTCGTCGTATGTTACCATCAAAGAATTTGAACTTTCTCAACCAAGTAATTTCCCATAATAGTTTAATAGTTTGTTGAGAATTTCATTTGTCATTTCATTCAATTGGCAATTTTTTTTCTTGGCTGCTTCTTACTCTTGTTTATATGTTGGCTACGTGCATTTCCTTTCGACTAATCTGGCAATTGTAATAATTCAGTCAATGTAATTTTTTTTAAGTTAAAACTTGTATCATTACCACCAAAAAAGCAAAATACACGAAGAAAAAAATCACAAGTATACTTTAATGCTTGTTTTCCATTTAGTATAACCATTTGAGTAATTAATTCTTTTTTTGAAGTTGGAATGGCCAATTTTAAGAGAGAAAAAATGTAACTTCAATATCAATTATATATATTGTTATTGTATTGCTTACATCCATGTTTAATCATTATTAAATTTTAAAAAAATAATATAGATGAATGTTGTACGATGTAATGATTGCGTATAAATCTTTGTATCTATAATGCATGAATATTTTAAGGATTTGATTCCTGATAGTGACACTTATTGAGTCACGCACTCTAGGAGTGATTAGTTGCTTAACCAAAAAGGTCACGAGATACCCTTGATAATAATTAATGATGAAGTGATCATCTCCAAAATTTTGTAGTATGAATGAAAATATATTATATTAACTAAAAACTTAAAAAAAATTGTAAGATAAGATTTAAAATATGATTTAAGACAATATATTTATGTTTATTTTTAGAATGACCGTAGTACTTTCAAGATTTCAAATACTAAAGACTAGAAAAGGAGGGACATGGGATTTTTAGTTAGTGGGTACATTTTTTAAAAGTGGTATAGACTTTAGAATATATGAGTGGATTATGCCTCCATATTAACTTTCCCTATGAGATAAGTGTCATAGACTTAGAATTGACACTTTACCAAGGACATTAGGGTTGGAAATCTGGATTGTTGGGGAAGATGTTACACCACTTGGATAAAAGAAAAGTCAATGGATATGTACGTCGAAACCTCCAAAGCGTATGTTACTACACTAAGCTTTAGGTTCGATTCGCCCCCACCAATTTAAGTATATTGGATGCAAATGGGATGAATAGTGAATTCCCTTTATGATACTTTGCAAAACTTTGATGTGATTTGCATCAGCACAACAAATTTATCTTTCAATAATAGTTTACAAATTTATGCTTCCTACATTTCTCTCATGCATTAGAGAAATGAAGGATGATTTCAATACTTTGAAATTTTCGTATTATTCATACCTTCATTCAGCCTATAAGTGTCTCTATTTATAGAGACATTCATGTCATTTAATGAAATGAAATACTTTTAGAATTTTACACTTATTTATTCGAATGGGTATATACAAAAAAGTTTCAGCAAATGCTATATAACCCTATGGCAGCCATGCTGTTTGGCAAGCATGGTGCCCCTTCAATCAAACCAGTTACACCAACTGACACATTGTTTCATTTTTCATGAATAATATCTATATACTTATTATTTAAATTCATATATTTTGGAAATATCTCACAATTACTCGAACCAACAATCAACTAGAGGATTCATCACACAACTTATTATTGTGATATCCAATAAAAATACAATAAATACATTTGTACTCCTTTTCTATATACTAAAAATGAAAACTAATTAATCATAATATATATATAAAATGCACTTGTACACAATATAGTATTTCCATCAAATAACATTTAGCCTTTATTTAAAAAGAAGTGAATACATTTTTGGTAAAACCTCACTTATTGACCACTCAAACTTAAACATATATATATATATATATATATGTTATATTAGAAATCTATATTGTAGATTTTAATATGTTTAAGCAGAAGAGGTAAAGTTAAAGTTAGCACAATTGGTGTGCTCTAAGAAGAGGGATCGGAACCCAAGCCTTGATGCTGCTAAATCAAATTGTAAGAAATTGTTCTCTAACTGATGTGCTCCAATTGTGATTGAAGTCATTGGGTGCAACCCACCCATTACAAATCCAACTTTTGATGTACTTGGGTTTGATCCAGCATCCACAAAACCCAAACAAATCACATCATTAAGTTGAACCATTGAATTTGCACCAATGATGTTCCACACCACTTCTTTATTCTGCAACACTAGATCAATAGAAGGCACACCTGGTCCCATTCTAGAAAACCCAATGTCCTTGGTTGCAAAACAAGTCCCAAATGGAGCCACAGGTGCAACTGTTTGGGCTCCAACTGCTTTTACAAATGCATCAGCCACAGCTTTGTAGATTGTAGTCTCCAAAACAGTGTATGGGTTAACTGTACTAATCTTAGTTCCACCAATGCCATTTTGATTTATAGATAAAAGGGTGTTATTCAATGGTACCTTTTTCCCAGAGACTCTTATAGATTTCACACCAATGAAATACTCCACTGAGGGTTCCCCTAAGAAACCACTTACAGTGTTGACATGGTTTGTAATTAGAGGAGTAAAAGTTAGAACTTTAGACACATCCATGTTCAAATTATAAGGGCCATCACCAAAGAATATTACACCATTTGTACTAGTGGAAGAGCTCAAACAAATAGCAAATTTCCTTTTGAAGCTAAAAGCTGATGAAAACTGAGAAGGGAGTGAAACTTTAGTCTTTCCAAGACCAGCTATACCTTTGACACCACTAGCAAGACCATTTTGTAAAGAATTTGATCCACAAATGAAGAGAAAGTTAGGCACAGAAACTACCCTTCCAGGGTTGTTTCCATTTGTGGATTGGACAGAAACAATATCTCCATGAATGTCACCATAAGTTGACAAACCTGTGATAGTGTTGGTAGCTGAACGGCCACATACTTTGTCTCCACTGCAACCATATAACCCAAAGAGTGAGCATTGAGCTGAGCCACAACGTGCTGGTTTAGAAGTGGATGATGTGTATCCATCTTCACAATTTACCCAAAGGTAGCCACCACCAAGATCAACAGTTAATTTCACAGGCACTAGTGGTGTTCTTTGGTTTATTTTGGTGATATATTGAGGAATAGATGATGAAACATCTTTGGTGAGAGGAAGAACAAGTGCTTTTGGTCTGAAAGAGGTATGAGCTATGGAGGAAGAGATGATAAATGAGAAGAAGGAACATAAGATGAAGAATCTAACTGAGACAACCATTGGAACAAGCATGAACAACAATGTTTAATGATAGAGATAAGAGATAAAAGATGTATAGATAAAGATGAGATTGTGTGATGAAAGAGGAAAGAAAAAGAAGTTACTTATATAAAGTTTGTCACGTAAGATTTTTCTTTAGTTCTTGACGGTGCATGTAATCAATTGAGGTGTTGAGCACACAGATTAATAGCGTGTGTCAAAAATGGCAACCAATTTAAGAAACATTATCCTCTCTCTTTATAATTTTCTGTCTCTAATACTAAATCAATCATATTTCTCTAAATAACATAAAAATATTATTTTATATTTTTCATATTTTTTCTTTAAAGTAGATAATATCTTACAATTAACTTGGAACACTATAGGAGATGAAATGTGAGACAGCTCACAAAAAATGCCTCCTCTTATATGATATCTGTTATTCAACAACACTTAGAAGACTGTGTTCGCCAAAATTTACTTTCTAAAATATTAGTCCCTTGTGCTTATCTAATTCCCAATGAAGTGCCTTATCAACATAAATGTGATATCAATAACAACTAATAAATTAAAAAAAAGAAAAGATGTTGATCCGATACACAACATGTTTATACCATATCTATTAAGAAAAATATTCATCTAATAAACTATGGTTACATCACTTCTTACACCTACTTTATAACAGTGATCTTTTGCTAGGAAAAATAAAATAAAATTTTGGTCAATTATTATAAAGTGAGTTTATAAAACTAGTGCAAAATTATCATCACATAACTATTAATCACGGTTTAGTTTGTAGAAACTAAATCAGATTGATCCCATCATCAAGGTGGTAGCAGTGATTAGTTATCATAGAAGAAGAAATTAAAAGAAGGGGTAGATATAAAATCCTCATAATACAAATAAGAAATCCCATGTCAAATTCATGTCTTTGGACCAAACAAGGGAAACTACTGCAAAACACATGCATACACCACACATATAATTGAAACAACCATATCTGTGATTTGGTCTTGTGGGGCTTAAAGTAAACACAGTTCTTAAAATTCTTAAAAAATATATCAAGGTAAGTTTATGAGCTCTCTCAAGCCCTAACTCAACCCTTTAGTCCATATGAAAGGACCATAACAAAATCCTCAGCTGAGCTTCCAACAGATGTATGAATCTTCTCATTCTTTGGCATTGTTTGCAACCACATTTCTAATAAGTTTTGCAGCTTGCATGAAGAAGGAACTGGCTGACCCCATAATTGCATCTCCACCTGAATAAGAGTATAATCCGAAAAATAATCATCTTCATAGAAATCGCATTACATTTATACACAGATGTTAGATTTAGAGAGTGTTTTTTTTCCGGATTTACAAACCAATTTAATTACCTCAGTATTATTTGGAAGACCAAGTTTTTTGATGACATACTTCTCAATATAGGAAACAGCTAAACTACCATCCCTACAATAATTTAAAAACAAATAGCGTGAGGCATCATTGATATCATGTGCATGCATGCTAGACATATCAACAGAATTGTTAGAGTTGAAGACATTGGCCATGAACCAGATAAATAGTTAATTACTTATTGCATGTTTTGTTCAGTTCAAGCACTGGGAAATAAAGGAATGAGCAAAGAACATTAACTCATCATTGGAGAAAGAGTGAATATGAAACTCACACTCTTATGAAGGGGTTAGATATTTGAGGCAATCTTGCACCTACTTCCCTATATCCAGAAATTCAAGTATTAGACATTCAACATTTAAAACAAACACTTGAATAATTTCAAGAGATGAAGTTTAAATAAGCAATGAAGTGCAATCTTACCTGTCTTCAGAAGCAACCAAGGATAACCAGACTTTGTTGCTTTCACTGCTTGAACCAATCTCATGTTGAGATGGAATATTCCCAAATTTGTGGCTGCTTTCACTTCCTGAACCAAACATAGGTGGTGGTGGTGGAAGATTTAAGTCCCTTGTGAATTTGACTGTTCCTTCTTTTTTTCTTTGAGACCCTTTAAGTTTGGCAGATTCTGACTCTTTCTTACCACCACTGTGATTATGTATCTTGTTGGCCTTTGCATTTTTTCCTTTCTTGGGGAAAATTTTCTCCCTTAAGTGTTGTAACTTTCGATCTTCCCTGCAGTTTTCGAAGACATTATGATATCAAAATCAGACAAAATTAATGTAAACTTCACAAAAAGAGGGAAATGAATGAAACGAATTGCAACAACTATCATGAAGGATTAAGAAAAGTAATATTTGTTGGCTTATCTCTGCATTGTTCTATTTTGAAACCAAGTTATTCTACCCCAAAAAACATTACCTCAATTTTTCCAGTGGAGAACAACCCAAGTCTACATTGCATACTGGACAGTGCTTTATGTTGTCATCTATTATCTTCTTCTCTATGCATTCCTTGCAAACTGTTATAGAATTCAAGATTTAGGCTCCATTATAGAGAATGGGAAACAGAAAGATTGATGGTAAAGAAAAACAATGAAAGATATTCATAGCATAAAAACAATGAAAGATATTCATAGCATAAAAACAATGAAAGATATTCATAGCATAAATGAGGTGTGCTTGGAAAGAGTGAAAATAGGAGAATCAGCAACTGCTTCATTTCAATTGAGCCTAACAAAGTTAAGTAAATCATGGAAACTATATGGTACTCGGAATCATCTACATGAAAATAAACCAGCAACAACTTAAAAGCATTGTAAGATTGCATATTCTACCACATTTTTCTGAAAGCTGTAGAATGGTACAAAATGTTTGGCAGCTACCACACTAAGAGTAAATACTGAATAGTAGAAGTTTCTTGCAACTCAAGTTATGATTAACAAAGAGTTGGGATTAATTGAGAAGATAAGCAGGAAAAAAATAAAGAGTCATAAGGCATTATTGTAATTCAAATACATAAAAGGAAAAAAAAAAGACACATGCAATGGGCTTCATTAACCAAAATGAGGGGAAAAAATCAGTATAAGAAAGACCACATAGTTTAATATAAGACATAACATAGAAAAAAAGTAGATATAGGGAAAACTGAAACACTTACAAGTATGCATGCATTCTTTCACAGTGGTGGCTTTTTTGAAAAATTCATTGCACAAAAGACATGTTAAGGGTGGTGAGACTTTTGCCTTATATCTTGGCTCCTTCACCATTTCACTGGACATTGTTGTTCTTTATATCAGCATAACAATGATAAGGACACAGACATAAACATATGCACTTACATAACCAAATAAATTAAAATAAGAACATAAACAAAGATCAAGGAAAAAATATGAAGTTTTACATCATTTTCAACGAGTGTTAAAAATATTGAAGTTTCGGACTAGTTGAATATGTGGGGGATGAACCATTTCTAATAAGTTGAACAATCATTCCTTATGAGCTAGCTTAGCTGCCAGGGACACATTTAGCATATAGAATTTTTTGTTGGAGCAACTTTAATTAAAAGGGTGATGTTATGTCAAATATGAATTTTTAAACATGATAATATATATATTTATTCGTATTTTCACTCATAATGATGTGGACCGCAATGCAACCACAATAAACACAATCATTACCGCTATTGCGACCGCAACCGCAATTTAAAATATTGGATATTTGTGTAAAATTTGTGAACAACTATATTTTTGAAGATGAGAGATAGGATCTTATTTATGAGGTTTGTTTGGTATGTTACCAAAAGCAGGAGATATGATGATAAGGTGCCAATGGGGTGGGAATAGGTTCACCTATGCCTTGACATTATCATGCATGGTGCAAACTTAGGATCTAAATTGATTGATTATCTTATTAATGGTTTAATTAATTTTATTTTATCTGTTCTATCATATGTTATTTATTATTTAATTTGTTATTATTTTATCATTTATAATAATTCTTACATGTGTAATAAACTGTTTGAACTGATTTATATTTGAGTTCAACCAATTTTAATCTAAATTTTCCCTATTAGCCTAACACGGCTAAACTTTAAGACTTTGGTCTACCATATTTCAAAGTTTATTTAAAAACCTATTATCAATAAAGTTTGTAAATTAAATTCTGGGTCTAAATAACTAATGAGCCTAAGTCTTTAACCCTAAATAGGCCATTAGGCATTTACATGTAAATAAACTAATAAGTAGGACAACATGATAGGTTTGATAAGCTTTTTTCAAGCTTAAGCTTACAGTTTTTAAATATAACGCTTGATTTTTTATTTACACTATGAGACAATATTTGTTGTTCTTATGATCTTTGTAATATTTATTTTGAGATTATGTATATTAAAAATACAAAGTAATTGATAAAAATAACCTAATTTATATGCATAAGATAGAATTGTCCAAATAATGGAATTCTTTGATGAACAAAAATGATATATACCCACCATTCTATTTTATCATCTTTGTCACTAATAATAAATAATCATCTTGTTAAAAAAATAAATTAACTTTCATTAAAATACAAATTATCAAATCTTTAATGTAGCATATTATCATTCATGACAAATAAGATGACATAAAATAATGACGATAGAAGATATATTTCATTCTTCCTTGATAATCATGATTCTATCGCATTCAATACTAAAAATTTGGGGAAAAAATGACAAGATTTTTTGATAACCTGGAATCTCTGTTCATACATTATTTTAATGTGAATACCTTAATGTCTTGGTTGACAATGGAGAGAGAAAGAAAATACAAAATATGATAATTTTTCTCTTAAGATAGAAAAAAAGGTGACAATGGAAAAAATAAATATGTAGGGCCAACCTTAAATTTTCTCCAAAAAAATTAAGTGTTTCTCAATTGATCTTTTCTGGACAAGCTTTCCAATGAAACAGTACATGCAGACCCAAGGCCTTCATTCCCCTTTCACTTATTACTTAAATTATTCAAGTTTTGATTCTAATATTGTTAAAAATCGCTTTTGATTAAGCTAGTCATTAAGTTTCATAACAAATATAAATAAAAACGATTATTCAAAATTTCAAGTGGAGGGAACATTGCAGTACTTGCATGGGTCAATTTTATTCGGACTAATTATATATTTTTATTTAATCTTCATTGAATTCAAATCTTCTTATCTGTTTTTTATATTAATAGGTTTGAAGAAAAAATCTTACAAATTTTTAATAGAAAATCATCGATCAGTAGTACCCATTTTAATGACAAAACCCAAAATCCCATACATGTTACAAAATATGTATTAATTAGATTATGCAATTATGTGAATGTTGTGCAAATAAATTGTAGATTGCCAAATCTAACATAGTTGGTGAGAAAATAAATTAAATGAAGAAAGTTAGAGAAAAGTAGAAGTACCTGATCTGATATATCTTCAGTAGAAGTGCTTCAAAAGAAAATGAAGAATGAAATTGAGAGGATCTTCACCCCAAAATCTGGTCTAATTTTATTCCTGCAAGTCATGCATATACATTTTAAAAGAAAAAAAGAAGAAGAAAGACAACAATATAGCTACCCAAAGTCTTAAAAAATGCATCTTCATTTTGCATCACCTATATGAATTTGTATAAAATATTAAACTTAACTCTTCAACCAATTAACTTTTTTTCTTTGTTGAACGTAAGGTTTTTTATTCGTGTTATATCTTATTTTTAATTTGTTTATCTATTTCCCATTTTCCAAGATATCTTGCCGATAAGTTTATGAACTTTACATAACTTTGTTGGATAATTGTATCTACAAAAAATTTGTTTAATTTGGTATTACTTTGATGACTTCCATTCTTAAAATTTGACAAAAACATTTACAACAATACCTTTTTCACCTCCCTTTTATTCTGCAATTTGCAATAAGTTTAAATTTAAAGTATGTGGGATTTATTTTTTTGTTCAAAGTACAAAATTTAACATCATTCACTCTCCATCCCATTTTGATCATTATATTCGTATAAAATATAAGAGACAGATGGTTAGATCTAAAGAAGAAAAAATCGAGAGATACGAAATGGTATATATCCTAATGCTTTTCGACCCCAATCCAAATCATCTGTTGTTCTGAATTAGAAGATTGTGAGCATCTCAAAGTTTGAACTTTTTCCTTACGCTAAATAAAAGATGATAAAAGTACCGCAAACTCTGTAGTAGCTTTATACAACTCAGAAATAACTTTATCTTCTTTAGATAAGCAAAACTCTCGTGTTATATGAGTAATACAGAGAACTGTTCACACGTTTTATTTTCTTTAGATAAGCAAAATTCTCGTGTTATCTGAGTAATACAACTCAGAAATGACTTTATCTTCTTTAGATAAGCAAAACTCTCGTGTTATTTGAGTAATACATAGAATTGTTCACACGTTTTATTTTCTTCAGAGCAAAATTCTCGTGTTCTCTGAGTAATACAGACAATTGTTTACACGTTACTCTTCAGGATTGATATATATGTTAGAGTATGCCTTATAAGATTTTCATTAAAATCGTCATTGTAAAATGAACAAAAAAACCCTAATAAAGAAATTTTAAAAAATGAACCAATAACAAAATTTCTCAAATTTTCAATATTTGAATAAAAGTTTATCTCTATTTTTAATGCAAAGGCAAAAAAAAAAAGAAATTATATACATAATATAAAATTATTAAGTTTTCAAAATCTATAGTGCAAAAATTTATTAAATTATTTTCTTATATCAATACACTTATTTTTTGTGTTGTATTTGTTTGAAGGGTCTTTATAATAAGTTTTTATTTTACATTGAGCAAGTAACAATGTATTTATCATAATATAATTTAGTTAGTTAAAACCTCTGAACACTTTACCAAACCAAGGGTGAGTCTACTAGTATATGTTTACTTTACAGACAAATTACTTCAGATGGGTAGCACTAAGGCTAATAAAATATTTTCTTTAAAAGTAGCAGTTTTGACTATTCAAAATTATTTTATGCACAACTAAATGAATATTTTATATTCTTGATTTGCTAACCAATACTCTTGGAGCACTTGTATTGTGTATCTTAGTTTAAATGTTACATTTATTTTAATTTTTTTATGGAAACAAATATTACCTTATTTTTTCTCTTTTCAAACACGCGGTAGGTGAGTCAATATAGCTTTTTGCAACCTGCTTTATAAATTATATGCATTAAAGAAAGTTTATAGATCATTTTACAAATAAATTTTATTTTCTATTCTTTTAAATAAAATTGGCATTCATTATTTTCAATTAAACCATCAATTTGGTTGTTCATTAATAATGGTGAGAATATATTTGGTTTTTGAAAGATTCTAACAAACGAAGGCTTATGTTTGGTCCAATTTTTGGAGGGGATCCAAAACCCCCTTTACTTATACTTTTACTCCCTCTAATTTTAATAATATATTAACTATATAAAAACTTTATAATGAAAATATCTAGATGTGAAATTATTTAACTAAACAATAGTTTCGTTTCCTTTTTTTCTTATATCAAGGAAAAGAATAAGTAACAATGATGTTTACCATGTTTTCTAAAATGAGTTACACCCAATTTGTTAGACAGGCCAACTCATGTCATGTGCATTGTGTATATTTGAAAATAAAGTTATAAACTATTGGACAAATTATTACATGACCAAGTATTAATATTCATATTTATATTTGTATCATTGATTTAAAATATATTCATTTAATCTTAAATCATTAATGGGTGGACATTTTTGAAACTATGTAACATGTAATATTTTCTCCATATCATAGTCAATGAGATTTTGGTTTCTTTTCACATTTCCTATTCAATAGTTATTTGTAATGAGAATTATTGTTATATAGTCTCATTTTACCCCTCTTTGGCACTTCCAAATTGGGATGGCCTAATGCAGAGAAAGGAAGACCAAAATTTCCTTGTGGAAGGGTCACATTGAATGTTTTTGTGGCCAATAAAAGATCATATATAAGAGTCAGCTCAGTTGGTATAGCTATATGATATGAAGCATGAGAGTTCAAATTCCGACTTATACATTCTCTCTTTAAAAAAGATCATACCTTATCGACATAGAAACTGGTCAACAATTTTTATAACTAAAATTATTGATTAGAGGCCAAACAGAATATGTTTGGATCATAAATATTATGGTTAGTTTCTACTTATGGATAATAAATCAGATTGACATCATAATCAAAATGCTAGCATAGATTTGCTATGAGTTTTTCCTGCATAATCACCAAAGATGCAATAAGGGGTGATAGATATGAAATCCTCATAAAACAAAATAAGAGATCCTATGTTACTATGTTCTGTCTTTGAACCAAACATTGAAAGCTACTAAAAATTATAGATTATAGTAAACAGAAAGTGTTAAAAAATCTTTCAAAAAAGGGTAATTTATGATTTCTCTCAACTCAAGCTTTTAGTCCATATGAAAGGACCATAACAAAATCCTTAGCTGAGCTTCCAACAAATGTATGAATCTTCTCATCCTTTGGCATTGTTTGCAACCACAACTCTACTAAGTTTTGTAGTTTCCATGAAGATAAAACTGGCTGACCCCATAGTAAGATCTCCACCTATAAGAGAGTCCAATCAGAAATGGAAACACATTATTCACAGAAGTAGCAAAGAGAACAAACAAAATTACCTCAGCATCACTAGGAAGGCCGAGCTTTTTCACGATATACTTTTCGATGTAAGAGACAGGTAAACTACCATCCCTACAATAATTTGAATATTAATAAGTTGTCAGTATATCAGGTATATACAAGACAAGAAAGACAAATCCAATACAGTCATTACAGTTGACTAATCTTTACATTTTTATCAAGAGAGTAGGAATTGTCTCATAATGTTATTATGATGAATTCTTTTTTCATTCCAATCTTTTATCAACTTTAGAATACCAATTAAATGCATACTATCCAGATATGAGTTACTTGTAGCAATTAAATGAGTAGAGAGTGATTAATGAATGACAAAGCTTACTGACTTAATTAACCACTTGCCGAAGTGTACTAATGACCGAAACAAACAAGAGCAACATATCTTTTGTGTTGGGAATGTGAGATTTCACAGAATCTATACTTGGATTCAGAACACCTATATTATTAATTTAAATTGCATAACTCCTAAAAGACATCATGACAAAAGAAACCTCATTGATTTTTTAAGCAGAAGGGTGATATAAATGATAAGAATGATATAACACACACAAGCACATGCCTAGAACAACCAGTGCCAGAAGAAGGCTTTGAAAGCATAGTCTAAACTTTAAGCATACAAAGATGAATATACAAATACAGCTCTTTAAAGAAAGATGAACCAGATAAACAATTACTTATAGCATGATATGTTCATTTAAAGCATAGAGAATTTAAGGAATGAGAAAAAAACATTAACTCATAGCAGAAAAAGGGAACACAAAACTCACTTGACTCTTATGAAGCGGGTAGATATTTGAGCCAATCTTGCACCTACTTCGCTGTATCCAGGAATTTGAGTATCAGACATTCAAGTTCAACATTTAAAATAAAATTGGTCTCTTGAAATTTATTTTAAATAAACCACAAAAATGTGATCCTACTTGTTTTCGGAAGCAACCAAGGAGAACCAGACTGGACTGCCAAATATTTTGTCGCTTTTACCGCTTGAACCATTCACAGGTTGAGATAGAAGAATCCCAAAGTTGTTGTTGCTTTGACTGCTTGAACCAATCCCTGGTGCTGGTACTCGAAAATTCACATCCCCCGATAATTTGACTGTTCTTTCTTGAGTGCCCTGCAACCTTTTAAGTTTGGCATAACTTGACTCTTTCTTTTCACCAGCCTGACAATGTTTCTTAACTTGAACCTTAGGCCCCTGAGAATTATTGTCACTAGAGTCTATAGGCACAGAAATCGCAGCAACTTCTTTCATTGGAGACTTATTACTTGACTTATTTCTTCTTACAGCTTCTACCAGGGAAGTTAATGGCGCAGACATATCAACCTTTTCTTTACATAACTCAGAAGTACCCTCACAAGTTTTCTTAGCCACAATTTGCTTCCTAGATTCTGGTTGTGAAGAGTTCTGCAAATAATAGAAAATAATGGTACATGTAAATAGTTATGCTTGCACTAAAACATATATGTAAAGATATTGCAAACAAAAAGTGAAGACAGGCAATGAAATTAGTTTCTTATTTCTTGACATATACAATGGAACAATAGAAAGCATATTTACATAAAGGATTAAGAGAGAAGAAGCATAAAAAGAATAGAGGATAAGAAAAGCTTTTCTTCCTTTACCTGAACTCTGGTTTTGGAAGTTCCATTTGACCGGGAATGACCATAATCTTCCTTTTCATCTCCTGTTACTTTGTCAGGTTGACTAGGAGGAGTGGATTCTCTCTGAATAAATTTCTTTCTTGCAGCAACTTTTGCTCTTCTTGCAGATAGAATTGTAGAAACTTCATCGAAAATTTCTATCCCACGGTGTCTTCCATCGTTCTGAACCACTTTATCATGTTTCGCATAAGAGATATCTGAGTCTCTTGGAATGACAACTTGTTTTGCAGCAGTTTTTGCTTTTCTTGCACTGGCCTTCAGTGAAGATAGAGAATCCTCCTTTGACTTTGTTGGCAATGTAACCGGATGCACATTTTCAGGAACCTTGCCATTTTTTCCTTTAGAGGGGAAAATTCTGTCCCTCAAACCTTGCAGTCTGTGGTCTGCTCTGCAGTTTTCCATGACAATAATATCAAAGTCAGCAAAATTCAAGAAAACTCGTTTGCTCATATTTACTAACAATCTAAAATGTTCAATACTCACCATATTTCCCCCTTATAACAATCATAGTCCATTGTGACTCAACAATATTTATGCATGCATAAATTCTATTCATAGTATGACTTAATAGAATTCAGAATAAAAAGAATGTCATCAAATGAACAAATTTCACTAACAAAAGCTACTTTTAATCTAAACATGGTAACCCTCTGATTTAACTAAAATATGACAAAATGCTGTTAAAACACCTAACATTGAATCATTAGCTGTGTTTTCTTTTTGAGAAATGCTGCATTTCTTATTATCTATAATTAAATCCTATAAAGCTGAGTTTTATCCTGATATACACCTTGCATTGAAACAATGTAACATGTAAAAGGGGTAGCAGGTATGATTATGAGGCATATTTGTTAGACACAAAAATTCTCTTTTTGCCACACATCAAATTGTTATATGAGTTATTCATTTGCACAAACATTTGTTGACCTATCTATGCATAGTTCTTCTACATTGAAATCAAGTTACTCTTTAGAAGAAAAAACTATCACTTACTTTAATTTATCCTGTGGAAGATAACCCCAGTCTGTATTGCATACTGGACAGTGTGTTACTTTCTCATCCGTTATCTTCTTCTCTATGCATTCCCTGCAAACTGTTATTGAACTCAAGATTTAGACTTAGATACACAGAATGAGAAACAGAAAAGTAGGTGGAAAAGAAAAACAATGAAAGATATTCATTGCATAAAAGGATAAGAAAACAAAAGGCAAGGGGGTGATTGGATGAAGGACTTTTAGGCCGAATTTATAGCATAATCCTACACATATCTTAGCCACTGATTTTTAATTCACTAATCAAAAGCACATTCTCAAAAAAATGCAAGAAGTGAAATCAGAAGCAAAAAAACAACACAGTAATGAAAATTTCCTATGAATTGACATTTGAAAGACCTTAATCCTGTCACAATCTGCTAGAACTGTAAGGTTTATCAGTTAATTAATATTCTCCAAATGAAATGAAATGTGTTGTTTGGAATCATCTACATTAAAAGAAATCAGCATTCTAATTCAAACAACTTCGAGGATTCGTCATGCGGATTGCATGCTGTAGAAACACAATTGCAAAATAGTATCACTTTTTCCAGCTAGCACATTATATGTAAATAGTACTAAATAGCAGAAATTTATTGCAAAAATGGAAGCAAAGTCAAGTTATGATAAAGAATTAAGTATGAAGATAAGCAGACCAAAACATAAATAGTGATAACTGATAAGGCATTCTTACCATTCAAATACATAAAAGCAAAACAAGACACATACCATGAGCTACAAAAACTAAAATGAGTTCACAGCAAAAAAATAAGAAGAACACATAATTGAATAAAACAGAACATGAGAAAAAACCAAAGCACTTACAAGTATGCAAGCATTCAACCACAGTAGTGGCATTTGTGAACAATTGATTACATAAAAAACATGTCAATGGTGTTGACACCTTTGCCTTATTTCTCTGTGCCTTCACCATTTCATTTGTCATTGTTCCTTGTCCTTTTATATCTGACAAAGACACACAACACACATTGACAAAACAAATAACAAAACACAAGTACCACTACTATTAACTCACGTACCACACATGGTGCATGTTAAACAAAGACCTTTAGAGAGAGAGAGAGAACATGCCAACCCACGAGGATTGCTAAGAAGAGGAAAAAAACAAAAGGGTATTTATAAATTGTGCATGAATGGTCCTATGATGGGTCAAATCTTGATCTTGGAAAGAAGGGGAAAAAACCAAAAAAGTGGGATTCTTGGAGTATCGAACGTGTGTGTGTTGTTATATATAAACCTATAAGGCTCAGAAAGAACGTAGAGTGAATGAGAATGAATGAATGAAAGTAGTTTGATGTGTGACAATGTGAGATAAGAAAAGAAACGGCATGTGTGCTTTGTTTCAAGGAATCAATGGCTTACTCCGCACAACACAACACAATATCAACACAACTATTATTTTTCTATTTTTTTATGGAATTCTTAATTGTGAAAAATATGTATTCATTTTTAATTATAAAACTAATGAATGGTATAAATATTTACAAATATTAAGAGGTTAAACTCTCACAACACTTCTATATGGTTATAAGTGTCATATCTATGTACTCTAGATTGAAATTTATTCATAATTAGTATATTATTAATTATTCATTTATATTACTTTCGAATATTCGATAATAATTAAATATGAATGTTAGATGATGCAGTCATGTCACTCCATATATTTTTTTCTCTATAGTTATATTTATAATTCTTTGACTATTATAATTTTATTAAAAAATATGGTCACTTCAAAGAAAATAGGGGATGCATTAAATAATATGATCCAACTTATGTAATAGCATAGCCTTGACATGCGACTCCGAACCCACGAATACATTGAGCGTGTTATCCACCAGCTTAAATATTTCCTACATTATTTTATTCCTCATAAATTGGAGCCTCCCGCGACTCGAACTCATGACCTCAGGGGACAAATAGTCATTATTCTCATGATGTCATAGGTTCGAGTTGTGGGAGTCTCCCCTTTGTGTGGAGAGTAAAATATTGCATAGATATTTAAGCTGGTGGATAGGAGTGGAAACAGACCAGACCAGGTCAGATTTTGCCTTAAACAGGCGGAGCCTATATAACATATAGAAGTTTGGGTCTGACATGTTAGCATGCAAACCATAGGTCTGACTTGTTTAAAAGTCTGGTATGACCTGTTAGTATGTTTAAATTACTATTGAGATAAAAAATTTAACACATTATTTACAATCTAGGAAAAATTACATACTTACATGAGTTGGGTTATGGACTTAAGTTCAAGTCTCAACAACTAAATGTCAAATTATTAAATAGTTTAATCTCTAAGTCCTAATGAATTTATTTGTAATATTATAAAAAAATAATTTATAAATATATAATAATATTATATAGGTAGGTTTGTTAGGCTTAATAGGCTTTTTAAAATGACTAAGTCTAACCTATTTATGATAAATAGGCTAATGGAGAAGCTTAAGTTTGACCTGTTTACCAAAAAGGCATGACCTGACTTGACCTATTATAAGTCAGATACTAGGCCTCTGATAGACGGTCTGACCTGTTTCCACCCTTATTAGTAGATAACACGCTCAATACATGGGTCGGGGGTCACATGTGAGGAGGGTGTTACAACTGGACAATTTTATATTTGTTTCAATTTTTCACTTTGTTTTACAATACAAATATCATTATGCACAATTACACTTATTATACATAATTTTAGTTCCATCAACTTTAATTATATAACAATTGTGTAAATATATTTTTAGTCCGGTAGACTATGGATAATTTGATTCTGGTTTATATGGAAAAATAATAATGTTATTTGTATAATTGTATCTTATGTCCCATGACTCTCTTTTTTATAAAAAATGGATTGCCCCAAAGCTCCTTTTTCTAGTTATTTTCAATGTTCTTTGTCAAGAAAGTACTTGTAGGACTAAGTTGTACAAATAACACGGATTATAAAAAATGTTTTGACAAAATACAAATAAATTCATTTATTTTGACGTTAGTCTCTTTCCTTATAGTTAATAATGTTTTTTGGGCAATATATTGATGTTTGTTAGCAATTGTAAAATATGGACTAGGTGCTAAATATATTAATGTTATGAACAAAAGTTTATGGAAGTTGGGGGGTTGATTATAATTATTTATACATATTATTCACTAATTAAGCCCTCATATTGACAATGATCTTGTTATAGCCTAATAGGCTATGAATCAATACCTTATAACTGAATAAATTTTGTCGATATCAAGCTAAGAATCATTATTTATTTAGAAGTACATAATGATTTACCATATAAAAACATTTATAATTTTGATAGATAATCAGTTTTTCTATAATAAAAAAAATCGTCATAAGTACATAATGATGCATCCCTCCCTCCCCGTTTAATTAAATTTCTGTAGTCGTATTATTTACCTAAAAAAAGAAATATCATAAACTTTGGATGAAGTATCATATTTGCATTCTAACCACTAAATGCTATTCCTTTATATTATGGAATAAATGACTCAAAATTATTATTTAAGGTAAACAAAATAAGTAAGCTAACATTATAAATTTAGTATAATATTTTACGATATGTTAAACACAAAAATTTATAATAGAAAATTACAACCCCTACATGAAGAAGTTGAGTTAGACTATATGGCTCACAAAAATTTACTCTTTAGTCTCTTCAATTTATTTTTCATTTTACAGTTTGATTATTTAATTAGACATGTATTGTTCCACATTCCATACTATAAAGGTAAACTGATATGTAAAATCTGAAAAAAAAAAGGTAAACTGATATAACATTATTTGTAAAGTTTAATTTTTATTCACGAAGTTATAATAAAAAAATTCGACTCCTCTATTCTTTCTCATGTTTTCTAAATAATTCCAACAATTATTAACATGTATCTTGCATATGTAACACATATCTTATAGTAGGCATTCGCATTAAAGTCGTCATTGTACTTTGAGTAAAGAAAAGGTCTAATAAAAGAATATCTATCCAAAGTTCAATAAAAAGGATAAAAATATAGTGAAGCAATAATGAACAAATTTGCAACGTTTGAGTAAAAAATTATAACTATTATAGATATTTTTTGTATTAACTAAGGAAATAACTTCATATAACATGTGATTTTCTTCTAAACAAATGTTATTTCACATGTCAAACCTTAATTCGTTTCTGACTTTTTATAATACTTGATATTTAACCAAGCCCTATACCTTAATTCCTTAACCAATACACTTGTTTTATGTGTTGTACATATGTTTTTGTTTTAAGAGTCTTGTTAATGGACGATATAATTAAATATTTTGTCGATGAATTGGTTTATTTTTAGTATAATCAATGATATCCTCTCATTTTATAGATAAGAGACAAATTACTTTCAGAATGTGTGCGTAATTACTCTTCCCAACAAGTGTTGCTTACTAGAGTCAAACCTTTAATATTTAGTCTAACAAGATACATGCGAATCAAGTAAGTACATCACACGATTAGACCATCACATTGTTGGTATGAATATAATTTATATATTGTTCGATCTATGTAGTTGATCTCACTTAATAACATAAAAATTTGGTTGTTGTTGTATCAATATTTAATTTTTTTAATTGATATGATATGTTTTTTTATTAACGACATACTTAATACAATATATTTCTAAGGGCAATTACAATGTCTCATAATGCTCCTTTAGTGGAATGAGGGTAAATTAAACTTGGTACTTTTATAACAGATTAGGAATATAGCTAGCTATTTAGATACCAGGTATCCCACACTGCTCTATTTGCTTTCTGATGAATGAATAAACAACTGAACATTGCTTACTTGCATCATCACTACCAAAGTGGAAGAGTGATGTTATATCTACATAGCACTATTAAATAAATTTTGTGCACACACAACCAGTTCAATGACTGATCTAGATGTGTGTGCCTGAACTAACAAAACTACATCTAATTGCTGAAATGCCATGGTTTTGGAATGATATACCAGTATTCCCACCTAGTAGTAGGGTTTAGGAATGGTAGAAATACGAAGTCCTTACAATCATCAGTGAATAAGTTATTTCCAATATTTAAACTCATAATCTTTGGGTTACAAGGCAAACAACCTTACTATGAAGGTGAAGTTTATCGCCTTTTTATATAAAATTGAAGAGAAGAAAAATAGTAATAGAGGAGCAGTAAATCACATACAGATTAAGCATATTAGACATGTATGAATGTATCAATGCATTAAAATTAGTCAAAATGAAGAGCCAACTTTCAATATGTCTACTATTTTTACAGTTCTGTAATGGTGCTTGAATCCAGAGAAGAGAAAGTGGTTGAGGATCATAAATCCAACAGTTCAGTCCTTGCACCACTTTTCAGCAGATTGATTCACTTTTTCATGATCCAACCAACCCCTTTGTCCGAGCATAAAGAAAAATCAGGAGAAATATAAGAACAGAAATTATTGCTGAGACTAAAACCACCTATGAATAAAACAAGATATATATTATTCTTTATTCATAATATCTGCTTAAAAAATTGTAGAATTTGAATGCATAAAAACAATAGTTTTGCATACCCATTTGAACATGTAATCATGATCATCATTCCAAGAGAATGGGATATTCATACCAAATATTGCTGTTACCAAAGCATAGAAAGATACAGCAAAGTTTGCTGAGCTAAGAAAGAGCTCTAACTGCATAAGTGAAGATGAATGAAACAAATATTCAAAGGCTTAGTGACTTCATCAAAATGGAATACATTACAGATTATAAACATGCATGATGCAGAAACATAAATTCACCTGAATAAGTTGATTTCGATGGCTGTCAAGCTGCAATGAAAATAACTTGCATTACATGCCATTCACCAAATACCCCTATAGATATTACCAATAAGTAGCTTCTTACTTACTTGAATATTAATATAATCCTCAGTATCATCAATGTACTCCCTTAGCTGTAAATAAAAGTAATTAGAATTTAGAAATGTATGCCACTTAGCATAATTAAACTTGAAATGACACTTATAGATCAATAAAGTCAATCAAACAAGATTTTTGTTGGTTTGAGATAAATATGTATAAGTTCAGAACACAGACTTGTACAGGAATAATAATTTTTTCACAATTACAACTAAACAATCTTCTAAGACACTTCATATCTGGCATGTAGATAAATTTAAGCTATAAAGCCTCTTATTGCACACAAAGGAAGCTTACTGTGGTTAATTTGTTCAATGTGGTATCGAGTTGCATGAAATAAGCCTGAAAAATGAACAACCAATACTTATAACAATTATTTCATTTAAGAATCAAAGATCCTTTCGTATTAAATTTTCAAGTAAATTTTGTTATAACCTCAAGTAACATTTCAAGCTCTTCGACATTATCATCGTCAAAACGAATTGTAGCCATACTTGCTCTGCTTGCTCTGGATATCTTTGATTCTATGTTTGGGGAATCAAAAAACGAATTTCCAATGCCTAATCCACTAACTGGTGATGCTGAACCTGCCTTTCTTGACAAGTACAGCTCAGCCAAATAATCATCATCATCCAGTAATTGTTCAAGCTCATCTCTTACCTGCAGCAGATAAAGACTTGGTGACTAGAGAAGGAAAAGGAATAAATGTCTTATTCCGGTTAAAATTGATCTAGGATATTTGCAGCCATCTCGGTCTAGGCTCCATTAAATCCATTGTCCACACTCCACAATCAGGCATAATGTTGTTGAAGAAATCGGCAAGTACAAGTTAAATTATATGATTTGACAAAGTACTCTGTATTTTTGGTTGAAAGGAGATGACTCAACGCAAGAATGAGGCAAAACGTGCAGTCAAGTAAAGTAATGCATTTTTTTATAAACAGAACATGTTCATAAACAAGCACAAAATCCGACATACCTTTTGAACCCTAGCTGTTAGCCTGGTCATTGCACTCTTCAGTTTACGAACTTTATCCAAATTACGACTACTGATCTGCAGATTACAATAACTCAAAAAGCTGTTGATAACTGAATGAAAAGCAGTCGCGATTTTTTTTAAATAAAAAGGTTCACACATGGAATCACATTTCATACCAACCAAAAGAAACCTTCATAAACAAAGCAATCATACTTAGAATGTACACCTCAGTCTTGTTAAATGTAGGCAATCAAATGAAAGGATAAGATAAACAAGAATCCACACACAAATAAGGAATTCGATTATAGAAGTACCTTGGAGGTAAGTTCATCTAATGCAGGATAAGCACTCATCTCCAACTCTGTTGTACGTGCAGCAAGGAAACTACAAATAGCTTCTAAAGCAACCTCCAGAGCCCGGAACTCGAACGGTGACTCTACATTGCATAAGCTAGATCATTCAGATAAGGAAAAAAAATAAAGCAATGTTTGTCAAGAGCTGTACAAATATACATTGATGAATTACAAAATTTCCCAGAGGATAAGAAATAATTCATGCTTCATGTGTAATGTAACTGTAACATACCATCTTCTTCATAATCATGTAGAACACCAGAGTACTCTTTACCATATCCTTTATGTTGATGAGAGAAACCTACTTGAGGCAATCTCCTTTGCAGTTCCTCAACAATGGGGACAACATTTTCATCTGTCGGATCTCGCAGCAATACCTATTCAACAATTTAGTTATAGATGCAATCTGGAAACAGAGATCCATTATAATATTGTGTTCTAAAGGGCTTTACTGATGAAAACAATGTTACATTCATGCACAAGACGCATGAGAAAGGCAAAAAGCTAATGTGTATGTGGCATTGATTGGATTTGAAGCAATGTGTATGGTGGGTTATTCCTTAAGGTGAGAGAATTACTTCTTTGAATTATGATTGTGTACGTAGACAATGGGGGCAGAAGTTAGGTTTTCTAAGGAAACTCTATGGTTCAGTTTTGGTGAGTATTTTAGAGGATAGTTGTTGGTAGAGATTACCTTATGTCTAAAGTTCTCCTGGCTAAGGGTGACAAGTGGGTAGGAATGGCAAAAATAGATTAGATAAACATGAAAATATTCATAATGGGTATTCACAAAAATAGCTTAGGGGTGAGAATAGTTGATATTCGCCTCACAGATACTCGTATATATATTTTAATTAAATATTTTATATTTAATTATTGCTATTTTAACATTATGTTTGTTTATTTTATTATTATTTCATAATCTATACTATATCTATACTGGCAAAATCTCTAATAACTACTTATATGGTATAATTTTTCATTCCCTATTTTGCCATTCTAATTAACTATTATTACAACTATACTATATATCTATATCTATTCTATACTATATATAAAGGCAAAACCTCTAATAACTACCTACATGGTATAATTTTTCATTGCCTATTTTGCCCTTCTAATTAACTATTATTACAATGTTTACCACACAATAAAAGAAATATCAAAATTATAGGTTTTAATATAGGTTACATATATAAAAAATATCAAGTCATCAATGTAATTTTTAATATAGGTTTTAATAATATAAAAATTCATTTTCATATTTTTTTATTACATAAATTATAATATCATATACAACAGTCAATACAAAAAAATAATATATTTCTTTAAAATGAAATATTTAAAAGTGAAATATTTAATATTAGAAAATAAGAATGCGGGTCGGCATGCACGAAGTGCATGTCAACACGCTAGTAAAATATAATGATAAAACTATAATCATAAAATTATTATATATATATATCATATTATAATTATTTTTATATATTAATTATTGTAAAATATAGTTACAAATAAAAACATGTTGGGTACTCACGGATAACCACTACTGACACGGATACTCATAAATAGTATGGATATGAACACGAGTATGCACTACCTATGTCCGTTCGTCCCCGTTACCAGCCCTACCAGTGGGCGTGTTCCGTTGAACAATGATACAAGTTTAGAGACGTTTCTCTAAGAAGTTTATTAAGGAGGAGCAAACTCTCACATGGAAAGAAGTCTAATAGAGTCTAAGCTATCTTTTATATTTAAGAAAGAAAATGGAATGAGGGAATATATGAAGAAAGAGTATGTAGAAATAAAGTGATAGAAAAAGAATAATTTTTAAAAATTGTTTTATGAAGAAGAAAGAGTAGTAAAGAAAAAAAGTGACATAAGACAACTTTTACTTTGAAAAAAATATGTAGAGAAAAAGTGATGATAAAGTGAGAGAATATATGAAGAAAAAAATAAGAGATACTTTATTCCATAAACAATAATATCATTGTCACATGGTTTTTTTATCTTTTATTTTTATATGATTTTTATAAGTTTGCAAAAAGAAAATGAGGGTATAATTATTATTTGATATATCCAATCTCCTCGTTGAAACTTTTTTTTTGGTCATGTGAGGAGAAGAAAATTATAGGGAGACCCACCATAATTTGTTTCTATCATTTCTACTTTTCTTGTCAACCAAGGAGGAGAAAAAAAAACGCTCTCCTCATTCTCTCCTCCTATATTCTTTCATCTTAAAATCATTCCAATCAAATCAAACAGTAAAGCATAAGATTTACCACCAAAAAAAGACATTTATAAAAGGCTCAACATTTAGGACATAGATCCTCTATCCAACAAAAAATGTATCTATTCATGTCCTTGTTTATTGAACATACATTAAGTAATCTAATTTTATTTTTATAATTTTTTTCTTTTAATTGAATAATGCAATTTAATTGGTACGAGACAGAGATAGAGACATAGACCTAGACCAGGACAAAAGATCTTCATCCCATCATTTAAAGACCTCAACACCATCTTAGAATAATTGGATTTAACTCATCAAAAGTTACATGAATTATAATAAATGATTATTTACTCATATACTATGTATAAGTTGGAGGCTTGCACCTCTAACACTGAACCAAAAACAAAAGCTGACTAACCAACCTCTTCAGCGGTGATTATAGCCTTGATATGCTGAAACCCCACATTCATGAGAGAGAGAAACAAAACAAAACAAAATCAGAATAAAAAACACAATACAATAATAAATATATAAAATGAATATACTTTGGATTACTTAATCACCTCCAAGTTAAGAACAATGGCCCTCTCACGAGCGAGAATAGTAGAGGGATAAGAGAGCAAGGGATCAAGGATTCTAAGATCACGAGCATGAATCTGAATCCTATGCATGATTGCATATTTGTCAACATCAAGCATTGAACCTTGGCCTGTAGCATCAAACACTATCCAACTATTTGCAGAGTGTGTCCTATTCACTACTAACAATGGGTCTGCATAAACAACGCTTCCATCTTGTGCCATTTCTTACAATAATAGTGATACTATCCACAAAAAACTCACCTCAACTCAACCAAACATGAAAAATAAAAACTAGCAAAATTTATTTCACACTCTATCACTTACTGAATCTAACACAAAATGGGTACCCCAGTTCAACTTCAAAATATGTTTTTTATTACTCAGTCGAGAAGAATCAGATTCTGAAAACAATAAAGCAACAAAAAATAGCGACAGAATTTCCCTTTTAAAGAAAACACCTTTCTTCTTATATATTTTCTCTCCCTTTCAACAAAAAGAACTACGTTTCAGTGGTTTTTATACGATGGAGAATGGAAGAGCGAATGAACAAGGTTTGAAAAAAGTACGGAATCACGGTTTTGGAGGGTTAGGTAGGTACATGACGGCGCAGGGTGGTTCATGTGGGGCCCTCTTAGTAGGCCAATTAAGTTACCCCAACTCAATGGAGTGAGGAATAAAATGGGAAATAAAGTGAGAGTAAGAGGTTATGGAGTGAGACTCATGTCCGTTAATATAGAGATAAATGATGTAAAAAATAAAAAATAAATAACATGTATTAACATTTAAATTCTTTTATTTAAAAGTGTATTATATTTTTGTCCTTAAAATATACATAAAAAGATCATTTATCTCTTCATTATAGAGATAGGTATTATTCCATGCAATCAACTCTTCTCACTTCAATTATAAAAACAATGTCCCCGGGTTGATTTATCTACCACAAGTGAGTAACAAGGATATTGACAAGGAAATTACTTGTTTTTATTTCAATTTTTAAGATAAAATTGTCATTTTAATATATATATAAAAAGATAAAAATATTTTAATATATTATGTTTTCTTTTGATTTTTATAATCTTTGTTTTTACATTAATGTAGAGAATTCTTAATCTGGAGGGAGGTCAAACTTCTCTCCAGACTAGATAGTCTAGTACTGGATTACGAGAGAAGTCGTCCGTACATTTATTTAAATAGAGAACTTTTTTTATGTTCAACCTTAAAAGGTATATTCATTGAATTATAGTTCATAATTTTGGATTCAATATTAGCATATAGTTTGACCATGTTAATAAGATAGCATCCCTAATTACATAACTATTTTATACTCTAAACTGTTTTATTAAACATTTAAGTATTAAAAGAAAAAAAGCTAGGTAAAAGAATATTTTATTAGAGCATTTGACAATGACTTGTTTCTTCCTGCACATATTTGGATGTATAATATGGAACTGCATTGTTTTAGAGTAGGAACATGTTTGATTGATTTATTTCATTACCCTAGCTAATGCCATTGACCCAATTATACTTTAAACTTTTTTAATTAAAAAATTAATTATTAAAACAAAAGTGAAAAACAATTTAATGTCATGTGTTTGTCTAGTGGTGTAAGGTTCACGATAACCGAAAGGTTAAGGGTTAGTTCGATTCCTAAGAGCAACATTTGTTAGGAAGACCAGACACATCCCGAAAGGGATTAGTTCCTTACTCATAGCGTGAGGGGATGTTATTGGTAGTACAAAAAATAATTTGTCTTACTCCAATGTATTCTTATTGTATAATAGGGAAATCAATATTACATAGTTTTAATTAGAAAATTATTCAATGGATCGGGTGCCTTTCAACTAATAAAAACTATTCTGGAAAAAATATTATATAAAATTATCTGGATTATACTCGATGATAAATGAGATTAAAAGAAAATAAAAAACATTTCTTGTGAATTGACTTTTCACTACGAGAGATAATAAAGATAATATTAATTATCATGGGCACTTCTTACCTCAAGAAGATAATAAGATATGATGCAAGTCTTGATATTCCTTTTAAAATTCAAAATTAATTAAAATATTGTTTGAATCAAAATTAAAATGATTATTTTAAATTAATTATAAGATTAAAATGTAATTTAAAAATATATTAAATCAAATAAACAAGAAAATAATTTTAAATAGATAAAAATGGTAATTATAAATAATTTACTAAAAAAAGAATTTTAAATTAAGATAAATAATTTAAAATAATTATTTTAGGAAGAAAGCTAGGACATTAATATTGAATTGTCCCTATGTCCTGAAGATGAATAATTAGTAACAACCACTTAAGTTGTTTCTTGATGCAAGTTAGGAAGAAAACTACAATGTGAGCAACGACTTTCCTCTTAAATTATATTCAAATATAAATTACTACTTAATTATAATTAATTACAATTTTATATTAATTGATATTTTATATGATTTAAATATATTATATAATATTAATATATATAATTAAAATAATTAATAATATGATTTATTCTTTTAATATTTAATATTATATTTATTACTATTATTAATCTTGTCGGAATAAAAAAATTTAAAATATAGAAAGAATATAACATAATAACATAAAAAGGCAAAAGATGAAAAATGTTGTATAAGGAGGAGATGGTTTCATGGTTGTATTTTGACAGTATAAATGACGAGTGAGACGTTTTTGGATGATGATGATAATGATAGTGCAGAAAATGGAATAGTGTAATTTGAAGATTAATTTTATAGAAAATAAAAGAAAAATGGTTTTATAGAAAATAAGGGTTTAGAGTAATTTTGTGGACAAAACAGTTTGTGTAAATTACAAGAAATGCAAAAATGACACTTTCTTTATACTAGAGTGCACATCTCTTTTATGAATTGCTCATTTAAGTGGAAATCACTAGAGTACTCTTGTTCTTTCTAGAAAATTCATATTTTATTATAAATAATAAAATACCTTTATTCACTGTTCTTTAGAGAAATTGCTAATTTAATTGGGAGTTACTAAAATGCCTTTATTCATTGCAGGAAAATTCTCTCTAAATAATATATATTAAAATGATGGAATTTACTAGAATACCCTAGTGGAAAAATATTTACACTTTTATAATGTATTAAAAAGGATCAAAATATCAATATTACTTTAAAAAATTATAACCTACGAAGAAGACCAAAATGCCCCTATTTTTGGCAAAAACTTTGAATTTCATGATTGCATTAAAAGACAAAAACACCTTTATTTGGGTATAAACACATTAAAAAATAAATGCATAAAATGCCCTTATTTAGGCAAAATCTGTATATTTTTGTATAGAAGCATAAAAGTTATCCAAATACCTTTGGATGGACAAAAACAATATTATTCTTATAAAGCATTAAAGTTACTTAAACATCTCTATTATATATAAAAATGGGTAGGATAAAATTAGATGTTCATAAATATAATGTTTATCATTATTAAACCATTGACATATCAATTAAAGTGAACATAGTTATGAATTTTTATTAGATTAATTGAACATTGAAATGTAATCTAGAATTGTCTTGCATCTCATTCAAGAGACTTATGCACTCATTAAGCATTCTTTTGAGTTAGACAAATTAGAGCATTGCTTCAATGTGGTTGGGTTGAGTTAACTAATCATGTCTAATGAGAGGAGAACATGTGTTAAATTAAATCACTTGACAAGGTTGGGTTATAATGGACCTTTACCGGTCTTAGGTTTGATGTTTCTGTTTTTATTTAGTTCCCTTTATGTGATAGGATAAATGAGTCTAATTTCTCCAGAACTATCATTATAGTAATTTTTTATTCATTAATCTCGATTAAAAAAACAAAATATTCTCATTCATTTAAAAATAATTAGATTCATATGGTTTCCTTATTTTTCATTAGTTGATTGATAGATTATTGTTAAAATCCAATTGTATTTGTCTTTTTGCTAACATTTATTTGTCTATACATGGATTAAAAAAATTGTGAAATTAAAACTATACTCCCTTATCCCATTAAAACGGAAAAAGGTACAAAATAAAACAAGGAACACCTATTTTAATAATCCATGCTATTATACAATTTACAACTCCCTAATCCCACTCTATTTCATAGCAATTAAAATTAATGTATTTCTTAATACCCAATCATAATTATAATGTGAAATATTCAATTATTCTAATTTATTATTATAACTTTAATCCATTAGAATTTCTCCAAGGATAAAGATAACATCACCAAGTGGGGTAGCCTTCTTGAAACTTGAAACCTATTCTCAATTTGAATTTAAATAAAGAATAATTAGACAACAAAATGACCTAAACTTGAAACCTATTTTATTTTATCTAATCACTCTATATCTTGGATTATTAAATCAGTGCTAGAATGCTATTGTTCATGGTCAAGGAATATTATATTGTTCACCTCAAATCAGTGCTAGAATGAAAGATTTGGTCCTTGATGATATTTAGAGAACCCATTCTTCTTCAATGTAACAGCAATTGAACATCTAGAATAGCAATTTCAAGTTTGGAGTTGTATATTTTCATGTGTAAATTAAATAACATCTATTATGACTTGTGTAGTGTTAATGGTAGAATTTCAATAGCTGCATAATGATGTAATAACAGTATTGATTGCAATGTAATTCTATATATTTGAATTTAGTTCCTGTATATTATAGTAGAAGCAACTCAATCAAATATGTGATTGTGTAAGTATATGAGGTCAGTTACTTAATTTAGGGAAATCAAATTATGGATAGATATTTAACTTTATTGGGTGACATGCTCAATAAATTTATGTCAAAAAAATGTTGTTTCGAATATTTAAACACTTGAATACACTCACAATAGATAGTTCATGGTGGAACCTTTGAAAACTTCAAGAAAATTTTCACCACCCCTTTACCTAATCTCCCCTTTTCATGTTCACATTTGTGATGGAGATGAGTATGCAACGGAGAGACAAGTGAATTTTTTATGTATATTATAAGGGTAAATATGTAATCATCTTTTAAATAAAAAGGACAAAAGTGACATTATATCTTCCACTTTATTTGATTTTTTGGGTATTTGCTTCCCCATTAATGAAAAGGAGTCTAACTCGATGGAGATCTTATACAAACTTTATAAGTATGCATAGGACCAGTTTCAATTTAATAACTCCTTATTAACCAACTCTTACAAAGTAGTTAATGATCATTAAAAACAATTTCTCAAAATTAACCAATAAAAATAAACTATTTTATTTTTGCTGAACCAATTAAAATATAAAATATATGGGCCAAGTTTTTACATATTTCACAGCTAGGACATGAAGCTGTCCTAGTGTTCGATCCAATTATTCTTTTATGCTTTGCATATATGTATTGGGATACGTATATTTCATTGACCATAATAATAATGTTAGTGATCCCATAAACTATATAGTACATTAGTACTTTAGTAGTTTAATTATATATTTCCGTTGATATATACTAATAGGCTTTTATTATTACTATATTATAAAATTAGAGAAAATAATATTGCGAAAGTTTTTATATTATCACTGTATTATATACCATTCAAATTTAATTAGGATTGATTTTTATATATATTAATATAAATGAATAGTGAATAAGATAGTATATATTACATTCATGCAATTAATATTCCAACCACATTCACTCAAAAACCCTACATTCACCCGGTTAATACGCATATAATTCTACAAAATAACAAACTAAACATGTACTATAAAATTAATGGACATCGAGGATACTCAATCAACATGCACATGGGCTTGTTCCCCTACCTCACTTGTGAACCATACAAAAATTAAATACCTTCCACATCCAGCTGAGACATTAATAATTCAGCAGTATACAATTTAACCAAAACACATTAAAATAAATACAATGATATATGGAGAATCTCTTAAGGGAATAAAAGTATGCATTAAAATACAAAGTATTAAGCACACAACAAACATGACAACAAGGAAGGATCACATAATAATAAACAAGCCAGACTAGTATATAGGTTACTATGTTTATGGCTTCTTGTCCATTACAAATGCCTCCATAGGCTCTTAAAATTAAAGCTGATCAATATATATATATGAACAATTAAAAAAACACAGACACATTCAAACTAACAACATCACAGAAGTGCTTCATATATCTTTATATAGGTCCACTTTGATACGGAACTCTTATATAGAACATTTATTTTGCCAGCTTCAGCTTCTGCGTTTGCATTTTTCCATGGCTCTTGGGGCTGAAAATACACACAAAAAAGGTTATAAAATTAGACTACCTACATAACTGTGGCATATAATATATATGAGATTAGTATAATTGCCTTTCATAATAATTACTTTCATGAGTCATTAAATAATGAAAAGGAAGATGTAAAATAATAATTAAGGTATAATGATTCATACCAAGCCCAATTGCTTCTGACCCTTTCATTATTCGCAGACGCTTGCATGACCCAACAAACATCCTTCACAAAAGTAAATACAAGCTAAGGTTAATTTCATGTGTTTATAGAACTAAAATAATATATATATAGTAATTAGAAATAGATGCCCTAAATTTGCACTATATATATATATATACTTGTACTTGTAGAATAATTGTATGAGATGAGATTCATTTACTTCAAAAGTAAGTTTAAAACACATAATTCACAACATAACCATCAATTCTAGGAAAATCCAATGATTTGAATTAGTGAGTAGATCGAAACTATTAAATTTTCTAGAATTGATGGCTAATATGTGGAGTAAGTGAATCATTTCTCGTAATTATTTGATGAAAAATGTAAATGATGGTTGTCCTATAAGGTTGTTAGTGTTGGAAGAACTTACTGCCATGGGACATCACCCACGAGCATCCAGTCACCATCCTTATCTTCATAGGTTGGCACATATTCAGAGCTGTTCAGAAGATCCATCAACTTACTTTCATTCATGAAGTCTATCATTCCTTGGGTCCCATAATCACCTATAGTAGTACCATTATATATTACACTACTTAAATAAAACAATAACTAATTTAATATTCTACTCATTATAATAGTTAATCACAACCAATAACCCACAAATTATATTTATAGTACTATCTAGAATGTAACAATCCCAACAAGATTAACCGAGTTCATTCACCCATTATCATGCATCAATGATTTAAATTTACATATATAATAATCACTAATTTGATATTTTATATTTAAAACTGAGTTATTGTTGTATCTTACTTGTGATGATACTAGTTAAAAAATAACATAAAATGTAATTCATTACTTCTTGATGTATTAAATACACCACTTTTTTAAGTTTCTTAATCAAACCTAAATAGTTAACATTACCCTTACTATATAGGTCAAAGTTGTGGTGAAAGAGGTTTTAATTGAGGCCAATATATAATAAAAATATATGACAAACATAGTTGAGTTAATTATTGTATTACATACCTATTGTGAAGGAGCTGAACATTTTGGCTAAAGCATCAGCTAATTCTTGGTAGCATTTGTAGACTGTTAAGTCCACCTTGCGTAGGTAAGGTGCACCATCCATTGAAACCTTCACAAATGCACCACTACTTGTCTTCTCTGTGCTATCCTCAGAGTTCACCTTTTGTGCCATCAAGTTCTTCCTGTATGACCTCACTGGTGGCCAACCAATTACTTGAGCCCTGCAATAATATTTCAAATAATGCCCATCAATATGATATTCTTAAAATCTCTGTTTTTAATAATTTGTACACGAATTTTGTAAAAGTTTGAAACATGAAAATTCCATTTGAAAGATGATCTCCACTAATAGAGACTCTAAATCAAGTGAGTTAAGAAAAGGTAAATATATACAATCTTATCTATACAAATAAAAAATTATTAGTATTTTCTTATGTCATAACATAACAAGTTTATTATTGTATTGGTTCCTTCTATATGAAAGAAAAGGGGGAAAAGAGACATACTTAGCTGGTGGCTTGACAGGGTCCTTAAGGAGGGTCTTCTCCTTGGAGTCATTCTTCATATTATCATTCAGATCTTCCCTGGAAGGAAGATTAAGCTTCAGATCAACAGTCTCAGAGAACCCTCTCTTCCCATTGGCCCTTGGAGTTTCCACCTCAGAGACGCCGCCGCCGCCGCCACCACCACCACCAGGCAAACCAAGGCAAAGCTCAGTTTCCTTCAGGTTCAAACCATTCTCCTTTCCCAACAAAGTTGTTGCCATTTTTGGCCTGTCAATGGAAATCCTAAACCTCAGCAATAAACTAGAAAAAAGAAAACTCTCTTTTTTTCCTTCTTTTGAATGTGTTTTTCTCCTTATAGCTATGTAGCTTCCACTTTCTTGTGTACTCTTCTTCTATTATAATGCTGCTTCGTCTAGATATATAGATTGGAAGAGAGAGAATGTGATTATTGCCACCTCAATAATACACACTAATATATTACAAGTTCTACGAAAAAATAAATAAATATAACATAATAAAATATTTTTATCATTTTATATGTAATGAAATAACACTTTTGATATAAAAAATATTTAAATGATATATTTGTGCTGCTGAACTTGTGCTTGTGGGGCCCATGTCATATCAGGTTGTTGACCAATTACATTATGACATGTGGAGATGTGTAGGACGTTGATCTTTGAAGAGGGGGGTAAAGTGCTTAACCGACTATAATAAATTTTGGCAAACTGGATTTAAGGTACCTACTAAGAGTTTAATATTCTCATGGAATTTTTTTACATCATTAGCATATTAATAATATATAACTCATTTGTATTAGTTTTATTTTAAAATCAATAATAATAATAAACATATGAATATTGATGATGGAATAAACAATATAAAAATGCATGCATCTTACTATCATTACATATATGTTAAATCAACCTACTAAAATAGAGTGATCTGTAATGTCTCCCCCAAAATACTAAAATACTGATGTCTTTCTTGAAATTTTCAAGTCAGGCACTTGGTCTTGTTAGTTTCCCATCTTCTATTGTCCTCTAATTTGAGGACTAGTTACCCTTAGTTATCAAAAATAGTGCATTGTGTCTCACATTGCAAAAATATTTCTAGGTACCTCTAGCTGAAAAAAAATGCTTTTTATTACCCATCAAATAATTGGATCAAATTTTGTAAGTTCGTCTACATTTTTATCAATTAGAATCAATTGTTTCATACACAGCTTCTTATTTTAGAATTTAGATACTGATGGAATTTTTTTACTGAGATGGAATTTTTTTACTGAGATACAATTTTAATGATTTTCTTTTACCTTGTTCGGAGTTTACTTTTTATCCTAGACATATATCTTAAATTTATAAAATATAGCTAATTAAAAATAAGATGGAAATTACTTTATCCAAAATGGCTGTAAAAGTCCTTACAATTTTTTCTATTATTGAAATATAATTTTTAATTTATATAGATAGTCATGATGGCCATAAAGCAATAATGGTCGCAGTGATGATAGCACTATAATAACACAAGCAAAATAATAATGATGGTGAGTGATGGTTGCAATTGGCAATAGTGATAATAATTTGCCTTCCTTGGATTAAATATATAGAAACCTCAAAGTTATGGAAGGAACTAATGTGAGCATTTAAATCATCCACATTTCCAATGTTGGAAATGTTAAAGACTTAATGTTATACCGGTTTTGTTATGGAAGGAACTAATGTGAACATTAACTCTACTCCATTTAAATCTACTTAAGTAGACTTAATGTTAAAGACTTAATGTTAAAGACTTAATGTACTCCATTTAAAACAGGTCAAAATCTACTTCATTTCCATCATTGGAAATGTTAAAGACTTAATGTTGTTTGTTTCTCTGAATTTGGAGTAGATTATGAATATGAATTATAAATCTGAATACCTACTTATTTGAAATATTTTGTTATAGATTTATATATATATATAAGCAGGTATGTCCGGTTTAACCGGCATACAGTTTAATTACTGAACTACCGGTTGAACCATTATATCACTATACCAATATTCTAACCGGTTTGATAACTGGTACGGTTTTAATAACATTGCCCGAAACTTATTATAGTGCCACTTATTGCGATGAGGGGAACAAATGATTGTGGAGACTTTCAATAATAGGCTAAGTTGTAATCTAAAACCTTAACTAATTAGGTTTATATAATACATTCATTTTTACTCATTCTAGTATATGTTTATTGTGCAGTGTCGGTAAAAATTATTCATATCTAAATATTAATTAATCTAAACAATTTATTACATAGACAAAAATTGTTATAAATGATAAAATAATAACGACTCAAATAATAACAAATAAGATAAAAATAATATTATATTCTTTTATCAATTCAAATATATTCTAACATGTCCATCAAGTTAAAGCCTTAATAAGTTTTAAGTTTCCTACCAATAATTCTTTCAAATAACCATAAATACCTAATTATATCATTCCACAAAACATTTGGAATTCTGTTGTTATAATCATCACATAATGATTGTCACTAATAAGAAAATAATTCATTAATAATATAATTCATCATTAGGAGAAAATGTACAATTGGATAAATGTTACATGTAATATAGAATTGAGAGGTTGGGAAAATTTTGAACAATAAATAACAAAAAAGTGACATGACAAAGGGATGTGGAGATACAAATTTTAGATATCTCAGTAGTGAAATAATGGTGGATCTGGTCACAAATGGTTGAATTTCTCTGATAAAGTGTCAAAATTGTTAGATGATAAATATTGGCGAGACTCAAATATGATATAGTCCAAACAAATGATTGCATAAATAAAAATTATTACAAACGATAATATAATAATAACTAACAAAATAAATATAAATCATAGATAAATTCAAGTAAAAATTTAATATTTTATGAATGTATATATCACTCTCATTAACTTATAACATACACATTTCCCTCTCTCTTGAAATTACACACATTCTGAATTTGAGATGATATCTATAAAAATAAACAACTATGTGATTCGATCTGCACAAATTTTTTAACATCAAAGCATGATGACTTCCTCTATGGGCAGAAAAAGAAAACCTCTCAGCTTTCTGTTATTTCCCATCTCTAATTCTTTTCTAACAGAAAAAGTTACCAAACTTTAATCAACAAAATAAGCTCTACAAGAAACATAAAACACTTCAAACAGGAAAAATGCAATAATATATTGCTAAACCGCTTTTCAAGCACTGCTTGTATTTCTCCTCCCAAATCTAGGGGCAGCAGGAGTAACATCTTTTTTGCATTGAAATTTTTACAAAGTCAAAGTCAAAATTGAGATCTAGAGAAAAGTTGTTAATTAACATTAGTCAGCTAGATTGATGAAAAAATAAATGTTACCTTAGAGTTCAAGGGAACACTTATAATAGAAACAATTATTAATGAAGGATCAATCACTTGTCTATTGGAACCTTGGGATCTAGCTATTGTTGTATTAGTGAATTGGAGCCTCTTATAACGAGATTCTTGGTGAATACAATGCATGTACATAGAAACAAGGATAATTATATTAAGTGAATTTGCAAGTGGGTGTCTAGGAATTCAGGTAATGGATAAGAGATTCCTACAAACACATGGAGTAACAACTATGCAAATGTTATTAGTATTGCTAGGCATGGAAGTGATTCACGAAACTTTCTTATTAAAAGCTTCTAGAGTATAATAAAGAGTGATTATATTACTTGATCAGAAAAATAAAAAAATTGTCTAAAATTTTTAAGCAAAAGTTTAGGTGAGTTAGTTCCGGTGATTCATGAGGTTCAGGACAAACCTCATGACTTTACAATTACTTATTAACTATATATACCAATAATCATTGAAAAAATATTCTGAATTTTGATAAAATATAAAAGGGGATAGAACTACTCATCAATGTCAACAGACATGTTAATCATTCTGGCCAAAAAAGATTGAACAAACATTGTGGTTTATCTCTACTATTTTCTTTTCAATTTTATTGATATGTCAACGAAAATATGTTAATAAAGTTTTAAATTTAAAATATTTCTGAATATTTCTGAACATTGAAAATATTCTTGTTTCATGAAGTTTGTTTCAAAATCATAAAACTGCATCGTTTTCTGCTGGATTGTATGATTTATATCTAACATGCCACTTCTGGTGGTTAAGGTGAAGGGCTTAAGATGTAAAGTGAATGAGGTTGTAAGTTCGAGTCTCACCCATAGCAAATTTAAAACAAAAAAGTTATAAAGTGGTTTGATAATTAAAGAGAATGATTAAAGTAAAGAAGGTTAATAAAACAAAAAAGTTATAAGGTGGTTTGATAATTAAAGTAAAGAAGGTTAATGGTTCGAGTCTCGTTCACAACAAATACTAACAACTAACATTTGCCAATAAAAAAGAAGACAACCTTAACCTCTTTCTTTCTTTAATCACTTCATGTTCTTATGTTGAGATAAATGGAGTGAATACATCATCTACCTATTTCTCAATCTCAGAACTCAGAAGTGTCATTTCAGTTATGAAATTTTTCTAAGACATAACAATAGTCACACAAATTAAATGCATATTTTAGTCTAAGAAATCCATGTTCTTTTCAGTCTCCTTTTCTTCATTTTCATTTAATTAAATTCGTTGGATGTTAGAAACAGAATAACATGATAATCACCAAAGCACGCCTATAACTAACGCATCTTATATTTTTATATTTATTGTGTACACATTTATATAGTTTATTGTGAGACTCTTCAAGGAAGCTTGCATTTAAGCTATTAGCACATGCATTTCAATGAACAATTCTTAAATAAATATTTGTAAGCAAATAATTGCTCTCACATCATAAATTTATAATCAAGTATGTACCGGAAAAAATTAATAAACAAGGAATAAAAGCACATGATATCATTTTCTATCTCATGGAAAATTAAACAAACAATTGTAGATGAAAATGGATGGCACAAATTAAATTTGCATAAGAGGTTGTTCAATTTCTTTAGTTTTTTTTTGTTTCCATATTATTCTCTCATCTCAAAAGTGAGAGATTAATTTTCTGAAATACTACTAGACACATAATAGAGATCTCTTTCAATGGTCTTCTTTCATACAAATGGATCCAGAGAATGAAGTCAATATCACATGCTTAATTAAGAAATTTAAGCCCATTGCACTTGGTGTTAGGATTATTTATAGTCATTTTCTCTCATGTCATTATGTGAATGAAAGAAATGTACACAGAAAAATTAACTCTTAACTACTCAGGATTTGTGAAATTTCATTTATATCCTTCCAATTTTATCAACACCAATTGACAATTTCCTTGGGATTTTGGTAAAGAAATAACATATTCCTAATTATGCTAAGTAAATGATGTGAACATGATCATGATAAATCACTATTTTCCAATATCATAACTTCTGAAGTTTTAGGGCATGGTGTTAACTAAGAGACAGGTCGCATCCCTAAGAGAAGGAAACATCTAAAACCCTAGCTGTGCCCTTGTCCTGTCAATATCCCTCTCCTTAAGGATAAGTATCCAACGGATTCATGTCCTCTCTTGGCCACATATTCTTAGAGCTTAGCCCAGATGGAATTCTCCAAATAAAAACATACCCTTTTCGTCTTTTAGACTCTATGAAGTCATAATCACATTAAAATACAAGAAGCCATTTTTTTGGTTCAGGGAAATTCAATGCATATCCTTATCTAATATAGTGGAGATAGTCACTCCAAATTTAAATAATCCCATAATCCGATTTTACAGTGGATTGACTCATGAATTTTAAGATTGGTCCTAATTAATACTTATAGTACATACTCATCCATTTCATTTTTTTATGTTTAGGGTAATGTATATATTTTAAGGAATTATGAAGTAATTTAAAATTTTGATACAATCTGATTAAAATAAAATTATTTATTTCACATTGAAAAATATATTAGGAAATGAAGAAATATAAGGTGTAAAAAATAAAAAATAATATAAATAAGGGTATAGTCTAAAATAAAAAGTATAATTAAATATTGAATATTAAATTTAAAAACATCAAAAAAATAAAATATAAAACATCAAAACATTAAAAATATAAAACATCAAAACATTAAAAATATAAAACAATTAAATTATCCAAATATATAAAACAATACCTCTTTATGTGTCATCAATAAAGCCCGGTCAAACTAAGTGGTGAAAAGGCATATATGGAGTGGAGCGCATAAGAATTAGGAGAAATATACTTTTTCTTCCACCACGTTTTAGTTTTATATGTTTTGATGTTTTTAATATTAATTTAATTTTCTTATATTTTTAAAAAATCAGTATACATTTACTCTACTTTTAGCCAGACTCTTTTTTATCTCTTAATTTTCTATTTTTTCTTTAATGTAATATTAATTGTGAATTTAAATATGATTATAATAGTCAAATTTTATTAAAAAATTAAATTATTTAATAATTTGTTAAAATTATGTCCATAATAACATACAAGGAAAAAATAGAGGGTTGTTCTTTGTCACTTGATTTTGACTATCTCTTTAAAAAAAAACTTGACTTTGACTATTTAGTCGGTTTAGAACCGTGTAATACAAGTAAAGTCTTTTTACTTTGTTTATATATTTTGTGACAATCCTTATTATATATTAAACACCTTATTATTTTGAAAATCAATGTCTTGATATTCTTCTTCTGCTTATTCGCATTCTACATGGCTTCATTGTTTGAGAAATGGGTCTTATGCAGAAAATAGTTAAAAAAAAATTAATTATTCATTTGACTAATTATTCAAGGAAAAATGCCTATTTGTTAAGGCCGTATTTATATTATATTGAATTGAGCACTTATAGATGTATTGATTTTTCAGAATCCTTTAATTTGTATTGTATCAATTCCCATTCTTCTCCTCATGGGTTTGATTCATTCCCCTCCACTCTTTGAAACTAATGGATGAGAATCCTAAGTTGATAATAGTTAATGTATACTTACATGTCATACTGAATTACAAGCCACTACTTATTTAATTAATTAACAATTGATTATGATGGTTACACACTAATAATAGAGTTGTTTATAATGGCCCAGCCCTACCCTTACATAAGATAATATTGGGTATCTTAAGCTACAATATTATTCCAAATGTCGGTAGATTTTGGGACAGTGGACATCATTGTGGGGGCTGACCAAAGACCCTTAGCTTCGTATTTTAGTTTAAACACAAAGAACGTATAAAATATATAGCCTGCCCAATCTGCCCAATTGTATTCATTTTTATCAATTAATGTACGCGGTTTTGTTAAGCTATGATTACCAAAGCCTTCTACACTTAATTATTCAACCACCTTTTAAAAGGTTTTTTTAGTGAAGGAATAAAGGGAGAGGAATATGACTAACATGAATTTAACATAACTCAAAATTACTTTCAGAATCGATTCATTATTTATATCAACGAATTAAAACTTAATTTATGAATTAAATGAGGTAAAAAAAAATTATTCTATGATAAATGAGTTAACATTAGTGATGTGGTTTTCTTCTCTTCACTTGTGGTAAATCATTTTGCATGTCAGCAAACTCAATACTTTAGCCCAAAATGGGGATTGAAAATGGTGTGTTTTTTAAATATTGAGAACGAAGTTTCACATTATTTGTTTCCCTTCTCTTAGGTATAATTTAAATATTTGTTATACTACTTTTATTATTACTAATTGGCTTTGAGATGAAACATTAATACAATAAAACATTAACAAGAAAAACATGACGAATCCTTTAAAGTATCTTATTTGAAAATGGAAATATGAAATTCAACACTGAGTAGTCTATGACTATCATATATACTACTACAACCAGGTTAACTTCAGCAAAAATACCATGCAGGATGCTCAAATTTCTGCTATGGAGCATCATAGTATGTGAACATGTATAAAGTAATAAGTCTTATCTAGATCCAAGTCAGGCGTTAATCATTGACCAGAATTAGATGGTTTATCGTACAAACTTAGTTTGTGACTGGTACACTTAATAAGTAAATTCCAATTTTGTTATAATATATTTTCAGTGCGAAAAAGAGAGTTTTATATAGTTTATTAGAGTTTTATGGTCCTACACATAAATATGCTATACTTCAAAATCATATGATGTGCACAATTATTTTCATTTACATTACAATTTATGCATACAAATATATATATATATACCTAAACATTCCTATTGCTAATAACCTCATATGACTCCAATGGTCTTCAAGTGTCCTCACATTCAAACCAATACAAAATAAAATCTCATGCTAATAAAAAAAAAAAGAACAAACACATAATAAATATACAAGACTTTAAGAGTTTAGATTAAGATGTGATGTGAGATTTATATACATTTCTTCTTTAATAATCGGACAGATCTCCTAAACCATTTGAGTCTAAAATTTGGACATGCATGTTTTTATTGCAATGAGTAAGAGGAAGAAAAAGTACCAAATATATGTATAGATTATATAACATTTATTAACCCATAACAGGTAAGGTCTAATAAGAACTAATTAAAGGGGATACCGATTACCGAATCAGTTAGTGGCTGACATAAGAATCACCATGCTTTTACAAAAGAATATTACATTTATTATTTTCTTGGTTAATATGTCCAAAAAGAGCAGTTTTTGCCTTCTCTCTTTGTATCTATTTTTAGAGAAAAAGTAAAGTGGAAAACAAACCGTACGTGACTTACTCTGGAAGCTTCACCTTATTACACACGAAAATATATACATAAGTAACCCTTAGCTATAAGGAAGTGGGAATGAGGACCAAAAATAGACACGGGATGTGTTTTAGAGGGTTTGAGAAACCCTCCAAAATTTTCGTCTCTCTTTCATTTGACTCTCTAATAAGGGGGAGACTTTCTAAAGTTATTCATTTTCTTCCCTCCAAAATCACACTCCCGAAAAAATAGACTAATTCCGCGGGAGTAGTGGCAAACTGGCAATGGAGAAATTAAGTTCCACTAGTTGTTGGTGGTGACAAGTTCATGTGCCATAGGCTGGACCAAGTCTAAACAAGTTTAAACAGGATGACCTTTATATATGGGATTTTGTCTCCCATATATTGCTTCAACCTTTATCATTCACGATATGCTTAGGTGAAGAAGCCAATTTGGTAATTAAAGTTAATACTTATATTTCTCCCACTTTTTTTTCTCTACTTTATCTTTTTTCTCTCCTCTTTCTTTATTATTACATCACATCTCATCAATCTAATTTATCCATTTCACATGAAAGCCCATGAGAGAGTAGGCTTGTCTGTTTCTTTGAGGATCCAATTGACCTATATACCCTTTTCACCAAATCCAATCGGGTCCTTTTCTTTCCCGTTTCTATTAATATATGTATGAGTTTCTTCTTAGAAAGTGACTACTGACTAGCTTTACATTCTATTATTTCATTTTTATTTTTATAAGGCAAAATTATATTAAACTAGTTTATAATTAGTGCCATGCACATGTATTAAATAAGCTCACTTTTTTTGTGTGCAATCATCAATATTCTATAAGATACAATCATGAGTAAGAATAAAATTAGATATGAGTTGTCTCGTTTATTCATATTTGGATTTGTATCTGCCCTCACTCTTTTTTATTACGAGTAACTTATATAATTATGCATTTGTTCCATATAATCCTACATATTATTTTAGACAATCAAAATAATAATAATTATTATAAAAATAAATCAAACAAAAATTAAATTGTCATTAAATACAACTTATTTTATTGAAACAAAACATAAAACATAAACTCACTACTTCAACATTATGATTAAAATTTTATTTAATAAGAATCGTTTAATCAACATTACATTACATCACAAATTATGAATTAATAACATAACATCACAATTATGATGAAAAGTTTATTTAGCAAGGGTTGTTTAATCTACTTAACATTACATCACATTTATGTATTAACAACACAATATTACTACTTAACAATGAAACAAAACACTTATGAATTAACATGATATTACAATTATGAATTAATAATATACATCACAATTATGGTTAGAATGAATTACACTTATGTTACCACATCCACATGTATACATATAGGGTTTTAGGAATTGTAGTCTGTGTACTCATGGGCCTATGTATACCATTACTCAGACTCGTTCAATAACGGATTTCAAAACTTTTGAACCTAATTACTCGCGTATCCATAAACACAGACCTATATTGACCCATTGAGGATATTCATAGGTCTGGCACCTATGTTTGAGTCATGCACAATATAGTAAGGCTAGCTCTCCTAACAAAAATTTTCTCCATAGTAAATGAGGCATGCCAGATGCGGATTTAACTATTCCTGCTCCCTTGTCTACATCCCAAGATTGTAACCACACTATGCGAATTTAAAGGATTCAACAATTGATAATAACAATAAAAATTGACAATATTTGGAAAGATCTATAATAATAATATTTTCTCTTTATGGAAGTCCCAGAATATTTAAAAATATAGTAAAATTCATAAACAAATACCAACATGTGGTCAACTGGTGGAGAATTATTCTAATTTAACCAAAGTTCTTAATTTTTAGTCCTTGAGAATGTATTTGTGTTTGGTAAAGAGAATTTTGTTGCCCATAATGACCATTTCCGTATCGTGCAAAGTTCCTCTAATTGGTGAAAGATAATTGTGATTTTTAGACCAAACAATGTAATAAAGAAAATATCCCCATTTTAAATTATTCGTCTCTTATTCTCCACTTGAATATGATAAATTGTTAGGATATATTTAATAATAATATTTATATCATTTATTGATCATGTCAACCTAAAATTAACCTAATGTACTTATGAATTTCTTATTAATGGTGTATTTTGATAAACATTTTTAGTGGTATTTAATTTGGACAAAATAATTCTAAATGCATTAAGAAACTTATAAATAGATTAAATGTGCTAATTTATAAACTTAATAAAAATGTTGAAAATAGTTCATATAATTAAATTACTAATATAAATTGTTTTTATTACTTATTCTCATAATCATAACAACCTAAACTTTATATAGATTATTTTAAATGACTTACGAGATGCTAGTTAAATGATAGCGGTACACAATATCTTAAGAGAACACGATTTAATTATTGGCGGAAGTATTGGTAGAAAAACAAATCTAATTATGCTTAATGGGTTATCATAATAATAGAGTGAAGATACCTAAAAAATCTAACATGATAAAACTACCCCACACGAATGGGCATGGATGCATATACGTGCATTAATGTGGACCTAAAGGACACACAACAATAGAAAAGTGATTTTGAGGAGTTGGAATTGGCTTAGGGCGTGTACGTTTGTTTCTGTGCCCATCACATCACTATAGATCATTGATAGTATGAGTCATCTCGTGTATTGGGTTGGGACCCATAATTAGATAGACAATAATCTATTATCTGAAATTGTATCTGAAATCATATGACGAATCAATGAAAAAATATTATCTTAATTAAAAAATTAAAAACTTATTTTTTTGCTTTAATATTATTGGTTTGTGCATTATTGTGACACAATTTAGAATACCAAATCATTGTCTTAATGGGGCACCACACGTGTGCCTGTACTTGATGTTCATTTCCTTTATTCCACACTCGTCTTGTCAGAAAGAAACTACAGTCACTCCATTCTCTAATATCCAATCATCTCATATCTATCGCTTCAAACGTTCATGCAGACCCTCCTCTCTTTTATACGTTCGAGTAAGTAATAGATTTGTCAAATAGTAATTTTAAATCTCTCTTTATTTAGGAGTATGATCTTATAAAATGATATAACAAAGTTGTTAAACAAAGGGGTCATATTAATTAATTTTAGGGCATTGATTAAGATCAGAAAGTATAAAGTTTGCATTATAAATTATCACTATGGTTTTTCATTTAAAAGAATTTTATAAATAAATATACCATTTTAATGCAAATTTTTTATCTTTAAATCATTCAATACTTCTAATAATAATAATTAATATTTCACTTGAAAATGCTTATAATAATTGTAAAAAATTAAAATAAGGGGTGATTTTACGTTAAAGTTATTGATTTGATGCGAAAATTGCAACTACAAATTTTGTCTACAAAGAGCAATTTAATAATACTCCAATACATATAACTAAATTTCACATGTGAACTAACCTTAGGCCAATTTTATTATCCCTCTGTTGGTATTGTCATTAGTCATTTTGGTCGAATATCATATCACTGATTTAATTGCTTTGTCCCTAACAAGCCAATCAGTCTCACATGTACTCTAAAATCCAATTCAATGTATTTGGCTATATCATTATCATATGACAAGCATTGAATGCTAATTGCAATTACATCATTTAATTTCAAAAATGTTTACATATGATTATAAGTTTATATTTGCCTCTATAACTACGTTTTAGTGAATTTATCAAATATTGATTTAATTCTTTAAAAATTAGTTCCAAACTAATTTAATAATTTTATAGATTTGATTTTAATATCTTTTAATCTAAAACACTCATTCAGTTAATTTGACGTCTCACTTTAAAATTAAAATTAAAGACAAATTTTTTATTATTGAGTTTTTTATACCTCCCCATGAAAATAAAATTAGGTTCAAATTATCCTTTCTGGTACATTAAACTCCAATTATTTATCCAAAGTCTTGTCCTAACATTATAACAAATCAAATTACAAGTACAATACAAGTGGTTGGATCTAATTGCACCACGATGTCATATCGACACTATTCTTCAAATCCGTGTTACAAAATGACTCTTTACTATCAATCAGATTTTGTTTTTTTTTTTCCAACTAATAGTATCTATTCACTACATAATAAATTAATCATTTTTGTAATATGTCTATTTTAACAAATATCATTTTTAATAATTGAAGTCTTGAAATTTTGATTAATTTATAGATTTAATAAAGTCTTATACCACTAGATAATGCTCTGTTAGTTCAAATTGAGTTGGTGTATAGGGTGGAAAATGGTTTTTGGATTGGAAGATAAAATGATCCAAAAAAAAAAATCATGTAATTATAAGGAGCATATCTGATGTCTCACAATCTATGTCATTTCATGTATTATTAATTATGATTTGTTTAAAAATATAATTAAATTGAAATTTTAATTGTTAAATATTTTTCTAACCAATTATAAATAAGGGTAGATAAAGTATAACAAATTATGAGATATATACAACAGATGTGCTTTTGTGAACTGATTTTACTTTAAGATAGGTTATGATTAAGAGTAATTTTCATAGAAGGAATGTTGTTAGATTAGGTCATTCAAACTCGCTTTTAAATATTTAATTATCAAATTGCATTTTAATTTTATTTTATCCTTTTCCTTTACATCTATTGTCAAAACAAATTGAGTTATTAATTTGTTAAAAAAATAGTAAACCGATTAAATTATAAAAAACATAACGCTAAAAAAAAGAACATATTTTAGATTATTAAATAATAAATAAAACACAATAGGTTAGCATAATTATTCAATATTAAATTTCCACTTATATGTTAAAATTAGTAAAAATTAAAGTAAAATAATATAACTATCACACAAAACAACATCATAATTTAGGTTAATCTTGAAATACAACACATTAAATTAGCATACATATTAGATATTACAATATTGTAAGTGATAATAATTTGAAGGTTGATAATTTAGTATTATAAGGAAAGTAGTAGGGAGTTATAGGTGGTTAGGTGATATTAGAGGGAAAGGGTGAAGGGATAAAATGATAATAGCATTCGAAAAAGTAAACTAAGTTTTGACGCCCGTAAAAAACTTCTAAACCTAAGTTAAAACTCAATTATAACAACAAGCGTGTTGACAGGCACGACACCCGCTTTCCTATCGTTTGTAATGTATAATTTAAGTGTAATAAATATCCAATGAAACAACTCAATGTATAATAATGTTTATACATCAAATTATGGAGGGATAAGAGTTGGATAAATCAATATAAATTATTATGAACCGTGATATAGAACAAAAGCTAATTTACATTATCTAACTATTGAAATATCACTAAGGTCGTCATGAAATGTAGACTTTATAGGAAAGCGTAACTTGTAACTCATAAGTTATGCAATTGTCATTAGTACATGGAAGAAAAGAGAAATACATAAAGGACAAAAGAAAATCAAAGAGAAAAAATGGAGAGGGAAAATGTATATAATGGGAAATGAAAGTAAAAGTGAATCAAAACTTGTGTGCATTGCCTTGTATTTTTATAGGCATAACTATAACAAAAACAACAAAACATGATTTGCAACCTGCATGTTAAAAAATGAAAAAAGATAAATTGACGTGTTCAAATATTGTCATGATACATGTTCCATTCAAATGGAAAAATTACATCAACAAACATGAAACATAAAATGAGGAAGTGAATTATATGATTTTTTGGTAGAAATTAAAATAGAGATTAATAATGGCAAAATATATGTTGGTCATTGATTAAAGCAAAATGTTTCTTTAAAGAAAAGGTACTACAACATAAACACTTTTACTTTCTAATTAAACTTCTCCAATGAACTTGCATCAAATCAAAATATGTCATTTAAAAAAATGTAGAGAATATTTGATGAAGCACCTTAGAAACACACCCATCATGCAATACATTGGTTTGCATTGTGTAAATAGAAGCACTAGAGAAGAATCAATGGGTATGCATCAAAAGTTGTTTAGCCTCTTCTATAGAAACACAACCAATAACAAACACAACCAAACCAGTTTAAGCAAAATAAAAATAAGATATAAAAAAACTCAACAAACAAATAATTATAAACAAACCTTCTCAACTAAAACACGATCACCGACATGAAGAGTTGAGTTCATAGAAGCACTTCCTTGTTAACACACTCAAATATGGACATGTTTACACTCCAATCTGTTAAACAATGAAAAAGGAATACACCTTCCTCCTCTGAAGTTCTTCCTTATTCTCTCATTCTTTTAGTTATTGTCCAGGGTTCAAGCAGTTATGCAATTCTTTCATCCTTCAGCAGTTACAAATGACAAATGGAAGTTTAATGTACATTTACAACCCCTCTAACTTCAAATTAAATCATGGAAATAAGAAATTGTGCAAGGGTAAATTGGACCAAAAAAAAATACTAATTTGAAAGTTAAAACATGTATTAGATTTATATATTAGTATAGATACATCAACAACATTTTAATTAAAAAATAAATATAATATATAATGAAATAACAAATATGACAAATGTCTTCTTTATAATGGAATGAGGAAATAATTAATTTTCTGATACTTACTGTTTTATGATATATCAAACATACTAAAAAGAACACTGAAGACTAAGTTTGGGTCTCCATACTTAAGTTTTGGCATTGCAAACCGCAAGCCAAACATGCAGACTTATTTCTTCTAGAATTTAAACTCATTCTCATTTTATGGTTTGAAATTACTTACCACTTGAAGCTACTTTAATGAATTATGTCGATAATATATTTTTTGAATATTTTATGTGTGAGCTGGTTAATCTGCTTCACTTTTTTGGACTAAAGCACATTCCTCTAAGAAAATATTAGCAGCCACAACCGAAAAAGCATAGCACCGACTCATGATCTTAGTTTATACCCAACAAATACAGCTTTTGACATCCTGTACGTGCATGTTGCACATTTCTTTGATTCCTAGGCTTGCAATAACATGTATATGTTCTTTTTGGTTCCATTAAAAGCATGCACCATGTGTTATGTTTGTCCCAAATACTTCAAAATTATTTTCAAGTAAGCATTTCGATTCTTTGTTGTCTAATCGGAATTTGTTTTTGCAGTGAAGTGTTTTTCTGATGTTCTTTTACAATAATTTCAAATTGTTAATACTTATTTTTTTATATAACTAATTGTTAGTACTTGTTAATATATTTTATGGAATTTATCCAGATTTAATGGCAAATCGCGTCATGAGGTTGTATTCCCATCATTCAGATTTCAGAGTGCTTCGTATATTCTTCTATTTAATTTTTCTCCAAATCATTTTTTTACCAATGAAATAGTATTATCACTTATTGTAAGGCTCTTGTAAAATTTGAAAAATAAACAAGAATAGTTATATTTTCTGACAAAAATTTATCTCTGTACATCTATTGTTAAATCCATATAGAAGAGGTAGAGTTTGTGTAAGAAAATGGTAAAACTCACACCTACTAAAAGCTATTCCATCCCAGAATATAAACTTTCATACACAATATTTTATAATTTAATACACATCCTTTGAAATTAAGAATAATATCTACTTTTCCTCCTTAATAATAAATATTACTTTTATTTTTACTTGGGTCACACAATATATCCCACAATCTACTATACATGCAATTTCTCTTTCATCATTTTTCCCTTTGGCGGCCACATTTTTTATATAAATAACCATAAAAATATTAATGTGAAATGAGTATTCTTAATAAATAAAAATTTCGCAACATGAGAAAATAATATTGTTATTTTAATAAGAATGATGTAAAAATGAGTAATTAGAGATGTTCTAAATATCTCCTTGCATGGAGATGTTGTCTATTTTGATGCTAAATTAGTAGTTGTTAGTAAAAAAACTTTTTTTTGGAAAAAAGGTATAAGAACTCTCCAATTGAACTAGCTTTAGGGTATGATATTCTAATACTTCCTTCTAATTTTTAATAAAACCAATAATCAATTAGGAGAATGTACACATGCTAGATAGGCAATCTCAATAATGCTAGGGGATAAAACGTAGGGATGCCATGGGACAAGAAGATATATATATATATATATATATTAAATGGTTTCATTTTCCACAAATGCCAGGACATTATTTCTTCAACTTTACTATTAGATTAAGCTAGGACATCTTAATTTGGGATATTTATTGTTCCAGACATTCCCTTCCCATTTCATGGTTGTAATGCGTTTTGCTTGCCTTTCATAATAAATGCCAATGTAATAATGCTCTATTATAGAGCCTTTCCTTCTTCATATGTTATTATATTTGCACACGAAAGAAACATTGATTTGTCAAATTTAGATCCAGCCCAGTAAAAAATCTTGTTGATATAGGTTGTGATCCACCACAAAATAAAGCAAGGAGATATATATGTTCATTCAAATAATTAGTTGAGTATCACTATCTTATACAGTTACACATGGACTGTACAAGTGCCAAGCCTTAAGACTAAGCACCACTAGTCCTAGATCTTAGGGTTACTACTATACAACCATGTACTTGGATTTCATACCACTAGTTGAACCTACACATATCTCTCTGTCTAGTTTGATTTACTAATCAGTGATTGTGACAAAAATCCGACATACCCAGCAACGAGAGAGAAATAACTTCACAAGTGCTAGTGACATTATTGTGTATATATTTTGAGTCATTTCCATGAAATGTAGAAGAGGTAGATGTGTCTCCAGATTATGTAAAGTCAACATTTTCATGCTAAAATTGAACTTCAAACTCAGGTAAAGCAAGTTGAAAGCAAATTTAAAGGAATGAAATATACTGTCCTTTTTGACGTATCCAATAATATTTCAGACCAATCAAAATATATTATCTAATTGAGAAAAAAATTATAAAAACATAATATAATATTTTATATTATTTAATATAACTTTATTGGATAAGAACATGTAAGCAAAGTAACTTTGGAACAAAAAAAGTCATGTTTCACACAAGCCCATCGGATACTTATAAGCTAGAATATTGTAAACTAATGATTTAAATAAAGATTTTAACTTGTAGAGTCAACTATGTGGGTAGAGTGGTAGAGCTCCCAAAATGAACATAATTTTTTTTTATCGGCAAATGTCAGTTATTAATATGTTATGTTAGTATTTATTGTGGACGAGACTCGAACACACAACATAATTCATTTGGAGTATTGAACTTTCCGGTCCTAGAATATAAGGGAGGAAATAATTTTTTAAGTTTTTTTATTTATTTGATTTAAAAATAATATTGCATTTGGAACTAGTAGGAAGCCACCCCAAATTGGCTTAAACTTGAATACATGAGTTCAAACGCTATCGGTTATGTTCTTCCCCTCCTAATTTAAAATTAAAATAAATGCCGTAACACATTTACCACATTACAATAAATGCCTAATACGAAGGTGCATTAGCAAGACTTCATCATATATATATATATATATATATATATATATATATATATATATATATATTAAGTTCAAAACATCGGTATACCCCAATAGAATGGTGCACTAATTAATCAGACTTAATCATATTAAAATGTCATCAAAATATATTCCTTTACCTGATTTTCAGTAATACAAATGTATGCCCAAGAGTGATAACACCCTTTAAATTATTTCGCTTTATTAGTTATATAAAAATAACTGAAAACTCATAGAAAAAAGAGGCACGTTGCATTAATTTGTAGTAGTGGATATAAAATAAGTTTTGTACGGTATTTATAAATGAATAATACTAACCAAACTGAATAATTAAACTCGTGATATGCATCAAAGTCCAACTAATAGGCTTGTTTGCTCGATTTGTAGCTTGTTCCTTCGCCCAAAGGCCCAAGGAGCTATATGGTGGTGCGTGTTAGTAAGAGTACGTTTATATATAGTAGATAAAAAATGATTAATTAAACAAAGATATATAAACAAGTCAAAGCCAAACAAAAGTGAATACTTTATTTTTTCAAAAATTATTTATATGAATTAACTTTTTGAATATGAACTCAAATTAAATTAAGGGAAAATAGTCTCTTGTTAACTCATAAATCTGGTGCCAATTCAATCGATGTAGTTGTAAAAGTACAAAGTAGAAAATATGAGCAACTAGTTCAAATCCTAATAACCACATAAGTATAAATATTGTATAAATTTGAAAAAGTATATATATATAGTTCTTTTTCAGAGTATTCATCCGAGTCAGTTTGAATATAAATACCCCCATCAACACAAGTAATTCCATTTTCCCCATTTGTTAACTTAACTGAATTTGATAAAGTGTCTTTATCTGATTAAAACAATAAATCAGAATGACCCATCCCCAGCAGCATCTAACATCTTTATTTATTTATTTTTATTTTGAATTTATTGTTTGCCTTTTTATTTTATTTTACTAGTTGAAGAGGTGCTACTTACAACCATGTTCACATGTGAAAATGAGTCCCCACAAGGCACTTAGCAATTAAAAAAATGTGACCCACATGTCCATGCCTTACCCATCACCAACTATGACTCTAAGTTGTAGGACCCTCCCTTCACATGCCCATGTTTCCTGATTTAACTCCCAAACCGCATCTCCACCCTCCCAAAAGTCTTTTCTAATTTCAATTAAACTGTTTCTCTCATATTATTTTATATCTATTTTTGAGAGGAGATCCAATTACTACAAAAATAAATGGAAAAAAAACTTACTCTAATATAGATTTTCTATTAAATTTTTCAGGAATGAATGACTATAATATAAAATAAGTTTTTTCTAATTATTCTTAGCGTAAGTGGATCCATCTCCTGTAAGTTCAAAAGTATGTGGATCTCTTCCTTATCCTTTCCCTTTATTTGATAGATGAGAGTTAGGGAAGAGAGAAATAAGGGAGAGAGAAGTTAAAGAGAAAATAGAAGTTTCTTCTCATTTGGTTGAGATGAGAGAAAGAATGGAGAAAGTAAAAAAGTTGGTGGGTCCCATAAACAATCTTTCTCTCCATTTGCGAGAAGAAAGTAAGAGTAAAAGAAAAGGAGAGAATAAATCACACATTTCTCACATTTTTTTTCTTCTACCAAAGAGTACAAAAATTCTCTCTATTTCTCACATTTTTCTTTCTTCACACTATTTTTCTCACCTCTTTCTCTCTACCAATTTTCTTCTCTTAAACCAAGTAAAGCCTATAAATTTTATATTACTCAATTATCCATATCTCAAGTGAAATAATTGTATAAATAAATATGGAATACAGATTACATTAAATTAAATAATACTGTGGTTATATAAGATAATGCATATCTAACTTTTATTTTCTTAAACTATAATGGAGAGGATGAATGAGACTTTGTCCCAACCTTGTCCTCCAAATGTGGGGACACCTTTCTTTAAAGTTGCTGCTAATGCTACCGACACCTTAGCTTATCTTTGTCCATAATTTATGCATATAAACAAAGAATGGGACCAAACTAATAAATGCATCTCATACATCTCATACATGATACATGTTAATAGCTTATCTTCATATATCCCTATAAAACAAACCATATTATTTGTAACACCCTCACAATTTCATCACAAATCATCTTCAAAAGTATTAACTTCTCACAAGGAATAGAAGAGACTCTTCATAGAAGCATAAGCAATTAAGAACTTGTTTATACAATAGGTTTTTGGATATACAGCACTGAGTAAAGATGGAAAGCAAAGTGGTATATGAGAATGATCTTAATTTCAAGGCAACAGAACTTAGACTAGGGCTGCCAGGGACAGAAGAGAATGAGGAAAAAGCAAAGTCTAGTGTTAGAACCAACAAAAGGCCATTGATTGAAACTTCTGAGGAGTGTGGTTCAAAGGGCTCTAATGCTCCTAAAAAACATGTGAACAATGATGTAGCCCCTCCTTCCAAGTAAGTTTAACTAACAGATTTTAATATTATTACATAACTTAAAAGCTTTTCTCTCATGTGGTTGATTATATTATGCATGAAACTTATTTTTTGTTTGTTTCTTGATCTTAAATTTTTAGGGTAATGAACTAATTCATTGAACATGTTTTTGACATATCAGGGCAAAGATAGTGGGGTGGCCACCAATCAGATCTTACAGGAAAAACAGCATTCAAGAGGCTGAGTCTGAGGGTGCTGGGATCTATGTGAAAGTGAGTATGGATGGAGCACCTTACCTCAGAAAGATAGATTTGAGGGTTTATGGAAGCTATCCACAACTCCTCAAAGCTTTAGAAAACATGTTCAAGTTAACAATAGGTGAGAACTGAGAACTTAAAAAAGAGATGTTACTTTTTTTTGCTACCCTTTTGATGAAAGTCATAAAACTATAGAATCCAATATTTTTTATGCTGAAAATGACCTTGTTTTTGTTTTTCAGGTGAATACTCTGAGAAAGAAGGTTATAAGGGATCTGAGTTTGCACCTACATATGAAGACAAGGATGGTGACTTGATGCTAGTTGGAGATGTTCCATGGGAGTAAGCTCTCTCTCTCTCTCTCTCTCTCTCTCTCTCTCTCTCTCTCTCTTGTTCTCACTGCTTTTGTTCATGTTTATTATTTCACCATTACCTATAAATAGATCTCAAGCTAATAGAACTATATATATATGTACTTTTTTGCAGTATGTTTGTGACTTCATGCAAAAGACTAAGAATCATGAAAGGATCAGAAGCAAGAGGTTTGGGTTGTGGTGTATGAGCATTATGCAAAAGAGGAGAAGATAAAGTGTTTTGGTGTGAAGGATGAACATGGTTTCAGCTTGGGTTCTCGAGAACTATATGGAGATGTACTCTAATCAAATGGAAAGTGATGAGGAAGATACAGTGCATAGTTTCTTTCCTCAAGTTTGGCAACATTTGTGATTATTGTAGCATCTATAAGGTGGGATGCTATGCTAAGATATGAAATTATTTTCAATGATCCTTATATGTTTTGAAATGAGATATCTCATGTAGAGATTTTTGTTTCAAATAAACAGTATATATTATGTTTACAAGGGATAGATTGAAGGAAGATTTATGTTCTCTTCAAAAAAATATCATCCAAGCTTTTTGTTTTGTATTGATGAGATAAGAATACAGTGTAATAGACTAAGTTTTCGAATGTGTATAAATTTTATGTTATTGAATGGAAACAAAGTTAACTATCATGTGTTATTTCTATTTCTAATGGCTTCTAAGGTCTCATTCATAGTCCTAAATACCACTCTTTGTTAAGTTGAAGACAAAATAAATTTAAATTTAGATTTATTAGATGAGTGTTTTGGAATTACACCTCTCACCTAATGAATTATCTTCTCTTCTATCATTTATTTGATATGAGTATAGATATTAGATGAAGATATATACAGTATATAAGAAAAATAAACGGTTTAGAATTGAATTATTTTTAATAAAATAATATTAAAAAATGCAAACTATTTTCCCCTTATATTTCATTAATTTGGCACGAATACTGAGATAGAGATCATATGTCGATCCCGAGTCAATAAGAATGTCACGTTTTGTTTTTTAAAATTTGTTTTATTCATATGATAATATATCATTGGTTCAAGATATGGAATAAGACACCGTTCGAGACAGATGATCCTGATCCCGATACTGAAGATGATCAAACCCATTATATCCCAATCAAGTGGCTACAGTTTAATCTTATTAGGACCACTCTAATGTGTATAAATAATTTTCAAAGCAATTTAAAATGGAATCGTGGTTTGTGGCATGCTTTAATCTTATAATGGACCTGCAAGGTGCAAGCGTCTTTTCTTCCTATTTTTTAATATTATATTTTTTTATATAAAGGAAAACAAAACTAATGTCTAACTTCAACTCCAAGTGGGAGAAAAGTAATATTTAAAAGCTATAATCTATTTTTGAGTTTCCTCTAAAATCTGAAAGACCACATATCCTCCCAATAATTGAATTCTCACCCATATGATTTTAGTAATAATACACTGATACAGTAACAAAAAAAGTGTGTTTAAACAAAATATTAGTCTCTATAGATATGATACAGTGAGGATAGGGAAGAAATAATTCAATGATATAATTGGTACATAGAAATAAAATAAAATAAATTTTTTTAATACTGTATTTTCCTGAAGGAATCTTCATAGTGTTGAACACAAATTTAAATTTGCAATTAGCAATAAGAAAGTGTGGTGGACAAGCATGGCAAACACATATCAAACTAAATAAGATTTTTTCCTGTATTAGAGATATGAAATTTTTCTTTTTTAGATTTCATTTCCAAAATGGGAGAGGAGTTTAACTCAGATTAACAGTAACAAAAGCTGTTGTTAGTTTTAGAAATAGAATTTAAAATTTTGATTACAGAACAGTGAAGTTGTTTAGGACCACTCATGCCGTTTTAATGATATTAATAAATGGAGCCCAAACTATAGCCTTAATTATAATTTTAGAAACTGCATATGGTCACAACATGACAACAATTATACAAAGGGGACTATATGCAGTTCACTTCATTAGCCTAGTTTAATTTGCAATGCATCGATATAATATTAAAAACATCAATAGTATGTGGCTGCACTTTTATAAAGTTATGCAGGTTTTTGGGGAATGTGATTTTTTTCTGCAAAATATTCATGATAAAGCTGAAGACAAAATGAATTGTTTCTTTATCAACTATATTCTTGTCATCATTATTGTAGAGAAATAAATAATAGGAAAAATAATATAATTTTATTAAAAAATGATTTACATGGTTTATATGTTTGACATTTTTTACTACATGTTCTAGGACGACACTAAAAAAACAAAGTGAGGAATACTTAATAATATGTGTTTGACCTGTTTTACTGTATGTTCTTTGAATTTTTTTTAATATGTGTAGAATATGATACATTTTAAGAAATCCAAAATAGATAAATCTGCATGCAAATTGATATTTTTAATGTAAATGCATCAATTTTTAATATTAACTTTCTTGTTAATTTTTTTTAAAAAAATTTCTCAAGAGAATACACATTAGGAAAAAGCCAATTGAATTTTAGGGGTTAAAGGAACATGTTCCAGTTAGTGGTAAGAAGTTGAAGTAACTATTGGTGGTGTTGGTTTCTAATTAAGACTAAACTACACAAATGTAATGTTCAATGACTTTTCCTTTTTTATGTGAGCTATATGACTTTTGGACAAAATGAAATATTACTCATCCGTATATTATTCATTTCCTATCATTAGCCAAATAAACATAGAGCAACACAAGAATGGAACTCTTACTTTTTCATATTTTATTTATGATAATAGTAAATACATTTATTCTCTCCTCTTACAACTAACTCCACTTATGCTAATGAATTTTTTTTGTAAGAGTAGTGTTTGAGTTAATATCTACTACTGTCACTATAAAGATTTATAAACATATGCTGAATTATCTACTATTAATTTATATTACTTTTATCAAATAGTTAATGATAATTAAATATAAACAATAAATGATACAATGATAATGTAAAAAACTATTCCATTGTCATGTATATATAATTTTCAATTCCTCTTTGGACAATATGTTTACCCATCATCACTCAGACATTAATAGATACAAAAGGATTATTTATTTTCTGAGAAAATCTTATGGATCGTTGAGAAAATCTATTCACCTTAGTAAACATGTATTTTGACCAATAAAAAACCATTGGCATTACATGAAGGTGCATCACTGTCAGACATTGTCTATATGTTTGTATACTTTCATCACTTCATAAGATGCACGTAAAGTTATCTCTATATCAGTCTAGGCACATTGCTTCTTTTTATAAAAAGTTTTCAGCAATTAATGGCAAAAGTCACTATACATAGCATAATTTTACTTACTTTTATGGCAAGTTCAATTCATACTATATTTTCTACTTAACCATTGGTTTTGCAAAGGAATTATAATTTAATTAGTCTAATAATGCATGGTAGCCACATTAAATAATACATAGGTATCAAAGGTCTGACAATATTAAATATATAATGAACGTAAGTATGAAGTTTAGATCCCTCATCCCGGCAAAGTTTAAGGAAAGGTAAATGTGATAAAAAAAAGATGAGTATAAAATAATATGAAATATTCGAATAGTGTATTACTGACAGAGTTAAAATTGTCCTTACTCAATGTATTTTGTAGCAGGGAACAATACTGAGAGTATAATAATAATAATAAATAATCTTGCAGACCTCTGAAGAGTGATGTTTGAAAATGTTGTTGAGAAAAGATGCTCCTAATTTTATGCGGTGCAACAGAACTGGATGTCACATGCTATAGAGATCCGATCAATGATAACAAACAAGTAAACAACTATGGCCGATCATAATCTATTAACTATAACTTACTTCACTTCGGAGCGAACTTATTTTTAATTGTTATATGAAGAAATTTAGCTATCGGTCACCGGTTAAATATTCTTTAGAAGTCGATATGGGGAACGTAACTTTAGTGTAGAAGTCAGTTTTGAATAAGTTAACTTCAAGTCTGAAGTTGTAGTAGGGGATACCGACTTCTACAATTCACTTTGAAGTTCTATTAGGTGTTACCGACTTCTATGTAGAAGTCGGGTTGACATATATTAACATGACTTTTTGAAGTTGTAATACTTCAAACCGATTTGTAAGTGTAGGTTGTATAAAATGGGAATTTCAAATAATGATCTTCTATTCCAGTATAGTTTGCATTCCTGACATCTGCATGCTTTAAAAAAATTTAATTTTTCTCTGAAAGATGAATCAGTTGAACTTCTGATATTGTAATATAAATATGTAAAGAAAAACTAGTTGGTAGCATATGCAATGTACAGGTTTTTAAAATAAAAAATTAATATGTAATATTATTGTTCATTTATTAAAAATTATTGTTCTTGTTAAGATTGTACTTTAAATAAAACTTATGAAGCTTTTTTATTGTTGAAAATAATTTATAAAGTTTAAGTTAACCAAATAATGTCATACACGTATATAAATTATATACATTAAACGTTGTATTAAAAAAAAACTTCAATGCTAATATCGTGTTCATTTTAAAAATGTTAATGTTATATTATGAGTTAAAATATCATGGTTATAATTTACTAGCAAAATAGTGTGTTGCTTTCCTATTATTTGAGATTGAGTGTACAATTTAAAAAATAATAATTACATTGCAAAAAGGATAAGCAAAAATATTTAATCTGATTGTCTTTTGACACCTATTTAAAATTGTGAACTTTATAATGTTTTTTCACTAAAGAATATAATTGTTGGAATTTGGATAGAAATTTGCATGCTTTAATGCATATTAATGGGCCATTAACAGTGACTTTTGGGAGTGTGAAATGAAAAATTATGAAGGAGGAGAAAGTTTGAAAACTTTATAAGCCTTAAGTTCATTTATTGGGGTGTGTCTCAATGAGTATAGGTTTGTTTGTGTGAGAACTCACACATACTCGGTTCGTATTCGGGTCGAGTTTGGAGAATTGGACCAACATTCTTTTCAAATAAAATAATTATTTTTTTATTTTTGGACGTTTGGGCGGACCGTGTGGCTGACGAAGCCAACACGCTGTAACTCAGCCACCACAGGTTTGAGAGTGAGAAGAGTGGGAGAATATCTCGGTAAAAGGAGGAGAATCCGGGTGAGACTTTTTCTCCACCAACAAATCTTGTGGTCATTTGGGTAGGAGATCTTCTATCTGGGCCATCAAATGAGGGAGGATTGGGAGGCTTCTGGCTATAAATACTCAATTATCGCATTTGTAGGAAATATACAGCGTCTGCATTTGTTGTAATTGAATTACAAAAAGTAGTAGCACATAATTGCATCCAACTTACTTTAACATCTATGAGCAGTAGGCTACCACAATTGCAAGCCTTCATTTTGCCTCTTTCCAAAGAGATCAACTATTTGATTAAATCTACCTTTTAACATAAAAACTATTTCAATAACAAAACACCAAACAGACAAAAATTATGAGTAAACTTGTGAACATTCGTACAAATATGTCATGAACTTCATGTGTCAAGTGTTTTGCCTCAACCAACAACAACAATCATATTCGAAAGAGTCTTTCAACAACGCCAATGAAAGTAATTAATGACTTCTAGTTGTGTTGTGATATAGAGATGATTGTCTTGAAAGTAATACAAACTATTCTTGAACTTATACGCTCAAAGCCAAGAATATAGAGCTCATCGTACAAATTAAATTGCATGAACATCTCTCAAAGTGGTGCTTGCAAAGTTATTTCTTTTGTTCCTCCTATTGTCTACCTTTTCCATTCTACATGCTCTCTATTGTCAGAGTAGCAAATAAATATATAGTACATGCAAATCCCAAACTGTTGCCAGCAGAGGTCGAAAACTTAAAATGCTAACCAAATGGAATTATTAAGCGAATAACACATGCTATAGAAAATAATTAAAAATGCGATGATGAAAATTTTGATTAAGTTGGAAACTTCTAATTCTAGAGTCTGTAAAATTATACAAATTTAAAAGCCCATGCTTTAAGGGAAAGGTAATAAATTATTTCCAATAAAAATAGTGAAGGATGCCGAATAAGATTTGGAGGAAGAACATACAATCTTCTAAACTAAATTATTCATTTTTTTCTGCTCTCACTAAATTATAGCAAAACTTTGAGCGCTTCCTAGAAATAGAAGTGAGCAAAATGTATGAGTAACATTTGTCAACTCTCAGCAATTGAAACTGTGGTCTCATATGTACATCCATTAAACTTCTATGACAATGAGTTACAGAATTCATAAGAAAACAATGGTACAACAAAATTACATTACTCTTTTACACGAGCCCAATCATGCATGATTGGGAGGTACTATACTGTCAGACTCAAACCAAAGGGGTCAGTCACTTCATCCATAACTAAACTCTTATCTCCATTCTCATTGTATCAACAGTTGCCGAAATGAACAAACTAACAAAAAAGATAAATAGTTCAGCGGGAAAACCTGAATTATGACCTTTTTGGGTGGTACAACCCTTGTAAGTTGCAAAATATATCCTTCCCCACAAATCCTTTCTGTATAGCTGAGATCTAAGAATGCCTATGTTTCTGGGCTCGTCATCTTGGTTTCTATTAGCACCAGAAGTCTCACAATTCTAGAAGTAGCACCTACCTAACTGGTCCGCCTATCTTCATTATGGTCGGAACTCTGGCTAGGAAGAACCATTACTGAATGGCTTTGTACAGTTGTTGATTCTTTCTGGTGGATGATTTCATAATCATGATGTTCATCAGCTGAATGCACATATGATATACCAAACTTCTGTCCATGGTTTAGTCCTGGGCAGACACCCTGCAGAATTATAACATACTCAACGTGAATCAACCGTTCCAACTTGAAATATAATATAAAATGTCCAAAACCTAGAGAACAGAAATCAGATATCTATAGAACTATTGCTATTTATTTTTGAATCAGTTGAATGTGTTTGCCACTTCATTATCCCTTGGCAGGAACTTTTCAGCTAAAACGTTTATATCACTTCAAACATATAAAGCAAGGGCATGATCATGAGACACAGGTTAGAAGTCATGACATGGACAATGACATGATGGCATCTAAAAATAAATTAAACGGCGTCTTTGGTTGGCATTTGGCTTCCATTTGATGTAAAGCATGTGGTATTTGTTTTCTATTTTTGTTTTACTTAAGTAGAATATCTTATCCTCCTAACTCTTTCTAACCATCTTCTCTTTATCTTAATGAATTTCTTCTATCCTGCAAAAAAACTGCAACCATTTACTTTTCCCTTTTCCCCCATTTATCATCCAAACATGGCGAAGGTAACTCTTTTCCCTTCCATCCCTTCCCTTTCCACTTCATCACATCCCATGCCCTTCTATTACACCCCATTCTCTCTCAAACTCCAACACAGCCTGAGTTTCAAGTTTGAACTTTGAACCAAGCAATTTGTGGTCTATTAGGTGATTATCCCAAAGACCAAGTAAACAAAGTTGATATATTTGATATGCTGGTTAAGCAAGCAGCTATAAATAGTCTGCAGGTTGTTGAAAAGTTCAACCCCAATGCATGTCAGAGTTGTCAACATACCAACTAGCAGTCATATTAAATGCCACAGTATTAAACTAATTTTAAATAGAAAATGGTAACAGACTCTTGCAAAAATTAAACTGCTTTTAATCTTCTCACGTGAGTGGAATGAGAAATAGAAAATATGCAGCGGAGAATTAGTCATAACCAGGTATTTTCATTTCTAAACTTCTGGTTGTTGTTTTAAGTGAAATTAATGTGAAGAAATCTATCCATTGAAGTCCTACAGCAACTTAACACAAAGAAATAGACCACAGTGACAAACTGTAATAGTGAAGAGGGGAAGATAGAGGGTTCAAGAGCAATATTCAGCAGACGTAACACCAGTACTGTGGAAGGATGGAAAGAAAGGACCCAAGAGTGACAGGAGGAAAGATTACCGAGTACCTTGATCAAACCTGAAACTCCAGTTGGCTCAAAAGTAGTGTCTCTGATAGTTGTCTCATAAGATCTACTATCATCGGATTCTTGCTTATCATTGTCAGCCTCCGACATGAAATGAGTTTGTCTCTGATTGCCACTTCTACAATAGGCCCCATGGTATAAACAATGTTCCCTCACTAGGGAGATTTGTGGAGTAGCAGGGAGTAAATGGCCTTCGGTGCTGAATATATACCTGTTTCCAAGCAAAATGTACAATCAAGAAATAACTCAATTTATTGTAAAAGTTTAGCAACTAAATTTTAAATACATAACCCACTCACTTGTATGGCCCATTTTCAACAAGGTTAGCAGGACCCACGGCCAAATCAAATAGAAGCCACAGATACTTGACCTAATTGTAACATAGGTTATTAGCACTTTAGCCGAATTTCTCTTATAAACATATAATAGAAAAATGAATATATGAAAAGATAAAACAAATGTTACGACTAGTATGAGGCATAGTTTATAAAGAAACAAAACAGAGAAAGTCAAACAGAATGCAACAGCTGTCAATATAAAACCATTCCTGAACATCAACCTAAAATGAGCTTATTTTTTTTAGTAGATTTAGTCCTAGACATATTGTATCAAAGCCTAACCTAAAATCTTAATCTTCCACACAATTCTCAATCCTACAAAAGACATCAATTGTAGCAACAACAAAAAGATTTATCTACCTATCCAAGCGAACTTAGAAAGCAATAATGCTCCAGGAAAAGAATGTCAATATCATATTTGTTTAGAAGAAAAACAACTGAAAAGATAGTGTTCATATTCTTTTGTTTTTTGGGTTTGAAAAAGTTTGAGGGCAAAAGGAAAGGCAGCCCAATGCACAAGGTTCCCACCTAGTGGGGTCTAGGGAGGGTAGATGTACATGTCTTTATCCTCGTAAGCAAAGAGGTTATTTCCAGGATTTGAACTCATGTCCTTTCCATTACGTCGAGGCTCACCCTATAAAAAGTTTATGAAGGCATGTGTTCTCAAAATTAACTTCAGTTGAGTTTATTCTTACTGTCTCAGCAAGGAAGAAGCTCTCCATGTGATCTTCCTGCTTGTGATGCTCAACATCTGAAATGTGACAATATCCACAAGGGCATCGAGTCCCATATTGTAAACTGGCAACCATGTCCCGTCCAGCATCAAGATATCTACAAAGAAACACATGACAGAATCAAGTTTCATGTCAATAAACTAAAGCTTGAGTGTCAATTTTCAACAAAAAGTTCATAGAAGTTGAAAATATTATAAGGAAACCACCAAATCATTATTGAGCAAATCATTATAAGGAAGACCACTAGAAAAGGAGTTATAAGGAAAGAGAAAGAAAAAAGATCTTAAAAGTAGACCACCAAATCATTATAAGGAAACCTCTAAAAGCAAAAGAAAAATATTAACAACAAAATTATCCACAAAAATCCAGTGAAAACCATCCGTCTATTTATATTATTGAGCAGAAGCGAAGAGTGAGTTGCTGAATAATATTCAGATAGAAAGAGACTAAAATAATGAGATTGAAAAAAATGGTGTGCATTCTTTTTCAAGCAGTAAATAAAAACGGCGTAGGTAACGAACATGTAAAGTAAAGACAGGATATTTAGAAAGAATCCTTCCTTTGAATTTGTAAATATTTAAGGCTGTACAGCCTCTAAGACAGAATAGTATACTAGTATAGTTGTAATACGGAAGTTAATATTAAAAACAGATATAAGCAAACCTGGAATCTCTGGTAGCTTTGTACAGCCAATAGGTGCTCTCGATTAACTCAGGCCTCAATGGATAACTCTTTTGACCATGCTGATATAAGGGAGAAGAGAGCAGACACATTTCACAAATATTAGAAATAATTGAACAAAGATGCAAGCATGAAAGAAATGGGATAAGCATGGCATAATACCTACACCTGAACAAAGATACATCTCATGCCATGAAGTTCAAATCCCCCCACCAGAAACCAGCCATTTGGATAAGAAAGAAGGCTCTAATGGAAAGGATTCTATGGATAGGAACAAAAAAGAAGATGGACTTAGAAGTCCAGTGGACAAGAAAGAAGGCTCTAACGATGAAGTTCAAGTCACCGAGAAGACCACTAACGTGGAAGGAGGAGAGGAGGGAAGAGAAGAGTAGTCATTACTATGAGTTTAGCTAAGAACATAAATAGATGAGTAATACTGAAATTGACAAACATGCTCGTAAAAAAGGAGATGAACACTCTCACAAGCGAGAAAATATAACTGAAATTCTTCTTGAGAGGACTAATACCAAGAAATACAGAAACTTGCTCATGTCTTTTCTCTGTATCAAAGCTAGAGCACATATTCATTTTCTTACCACACTTTTATTTCTCTTGATATTATGTTTAGATCCATCTTCAAAACAGTAGGTAACTTGTTCTTGCATTATATCAAGCTAAAATTCCTTTGATACAATATTCCCCAGACCTTTGGTAATCTGTGTCTTCCTATGAACTTTTTTCCTAGTTCATTATAAATGTTTTGTCAGTATGTAGTTTAATCAATTCTTTGTCGCATTTGCTCTTAGCCAAATGATCTCATTTCCAAGGATGCATTTTTGCCTTAAACTTGTTTTGGGCTAGAAATTTGTTGATGGCTTATGCTTAGATATCTGCCCGCACTGTGTGAAGAGACACGAAATTTCTGATATAGACTCTCAGCCTTCTGGTATTCTTGATTTTTCATTTTCATTTGTGTACCTTGACTTTTCTGTTTGGCAGGTTTATTGTCACCCCCAGTGCAATTTCCCTAATATCTCTCTAATAAGATTCTTTTGTTTTTTAATAAAAACTATTTATTTACAACATGGACAAAGATGTGAACTGGAAACTTTATAACAGTACATTATTCAAGTTCAAGTGCAACAGAATATCAATTTCCCCAAAATGCTACTAGTACCAAGAATGCTCTAATTATAACTAAAAAATGTCTTAATAGCCATATCGGCCATCAGGCGTTGGTATTAATTATTAAATATACCTGAACACTGAGACTAGCAAGATTAAATCCCTCGGGGGTAAAACCATATTTTCTCCAGACACTCAAGAAGGCAGCATGGGTACGAATTGCAGGATCAATATCTCCAGCTAAAACCTTGCAACAATACATGTTTCACTTAGCCCTAAACATAATATTATTATTTATACAGAGTCCACTGCAAAAATTATTATATAAAAAGCAATAAAAGAACAACCTGAAGGCCAGGCCAAAACGCTTGCAGACTGTTAAATAATGGCCAGACAATTGCCGCAGAGTCCATATTAACTTCTACATACCTACAAACATAAACACAAGTTCAAGTTTCAAACTTGAAATACATGTCAATTTAAACATAATGATGAGTTCCAAAGAACTATAGAGAACAGGTCCACTTTTACCAAGGGTCATGGTAAAGATAATGCATGGCAGCAGTGTAAGCTTCTTGGAATATATACAGGTACTCCTCATCTCCAAATAATAAATAAGCCTGAAATGTCATGTATGGAAAACAAGATCAGTTATCAGAGAGAGCTCAATGTAATATTAAATAAGTAAAGCACAAAAAATGGGAAAATTACAAAAAAAGGAATTCTCTGTAAAAATAATTAATCTTCTTAACAATGTTCAAAAATTGTAGTTATATGAAAAATATAACGGTAGGTATGTTTATTTATTTATTTAAGACATAGTTATAAAAACCGTTTCGTGCCGGCCGGTTCAACCGGTAAACCGGTGAACAGGTCCCAATACCGGTACGGTACAACAATTATACCGGTCACGCAATTAAACCAGTTAAAACCGGTCATACCGGCCGGTTCTCAATTGAACCGTGCCGGTCATACCAGTCGATTTTTATTTAAAATTAAATTTTTAATGAAAATAAAAATAATTATTGATTTTTCAACATTAATGTTAATATATTATATATGTATATCTAACTTCACCGATATGCGGTTTAATTAGTGAACCATAAGTTGAACCGCTATATCACTGTACCAGTACCCCTACCGATTTGATGACCAGTACGATATTAATAACACTGATTTAAGGTTGAGAAAAGAGAAACTTTTCTAAAACATTCTAATAAAAAATTAATCAAGAAAGCACCTAATCAGATTACACTATGTTTTTCCCAAATAAGACAATGCAAAGACGAAAATGAAGAGAAATGTAAACACCATAAGAATATCATTGAGTAGTTTTACTTGATTTTTTATTTATGATAGAGACCAAAGAATCAAACTATACAGTAAAGCAGAACAAGAAAAAAAAACATGTGTGCTTGCACAAAGAGACACCAGGAAACGGATTAGCACAAAAGATATGCAAAATACAGTTACTACAATATCATGGGTAAATTTCAGTTTATCAAATTGAATCTAGATAGTCAGTCATAAGAACAGTGGTTCTTCTCCACAGTCATGGAAATTAAAACTTACGCACAAATTGCTTGAAAGATGCATCACCATGTCAATTCACGATACTAACCTTCAACAGATACTCATAGAAAGAGTCGATACTAGTTCCAATCCCAGCATCCTGCAAAATGGAAAAGAGAGAGCTATAATTGCTGCTGATGCAAAACTGTAGGAGGCATCTATGTCCTAAAAGGGTGGGGAATGGCAATACCCAAAACTACTGAACGAAATAAATTATTTTGCAGTTTGCCACTTCACATGGAAAACCATTCAATTTACAAAGCTAGGAGGATAACAGATAACTCTCAAATATATACGTTTAAAAGCTTCAATAATACGCTAAGCCAATATATAGTGAATAACAAACGTCTCTAAAAGAAAAGTTTATAACATAACAAAATAACGGGAAAAAAGTTATAAGAAATATAAGTTCAAGCCATAATTCTGAGGTAAAGTCAACAACCATCAACAGCCACAGCTTCCTTTTTTTACATTACAATTCATTATCAACATCTTATATTCTTTTTTTATACAGGCAAAGTATTTTTCTTTTTAAGGGAGAGGGGGGAGAGCACAACTGCCAGGTAATTTATCAATTTTTCTTTCCACGCCAAAGGCCCTCAGGTTCCAGATAGAAGATACAAGGGAAATGTTCACTTATTTGAAAGAATTACAACTTTTAGGGAAAGAGAAACGGCAGAAGAGGGAGACATGACAATGAGAGTTCCATGCAGCACTAGTAGACAAATGCAAGGTTTTACGAAATTGATCATAAAACTTATCATCCTACAGTATCTGGTTCCTCCTTTGCTACCTACACCTTCTAAGGGAGTGAATTATCAGAGAGATGCTATTCTTTGTCAACACTAGACCGGTAGAATTGGATGATCCTACTCCACTGAAACAATTATTTTTTTCCCAGTAGCTTTCAATCAGCAGTCTTTGTAGATGAGAGAAATTCAACCACCATCTCTTGCTCTGACATAACAGTGTCTCTTCAGTCAGTTCTTTCCACCTAGATGTCTCAATTAATTCAATATTTGTCCCAGCCATGTCTCACTATTAACCCAATAAAATTTGAATTATCCATAATGGCAACACTCCTCCAAACAATAACTAAAAAATAGTTGGGAGAGAGAAAAGACCAAAGGCAATTAAGCCAGAGATAAAAATCAGCCAAACTCAAACTTGTGCAAACTTGGTTAGACTTGTCAAACCTAGGTAGGTTATCTTCTAGCCAAATTGCACCCTCCAATGTCTAAAATTCCCAGGTACCACAAGGAAAACATGTAACACTCTGAACAACCTTAAAATTGCTAGCTTAAATTGTGCAAGACCTGTCCTAAACCAGAAGAAGCCTCCCAAAACCCAAACTGCAGATTTATGTCCCCTCTACCTGGTCCAAACGTCAGAGCTCCTCTCCCCCAAGATGGAACAAAGTACGAATCCCATAATCCGTGGAAAAGAAAGAGTACATTAACTTTGAATTACTCAAACAAAGTTTATCTACAAATAATAATCAATCAGTTATTTCTTTTAGCTGAAGGCACTTTTACTAAGGTTTAGGTCAAAGTTGAGAATCCAGCCCGATATGATGCGAGAGAAAGAAAGAGAGAATTGGACATGTACATGTGTTTTACATGATATTACACCAGTAGATAAAAGAGGAATACGATTATAGGAATAAAAGGCACTATAATTGGTAAAGAAGGTAGAACATAACAATATCCACTTTCATAGCACCACTATTAAAAATAAATAAATTATTTCATAAAAATAGATTAAATAATGCCATAAAATATATAGTCATGATATAAGATATACTATGTAGATATATATTTTGCTTAAAACTGTTTGTGATGTAACTTCCAACAAATGTAATGTGTCACGTACCTTCTGTGTCCATTCACCTGTAAAAACATTAATATGAGCACCAACCAGATTAAGCTTTGAACGACGTGCCCAAAGTCCGAGCACGGCATTCTTGGTGACATGTCCAAAAACTGCATGTCAAGAAATCACAAAGAAAGGATTGTAAGTAACAATATCACCTCCCTCCTTCAATAAGAGAGTGAAGAATAGAAATTTTGATATGAGAAAAATGGTAAACTTACTAGGATCATTAGTCAAACGGCTTAGAACTCCAAATTCAAGAGTCAAGGTCCCACCACCAGCAGTTGATGTTATCTAAGCACAAAGGTACTGATTTTTAACACAATATGAAAACATGAAACACGCTGAAGATATATATGATAAACAAACAAAGCAGTGAAGTATAAAAGAGATTAAGCAAAATGAAAAGTTAACTGAAAACCTACATTCCAGTTCTCCAGTAGATAGCAACCATAGAAAACTTATATTCCCTCCCTTTGTTTTAAAGGTTCCATACTTCGTTGATATAACACAATAAATAGGAATTGGATGTGATAACTATCATTTTAAACTTTTTTATGAAGAAGACATTTATTTATAAAATTTGAAGGTAAATGACAATAGGAAATTTCATTACAGAGATTAGAGGAAAAATAAAACTAGGGGAGGATTATATATCTTCAAAACATAAAATTCTAAACACAAGAAACATGTAAAAACTCAAGAAGGTAGCACAGCACCCCAATGTGCCATTCTATCTACATATGGGAAAAGCAGCCCCTTCAAACATAGAAGAGAGGAACAGTGAACACCAAGAAGAAGCCATAAACTTAACCCCTAATGATGCAAGAATTCTGCTCCCCCAAATGGGTTTGCCAAGAAGAAAACTTTGATGATAAGGTGAGGAAGCTAGAAACTGAAAGGATTAACAAGAAAACTCACCAGAAGTATCGTTTCAAGGCAAAGGTTATAGTCACAGGGAAAAGACTCTAGAAGGTAACAGTCCTCCCCCAAATGTGCTCCCAAACAGGGGCGGACGAACTCATATACCAGGGTGTGCATGTGCACACCCTGAAGAAAAAAATTGTATTGTCCTTACAGTTAATATTTGTTGCAAGAGGGTGTATTTGGCGCAACGGTAAGATTGTTGCTTAATACTGGAAACAGTCTATCCACTTGCAGTGATAAGGTGGCGTACATCTACCCTCCCCATGCCCCACTATGTCGGAGCCTCGTGCACTGGGCCGCACTTTTTATAGTTAATATTTGTTGGATCCATTGGTTATATAAGATTGCATCAATGTCACTCAGTTATCTTGTTCTGATACATTTTGGACCACTTAATCAGTGTTATTAGACTTGAACCAGTCATCGACTCAGTCAATTATTGGGTCAATGGTCGGATTAGTGGGATAAGAGTATGGATTCGGCACCTATTTGGTGTGAAGAACATGACCATTTTGAAGTTCATTTAGGAGGATTCCTTGTTCTTTCTCCTTGTAATTTTTTCATTTCCTCTCATTAAATTTCTTCTTTGTCCCCCACCTTCCCCTCCCCCCAAAAAAAGAGGTGGAGCAAACATCAATCTCCAAACCATCTCTTGTACTAATTTTGTTTCTCATGTATCATTTGGCATCATTATCCACTTACTATATCGATGACTAGAAAACATTAGAAGACATGTATATTCTAACATAAAGGGAGAGAGTATTGGTTAAGGCATTACCTTGCTTTCGTGTTTATCAACTCCATGTAACAGATTAACAGATCCAAACGGAATACCTGCAATACAACATAGCAAAGGAGATTCAACATGTGGCAATATTAAGGAGGTAAAACAATATTCTCTTCTCTGGACTTTCCCTTTACAAAATACAGCAAATTTCAACCCTCATAACTAAACATCCTATATGAAGCATCAAGAGTTTTGCAATAAACACGATCATCATTCTTCACCATGATGTATGAAAATTCTAAAGAAAAACATACAAATTTGTTTTTAAAAAAAGGATAAAAATAAAATTTATTCTTTCAGGAATTGAGAAAGACGATTATGAGAGTACTTGAGTAATGTCAGTAAAAAACAGGTATAATTATGTATGCAATGAGTAATACCAGTAGGAGTATCAAATGCAGGTAACAACCTCCTAGCAAGATCCTCAGCTAAGTTAAGTAACTGATTATCATACGATGGAACTCTCATGCCCTGCAGACAATAAACATGAAGATAAGAAACATTATTAAAAATAACATACCATATTTTCCACATATAAAAACTACAAAATAAATATTGAAATAAATAATTTTCTTATTTCTTTTTAATGAGCATCAATTTCCTCTCTTTTTACTTCTTTCATATATATATATATATATATATATATATATATATATATATATATATATATATATATATATGTATGTATATGTATATGTATGTATTTGTATATGTATATATTATTTTCCTCAGACAAACTTTTATATATCTCTGTATGTATTAATATGTATAACGGATATTACGGATATAACGGATACATACCGTAGCATCATCAACGGCAATGAGATGAGCTGAAAGCAATCCACCAATAACTCTAATAGTGGTCTCAAACACAGAAACTGTTTTATTCTGGAACCAACCAACCAATGCAACATACATTATATATAATAAAACAAATTAACTAACTAACTAGAAAACGCGGTGGCGCCATATAACTAAATTAACTACTCACAATATCAAATCGGAGATTTTTACCAATCCATTCAACAGAAGCCGCAAAGTTTTGGCGATCACCTAGTAAAGCCAACGTGTCCAACGAGTCAATCTGTTCCAAACTCAATTTGATCCATCACAGAAATTCACAATTTTAATTTACAACAAAAATAACTGAATTGAAAAGAAAAATATAATTACCAAAGTTAAGGCATAACCACCAAGAGTATCTTCACCAGCGCAAGATAAAGGTCTCAATTCATCGAGTGGAAAAGCATTATCCATGTATCCATTAAAAGCGTGATAAAACATTTCACGAACCTATATATATTGAATTAAATTAGGATTGAAAATGAAATAGAAATAGAAATAGGAAATGAGAGAGAATGTGTATGAAGATACCTCATCTCTGAGTTGTTTAGCTTCGTGAGGAGTAACGGAATCAGAGAGAGTGGTTTTGGTGTGTGATAATAAAAGAGAGGCTAATAATATAAATAGTGAAGGGATCTGAATCCATAGCCTCGAACCTTCCATTATTCCGCGCTCAGTATCACATTCTAAGCTCAGTTTTCATCTTAAAGATGAACATTTTCATTTTTACTGCTATTGGGCCCCTTCTTTACCTTCTAAGCCCGATCTCTGAAGCCCACACCACTTAAATAAATAAGTAAATGAGTAAATGTTGTATCATTGTGAAAAACTATAAGAATGATGTGATATGAATGAAGGATAAAGAAAGATTTAATGCGTTTAATATTGAGAAAGAATGATGTGATATGGCCTATATTCTATTTAATTAATATTGAAAAGATTTAGTGCATTTAATATTGAAAAATGAGTAAATGGTGTCGGAAACAATGTTATAAAAATCGTACTGTACCGGTCGGTTCAACCGGAAAACCGGTGAGTCGGACCCCTAACCGGTACGGTATGTTATACCGCATATGTAATAGAAATGGTGAAAACCGGTGAACCGGTTTAAACCGGCCGATTTATACATTAATTTTTTTTTAATTTTTCAATTCTTTACCAATTCTTCAACTTCAATGATTAATAACTTGTGTCATTTATTTGTATTTTGCGTTTGTTAATTGATAATTTTGGATTAATATATGTTTTGCACTTTAGAATTTGATTTTGTTAAAGACTTAATATTGTTTGTTGATATGAATTTGGAGTAAATTATGAATATGAATTATAAATATGAAAAAGATAGGTCATAAATGATTTGTCACATGGTTTTACCGTTTGGGACATATCTTTGTTCATATATAATATTTTTATGAGAAAAATAAACTTATGTTGTTAGGTTAGTATCCTTCTAAGGAGAATGCGTTATGCGGAACGTATAATGTTTTTTAGGGAAACGGGAGATTTTGGTTTGTTCGTCGATAACCTTTTCAGCTTTGAGTTCGATGGTCGATGACTCGTTGTAAGTTGTGTTTCTAAAAATAGCTACTAGTTTTGTACATTGTTGATTTGATTCTACTTACTCTCAAATTTTAATGCCCAAATCCAAATTCTTTATCATTGACTAGGGTTTCTGATTCATTTTATCGCCTGATAGAAACGTTACTAAAATTTAACGTCTACCTTTAACTCTAGGTCACGTCTTTTTTATTTTAACATGTACTAAAAAGAGAGACATAACTGTAAGTGTTATGAATAAAAATAACAAAGTTTACTTGAGTTTTTATTACTACATCTTCTTTTCAATATTTGTTTGTTTTGGAGAGGAAAAAATCATATTTATTTGTAGTTTAAGAAATTATTAATAGTTAGTTTACTCTTCCCATTAATATATAATGTTATAATAAAAGATAGTTAACAAATATTAACTAGATAAAAAATAAATATGCAAAAGAAAAAAATAGTTTCGTGAGAATTAGCAATGTCTAGCTTATTCATGTCTCTCTTCAAAGATCTTTGGAAAGTGAAGGCGCTTAGGAAGGTGGTGGCTTTTGCATGGTGTCTTCAACTACCATAAGATTGATTATCTACTCTTATAAGAAGATATATGTATAGTGTATTTGTTTAATGTTTCTAATCAACAAAATATTTTTACATTTATTTATCACATGCTCTATCTCATATGAACAAAAGATTTTCAGTGGTTGGAAACTGATCCAATCGAGGTGGAATCTCAGACTGATTATTACTCCCACTTCAGTTTGTTTTATTAAAAGGCAGGTGATTGGTCTAATGCTCTTTTTACCATTTTCAACCACTCATTTAGATTTCTTGCCACAAATATTTGCTCTATATGCTATTGTTACATAACAACCATCTCTAATACCTTCTAGTTGGTGAAAGAGAAACACAAGAATATTCAATAATCCTACAGAAACTTCATTACAAATTTATTACCATGATTAAAGCCACAACATTTTTCTTTTTTGCTGACCCCACCTAGCAGGATAAAGGTTTGGTTGTTGTTGTATTAAAGTCACGACATTAGAAAATGATAGGTTGTTCTCCTTCAAGCTCTGATATGACTATCAAGGAGTCATTCAATTCAAGAGAAAGGGGTTCAGACTTGGGCACTGGGTTGATTACCTGCAAATGGGAAAAGTATGAGTAGCATGTTCAAATGAATGATTCAAAATTAGTTTGAACTATCATTGACATATACCTTCTTGTTGTTTTTCACATAACCTATGGCTACTTCTCTTCTTAAATGTGCTCTCTCATATAGCTCTGAAAATGATGGATTCTCTCCTTCTTTCATGTATAGGCTAATATCCTATAATAATAACACGAAGATGAGTCACCTGCAATGTTACAACAGCTATAATGCATGCATTAACAGAAAGGTCATCAGTGTTTGTCATTTGTTGTGGAACATGATAATGCCCATTGTCTAATTTAGGAACAGAGAACTATGTTGTCCTAGATTCTGTACCATACGCTGATCCATACCAATGAAAACATGTCATGTCAATTAAAAAAATTAAATATTCATATGTAGTTTTTGGTTCATAATCATTGGCACGGGACAACATATGGGACATGATATGAGACAACATGTCTTTATTCCTAATTTAAAGCCAATATAATATACAACATAAACTATAAATAGCATTTTGGCACATGGGTTAATGTAGGGTGATAAAGGAAGGAATTCATCCATGAAATGAAATGGAATGGTGGGAAAAATTAAAAGAAAGGAAAAAAAACCAATGTGGCTTGGTCATAATGATTCCTGTAGTAAAACCATCACACACATATGTATCACCTTTTTGGCATTAATGTTTATAAAATGAAGTATGCACAACAATAGATATCACCTTCACATAAATTTCATCACCCTCTGCATTTAGTAAGTCCTTCCAAACTTCATTCAGCTCACTGTTCTCAGCCACTGTTTTTCAAAGTTTGAAAAACAACTTTAACTTTGACACACAAAATAGACCAAGACAATTAAAGGTCAATCAGGAAGAGAACAAAGATTAATGACCTTGAGCTGTTACAAGGCTCATTACTTCCTCTGCTGCAATGTACGTCACCGATGGCTTGATTCGATTAATCTGTAGCATTTATATATACACACACATATATTTACCGTCAATGCAAACTACTGCAATCTACAGTTTTGAAGGTTAAATAAACCCAAACAGAAAGATATTACCTGTTTTCCCAATTTTGAATCAACGATTTCTGCTACAAGATTTTGCACCTACGAAACAGCCAATTTAGTCCGACAACTATTTTCTTTTTACTCATAAGACTAAATAACATTTTAAAATGAACAACTCCTATCAACATTAAGAAAATGGTAAAATTGTGACCTTAACTCCAAGTTTGTTGCAGATACTTTCTGCAAGTAGGAGAGAATATGCAGATTGCTTGTCTGCCTTCGATGGATCTGCAAAGAGAAGAGTCAATAAGAGGCTATTTTCAGCTACAAATTTGTGTGTGCATGATTACCTCCAAGAAGACATTCTCTATCAGATATGACAGCAATTGACAAGGGAATATCTTCATTCTTGAAAGAACTCTGAATATTCAAAATGGTTTCCTCTAAGGTATCATAGTCCATGGGATTTCCATTCTACAAAATTTGAAAGAAATGAATCATAGGGTCAAAAGCTCCACACTAAAAGGAATTTGAAAACATTGATTGAGTGCTAGAGGCAATACCCTACGAGAAACTCGGATATTCTTGAGTTTGCTTTTACCAGTAATGTTACCTGTCCTTAAAATCCTGTCATGTACTGGAGTGTCTGATAATATTTCCTGCATATTATTTATGATCAGAAATAATAAATATCCAACTTCCAGTGAACGCATATATAATTTGCTAACAAAAAAATATTCAATGTCATGAATCTACTGGTGGTTCAAAAAGTATCTAGTTGGCAGGATAATACATTTTAGGTTAATACCACTGTAGCAAAGAGTAATTCCTTAAAGCCGCATTTTATTCACAACATCAATGTGCAATGTAGACATGGGGAGTCGTAGAAATGGTTATGTCTAAATAAAAAGTCAGAGAACGTGACAGAGGTCACATACTCTTTTCTCTACCACATGTGTATGCCTTTCTTCTGAGATAGGTTTATTAGTAATGATGAAAACATGTTCTGAATGCTTGTACACTATGAGTTCTAGTAAAACTATAACGAACATACTATATTGCTCAAAGCTTGTCAATGCCAGGATCTGAGATTGTTTAAGGTTTTAAATTTTCAAATGACAAAAATACCAAGTCAACAAAGATTTGAAGGTGCACAAAAACAACCAGGACCGGCAACCTTTGGAGAATAATGGTTCAGTTTTTTTGGGGGGGAGAAGGGGGTAAAAGTATGTAGATCTACAAATATTCAAACATATATAAGAACATACCAAAACACTTCCAGGACCAAGATAGTTATCATACTCTTGAATCATTTCTACAGTATCAGGTCTCCAACCAAGTAAAAGAATGCACTCTTTCGGTCCCACATTCCCATCTGATGCCTACATTACAATCACCAATAAAGGATAACATTTGGTACATTTTATAATACTCATTCAAAACATCCATACTGCACATAAGTCATACCTTGGAACCTGATCCGTTAGGACGTTTAACAATATTAGCAAGTCTAAATTTACTCAGTTCCATGGCATAATCCGCATCCTTTTCATGTAATTCCTCATTATGAATTCCAAGTCTTCCTTCTATCTCATTTGGGGTTACAACTTCTGGCTTTTTAGTATCCTGAAGGGATCCAATGAATAATACCTGACAAGGGAAGCTGAGTGATATGAGAAAGTATGCTTGTAAGCCCGGAAAAATTGACTTATCTCGTAAAACTATAGAATCTAAATTTGCATTTTGGGCAACAGGCTCCTTCCTACCACTCTATCCCTGAACACACACATGAATTAAAAAAGAATATAATGTATTGTGCATCTAAGGGACCAGTAGGACTGTGTATGATACTACCACCTAGATGTCAATCAAACAACATTGTATTTGCTCACGGAATCAATGAACATTATTGAAGAATTAAACAAAATAATTTTCTTAATTAAATCAATTATTTATGCTTCTACACCACCTTATTTACAGTAGAGAAAACATATCATCGTAAAATATGACTTCAGGGTCCAAAAAAATTAACCACATGACAGAATAAGGTTTTATTATAAATACAACTGTAGGATAAAAAATCTGGAACTATGAACCTATACCCTGCTGGTTCAGACTTCAGAGAAACATTTAACCATCGCACTCTCACAAAATCAAGGACTAAAGGGTAGAGGGGACATACATGATATAAATATAATTAGATTTGTGTTAGTCTACTACATACTTTGTCAGTTTGCTGCAAAATCTCAGCATCACTTGGGTGAAAGTATATTCTCCCACTCCGATAAAGACCACAGACAACAGCCTGAAATAATATTCATCGACACAGCGTTGATAAAAAGTATATAAATGAAGTTCAGAAAAGAAAGTTATTACCTCTTGAAATCCACGTCTTATTTGTCTGTATGTCATTCCCTCTAGATTAGGCAAGCTGCAAAGATAAAACACATTTTCTGCAAGTGGAAGGTTCGAGAAGTATTCATAAAAAAGATTAATTGATTTTCAAATATTAGGCAACACATCTCAGTCCACTTCAGTGTATGAAAAACTAAACTGGGTAAAGAAAACCAATACCTCAAAGTTAAGGCAGGAAAAAATGATATAAGAGACTAAAAGTGGAACACTTTCATATGTGTTTTTTACACCAAAAAATGAGTAACTTGGTAATTGTTAGGTCCAATTCACAGATATGGAAAAACATGTTCAAAATTTATGTAATCTATCCTGAAACATTTTGGTAGTGAATAATACAAACATATAGTCCTATTCAAGATAATTTTGGAAATAGGTAAACAAGCAATCTTTACAAACATGACATTTATGACATGTGTAGGGAGAATAAATGCAGTACTTCGATAATTTAGTAAGTGCCTGTAGATCTTTATAAGCCCCTTTTGCCGAGAGCATTGAACAAATAATTTGGATGCAACATTTTCTACAGGCTCTACTTTCAACCCTGAGATTGACTTCAACAACTCACATGTCTTGGAACTTGAAACCTACATTCATTAAGAAAAAATCAAGTTTTACTCTACCTTTTGTCTTTAGTTTCATATATCGCTACTCGTAAGTAACATACCTCAACTATGGTAGGGACAGAGTCCATCTTTGGAATTGGTTGAAGGGCTAAAGCAGAAAGAAATGCATCTGTGTCAACTTCATACCTAATAAATAGAGGATATGAAATCAGTAAACTTCATTAAAAGTGAAATTAATTAAAAATTAGTTTCTGTAGTAAGTGGAAGAGAATTCCTTTATAATGGGACGCACTAACTAGATAATTAGTTAGGCTCCAAATGTGTCCCTATAGTATACTAAATAAGTATAAAATTCACGGATTCACCTAATATTATTCTCCAACAAAATTGATTTTGCAAACTGTTCAACCGACAATATTTTCTCGAGTCCTTAGACTCATTCACAAACTCCTCAACAAAACATACGCTTGTAGCTGATGATAAAGGATAAATACCAAGTTTACTTTGCATCGTCGAAATGCTTAGATGAATACAACTTGTGAGGTATCAGCAGAACCAAGTGTGAAACTTACAGAAGATGACGAGACATCCCTTAGAGATACAGGAGGTTTGTGAAAAGTGAAGTTATTTGACAGCTATCTGGTCAAAAATTGTTTTTCTAATGAGTCTAGTAAGTCAAATTCACACAGTGAATCACTAAAAGAATGTTTCGGGGAAGTTGTTCTTTATAAGATCGATTCGGAAGTATACATTAAAATATGTACTACCATTTGGGCTCTGTGTACCACAAATCCAGTGCTGGGAAGCATGCCTTTGTTTAGGGGAAACATAGCTTCATGGAGAAGCAATGAGAATGTAGATGGGAGGAATAGTGTTGAAGCAGAATATCTTGAATGGCACAAACGACTTGTGAGCTTGTGTGCAATCAACAGTTACACTTGCTGCCAATCACCTTCCTAGTGAGACTTGTGATTATCGGGATGCCATGCATATCTCCAGTAAATCAGAGTTTGAAGAGAGAACAAATCATATTGAAGTGGACTGCTATTTTGTTCAGCCAGAGACTCATAAAACCTTATCTCCAGACTCCAATGCTTATGATCATAAACCAAGCAACTGGAAGATTTGTTTGCAGTGGCATCACAGTAGCTAGAACTAATTTTAGTTATAACAAGCTGGACTTGGCTACTGTTTATGACCTCGCTTGAGAAGAAGTGTTAGGATGAGTTTATTGAGATGTGGACCGGCTTATACTAATATCCCTTTCTACCTAGTTTTATGTATAAACTAAAAATACATACACACTGATCCTAATCATTCAGATCAGTGATTGCAACTTTCAGTAGTCTCACCCTCCTCTCTGTTTCTCGCCCTTAAATCTCCTGTAACAACTTCAACTGAAATTAATAATTAAAATTCAAACCAGTAACCTCTAAGAATATTAATAATTAGAAATGACAAATTTCTCTAACATCATTGTATACCCTCATATTAACAATTTAAGTAGATCAACTCTTACCGATCCCCTTTTGTTGGTAGTATAATTATAGCACGTGCCTTGTTGGCTGCTGCTCTTTCAAATGATTTTGATAAACTAAGGCTGCAACTGTAAATCCAGATATTTCAAGCATGAGGTGTGAATGAAAATAAGTTTAAAGCATTGCGTCCTAAAATGAAACTCAGGTCATAGTTTCTGATGTGTTTCTAGTTTATACAGTAATTTCCATATCCGGCATTAAAAGAAAAGACAGATAGCAACTCCATTAATGACAAAAATGTCAGACTTAAGTCAAACTAATAAAGCTTAGAGATTTTCCTTGAATTGCTAGAATAAAAAAAATGGGGATAGAATTTCTCAGTGGGAAACTAAAGGGAATAAATTGCTCTATCGTGCAAACTAGAGGGACTTACAGTGCAATTAACTCAAATAATAAAATCAAGATGACATTAAACTGACAAACGATGGTCATGCATATTGAAAGATGTTAGTTCAACAAAAGGAAATGAGATAATTACTATGCATTTGATCCCCGTTTAACAATATATATGTTATATACAGTGAAGCTAGAAAATAAGGAATCCTTCATTTGTTCTTTTATTGGTCACTACGATCTCTTCACCAATTTGATTTTGCATTCTCTTAAAAAACATATACCAAACCAATCATGGAAACTAACAAGTACGGTAAAATATTTGGCAGTCTTAAGTAGAGAAAAAGCTGGGATTTATGCTAAAGGTGCTTCTATGATTAAAAGAACGAAATTATCCAGCACTGCTACCTCTTAGTAAGGACATCAATGTGATTTAAATCTTTTGCAATATTGTCAGCTACCCTATCAATCTGTTTTCTTGGAAGATCGGACATAAGAAGGATTCTCTGCTTCCTGAAAAATTGAAAAAACATATTACATATTCCAGCAATCAGAATAGAAGGGAAATGGGCAACAACCTTGTCCAAACCATTTACCTAGCTGTAGCTGTGCCTAAACGGACAGCGAATTCATGATACTTATTTAGCTGCTTTAATATGAAGGGAAGATGACTATTCATCCCACAAATAATGATATGATCAGTCTCCAGAACTTGCATTTGGGCCCCCTCCCTGAGTCTTTGCATATTATTCTGTCATGAAGACTAACAATTAATGAAATACACAGGAAATATTCCTTTTTTTTTATCAGCCACAGGAAATATTCCTTAATGAATGTTTAATGCTTCCGATCATACCCGAAATTGTTCGGTCATCGTACTTAGAAGGCGGGTGTAAAACAATATACCCCATATTGCAAGAAGGAAGCCAATAACACGCTCAATACGAGTTGATTGCTGCAGGCAATTGTGTTATTTAGTTACACAGCAAATGCTTATAAACAGTGTGAAAAAGTGTTGGCAAAAAATCAGATCATGAAGTCCACAATAAGACCGGAATACTTTTAAATGTGTAGATGATGAGCAAAGACATGCCCAGGCTTCCCAAAGACAATCTTCCAGAGAATGTTGACTACCCCTGGACAATTTAGTATTCTACCAAATCAGCAAACATAATAATGGGAACCTTATTACTCAGCGATAACATACTGTAGCGCAGACGAGTAATTTAAAACAGTATGTCTGGGATTGAATTTTAAATATTTTTTCCCTTTTTATCAAGGCCAGGGAGCTGATAATGTTATTCACATTATGGAAACAAAAAACAACAGGGCAGGTTAACACTCTAAAAACAGTGCATTTATTTTTTATTACCTGAGCTTGAAGAACAGGAGACCACCGATGACAACAAACGAGAAGCACGCTACAAGGAGCACTATGAAGAATCTGAGAGTCCATATAATTCATTCAGATAAAACAGTTGTATAGCCTTAGTTTTTTATACAAAGAAATAGTTCACAAAGTAAACAAAATCCGTTGCATCCATTCATAGAATAAAGCCACTCAAATTGCAACAACAAAAAATAAGTGCTCAGACATTCTCAGTTACCCTTCTTGGCCTCAAATATATGAGCTTCCGAGTTCCACCGAATAGCTTCAAGAGTAACGGGTACATTCAAGAAGCATAGAAGCTAAGGGAGCAATGCAAACTTTCCTACCCAATGGTAAGTGGTAACTCTGAAAAATATATTGATCCTTAAACATTTTTAGGTCCTCTCTAGCCGTATGAAGTAAATCCCAAACAAAAGGCATCTGTTTTCAGATAATCTTACACTTTTTTCCTTTAACCTCCTGAGATGTACCGTTACAGTTTTTTTTTCAAAAGCCTCTAGCAGGCTTGTGTCTCATTATAAACCATAATCTCTATTTCAAATACTCCAAGTTAACAAACAATGTGAGTATGGATTACCATAAATACCAAATGCTGACATTCTTTCACAAAGAAAGTTGGTTTCCGTATACAATAAATTGATAAAGAACATACCACGATTAATAATAAAATGGAAACAAAATTAAGAATTCATCCTCAGGAAACTTGACAACACACTGAAAGAGTACGCTGTTGCAATTTATTTGTTAGATGATATATAGAATAAATACTATTTTCCTTATGCCATCACCACTATGCTATACTGACATAATATAATGCACAAAAGGGGTAAAAAGCAATGCAACGCACAAGGCTTCAGTCAAGTAAAGTGAAGAACTTAAAATTTATTAAATAACCAGTAGATAGTGAAGTTCTCAGCAAATAAATAATGATGTGATAAAGGACTTCACTTACGTGGCAACATTTCTCTCAACTTGGATGTTAAATAGGTACAACAACCGTGCTAAGCTCCATTGAATATCATGAAAAGAAGGCAATGACACATCTAGTTGAAGGGGCTTAGGTTTATTCAATGCGTTAGAAATACAAGCAAGAGGCAAGCTGGTGGTCACACTAAGAGTCTGAAGCACATATGGAAGTATTGATTTGAAACCTTTTATCATCAGATCCAAAAACTTCTTCTGTATCAATCTCAGTACGAAGTACAATGACATAGATTGTACCATGCTTTCAGCCTGTAGACCGATGCTTTTAGTATGAAGTGAAGGAACAATGTGTAATGCATACACTGAACCATAAGAAACTAGGACGAGACATCCTCAAATTTAGAAGATTCATAGTTTTCTCTTACATTCCTCACCTGAGAAGTAGTATTATTTTTCTCCATCCACAGGAACTTGGTGCCCAAATTTTCTGGAACATGTTTAGAAGTGTTGGAATTTGACTTAACGTCCGACCTGTGAGAACCAACCTCCCATCTACCTACAAGAATTTCATCAATTCACCTTTTAGTCTTATGTAAGAACAGCCAATGTAATTAGCCTATATAAATTATTTCTAATTGAAAAAAGAAAGAGCACACATATCATAGGCAATAATACGATGAACAGCAGAAAAGCAAATATCATAAAATTAAAAACCACATCTAAAGTCTGACAAATGAAAAGAATGACTACAGAATAGTCAAAGATGTTTATTGTTTAGAGATCAAAGACTCCCAGTAAGGAAATACAGAAGCTTCTGGAAGGAAACATATTCAGGCCATAAATAAAAAGAGACAGAACAATCTATAACCATTTTGTGAAAGATAAATGGTTTCAGGAAGGCAGTAAGACCTACATAATTAAAAAAAAGTTAAAAATCAAATATATGCAAGAAACGAGGTTCACAATTTTGGCAAAATGAGTCATCAATTACATCTTCACATCAGTGAAGTTTCTTGGTTTGTTATAATATCATATATGCATATATAATGAGACAAATCTGCGAGTGAGTAGAAGCAGTCGTCTGCCTAAAAAGGTTAAAAAGAATCAGGAAAACAGCCAAAACCATTAAAAGCTTAAAAATAATCTGTACATTCCAAACAGCAGGAATATAAGCTTGGACTGGTTAGAACCTTTAATATGAGATAAAAATATAAGATCTAATAAATATATAAATTTAAGACTTCTGACCCTATCAATTCTCTTTAAAAACTGGCAATATAACATTAGTTTGATTTCTCCTTTAACAATTTTATGGTCACAGGATGGAAAGGAGAAAAGTCCATAAAATATTGGAACTAGTCACCATACAACCGATAAACTTATCAAAGTATATAAGTCGACCTTTTCCCAAATAACAAGCATGTAAATAGAAATGTAAGAGAAGAATTCTAACTCAGCATCTTATGACTCTGGGATTATATTTTTCAATGGCCTCTGTCTCAGGTCATACACCTTGGCACATATGAGTAGCACCACATATTTTCTATTTTCAGAAATAAGAAATTATGGTCCTTATCAACCTAAAGTGTTTGATATCATAATTATCAGTCTGCTAAATAAAGCCAAAAGCAACACATCTGCTTCCACATAACTTGATGCTGTACACATATCTGTTGACAAATGAAGTCACAAATACAAGAAAACTTTATATGGTGGCCAAATAAAGAGCCAACTAATGAACCCTAAAGCTGAGCAAGGATAAGAAATAGAAAAAAGTTCACTGATCAATCACAAGAAAGCTAATGGATTGAGAACTGTACTCAAATTATTTGGATTATCTCTTGATTCTAACCTGACAAACTCAATAAATGACATGCTTAAGATCTTGTTAATAAAACTGAACAGAGAAACTCTAGTATTGTTTTGTCTTGACTCATGGAACTCACCTTCACCTTGTGCCCTAAGACCATGCGCATGTAATGCTGAAGATTTGTTCCAGCTGAAGCGGCAGGGCAAAAACCTCCTGTGAAGTATCACAAGCAAGTTTGAGTTACCATCTTTAACAACCACATTACAGATGACAAGAACTGGGTTAAGAAGGTGTGATCCATACTTTAACTGCGCATGTTTAAACCTTCAGCTAGAACCAGGGGGTGTTAGTTCCCCTCAGGCACATCCCCGAAGGTCTTAGTCTCGGTTAATGACATAATGCAATTTACCCAATGAACAGAAGCAAAGCATTTCCCATTATGACTTGCATTTCCAATCATTAGTATAGATAAACAGAAGGAAAGCATGAACACAAAATTCGAGGAACCAAAATAGGTGTCCATAAACATGTAATGTTGTAAGTGTTAAAGAGACTTATATACGGAGAACAGTAAACTACTCAAGTCATAAGGTAATTCTGGTCCTCAATGCACCCAATGAAAAAGACCCCACAGGTTATGGCTCTTGCTGGGACCATTTGTTGGGTTAAGAACACATTAGTACACCGATGGGACATCATATCTTTAACACAAAATCTTAACTTTATCTTAAGTCTTTAAAATTATAGGTTGATATCCATTTATATATGAGAACAAAATATATACCCATACCAATATCATGATATAATTTATCTTCTTAAATTCACTCATTCATTAACATGTGTCTTATTTATTCTTGTTATAATATATTTTAAATGAAAACTTCTAGATAAAACAAAAATATGACATATGTCAAACAATGGGTAAATTTAAGGAGATAAGTTATTAAGGAAAGACTTTACTCTCTTTATATATTTTTTACTTTCACCATATGTTTGGCGCAACATTAAGGTTGTTTGCCGGTTCAAATATCGGAAACAACATATCTTCCGTTGTGAAAGTAAGTCTGCATAAATCTACCTCCTCATATCGAACTACATGGAAGCCTCATGCATTCGGCCACCTTTTTTTTACCATTCGCTAATTGAACTGTATAATGGTGAATATCTTAAAGTTGAACAGAGGTAATACAATATGATTACGAATGGGCCCACAAGAAGGAAATAATAAGAAAAATACCTGGTATTATTGATGGTGGTTGATGAGAAATGGGTATGCCTTAGAACACGAGGTGGAGGTAGCATCCATGGTTGAGAGCTCTGAAATTGAGTGAGAAGCATAGCTGAAGAAAAGAAAGAGAGAATGATGGTAATGGTAATGTTACTGAATTGGAAGGAGAAAAGTATAATAACCTTGAAATAGAGAAAAAGTGATAGTAGAAATTACATAACATGATGTATATGTGGAAAGAAATGGGAAAAGGTGGTTGAATTAAGCCAAAATTGAAAATCTGGATGATCCCTTTCTCAATTGGGGCCAGCTTTCAGTTATAATAGTTATCATGTGTTGGTGGACCATTGTCCTATAATAGTTCCATTTAATGTACTCTCGAATGAATCTCAATCTTGTGCCTCCTTCCAAAGGCCATACACTTTCTCTCTTTATATACATATCTTTCACAACTTATTTGTATTATTTTTTATAAAAATTACTTATTTTTAAACAATTAATAATAATGATACAATGATAATTAAAATTTGAAATTCAAGTATATTGAAAGCTCCAATGTCATGCTCAATATACCAAATATTAACTTTGTTGATACTAGGGATCGCAATGGAACGGGTACGGACGATGATTTCTCATACTCTATTTGTCATATTTAGTGTTACCTATATGAGTATTAGACATGTTCGGATATCCTATGGGTTTTTAAATTTAAATATTTTATAATAATTAAAATATATAAATATACTATATATAAAGCCAAAACATGAAATAACTACCCCATGGTATAATTTTTAATTTCCTATTTTACCCTTACATTTTTTTAATTTCTACAAAAAATCATATAATCCTAGGTAACTACCATTAGCACATTAACCACTTATTTCACCTTAAATTGAACATTATAATAAATACGTTTTTTTAACATAAAGTACTTTTAATACAAAAATATTCTAATTATATAAAGCAGTGTTGTTTGGACCGGACCGGACCGGCCGGTCCAACCGGTCCAACCGTCACCCGCTTGAGTAAACGGTCCTGTACATGTAGAAAATCGGAATTGGTTTCCAGCCGTTTTGGGCCGTGGAAAATCCGGTCCAACCGGGTTAGACCGGGTAAAACCGGAATAACCCGGTTGGTTAAACCGGCCGGATTGGTAAAATTAAAAAAAATGTAAAAAATGCACATATCTGATGCTTTTAATATGATGTAATCGATTACGAGTATATTGTAATCGATTACATCATGTAAAATTCACATATCTGATGCTTTTAATATGCTGTAATCGATTACGAGTATATTGTAATCGATTACGAGTATATTGTAATCGATTACATCATGTAAAATTCACATATCTGATGCTTTTAATATGATGTAATCGATTACGAGTATATTGTAATCGATTACATCATGTAAAATGCACATGTCTGATTAGTTTATCAGCATGTAATCGATTACCAGGATTGTGTAATCGATTACACTGTTTAAAAATGCAAATAATCTTAGTTTCATGCCTGAGTTTTTCAAAGATCAGTATTATACATATTTTCTAATTATTATACATATTAATCTAACATATATTCTAATTTGTAAGTATGGTTGAAGGACAAAATAGTACTATTGATGGATTGCTTAATTTAGACTCTTTTCCTCAAGAAGATGTAGATAGTTACACTCAAAGTATATCTTTAACCAACAATGTAAACTTAGGATCTAACCAAGACAATGATACATGGATGAATTAGAATGTTTACTCTCTAAATGAGATGTGTTTTGATTTATTACTCTAATTATGTAAGACTTAAACTTTGATGCACTTTTATTTTGATTTATGTGTAAGCTTTGTGCAAAGTTATTCACTTATTTTAATTAATTATATAATATATGTATATATATATATATATAATTATATATGATATTATATTGTCGTCCGGTCCGACCGGACGGCTTAACCTGTTAAACCGGTTAGAACCTATACAAGACCTCCTCCGGTTTGACGTCCGACTCGGGTTTCACAACATTGATATAAAGTACTCTTAAAATAAGAATGCAGGTCGGCAGACACGAAGTGTCTGTCGACACGCTAGTAATACATAAATAATAAACTATATGTACATGTTAAATATATCATTTATATTTTAATCATTAAAATTCATTATAAACTAATAATAAAATAGATAATATATAACTATGAGATAATAAAAAAATATAAAATATTTAATTAAAAAATAAATTTATAAATATGTTTTAGACGATCATAATACTTGTTTTTATTCCTACCCTATTATTGGGAGTATTTTTATGAGGAGGCATGTGCATATTCTTTTCTTACTTGGTCCATTCCAAATGGAATCATTATACAAACAGTTATCCCATTTTCGGATTTCAATTCTTTTTTTATATTTTGAAACAGTATAATGATCCTACCAATATATCTATACTATAAGAAAATGATATATTATTTATAAAGTAATTATTAATAAATAGAGTACTATTTTTTCTGACATATATTATATTTCTTTTCTTATAAAGTATGATTATCTAGAGATTTTATAAATTTGGATATATCATTTTTCTTTGAAATAAAATGGAACAAACTTCTTGAGATGAATGAGCAAATAGCACATGGTGGACCATTATATCACAGTGGTCATGATTATTATTTTTATATTACTTTTCTTTTAATTATTTAATACTATTATGAAGTACTAATTATTATTATTTTCAATTAATTTTGCTAATCCATATCATCAGTAATTAAAATGAACAGGTAATAAAAAAAATTAAATGTATTAAATCATATCATATTAGTGTTGATCTACATTTTAAGACTATTCAATAGTATATTTATCTTTATTAAGAAATTTTTTAAATGGTTGTGCTACTTAGGTGGATCATGCATTCATATCTATGAACGTCAACATCAAACCCCACTCCATATCATAAGCTACCAATTGTGCATGCTGCAAAATTCAAAACTCACCTGCACCACCCATTATATTTAAAGCTACAAAATATATTAAATTTATAGATTAAACTTTTTTTTGTACACTGGAATAAATTAAATTGGAGATAAATTTATAGTTTTTGTAATTTCAATAAAACTCAGGTGTGTCAGTGTAATTAACTTTATTAGTAATTAATCATTTGATTCTTTATTTTTTTCAAGTATAAGGTTCTTCTCCGAAATGTGAGGGTAAACCTAAAAAATGTGTGACCCTAAAATAATAAAAGTTTAGACGTTGAGAGACTTTATTTTTTCGTACTTATTAGCATTTAGCACTTCAGTGGTTGCTACACTGAAATGAATTTGGAAACTACCATTAATCTTTATTAGAATTGTACAAATACTTGGATAGTGAGGTATCAACTTGTAATCATATGAATTAAGAGGAAATAGTGCGAAAAAATGAGATGAAAGTTTTGTTTTAATAATCCATACCAATCTTTCTTCATATATATAAGGGATTTTAAAATACAAGTTATTTATTGGGAAAAAATGCTGGGAATAAAAATGCTTGAAGATAATCCCAGAACATTCATGAGTTGAGTTGATTAGGTTTATGGTGAATATCTATTTCCTTAAACATGGGGCAATATTATGGTTTGTTGACATGATTTCAGTTGATTAGTTGAGTTAGGCATTTTGGTATTTATCTGAGATGATTTGGTAGTTAATTACATTATTGTTGTTAGCCCTGAACTTGCTTGATGTAAAACTGAGTTAGTGGGCTAAGGGACATAAATCATCAATTCCATATTGTATTACATTCTCTATCTCGGATCAATCAAAATGCTATTTTTTGTTATATTTTATTTTTAGTTTTTTCCTTTTATTTGTGTAGCAGCATTCCGATTGTTCTGGGACATGTGTATGATATCAAATGGGACATATGATATGTGTTCGTGGGCTGAGAAGTTAATGAGGTAGTTGTTGGGTTATAATACTTGAGTTGTTTACTTACTCTGCTTCCCATTATTTCGTTATGTTCTTTTTTATGCAAATTTAGGAATTAACTAAACAATTTCATCATTAGTATGAGTGTGCCAATGAACGGATAAATGTGAAAAGTTTCGGAGTATCATTTAATTATTAATAATTTGATTTATATAGCTATCCGAGAATGATATTATTTTCAACTCAACCCTAACATATACATATAAAGTTATAGAAGCAGCGAGTAAGAAGTCTTGACTACGGATTATTAGAAAAAAATAACTCGATTATTAGAACTAATTCATTTTTTTCTCTGCTGGCACTCTATTGAGGATCGAGTTATGGTTTTCTTAATTATGCAACGTTTTTATATTTCATTTTGTACACCTCCCCATGGAAATTTGCATTTTCAGACAATTAACAAAACTTATATCTCCTACAGTTTTTGTCTTTGGTATTCAGCCCAGTGATTTCATGGACCTTGAATAGGCTATAAAAGTAAACTGTGATCTAAATTGCACCATACACGTTTTAAACCTTAAGTTCTATTCGTAATTTGTCTCTCTATAATATACATGTGTATTTCTTAACATATTTACAACCTTGCTTATGTTGTTGTGTGTATTTTTTTTAAATAAATATATTTGTAACCTTGCCCATATGAATATAGGCAAAATTATCTGTGTGTTGTGGTGTTCAAAATGTGTATCTTGGGGTTTAAAAGCCTAATAAAAGGGAGTGTTTTATACCAGATTTCCAAATAAACAAATAACAAATGCGCATAAGTTTTAATATACTGTTGAACTTTTACTATTTAGTATTTACAGAGGGTCGAATATAATGGTTAAACCAACTTCAGAAATATTCTTTTAATAATGTTGAAGGATTTTATTGAGATGCTTATAGAATGTGTATATAACATAATTGTCCTTTGTAAAAAAAATGTGAAAGACCATTTTTTTATATATATTTTTAAATAATATTAATTTCGAACGATGGATATTGTTACTTTTTTAATTATATAAACTAGTTATGTCTAGACACAATTATTTTAACTGAAATATTTGTCAAAATTAGAATAGAATTCCATACATAGTATAGCATTGTTATATTTATAATAGAAAAGTTAAGATAGTTTTATAAAATTTAATAAAGTTACATGTTGGTTTCCTTTAGTCTTTTGTACCAACAAGGTGTTGGTCTAGTGTTGTAAGGTTTTGCTAGATTCTCAGAAAGACCAAAAGGTCAAGTGCTCAATTATTGAGAGTGACGCTTATTGGAAAAAACAATCACACATCCGAAAAGAGATTAATTCATTATCTATAAGGTGATGGGATTTTGCAGTAACAAAATAAAATTGGTCCCATTGGTGGTGTGAAAGTATAGTCTAAGCCTCTAAGAGAGAAAAATTCAACTAATAACTAAAAATTTAAAGATGTAGCGTACAATTAATAATCATGTGATATAAAAGGATATCATCAAAACTAGTACTTCAATACCAAGATTTGTCTTTGTGAATTGAAGCTTTAATTATCCTTAATGATAAGGAATATAAGAAAAAAAGGAACCTTAACATCTAATCCCTTAAGAAAGTGATTGGCCTAAAATAGAACAGTAGAAAATGACAAATTTGACAAGCTAGATAGTTGTAAATATTTCATTAGTGCTTAAATACTGTAACACAAGATATTTTCTTATTTTTTATCATTTAATTCTCAACATCAATCATGTTTATATACGCATGAAGTGGGAACATTCTCAACTCATCACTTTCCATAAAGTTTTACAAGATTTTTCTCTCTCTCTCTGTTTAATGTCAGCACTGCAGCAAAATGTGTCACCCCCTAAGGTCGACGCATTAAGATGCTACAAGGAAAGAAAAATGTGACCTAGCTAGTTAGATGTTTATAGCTATCTACAAGTTACATATGTACAAATGAAAGCCTAAAAATATCTAAGATAATTCCAAATTCTTGAATTCTCGATTAAATTCATGTGTAATCTATGTTATATTATTCAATTCAGTAGTAGTTGTGTTTCAATTAACCAGTCCTACTCTTATATTATATATATTATATATTATATATGCACATAAACTAATGTTGCATGGCTTATTACCTGTCTTGTAAATGAGTTGCATGATCACGTTGGAAGATATAGTTTAAATTATTGTAGGGTTTGAGTTGAGCATCTTTGTGCACATTAATATAATTATTGTGCTTATAAAAAATAAAGATTATATTGAACCAATATTATTATTATTATTTTAAATGCCTTTTAAATATAAGGCCATATAAATTTGATATTTATAATTGTTACTATGAACACACTAAAATATCAGTGGGTGGCCGATTTCCTTCTTTACTAAAAACAAAATGGTTATTTTACTAAATTTTCCTTCTTTTTCCTATAGAAATGTCACTTCTTTATCATTTTTCCGTTTCTTATATAAAATAGAATTTGAGGTTAGCCTACCCAATAAAATGTACACTATTCTTTTCTTATTCATTATGCTTCTATTCACATAGACCAGGGTATATGAAAAACAAAAATGGTTATTTAATGTTTTGAACCATGCTCTAATACTCACATATTAATTTATAAAAAAATAATTTGATCTTATAATTCAAAAGCAAATCATAAACTACAAGTATTATCATTAATGGGGGCTATTCACATGCACAATATTATCAATTATACAAGTATATTCTTCACATATTAAAAAATAAGTAACTTCAAAAAATACCCACAACTACAAGGATGCTAGCTTGGTGGTTCCAACACTTATTGGTTCTTTGATCATAATGGATTTGCTTAATAGTTAATAGAGGATACAAATAATTGCCCTCGTTTTTAATATAATTGATTTTATTTTAGTTGGGTGTCCATGCATCTTTCTCAATAAGTCTCTACCACACATATTCTTTTCTAGAAACAAACCTTTTAAGGACTTGTGGGTCGTTGTTGCATCTATATAGGAGAGAGATATAATGATGGACAATTTTGATTAAGAAAATGTTATGATGCATGGTTTGAAGCCACTGAAAGTTAGAAGACTTGCAGTGTGGTAGGGCATTATTATACAAGGTCCCAATAATACTCTTAGATCGAATCGACCACATTTTGTTTTTATTAAAAAAAAAACTAATATAAATAAGCATACATGTCTCTCTTTTTTAAGCAAAACACGTTTATTAATTGGATTAAAATATATTGTGAAAATCATGTCACAATTGGGTAAAAAAATAGAATACGGATCTATTGGAGGGTCCAGTACAGTCAGAGATGGCAACACGTGGCATTTAAAAAATTTTGACGGTGCAAATTTGAAATTATTTTTAATTAAAACATTTTTTTAACATTTAAAACAATATGGACCTCACATTTCACTACTGAATCATCCAGGAATGGAAAGGATCCCAACCCAAAAAAACATGTTTCAAATAGAGTAACAAAATTATCTTACTTCATGGAGTGTCTTGAGTCTTGACACATAAAGGGCAACAAAAGAGTAAAACAAGTGAAATCCTTTCCTTTAGCTCTCATATTATTTAGAATTATTTACGAGTTGAGTTTTGGAGTAGAAGAAATAGAAACAGAAAGCATTAGAGTCGTTTCACCAGTATATTTCATGACACTAAAACATTTTTTTATTTTTATTTTCCTTCAAAACTCAAGTTGCAAACAAAATCTTAAAGAATATATGTCTAATTATTTAAAAAAGTCCCATTTTTGTGATTACTACAATACCCTAATATACTCTTCCCGTATCTTTTAATCACTTTTATGTGTTTATCCCCAACCTTAAAAACTGATGTTACAACCTCTAAAAGAAATAATATCATTCATAATCTACTCTGTATTGTAAGCCTTGGAAAACTAAAACACTATGACAAACAAGGTGTAGAGATTTATTTTGTTATATCTTGTCACATATGTTGCTAGCATTAATACAAACATGACATATTAATTATAAAAAAATTAAATCTTCTTCATTAGTATTATTTTTTTTCATTCTCATTGACACAAGACACTTTATGAAATATGATCTAAGAATAACAAATTTATTTTTCATGCTAGGGCGTATGATACGGACATAATATGTTCCAAAGTGTCTTATTCTCTGTCTCGAGTTAATGAGAATGTTACGTTTTGTTTAAAAAAAATTCTTTTATTCATATGGTAATATATCATTGGTCCAAGATAGAGAATGAAACATCATTCGGAACCGGTGATCTTCATCATCCTATGACACTTCCCAAGTGCTAAACATTGTAATCACTTTTTTAATCATTTCTTTTTTTACTTTTAAGGTTAGAATCACATCTTATATTTTACCTTAGACCTAGATATATATTGGGCCATTCATGTTAAATAGATAAAACGTTACATGTGAGATACCTTGCATTATAGAACTTGCTGCATCCTTTCTTCCTTGAAGATGAACTCTTACCATGTGTATAATGTATATTCTAAAGTTTAATGAAATTGTCCCATTATTTTTTTCTCCGCATCCTTTTTTCAAGGGCAATAATTTTATAGTCATTAGTCATCCCTTGTTTCTAAGGATACATTTAAGATTAAGTGTACTTAAAAAGTAATGTTAGATTATCATTTACCTTTTCCTGAATGATCATTGCATTGGAAATGCTATGCACTCTATATTTTGTTAAGAACTAGTTGACTTCAGCAACACTAAATTTTATAATAAAGTTTAAAACACCAAACACAAATGCCAACTAGAAAACAATTTCTGCAACCTGGTTAACTCTATTTTTTGCATGTACAGAAGGCAGGCATATTCAACATACCAAAATGTAAAGATGAGTGTACAATGAAATAGGAAACAATACACAGAGTAGAATCTAAATATTATTATTATAAGAGCCTTCAGCATTACATTGCACACAAACATGTAAATAAACAAAATGAAGTTGAATATCTAAAACTAATTAACATCGATCTAAAAAAACAAATCAAAACAGAAGTGTATTTTTACAAAATACAATGATCAACCACAAGCTTCAGCTTGCTCATTGTTTCTTCATCATCAGGACTCATATTATATCACCTTTGGCAAATAATTCACACAACCAATAAATCCTTCATTTGAGAAGAACAACATCAACAACAACATCAACAACAACATCATCATCATCACTCATTCATTTGAACATGTTTCATAATGTTATTGATTCATTATTATCTTGCCAAGAAAGAACAACATCTTGCAACCCAAGTTTCCAATCCTCCCAATGAAGCTCCTCAAATTCCAATCCACCATCAACAACCTTCATAGTCACCAACAACAATTCATTTTCAACAATTTCAAACATTTCAACAACCAAACCCACTTTCCCTTTCCCAAACCCAATTGCACCATTCTTCCGTATCTCAACTCTAAACCCCAAAACACTTCCAACCTCTTTAACCTTCTCCTCCACCACCTCCAACCTTTTATTTGAACTAAACCTCTTCTCATTGTTCCTATACGATGTCGTTTCAAACAAACCCCTCAAATCTAAACCTGAAGACATGGATATTATATCAAACGCGTTTACACCTGAACCCTTGTAACAACAACCCTCGTGTGAGTTATCATAACTGTTCTTATACAGACCCGACCCGAATACGCTCTCTTCGGGTTCAGTTCGAAGTGATTTTTTAAACCATGAGTTATTATTGTATAGAGATTCTAGGCTCATTCGGGTTCCTGGATTTGGATCAAGTAACCGGTTTATTACGAATCGAGCTGGTTTTGAAATCCAATCTGGAATCCGAAAATCTCGCCGGGAAATCATCTTGCACATCGCCGGAATGTTTGAATCGTCGAAGGGGAGGTGACCAGCTAGGAGAACGAAAAGGATGAGGCCACATGACCACGCATCGGCTTTTGAGCCGTCGTAACCACCGCCTCGTCGGAGAATTTCGGGGGCGGTGTATGCCGGAGTTCCGCAAGCGGTGTGGAGGAGACCGTTTTTGAGATGTTCCGGCAACGCGGAGAGGCCGAAGTCTGAGACCTTGAGGTTACCTTCGCTGTCGAGGAGGAGATTCTGCGGTTTGAGATCGCGGTGGGCGACGCCGTTGCGGTGGGAGAAACGGAGCGCGGAGACGAGCTGCTGGAACAGACGCCGTGCCAAATTCTCAGGGAGCTTTCCGCGGCGCTTGATCTTGGAGAAGAGTTCTCCGCCGGCGGCGTACTCGACGACGAGATGGATCTTCGTTTTTGAGGCCATGACTTCATGGATTTTGAGGATGTTAGGGTGATGATGGAGGCGGCGCATGGCATCGATCTCGCGAACGATGCGTGGTTCCATGGCGGCGTCAACGGTTTTTGATTTATCGATGACTTTAACGGCGACAGTAGTGCCGTCGATTAGGGATTGAGCCTGGTACACCTTGGCGAAGCTTCCACGGCCAAGAAGACGCGTCAATTGGTACTTTCCAAGGATGGTAGTGGCGGAGCGCGTTGAAATTGACGGCGGCGCCGTTGATGGATGCGGTGGCAACCCTGATTCCATGGTTTATTATAGTACGCGTTTTTAAAAATAAAGGAATAATGAAAATTATAAGCCACAAGACAAGGAAAGTGTGTGTGAGGAATTGGGTTTATATATAAATTTTCTTCAGAGAAACTAAGGAAATTGGCTGTTACTTCGAAACTCCAATAACCACCGTTCATTTTCTGCTTTTAATTTGTTTTGTTTATTTAATGTTTTGTCCTTTAGTTTATGTTACACAAGAAATTTTGTTGGTTTTAATTTGTTTCAATTTCAACAATAATATAATTTAATTTTCTGAAATAATTTTCTCATCTTGATCTTTGTAAACTACTTTGTTCGTTTAATAAGTCGGTTTATAAATTGATTGTTGTTATTTTAAATTCCTTTTATCTTTAGTTTTAGTATTAGCTAATAAATTAATAATTACATAATCATATTAAAATAGCTCAATCACTATAATTGATGTATCGAATTCCACTATTTGAAATGCATATCTCCCCTATAAAAAAGTACAGTAACAAACTTTATCACTTAACTTCTCTATAGTTTTTAATGTTTAATTTATACAATATGAATTATTGATTTTAAGGTTATAATTAGAAATCTTAGAGTTTTAATGAAAAATAATGACGAGTGAGAGCGAGTGTTAATACTCATTTAATTTGAGCGAAAAGCATGGTCTACAATTTGCGAACAGTCGCAGATGAGAATCTAAACTAAGAATATGCCATTTATAGTTACTGGTTAGGAATGGAAGTCTATTTCGCAGTCGTTACAATAAACATTCACCACCTTAATAACAGCCACAAAATGAATCGTGCTCCTTATCTTTTATATATTTTCATTTTTTTTTTTACTTTTTTACATTATTCCAAAAGTTTTTTATATTTTAGAATCACAATACATATCTATATTTTACTTTTCAGTTTATATCATTATTTGTTATTACTCTTTTTCATTACTTATTCTTTATTTCTTTTTAATTTAGTTTTGAATATGTATTAAATGATGTTATATTAGTTAATTATATTAAATTTTTATGACATCTAATGATCTTTCAATGTCATATTACTCTTTCACTTGGGTTAATTGGTACAAAATCTTGTAATATATTCATATTAATATTCAAAAATTAATAAAGAAATGATAATTACTTTATGTATATAATCTATTAAAATAAAATATAATGTTTTAGAAATATAATTAAATATAGTAATCATATGTTTTAAATGACAGTTCAATTAAAAACAATCTGATATTAATAGTTTTGTTTGATTTTAATTAATATAATTGGATAATAAGTATAATTATTGTACCACATGGTTTTCCGGTTAAATGGGTAGGTACGGTTTTCGGAACAATAGAATAAGGTAAAGGGATACTACCTGGAGTTTAGGCGTATAAAGCTGTCAATTAATTTTTTGTGTAAATGCATGTTACCCAAAGTCTCTATAATATAAAAGTTAAAATGAAGAGAGTAAACACAATGGAGATAAAGTTGTACTTATCAAAACGTAGTCTAATAATTTAAGATTTTAGTTAGTATACATATGCCTACATCTTCAATACAAGTTACCATTTGAGTCAACTTGTTGCTAGTCAATTTTTTTACATAAACAAGTTCATTGTATTATGTATCATCAAAATAGTACATTCAAGAATGAAACACACAAAATTGATTCACACCAAAATTTAGTTGTATGGATTTTATACGTTTGTTAGCTCAAAACCATGTTTAATATGAACATGGAATTAATTGTGTTTTGGCCTCAAGTCAACATGTATGCACACACAAAAACGGTGTTAAGAGAACAAAATTTTAGAAATAGTTTATGATCAACACCACTTTTTAAAAAATGTACTTAAATATCAAATTTTACTTTTGATTAGAACCAGATTATAAAAAATAAGTTGAAATAAATCAAAATTTGAAATTATAATCAAAATACAAACTTAACATTAGCTTCCCCATTCTACAAGCCACACACACACACAAAATTAGTTTTAATGTGAATTGTATTCAACAACTTTCAAACTTTAAGTTATTGGTTGAAGTAAAAAAGGGAAACAATTAAAAACGTGGAAAAAATTTCTTGTAAAATTTCGCTGCACTTAATAAAGAGAATGGAAGAAAAAATAGTCACATTCGTGCATTTTTTATTTCTATCCAGTATTAAAAACTAAATATGAAGTGTTGGATGACTCTAAATATGAGGTGTGTATGTAAATTTTTCTCTTATTAAGATATTGGCTAAAAACTAATATACTGATATAATAGTTGAATATATAGTTCACTACTTAAATAATATATTGATGAAATCATATATACTTGTATAATAAAGAATATATTATACTAACCATAATATTGAAAAATAATAAAGAATATATAAAATACTTTTATTTGTACTCTTTGTTAAAAAATGTATGACTTAATGATAAGTCATGTTTTAAAAGTGTAAACAAAGATAATAATTATATGTTCAATTATCCACAATAATAATTTGGTAAAGAAAATAAGTGAATTTCATAAATAAGAAATGAATGATTAATTGATACAATTTTAAATTGTATAATTGTTATTTATAAATATATATTTTTCTTTACTTTCTTTCTACTTTCTATCTTATCAAATAACTAAAAAAATATCACCAAATTTTGTATTTATTTTTTCGCCTTTTCACTCTTACCTTCTTTTTTTGGGTTGCTCACAAGTTTGCAAGACGAGTTGTGCAATCATATGTCGACAGGATCTGATTTGCTAATCTCTGACGTCATTTCTGATATTCTTTTCCCATCATTGAGTTATTAAAAATGTATATTCCTTTATTTTTATATATTATTTATTTATTGAAAGAATAAGTGACGCTTCAAAATAGTTTATAATAAGGGTTATTCTTGCATTCACCTCAATATTTTAATATGAGCTGTAATAATTAATACTAAATACCATGAATATTTTTTTTTGTCATTATTAACAATTCACATTGCAAGTCATGACCAATGACGATTACTTGTTCCATTTTTTGGTGTTCCAATATATACCAATCTAGTTAAAATCTGTCACGTAATAAAAAATGAAATTAAGAAAAATAAAAAATAACATTTTTTATATTATTTAGTGCAGTGTGATTAACTTGAGACATAAGGACATAATTTTTTTAAAACATGTGATTCTTGCCGTACTTATATATGTGCAAGCTAGACAAACCGTGTAACAGTCAGTACCTGAGAAAATATCTACCTACTGAATAAAAAAACCAAAATGCACTCTAATTAAGTACAATTGAAATCATGGAAATCTAAATAAGATTAGTAATATCTAATGGGTTTTTAATGTGTGGAGAAAGCACATTTTAAGATATAAAAATAATGATAAGTTTTTATTGAAAATTGTGAATAAACAATTACTTGTATACATAAACTTTATAAATATAAATTTATTTTTTTTGGTACATTAAAATATATCACCCTGAAAATTTTGAAATATCTATATCTAATAAACAAAGGTGGTTTTGCATTCAGGTGTGAGAGGAATTCAAAACTTTAGTTTTTAAAAGTGTATAATATAAAAGTTTATATTCATTCAATATATTATTCATCATTCATTTATATTAACTTTTAGAAGAATAAATAATGATTAAAAATAAATGATAGATAATAGACTAAGAGTATATTAAATAATGCATATAATATTTTGTATACTTTAAAATCACTTACCAATCATCACGTGGTATGATGTTACACTCTCTTTCATGCAAGTTGGCCCGCGTGAGAAAAGCTTTTTGATCGCTTCAACAAAAAGAAAGGAGGGAGAAAGATACTACATCGAAAAAGCAAAGCCACTAGCACAAATTAATAAAACTAGTAATCATAGCACGACCAATTAGTGTTGACAACACAAACCATAAACAAAAATATCACTAAGCTTCTCTTTCAAGAAAAAAAAAGTTGATTAAGACCCATTCATTCATTACCGTTCATTGAGTCTTCCACTCAAGGAGTTTGATTATTTTTTGTTTTTGTTTTTGTTTTCATATGGAACTTCTGGAGTTTTTATTTTATTTTAATTAAGTCAAAGATTAAATGGCCATTAAACTAATTCTTTAAAGATATTTGCAATTAACTAAATCCCAAAAACAAAATAACCACCCAATTATTAATCATTCTGTAAACTCCATTTTGAGAAAGGATTAATCTGGATACCATTTCAAATTTGGATGATTTAGTTACCATCATCTCTTACTTTTTTACCATGTTCTAAAAAATGCAGAAAAGTTTCAATCACATTATTTTTAAATCCAAGGATAATTATGCAAAGCTAAAAATAATGACAAAGATTAAATAAAAAAATGATTATAAATTATAAATAATTAGCATATATAATTATATTGTTAAATAGGTCCTCAATGATTATATATTCATCAAGTAGTTTCCAAAAATATTGACCACAGACTAAATATCTCAAAGAAACTGGTAATTAATTAAATCTCTTAAGATAAAAAAATGAAACGGCCAAAACCATGCTAATCCTCCATCAAGATGACGTTTAAGTGAAGTACTAATGTGATTTTAATCCAAATATTAAAGTATCTAATTGAACTTTTATTCTATTTTTTCTAAAACCATGTGACTATTTATAATAAGAATATGCGAAGCATATAATTAATTAGCCGTCATGTTATTTTTATTCCCTTTCAACCCATAAGCCAATTAAACCATTTTGCTTAGAATTCATGAAGACGGCTAAGTCAATTTTACGATCACTTTAATTTTCCAAAACATTCACGGATTCATTTTGATTGGTGTTTGTGAAATTTCCTTTATGTCTTACTATTACACTTTTCTTTGAGTTTTTGTTACACTCTTTTGATTCTTGACGTGTTTGTAAAAACAATTTGTTGCGGACAAATTTTACTTTACTAGTAATATTTATGCCTCGAAATAGCTTAATCTTTGATTATCAATAGATGATTCACACATTCTATATGATTAGAGCAAAATAAGACAATTTAATTAAATCATCACACTACTATGTAGGTTCTTCTTATTTGATAATTGTTAATGTTATATGTCAAAACCAATTGGTAATGAGAGGAGTAGTCCAACGTGTATTTAAATCATTCCCGAAACAATGAGTTAGACGATGTGAAACTTACTTCCCAACATGCACCTCCACATAAGCCTGCCATATCAGGCGAAACGTTACTTTGACCCATAACTAAAAGATTTTGGCTCATGACAACCAGAAAGAAATTGTGCTCTGACTCTGTTGTCATGTTAAAGTTTTATCTCAAAACCAATTGACAATGAGAGAAGTAGCTCAACAAATATTTAAATCATTCTCGAGACAATGAGGTAGGCGATCTGGGACATACTTCCCAACAATATAATAATATTTTTATTCTAGTAGTATATATGTGACCTTAGCATATATGGAAGAAACCTTAACAATATAATAACCTCTCCTACTCCAAAGGAGGTGGAATCAGCACTGAGGTGGGTGAAGTTTCGTTAGGTTTGGTGAAGCACAGAATATTAGACCAACCACAATTAGGTCTCTTCTATACCTTCTTGTCTGCACCAACTATTATGTAAGGTCAAAGTTCAGCTAAGGCTGTTTGCTATATTTAACCGAAAAATGAAATATTATTATTTGTGTGTTTTTGTGTTGTAACATGGAGAATAATGTGGGTCACCTAGCTACTTGTTGCAAGTGTGAATGATGTATCAAATAATAAATCAATGTTGAATAATTGAATATAAAATTGAAATAAGAAAAACATAGGTTGATGCATGGTTACATGCATACTTGCATATATAATAAATTATGAAATAATTGAGGAGAAACTTATTGGAAGAGGTAGGTCAAGGTTATGTGCAATTTTAGTTTGTAATATTTCTCCTAAATTTGTTTATGTACAAAGTTAATAAGTTTCACGGGTCTATAGTTATATGCTTATTTATATCATATCAGTGGATTCTGAAGAGTACAATTTTATTTTGTACAAAAGTTGATAGGTTTCGTAAGGTACGGTTTTTATAAGGATGTATAATATAATATGTTTGATAATTGATAAGATGCTGTTTAAGATTTATAAGTTTTCAGGTTAGAGCCAAAAAAATGATTACTAGGTCATGATCAAGACCTTTCACTTGGTGTCCACCGTTAGAATTCATAATGAATAAGGACATTATGCTTTGTTTAATTTGAAAAAAATGCTAGTTTACATGCCTTTTGATAAAAATAATATATGTGGGTTTATAATTTTGCCTTTAGAAAAAGAATCTTGAGGTACTACACTACTACCATAGTTAAGTCTCATGTCGAGTAGGATGAGTAAAAGTGGGATATATAGGTGAATTCATCCATTATAAAGTTGTGTGGAGATATATTCTGAATTTTACTCATATATTCACATCAGTGACGAAAAAATAATTTAACCCATTGAAGAAATTGTTATTGGTATCAATTGATCTTGATATTTGTTTTTTGCCAAGCCAAGAATAAATTGATGAAGTAGAACGAGAACTGAAGCCATATACAAAAATGAAATAAACTATACCAAATATCAACAATTTTCTAGAGATTGGTTAGTATTTTAATACTGATAGTGGATTTATAGCTAGTCTGTGTGCCCAAGTAACCATCAAATTTCACATGCGAACAAAAAATCATCTTCAAGATCACGCTCATCAAATCAAGTTCATAACTTTAATATATAGTCAATAATATCCTTTGAGAAAATAACTTAATTCCTCATCAACCAGAACAAAGTTGTAGCAAACCAGAACACCATAAAAACTAAAAATGTTATATAGTTGATATTTCTTTACTAAATATATATTTATTCTATATTATATATTAGATAGTACTCATTCTTGACTCAAATATAAGAAAAAATACCATACATATTAAGAATGTTGGTTACTATAACTTAATAATCGTAATCCCATTTAAAATTTTCTTAAATTGTACATAATATTTAATGCAGTGAAACTTTAAAAACTAAAGGTCAAATATTTTTTTTGAAGTAATAAATAATATTTTAAGGAATACATGCAAAATTTAATAGACCACCATATGTAAGTTTTCTTATTCTTATATTTTAGTCGGAATGAAGTAATTGATAATAGATATCTTGTTTTAATTTTCCTCTCTAGGATATCAAAAAGACTCATAGAAGTACATTAATCAATAGAGTGGCCCCTTAATTTAAATTTTACTTTATAAATTGTAGTCCATAGACTTCCTCGTCCCAATTTGATAGCATTGTTTTACAAAGTCACTATCCAATTTCTTATTTCTTAAATACAACAGGAAAATTGATTCATTATTATTATCAATTAACTAATATTAATGTTGTTTTAACAAGGTGAAACGTCTCATCTCATTGGAAGTCCTAGCTATTTCAGCAATCACATCACTAAGGTAAAAATATCTTCAATAAAAAATAGTTGTTATATATGAAGATATTTTTTGTATCTACACATAAAGCATGCTTTTTGATGGGTATTTAAATTGGACAAATTTTGTTGGATTTCAATGTTTATAATTGTGATGTGATGACGTGAAGTGCTACCATTTTCATGTTGCTTGGAAAGATTTGATTGGAACTACATAAGAAGTTGGACCAATAAGATGATAGTATTTGATTGTCGTGTCCACTAAATGAAAGTACAACGTATTATGTTATTATGATCGTGTCACTAATATATTTGTTTAGATTAATTATGTTCAACAAGACGAGCAATTCATTGTAGAAGGAACATTAACTTGACGCAAGCAAGGTACTGTGCTTAGGTTACTGCTCAATAGAGTAGGTTAACCGAATTCATATTCTGTATTGTATAATCATCCTCACACTATTACAACAATGATTTTTTAATAGTTATTATTTGAAATTATTTTGTAATAAAAATATTAAAATTAATAATTAAAAGTAATATTTTTTATTCTTCTCATAGTTGAGTACGGGAGAGTTTATGATTAGATAAGAGGTAGACTCTAAGTTAACCCCATTCTCTAACCAATCAAATGACAAAAACTAAAACATAATGGGTGTGTATTTTGCATTGAGATGAAAGAAAGTAACACAAACAATTAATAGGACACTTAAACTAGTGATATTTTATTTTACTATTTTTCTATAAATATTTGAAAAGGGAAAATTGTTAAAAATATACTTCAATATATGGACATTTATATTTATATGTAGGGTAAAAATGTAACAAGAAAATATTTTGTTTAGTATGATTGGTTAATTAAACTTTTAAATATTTATAGAGCAACGATATTTAATTAAATTTATGAGTGTGTTTGCGAAATTTAGAACTTAGTTTGGACAAAATAAGAATTTGGCCTGAAGATTAGCATGGATATAGTATGTTATAATGGTCAAGCTATGTGTATGTCATCTTGAAATAGATTTATTTTGTAAATTAATGATGAGTACATTAAGGAACTTAAAATTCATATTTCAACTGATTTTTTTGTTGGTAAAGTCATATTCCAGGTGATTGATTTAATTAAGAAAACAAAATATCTCATCATATTAGGAGATAATATATCTCATACAAACACTAAAATTATGGCATGTGTTTTATTTTTAAAATTTTTGGAAATATTTTTGTAGAAAAATAATTAAATATAACACATATCATGATTTCAGTGGTTATAGAATATAACTCATAGTTATTAAAATCGTTTCGTGCCGCCCAGTTGAACCGGTGAACCCGTTCCAATACAATAATTATACCGGTTATGCAATTATACCGGTAAAAACCAGCCAAAATCAGTAAAAACTGATCATACCGGTCAATTTTCAATTGAATCGTACCGGTCATACCAGTCGATTTTTATTTAAAATTAATTTTTTAATTAAAATAAAAATATTATTGTTTTTTATTAATTTTTCAACATTAATGTTAATATATTATATATGTATATCTAACTTTACCGGTATGCGGTTTAATTAGTGAATCACTGGTTAAACCACTATATCAGTACCCCTACATGTTTGATGACCGGTACGATATTAATAACACTATTATAACTTATCTTTTCTTATAAGAGTATATTTTATTCTTTTAATTAATATGTTATTTTTATTTACTCTACATTAAAAACACAAACTAAAAGAATGGTCCGCAATGCTGGGATACTAAGATAGTGTTTTCCCATCGTGCACTCTTAACATTTTTGTAAACCGTCCTCCAAAATAAAAATATATATTTTCTTTCCTCTTTTTTCATATGTATGAGTTATGAGGTGTAAGGAAGACAGGGATGAGGAAAAAAAAGATACGTAATAAAATGAAAAAAATATAAGACGTAAATATAGATGTAAGGGTAGGCGAAGAAGTGGTAAGAAATTAAGAATATAGGTGAGGACCCTTAATTTTTTTTAAAATTATAATTATATGAAACCTTTATAATAAAGTTTAAGAAAAAAGAGGAAATCGTGCAATCGTGAGGACTAAACAAAAATGACAGCTCAAATTTGTCAATATGTGAAACTTTTACACAATTTTGAAGAAATATGAAAATCTCGATGAGATACGTTTTCTTTTCATTTTTTTAATTATACATTGAAATTGATTGTGGTACTATTTTGGGCCCAACCCATTTCATCATGAACACTGGGCAGAGTAGCCCACTTGACATACCATGGGGCAGGTCCTGCATGATTCCTCCATTTTGGTTAAGAAAATTATGTAACTAAGTTTAGTTTTGGAGAGGAAGAAAATTGATGATTTTGCTCTTCTTGGAGTTTCCACATTCCCGAGTGGTTTAGTTAAGACTTAAGAAGACAATACTAATTGTAAATGGTGTATCTCTAATTATATCACTTCTTCATGATTCTGATTCTGAGAGTCAGGGAGAATGATATAAATCTTCTCTTTCTTTTCTTCTAGCATGTGTAAAAATAGAATATGTGGAGAAGAGAGTGAGAGAGAAGAAGAAATTGAATAACTGTTTTTATAATGATTCTTATTATTTCATCCCAATCATTAAATACAATAGACAACTTCTATTCATAAAAGTAGATACAACTGATATAATTGTAATTGCCATTCTTCTACGTTGTAACAAACTAAACTAGAAAGCTAGCATAAGACTAACAGGACTAAGCTTTGATCAACAAAGCTAGTTACAACTTACAACAGTTAGTCTAATAGCATGAGCCACTTCAATACTCATTATATTGTGTTTAAAAAAGAAATGTTGAGAAGAAAAAATAAGGAGAAAATATGTCATTTTTTAGTTTAGTATAATAGACAACGTATAAAAAATGAGAGAAAAACTATAATTACTATTAATATTAATATTAACATGCGTGTGTAGTTTGTTTTTTAACATTGTAAAATTATTGACATTTATAAGCTTAATTATCACAAAAAAATTAATTTTTTAAAAATGTATATGAAGTTAGTGACGGAAAATTTTGTTGCTAATTTCTTCACATGGGTTTTCCTTCTAATAATAGAAATAAAACAAAAATTATGGGTGTCATTGTTTTCCCCTTTTCTGAATGCATCTAATTAAACTATAGAAAATATGTTTTTTTTGCTTCATCTTTATTCCCCTCCCTTTAAACTAGAAGGCTTGAAGCTTTGATTGGCTTTCTCTAAAACGAAAAAGTTGATTGAGTTGGGAGTATGAATGGCAACGGAGTTGGTCAGAGTCGGGTTTATGCTTACCCAACCCCGAACTCGAAATCCAAAACCCGAACTCGAATTAAACGGGTTGAAAACAATGATACAATCTCCAAACCCAAAAAAACTCGAACAAAATATATATTTTTATACGTATATCTTATATATATATATATGTGCGCGCGAAATTTATATATACATATATATATATAGCTTTTATATATGTATTTATGTGTAATTTTGTAATTTTACATATATTAATCGGGTTCAAGGCGAGTTCGGGGTATGGTATTAACAATACCAAACCCGAAATTTGAACTCGGTTAAAACCCAAATTCAATCACATTGTGTTTTTCCTGTTAAATTCGAGTTGGATTCGGGTGAATACGTGAGAGTTCAGTTTTCATTGTCATCTCTAGTTGGGAGGAGTAGATGCACTCATAACCATTTTGAAAATTTATGTAACATTTTTAGATATGTTGGATCCTCGAGTGTACTGAAGGGTCAAATACAAACAAAGATATTAAAATATAATACTTAAAAAAAATTAATGGTGCAGATTTTCAATTAATTTTTTTTAATCTTCAAAATATTTTGGGTATCACATTCTAGTACTGAATCTTAACCCGTCCTTGTGGTGAGTGAATGTTCACCAATGACAGTTGGAACTAGAGTTGGATACCGGTCCAACTAAACATACTAAAATGCAATTATTTTTATAGATAAGTACTCTTACCTATCACGTTAACATTTTTAAGATTGTATATATTTTTAGGTTTTAAGTATTAATTTAATCATTTAAAAAGTATTAATTTAATTTGTATAAATTCCATCCTTCTTATCAAATGTACATCAAAGTACATTAAATCATGTTGGCAATTCCATGTGTGTCATTCTATAATTCAAATTGAATCTAAAAGACACTTAACTATATCTTAGTGAGAATATGCACTTTCTAACGATGTAAAAAGGAAACTCCGAGGAATTTGGCATATTTGAGTGTAGTTCTAATTAACATTACGATGGAAGATGAAGCTGACAAACAATGTAAAGATAATGGATTAACTTGTTGTTTATTTTTTAGAGGATAAAATTGAAACCTAAAAATTAATTAGATAAAAATTAAAACCCAAAAAATATCGTAGCCTATTTTTTTATCACCTTAGAAAATCAAAGTATATTAACTATTTCGCCCCGTTTTTTCCTTATGTGTTAAATAATATGTGATAATAATAAATATAGAGGATTGTTAGAATATTTTTTTATCGGCAAATTTTAATATGTTAATATTTTTTGGTGTATGAAATTTGAACCCTAAATTTTTTTATCACTTCACTTCTTAAGTCTTCCACCCTTACCACTTGATCACATTATGACTCCCTGATTATTAGAATAATTAAGTTAAAATACATTGACGTGTTTATATTATAGTGTAAATTTCTAATTGATGCATGGAATATTATGGCCAAAATTGCCTCTCCACTTGTGCAATATTTTAATTTAAGCTTTGCCCGCCGTATGTGACATGGGGGGTACACACGGTTTAGCATAGCTAGCAATTTGGAAGGGTCAAATTGGTGGGTGTTTGTTGGGAAGTTTGAGCATTTAAGAGAGATATATATAGTTACTAGTTGGATGACTAGTATATGTAGCATTAAACATGGACAATCATTCCTCAAACATTTGCCTACAGATGTATGTAACATTAATAATTTAATTCTTATTTAAATTTAGTCATAAGTGATAACACCAAAAAATATAAATATATTTATCTCCAAATATAATGTGTTATATATGTCTTCATGCAAGTTTTTCTTCATTCCCATAATTCAAATAAAACAAAGAGAGAGTCGTAAGGGGTGACTTCTTTAAAGGCCAGATGGGTGAGACCTCACACTTGTCACCACACCACCCATAATGGAGTATTTACTTATTTACAAACATTTAATTTGATACTCTACTTTTCTAACTCGTTTTATTTAAGGGATGCTATAGCATTGGAAAATGTTACCTTTTCAGATATAAAAAGCGTTGAAGTTAATTTCCTCATGACAAATTACTATTTAATTGCTTAAAGAATATGTTCATCCTATTCTTATCTTTAGTGAGCTTATAAAATAGTTCAAAAAATATTGATCAATTATGGATAAATTTCATTCTGATTTAAGCAAGTGTTTGTTTGGGAAACATAATAAGAACCATAAAATAATTTTTCATATCCTATTATACTTAGGTACAACTAGGATCTGTTGTCCCATTTGGTGTCTCGGACCATCACATTGTCTTACTTAATTAAAATAAAAAAATTATAAAATTATAAAATAATATTTTATATTATTTAATAAATTTTTATTGGATGGAGACAAGAGGATATGATCCATTTGGAACAAAGGATCCTGTCCGAGTTTGGTATGGTAAGCCAACATGATCCGATAATTTTTTATTTCATAGTCCCATACCTAAAGACCAGGACACCATCACCAACGTTATCTTGTGTGCACTGAACACTAGACAACGTTAGAACGTTCACGTTTTGTTATCTATCATCCTCTACCGATCCAACCTTGACTCTTATTCTTGAATTAGGTGAGTTGTGGAAATTGATTTAAATTCATTTTTTAGATTAATCTTATTCATATCTATTTTTTAACTATTGAATAATTAACCAAACTTAAACAAATTAGGATGCAAAATGTGTTCACTTTCTAAAACTAAAATTCATTTTCATATATTATTTTCTAACCTTCATATTTATTAAGTTTCCTCATTATTGTACATTAATACCTTTATGGTAAAGATTTATATAAATTTAATATATCATTCATTTATATTTTTTAATAGTGAATAAATATTAAATATAAATGATGCAATTTATATACTTATAATGTCTACAGTACATTTTTTCTCAATGTACATATGATTGGTCATGGTGACCAGAAAGTCAGAAACTTTAATTTATAGGATAACTCCATGAATACATGACTGGAAATTAAAAACTTACATTTCGCTTTCACCACCACTCCACATATGACGCGAATCAAAAGTTAGTCCAAATACAATAGTCTTTCTTGATCTTTAAGGTCTTCCATTATACGACTCCTTAACACTCCATTATATTGAACACTGTGCATTGGTTAATTATATAATTTAAAACTAAAGCAAGCTAAGGTTTTATATGTAATTTATAGATGCTTTCAATAAAAATAATCAAGAATGTATTATCACATTAGATAAAGGGTGACAGCATATGATACAACCACTCATATCAGTCATATGGCTATTTTAGGATTGTAAAATTATATATGCATTTTATTTTATATATTATATATCAATATTAATGATTGTCTAATATTATTTTATATATTATATATCAATATTAATGATTGTTTTCTTTGGATATCAACATTCACTTTTATGAATGTGATTGTAGCGGTTTTATTGTTGGTGTACTAATAGTTTAATAATATATTTATATATAGAATAATTTCAACAACTAGTAAAATTGAAGAGGTAATTAGGAATAAAAAATAATTTATGGTACATTTATTTAAAAAGGAAAATCTTCTGTACTGTCTACTGTGCAACACTGTTCTTTTATCATTAATTAGAAACAATCATCTTTTAAGTAGAAATTATAATAACTTGCTTTTTAAGGAATTTTTTAATAAGGTGGACATTTGTCTTTTTTAATAAGTTATTAATCTGAAAGACTTCTCAAGAAAGGGAATAGAAATATGTTGTCTTAAATCATATCTCATACATTATCCAACGATAAAAAAACATGTTTATTAAAAAATTAATCCTTAATTATCATTTTTTTTATTACTATTGGGCGGAAAAATATATGAAATAATTTGGGACATCAAATCTAGGAAAGTCTATACGAGAATAATAAAATTGAATTGAAGGGAGACAGCGTTTACGGGAAAGCAACATCTACAATGATTGAGCCAGGGTAAACCTAGATAGCTTTAAATGTCAAAGTACATTTGTAAAAGAAATTCGTGTCACTCCTACATAGAGTTTGCACAATCAAATTTGATAACCTTATATACTTATTTACATGTTTCAACAACCACATATATTAAAACAGTCATTCACAAACCTGTTTAATGAAGCTTCATGCTTCTTCTTTCATTAGAGAAATTGTTTCACATCCAACATTTATTTTCAACACAGATAATTTTTTAGTTTACATGAAAGTTTTGTACGATAGAGGGGAAAGAAATTTAACTCACCTTTAATGTACATTGACTTCAAAATATTCATCTCATTCCAGAGCCAACTTTTTATACAATATCCATGGTTTATTCGATAATGTAAAAAACTCTACTGGTACTCATTATTTCTTTGAGAAATTTTCATTTAAGAGTGAAAATATATTGACAACAAGTTATATAAACAAATCAGGCATGGTAGCTAGGTTGTTAGGAACTCAAAAGTGTGGATCGTTTATTAAAGTATATAGTAAGGACTACGGAGGCTTTCCATTTGTGAAAAGAAATGATGAAAAGGAGGAAAATGTTAGTTTCAATATTATACTTTCATCCAATAAATTTATGACATTCATTAAAAAAAAATCAATAATAAAAAACATAATTAAAATATTATTTTTTATTTATTATATATCATAATTTTATTGGATATAATAAGCTTTGAGATACATTTTTGAGACATGTGATGTGGTTCCAAAAGTATATGAACAAATAATGAACATAAAGTAGAAAGTTGAGATGCATAAATTAAACATCATTTATTTGTATTGTTCACCAATCACCAACGTGTGATTTTGACACAATTGAGTGGACTGTTCACCGATTTAGCTAGTTGTTTATAAATGAAGGATAAATAAAACTATACCTTAAAAATCAGTGGCAAGTTAGTAATAACATGGAAAGGACAAAGTTAAAAATTAAAATGCATGAAAAAACCCAAAGAAGAAGGGTTCCTAGTTGGCTTATTCAATGCCCCTGCATGTTGTACTAACAATTAAAAAGTTCGTTGGGGTAGTTGTATCTGCTATCCTCCCTTTAGGACCCCCCGCCCTAAATATCTCTCCACACCCTTTAAAATACCCTGCCATCTTCCACATTTTTCCAACACATTCACCTTTCTCCCCTTTATTTTTCTTTCACTTGTTTATGCAAACATATACTCTTTTCCGAAGTTAAAAGAAACTTTCCCATTGAGAAGGAAACCCAAAGCCATAATCTTTTCATATATTGCTATTATTATTCTTTGTTTTCTTCTCTTTTGAGAACTCTCCCAGGTTTCCAAACCCACTTCCCTCTCCTCATGGCAAATAACAATAACCAAAACTTAGATTCAGGAACAATTTCTGTTGAATCTCAACAAGGGAAAAGGAAGCTACCAAACTTTCTTCTAACTGTGAGGCTTAAGTATGTGAAGCTTGGATACCATATCTTAATCTCCAATGCTATGTATCTTTTGCTCATTCCCATTCTAGGGGTAGCTTCAGCTCAAATATCAACTACTTCTATCAATGATGTTGTCCAACTATGGGAGAATCTCAAGTTCAATCTTGTCTCAGTGACTCTATGTTCTAGCCTTATAGTATTTCTTGCCACCCTTTACTTTATGAGCAGGCCAAGAGGTGTATACTTGGTGGACTTTGCATGTTACAAGCCAGAAGAAAATTGCATATGCACTAGGGAAACTTTCATGGATAGGTCTGTGTTGACTGGAACCTTTTCAGAGGAGAATTTAGCTTTTCAGAAGAAGATACTTGAGAGGTCTGGATTGGGGCAAAAGACTTATTTGCCCCCAGCAATTTTGAGGGTTCCAACAAATCCTAATATGGCTGAAGCAAGGAAAGAAGCTGAGGAAGTTATGTTTGGTGCTATTGATCAGCTTTTGGCAAAGACTGGGGTGAAAGCTAAGGATATTGGGGTCTTGGTTGTGAATTGTAGTTTGTTTAATCCTACACCTTCTCTATCTGCAATGATTGTGAACCATTATAAGTTAAGAGGGAATATCCAAAGTTATAATCTTGGTGGCATGGGTTGTAGTGCTGGCCTTCTCTCAATAGACCTAGCCAAACAGCTCCTTCAGGTTTGCACTTCTTTTCTTTTATTCAGTTCATGATCATTCAGGTGTCACAAGTGAGGTTGAGGTTATTCACACTCTAATTTGTCTATTTACACTTTTTTCTTATCATTCATGATTTGATTTTTATCTATGTAAATTATGATGGGTTAATGATGATTGTATGTGAATAAATAAATTAGTGTGTACCCTACCCAAGTATCAGTTAGGTATCGCTTTTATTTTAAGTTCATGATCCTTTAGGTATCACTTGATATAGTGAATTTTTAATGTCTCTTTATATGACTCTAACTAAGTGGTGCCAAATTAAAAATCAATAATGAGATTTATGAAATTTGGATTTTATAAACGTCGTTTGGACCACATGTAGTTCCTTCATGCAAAGAAGTTAGCATATTGCAACACCACTTGTCTTCATGTCCACCTAGAACAAAGATTTGTTGTGTCAATATTGTCTTACGCTAATGAAAATATCTCATATGTATTAAAAACTTCAAACATTCATCCATGTTTTAGTCCAGTTTTATTAGGCTAGGCATATTATTTATTAGTATGGCAACACTAGTTTAACCCTTTGAGGAGTGTTTCTTATGCCTATGTTCACATGTTCAATTTGGAAAATGAAGTATTGAAATTAAAGACTCTGTAATATACCAACAATTCCTGTTATATATCTGTAATAATACCTACATCAAAAGCATACCAATTAATAGTTTGTTTGTGATTATGTTCTTTATAATATATACTTGATGTCAAGTAGCAATATCATAACAAGTTCACTAATCACCTTTTTGTGATAATTATATAATTATAGGTACATCCAAACTCTTATGCCTTAGTAGTGAGCATGGAGAACATCACTCTGAACTGGTATTTTGGCAACAACAGATCAATGCTTGTCTCAAATTGTCTCTTCAGAATGGGAGGAGCTGCAATACTGCTCTCAAACAAATCTAGTGACAGAAGAAGGGCCAAATACCAATTGGTCCATACAGTCAGAACTCATAAAGGTGCAGATAACAAATCCTATGGTTGTGTCTTCCAAGAAGAAGATGACAAAAAAACAGTTGGTGTTGCACTCTCAAAGGACTTGATGGCTGTTGCTGGAGAAGCTCTTAAGACAAACATCACAACACTTGGACCATTAGTACTACCTATGTCAGAACAACTCTTGTTTTTTGCTACCTTGGTTGCTAGGAAAGTGTTGAAGATGAAAATAAAGCCATATATTCCAGATTTTAAGCTAGCTTTTGAGCACTTTTGCATCCATGCTGGAGGAAGAGCAGTGCTTGATGAGTTGGAGAAAAATCTAGAGCTAAGTGATTGGCATATGGAGCCATCAAGAATGACTTTATATAGGTTTGGTAACACTTCTAGTAGTTCATTGTGGTATGAATTGGCATACACTGAAGCAAAAGGGAGGATCAGAAAAGGTGATAGGACTTGGCAAATTGCATTTGGTTCTGGATTCAAGTGCAACAGTGCTGTGTGGCGTGCATTGAGGACCATTGATCCAGCAAAGGAGAAGAATCCTTGGATGGATGAGATTCATGAGTTTCCTGTTCATGTGCCTAAAGTGGCAACAATTAATTAAGGGTCATATTTTATTGTTATAATAATCTTAGGAGGTGTGAAAAAAATAGATGACAAGATTATTTTCAACAGCTTTGCTAGTTTCTTTGTTCACGTGCTAGTGTGCTGAAGTGTGTATACAACTATTGTTGATCAATTGAAAATGTATTACATGATTTTCATTAAATGTATCGATTGACCTTTCAAAGATATATGAAAATTGTTTGTTTACGTTGCCTATCAAGCTGGAAAGCTTTTTTTTTTTTTTAAAGCACGTGTAATTACACCCACACCCACATATTCATATATAAAGAAGAGTATTCATAAATGAATTATAAGAGCCCAAACCTATAAATAGGAAAATCAAGCTCATTCTTATGATCAATCTCTTATTAAAAACACCAAAAGAAGTCAACTTATCCAAAAACTCTCGCTCAGGCGACCAGAGCCGCTTGGGCGAGAAACTAATCGGGAATCTGAGCTGCAAACCTATAATTGATGCTTGAACGCCATTCTGTCGCTCAAGCGAGAGACTCACAGAGAGCAGTCGTTCGGGCGAGAATCTCCCGCTTGGGCGAGAAACGCAGATGAAACAATAACAGCAATCCTGAAATTCTAGCTTCAGCGAGAGCCTCTCACTTAGGCGAGAGGCTAACAGTGGCAATATTTACAAATTGCGAAAACGCTAATTAGGCAAACTAAACCAAATGAATTTTCTCATTGAGACAATGCCATATGAGGCTAGCTTATTAGCACAAGAGTTCCCGCTCAGTGTCATTCGGCCTATCCAGAAACTCCAACGAAATTTTCTTTGGGGATGTGGTATTCTTAAACGTAAGATTAATTGGGTTAAGTGGGATCAGGTTTGCACTCCAAAGATTGCGGGTGGTCTCGGGGTCAAAGATATTCACTCCTTTAATCTTGCGCTTCTTGGGAAATGGAATTGGCGCCTGCTTCACGAGAGTGATAGTCTGTGGTGCAAAGTGTTGTTCTCTAAATATGGTGAGGGTTTCTCCTCCTCCTCTTCTTCTTCTTCCAAAAAATCTGCATGGGCAAAGGATTTAGAATTCGATTCACACATGGATTCGGGCAATTCTCACTGATTCTGGACTGGTATGGCTCGTCGCGTTGTAAATGGATCTTCTACTCGCTTTTGGCATGACTACTGGACCGAGAATGAAATTCTCTCTACTAGCTTCAGTAGACTTTTTAACATTCACCTTCATCCCAACAGCCTCATTATTGAACGAAATAAACCGAACTCCGCTTCAGGTAAACAAATCGGATTCTTGGGAGTGGCGTCATGACAAATCAAAGTAGTATTCAGTTAAATCGGCATATAAGCTTCTTGCTCACCACGTTCAATAACAATCTCTTCCTAGTCAACATTTGCTCTTTCTTTGGAGGTCGAAAGCCCCTCTTAAGGTAACCAATTTTGTTTGGCGACTTTTTCAGGATAAAACCCCCTCCAAGGAAGCTCTTTCTAGAAGGGGAGTTAGCTTCCCAATAGGGGATGGTCTTTCTTGTCCTTTCTGCAACGATCACCCATAATCTTCTGCCCACATCTTCTTCTCCTGCTTTTTCACTTATACTGTATGACAATTTTTTTACAATTGGTTGAACATTAGTGTTGCCTTACACAAATCTCCAATTTATAATTTCATTTATCACATGGGTATGGTTAAGGACAAGAAACGGTAGTCTCTTTGGAGTGTGCTTTGGCTTGCTACAATTTGGGCGATTTGGTTATCCATGAATGACATCATCTTCAATGCTTCTAAACCATTTACTAATCTTATTTTCGAATCTGCTCGGGTGAAGGCTTGGTTTTGGATCAAAAGTCAACAATGGGAGGAGCATATCACTTACAATTGGATCTCTGATCCGTTTACTTGTTTAAAAATTATCTTGTAACTCTTTTTTTCCTTTGTCACTCTGTAATTATCTCCTTCTTTAATAAAATTTCTTTGTTGACCAAAAAAAAAGAGTTCGCTTTCCTATAAATGTGAGATATACAAAAGTTTATATGTGCTATTTCCCGTTTGCAAATCAACCTTTCATTTTGGAGCTTCCAATGAGTATGTGTTGCATCATTGAAAATGTCCACCGCCAAGCTTGAATAACACTCCAACCATAAAGTCCATCAACCTCTCTTGTAAGCCATATGTATTGCCTTCATTGCCGAATATAACTCTCCAAAGCTTAGATAAAGAAAAAAAAAGAAATAATAATATATTACTAACTAATGTGATGGGACCAAAACTTTATAGGGTAAAATACATTATAAAACTTTGAGATTGTGGTGTAGACACAACTGAAACTCATGTTTATGCTACATAAGTGGAAGAAATGACATTGACAGTGGTAAAATATTACATATACAAATCTAATCGTAGTCACAACTGAAACTGCTAGAAGCTCTTTACCAGTAATTCTTGGTATCGAGATGAGAACATAAAAGAGAAGGAGAAAAGGATTTGTGAACTGAATTAATTTCATTAATCCACATCACTTGTATTCATTTTTTTAACCATAGTATTTAATTCCTAGGTTATAATAATATTTGTGCATTCACAATGGTTGCAGGACATATGGTCAAAGCATAGAGGAGAGTGAGTTGGCTCAGTTTAAGAAGATTAACCCAAGAATCACTGAAGAGGCTATGAAGTTTGTGGGAATGAGAGACCATAGAAGCGTGTTTGACATGATATGATTTTGAAACACTAACATCAAATTTATTGAGTCATTTGATTATTTTTATGATTTGTGGACTGTGTATATGTAAAATATGTAATGTACGTAATATGTGTAGGAACAACCCAATGTTAAGGAATTTCGAAAGACAAAAAATGAGGATGGAATGTCTGAAGAAGTGAAATTTTGGATAAATGATAAGAACTAACCTAGTTTTTAATGGAAAAGTAGATTGCCCCACATTTAATTTTAAGCTACACTTCCTCTTATAAACATTGTTTGAAATTAGAAAGACTAGAACAACGATATTTATTGAATAGGTTAATCACCTTTTATTTGACTCATTACTAATTCTAACTATTTCTGTGGGACGCTAAAGGATGGTGTCATATGTGAGTAATCCACATTCCCATTAAAAAGGTTAGTTCTTATCAACTTTTCACTTTTTGCACCAATCTTTGTGTTTTTTTTTCTTTATCAAAATTCCTAAACATTGGATGTCTCCTACATACACTAGGAGCATTATACATATAAGCAGTCCACAAAATCATAATAAATAATCAAATTAAAATTTATATTAGTGTACCAAAATCATGTCAAGCACGGATGTGGGGTCTCTCACTTCCACAAGCTTTCTAGCTTCTTCAATGATTCTTGAGTTAATCGTCTCAAATTGATGGAGCCAACTCAATTTACAGTACCAAAGGATTAGTTTTTTAAGGGATATCATTGATACTATAAAAAACTCAATTTTCATTATGCTTTGAGCATACGTCCTACACCCACTATGAACGCACATATATTATTATAAACTAGTATTTAAATAATATGCTAAAAATATAAAATAATTAATAAAAGTGTTGTGCATTGATTAATCACTTGAAAAGAATTTCTAGGCTTTATGAGTTGTTTGACAAAATCCTTTGGTGGACATCTTGTTATCAATTGGTTGGGTGAAAGCATTTAGATATTCTTCAGAGTGTTGAATATTCCTACTTCAACCTTACTCCCAAAATAGTATAGGTTGAAAATAACATTCCTTTCCTTTAGATTTCTACCCAAAAAAAAAACACAAACATGGGTAATCTAAAACACACAAACGAGTGTAAAAAAAGACTACCATATAGTTAAGGTTAAAACAAGAAGAGAAAAACAATAATATGCGAGTCATGTGGTGGAGCCCTCTCTCATGCAAATAATTCAAAATAAGGAGTCCATGATTGTTGCTTGATGGATCCATTGCCCCAATCTCTTTGCTTCTAATAAAAAAAAGGATGAATAAACTAAGATTAAATTCAAAGGCAATAAAAACCACCATAAAGCATGCAATTGAGAAGCATGAAAAGATAAATAAAAAAACAACAATATCATGAGCTCATCATGTAGCAAGATAGATGCATGAGACAAAAATACCATCTATGAAATAAAAAAGGAAGTAGTAAATGTGTGTGGAAATGGCATTAGAGGAACTCTGAATTTATAATGGGATGATAAGGTGATAATAATGGGTCCACTGTATTATAAGATTTCAAGTGAAGAAATGCAATGTAGATGCGGAAATCATGCCATGCAAACTTCAGTTATTTTAGCTGGATGTGAAAAACGACAGTGAAGACTGTCAAAGAGAGAGTTACGTTTTAATGATAACCCTCATTTTCGATTTTTCCAGACTACCCTCTTGCACTAATAGCATCTCCAAAGGTCATTGTTATTGAAACGGTGTAATTTGGATTTACTTATATTGCATTGAGGTAATTGTTAATCTTAATAAAGGAATACATATACAATTCAATTGTGTTATTACGAAGGGTTATATAGAAAAATGCTAATTATTCATTATTGGTGGTTACACTTGAAAGATGGTTTTGGATTATAAAAGTATAGTTACTATAAAGTGTAATATAGACAAATGCAAATTATTCCATATTTGTGGTTAAAATATGTTTTTCCTTTGTATATTAGTATAGATAAAAAATGTAGACCTTATATCAAAAAAGAAAAAAGATAAGAGAGAAATTGTATGATACGATATTAGATATGTGTTGGACCCAGGTAACATTAAGAATGATTTTTAGCATTGTGGAGAAAAAAATTAATGTTATTCTTAATTTTTGGGATGTGTATAACATTATAAAATATTGTATGAAGCCAAAATAAGAATAAAGTTTGTATTTGCTAATTGAGAATTTGAGATGTTTAAAGTTTTTATATGATTTATTTATTTATTTCAAAAGCAAAAAAAATGACAGTTTCACAAGTTATTTGTAGTAAAAAAATGAAATTGAGTTTTACAAGTTATTATTTGTATAATCAACTTGTCAAGCTTTCCTTTGTGGAAATGAAAGAAGGATAAAAAATAAGGTTATCAAATTGGTTGTGGACATTGGTTGTACAGAAGATATTTTTATTTATTTATTAGTTTGTTTCTAATTTGTATCTTCATGGGTTATCAAATTGGCTGTGGACATTAGTTGTACAGAAAATATTTTTATTTATTTAGTTTGTTTCTAACTTGTATCTTCATGGGTATAGTTTTCAATAATTTGTAATTAGGGTTTGAAATTTAAAAAACAATCTGGGTGTACAAATCAGCTTGTTTCAAAGAGGCATGATCATCATTTATCTGCAATATTACATTGGCAACCCAATTTTCAATTATGTATGGTGGGCTAACTTATAGGGCCTTAGCAACACCGCAAGCCCAAAAAAACAAATATAAGTCCATATAGCCCATATTCCGAATTAAAAAAACCTATGCCCCTCTAGAATTTAATCTCATCGGCAAATATTAGTATTTTGTATTTTGTGGTATGTGTGATTTGATCCCTCAACCTCCTTATCGCTCAATTCCTTAAGTCTTCCACCCTTACCACTTGAATACTAACTATGATCATCATCATACATTGTTATTTTATTTCAGATTTATATGTAGTATTCAATTTTTTACATGCTTAACCAAACGATCAGATACACTATAAACTCACACCCAACATGTCATATTTTATTTTTATAGTATGCTGTAATTATACAATGTACACATATTGACATATTGATATTTCACAAATGACATCCACAATTTGTCAACCTCAGCACATTACTGACCCACTTTTAAATTACATCTAAAGTATGTAATGGAAAAATTATTTGAAATATATAGTTTAATTTAATTGGTGAATAAAATTTTTATTTTTTAATATAAAATTTATTGTTACAGCTGTTTGTGTGCAAATTAGATAAAGTAAAACGCACATAATTTCTCACTGATGAATTTTAAATTATGAATCCAACAAGAGTTTTTGAATATTTTGTTTAAAGTGTGAATACCGAGATGAAAAACATTAAATATTAGAAAGAATGCACAATATAATATTTAAATAATACAGTTTGAGACTGTTAACTTTTGTGAACCATTTGGTTAGAGTTAGATAGAAGGAAGTAAAAAATATCAATTGCATCTTATAGTTACAAGGAGTTAGGACAAATAAGTTGTTAACCAATTAATCAAGGACTTGTTAAACATATAAACTTACTGCTCTATCCCTTTTAGTATTTTATTATGCAAACATTTTTAATGTGGTTCTTTACTTTAGTACCTATGATTCAAGGATTGGTAATTTGATATCAATAGTTTTTGTTCCGTTCTATGCAGATCTGCTATATTCTTATCAGGTTTGCTTGAGCACAAAGAAAGCACACACTGATTATTTAAATCCATTTTGTCTTTAGTTACTTAGAAATAATAACAAAGTTGGTAAACATTATTTATGTCAACTATGCTATGTGGTGTAAGCTACATCTTTATGCACACTGAAATTTATCTATCTCCATGATTCAAACCGAGATAAAGATTGTTTAATTTGCATGGCAATTCATTTCAAATTATTACTTTAGGGTAATTGTCTCTCTTTTTAAATCACTTGTTAATGTATGACAGATCATAAAGTTGCTATAATCATGATCATAGATTTATGGACCAACATATTATAATTATTCATTACTAGTCTAATATTTATAGATTGTTAGTGTAAAAATTTATACACAATCAGTATATCATCCACCATTTACTTGTATTATTATTTTTTAAATAGTCAACAATAATTAAATATAAATAATGGATAATACATTATAATATATAAAATTCATGTCACTAGATACATTATTTTTCATGTCTCTCTCATGTGCCGCATATACTTTATATGGGAGAATAAAATCATTCACTCTTAAAATAACCCTATTGTTACAATCTATTAAACAAATTATTTAATTATTTGAAATGGATTGATATTTATTTAATTATTAGTCACGCAAATGATATTCCCATGTATCAGCATGTAGATTAGTCAACATACACTATAACCTGTAATTTTCATATCATCTAATGCTCATTAATGTTTCTGCAAAAGATGCTTTCCTTGACCCATAGTCTTACCAGTACTTATTTTTAGGGGATACTAACCTCCTCTCATTTATCACTTCATTTTAAATATTTTTCCCTAATAATTTCACTCCTTTAGAAACTCAATAACATATTAATTGTTAATTTTTTCATATTATTTCTGATTTAAGCTCATTAAGTTGTGAAAAAATTAATGAACACAGACAAAGTGTATATTAGGAAAAAGCATAATAAATATTAGGTAAATCGACCCAACCATTATATTTCTTAACGAGTGTATTGTTTTATAATAATCGCTAATTTAAAGAGTGATGATGATAGGGATAAACTTATATTACAATCACGTATTCTATGCTTATTTTGACGAAAATGAATGGGGATAAAAACCTTAGTGCCATATAACTTTTTCTTAATGGTGATAGATGGTACACATAGTTTGTGATATTTCCTAGTTCAAATATAAATAATTTTGCAGTTGATAAATCACGATCATTACTTTATATCACATCAATATTTTAAGGGGGTTTCTATCTCCCTTGTTCTTATCTTATCTACATCCGTTTTTGTTTGATGTGTGGGCTACCATAGTAAGTACCTTTAATCATATAACTTTTGGGTTATAGTACTTACATGAAATATAGTTTTTCAAATCCGTCATATTGGTTGGGCAAAGAATTATTTTACTCCTCTTAGGAAACATTTATCCATTTTTTTATAAATAAAAAAAATTTAGATAACTGAAATATAAAACTGAGATGGTCCTCTAAATTTGTATTCACCCAACCACTTTAATTCGATATTTCATTATTTTCCCATTGAACTAAATAATAATTTATGAACATGTCTCTTAATTCAAAGTCCAGTGACATAGATAGGTCGTTTTCAATTTAAAGAAAAAACATAAATTTTATGCTAGTATTGATTTTCAAGCTCTCCATAAATTTCATTACTCATAAGGAAATTCAACTAATCTAGAAACATCTTTTAATGTCAGTTTAGTACTGAATAGTATTCGTAACCACGTCACATGACATAGACTAATCATATAGAATAAGTTATAAGTGAACCAATTGCATATCAATATCACTTAAGGAAGAAACAGCTTCCCAGTTATTTTTTACTTTTCAATTGTTAATTTATTTAAAAGGGTGACATAATGTAGGTGCAAAATAAAAAATAGTGACTAGATGATAATGTCCACATCATGACAAATCAGCTTATCCAATTGTTAGATTATATAAGTGGCTTAATTCTATGTGCTAGAAAACCTTGTTATCTTATTAAATCTCAGTAGCACTGCAAGTACCCAAAAGGGTATCCACATAACATGACAATCTAGTAGCGATCCTAATTAAACTTTTATTTCAAAATCAATTGATAATAAGATGAATAATCAACAAGTATTTAAATTATTCTCGAAATAATGTAGATGATGTGATACTTATTTCCCAAAATGTTCCCTCCAGGTAAGCCTGTCGGGCGATTGGTTACATTTGAACCATAACTAAATGACATATTTTGGTCTATGAGAACTGGAAAGAGTTTTAACTCTGATACCATGTTAAACTTTCATCTTAAAACTAATTGACAATGAGAGAAGTAATCTAACAGATGTTTAAAACATTCCTAAAATAATGAGTTAGGCGGTTTAAAACTTACTCCTAAATTGTTTTCTATGTCATTGTGATATGACTGCTGATTTGGCATATTCCCATTACTAGAAAAGTATATTCTGTATATGCCACAAGAAATTGGAGAAGGGGGAAATATACACTAGACCAAAATTAAGAAAGCAATACTAATAATAAGATAATGGACGTTTTCATTATGGCAAAAAATTTGTGTTACTTATAGTTGACAAAACATACAATATCTGTGCTTATGTCTGTAATAATGTGACTTTTAATATCTCAAAAATTATAATTTAATTTGATTTTTATAATTTCATAAAAAATATTAGTTTGCTTATTTTTCATTTCAACTACTTTTATTATTATTTATTATTTATTATTTAACAATGCTTATGAGTTGCTTCCTCGTTAACCTATTTTAAAACATAAAATTTTGTCCACTAAGATATTACACGTGTCCTAGTTGGCTTAAATTTTTGCCATCTCTAAGTGGTGGTAGGGCACACAAACAATCATAATGGAAGCACTAGCAGCATGCCACTCTACTGCAAAAATTTATGAAGCAATTAAAAGAGTGAAAATACTATTATACTATTTTCCAAGACCCTTGAATTTCTCACTTTGCCATATGCAGATAATCATTTAATGTAGTTTATGTATTAAGATTACACCACTAGTTTCTAGGATACCCTCAGCTATAGAAGCGGAAAAAGTTACTCAATTATATGCATAAGCTCAAGATCCAAGTCAGTTTAAGACTTTAAGGCCAATTTCATTAATTTATATTAAATTTATTTCCTTTCCTAAAGCACGCGTGCAAGCTGTCTTTTACAACTACAGTCCTTTCATTCTATATTGTTTAATTTTTTAACCTTTTCATATTTTTATAAATTTTGATATTTTATAAACTCAATGTAGATATATACTGTATTTTTCAATTATAACCTTATTTATTATTCTTCTTTCTCACTGTGTATTTCATATTTCTTTTAATTAAGAGGTTTAGAAGTTGAGATGGGGTGAAATTAATGTGCTTGTCCTTGATGTTCTAAGAAGCAGTAGTCTCTTTGTCCAAGTTGTCATTAAATTTGTTGCATACAAGAGTTATGAGTCAGTCCCTGGTTCCCAATAACATTATCATTGGTCAATGATATTGCATCTTCAATGGGCTGGCCCAAATACCACCAAGCTGATATAATTGTTGACCACCACAACGACCTAAAATGTTTAATAATGTATTTAATAAAATGAACGAAACTTAGGTAAAGTACTATAGGTGCTAGTGGTATAGGTGACCTATTAGAGGATGACACATATACATTTTTGTATACTTTCAAAAAATGAACATTTATTAGATTTACAATCAAACATTTTTTGACATTAAAAGTAGACAAAAACGTTCACATGTCATCCTCTAATAGGTTACATAAGAAGATAACAAGGGAAGAGCTAAAGTTAGGAATTAGGGATAGGAGAATGTTCAAAGCGAGACGATAAGACAGTCATCTCACACGCTAGGCCTCCTGATCTTCTCTTTATTTATAAAAAGATCATAACAAGATCAAGGCTATAACGAGCGCTCCGCCCGCTTCCGCTTGGCGGGCGGCAGGAGCAGCGGGCAAGTGCTTGGTAGGCCAACAGCCCCACAAATTGAGATTTGGCAGTAGAAGGATCGAATTGTATCCGAGGAACAGGGGAATAACTCGTGAACCATAAGTGAGAAAACTGGGACGAGCGATGTCCGACATCGCGAAGCCGAACAACGTCTGACGTTGTGAGGGCCCCGGAGAGGGTCTCCGAGACCCTCGAAGGGGATGAACGGAGGTATGAGATAGCACCCCAGGGGGTGCTAGCTCATACCGTAGTGAACTCCCAGAGGGATATCGTAGATAGACCGGAACGGAGGTATGAGCTAGTGCCCCCCTAGGACTACTACCACTTATGATACTTTACCTAAGTTTTATTCTGACAATATTTTAGATGAGTTTTTTAAAATACATTAGAGGTAAGCGATGAAAAGTAATTGAGAGATAAAGATAATTTGATTTGATGATAAATTTTCAAATTTTAGTTGTTCATATAAGGTATTATAAAATTATCTGATTAAACATTTTGTCCCATAGATGAGATGGTTAAATGTCAATTTCTGAATTTAATTGAGAGCAATGTAAAACTTGTAAGGTTACAAGTGCTTACGTAATTTGAGTAACGAATATTTTCTGTTTTTCTATAATTAAATTGCATTACTTGTGTTGTTAGATATTATTACTATCTACCAAAGAACATCAAGAACCATTGTAAGTTAGTCAGGTTTTGTATGCGAAATCTAGGGGTTCGATCATTATCATATTATTATTATCTACTGAAGAACTTTGTTGTCATAGGGAAATTTATTTTCAATGATCTTTATGCTTAAAAAATTAGTACCTCACCAAAAATGTGATGTATATCCTTAATAGTATCAAAAAATTTATAAATATATGTGTCCTTTAATCATTAAATAATGTGTAAGTAACTTTTAAAAATTCTAGAATATTACCTTGTGGGTGTGGGTATTTGTAAATGTAATATGTTGTTCATCAAAGTGGATTAGATAGACCCACCGCAATGAATATGACTTATGAGTAATTTTATGCTAGTAATGCCACTATCTACGTGGACTTGTGCTAAAGAAAAATAAAGCACTAAATTAATTTGATTAACTCTATTTTCTTTCCTAAGTTGTTAAGGTTGGTGTAATTTTATAGCGTCCTCTATAAATAATTATTGTATACTTAAATGATCTTCTGTACTTTGCACAAGATATTTGTCCAAAAATAAGTTTAATTTACGGTATAGTTAAATATACAAATATTGTATATCTATTTCTAACAATTGTAACAACTAAGAAAACATATTACTAACAAGTTATACAAGACATCAGTGATTAATTAATTTGCATTTTCCTCATCCTTATCCATTCTTACCAAACATGTTAATTTATTTGATTATATATCCATTCTTCCTCTATGACCATGACCCAAAAGAGAGAGTAAAAAATTGTCACAAGAAATCCATAATCTGGTGTGTGGTCAGAAGTGAGAATTTGGAAAGGTGGGTGGGGTGTGGTGAATTGTGAGACACAAAATCAATCCGTGCATAGAAAAATGAAGGAAAATATCAATTGTATACATTGTTATTATATCATTCATTATTTATATTTAATAATCATTATCTCTTTAAAAAAATATAATTTAAATAAATAATTAATAATATATTAACTATATATATAAATATTATATAATATAAAAATTATTGAAAGCTTAAATAAGTTGACACTATTTTCAACATTCTCAACCACCAATATGAATCTTAAGCCTTGCACGTGTCATTGATTCGAAGGAAAAAGTACATTTCTCAGAGTCTACAGAGACTGAGAAAGATGAAACTTATGGCATTGCCATTGCTGTTTCTAGTTACATACGCACAGTCAAATTAACTCACAAGTCTTCACGCATTCTCAGTTTTCCATTTTTTACTGCTTAGTCGTGAATTTCATGATCTTCTCCCACGTTTTTACCGCTTGGGCATCTCAAAACTTTCACCTCCACAATAATTTCATAATTAATGATTTACTCTTACAAAATAAGTTTATAAATTTTTATATGTAAAATAAAACAATACACCATAAAAGTTCCTTTTTAATGCCATGGCTAGAATTTCAGCTTACAGAACATATATGTTGAGGTTTATTGTTAATGATGCTATTTTTTTATTGGGTTGAAATGTATTGATATAAGAAGTCAAATATTGTCTATGATTGAAGTAAATGAGATAAATTTTGGGCTTAAATTTTGTGCTATATCTTACACTATAATATTGGGTTGATATAATAAGATATGTTTATATATTATTTAAACTTTTTGAGTATGTTAGAGCCTATAAACACAATTTCCAATAATATTTTAGTAGTCGCTGAATACTTACTGAAATATACTCAATTGGTCAAAAATTATTAACAAAGTCTTTTGTTTTATTCTCTACTTATTCTTATTCTCTTCTATTTATTCCCAATATTTATTTCATTTAATTATTTGTGGTCCATGTTAAATAATGGCTATTTCCGCTTTGCCAACATTTTTTATTGAAATGGGAAATTAGGAATGAGGTAAAAATATATTTGACATAAATAGTCAAACAACCATTCTAAAAATGATCATTAAAGAATTTGCCAACATATATTTTAAATTATCTTTACGAAGTTTTTCCTAATAATAGAGAAAATAAACGAGATTTATTTTTACTTCCTAAGTATTATACCATGAATTTTATTTTTTATTTTCATATTTTATTTATTTAATAACATGATATTTGAAGGAAATTATAGAAAATTTAGCAAAACTTTTTTTAACTCATTATTACTTGTTTTGTTTTATTAGCTATGTTAACCTTTTACGTCTCAATGGGAATAAACAAATCGTGTCAAACTTCACTCAATTTGAGTCATCACTGATGGACTAGATTGGAGTTTAAAGCTAAGTTTGGTGTCCAATTATTTTTTCAGATTGACACAATTTAAAGTTTACGAGCATTAGACAATATTTTAAATTTTAAGATTAGAAGATAATTTCAAATAACTTTTTTAAAATAATTATGTAACCATCAACTATTTTTTAATCTTAATCATTTAAATATTTTGTATGACACTGATTTATTGTTCTCATAATATTTATATATGAATTGTTCTCATCTGAATAACTCTCATGTATATATGTATGTAATCGAGTTATTTCGTAAATATAATGAATCAAACTGTATTTGACTCAGTTTTAACTTATTTATTTAACGAGCTCATTTTTAGCTAAAGTTCAACTCATAAATTAATTTATGAATCAAATTTATAAAGTTAAATAATAAATTGAGTTTAGAAGGAAAATTAGGATGTTTAAGTGAAGTTTTAAAAACTTGAAAGAGATGTCGAAGGAAGGCATTGCATTCCATTCCATTTCATTTTTCTATTTATTTCATTCGGATCTATTTCTTTGTTTTTTAATAAAAAAAATATGGGATAATATATTGCTTCACATCAACCGGGCATGCTCGCATTTCAATGATTTTTTAATTTATTATAGAATGAATAATGATATATTACTATTATTATGTTTTTCAAATTATTCTAAGTTTTTGTATCATTTTACTATTTAATGAGTCAATGTTTGGATGAATAGAGTGGTTTTAAGTAAATGTAATCTTTTTTTTATATAAAAAGACTTAAATGTATTTTCCATTCTTCAACTTCTTCTAATATAAAGTTTGTCCCAAAATTTTCGGACACGAGCCAATATGTGATTTTGATCCTCATTTTGTTTTATGTTATGCAAAATTAGCCTTTTTGTTGAGTTTTGTCCGAAAATTAACCGAGGTTTGTAACTGTGTCATTTAGTTTTTTTTGTTAGCAACGTCACAACTCTAACTTCAGTAGTTATCTCTTTAGTACCGGGGAAAATTGATACTTATTTTCTAGAGAATATTTGTAGTGTTTTTTTTTGCCATGAATTGCCTTTTAATCAGGTTTTTTCCAGGTTATTCTCATGTACCATAAAAAAAACAGGTCATCATATTGATTATTATTTAAAATAAAATTTTGATAATTAAATAACAAGAACCTCTATTGTCTCTACTCTCTAGTTAGAATAATAATTTATCATTGTTTTTCTTTTATAATTGAGTATTATTCGCATTTTCCCTTGTCCTTCTTCACGGATTTCCTGCCTTTTGTTTTTTACGAGATGCTACGGTCCTTCGTCATGCTACTTGGTTTCTGCTTTCTATGATGAAATAAATATTCAAATGAGTGATAAAATTAATAGACAAAATTTATTAATTATTAATAATATTATTATTCATGAAAAGATGCGAAAATTTTACCAAAGAAAAGTTTCATCCTCCCTTGTCTCCTTTCAAGGGACCGAAACGTTGTAAGATGTAAATCCTCTATGCCCGAAGAACTCAACCCAAGATTAAACATAAAAAAAAAAGTTATCAAATTAAGCCAAAAGTAATTTGTTAAAAAAGCTCCGATTAAGATAAAAGGATCAGAATAAGATTTCAGCAAATATTTACTTCACTTTAGTTCGCATATTTTTATTACATGGATTGGTCATATATATAGGGGCTTCTTACAGAATCCCATTACAGATAAAAAATGGGAAATAAAAAAGAAGTGGAAATTGTGAAAACAAAAAAACTCTAATCCGAATATTTAGGTTATATATTTTTTAATTAACGATTTTATTTTAAAAGAAAAAAGTGCAAAATTTTCCTCTACGGTTTATCCTTCAGAAGATAGGCTAATCCGGTAACAACCTTCGCTCCTCTCTCAACACTCTTCACCTTCACCGCCGGTAACTGCCACATCGGGAAGCTTTTCTCAACGGAAACAGCTTCCGGCTCCGGCGACAAAGTTTTCTCGCCAAAAATCAATTCCAGCTCACCACCCTCGCTCTCCGCCGCAGCAACGACGTTCAACTTCTCCATCGAGTCATCTACGACGGAAGACGCCGCCATCGGCGGCGGAATCACCCTCATGCATGAGTTAGAGAGCCACTTGGCCGTAATGTACTCCGCTTTCCTCCACGGCGGAACGTGCATCCCTTTCTTCTTCAGGCTCTGCTTCGCCGCCTCCGAAACGACGGTGACGATCTGACAGAGACGATCGGATTTTCCGACGAAAATGTACGGCAAAGATTGAAGGATCGCCTTGTATGTCCCTGTCGATCGCGCTATCTCAAACTCCGATCGAAAATCAATATCAATTATCAATCTCTCACTTTCCACCATCACATCTACGTATTCATATTCGCCTGAAGAAAAAAATCAAAACCAAAACATTCAATTTTCTTTTCCATAATTAATTTAATTTTGAAGTTATATATTTTTTCAGTAAAATTTGGGGGAAAACAGTACCAGCGGGGTAAGTTAGGGTTTTATCCCATTTGGATTTGCATATTGAAGAATCGTAGCCGAGAGATGAAAGGCTTTCAGTGACGATCTTTCTCAATTCGTCTTTACGTTTAAACACTTTACTGTTTTTCTCAACGATCTTCGATGTATCAGCTAAGAGGTTTCTCTCAGCAACACTCACACAAGGAATCAAACTCTAGAATCAAAAAAAGAAAACACGGAATTAGTTCTAGAAACTTGAGAATATGCGAGAAAAATTGAAGATATGAAAATAATGAACTCGCTTGAGATTTTTCGAAATTGAAGTTAGTTATACCTTGAGCGCGTCGCTTGCGTCTCCGAATGAACCAGAAGAGATGGATTCGCCGAAACCGCTACCGAAGATGTCGAATTCTTCGTCGGAGCTGTCGTTGCTGTTTCCGTTGAAGCAGTTGCAGCGACTGCGACCACATTTCACCGCCGCTATTGGCTGCTGCTTCTCGTTACTCTCTTCAATGAAACTCTGCACCATTTTGGCCAAGCAAATGGAACTTGGTTCGAACTCCGTTGTATTTTCGGCAGCTACATCTTTATTGAACTGAGGAGCTTCGACGCCGGAGGAGGTTTTCTCCGTCGCTTTCTGAAACTGCCGGTCGAATACAAACAGCCTTCTCAAGCGCGACTTCAGCACAGGCTTAACGGCGTCATTTCGAACCACCGCCGAGTCCTTCAGGTTCCTTGGATCGATGTCGATTGGTTGGATCTTCATAGGAGGCATGGTTATTTAGAAAACAAAAATTGCAAAAACAAAAAAATCTATGAAAATAAAAACCTCTCTCTTTCTCTCTTTAAAAACTATTATCACTATTCCATTTTCACTTCAGAAGCATGGAATAACTTCTACAATAAACCATTAGAGAAGAAGGATAACATTTTTGATCAAGGTTTTCATGGAAAGTATTACGGCGATGAATGGAGAGCGGAGCATTGTTATTGATTCGCCGGAATGTTCATTTCTCCGGCAAGTTCAACGTTGCCGGCGATGTAAAAGTGAAAGAGGTGAAAGCTTTCTATTTTTCTTTTTAAATTTGTTCTGGGTTTTGGATTAGGTAACTAGATTGGGAGCGATGGATATTTATATTGAAGAGGTAAAATGATGATGTGGCGTTTAAGTGCCATGTGGTATCCGACGTGGCGTGGGTGATTTGGTTAGCGAAGATGGTTTAATTAATGACGCGTGTTAGGGAAGATTATTATGCGCTTACGCAATGGGTTATTTAGGTGGATGAAAAGACGTTGTTAACCTTAACAATAGAATTAAATATTTGGTATATGCCCTCGTTCTTTTAAGACTTGTAACAACATTCCTTTTCCATCTTCACTGTCTTACGATATTTCACCGCTTGTTGATTAATATTTTGATTTATAAATAAATTTAGCTAATTTACATTATTACAAATATGTTAAAAATCAATTAAATGGTTTATTTAATATATATATATATATATATATATAATTATTAGTCAGCATGTGATATATAATAATTTTTTTAATTAAAGTGATATTGAAGTATAAATGATATTATTAGGATAACAATATTCAACATGAAGAAAAATATGCAATATATTTTAGATCATCGGATGTCCGTTTTTTATTCATATTTGAGTTTGTATGGATGATGCTACTTTTTTGTGTTTTATCATACATTTTTTAGAATTTTAATTGATTAGTTTTTATTACCTTTTTATACATTTTAACTTATTTTTGAAAAAATGTAGTTATGATTGGCTTTTGGTAAGGGTGAGACTTTAATTCATTTCATCATTTTACCGAATGATATTTTATTTTTTAAACTTCATAACTTTTTTTTAAATTTTTTACTAATGAACATAATATATTATAAATGGTGTATATTCTTCATTATTTTTAATATATATATGCTTTATTTAAATATTAGTAAATTAAAATGGATTAGATGAATGTCCTAGATGTTTGTTGTGGTACATGTAAATAATGAAGAAATAAAATTTGATATCATCTATCCTTTTTATATTCATTAAATTTCTGGATGCATAATATTCATATTTTGATCCCCAAAGGTTTAAGTAGTCTAACACTAGTGTCATGAAACTGTTTTTTCATGTTTTATGATAATACCTGGTATCATATTGTCAGTGCATGTTGATGAAATAAGGGAAATAAATATTACTGGTATTCTTAACAATTTTTGAAGACTGTCAAAATTAGGGTCTTATTCATATTATTTTATATTCTTAAAATGATTTTTTTGAATTTTTAAGACTTCATGACTCTCCCATGTGCTCATATGTGATGCTTTTTTTTATTGAAAAATAATATATTCGTTTATAAAATTTATTTACAAATCCTTGTGTCAAAATGTGGTTTTGTTATACTTTTAAATGTTTAGTTAACAACTAACATATATTATTCTTTTATGTGCAGGAGAGTTTATACAATGATTATGTAATGTTATTTCATATATTATTATATTTTTATTTACTTGTATGTTTTTCTTAAATCATGTGAAAGAGTCTGAAGAGATTTAACAATGAGGCTTAAAGTATACAAAATTTGAAATTACATGTTAGCAAGAGAACTGATGTGACAAGTCTCTACGGTATGAAGAATAAAAAAGTCCTAATATTTTGTAATTGAAAACACTACTCCTGAAACTTTATTTCATTGCCCTAACAAGGACAGTGTTCTTAAATTGGATAATGGATACACATTTTGGATAACCACCATGAATGCATTCCAAGGTCCAAGATGCATGTTCATTGTATCATTTATAATCATGTTTGCTGACAGCCAGAAATGCAAATTTTTACAATATTAATCAATCATAAATGTATAACTTTTTTACAATAAATTAATCAATTTAAGCATATTTGATTCATATATAATAATTATAATAAGAAAACTTAAAGTATAAAATTTCTTACATCCTTACATCAAAAATCATAGTGATGAGTAATAGATTAGTGTTAAATATATGCATTAGTGTTAAATATATGCACTAATAGTCTAGACATTTATACATACTGACATCTATAAAAAACTTTTACACTGTCAGTGCGTATATATTTTTCTTTTACTAATATATATTATATAACACCATTTAAATAAAAATTATTAAAATTATGTATGTTCATTTTTATATATACTTCTATAGTATTAATAAAGCCAAAACCCAAAATAACTAATCATCATGATGTAATTAATGATTTCTTATTTTGTCCTCACTATTCTAATTTATATAAAAAAACCATATGACTCAATGCAAATTATAATATATTCAAAATAATTATAATATATATAACACAATTCATTTATTACATGTAAAATACACATTACAAATAATAGAAAAGCGGGTTAACGGGAACGACAATGCTAGTCAATACGCTAGTACTTATAAAGCTAATTCATTATACTTATGGTAACTTTACTGGGTATACCACTCCGACCCACTTTATTCCCTCATTTTTTTGTCTGTGTGCTTAGAAGGTGGAAGAAAAGACAAGGAAAATAATATGATAATAGGTTACAATTCTTCACCTTGATTGGCCAATTATCTTTCCAAGTTTATTCATATTCAAGCTTGAATTATTGGAGTCATATAATATTTTTATGTGACATCAGTGAGCTTGATCAGGTGTACGACTACAATGAAATTAAAACCTTACAGGAAAATTGTCAACTATAATAAGATTGAGTCAAAACCACTGCCATAATGTAAGATGTATTAAATAAAATCAGGTAAACGGCAAACATAGAAAGAAAGATCAAATGTCTCAAAATAATTCTGTTTCTATATCCTCATCTAATAGAATTACACAAAATAATATAAAATATTATTTTATATTTTTATATCTTTTTTCTCCAACCAAATCATACATTTTGATTAGTAAACGATACTATTGAAAATATTAAGAGGAGACATCAAATCTCGATTACAAATATAGGAAGCCCATAGAGATTAGGAAGAAGATTTTTCCCTCAAAATTAATAATTCAGAAGAGGGCTTAAGGTATATAATAATTTTGGTAGTCCAAAAAAAAAAATATAATGTTTGGATTTTTGAGAATATGACTTAAATTTTTCTTTTGTATTTGATCCAGGAATAATTTCAGGTATAATAATAGATATTAGAATTAAAAAAATCTAAAAATTTCTTATAATCGAGAAAATAAATTTAATGGAGAATATGGTTTTGGGGGTTTTAGAGTTAAAACCTTATTTTGAAGACTCAATTTGAAATCAACATTGATATATTGAATTAGATAATATATCATTGCAAGTTGATTTTTGAATTACAAAATTAACAAACAAATAATTTTATATAAACTCTTGCACCATTATTGATACCAAATATTTGATCATATAAACTCTAACATGGGGAACTTAATTCATAATATAATGATCTTATAGGTAGCCTGTGGGTCATTCTATGAGTCATGAACTTGGAAAGTTAGGTTGAAGACACTCAAAATGATGGAATAGAATGTCGTTTATGAAAGTAAAAATAGTAAAAACAAGATTCACAGTGTTGGAGAATTCTTCTATTGTACGCATGTCAGGTCATTTTATGTCATCAGATTTTACAGTACATGCATATCCCATATTATAATTTCATGTACGATTTTTGCTCCCCTTTTCAAAGCACAATAACTTGTCTGATATAGAGGAAGCATGATACAAAATTAAAATGAATCTATTAAGCAAATTTGAATGTGAAGTGTTGTTTTTTCCACATTATTTGGAGTCATGCATGCTACTTTCTTTTCTTCAGAATTTGGTTTATTTCAAATTATATATACAGTATAGAGAATAATAATATAAATGGTAAATGGTAAATATGTATAAGTGCATAAACATGAGTTACTGAAAAAGAATTGAAGGAATTTTTCGGCCCTACCAAAGTAAAAAGAAAGCAAATAAAAAAAGTTGAAGGGATATTTCATTTCATATTTACACTACACTAATGTTATATTTGGATGGAGAGAAGGAAACAAAAGAGGAAAAATTACAGGACACTGCTGAGATTCATAGATGTTAATATATGAATCTCTTACTTTATCTTTTCGTTTTCTAAAAGAGAAAGATAAAGAATCATTTGGTGGAGAAGTCTTGGCACCAAGATATATACCAATATGTTGTGACAAGCAACTAAAGGCTCAAACTTTTTTCACATTGATCACCTATTTGATTCCATGTTCTACTTCTTGTATCGGATCAATAATTTTTTACTTTTTGTTACTTTTTATTTTTAAAATTTTTATTTTATTTATGTAACAGCATTGTAATTGGCCGGATACATGGAATGAGACGAGTGGTCCATGTACTTTTATTTTGATAATGGGTTTTACTGTTTTTTTTTGTCCTTGGATTTTTTTTGAGAAAGTCTTCCTTCATCTCTTTTTTGTATATACGAAAGTTTAGAGGGGAAACGTGTTCTATGTTTAGTTGAAACTATATAAATATCAGTGAAAATTGAAAATTATCATACAAGTTAATTTTTTATAAAATGATAAATAATTTATCAAAATTGAATTATTTTCATCATTTGAATTGGATTTATAAAGAACCGGTATCAAATTTCAAATTTGTCATAAAAGTGGACGGAACCAAATCACAAGCATCTCATTTTAGTATTCATTATATTTTTAAGGACATATTTATTTTAAATTTTATTGGGAAAAGCTAGGGCTAGTGGTGAATCTTTAATTATTTTTTGGGAGCCATTATATATGCACTAATGCTCTTGCTTAAATAATTGAATAAAAATAAAAAGTTTCAAAACAATATATTAATACAAAGAATATATATAAATAAGAGACCCGTTTTAATGGAGTTTTCAACTATTTGAGTTATTTTAAATGAATACAACCTAATAATAATGTTTTATATAACAAAGCATTTCTTAGTGTAATGATTGCATTTGCCCAAATTATTTTCATAGCAACATTATGCATAATATTTTTATTTAAAGAGTTGGGAAAAATTGTTTTAATTTGGGGGAGCTTCTATTCAAACCAAGGTCGGCCAATGTGTGACAGATTGCAGCCAAATGATGGAGAATTTTTACACAGTTAATACATATAAATGACAGACTATGTATTGATAGTATATAAAACTTTTATATTTTTTAAACATAGATAGTAAATTATTATTTATTATTTATCAGGATGCTAATAAAGGGAGAGGCAAACATAATCATGTTCAATGGATTAACACTATCAGATTTATTTTAGTCTGTTAGAACTTTATTGTGAGTAGACTATTGATGCTGCTTTAATTTAATGAACTTCTTTTGATGATGCCTATCGAAATTATTGAATTTTCTTTCGAAAAAAGGCCATCATTGTCTCTCTCTGATCTTTTGGGAACACATGATTGCCATTAGCTTTATAGATGCAAGTGCTTTAATTATAGTAAGGATTTGCTTTTGTGTGACTTGAGTAAATGTCTCAATCTTTAGTTAGGTATGAAGTTAATATAAGAGTTTTTACATTTTTATTATATAATACATCACTCATTTTTAATTGACTCTTAAAAAAAGTAATACAATGAATAATAAATAATACACTAACTATGAATCTTTAAACTGTTAGTGTATATAAATTTCACTCCTTGAGGCCCTACCTCCATAATTTAGAATGATCAACATTAGTGTTTATCTGTACTTAATTCTTATTCCCTAGAAAATACCCTTTAAGGACCATATATGTAATATTTTCTCATTAACCTTGCCAAAGTTTATTGGCATATTGAGGAATAAGTTAATTAAGAAGGGAAAGTAAGAATGACAAATATGTATGATTGGTGTTTCTTCTTGGATTATCTCAAGTCCAATGTATGAATCAGTCTTTAACTATTTTTCCTCAACTAGTTTGATACATCAAAATGGGAAATTGTGTTGGTAGCAAGAGATGACTTGGGTTAGGAAGTTGATAGTAATGTTAGTTATTGGGAAATTCTTATTCCCTAGTTTGACTAATTTATACTATTGGATAAAGCTTGGATGATTTATATGTAAGTTATGATTAAAGTGGAATTTAAAATTTAAATAATCATTTCTTCAATTGATGAATTGGAATCAAAATATTAAAATTAACTATTGAGTATAACATCTATATAATATTAGTATATTCATATTTAATATATCATCTATCATTTATATTTAAATGTATATATTTTGTGTGTGTACTATTTCAAAGTCACCCATTAAAATGTAAAGGTTGTATATGTGTTTATAAAGTATTTTTAAGAAAATAAGAGAAATGAATAAAAATACTTAAATTTAGTTAATATTTGTTATTAGTTATAAAATTATTAAATATTGTAATTTTATCCTGATTTAATATTATACTACTTCTTTGTGATAGTGTTAACAAACTTTAATTTAATCTCACTGTATATGTAATGATTTATCTAATTGGAAAACAACATTATAGAAAATGCTAAATAAAAGTATAATTGAAAAATAAAGTTTAAAGATGTGTTATTATTCTAAAACATCAAAAGATTTGAATTAATATTAATAAGTAAAACATAAACAATATTTTCTCATAAAAACCTTTAACATGCATAAGAGGGAGTAGAAGTGGAACATTATTTGGCTAATGTAGGATTAAAACCAGCTCATATAACATATTTACCAAATATATGTTGTCATTTATGATCATCATCATTTATGAAGTTGCTCAATTGAAAAGACCAGCATTGTATTGGGCAAGGGAAAAAGGGTTAATAAAGAGGGAAGCATGGGGGGAAACAAATTGTAGTAGATGAGTGTCATGTTCCATATAGTCATTATTACACTTAAAGCAACCATATAAATATCAATGCTTCATAGAGTGGGACCTTGATTTTGTATATTTTTGCATATGAGGGGTCAAATCCATGTACAAATCCCCCAAAATAATGCTAGTGCCAAAATCAAAGGTCTCTCAATAAATTTTCTGTTGGATATATCTGAGAACCAAGTTCTAAAATTTTCTTCTATGGCGAAGTAGTTTTATTATGAAAAATGATATATTCTCATACTAAATGTTCCTATCAACAAGAAAATGACATATGTCACTTGTAAATCAATCACTAATAATTAAAGTATCACTTTGTGATATATGCCACTTTTGTGTAGGTAGAAGGATTAATATGATAATTTAGTAGGAGAATATATTACTATTTTATTATACTAATCTACTATATAATTATGTCATTATATTTTTTTAAGTACGTATTATAGCTAGCATATTTTGTTTAACAAATATGATCGGCTCTAAGGTGCTATAAGAAAATAAAAAAGTTTAAGATGTTTTAACTATTTTAGGGTTTTAGCTAATAATAAGGTTATATGACATGGGAAGATAAAATTTATGCAGCAATTGAATTATAATAAACAAATAATTTTATTGGAGTGTAAGATACAATAATGCTCAATGGCTATTTTTCATTATAGATAAGAAGGGACCCAAGTCTATGCAACATTTTGGGTAGACTTTAATTTGCCTTTCCCAATCTTAAATATGTCACTTCCACATTAACATGGTACACACACTACTATATAACGGCGTTCAGCCATGAGAGAATTTGGTAACGGCGTTCAGCCAATTATGACTACATTTCTAGGAGCGTTGGTCGTCTACCAATATATTATTAGAGAATAACGATTATAAACTCTAACATGCTCATATAGCCAAGTGCTCACGGAGTGTTTGTTTTGGTGCTTCTATTTGGTGTATATAATAATAAAGGATTTGAGTCTAATATAAAATATTGATACCCTATTTTATTCTAATGTTAGACATTGTGAGACTTTATATAATAACATATTTAAAACTTTCCCAAATATTCCCAAATTGTGAGACTTTATTATTTACATTTTAAGAAAATAAAAATAATGTATTTATTAAAAGTGTAATTATTTTTTATAGGTATAATAATTGATGAATGATAATGATATATTAACCGTATAAAAACATTAAACTCCCATAATCACATTATAATGTTATATAGATATTTAATCTCTTCAAAAAGAATCATGTGTATGTGCCTTTTGTATTTATATTGTAGGTTAGTAATAAAATGAAGATATTAATATACTAGAAGCATCGAAAGAGTATGAGAATCACAATTTCCCTCAAAAGTTTTGATCGTGGGAAGATATAGCAGTGCAAAGTCAGAAAAACCAATCATTCTCACATTGAAATTGGAGTACGTATGGCCTAACAAAAACCAATTCATTTTAAAGCTTTATTTTTGACTATTTTTACTGAGAAGTTAGAGATTGAAGTCTTATTATTAATAAGCTAACTAACTGAATTAAAAATGTTTGATAAAATTCCATTAACTAATAAGTATAAAATGACTTAAAATAACTTATAGGCCATAGACTTCAATTGTCACTGCTGCATGGAATCAGAGCTTATAAGTAAAAGGTTTTTATAACAAAAACCTCCATAGTCGACCGAGTAAGGTTATTGACTTGTTTTTAGTCAAATAGTATTATTGAAGAACAAACATCTTGTATCATATTTTTAATGATAAAAATGTGATTTAATAATAAATAGAAGTATAAAACTATCAGTATATATTGTATTTTATTTATTATTTTATGGTACTTGTTTTTCCATTAATGGAGATGATACTTACTCATCATTAAATATCTTATAAGACTCGAAAATTTATTTCCTCTATCAAATTAGGGTGGAGAGTGTCCATGTATGTAGGTTGTAAATTTTAATATATATATATATATATATATATATATATATATATAAAGAACGACATAAGTGAGAACAATTATCATATAAGAACATTGAGTCACTCCCTATATATAACTTGATTTATTTTTAAATCTAGTAATTTTTCTTTATGAGAAAGTAAGCCATATTGGGTTTAAAGAATGATTTAAAGTTTTTTTTACCTCACAATTTTTTACGATGATGTTATTATACACATGTGTATAGTATAAAAATTACACAATTATTTTTAAAAAAAAAAGAAATAACCATCCTACTTTTTTCTCATTTTTATTACTTTATTAAAATAGTTATACAAGTAGAACTTTAGAGTATAAGTAAAGTATTTTTACATCTCCTATATCAAGACAAAACATGTGCTGTATCAAAAAGTGTATCACTTCATACATATATATATATATATATAGATATGATTGATTTATAAATTTAATAACAAAATATTTTCTGACCAAATATAATTAATGACAGAAGGAGTACGTGACATAAGACATTATACATGATACAATATAAAGTGACCTTCAAAATCAAAATACCTCACAAAATAATTGCTGATTACTAAGCATGGTCATGTAGAGAGTAAAAATGTGGGTCACCCATGGAAGCAACCTAAAAATATAGAAAAATCACCCACTGTACTATGTAACAACTTTACCCAAATAGAAACTAGATTGGGTATTGTGAGACATAATTGTCACTTTCCATATTCCCCCTAAGTACCTTAATTGTTGGCCAACCATAGTCCAATTTATTAGTTACCCTTATACCTAGTCAAGTGTAATATCTTGCTCACCTAAGAAAACTAATTTGCAATGTCATGTTTATATAATTTGATGCAATAAGCAGCATGAGATTGGACCACATCTGTTTAATGAAAACATTTGAATTTCCTAAGAGAAATATGAAAATAAAGTATGCTTTCTTTGACCTTGTATACTCCACTATTAATTTGGGAATATCAGCTATTACCCAAAGATGATATTTATTAATTCATTTCCTCCTTCTTATAAAATATAATCTTATCGTAGTGCCTTGTAGATATAAATTTGTTATTAATTAATGTGAGGATGTAAATTATATATATAACAGTTCTAGATCAATCATTCTAATTCTAATTGTGCTTTCTCATTCTTCTTACTCAAATGACGTTTCAACCTACCTTATGGGTTGATTTTCTCAATCTAATCAAATATAATTGTTTTTTTATTTTAATGTGAGATATAATGTGAACAAGGATTATCCATACAAAAAACTCCGTCTTCATGTCCCAAACCAATTATATTGCACTAAATAATATAAATAAAATTATTTTCAATATTTTTAATTTTTTCCAATTAGGTGACATTATTTAATTGGATTGATACACAAATGACACAACCGATCTCTATTCTTTATAATGTTGTGTAGATAGTCAGCATATCACATTCAAATGTGTGGAGTGTTGTAATGATAAATGGTCATTTTTATTGTGAATTATTATAATTTATTATAAAAAGATGTTTGTGTTTATTGGTATCAATTGTAACAAAAGTTGGTGTCTCAACATTACTAATTTGTCTAGGTTCATATATAAAATAAAATGGGAGATAATGATTGATGATGACATGAAGTGTTTGATAAGTAAGAACAAACAGAACATGATGCACCTGACCCAGTTCCTGCTCCTTATCACCAAAACCATTATGGGAGGGTTGTGGTGGGATTTTATTTTGTTTGTTTTTTTTTGTTTAAAAACTTAAAAGCCAAACACTAGGTTTCATTAACGTTGGTGACCCCTTTATTTTATTTGAGGTATATTGGTTATTGTGGTCAAATAATGGCACAATTTAACTGATTTATGATGATGTTATACACATGGGTTGAAAGAGTCAAGGTTGATGATGAATCTTTGAGCTACCTAATGATTTTACATGGGGGGACCTTTCATGATTTTAAAATAGGAATTAAACAAAATTTAATAAAAAAGGTAAAATGTCAATTTCGCCCTTAAAATCGACAACACCGCTATTGTGTTTAGTTCCAAGAAATGTTTTAAATTTCTATTTCATGTTTTTATTTTCAAAAAAAAAAAATTATTTTCTCAAAAAAACATGTTTATTAATATATTTTCATTTTCAAAACCTTTCACTCTAAACTTTACCAACAAGGACAATTACTTTTGCAAATAATTAAATTCTAAATTTAATCAAACCACTAATTTCATAGAATATCCTCATATTTGATATTTGTATTTTCTTTTTCAATTAATTTTATGTCAACAAAACATTAAACATTTTAATTGACAGACTTGGTCGTCTGCTATCATGAAGATGTGTGGAATGTTATAACGAACATCATTCGGATGCTCCTTATAAAATTTATAGTTTAAATAAATTAATAATATAAAAGTGTTGTATTATTTTATTCAGATTGTGCTAACTTCAATGTGGTCAATTTTCATCTCAAATTCATATATTACAATACAAATTATCAAACCATTTCAACAATACTATTAATAGAGTAAAAAAAGGTGTTAGAGATAGAAAGAAATCAATTATGTTATGAAGATGTGTGTTCTTATGAACGAGAGAGACAATCATTGATTGATTTTGACGTTTTGTTGATTAGTGGAGAGAGTAATTGAAAAATATACTTCTCTCATTACACATATTTAATGAATAAATATGAGAGGTGAAAAAAGGAGTAATAAATAATTGTATAATAGGAAAATAAAATATAAACGCTTGTTGATTTTTCAAAACATTAAAAGATTTGAAATAAGTTGAAAATATTTAAAAATAAAAAGAAATGGAATAAATGGAGTAACAAAAGTGTTAAAAAATTCAAAAAATAACAATACTTCATTCTTGAAAATATTGAAAATGACATTTTCTCATTTTAAGAATTTCCAAAAATGAAACTATGTTTTTTAAATATAAAATAAAAACAACAATTTAACCATATTTCCAATGAAAATATAAAATGACGAAACCTAGCACATAAAATATGTTTTTGCATGTGTTAAAGTTTTGTAATTGACCAAAAGACAATAAATTATAATTTTTAGTGAAGCAATTTGTAAGTGTGTGAAATTAAATTGTGTACTACTTTTTTTAATCAATCATAATTTTTTTGATAGAAGAAGTAATTAATACAAAGGGTAGAGTATCTTATTTTATTCCGTGAGAATCATATACTTTTAAAAAAACATAAATTTGAAGTGTTAAAATTTGTTTTCAAATAGATATTTTTGTAACAACATGAATCAAATTAACAATTGGTCAACGTAAAGAACTAAACAAATATTTTTCTCTTGGATCACCCATTTGAATCATGTAAGAGATTTAAACCTCAATAAAGAATATCTTCTATTGTTAGTGATGTGTAGTTTCAGAATTTTTATCGAACATCATATCAAACAAAACATGTTTCATCCTCTAGACGACTCAGTTGTTAATCTGCTTGCAGAACCAAACAACAACAAATCAACTTTATCCATGACTAAACATAGCAGCAAATTTATTAGTATTTTAATGTTCAGTTTGAGAAATAATATCTTCTCATGTTAATAACATGAAGGGCTTCTTTGGTAAGTGAAAAGAATTTAAGAAGAAAGAAAGATGCGAGAAAGAGGATGAATAGAAAGAAAGAGGTGAGAAAAAGAGTAGAATTGTGGGGTGTTTGGTAGAAGAGAAAAAGAAAAGATAGAAAGAGTATGATTTTATCTCCCCACCTATGGAATAGACAATTATACCCTCATTCACATTAATAATATTTTATTTCTAAATTAAAATTAAATACTAGTTAAAAATTTAAGAAATATAATGTTAATACTAAATATATAATTTCATATAGATGATTAAATATATAGATTTAATTAAATTGTCTAAAAATAATATTGAATTATAATTGAATTATTTAATTAAATATAATGATTAATATTTAAACGTGAACTTTAATAGTGATGATAACATATAAATAATAATATTTTTAGCTTCAAGTGTGACTCACATCTTTATGTAAGAAGATGTATTGAAGGTAAATGACGAATATAATAATAACTAGATGGTAGTGAAATAAAAGGAGTTAAAGAAAAATGATGATAAAATATGAGCTTTTTTTATGCATATATAATTTACCATTTTAAATAATTATATACTAACTTTATTTTCTAAGTTTTAATTATAAAAATGTATTTGGTTTTAAAATGTGTAAATAAATTAGTATTTATTTAAACTTTTTGATAGTGAATATTAATTATACTTTTAAAATAGTTTAAAAATATCAAACATAAATGTCACATAAAAGGTTACATGAATATTTAATGGCTAGGAGCAATTTAGTTATTTAGGGTTTTTATTCTCTCAACTCACTTTCTTCTCATCTTTGAAGAGAAGAAAAATTGGCATGGGACCCGCAACTTTTCTTTCTCTCCCCTATCTTTCATTCCACAACCAAACAAGCGAAATTTGTAAACCGCCCTCACTTTTTGTCTTTTCCTTTTCTTTCCTCTCATACTCACCTTAACCAAATGAGGCCGAAGATTAGAAGGACCTTATGTCATTTTTCAGTGACCATTATAATGGGTAGTGTAGCAGGTGTTATATGGTGCGTTCAAGTTTTCAAGTCACCTTCATATCTTTTTCCCCAACTTGCATTTCCAAATGTGGGTCCACACTGAAATTATGGAGTAAGATTTTGATAGGTGAACCCAATCTATTCGCTTTGTGTGATAAGTAAGTTCAAAGCCAATTTTCTTACTATAAACACAAGTTGTTTATGACACTCCTCTAAGCAACTTCTATGTGCCATCAATTATAAATTGATACGTCAATCAATTAAAGTTGCACCATAATAACTAACCAAAAGTTAACAAAACATAAATGTGAGTTTGTAATTGATGGCACATAAAAGTGGCATAGACAACTTGTTTTCCTTTAATGTATGGTTTCAATTGATTTCTCTTATTACTACCGGTGCTAACAAAATAAATAAAAGTAATGTCACTCTATAAATAATGTGATTCTGTATAAGTCTGGTTAGACCCATGCCATTATATATGGAATTAATTTAGTGAATAAAATGATATATTGAGAATAACATATAACATGTTATATGTTGTGTCTTTCACTTGAATGACAGGTACTGATAAACATACATGGATACATTGGATATACATGACAATTAATATACAGATAAGCATCTTTTCTTCTTTAATTTCATTTGTTCCATGTGTACCTTTCTTTCCGGGTTCAAGTTAAAGTGAAAAGAGCAAGAAAGAAGGAACAAAAAGAGAAGTTGTAATCCTGTTCAAATTTAATAGCAAAAGTTAAAGAAGCTCCATCTAGAGTTCTTGCAGCACTCTATCATTGTAGTTCTAAAAGATCCCAAAGTTCTTGGTTATTTAAGATGAGTTACATATATATACCATGTCCTCTTCTTACTCTTCTTTTTGCCACTTCACCTTTCTAGGTTGGTTTAGAGTTTAAGACTAACAAGTCAAGGAAGGTACATGTTCAAAATATCAAAAGAAAATTAAAAAGCATGACCTAGTCAAAACTTTAGTTTGTGACTGCAATTAAGTTCTTTTACTAGTCAGATAGCATTGAATCAGATCATTTATTTATAAGACTGACTTCTGCATCACAATTGTGAAATATAACAGTCATTAAAGTCATATTAATTATATTATATGCATAGAACATATTCACAAAATGTCAATATCATTCCTAACAATATTTTACAAATGTCATAAATGATATTTTCCATTAATGTACCAAGATGCACCCTAAGGGAAATCCTTGTAAGTTATGATCATGGGTATGGATCCTTATTAATTTGGATACTTTTTCTCCTTTTGAATTCTTTGTTTTTTTTTCATAGTGAAGAAAGCTCAACTACCCCTTCAGCCCAATTTAAGATTTCCACTCTTATGGATCTGAAAAGGCTTTCTTAAACAAGTTTTGGTAGTAATGGTAAGGTGATTTGTTGTAGTGACATTATGGCCTCATCTATTTACTATGTGCTCACTTCTGGCCCAAAATATATCAAGTTTGCAATTTTTCTTTTATTGAACTCAAGTAAGTAAGAAAGAAAGAAAAAAAATACTAAATAACATTATTCTCGTACCCATTTATGCATGAAAGTATGATCAAATTTGACAAGTTTAGTACATGTTTTGTAATAAGCATTAAGTTGTGGGAGTATGGATATTCCGATATTGTCTTAAACGGTTTCTTAGTAGAATAAGTTTATGAAACTCTTGTGAAATTCTTTCTTTGTCTAATGCCTTAAGAATAGAAACTTGAAATATCACTGCATTGGTAATTATGAGTTACCATATTCCAAAAGTGTGTTATATTGATGTCAGCTTATCACATAAGAATGCAACAGAAAGAAAAATAGTCTATACAAAATGCAATGATAATGAGTTTAGCTACTCCTACTCATACTTGATACACGTGTAGTTATGTTGATGTTACTGAGCTATATATTGTAGCATTTGGTAAATTTTCAAGAGAGGGAGGAAGTTCTGATTAGGAGTTAAAAAGTGAGATAGTTCACAAACAGGTGGATCCAAAGATAATATTCAATTCTTCATTCCATTTTGATCTATCTTCACAATAAACACTACCTTAAGTTAAGGCTGAGTTTTGAAGTTTGGACCTGAACTATAAGTCATGCTTGTATGACAATATTGATGCATATATAGTTCAAATGACACTTCTATAATAGGATATTGGCTAGGGAGAATAGCTGAATGAACAATTCAATTGGGCATTATAAGTCAAACCATAACTAAATCTTACAATAACCTTCATGAATCATGATGATAAGTAAGCACGTTTTACTATAACCAAATCTTAAACTTCATGCATGATCATTAGCAAAAAAAAACTGAATTTTGTCTCATGTATATATCTCTATATTTCTCACCCTTTATGCATCAATGTAGCATATGACTTTGTTCTTCAGTATCGATTACTGGCCTGACCCACACCGCGGCATTAAGCTGAAAAGGATAGGTCCAAAACGGTACCACGGTGTTCGGCGCCATGGCCTTATTATGGGTTGCTCTGTCACTGGTGTGAAGCCTTCATCTGGAGACTCTCCTCTGAAGGTAATGTGTTTTCACTCTTCTACAGTTCTACTTTTGATATCAAAAAATCATCTTGCATTAGTCCTTATGGAAGCCTTAACATTTATTGTTGTCAAATTCATAAATAACATGACCATGTTCATATGCTTGTTTGTGAACTTATGATAATATTTTGCTGCACAATAGGATTGACATTTCACACATTGACAAGGTGTTATTGTTCATATCTATCCACTGTTTAAGCAATCTTCTCATTATGAGATATTTTTTTAATGCCAATTGGACAATGTATGGGACAAGATATATTGTTTGACACCTTTTTGGTTTGAAATGACAGTATGCATGTATTAGATAATAAGATACTAGAATAAGATGAAGTATATTTGGAAGCTTACATTCCATACTTCTACTTTTATTGTAGTTTTTATATATGAGTTCTATGTATTTCTTATACAGCTTGGTACAAAGGTAGAGGATGTAGAGAAGCCTGTAAATCCATTGTTGCTTATTTCACGGTTCATTCTTGGTGCAATTGCAGCCACTTACTATATACTAGTTCCAATTTACATGTGGATCAAAGACCAAACTGTTCCAAAAGGCATGCCCATCTAAGATTGGAGTAGGATATTTTTATCAAGATTTGGACCTATACATACTTTAAATCACTGTCTTTGTTTAAGTAACAATTGTAATGGAAATTGACATCACTTGCGGGCAAAAGAATTAAAAAAGAGAACAAAAAACAATTGTAATGGAGGAGGGATCCACTTACTCCAAGAGTAAGTGGAAAATGACTTACTCCACATCTCAATCATCCTAAGTGGATCCCTCCCCATTGTAATGTTCCAATTTACTAATGTCTTGTGATAAATAATTGTCAATTTATAATTTTAAGAGTTTTATAAAAAAGAGGAATAATAGGAGATAAAAGTAAAATGTAAAGGATAAAATTTAAAACAATATATTATTTTTTCTGAATTTTATGTTGAAACGGATGTTACATGAATATCAAACTAATGCCATAAATATATGAAAGGGTAGAATATTATTAGTACTCACAACATGAACCACATAAAACTGAATCTGGTACTAGTGCAACCACAAACAAAACCAAGCAATAAATTCAACTAATAATATAAATATTCTTTAAATAAAACTAGTTCGCTTATATTAGTATATATCCTCTCTCTCAATAAGTGTTGTTCATAGAAATTGAACTTTGAATAAGAATATATTCTCATAATTAAAGAAGTAAGAAACTAAGAATCATGAAAGGCCACAATATCCATTTATTGGATACTTCACTAAAAAATTCACTTATCATTTACATACATTGATATTCCATTTACAGGCCTGGGTCAGAAGCAAAACAAACCCTGAAGGATCTGAACTTAGTTCAAATTTATCTAGAAACAACAACCATAAAATCTCAATAGCCAAAAATTAGGACACTCCCAATAAAGAAGGAAGAGTTAAAATGAAACAAAAAGAAAGATAAGAAATTAACCAAACAATGCCTTAGCAGTAATTTCCCTCTCAAACCTCCAAATATAGTTCAACCCAACAAGCAGCTCAGTTATAGCAGCTTCTGTCTTATCCTTGTTTGCAAAGAACAAGGTCTGCATTAGCAACACATTGGTCTTAGCCACCACCAAGTTTTGATGCTCAAAGCTCCTTTCATTCTGCCACTTGATCATGTTATGTGCCAATGGCAACAACCACCCTAATATTCTCCATAGTGCATCCCTCCATTCATCAGCAAGCACAGGATCACTAGCACAAAACCCAACCCCTCTTAACCTTGTTCTCAAAGCTGATCTTATACTACTTGGCAACATAGCATACAAATCATCCCTTGCATCCTCACCAACCAAATGTGGTGACTTTATCATTTTCTCCATCACTATAATCAAATTAGCATAGTGCAAAGCTAAAGCAGCAGCACCTAAAGTACTAGGAGGTGACATCAATAAATTACAATTAGACTCAAAAAACCCACTTCCTAAAACCTCTTTCTCTTCATCAAGTTTTGAACTTTCCATTGACCCAGAAATAGGGTTTTGATTATCAGATGGAAAAACAGTAGCTGGAGTAGACAAACTACGAGACAAACCAGACACACTTTGACCAATTCCAAAAACAACCTTAATCCTTGCTAAAACAATGAAACTAAACCTCACAAGCAACATAACAACACTATCAAAGCTTCTACTCCATAAAGATCTATCTTTTAAGTCCTTAATCTCTTGTTTCACCCAAAAAATCTTTTGTTGAAGCTCATAAACTTTTTGTTCTTTAGCAATTAAAGAACGGCCTTCGTTATTATTGTTATTACTATTATCATTCATTATTTTTCTCAAACTATTTTCTAGACTTGAAAGCTCTTCCATTTCACGGTGCAACGTTGCCGTGAGGATCACGTAACGCTCCATTTTCTTGATCTTCGCTTCGGTTTCTTTTGGGCCTGAATGGGCCCACCCATTTGGGTCGCGGCCCAAATCAGCGAACTCGTGAAGAAGCTTACGGAAGGAACGAAGGTTAGGATCGTCGCACCGGTGGCTGAGTCGGGAAGCCGAGTCGGCGGCGATTCGGAGTGACTCGGCGAACTCAGCGCAAGCGAGTCCAAGGAGTAACGAATCGTCGTTTGAGATGATCTTGCGAACCCCTTCGAGCGTGACGGCGTCGTTTCGGATACGAACGATGGTAGCGTCAGAGAGGGAGTGCCAGAGGTGGAGAAGCTTCGACATGGTTCCAGCGACCTCGAAGGATAAAACGCCGACGTTTTGTTTGGATTTGAAAGATGGTATCTTTTTTAGAAGCTTTGGGTGGTTGTCTAAGCTGGTTGAAATGGCGGTTTTGACCTTGAAGAGAAGTGTTTCGAGGGCCATGGTGTGTACGGATTGGGTGTTTGGTGAAATGGGTTGGTGTTGTTTTTGGTGGGTTTTGAAGAGTTTGAGTTAGAGATGAATAAGGAGCACCATGTGTTTGTGAAAATGCGTATGAAACATAGAATTGAGAAATAACAGGAAAAAAGAGATGGCTTGAGGTGTTTGATGAAGAGTGATACCAGAATGTGTTTATTAAGAAAGAAGTAACCTAAGAGAAAGAGAGTGAGAGGAGAATGAGGTGAAGAAGGTTAAAGTATTTAAGCCCACATGTAGTGGCACATTGTGATGGTGGTGTGGGACAAAAGATGCCACAAACTTATGGTGATTTTCTTATATCAAATTATTTAAATATCTAATCCAATAACTAGCAACAAGAGGGAATTATAGATCATGTTTTTTTAGTAATTATTAAGATCTATGTTATGAAATTGGGACACATTTGTGACAAGAGATATTATCTCAAGTTGTAGTATGTTAGTCTATGATCAGGATTTGCCAATTCTATTATTTGTAGAACCAAAATTGATGTTTATATTTAGCAATTCCTCATCCTGTATATGCCACTCACTTATATCAATTGATAGTTTGTTAGTCTTTCATAAGTACTTATTTGCTTATTTTCAAAACTAATCTATGAATTGAGTGGTGGTTAAGTAAAATCATCTTAAAATGAAGATTTTATTAATGAAAATCTTTGTACACAGAAAAAGGTAACTTTGTAATATCATGTAAGATTCAACCATGATAATGAAGTTTCAAGCGTTTGCTTTTATTTTTATCTGTGTTCTGGTTTGGGGTTATGTAAAGTTGTTTGCTTTTTTTTTGTTGGGGGCTGGTTTTTACTCTATCTAGATCACTACTCAATTTTTTTGCTGTTGTATTATTTACTATATCTTAGTAGGTAAAGGTGACTTTTTTGTATTTTGATGCAAAAAAACACTTTTGCCTTAGATGCTGTTATATTCTATATGAATTGAGGGCCATGTCATTATTGGCCCTTTCTTTGTTTGAAGTTTAATAGATCAACTGGTTTTGTTGTTATTGATTTGTTTGTTTTGGTTTGTGAGACTGACTGTCTATAAATTATTAACTTGGAATCTCTCATCTCACATGTAACATAAGTTGGTCTAATAAATGTTTCCTAAATCCTCAAAAAGATTAAAAAAGTTAATAGTTCGATTTCTGATAGTAATATTTGTTAGGCAAGACAATCACGTATCCAAAAGAGATTAATTTTTTACTCAAAAAAATGAATGATACTCTTGGTAATATAAAAAAAAAACTCATAATTAAAATAAGGAAAATAATACTTGCAAGTGTTGTCATAATTAGCTGTAGAATTCTCAAGTCTGTGGGCCTGTGGCTAAAATAAAAGTTGGTATTCATTGGTCCAAAGATCCTTATTATTCAATTCCATTGACTCTTATTTCTTAAGTCTACATAATTATACCAACTTCAATTATTTGAGATTGCCACTTTAAAAAATAATTTTGCAAATCATCATTGAGAGGAAAAATAATTTTGTACATCCGATGACTTTGCATATACATATGAAAGTAAGTGGTGATGAATGTTCCCCAAATTAAAATAAAAATGAATGAAATACTTTAAGTTGTATAAGATATCCTTAGTATCTTGATAAATTAGTCAAATAATTACCATATATCCTTATCTAAATATCAGTATCTTGATATTAATTTGCTTTGTCTTTAAATTGCTTTACTTGTTAGAATTTCGTTTGTTTTTTGTTTGTTTGTTTGGAACTATATATCAAGACAGAAAATATACTACCAAAAAGGAAAAGTCTAACAAATTACATCTGTTTTATTTCCTCTTTAATTTTTAGTTCTTATTTTGATTGATAGTTTTGGTTTGTATGTAACAATCAGTATGGATTCATTGATTCTAAGAGTAACTTTTTTAAATTTACTTCATATCTTAACCATCAATTTTAGGGAAATCCAATAGTTTAGATCTACTCACTAATTCAAACAATTAAATTTTTCTAGAATTGATAATTAAGATGTAGAGTAAGTTTAAAAAAGTTATTCTTTCATATCTCATATAATGGTGCTGAACACATCGTTAGTATAAAATATAACTAAAATTTTGAAACATATGAAAATCAAAACCCAAAAAAATCTAAAAATTAAAACCAAAATGTTTATATATTTTTACGAACAAAAACATATTTAAACCCAAATTAATATCTCCTAGAGCTTATGTTAAAATAATTTGCATTTGGAAGCCTAGTTTGTATATATCAAATAATGACTTGTAAAACAAGTAGTTGTCAATTGCTAAAAACAGAAAATAATAGTAACTGTCCTTTATGTGAATAATAAATCAACTTTGAATTAGGATAGTTATGAGAGGACAAGAGAGTTGAAGAAAGATGATAGAAACATATAGATAATGGTGTATATATGCTTACAAGACTATATATTAAGAAAATAATAGCTATAGTGTCAATTTCTTATGGTGGAAAAATCCCTTACCCACTAGCTAGCTCACTCATTCATGTCACATGGTTAGTGTAAATAGTGTGTAGAAAATTTCCATTACCAAAGACGGGAGTGCTATGAAATATCAAAATAAAAATAATATACATTGATATTTATGTTTTTTTTAATCTAAACTTAAATTACACTTTTATTTTTAAAGTTCAGAAAATAATCATTTTTTTCTCTATTAACAGATATGAGTCTCATTCATTTACAAGGTTGATAGAAAATAGGGACCATGTTCCCTATATTGAATACTTTTTTTATGCAATTTTGGGTATCTTGGTAATTAAGTTGGGTGGGGAAGTAATTAAGTAGTGGAATATTTTTTGTAAACATGGAATGAAGGGGAGAAGAGGGAAGAAAATCAAATGAATTCCAAAGTCTTTATAAAATTTATATATTTTCTAACTTTGCATCAACTTTAGCCAACCAATGGAAGGGTAGTGAAGGATTTCTATGTTGAGTTGTCGGAAAATGAATAAGAATGATCACATCCTACATTGATATTGGTGCCTTTAATTCATGAACTCCCTTACCTTTGTTATCGGTTATAAATTATAATGTATCCTTTTTTAAATTAGGGAAATGTTAATTAGAGTTACTTGTTAGATAAAATTAAAGTAAAAGATAGGTATTGGAATGTAGAGTATTTAAGAATTAGAAATTCTAATATTGTATTTGTAAATATATTACTTATGTTTAAAATTCTTTACTAGTGTCCTTACTCCTTAACCTTAAAATTATTACTCATTGTATGATTTAATATGTTCGTACTTTGTACCCATTGTTGTAAAAAAATCAAAATTCAAAAAGCTAGTCAATGCCTCTATTTTTTTAATAAATATAATTATAGTTTCAAATATTCTTTTTCATTTTATTTATTAGTGATATTGAAAGTCAACAAAAAGTACTCCCTCCATACTTAATTATTTAACTACTACGATCTCTTATGTAATTAATAGAGATAACACATATGATTTTATTTCATCAACTTCCAACTTTTTCTATTGTAATAGACAATGTTCTTTTTGAGAGGAAGAGGATGGTTGTTGCTGTTTAAATCCTGGAACTTTTATTCCATAAACTACCAATCTTATGAGAAAATTAAATAATTATTTATGCTAAATGAAAAAATTAGCTACTAATGTTTTCATGAACATGTAAAATGACAAATAGAAATAATTTTTTTCTTACGAAGAAACATTTCCCCCGTTAGTTCTACTTTAATTGACATTTATATTAAGACATATTGTTTAATGTAGTCAATAAATATGTCAATTATAAGTATAAAATAATATATTTGGACCAAAATATTCCTAACATCTCATAATGGTCGTGGCACTTACCTATTTTCATTATCTATCATAAGAACAGTAAATGAAAAAATAACTAAAGTTTGTTTAGTTCCTAAAATGGCAAATTATATGGAATAATCGTAAAGTGTCAACGAAAATTATGATAGCCAAATTTTGATGAGGAGGGAAAAGGGTAAATGTGATGCTGCTTGAGTTTGAATCAAGATACTCAAATTTTATGTCTTATAGTTCTATCAACTAACATGAACAACAACTAATAGAATAGGCTGAATAAATGAGAATGGAGGGGTAATTAAAATCTTGATTTCTGTGATTAATTATGAGACACAGAGAATATATATAATAGTGGTGTCTGCATACAATTTTTTAAATCTTAAGTTTTTTATTAGGAGTTAATTAAGACCAAGATAAATCATGGCCAGTGGTGAAATGGAGTATAGAGTTTGATGATTTAGTGTTTGAAAAACAAAGAACATGGATTTTACTTTGTCTTTTTGTACATATTCAATGAGCCAGCACCTTCATTTGCATAATCTAGGAAGATAGTATTATATTTACATATTATACCAAGTACCCAAGTACACCTTTAACATAGTTTATTATGACAAACATTAAGAAACATATATAATTAGTGGCCCATTTACAATGAGCACCATATATATTCCATAAAAAGTTCGGGTAGGATAAACGAAAGGGCATTAGACACCCACGTTCATCGTTTTTCCTTATATTTCATGTATATAATGTTGTAATGCAAATTTGAGGAAGGTCAATTAGCTAGGATTCTTCCCATTAAAGGATAAAAACAACACTTTTGATCATAATCACTTATATATTTGGTTATGAAAAAAATGAAATTTTTGAGACATGGACATTTGAAATGAGTACACTTACATGCAAGTCATGCTACAACTTTTTAGAATGTACTATTTATGCATTGTCGGTATATAAATTTATACTATACACATTTAATATATCAATCATTATTCATTTGTATTATTTTTTATGATGAGTATTAAACATGAATAAGAAATGATGTAGTGGCCGTGTATAAAACTTATACACTAGCATTGTATACATTTTTTCTCAATTTGTTTTTTTGAGAGACCACCAATTACTCAAACTATAAATGATGAGGCAAATTACTCTTTTTTTTTTAATTTGGGGGGCCAAAACTAGCTACTATGAGCTCATCAAATGTCTTTTATATGGAAGGAATGCAAATAATATATTACTATCATTAATGGAGAAGAATGTGTAGTTTGCTATCATGCTTGTAAGTGGGTGATGATGCATAATGTCACTTTAGAATTCTAATGAACATAGCCTTTCTTGATTACTCTAATTCTCCATAAGTTAAAAGAGCAACATATGATGGTGGAGTGGGATATAGGGACACTTTTGTTAGAGAAAGTAATACACAATCAAAGTTCATATCATATGTGAAAGTTGAGAGAAATGATAATAGAGAATTAAGTGATCACTTATGCACTTACACATGGGGTAAAATATCATCTCATTATATCGTAAGGATATAAGTGTTAAATTATACTAAATTTTTCTCTTATTTTAAATATATTTGTCTCTCAATTATTAGAGAACATACTAACTCGCGAAAATTGTGGGAACATAACAATTAGTTTGGGGCATGACTCGTGAGGTGGGCTTTACATGAATGAATAAAGTTCTACCTAGGACTTGTTTTTATAAGCATAATTCTTGCACACTTTCGGCTCTAGAAAATCTCATTGATTAGTGTCTCATCCATGCTGCAGATAAAAAATTCCAAATACTTTATTAATTTGACCACTATCATCATATAGTTAGTTGTGGACTATATAATTTTATAATTGATTTATTACTAAATAATGAGGTGGGATGATTTCATAAAATCACTTTTTTGGTGTCAAAGTCTTCAACAATTATCATTTTATACAATAATTGTTGAGTCCCACACATTGGTTAGAAATTATTCCGTTGGAATTAAGTTTATTTTTTTATACTAGTTATATGATCTCTTATTTCAAGTTTGTTACAAACAATTAACACGGCAGAATAATAAAAAGAATTATCATTGCTTAAGAAATTGGGAAAAAATAGATAATAAGAAATGTACACATTAGTATTATCAAGAAATGTTTAGCTGTATTGGTTCCTTCTGTTTTTAATCATAAATGTAAAAGCTTGTTCAATAATATATGAGCAACCCGGTACACATATGATGTTCCACAAGTTGTGTCACTACATATATCATCAATTGTGATTGATCAAAAAATAATTAATTTATTTTTAATTTAAATATATATTTTCAACTAATTACACACCAATGATACATGCGGTAACATAATTTATGGGACAAGAGTTATAATGTGGAATATTAAGGAATCTCCTAGCAAAGTCTTTATTTGTATCTTTGATGAACCTTTTGTCCTTTATTTCTACTTATATTTATAAGAAACACGAGTAAAATTATGCAATATGTGTACGATTTCTCCCCTAATTTTGGAAGAGTTGCATCCACGAAATCATTGTGGCCATGCTTTAGCTGAAAAATTAATTAAAGAAATCCTAATGATACTTTCTTTCGGCTTATTATTAGAATGGAAAAAGGGGAATAAGGCTAAAACTATGAATTACAAGAATGGAAAGATTTTTCTCTTGATAATTTAAAAGAAATGAAAAGATTGAAATAGCGAAAGAGAGATAGACAAGCCATCAAGTTAGTTTTTTTATCAACAAAAAGAAAATATATATATTAAAAAGAGTACAAGGCGATTGGGTTGGACAAATTAATAATCGAAGTGAAAATATAATCCAATGGTCACGATTGTTTTGGACTGACCTCATTACCCTTAAATAAATAGTCAAAAGCATATCAAAGTGAATTTGAAGAAATGAAAGGCTCTTAAACAAAACACTCATTCATTTTGCCCTCTCTTTTATTAGTTGGTTGAGGCTGAGTTTTAATAAAACCATAAAATTGTTGGGGAATGGATCTTTATCTGGTACAAACAGAGATGGTGACATGTGTCATTTAAAATATTCTAATGATCCAATACAACAGAGGATTATAACCGTACGCTAAGTGAGAATCTTGTATACTGGGTCACTCATATTTTTTCTCTCCATATTTGGTGGAGACCTAAGTGTGTCTTAGTATAAGATCCCATTATGAAAGCTTTTAAAAATTAAGGTTCAAAATGGCCAAAGCAATATGATATGTTATGTCAAGCGAGGAATAGTATAATAAAGATGGAATAATGAAACTTGACTTCTCATTTAATAGATATGGTATACATTTTCTAAGCCAGGGATACACACAAGTTATGAAATTAATTATGACCTTTCATTCATCACAATTCAAGGATTTGTGTCCCACTTTTAGTTGACATTCCTTTGAAAAAATGGTCCCAAAACTAAAATAAAGATGAATGAAACATGGCAAATGAGGTAGATGATTATCCTATTACACTTCCTCTCTTTCTCTGTCTCTTTTTTTTATTTAATTTCCTCTTTTGCCCCCAAATTGATGAACTAGTTTACACGTGTATCATCATTATTGTGTGTGCGTGGTAGACCGAATTATTCAATCTCACACCCACGTGCATGAACCACAAAACACCAAGCCAATAAGTTCTGAAGCTTAGTTATAGTTTGTTGCTTAGCCTGCTGAAGATGTTTTATTTATTTAAGGTTGAAAGTGTTGGGCTTAGGGTTAGAGTGTCTTTTTATATGTTGTTAGGCTTGACAAAATCCATTTATGTGGGCTGAGAGGCCTTATAATTATTTATGACTAGGAGAAACCTCATGAATTTGGATTCTCTCTATTACGGGATAGGATGGAGAGTTCATTACCATGTTAGGATTATGAAGGTTTGATTTCAATTTTCATATTTACACTCAAATAATCAAGTTGATCACTCAATTCATAGACTTGCACTCATATTTTACCTTTAGAAGTATAAGCCCATGACCATTAACACCCAAGCTAGAATGAAGGGCTCGACTAGTAGTGGATTTTAATAGTGGGTGGTGTGGTTGTTAATGATAAGGAAAAGAACTAGTTTTTGTGTATTATTAACATGGAAAAATGAAGTAAGTATATAACGGATCTGAAAAGTCAAAACGACGACAAAGATTTATAGAATAAAGAAAGGGACCTTCTCGAATTATGATATTGAGATATAATTATACTTAAACTTACATATGTGTGTTTCACTTGCAAGACCAAATACTCATTACTATAAAACAAATTTTAACAACTAGTATTTTCACTAACATGATACCTATTAGATCCATCAATTCAAATGAAACAAATAATATTAAAAATAATAAATACATAGATATAGATTTGATACACATGGAAATATGAGTTGTATTACTATTTTCCTTATCAAAGTCAAAGACCTCGAATTTCAATTGCTTTTAATTTTGGAAATGAAACGCGATTGACAATAGATTAAACTAGGAAAACAAAGGCGCATGATGATAAGTGACGTTAAAATCACGTGTCAAATATTTGTTACTATATTTCTTGTTTACTTGTAAAAATTTAAAACTATATATAATTATCATATGAGAAAGAGAATGACTTGGTCAATTTCTTTTTCAAATAAGAAAATTCTCTACAACGCTGTAGGAATCCGATTCAACATATAACATGTTGCACATTTGACATTTGACAATAGAAAACTTGCATTTGATTTGAAACAATAGTTCAAACAAGCATACAAGAAGAGTCATCTTCTAGAAAAAATATATATGTTAATACATATTTCTTTGTTTGGTCCAAATGAAAATGAAATAAAAAACATCAATAATAATAAATGTTTAAATTTTTAATTGATATTTAAGTTTTCATTAATACAAAAAATCATATCATTCACTAACAAATAATTTTTTTTGCCATTAAAGCCATTTAGTTTCCCATTCATGTTTAACATGCGAGTTGGGATAATTAGAGGGTAAAGTAGTATAGGTGCTAGTGGTACATGTGACCTATTAGAGTATGACATGTGGACATTTTTTTTACTTTCAAGGTCAAAAAATGTTTGATTGTAATAAATGTTTCTTCCTTGAAAGTAAACAAAAATGTCCACATGTCATACTCTAATAGGTCACATGTACCACTATTACTTATAGTACTTTACCAGAGTTTTGTCCATTAAGTCTAAAACGTTTCTCTAATTATATAAGTATGTATAGTTGTTATGTTGCAAGTCACCATCAATCAATCGGAAGAGTGAGACTCATCTCCATTAATGAAGAGGTAAATAAGGTAAAAAAAAATGAAAATCAACTTATATTGACATTTATATCTTTTTCATTTAAAATAAGATTATATTTTTACCCTTAGTATACACATAGAAAATAGATTATTTCGATTATCTTTTCCCATTTTAAACTCTGATTTGATAGCTTGAACGAAGCCTTGAACACACGAAAGAATTTTGCCAAGCGACACATGTAATCTTATTTCATCATTTGCCACCTAAACAAGTATGAAGTATCAAATTTAACAGAAAAAAAGTTTATCCAATAACAACAAAAATCCACAAAGTGCAAAATTATGATAAAAAGATTACCGTAAAGTATCATTTAGAAGGTGGATACATAATTAAAAAGGGTAAGTCTTTATACGTTTGGTACATTTTAAAAATAGAGTGAATCACACTATAAGGTTAAGAAATGAAAAAAATAACAATTGTTTTCATGACAAATGGGACAGGAAATGCAATAAGAATAGCTAAACTAAGAGAATCTAGATCTAATACTTTCGTAATAGCATAAGGAAATAAGGCATGGAAATAAAGTGTGGCATATTCTCAAAATTTTGAGTACCCAAAGGGACAAAGAGAGCGTGCTTGACCAAGAGATGGCACACACATTACTTTAATGGAAAATATAGAAACTCTTGAATTTTTAATATCTGGTCTTCTAAATTATAAAATTAAGTTGAAAGTTGAAACTCTAATAATGTTTTTGACTGATTTAGGTGAAGGAATATGTAATGATATAAGATTGATGGTTACTAAGATGAAATATCATATACTTTGAAGCAAAGATCACATTAGGAAAAAATATTGGAAATATTATATACATTTCTTGGATGTCAATGTCCCAATCTCATTCTTGATGGTCTTTTAAGCTTAATAGAAGAGAGTTTTCTATACTTGTTTAATATGCTACGACAATCAATAAATCTCAAAGTCAACTATTTGAAAGTGTATGATGATATTTACCTAGACCAATATCTAGTCATGATCAATTGTAGGTAGTTATTTCTAGAGTTCAAAATAGAAGAGAATTAAAAATATTGATACATAACAATGATTGTCATCCATTAAAAACAACAACAATTGAAGTTTATAAAAAAGTTTTCCAAATTTTCTAACATGAATTCTACAACTTATACACTGTGTTCCAATTTTTTCTTATGAACAATTAATTTTTTGTTTAATATAACATGTTTAATACAATCTCATTTATCCTGAACTTTACATCAACAATTAAATACATAGAAATCATTTTTATAATATAACTTTTATATCATTTTATTAACAAACTATATTAATACTCTTTAATTAAATTCATGGAAGTAGATTAGTATATGGGAATGCACTATTCACATTGAGTATCCTACTAGAAAGAAAGATAGGAGGGTACAAGTAAAGATGAAGAAAAGTCTAAAATCAGTTGTTGAGTCAGTTTTATAGGTTAGTTTTATGAACCTATCATATCAGTGACCAACATATGAATTAATCAAATTTTACCTCAATGATGACTATAACCAAAATAAAAAGGGTGGGGATTCACTTACTTAAATAATAAATTTTTTAAACTTACTTCATATCTTAGTCATCAATTACCTAGAATTGATGGCTAAGATGTGGAATGACTTACTTCATATCTTAGTCATCAATTACCTAGAATTGATGGCTAAGATGTGGAATGACGTTAATGATCACACCTCAAATAAGAATGTTAAATTGGGCCAAGTTAATTTGTTGGACTCATTCAATATAGCAAGACCCATATAACTCTTGATGTGTTAACAACTATTAGCATATTTGTTTCTAGCTTGATTCTTTGAATGTGGTTATTGATATTGAAGGTGTACATTGATTCTAAGATAAGAACAACAATGTGCGATCTTCAGTTTTAATATTAATTTCAGATCAATTTTTTTATTTGTGGGTGTAGACACTTTTTTTAGGTAATATTAGGGATGGCAATGGGCACGGGTAGTGCATACCCGTGCCCGTACCCGCACAATTTGCGGGTACCCAACGGATTTTTCATTCTAATTATATTTTATATATTTTACAATAATTAATCTATAAAAATATTTTTTACTTAAATAACATGACATGTATATGATAATTTTATGATTATAGTCTCATTACTAAATTTTATTATGAAGTAATAATAAAATAAACAAATATAATGTTAAATTAATAATAACTAATTAAAAAATATTTAATTAAAATGTGTACGCGGGTACCCGCGGGGCGGTATCATGATACCCATTCCCACCCATGAGCTATTTTTGCGGGAACCCGTTGCAGGTATTTTGACGGGTACCCACGGGTGCGGGTATTTTTGTCATCCCTAGATAATATGATAGAAATTTTACAAGCAAATCTAAAGCAAAAAATAAAATAATAATAATAATAATAAGGAGAATGTTTAGTTATTACAATAGTAGGTTGAAAAAACTTATTTCACTCGGCCATTAATTTCAGGGAAATCTAACGGTTTGAATTAGTGAATAGATCTAAATAATTAGATTAACGAATATATTTAGAAAGTAAAACCCAAATTGAATCCAAACATAAAACTAAATCTAAAGCGAAGTATAAATTAATGAATCGCCATGTGCTCTTCATATTTCTGTCACACACTATCTCTATAGTCTCGCTCCATTCCTTGCACAACCCGATAAGCATCACAAACACACACAAAACTCTGCGTTTCATCCAATTTTATATTCAATATTTTCTTCTTTCAATCTCCTCACACAGGTTTCTGCTTCTCGTTCTTTGCTTGATCCAAATTATTACACTTTCTTTTCTCGCCTTTTCAATTTCGTCGTTAAAAGATTCATTTTTCCCTTATGGGTATTTAAATCTCATTCTAATTTAATGTGTTGTTATACCAAGTATGTGAATTTTGAACATTAATTTATTTATTTCCTCATTTTTCACTCAGCATTTGTTACATCATTTTATTGATTATTTGTACTTTTGTGGATATAACAGGTTTGCTATTGTGGTTTGATCTAATCTCATGCACTTACCTAAATATCCAATGTGATTTTTACTTCATTACATGAAAGCTATGTTTCTATGATTACCATTTTTAGACGTTATTAATGATTTAGTGTAGAGATTGGTTAGTATATTATGAAAGATATGAGTTGGGGTACTTCATCACCTAAGGGCTCTCCTAGAATGTTTTCTACTTCACATCCAAGGCAACTTTCTTGGATTATAGTTTCAGTTGGAGGACTAGCAGTTTTCTTAATTTATGCTTCATTTGTTCTTGTGTCCTCTCCAATTGGTGACACAGTTCAAGATTTGTTTTATGGTGTAGGTAGTTCAGGAAAGTTAGATGGTTCATTAGTGTCTTCTATAAATAAAGATACTATTGATACTATCTTGAATAAGAGTTTAGATCTAGTTGATGATAAACCATCCTCAGATCCACAATATTCCACGGTTTCCGAGGGTGTGTCTAGTGATAGTAGGGTTGAAAAAACTGGTACTAAATTAAGCTCACAGATAGAATTGAGAGGATCTAGTTCAGGGAATTCTGCAGTAACTAAGGAGGGGGGTGGTATGGAAACTTCTGATGTGGAAGATTCTAATTCACAAGAATCCGTGACATCATCTGGCAATGGCGCAGATACAGTCAATAGTAACTTGCCTGCTAAATCGGATTCCACAAAAACAGAAAATCCAGAATCACTAGAAAAGCCAGGTAACGTATCGTCACCTACCGTGGTTAATTCAGGTTGCAGTTTTTTTTTCCTGCATTACACAAGCTTGTTATCAGTTTATCATTTTATTTACCTTTCTTGTTTTACCTGATCAATTATAAGTTATAACGCTGAATTGTTTTGTTTTCTGTTGGTTCATTCTCTTCTGGAAACATATCGAAGCGACAGTGTCATGATTAGTTTCATTTCATTAATTTTAGTTCATTATTTAGTCATGCAACTTGCTAATTGCTACTGTTATCTGATTTATATAACACCCGTTCATTAGCAGCCCAGTTAACTTTTGACAAGAAAATGGGAAAGAGAAAGATTCAGTCTTTGACACATGCATAATACACCCAGACCTCACACGTTGCAAGTTGTTATATTATGTTCTATATCATGTGCAATGGATCTATTGAGCTTGTAACAGAGCCAAAGCATTGTTGGGGACCTACATTTTGGTTGTCAAATGTTGTTCTGATTATTCTTTTTTCTATCCCCAATTCTCTATCAAGTTTAATATAGGCAAAACTGCTATTCTGGTCCCCTCAACTTAATTTATTTTCTAAATTTGTCCCTCGAATTCTTTTCCTCAAATTGGTTCCTGAAATTTGTTTACTGTCTCAGGTTAGTCCTTTTGTCATTAAGTTTTGTAATGTTGTCAGTTTGGCCCCCCAAAAAGACATCATTTTGGATCTTCTTGTCTACAGATCTGGGTCTCAACTGTTCAAATTTTGAATTTGGTTAATTAAGAGATTTGCGAAAATTGTTAAATTTACTTGGCTTGGGATAAGGAGCATATAAGTGAACATGTTGTGACATTGCCATATAGTCAACTGAAGGTTGCCTAAATCATACTATCTTGAAGCCAACTGAAGGTTGCCTAAATCATACTATCTTGAAGCCAACTTAAGGTTGCCTAAATCATACTATCTTGGCGGTATATGGTTGTTATGCTGTTAACTACTAAAATTTCATTTTGTTAAAAGCACAAGGTGGCGTGAGGTAGATCAGATGCCAAATGTCGGAATCAGTGTCACTTGGGCAAGCCCATGGAGATTTAGGGTTTCATCATTCATTTATATCTTATCTTCCCTATATGTTCTTCCAAGGTTCAGCTTCGGGTCAATTTTCATGTCATTCATTATTCCCCCTCCCTCTCAGTCACCTTTTAGCCTTCCACAATCTGCATTTAGTTGGTAAGTATGATGGTCAGAAATACTTAATGTCAGACACACTATTTGGTTTAAAATCATCTCAATATATGTAAATCACCAGTGGATGATTTTGTGTTCTTGTTACTAAAATTTTCTCATAGTGGACAATATGTGTAACCATTTTTTAATAATTTGGAATTAATCTGTGTCTTCTGAGTTCTTTAATCGGTGTTTTTATTCTGTTTTGTAGACTGTGATCTGTATCATGGAAATTGGATATATGATCCATTGGGACCATTATACACAAACAATTCTTGCCCTGTAATAACACAGATGGAGAATTGCCAGGGTAATGGAAGGCCTGACAAGGATTATGAGAACTTCCGGTGGAAGCCCTCTCAGTGTGACATCCCACGATTTGATCCGAAGAAATTTTTGGAGCTGATGAGAGGGAAGACCTTGGCTTTCATTGGTGATTCAGTGGCTCGGAACCAGATGGAATCAATGCTGTGTATGCTCTGGCAGGTTAGTTTCTTTATTCTTTGATATGTTTTACGTTGCAAATAAAACAATTTGAAGATGGTAGATAAAATTCACTGTTTAGATGACTTGTCACTGTTTAGAAACACAAAATCTGATGGTAATTGCCTGCTTCCAGAAGAACTTTGAAATGGAAGTTATTTAAAAAACAGACTAGATACCTGCTGATATTACTATGATCATGGTAATAAATGTAATTCAGATTTTATATTTGTTTGATTTTGCATAATCTAAAGAAATAAATTAACTCTTATTGTAACAGATGCTTAGTTTATTGTGTAACTTTCTTGTCACAGTTACTTGCAATCCTACCTTAGATATTTTTTATAATTTGAAGAAAATTCTCTTGGCACTCATCAACCGCTAGACCTGCTTGCAAGTACATCTTTTTCATGTCTTTAAATAATACCTTGTTTCTTAATAGTTGATACATGTGTTTTTGTTTTTGTTAATAAGCATGTTAAGAAGACTAAATCTAGCTCCAACTGAGATGGAGTATAACTTACCTCAGCCTTTCTTTCTTTTCTTTAGTTGTGGGTGATTGTCTTCCTGCTATTTAGAATGATCCTAACTTGGTTCGGAAATTTTATCCCTACCATGTCCTTCCCCAGCTAAATTACTTGAAGAAGAAAAGTGATACCTTTTAGCACTAGGTTGAAAATTCTCTTCCGTGTTCATTATTGATAGGAACCTAATAACTGGACTGAGAAATTTAGAAATTAGAGAGTGAATTTCATTGATGATCGAGAATACAATATTGAAATCACCTCCAAGGATTTCCCCTTCACAAAGGGTTGCCCCTTTTACAAAGGGTTGCCCCTTTTACAAAGAAACAATTGCTCAATTCTCACAATTCCGACTTTCTAAATGATGTCTCTGCTCTTATCTACTCTTATTTATACCATATCTACAAACCAACTGTTTAACTAACTGACTAATCCACTCTAACTCCTAACCAGGCTTGATCATCAATATATCAGCATTATATATGCATGCGTGTGTGATCTTCCTCTTTTTCATAATAAGAAGCTTAACTGAAACAATATATCACTTTCAGGTAGAGGAACCGAAGAATCGGGGAAATCGTAATATGCAACGATATTATTTCAGGTCCACATCTGTAATGATTATCCGGATATGGTCGTCATGGCTAGTCAAACTAACATCTGAACCATTTGATTATGCTCCTGCTGGTGTGGATAAGCTCTTTCTTGATGTCCCAGAGGAGAAGTTGATGGAACACATCCCAAAATTCGATGTGGTTGTTCTTTCTTCCGGTCATTGGTTTGCGAAGCAGTCTGTGTATATTCTTAACAATGAGATAGTGGGAGGACAGTTGTGGTGGCCAGACAAGTCTAAGCCAACGAAGATTAACAGTATTGATGCATATCGTATATCTGTTGAAACAATTCTCTCTGCTCTTGTGACACATCCAAATTACACAGGGATTACAATCGTGCGTTCCTATTCGCCTGATCATTATGAGGGTGGGGCATGGAACACAGGTGGATCATGCACTGGGAAGGTTAAACCTCTTGCACCTGGTGAATTGGTGGAAAATGGGCATACAAATGACATGCATCAGCAACAGGTTACAGGTTTCAACCTTGCTATAAAAAAGGCAACAAATAGATCAAAGTTGAAGTTAATGGATATCACTGAAGTGTTTCAGTATAGGCATGATGGTCATCCTGGTCCATATAGGAGTTCTGACCCTAACAAGATTACAAAACGTGGCCCCGACGGAAGGCCTCCACCACAGGATTGCTTACACTGGTGCATGCCAGGTCCTGTAGATACCTGGAATGAACTTGTGTTTGAAATCATCAAGAGAGAACTTGATTGATGAGTTGCATCATGAGAATTATTCAGTTACTGTCTTTTTTTTACAATCTGGCTGCATGTTATGCTCAATTTGTAAGAGGGTAACATGTCTAGAAATGTCTGTCTAGGGAGAGGTAAGAATAGTCCACTTATATCTTTTTTATAGAATAATGTTATACTATAGAGAAATTAATTTACTATCAAGGATTTTGGGAAATAAGCTGCTAGGCTGCTAGCTTATTATTCTTCAATTAACAAAAGCCATCATACTACTTTAAAGGACTAAATATGTTCATGAGCATGTTCTGATTTCAAGTATGACTTTACATTGTGTTCATAAGTTGTAGTCATCTGCTTTCATTTCATATGTCAGGGCATTTGATTTGTTTGAAAGTATTAAAATTTTGAAAATTTAAATTAAATAATTTTGAACACTATTTTTCTTGATTAATCATATGCAGTTACACATAGCCTGACACAATTATGAGGTTAGATTAAGGTTTGGTGGGTTGATGTTGGCTACTTATCAAAACCATTTTGACAAGTCAAAAGTACAAGTAAACATACTCACAATAGAAACGTATGTGTATTTAGGAATGACAACGGGCGGATCAGAGTTAGGTTTGTACTTACCCTACCCGAACCCGAATCTGAACCTGACTTAAGCGGAGTTGAAAATAATGATAGCATCTACGAACTCGTCAGGTTTCGGTTAAACCGAATATCATCGGAACCCGTCTGTAACATGTCTTTCTATATAAAGTTTCTAAATATATAGGTTTTATATATGTATTTATGTGTGATTTTTTAATTTTACATAATCGGGTTCAGGTAGGGTATCAACCAGACCTGAACCCGAAAGTTGCACTCGGATAAAATCTGAACCCAATCACATCGTTTTTCCCATTAAATTTGGGTTGAGTTCGAGCGGGTAACTACGAGTTCGGTTTTCATTGACATTATTAGATGTATTACACTATATATCTTACTATATATCTTGTGTAAATATCAGCATATTAGTTAAATTTATATATCTGTATTCGGGTAAGTCATTAACCTCACATGAAAATCTTGTCACTACAAACAGAAATCACTTTTTTAGTTTTCCACTGATAGATTGTTTGGACTTTAGATCATAGTTTGCATAATGGAAATTGAGTTTTATACAAACAAAATAACAATGTCCCTATTCTATTCTATACAACTTAGAACCAACCACAGATTCCAAAAACAAACAGAAAATGCTCTTCAAAGCATTTTTATAAATGAAAGCAATAATTATTTCAGTTTTCCTAATAGTGTCGGAAATTAAAATAGAATATTTAAAATGACAAGTAAAATGTTATCAGTTTCCAACATATTAATAATTTATTTTCATTAAAAAGTTAGTTTTATTTCCTTAAATGACAGGCAAATTTACTTTGTATTACAATTTATTAATTAATTTTCATGTCATATATTTGTTTTTATTGAATCACAGGCCTCCTATACTAATAATGCATTATTGCAGCTTTCGATGCAGAATATATACATTAGATAAAAAAATATCATAACAAATCTAATTGCTTTTACTACGAGTTAACCAATACAAATTTGTATCTATGAACATGTAAAAGAAACATGTTTATATAATGTTTGGTAAAAGTAATTGATTTGTGTGTTAACATAGTATTTTTCTTTTAATTTCATCCCATTTTTAGTGTAAATAAAAAAATATAATATCTATATACTATCAATATAGAAATTTATATATAATTATTATATCGTTTATAATATTATATTATTTTATTTGCATAATTTTTTTTATCCTAGACACGCTATCCTAGTCATATAGCTAATCCTCTTCTGACTTTCTCACTTCTGAATTTGAAATTCAAACTTCATTTCAAATATTTCTTTTCTTGAAGACCCCACATAAGTAAGTGAATTAATATCTTCCTTTTAAAAAAAAGCATGCAAAGACCAAAGAGTAATAATAAATAAATCGAAATCAAATCTTATGCAACGGTCACCTCAAATTTCATAACGGCTACATTCATTCTCTCTCTTTTTCCATCCGTCGCTCTTTTCATTTCAAACCAAAAAGTAAAAACTCATTCTATCAAAACAACATACACTTTCATTTTCACTCTTCCATTCAACACGAACGAACGAAATTCATACACAAACTAATTCATCGATCCACTGTGTTGTTCAGGTCAGTATTCACACCACACACTGTTCCCTTTGGGAGGATTTTGAAAGTTGAAACCTAAATCCGAGAAATTGAAACTTTAAATTTCAATGCTGTTTTGTGTTTTGTTCTTTTGAATTTAGGTAGCTTCTTCCACTTTCTCACAGCTTAGATCAGATTTACTGAACAAAGTTTTGTAGTGTGTGAAATTTTTTATTTTTAATTTACCCCTTTTCTAAAATTAGGGTTTTAATTGAATTTATGGAGAGCAAAGTTTTCTGAAATTTCCACTCTTTTAATTAACCCATTTTTTCTTATTTTGATTGAACAAAGTTTTTTTTTAATTTATGGAGAAAATTCATGTTTTAGGTCTAGTGCTAGCAGCAATGTTACTAATATAGTGTTTTCAATTTTCACTGTATCTCTTAAGCTGTTTTGCTGAGCCATTGGCACTATCCTTGTAATTAAGGTGTGATTTTTGGTTTTAGAAGTGAATGTCGAGTGAAGAGATCAGTGAAGGTTGTATGATTGGCAATTCCATGTTTATTAACATTGTTTCACATCATTTCATTTCTAAACTTACAATCGGGCCTTAACATGATGGAAATGATGGCTACATTTTTATGCTTTGGCTACAAATTTTGCTTTTGAGCTTCAGTTGAAATCCAAAAGTTATTGGCACTTCTTTTTTAGTATTAGTTTTTATGATGCAAGTATTTTGTTTATTTCTATATCTAAGATATATTAATTTCTAGTCAAATTAGGATGTCAGTTTCTGTCTTTCAAGTTTTAATTGCTTTCATATTTTAGAATTTTTAAGATAGATTTATGTTTTTGGCAGATACAAGTGCTCCAAAATGTCTAAACCTCAAAATGATCCCATTTTGCAAGCTGAAACAACATGTGGAACACTTCTATATGAGCTTCAGGTATACATTAGAATTTTCTGCATTTATCGTTCCGACACCCCCTTTCTCCACCAGCATGTGGATTGAAGAATATTAGTCAGGACTTCGAGAAATTCTCATTGTTTGCCTCAACTTATTTATTAGATAATATGGGATGAAGTTGGGGAGTCTGAGACTGACAGAGATAGAATGCTGTATGAGCTTGAACAAGAGTGTCTAGAAGTGTACAGAAGGAAGGTTGATAATGCAAATCGGTCTAGAGCTCAATTAAGGCAGGCAATTGCTGATTGTGAGGCAGAACTTGCAGCCATCTGTTCAGCAATGGGAGAGAGACCAGTACATATTCGGCAGGTTAGATGAAATTGTGTTTTAATTCAGTTGGGTCTAGATTCCCGACCCTTAGGACTAGTTGTTTGCTATTTTGTAGAATTTGTTATGTCGAGATGATTTGTTATCCTGCTAATACTATTGGTACTCGGTCTCTTTCTTGTTTATCTAGACTGATCAAGTTGCGGAAAGCTTGAAAGAAGAGCTCATAAGAATTCGTCCGCAGTTGGAGGAGATGCAGAAAAAGAAGTCTGAGCGTAGAAATCAATTTATTGAAGTTCAAGAGCAGATTCAAGCTATCTCAACTGAGATTTATGGTCCCAGAGAGTACATTGAAGGCATTGTTGATCAAACTGATTTATCCTTGAGAAAACTTGAAGAATTGCAAGGACAGCTGCATGAACTTCAAATTGAGAAGGTCAATAATTTAATTCTACTTCATTTTTTCACCATCTCATCAATTTAAAATAATTTTTATGCACTTTATTAGTTAATACTATTTTTAATGATGCTGGTATCTCTGTTTCATGAAGAGCGTCCGCCTTAAGAAGATCCATGAGCACTTGTATACTTTGAACTCTCTTTGTTCAGTGCTTGGTTTGGACTTTTATCAGACAGTCAATGGAATTCATCCCAGTTTAGGGGACCCAGAAGGATCTAAGAATGTAAGCAATGATACCCTCCAACAACTGGATGTTGCTATACAACAACTGCTGGAAGTTAAATTACTGAGAATGCAGAAGGTAAAGACTGATTTAGAAATACATTCTCTTTGTATGAATTTTGTGTTCTTTCTTCTGGTTGATAGTTGTAAATTACTTACGGTTTGGCAGCTCCAAGATCTTGCAACAACAATGTTGGAGCTTTGGAACTTGATGGATACACCTATAGAAGAGCAACAGATGTTTCAGAGTGTTACTTGTAATATAGCTGCTTCAGAAGATGAACTTACTGAACCAAATACACTATCGATGGACTTGATCAATTGTGTGAGTTCAGAATTTATGATAATTAGGACTACACTCTTGATTTTTTTGTGGTTCAGAATTCACAGAGAAGTAATATTGTCATGCAGGTTGACACGGAAGTATCTAGGTTGGAAAAATTAAAATCTAGCAAAATGAAAGAGCTTGTATTGAAAAAGAGAACTGAGCTGGAAGAGATTTGTCGAAAGACACATTTGGTTCCAGAAGTAGATAGTGCAGTGGAATACGCTGTTGAAGCTGTAGAGTCTGGTAACTTTCTAAATTTCAAAGCAAGGTATTTATGGGCATGAATGCACTCGTTTCTTTGGGAAAATGAAAGTCTGCCTCTTACTTGTGCTGTAGGAACTGTGGACCCTGTTTCCGTGCTTGAACAAATTGAACTTCAAATTGTCCAAGTAAAGGAGGAAGCTTTTAGTAGAAAAGAAATACTTGAAAAGGTTGAGAAATGGTTGGCAGCGTGTGATGAGGAGTCTTGGCTTGAAGAGTACAACAGGGTTAGTTTTCTTATCCTCCTTCTGAGTCACCATTTTGACTGCTTTTCCTAGTCATAATTATGATTTTTCAATTTATCTTGTTTATTTTGTTCATTTGTCAGGATGAAAATCGATACAATGCTGGGAGAGGTGCTCATCTTACACTCAAGCGAGCTGAGAAAGCTCGTACCGCTGTTAACAAAATTCCAGGTATCCATAGATCTTAAATGTTAGCCATATTTTTATCAATTTGTTATTAGACGTTTACCCATTATAGTTCAATAGTGTGACACTACAAAATTAAGTTTAACGAGCTTGCATGTACAAGATTTAGTGGACTACATTATATTGTAGAGTGGGTCTGACTAAAATATTATATGGGTGACATAGCTTCAGCAAGGTGCCAATTTGGATATGAAGTGGTATTTATTCTTACTTTGCTTGTGAGTTCCAAACGCAATTACTGAGTAATGATAATTTGGTTATTTTCTTGATTGATATTCATTTTCTTAAGCTATTGTACATTCATCCTTCAGGTTCATTTGTCTTCCAAGCTGTGTTTTCTTTCTTTTTCTTTCATTTTTCATGCATCAATGTAATTTTAAAGTTATTTCCTTTTCCATATAGCAATGATAGATGGTTTGACTTCAAAAACTGTAGCTTGGGAAAAGGAAAAAGGCATTGAGTTCACATATGATGGTGTAAGTACTCTCTCTAAAGTAATGGATGTAAGTGTCTTTGAGTTGGTTGCTCAAGTGAACCTGCTTCAAAATAATTCCCGTCTTGTGTGGATTTCTAGATTCGTCTGCTCTCTATGCTTGAAGAGTACAACATATTACGGGTAGAGAAAGAGCAAGAACGTCGTAGGCAGAGGGTATGGGGCATTTAAATTTATTCCCAATAAATTTTTACATGCTGTGCCCTTCCTCCAAAATTTGTTAGAATGTTATTTTTCTGTTTCAGGACCTGAAGAAACTTCAGGGACAAATGATAGCAGAACAGGAGGTGCTTTATGGGTCAAAACCAAGCCCTTCAAAGCCTCAGAGTGTTAAAAAGGGACCCAGGATGTCAACTGGAGGTGCTTCTAGTAGAAGAGTTTCCCTTGGAGGAGCAATGCTTCAAACTCCAAAGCCTGATTCAAAAGCAACTCATTCACGTGCTTTGAGAAAGACTGACAAAGTGCACCAAATTGAGCAACTAAATTACCTGGATGATGATGCCTCTTGTTTATCAGCAGGTAGTTTCTTTAGATTCTACTTTTCCCCTCCATTTTTGTTTGAAGTTAGAAAGAGTTAAACAGGACCAAGCAAGTCTTTTAATATATGTTTGCTGGGGTAGGTTGTCCAGTATGTTCCGTCCATGGTTAAAGAAATCACATGTACTGTGTTCAAATTGAAATAATAAAAAAAACCAGCCTCATATAGAACACCTTTTGTTTTAGTAGCAACACTCCAATGAATTCTACCAAGTTGTGCTTCTTGATGTTGAACCACAGAACTGTTTATTCATTCTTTGGTTTGATATTGAGGAAGTCAAGCTGACACATCTTCGCTTAATGTTTGTTTGTGTTTCACTTAAATTACACAAACAACCCAATGTTTAACCATGCATTACACATTTAGAGTTATTTTGAGTATTTTTTTTGTTTCCCTACGATTCCGCAGCTAGAAGAGGCTTGGATATCGTTGGCGTTCCTGTAAAAAAGCACTCATTCGGCGCTGGGAGTGCTCGTGACATAGAAACTCTGCCCCGACAACCTTTTTCTCCCATCTCTTCCAATGCATCATCAAAAGTGAATATAGCAAATGCCAAAGATGAACTGAAAATGCAGAGTGAGAAGTTGCAGAGAACAATATCACTTAACAATGCACCATTCTCTACTCCCTCCAAGACAACCCCCACAGTTGATGAAGAGAATAGAACTCCAAAAACAGTGCCTATTCCCATTCCTGCTACGCCTTTGACAGTGTCAATTCCAATGAATATGGTTGTGACTCCAGCAGCTCCTTCATCAGTTTCTTTTAGAGGTGACTTGGTTCAAGAGATTGAATATTCCTTTGAGGAAAGAAGGCTTGCTTATATGTTAGCATGATTTTTTCTGTTTCGATTTTATGTTTTTTCCAACAAAGTCTTGTTATGGATAATCATAAAGTCAATTGTAATTGGCTTCCTGCTTGTGTAATATAGTCTACTAGAATTGGTAGACTAGGATGTGGAACAAACTTACTAAAGTGAGATTTTAAGTATAATCTGATTTAGTTTTCTTCTGATTGTTTCATCTGAAAATTGTTTTGGTCAACATGGCTTGTTGTTCTAAGGAAGCAATCAATTTTATACTATCAGTAGCATTCTTAACTGTCTCTCCCCCATAAGGCTAATTTGGTGAGTTTGCAACCATTCACAATGATTGCTTACCATTTGGAAAATGGCCTATTGTGGCAAGCCCGTGATATTAGTTACTGTATTTGTTTTAAATCTTATTATTTATTTTTATAAATATATATTAGCTACATAAGTACAGTAAGTAGTTATGTACAATTTCTGAAATCAACAGTTAAAATACAATGAGCTTAGATATTGAGCATCACAATTACTGCTTACCAAATCTAAACAAAATTATGAGGTTGTCTTCTTTGGTTTTTTTTGTTCTGACAAAGAGGGAAAAGTGGGTTTTAAGAAACGCCCCTTATAGTCAAAAGAAGGAGACAGGGAAAAAGACAACAACAATTAGGTGAAGAAAATAAGAAAAAAAGTAAAGATAGAAAATCATGCCAGTGGCAATTTCAGATGATTCACCAAACCAAGAGGGTATTTTTTATATTAATATTTTTCTTACAAATTGATCTATTTGATTTTTTGGTCAACTTTAATTTGTTTAACTGAAAAGACAAAAGAGCTTGTCAAGTAGTTGAGGAAATGTAATGGCAACCTAAGCTTTACAGCTTTGAATTTCTTTTTTTAATATAACCTTTAAATAAATAAATAAATGATGGTATTGAATAAAAAAGGCATTTTCTTTCCTTTTAAAAAATAATACATTTTTTAATGCATTCAAATTAAGTATCTGCATTCAGTCATTAAATAAATCACTTTATTAAATTTCCAAGACGGACGTGAACCAATTTCTTAACCAAATTTTATAGTTTGGATTACAATTAAAAGATATTAATTAATAATTAAATTCCCAATATTTAATCACATTATTAGTTTATTTTAATATTTATTTTTTTATTTTTCATTTTTTCTTCCACATTATTTATTTACTCCACCTTTTCCTGCAAAACCCAAAATTCATATATCACTTTGGCGAGTTCATCCACCCCAGTTTGTAATTTTATCTATAATTCTAGAAATTTTTTCTCATATTTTTGTGTTAATTCTAGAAATTTTTTGAACATACAGAGAGCTTCGATTTTTCCGGAGACCAAGTTCAACTGTTCCAAAGTTTCTATTTTTGAAGTTTCGTGTAGATAGTAAATTTTCCCTGCATTCAAATCTATTTCTGTTCAGTAAAGTTAATATTTTTCTTTAAAAAAATAATCTGTTCCTTGATTTTTGGTGTGATTCAGTGTGAATCTTCAATGGGCAGGGTTTAAGAAAAGTTTTGAAGGTTTTGGGGTGTCTTAGTTTTTCTTTGATTGCATAAAAATGGAGGGAAAGGAGAATTTTGTTGGTGTTGGTCATCCTCATGCAGTGGTAGGTGGTGAAGCTCCAGATAGCTTCCAATTGGGTCCTAGAATTGAAAACAACTTGGATTTTTCCAGAGCCACAGTGCCCGTTCCGGCACCGGCAACGGAGGGGAAGAAGAAGAGAGGGAGGCCTAGGAAGTATGGACCAGATGGTAAGGTTGCAGCCTTGGCTTTGTCTCCGATGCCGATTTCGTCTTCGATTCCGTTGACTGGAGATTTCTCAGCTTGGAAAAGGGAGAGAGGGAGGCCTGTTGAATCTGTAAAGAAGTCAATATATAAGTATGAAGTTGAAGGTCCAAGATCAGGTTTTTATAGCTCTTTGATCTGTTCAATTTCAACTTTGAATTGTGTCCTTTTTAATCTTATTTATTGCTAATGTTTTTTGTTTTGTTTTGTTTCTTTGAGTTTTAATCTTACATCTAGTGTTGTGATTTTGTATTTAATGTTATATTTGAAGTCTTTGAGAATTAGAAGTAGGAGAGTAATAAATATAGTGAGTGAGTTCTAGCCTAGTTTGTTTGTCATTTACCTCTTTAGTGGAGAAATATCATAACTAATTTTTCCCTTCGGGTTCTAATCTAACTTATTTGAAGTTAATCATTTAGCATTAGTTATTTCCTTTGATCTATGTATATAGCATGCAGGTAATTTCTAGGATTTGATTTATGCTTGTGTATTAGAGTTTATGAGGGAGTGGGGGTATGTGTGGACCCTTAGCTTAGATTCCTTTTCAATTAGGAATAAAAGTTGTGGGGTGGATAGGGATATTTTTGGTTGGATTTTGTTTCAGGTAGCATATATTATATACTCTCTATTTTCCTTTATGAAGGAAGACGATGACATAATACAACGAAGAAAATGTTTAAGAGTAAATGAAGGAGCCGTCGGCATGTTCAATAGGTTGAGTCCAGTAGATATTTAAATGACTAAAATAGTTATATTTAACAGGTCACTGACTTACTTGTTTGATATTAGCTTGGACCATGTCATCTTGCAAAATAAAGAACAAGTATTGAATGGTCTGGTTAGGATTATTCATGAATTGACATGATCGGAAAATTGGGTTTCATTTTTAAGAATTTTTGTCGAAGTTAGATTTTCAATTAGTTGAATTTATCCATGCAGGATGGTAAGGGTGGCTTCTTAGAATGATAGTTTCCATTTATATATCCAATTCAAATGAAGTGAAATATTTTTTGAAGTTCATAGAGGAGCTTTGTTGTCTCCTAGGGTGTGTTTGGATGGAGGATAAGGGAAGGTTTTTCTGAACCTTTGTCGAGACTTTTATAAAAACTGAGCAAGAAAATTAGGGGTTCCCATGAGATCATTCCCATTATTCCTCTTTTAATATTTAAGAGTTCCTTAATTTTAGAAGATTTTAAACATTAAATCAAAGGGAAGGAAAATCATTACTTAATCACTCATTCTCTTCCTCTTTGTCTCCCTCCCCACTTCCAAACATACCCCGTCTGTGAAAGATATATTTCCATAGGGTTATATGCCACCTTGTATAGATAGTCATGATCTCTACAATATCATGTCATAACATAGGTTAACGTCATAAATAACATATTGAAGAGCATATGCTTTATTAACTTGATTAGTCAAATGGAATAAATGTTTTGTCAATGAACATGATTTATGATAGAGCATTATGGTGTCATTCTATCCACATAGCCGATCCCACTTAGTGGATTAAGGCTTGGTTGTTGTTGTTCCAGTCAAATAGAGTAAATCCAGGTTAATGATGGTTCTGAAATTAGGGTTACAAAAGGTATTTTTATGGACTTGTATTAATAAATTATTTATTCCTTAACTCTCTGTCTGACCATTATCAACCCATCTATGTATTTTTAGGTGAGGGGATTGCATACTCAGTTGGTGCCAATTTCACAGCACACGTGCTTACAGTAAATGCCGGCGAGGTATTCTGTTAATTTTCTTTTAGGTCTATATCCTGAGGTGAAGTTAGATTGTGGTTTTACTCTAATCAATTTGTGTATGAATGCCATATACAAAATAAATAAAAAAGCCATTTCATTTTCCTCACACTTTAAATGCTTTACATTTCATAAAAACAATTCTTTTATTAAAACAAAAATCTCCCCTCTAAAATGTATGTAGCTTTTGGAACATGTGATATTTCCCTTCTGCGTGTTTGAACTTCGACCATGTTTTTCTATTTTAAGTATGTTCGCTGGTTATGAAAAGTCTTCTATGTGGGTTACCCCATACTACTACTCCTAACAATTTGATTATTTATCTTCTTAGCAATAGGTGTTAAGCAATAATATTCAATTAGATAAATCTAGCTAATTCTAAGACGATAATTACACCATTGGTTGAATTGTTTAAAGAAAACAATGTCCACACTCCAAAGGTTATGAGCATTGAATTCTAGGTTTGGTGGTTGCAGGAAAGATGTAGAAAAAATAAGTGATATAAGATAGTTTTTCTTGTTTATAATTAAATGTAAAGTACAATTTTGTTATTTAATTTATCCATAATTTTTTAATGAAACATTAACAACTTGGTTTTTTTGCATTGATCATATCCGGTGGTTGTGTGCAGTGTCATAGTTATAGAAGTAAACTATCAAACTGCATTTTAGTTTAACAAAACAGTATTATTGATGTGCAGTGTGCTTAATTGTATTTGTGATTTTCATTTGGTTTTCTCAGGATATTACTATGAAGATTATGTCCTTTTCTCAACAAGGATCACATGCTATATGCATTCTCTCTGCAAATGGCATGATTTCAAATGTTACACTTCGTCAACCAACTTCTTCAGGGGGTACCCTAACATATGAGGTGAGTTCAATTCTTTGTCATCAGCACAAAAAGAAAATGAGTTCAGTCTTGTGATTTTCATTCAGATAATGTTTATATAGCATGAAGTCGATTGCATAATAGTATCACAAATGCATTTGGTTTATATGTAGTTATGTTTATATGGCAATTTATATAGTGGGTATTCGTTATCAAATGTTAGTTTTTTTAGATGCACCATGAAAGTTGGTACTTCGTTGTCCTAATTATTATTTTTTTGTATAGAAGGGAACAGTTAGACGGTAATGTGTTACATTAGTTAGTTCACCAGCCAAACATTCTTGTAATAGTGAATGTTGATGTGGAATAGAAGGATTGTGGATAAGTGTTTTCTCTTATCCATGAAGACTAGATTTAACATGCTTTTTTTGAATTCCCAGCTGAATTCTTTTAGAATTTCCCTCATAGCTGTAATCTGTTAACAGAGTTCAGCATTCTTTACATATGAGCAATATGGATGAATAAATGCCTTTTAGTTTTCATGCTTGCTACCTGTTTACAGGGACGGTATGAGATTCTTTCATTGTCTGGTTCCTTTATGCCAACTGAGAATGGAATAGCGAGAAGCAGATCTGGTGGGATGAGTGTCTCTTTGGCAGGACCGGACGGTCGGGTGATGGGGGGTGGACTTGCGGGTTTGCTGATAGCTGCAGGTCCTGTGCAGGTAAATCTCATGCTATAAAATGAGGAAGTACAAACAAATATTCAAGAATCTCATTGAACTGTTAAGATGAAATTTTCTGACCTTTGGAAGGAAACAGTGCAAGTGCTGGTTGTTCAAATTGTTCCCATAATCTTAATGCATTATTTTTAATCTGTAATGTATGAAGAGCATGTCAGCCACTGTGATGTTTTTTGCACATCAAACTTTGACACCACTTTCACAACTACCACTGTTTTTTACTTCATTAGTTAAAATAATTTCTTTTTATATCGATTTACACATATCCATAGAACTCTACCATGCCTCATGTATGTTGTCTAACTTGTATATCAAAATAACAACGCGCATTCGTCTCTCATTGTCTTCTACTTCAGGTTGTTGTTGGCAGTTTTCTTCCTGGTCACAAGCTGGAGCATAAACACAAGAAGCAGATTGTGGAGCATATATCAACTATTACCCCAACACATGCTAATCCTATCTCTACTAATGAGGGAATAAAAATCAGTTTTGGTGGATTTAAGCCTATTATGACACCTGCTGCTTTTCAAGAAGAGAATATTGCTTCTTATAACAATGTTCAAGACTCTAGGAACTCATCTTCTGATGATAAAGAACCTTTCGCCGAAAAGGAGTGTAATCCAAGCCAATAAAATGCCTGATGTTGCATGTTAGTCATGTTCCAATGACGCTGACGATTAACATACACAAACGACAGAACTCTGATAGTCGGGGTGAGTGCCACGATGGTTTTGATTCGAAAAGTTGCGCTCTTTGGTGCTAGGTAGGAAATATATTTGCATGGTTTCTATGCGTCTCTTTTGCTGATAGTGGTGTTTACTCATTGTTGTAGCACTTAGATGTAGGGTATATGTTGTGCCATTTTCTCTATATGGATGTTATAAATGTGAGTGTTTCTGAACTGTGTAACTTAACAATATTATTTGTTGTGAAAGAAGAAATTGCATATCAGCCTTTTTGGTTCCTTTCTGAAGTATTAGCAGGAATCCAGAAGCTAATAGAAATCTCTAATTACCTTAATACATGGAGTGTATTGAGGAAAATGCTAAAAGATTGGAACTATTTTATGAGAAATGAAATTGAAAAGTTGTAAAAAATAAAAAAGTTAAACAATTTGTGGGTGTGAATTGGAGATAGGATATGGTTATTTGTACAATTTGGTTACCTTTATATATTTCTATTTTAGATTGTATATCAAAATCAGTCACACCTCCTACTTAAAGCATTAATCACTAGAGAGTAAATCTGGTATCAATGTACAATGGTAATTGTATTTATTTAACAACACTATAATTAGAATAACAAAAAGAACAACAAAAAAGTGAGAGAAAGAATGAAAATTGTGGTTGTGGAACATGATTTTAGAAAATAAATAAAAACAAGTGTAAAATCATGGATTGGAGCCACTAGTTTAAAAAAATAAAATTAGTTCTCCAAATTGTAGGGGTGAGCGTGGGTCGAGTTAAGGTCTGTGCTTACCCGACCCTAAATGTTGTTTGAATCATTTTTCTGAACTTGGACTCGATCCTAGACCCGGAGTTAACCCGACCTTAAATATTCACATAGTCAGCCTTTAAACCCGAACCCGATTAAATATAACGTATACTCATTTTACATAAAGTCTTTTAAATATTATTTATTATTGTCAATATATAATTTGACATATAAAATAATATATATGTATATATATTATTAAACATGTATATATGATGAAAAATTAGAGAATCAATGATATTTTCGACCAAAAAATTATCATTACTCTGTATATATTTGAATAGAGACACATACAAACATCATGAGAAAGTGAAAATGGGACGGGTCGAGACGGGTCTTGTTTGGTCTCTACCCGACCCTAAATATTAATTGGGTCTAATTTTTGAACCCAAACCCGACTATAGACCCGATGAGACCCAACATTTTTTATGCCCGACACGGGTAGGGTCGGGTTGTGCTCACCCCTAATATATAATAAGGTCACTGGATACTGCATAGCAAGGCTATGTCTTATAAATTCATTCTTATCAAACTAGCGTCCAAAACCGTAGGTAACACTACCCTAGATAAAGCAATCTTATGATAAATAAAAAATTGAATATTTTTTCGAACTCCCTCTAGTGGTTAGACATATTTTAGAAGGTAGGTTTTTATGGATTCTATGCATCATTTATTATTTTCCTCTAATTGCATTATTTAAAGCTTTGATATCATCTTTTACCTTTATCATTCAAACTATCAATTAATGAACAATATTAATCAAAAGTAAAATTAAAAATTTATAATATTCTCTAAAAAAATTAATTTTTTTTTTATTGATATGTATACTTTAATTGGAATTATCTTATAGTAAGAATTACAACAATTAAATGAAAAATAATACTTTGTAGATAATGCAACTGTAAGTGTACATAAAGAAGTGAAGTTTTGGGATGTCGTTAACAGTAATCCTTGTATCATCACTTATCAAAAGTTATCAATGTTACCATTCCTTCATTTTTAAGATAAATTCCATCGAAAATGTAAGAGTTTTTATTTGGTTAATATAGAATGTACCATTCGTTCATTTTATTATTTTTATTTAAGTGTAATAAAAATTAACTAATGAATAATAAATTATTAGGAATACTACTTCATTTTAATGTTTTGGTATAAACTAATTCATTTTAATTTATATGACTTTCATTTTATCGCTGAAAGAAAATGAATCTAACATTTTTCCATTTTAATTTATTATGTATCCATAGCATATGAGTTTTGTACATTAAAATATTAATAGATAGAGTTGTATTTTGTAATAATGACCCTAATTCTTAAAAGGTTTCCCAGATTCTGACGCAGTAGGCAAAGTGAGTTGATCTCAGGCGGCGCCACACCCATCCTTCCCGGCTTCACTTCACTTCACAGGTTCATATCCTTTTTAATTCTCTACCAATTATTCTCTTTATCTCACTATTTTTATTCATAATTTAACTCACCTTTCTTGCCCCCCAAAATAATCACTTTATCTTTATTTTATTTTGCATAAGTTCATATCTTCAATTGTTTTAGCTATTCAATTCTTCAATTCTATTCTACATATTGCGATATTTTTATCTCTCTTTTTTTATGCGTATTGTTCTATACTTCTTTGATGTGAAATTTTTATTTGGGGTTTTAACACCCTCACTTGTTTCTACTTTCTCCATTTACCAATTCTGATTGTGAAACTTATTATTATATTACGAGTTTGTGATCTTTTATGGTTAGTAGTAAGTCTTATGAATTTTCAGAAGACGAGTTTGTATTCAGTACATGTTAGTTACTACTTGCTTTCAATCTTAGTACTATGATATATATGATGTGATTTGTGAGTGTAAGACACTTCATTATGTGGATAATTTGTGTTTGATACTTCAATTTTATTTCATTGTTATTATAATGTTATCTTGCTGGGTTGAACCTCAAACTTCATTGGTTTATTGTTTGGTTCATGTTTAACTATGTTGGTCTTTTAGCATTTGAAGAGTGAGAAGGTAGCAACGGTGAGAGTGGAAGGGAGATGTCGAGATCGCTAGTGCAGCCGATAGGGCAGAAGAGGCTAACAAACGTGGCGGTGGTGCGTCTCAAGAAGCATGGCATGCGCTTTGAGATTGCCTGCTACCCAAACACTGTTCTTTCTTGGCGATCGGGAGTGTAAGCTTATTAGAACCTCCTAGAGTCTGTAATTTTGAAGTTGTGCATTTAGGTTTAACTGGAAAATGGTATATATTTGTATGCTTAATAACAGGGAGAAGGACATTGATGAAGTGTTGCAATCGCACACTGTTTATTCTAATGTTTCGAAAGGGGTTCTTGCCAAGTCAAAGGATTTGAATGCAGCTTTTGGGACTGACGATCAGTCCAAGATATGTTTAGAGGTAAGATAAGGAAAAAAAAATGTTTTTAGTACGTGTTTGTGATGCGATGTGATGGTTGAATTATGAAACATTTCTGTTGCAGATTTTAAAGAAAGGGGAGCTTCAGGTTGCTGGGAAAGAGAGGGAGTCTATCCTGTCAAGTCAGTTCAGGGATATTGCTACTATTGTGATGCAGAAGACCTACAATCCGGAGACTCAGCGCCCTTACACTATCAGTATGATTGAACGCCTTATGAGGGAAATTCATTTTGCTGTTGATCCAAATTGCACATCCAAGAAACAGGTTACTACATCATTGTTTCTTTTTGAATGATTAGATTTCATTTGTCAAGTTATTTTGTAATCAAGGTAATTAGAAATTTGTTATATATTCAGGCTCTGGAGTTGATTCAAGAGCTTCAAAAGCATTTCCCAATAAAACGGTGTCCATTAAGAATACGTGTTGCTGCTCCCGAGGAGGAAGTTGCTGCCCTTTTAGAGAAGCTGAATGTATGGAAGGCAACCGTTGTTTCTAAAGAAGGATCTGCTGGTCAACTATCTGTTGTAAGTCATTATTCTTCATATAGTTGAAACAAGTTTAATTCATGTTTCAATTCTCATTTCACTTTAGGTACATGGGTTTTTTTAGTTGATCACAAGTTTAATTAAAAATATCATTATTCTTGTTATTTTTTAAGCCCACCCTACCTAGTGGGATTAAGGCTTGATTGTGTTGTTATTCTTGTTTTTTTTTTAAATTTCTTTACCTCTTTTATTCAGAAATAAAGTCATCCTTTTAAATAGTTATGTTGATGTCTTGATGATCTAATTCTAGGAGTAGGTAGCTTTCTTTCCTTGTTTTTTATGTGGTTATTGATTCGAAGTAACCTATGTTCATCAGTAAATAAAACTTGAAATAGCCCGACCAAGTACTCAGTTCAATCAGGTATTGCTGTTAGCTTATTGTTTTGGATATTGGGCGTGTGGTTGCTGTTGCTTATAGGCATTTTCAACCTGTAAAATGAATAAGAGTACTAAACTGTGCATAATTCTTCTTTTTTGACAAAAGAATCTTTTCAAAAGGGAGTATGTGGTTCTGGTGTGTTTAGATACGTGCTGTGTGTATCTTGAATATGTTAACGTGTTGAGGATAATCAGTATAATTTCTGATTGGTTTGCAGGTTTTTGAATTGGAACCTGGTCTATATAAGGATTGTCATGACTTTGTTATGAATAACATGCATGGAAGATTTGAAGTTCTTGCACACTCTCTTTATGTCGATGGGGATACCCAAGTGGAGCAATACAACGATTACGAGGATATGCCTGCGCCATTGCCCAAAGAAACTCGTGAATCTTTGCTTGAACTGAATGATAAACTTCAAAAGCAGACAATTTCATCTGTGAGTAAGCCTACAACTGAGGGACAACAACAAAAGCAAAACAAGTGCAACACATGCAATGTTTCTTTTGAAGATGCTAAGGTATACAGGGAACACCACAAGAGTGAGTGGCACAAGCACAATATGAAGCGTAAGACTAGGCAACTGCCACCCCTTACTGAGGAAGAGTGCATTGCAGACTTGGAATTGAGTGACTCAAAATCTGATTTGAAAGATTATTCATTTTGAGTTGATAGTCAGTGTTTTGGACTTTGGAGATGTTACTTGGTAATCACATTATGTAAAGCCTTGTGTGTATACTTAGGCCAATTTTCTCATCATAGTGCTGTCATCAACTCTACTTATACTTTCCTTACCTTTGATTATGCTTACATTGTGTGTGATCATTACAACGCTTTTTAGTACCTATTTATATGTTTCCCTGAATGTCTTACATGTTTAAAATTCACCTAATTATATGCTAAGATTCTTAATGTCCATGCTAGTCCTTTTTGTTCAAGGACACATTGCTCTAACATATTTTGTGTGTGAAAAGTTGTGCATGCATTTTCTAGTTGTTTGTTTGAAAGTTGATTCAATCTACTAGTGATTTTAACAAAGTTGATTCAGATATGATGAATTTGAATAAAAATAAATTTACGTTATAAAAGTTTAAAAAATACACATTTTTATATGTCAAACACAATTATTTTCTATTTCAACTTTAGTTTTCTATTTATTTACTATTGGAATGTTTATTTTGAATTAATCAATTAATAAAACTCCTAGTCAAAAGGAGTATCTAGGTTAAGACCTATTCTTTAGCATAGTGTGCTGAAAAATAGGAATTTCAGTTTCATGTAAGGCTATTTATACAGCCTCATTTCTCATTTGAAAATCATAGGACAATTTAAAGTTGCCACAATTTCATAATTTGATTATCAAAATAAGGTCATTGTTTGTGTCATAGCTTTATCTCAACTTCCAGCGGAGAAGTTGCATGATTAAGAGAAGAGGTAATCATAAATTGTTTTTCATTGAAAAAAATATACAATTTTAATACCCGTGTAAAACCTAAATATTAATGACCAGCAGATACAGTAAATAATGTTGCACACTACTTGAGCTTACCTTGGAAAAAGAAACACCGAATATTGTTTTTTTTCTTCAAAAAAAAAATGTTCTTGAAAAGAAGATCAAAACCACCTTAATCATTACAACTGGAAAATGACATTGGACTGTTTAATATCACTGCTAACCATCCTAGCTTTTAAAAGCTTTTTTATTGTTATATCCAACAGAAACATATTCATAAGATTCCATTCCTAATTATAGTGTAAAAGTTGAACTTATATAAATGTAACATTAATTATGAAAAATCATTCAACATTTGCTTGAGCAGTGGCTGCTTCCATCATTCCATTGCGTATTTGTTCACCAATATCCCTAACATGGCCTGGTCCATGAGGTATAAAAATTGTAGTATTCTTTGATGAGTTCCCAAGTTCTTTGATTGTATCAAAGTATTGAGTAATCATTATAAGATCCATAACTTCCCTAGCTGAAGTACCTTCCACTTTTTGAGAGAAGTCCAATATGTTTTCTCTTAACCCATCTGTTATAGCTTGTCTCTGTCTTGCTACACCAACCCCTCCCAAATACTTCCCTTCAGCTTCTGCTTCTGCTTTTTTGACATGTAGCACTTTTTCAGATTCTCCTTTGTATACACTAGCAAGTTGCATCCTTTGAGCTGTATAGTCAAATCAACCCTTTAATGAATTAGTAGGATGCATAACAACACATGCAGATGATGATAACCAAAACCATAAACAAATCAACTCTGTATAACCACTAATTTGGTTATTTCAGATACAAATTGTATCATAAATGTTTTCTCCTATAGTTACACAATTATCTCATCTACCATATGTAACCTATACTACCTAATTCAACATATTGCATATCATGTACCATATTTGTCCTATACATATACAACAACAACTAAGCCGTAATCTCACTAGGTAGGGTTAACTATATAGATCGAATGATGTCATATGCTCTATCATAAAAATGTTCGTTGAGAAAACATTGATCTCTAAATCTTTCATAATCATTTTGCTTATGATTTTTGTTGGTTTACCTCTTCCTCTACGAATTAGACTAACTTCTGTTTATCCTTATCGGGTTCTACCCGTCTCCTATGGTACTCATTCTTAGTGATAAAAAATTTCCCTGATAAAAAATTAAAAGATGGGAGAGCACTGAGAGTAGTAGAGTAATGAAGTTCACAGAATTTATCAACCAGAACCCAATCCTTTCATTTTGTGACCAAGAATTATGGGTTAATAATGGCAAAAAGATCCATACATAAGGTATAATTACCTGCATTTATCTCATTCATTGCCTTACGCACAGAGGGATCAGGTATAATATCAACCATCAGTATGTGCTCTATGCTATATCCATATGCTCCCATCACCTGATACATGATGAACACTTTTAATTATTTTGTGTTATATATATATATGCATGATTAATAGAAAGAAGTGATATTATGATAGGAAAATGATATATGCTACTACTAAATCCTCATACCCACAAAAAAGTATGTCACGAATGATACTTTATTTATTAATGATTGATTTACAAGTGACATATGTCACTTTTTTGTGGATAGGAGGATTAGTATGCGGATTTAGTAGGAGGATATAGCATTAATGATATTATAGGAACCTTTTCCAGCTCGTCCAAAACAGCTTTTGCAACATCACTCTTTTGCTCAAAGAGTTGATCCAAATTCATTCTTGGGACGAGAGCACGTGCAACATCAAACACATAAGCCTGAATCTGCTCCTGTGGGTTTTGCAATTCATAGAATGCATCATCCGCATTCTCCTTAATCACTCTGTATTGAATGGAACAATCTAACTGCACAAACACATTGTCCTGCACCACCACCATTCATTCTTCATTCCTTGAATTGTATCTATAACTTACAATATTTATGAGTCATATATGCATATTATATCGACAATAAAGTATCTCCTAGTAGATCACTTATTGATTAATATGTGTCTTATTTCTTATTTTATAATATTTTTTAAATGAAAACTCAGAGAGATAAGAGAAATACGACACATGTCGAACAATGAATGAATTTAAATAGATAAATTGTTGATCTAAGGATTTAGCTACCTTGGTTTTGGTTTCAATGCGGACGTCGAGGGAGGAGAGTCTGGTGGAGAGAAGGCCGGCGATGAATTCTCCGGCGAAGGGGTTGAACAAGTTGAAACCGGGCTGAGCAACCCTCTGGAACCGGCCCCACCGCTCCACAATTGCCACGTTGGACTGCTCAATGCAACCACAGAATAAGCAAAACGTATTCCCCATCACACCAAGAATGATGATTAGATTATGCTTTGTGTTTTCTTCAACTTGATCTATATTCTGAACGTGTGAGATGCAAGACCAAGTGGTTTCATGAGATGTTCTTCTTTTAAGGCAATTAATAGGTGGTTCGGAAATGATACACTCCCCACTTTAGAATCTAAACCATTCAATTTGAATATCATAACATCTTATTTGTTTGGACCTTGGACCAAAGTAGATATATAACTCATTATTTGTACAATATGGTATATAGCAAATGAATATACATGTTAACAATCAAACAATAATATTTTGTCCTTTCTCATGGGCCTTCCCCACTACAAATTAACCCATTTTACCCATCAAAATACACTTATAGAGCAAAAAGATGGGAGGGCAGAAAGGTAAAATAGAAAAAGAAACAGACAAAGATATATATGTATATATATATATATATATATATAGTCATTCATCAATTATTTCTATTTAATTCTCTTTAACTCGTAACTTGGGTTTGGATCTTCAACTTTCACACGACTTGTCACATTTTGAAGCTTAAGCATAGGGCTTACACAAGTTTTTTTCTCCACACAATGAAGTCATTTTCTCCCTAGAGTGGATGGTGTTTTAAATTATTTAATATGATTATGGTGATTGTGCCTATTACCATTATGGTATGAATTGTTTTATAATTAAAAAAATTGAATTTAATATGATACCATATTCTAATATGGTTGTATTGTAGTCCAATATGATAATATAATTATAATTTGGTATCACACTATAATTACATATAATATATAACTGAAAGTTACTGCAACCATAATATTGTTATTCTTGAAACAAAGGATTGTTTATATAAAAGAATAATGAAAAAAGTTGAAGGTCAAACTCTAATCATCGGTTAGTTTTTCCAATGTAGGCTGAAATTTTGAACAACAAAGACAAGCCTAATTGTTTTTTGTGTTTGGCTTATAAAGTGACAAGTATTTATTGCTCTCTTTGAATGCTATATAAAAAATAAGTATGGGTACCACATACCAACTTTAATTTCCTCTTAAATTCACCAAAGTTTCATCTTAATCATAGTTACTGATATAATTTATTCGTGCAACAAAAACAATTAGTGTGTAATGTTGTTCACACCCCAAACACATAAAACTTCAATCATAAAAAAATGGAGTATAAAATACAAATGAGAAACCCAAATCCTACGACCAACCGCTTCTGAAAAATATGAAGGAACTGAAACATTAATATGACTAGACTTCATGGATACACCCCGAAACCTTTGAAACAGAACCAATAGACCCACTCATAATCCAAGAAGCAAGTCCAATCATTGAACCTTAAAACTTAAGTCCAAACAAAATATATCACAAACCCAAGCAGTGAAAAGATAGACCTGCGGCATCTAAGTCGGGCTTAAAATACCAGCCCATACATAGAAAAAAATAAAAATTAGTTAAAAAAGTCATGTTTAACTAATAGGGATCAAGAGGAAGTCTTAGAATACATAGGGGAATGATATGAGCAGCATAAAACTTCAATAGGGATCCTCTTCAAAGATGCCAGTATATCAATTTTCTTATATTTTTATTGACAAAAATATTATTTTATTATACTTGTGTATTATATATTAGATTTTCTTTGGGTTTTTAAGAACTTGTCTCTCTGGTAATGAGATGATATATACTCATAAAATTATAAGAGAAAGATATATAAGTTGAGTAAGAGTTTTTTTTATCGTGTTTATTTATCACTCATAATTCATATTTAATTATTGACTCATAAATAAAAGTAATAAAAATAAAATGAATGATAAGTGATGCAATAAATATTTATAAATATTCATAAATATTACATGCGCCCAATAAAAAAAAAGCATAAATATTACCCCTATCAACAAACAAACATATAGAATAAAAAACCCATAATACAAATTAACTAGCTCATTCAGAATATAATAGTGGTAAGGTAGAAATTGAACCGATAATAAACTCTAGTATATGTATTAGAAATCAAAGAATAAAAATGGATGTATATTTTATTGATCGAATGAATTCAATGAATAGAATGACTTGTGAATAATTATAAAGTTACAATAAATGTCAAATGAATAAAAACTAACTAATTTTCTAAAAGATAAGTTTAAAATCCTGAAATATATTTGAATCTTATAAACCAAAGTTTATGCTCTTGTATTTAGATAATCTTATAAACCAAAATGTATAGAAATGCAATCTCATGGCAGAATAGTGAACATCATCAAAATGTGAAATTATATTTTCTGCTCTACACCATGTTTGAAAATGCAGATACTCGTGAATTGATACATGCATGCATGCAAGAGGTACATAATAGTGCTACCAGATAAGGTACCATACTTAGCTTATGAATGAGTTATGGTGACCCATACCAACGTGTCCCCTACATGCATCACTTCATGGATACACCCCAAAACCATTGAACCAGAACCAATAGACCCATATCTTTTTTATATTTTTGTTAACTGCATATTTCCATGTGTTGAATTCACCTCCACTTCTACTCATCGTGTTTGTGTCAACAACGTATCTGTTTTTGAAAGCTTTCTATTATTAAACTAATTTTATATTTGTTACATTCTATAATTTTTAAAATTTGCCACTTTTCTACCACATAATTTCTGGTCACCCATAAGGTATTGACATAGAGGCACTACAAGAAAATTGTGAATTTGCGAGGAATCACTGTCTGATTCATGGATATATATATATATATATATATATATATATATATATATATATATATATATATATATATATATATATATATATATATATATATAGTAAACGAGGCAAACCGAGTTGAACCAGAGTTTGAAACGAAAAACACTCAAATCCGGTACGGTTGAAGTTTGTAAACTTTCTGATTCGACTCGTCAACTCGAATTAGTTTAGTTCATCAAGAGTTTGTAAACTATTTAGTTCGACTCATTAACTTGATTTTATATTTTAAAATTAAAGATATTCTAATATATATATATATAATCAAACAAACTTATGAACCTAACTAATTGGATTGTATATTTGACTCAAATTCAACTCGTTTATTTAACGAAATTAATGTTTAGCCAAGTTATTAGGACTCATTTGGATAATAAACCAAATTGATTGAGGTAAACAACAATTTGAGTTTTCAACTAATATTCACTTAGTTTGGTTCATTGTCATCCCTACTAATAACTATTACCGGTTCGTGTGCCCTGTGTATTAATGGGCACTTTGTAGGTCACTAGGTCCATGCTTCTCATATTTAATTTTTTTAAACCCCATTTGATTCTTGGAATCCAATTGGACAAACGAGGAAATGGAGTATAAAATTTGAGATTTAATTGTAGAGAAAACCCAAGGAAATTATTAGATTGAACACTTCCCAAGTTCCCATAAGGCCCACCAATTATATCTTCCTCAGCAGAATCAGACAACCGAAGGTATCTTATAATGCAAAGAAATTAAGACCAGTGGACATAAAATTTACTCTTGGGTTTCCCCATTGTTCAACATTGTTCTTGGTATAGGAAACAACTTCATGCGATCTAGATCTATGTTTGCTTTTTCAAGTGCACAAAGAATCATATAACACTTTTTAATGCACCATTGCCAGCTATTTCTGTCTTCTATATTATGCAAGCTTTCAAAGAACCTGTTTGCTGTTGCCATATCTCTAGGGTCTACTATTGCATTATTTCTTTACATTTATATTTTATGGTTTTCCTAATTTTCCAATATAAATCTAAGGATTTTTGGCCTAAAAGTTAGTCTTTGGTCGTGCAAATTAAATTTAGGATGGTTCTTCTGTGCTGTGTCTATAATTCTATATTCATATATGTTTTGTATAACAAGGAATCTTTATTTTATATAATGGATATTGAAAAATCAGTGATTAACTAGGTAAGTTTCCATTCTTCTGATCTTCTCCTTAGTCATCTTCATTTATAATATTTTTCTTTGTTTTTGTGATAAGCACGTACGGAAATTAAATATTAATTTTCTTTCTCAATTGCGTATAAACTTGCATCTTCTACACCCTTCCTTTTATCCTGTACTTTTAGAGTAATATTAATAATATCTAATAGAAGGAAAAAAGATAAATATGAAAATTTAACTTTTATAAAAATTAACTATATTAATTAATTACATTGATTTATTTTTTATACTAATAATATTAATAATATCTAATAGAATGACATGCTGGCTGGTTTGTTTAACGGGCAACTATCACCTTAACTAACTTTAAATATGGATTTAATGACTCAATCTAAAGATTTTAAGTATATGTCTTGATTGTATTTACGTTCACATATGTTAATAAGTGAGAGAGGTCATTTTTTATGGTAGAATATTTTTTATACTGATTTATTAAAAACATATGACATTTATCTTTTACATTACATGCATATATATTATAGGGACCTTGTGGAAAAAATATTTATTTGGTTTAAAATAAATAAAATTTGGAACATCAGATCAGTTTGTTAATTTTGATAATTTTATATAAGGTCTATGAAACTAACCCTGAGTTCCTTTTGGCCATCAGAAAAGATTCATAAGATCAATTAGTATACACACACCTACTTTATTTCTATTTGACATGTTTTCATATCACTGAAAATCCAAATAGATTTGTTATGTGTGCAAAGCATTATCTTTCGTTTCCAAGTTTCAATATTTTCTTGGATTTTTTTTTTAATTTTCTCCTTGTTAACCTCATCTAATATCAAATATTCTTTAAAAGTATGGACTATATCACCATGTGTTGTCACAATAATTTTCTCTTATGGTAAAACATAATATTATATTATATCAATGGCTGAAATTCACATCACAATAGCCATAATAATAATAATAATTACAATGGAAACGACAATTTAAAACACAATATTATTCCATACATGTTAGACTGTTAGAGTACCAATGGACTACATTAGGTGACAAGCTTCACTAGGTATGGTTCAAATTGGGAAATTATCACAACTTTTTGAGTGTAAGTGCGACAGTTACCTCTGTTGGATACCTGTAAAAATTATAAATAAAAACTCAGAATACAACATAAAAATAGCAAAGAGTAGAGGAAGAATTTGTAATGTACTTCTTATAAGTTAAATAATGAATTAACCTACTCAATAAGAAAGCTCTCTCTCTCTATATATAATATATGTGTCATTTTGCATTATCATATGTCCTACTCCTATGCCAGTTGGAATGACACATGACCCACCATGTTGATTCCTTGATTGGTTGATCCTAATCCTATATATAAATGCAAGAACCAAACTCAAGACACTCATCATTTACATCAAACATATCTCTCACGATCCTATTCTTCTTTCCTCCAGAAAAAAAAAAGAACCTTACAGCAATTAAAAGAGCCAACAAATTGAACCATGGCTTGCTGGTCTGCAGAAAATGCCACAAAGGCCTATCTCAGCACTTTGAAAATGGTGAGTATTAACTTTTCCAATCTGCTTCTTCAATCTCTATTATCATAACTAAATTTTCACGTAGCAATCTATTCTAACCTGGTTTTTGGTTTTTTTTTTTGTCAGGGTCAAAAGACTAAAGAGCCAAACGTGGCAGAATTTATATCAGCACTAGCAGCTGGAAAAAATGCACAAGTGATGGTTATGGCATGTGCTGGTGCAGCAGATTCCACCACACTAGCCTTAGTAGCTGCTGCTCATCAAACTGGTGGCCAAGTCATTTGCATTGTGAGTGGCCATAAAGAGCTGAATGACTCCAAAAGTGCTTTAGGAGATGCTGCTTATCAAGTTCACTTCATGGTTGGAGAGGCTCAACAACTTCTACTAGACCAATATGAGGCAGCAGATTTTGTGCTCATTGATTGTAACCTTGATAGCCATGAAGAGATTCTTAAAGCAGTTCAAGAGGGTAGGAAGCAAAATGGCACAGTGGTTGTAGGGTACAATGCATTTAAATGTAGAGAGTCATGGTGTTCATGTGGCTCAAAAACTCAGTTGCTGCCTATAGGTGAAGGGCTTCTGGTGACAAGATTTGGTGCAAATGATTCTAGTCCAAAATATAGAAGCAGAATGGGGAAGACCAAAAGCCATTGGGTTGTGAAAGTAGATAAATGCACAGGAGAGGAACATGTGTTTAGGGTCAGATTTCCACAAGGGAAAGTGATTCAGGCTTAATCATAATTCATATGGTTAAATATGTTTACAAAAGTTGAGTGCAACATGTTTGGTTTTGCTTATTTTTGGGTGGAAAAATAACTTTTTTTAATCAAAAGCTCTTTCAATATGCTTTTGATTATAAGTTATTTTGAACTCAAAATAAGTTTATCCAAACACTTATTAGCCCCCTTCTACACCCTCTACTAAGAAGTACTTGGAGTTAGTCCTATATTAAAATGTATATACCAAATTATAAATATATATTGGATAAGTTACTAGGAAAGGCTTGTTATGTTTTGCACATTCAAATGAAGAGCAACTAAAGGCTACACACAATTTTAGTGTTGATTTAATTAACTTTTGTTGGTAATCCATGTAATGCTCATAACTAAACACAGTTGATAAAGTTTGCTTAAGACATTGATGTCAAAAAGCTTTATTTTGATTGGAATGGAAGTATTGAAATGGAAGGTTAAGGAAAACAAATAGATTATTACTAAAATGTGTAATTTCTATTTCCATTATACTAATAAATTAAAATTATACATAGATCTGTCAAATTAACAAATACATAAGTACATTTTTATTAATTTTTATCATTAGTCAAGTTAAGACCTCTTCCTCATTCCCAATTCTTCTTTGCCACTTGAGCTAGGCATGCACTAGTGAAGTGCGCCTTTACGAACCTTGATCAAGAAACGAATAATTATGATTATAACAGTTCAATGATTTACTATATATAGTATATTACTAACGTATTACCAGGATCATAGTCATTGAATTGTCAATTTCAAATAAAAAATGCCGTGCTAGTTCTTTTATTTGTTACAGAGTCATATATCCAAGTTTCCTTGTCAAGCTCAAGCCCTGTAAAACTTCTGCTAGAATAGCATTTCCGTTTTCAAAACTTCCTTTGCCAAACGTTTTTTTGCATAAAACAATTTTGTTTGTTTTATGCCTTGAGATGTGAAATAATAATAATTAGAATTATACATCTTATGTAGTTCTTTCCCACCCTCTTTCAGGCTCTTCCTATATGTCAAAATGGATAGAATGCTCTGAAGTAATAGAGAGACAAGTACACCCAAAACAAAAGAAAAAATATAATATGATTTAATATTTTTATCCTTAAGATATAACAGGATGACATTTTTACCCTTTATGTATAAATGCAAAAGTGATTACTTGACTTTCCATTATTGGAGAGGATACTTTCCCGACAAAATCCTATTATTAATTGTGTTCCACTTGATTATAGTTAAAACCGAAGGTACTAAGAAATTAAGCATCCACGTGAAAGAAACACCAAAGTAGTCCCATGCAGCATCAAGTAAGGAACAGACAAGAAGCTGTCGAAATAAAAATAAGAGCATAGTTTTCAGAAATGTAATTACCTAACTGGTTCAACGTGGGGGTTGTGTAGTTTTGTCTCTTCAAGTAACAGCTAAACATTGACACAATGATGGCTGAATATTTGTATTATAGCACCAGGCAAGAGTGTAATAATTCATTACCAAACAACTCAATTACCACTCAAAAACACCTAATCTATGCCTACATGTTTTGGGATCACATGCATTAACCAACATGTGTCGTGTCATTTATCGTGAGTAAATTTATTCCTAATTATTCAAATTTTTTAGAAAATCAAATATATAATCTTAATGACTTATTTTTAAGACTCTACCAATATGTGAAAATGAATTTAATATAAGTAAGAAGATGGAAAATAAATGAAAAAGAATATATATATATATACAACTAATATAGAGATAAAGTGAAAATGTTATGAATGATGAACAAAATGTGGCAAATGAAATGCACGGTAATACAGTTACATAGATGGGACACGTGTATGGTGGAGAGGAAATCAAGCTGAGCCGCAGAAGTGAGAGAAAGAAGGCCACCAGCAAGACATTGAAAGATTACATGTGGGAAATGAAGTAATGATATAAGGGGACAAAATGAGGAAAAGGAAAACAGGGAAAAAGTACTAAGTGTCTTATCCTTCCTCTGGCCCATTCCTTGGGACTCTTTCTTCTTCTATCACTTTCTTATTTTTATATCTTTTATTAGTAAATTCATGTACTAACTATCACTATTCAGTGCTAGTTTTCTTCATTGTAAGAAACTCATATCATAAATAACAGACAGTACAGTATATATTTACCTTAAGTTCAGTGCATTATAAATTCTTGTTTGTGACTTCCCTTACAGAAAAATAGTAAAATTTCTCATGTATTTAATATAAATAGACATATTAATTACACGTCTTAAAAACAGTTAACATGTTTTGAATGTATAATGAAATTGATCTTTTACAACTTTGGATACTAAGTATGTTTTTGGTAAGATTATGGATTAACTTATATGCTACTTAACTATCTTATTCGACCAAAAAAATATACTTGATTGTGTTTGAGAAATGAACTTATTTAATAATTTACTAACTTATAAACTTATATATGTTCCATAAAATACTTGAAATAATTTATGATATATAAAGTATGGCTTATAAACTCCAAGTTTTCCACTACTAGCAGCTTATCAGCTTCCATCTGCATTATAAATTTTCTTCCTACTTATAAGCTTTCAGCTATATTGTAAGCTAATTATGCAAGAAAAGTAAAAGAGAAATCAGGAAAGGCACTTGTGATTCTATTGTTTGGTATTTTGATCATATCCCATATGCCAATGAATGTAAAATCATCCCAATTTTTTAAAAAATTTACTTCCTTCACAATTAAGATGCATGAGAATATTTAATATCCTCTAAAGTTCTATCAAATATAAAAAAAAATCAGAAATGTAAAAACATTTTATGAATCAGACAATATTTAAGATAATGACTTTTAAGAAACTATGCTGTAAATTTAATATCTTTTGATTCTCTGTAAATTAATAAGATAATACACCAACTATGCATCAAAATGATAGTATTTTTTTAATACAAAATGTCTTATCATATATATATTTTTAAAAGAAGGAAATTAGACAAGCAGTGATAGTATTTGGCACAGGGATTGGGATCCTCTGAACTAATAATCATGTAGAAGGAATGGACAATATTAGAGGGTTGGATGATAAATATAGAGCATAGACCCAATGGACAAATGGCTAAACAAAGGGATGAGGATTCTTCAACTATTGCCTAATAAACCACTAAGCCCAAGTAGTGTAGTACTCCAAAATGTTTGGCATCATGGCCATCCCTACCAAGTCCACACAAATTAAGGTCTCCATGTCCCTCCATTCCTCAAAGAGAGCCTATCCCCATCTCATGGGGTTCAATCACATGAGAGGAGTGTGTATTTTAAGCAAGTCAGAGTATTATACATTCAACAAAATAAGAGAGATAATCTTAATTTTATTTTGATAAATAAAAAATTTATTAATAAAAAAGAAAAAGGTACATCAGAAGACTAATATAGAGGGCAACTAAATAAGAGAGATAATGTTAAGTACCTCTCTTATAAAGTTCATTCAACAAAATCCAAAGAGAATAAAATCAATATCCTAATTAACAATTAAGAAAGTTATATATTAAGGTCACTCACTCTCATCCTCTTCCTCTCACAGAGCCACTAAATCGTCCTGCTTAACCTCAACATGCCCACTCTCAATTTCTCTCTAATCCGAGTCCCTAAGTTGATCTCTTAAACATGTCAGGAGATCTTCATCTATGAGCTGAAGCTATGTACTAATATAAGTGATTATTAGTCTAAATTTCTTTCTTGAGAAATTTAAGTATGTTATTTATGTTATTGAGCCCTTTATTTTGACTTAAGTGTGTTTTTGTGTGATAGATATTAATTCCATGAGGCCTTATTGTGTTAATTTCTATAATTTGTTGATAACTACTGTTTTCATTTATCATGATACTAGAAAAACTATGGTATATAGTAGAAGTTCTATCAATATTAGGTATGTGACTTTTATTTCTTAAGTTGAGAAAGTTTTTCACATTAAAACTATGGTGTCTCATTTCCTATTTTATGTTCTTCATATATGCTATTATTATTGATAGTATGTTGTTGTATTGTCATCTAACTAGTTTCTTACCAGATTGAAATATTTTCTGGGTCAAATATTTGAATTTAGAACCACCAACACAAATCACCCAAAAGTTAATTTCTGAAACATTGTTTTCTAATTTTGATTGTGGCGAGAAATTCGCCAAAAAAAAGTAGGATAGTAACTGATAAACAATACCGGAGCTCAGTTTCAATGAAAGGCCAAATAACTATGCAGTGAATATTAATATTACTACCAGAATAAATAGATTGAATTTTTGATGAATTATAGTTTAGTAAGTAATTAGAAAATACTGGAAGACAGAACTTAATTTATACAAATATCCAACTGTAATTCATTATTTCATCTTCTCCACTTGTCAAGTTCTCTTGATGTTACTGCAATAAGATTTTTGGTATTATCGACAAGCTCATCCACAAGTGCAGTAATATCATCCCTGAAAGCAGCACAATAATTATTCAGAAAATATATATATATATATATAGATGAAACTATACAGAACAATTTCAGTTTTAGAAAACATGCATATAAGATTAGGCTAGGGTGGACCAGAAAATATATATATATATATATATATAGATGAAACTATACAGAACAATTTCAGTTTTAGAAAACATGCATATAAGATTAGGCAAGGGTGGACCAGAAAATATATATAGATGAAATTTATAAGCTTATATTGACTTTTATAAATTGAGCCTTTAACTCACAAATTACATAGAAGTCATTGTATTCAAACGGCATTCGTGGTCAAGTTAAGAACACATTCATTTCGTGCAGTTGAATTGAAAGACTAATTGGTAGCAGCACTAAATAAATATTTTTTCTTCTTCTTTTTTCAACATGTATAAAGCTAAACAAGAGTATGCATGAAATTTGACCAAAAACAACATCCTTGCTATTACTACTTAGTTGCCAAATCAGTTAGGTCTAATAGCACTTTGGAGCAGTTGCAGCATCTTTTATAAATGTTTAACCAAGATTTTTAGTTCCTGCAAAATATATATGATGATTGTTTTAGTATGGTCCTGTTTAAATTTTATTCATTTTGAAGACTTAGTGTAAGAAAATTTTAATTTTAATTATTACCAAATGGAGTAAGGAGTGTTTAGTATTTACTCTACTATATAGTATACTTTCCTTTTTAAAATAAATATATTAAGTGACTAAATTATCAAATATGTCGGTCGAGTCAAAATTCTCTCCAATGTACTAGAGGGAGAAGTACCATAAAAAACAAAAGAAAATTAAAATGTAATCACACTTATATTATTTTAAATTGAAAAGTAAATTGAAATAGCAAAAAAACACCATAAAATTGAATGGTTTGCAAGAACTTACTGAGAAGGAATTTTCACAGAAGGAGGAAAAGGATTGGCAACATTAGAGTACCTCATATTCACATCTTGAGCTATTCCCTTCCCCATGCCATAGCCAAATCCTAAACCAACACCACATCCAGCACCAAATCCAACACCAACTTGCAAACCAGGAATTCCAGGGCCAAAACCCACTCCTGGAGTCAGAAAATTATTTAGCACAAGGTTTCATAGCAAAAGCATTTAGAGAATACTTTATTTATTCCTATAGAACAACTTACGAAAATAACTTAATTATAATAATTTACAACTTCCTCGTGAGATCTTCATAGCTTATTTCAGTAAACTTATTAGTTATAATTAAAAACACAAGCTCCCTTACCCCACCACACTCCCATGTTAAAGTTCAAAATTGTTACCTCCAAGAAGACCAAGGCCAATGCCGATGCCACAACCGGCACCGAAGCCAAAGGCGGGGCCCACCTTACCAAAACCCTTGGAGTTGAGTTCTGGAAGCTTCCACAGAAAACCCTTCTTCTCCCCAGTGTCACTGCCATTGCCACTGCCACTCATCTTACTATATATGCTGTTAGAAAAGAGAAGAAGAAGCAGAAGGAGATTAACCTATGTGAGTGGATTGATCTGTGGTGTGGTTTGTTATGTTCCTGAACCTAATAAACAACAAGTAAGGTATCTAAACACAAAAATTCAAGTTTCATAATAACTCATATTTCAAAGGTCAAAATGATTATGAAACATGATTTGTTTTGACTTTTGAGTTGTGTAACATGTGAGATGCTGGTTAACTAAACTTCACGCTAAGCCCTATCAAATGAAAAGGATTTTATAAAGATTCTAATGACAAGTGCTCAATTATTTACTCTTTATTATTTATGGATTTTTTTTGGCTAATCAAGTGCTCATTTATTTTTTGTGACCAGGTATTTTGTTATTTAATTTGATGAACAGTTAATATTTTATTATCAAAATATTCATTCATGCACTTTTTTTTTGGTTATGTATTAGGTGTACAATTACCCCTTCCTTTTTTTTTTTTCAATTATACTCATCTTCATTTTGGTTGCAATGTGATAACTAGATTGGATAAGAAAGTTCGATCGGTCCAATCGTTGACCAGAATTGAAAACGACTATGATTTGTAGTCTTAACCGAATGAGTGGTTGAATCGCTTTGAACTAGATAAATTTTTGTTCCACACCAAATCCGGTTAAACCGGAATAACCCGGGAAGTGAACCAGACAGTTCACTTAAAATTTTAAAAAATGAAACATTATTCAAATGTTTTATTTTACTTCAGTACAAGAAAAGATGGAGATGTGTTTATAAAATTTTACATTTATATATAATTATAGATAAAAATTATTAATTATATTTAGAATCACATTATCCAATCACATAATTTAACTATTTAAACTAATTAAACCTAATATGAAATTCTTCAGGTATGTATGAATTATTATTGAATTTTAAATAAAGGAAAATGATATATTCTCTTACTAAATCATCATACTAATCCTCATACCCATAAGAAAGTGACATATATTACTTGTAAACTAATCGCTAGTAAATAAAGTATCACTTTGTGACATGTCATTTTTGTGGGTAAAAGGATTAGTATGAGGATTTAGTAAGATGATATAACATTACTCTTAAATAAATAAATGTATAATAGATAAAATGATGCATACAAAACATATTGACAATACAATTAAACTCGGTAATAAAATTTTAAACCTTTTGTGCATCGATCAAACCCAAGTGACCAGATATGTGCCCAAAAAACCTTCATTAGTCAACTAATTAAACATTGGTTTAGCGTTAGTCAATTAATTAAACTTTGGTTTATGATCTACAAAGTACAAAGGAAGGAGTCTTTTGTTGTTGCACTTCTTTAATCACACAGTTCGTCAAAATCAACTAATTTAGAAGACTAATGATAAAATTATTAGAGAATACGTCAGTAGAAAGATAAGTAAGGAAAATAATACTTCAAAGGAAGAAAAGTAAACCAAAGTAGAGGAGAGAATTAAGGGTCAGAAAATAATAAAGAAATAGCACATCGTTGAATAGGTAACCATTACACTATCCTATCATTTTATAAAGATCAATTTGTGGAAATCAGTTGAATTATTTTTTTTAATCAGTAAACGACAAATTTTATTATTTATAATGATAATGATAGTAAGATGTAGAAAATAAGAAATATTTCAGAACTCAGGATATTATAACATAATTTTTTTTAAACATTCAATAGAATTCAATACCCAATAATAGGGTATTCCAAACCTCACGTGAATTATTGATTGTGTTTATATTTTAAAATTTATGGATAATTTTGTACTCATTATTTATTAAAGAAGGTAAATAATTACTATTATTTATAAAAACAAGGTTAATAAATTAGTCAAACGCAAAAAATATTTATTATTACCATTATTTATTTAAAAGTAAAAATAATAAATTAATGATTATTTAATTATATAGTAATAAAAATAAAATATTTATTATTAATAAGTAAATTATATAAATAAAATTAAAGTAAATAAATAAAAATAAAAGATAAAAAGAAAATGCATACATCATCTAATGCCCTATGATTTGTGACTAGCTTGAATGGACATCATGAAGAAAAAAAAGAGATACAACATATTGCAAAGTCAGATTTATATTTAAGCGTGATAATTTTATTCATAGGGAATATATAAATTTTAAATTTCAAAGTAATAAAATTCTTTTCTCGGTTTTGAAAAATATGATAGCAAATCGGTAATTAACCACTCTATCTTAAATTATAAAAGATAATTATCATCATAATTTTTTTATTATTATTATTTAAAAGGTAAATTTTGATAACCATTTTTTTAATTTAAAAATACACATATAATATTTATCATCTTGTACTTGTAGTATTATTCTTTTTTTAGTGGTTTTTAATTTATTATAAAATTACAAAAAATTATTTTTAGGCTTTTGTTTTTAAATTTTTTGAGCTGTTTTTTTACTTATTTTGTGACGGACAAAATTAGACATTAACATAAAAGACATTGTTGCTTCTTTTTGCCACATTTTTATTAATTTGGCTTCTTTTACTTTTTTATTTAGCTTTAAATAAAAAATCAAACTCATTACTTTTGTAAGAAGGAAGAAAGATATTATTTTCCTTTTTAGTTATAATTTATAAAATGAAAAATACCAAATAACAACATGAAAACAAAATAAGGGTAAAAAGACATTCCATGGGTCAAGACAAAAAATAGAACTTCTTAAGTAGTTGAAATTATGCACCTATATGCCTTAACCGGTACTGCGGAATTATTAAATAATAAATAATTATTGAGAATTTCTATCTTATTTTATTTGCAATAAGACTTCAGTTCCATTACACTATACATTTGACAATGCTGTTCTCAATGGAAATGGTTGGTTGTGTTTAATAACATGATTATGGATTAATGTGCTTTGCATTCTTTTGTGTCATTTGACATCATTTTTTTATCCATTTTGTCCATTTTATGGCTTGAAATATCATGGAAATTCAAATCATAGAATTAGTGCAAATAATCATCAAAACTCCATTTATAAGTACATAAATTAAGTATTTAGAATTAAAATGTGTAAAATTAACTTTATAAATTAAAGTAATTTTCACACCTAACAAAACAAGGATATTTCATACACACCATTTGATTTGAATAAAGAAAAACCAAAATTTTGCCTATACTTTATAGCCTACAAAATAAGAAAGCAAGTAAAACATAAATGTTATATATTATGACATAGGCAATACCATAATTAATTATTAAATTTATTCCTACATGTAATTAATTATTAAATTTACTATAAATAAATTAATAAAAATAATTCTTAAACCTAAATAATTCAAAACATATGATATTGTTTTTTAAAATGTAAAACATATTATATTAAATTCATAAACAAAAATAATGAATTACTACAATATTTATCCAATTTAACATAAATAAATTATATTAAAATAATAAAATAAATTATAAAGAAAAATTGTCATATCCCCGTGGAGATATATCACCTACACAATATTATAGTACAATTAAGATAAGTATGATATTAAATTAGTTATTAAAAATAAATAAAAAATTGTAAGCTGATAAAGCAAACTAAACTAGTTTTACCTTTTGAATTGTGTCTTAGAATGGAGTGTGGATAAGATATTTATATAATAGTAAATTACACTCACACCCTATGAGTTTTAATGAAATTACATAAATTACTCTTTTATTATTTGTCATTATATCAAATAATGAAGATACATTGACTCTTATATTATTTGAATTTGTCTACACAATATACAATATTTTGTTTAATTAATTACACACGTCACACATTTTTTGTTTAAAATATTACACTTTTATATCATGTAGGGTAGTCGGTGTAATATATGTACAAAATTAGGGATGATTCGGGTAAAGACAAAAAATGGAGAAGTGATTTATATAATTTCAATAAAACTCAGGGGGTGTTAATATAATTTACTCCGAAATTTCAGATGTATGTATTTAATTTGGGGTTGTTAGGCTCCACGGGTATAAATTAGAGGGGACAAACGTGTAATGTTCACTCTACACATATCCGTATTATTTACCACTACCTTGGTAGCTGTTCTCCATGAGAAACCAAATATTTTGAATTTTACACGAATCATTCATCTCTTTTTTGTCTTTACACGAATCACCCATAATTTTATACATATATTACACTAACCATTTTTGATGAAATATAAGTGTAATATTTTAAACAAAAAAACATGTGATGTGTGTAATTAAGTTAAACAAAATATTATATATTGTGTAGACAAATCCAAATAATATAAGATTCAATGTATTTTCATTATTTGGTTCACTACAAAATAGTATAAGAGTTATATAAACATATTATTAGAATTGTTAATATATTGTGTAATGAAACAAAATAATAAAAAGGCAATAAGTTTTGTACTATTTGGAATAATCTACACAATATATAATATTTTATTTAACTTAATTATTTTCACCACACAGTTTTTGTTTAAAATATTACATTTATATCTCATCAAGGGTGGTAAATATAATATATGTATAAAATTAGAGGTGATTTGTGTAAGATTAAGGGGTAGTTCGTGTAAGGACAAAAAAGAATGGATGATTTGTATAATTTCACTAAAACTCTGGTGTATTAGTGTGATTAACTCAATATTTTATAATAATCAATATATAAAAGAAACTATTAAATAAATAATAAGATATGTATATGATAAATTTATGTTCATAATCTAATCACTCAAAATTATTAGAAATACTAATAAAGCATATAACAATAATCTTAAAATAATAGTAAAAGAATATACTATATAAAAATTGAATTTATAAATATGTGGGTACTAATAGACTGATAACATAAAATTGTTCCCATCCATAAGTAGGGATGTCAATGAAAACGAATCTGCGGGTACCCGCTTGAACTCAACCCGAATTTAACGAGGAAAACCCAGTGTGATTGGGTTCGGGTTTTACCCGATTTCAAATTTCGGGTTCGAGGTTGGGTAAACACAAACCCAACCCCGACCCGCTCTGATGCCATTCCTATCCATAAGCTATTAGTGTGAATATTCATTTGTAGATATATGTGTCCTCTTCTCAAATACAGAATCACTTCATGTCTAGGGATGAAAAAATACTCAGACCCATGGGTACCTTTCAAAATACCCGCAACGGGTATCCACAAAAATAGTTCATGGGTGAGAACGAGTATCATGATACCCACCTGCTAGCATCTTGTATAAATTTTAATTAAATATTTTATATCAGGTTATTATTAATTTAACATTGTAATTGTTTATTTTTTTATTACTTGATAATAAAATTTAGTAATAAAACTATAATAAAAAATTATCATATATATATCATATTATTAAATAAAAATTATTTTTATAGATTAATTATTGTAAAATATATAAAAATATAATTAAAATTGGAAACACGTTGAGTACTCACTGATACCCGCCACCCGTATAGGTACCCGCAAATAGTGCGAGTATAGGTAGGAATGACAATGAGTCTGGATGGGTTCGGGTAATGCATTACCCGGACCCGCCCCGTTGCATCATTTTGGGACCCAGACCCGTGCTAATACCCGCTGGGTATGCTACTCTCAGGTCCTTGGGTACCCAGCGGATCCACGAGTACCCATAAATTCAAAAATATTAAAAATAATTACAAGTAATTTATGCAATTGTATATTTGTTTTCGACGATCTTATATGTTATTTAGACAATCAACAAGAGAGAAAAATTATAAAACTTAATTTAAAGTTTTAAACACAACTTAATTTGACTATTGAACATAATTCATTTAACTAAAACAAACATTAAAAACAACTACAACATTAGGATGTAAAATTCATTATTAAGTGAGAACTCTTCAGTTAACAAAACATTATATCATACGTATAAATTAACACTGTAATATCAATGCTTAACAATGTAACACTACAACTTAACAATTATATTTATTAATTAATATAATATTATAATTATGGATTAATACAATATTACAATATAAATTAACATGATTTTACATGATATATATATATGAAGAAATATCGGGTTTGGGTACCAACGGGTTTAGGTACCTCATTACCCGGACCCATCTAACAACGGATCTTAAAATTGCGGGTCTCAATTACATACGGGTCCAAAACATAGATCCAGACCCGACCTGACCCATTGCGAGTACCCACAGATCCGGGTACTCATTGCCATTCTTAGGTATAGGCACGGGTGGACAGAAGATTTAATCTAAATAAAAAAAATACAATTATTAGATAATAATTGTTTCCATATGTTTTTTAAATGGAAATAAGTCACCAAGTCTTTACATTTTCCAATATAGGATGCATTTTAAGGAAAATTTATAAGATTTGTATAGTTTGACTAATTTTGTAATTTTTTGAAAAATTATAGGATTGCAATTTTCGGATACTGTGAATAATAGCTACAGTTTCTATGGATGTCGTAGCTGGAACCCACGATTTTGATGGAATTTGTGGCTCAAAACCACAAATTCTCTTTGGTGTAAATAAATAAATGAATAAACATGTGTCATAGTAAAATTGGGCACATTTTTCATACGGTGTCTCATTTCCTATATCGGACCAATCAGAAAGTTGTTATATGAATAAAAAAATAAAAAAAATAATATTTTGATTGATTCACGACAGAAGTAAAACATCGTGTGATACAACAAATTTCAATAATAAAATTAATGTAAGTGTGATGTTGTCTCACCTGATGTCTCACTCGATGTCTCACTCCTTGTACTAAATCAATCAAAATATTACTTTTTATTACCTTTTATTTTTAATTTTTTTCTTTTATTCATATAACAACATTCTGATTGGTTCGAGATAGAAAGTGAAACACCATATGAAAAAGGTGACCAATTTTATTTATTTACACAAAAGAAAATTGGTGGCTTTGAGCAGCTGATTCCATCAAAATGTGTGGCTTCCGGCTAAGGTATCCATAGGAATAATATGTATTATTCTTGGCATCCGAAAATCGCAAATTTCGTACATGATTTTAGTAAAACCATAAAAAACAAGTCAAACTACACCAATCTTATAATATAATAATATATGGTATATGCTCTTTATATCATTGAATGTGAAAATCACTTTGTTATTTAAACAAATTCCTTGTGCAACATTTTTCATTGCCAATCCATTCTTTTGCTAGCTAAAGTGAACTACAATGACAATATCTGAGATAAATGGAGTGCAGATTGAGACGAATCCTCCTCAATCCAAGCTTGATATGGTTGGAGTCAAAAATTGGGAAGTGTAATACTCTCAACCATTTTCTTTTCAGATATCATTTTTTATCTTATTTCTGTTTCCAAATGCTGTGTCTCAAAATCTTAAACTTGATGCCATCTATTTTTTGATATCCAAGTTATAGGTTTTATAATCTTGAAAAATATTATGTAGTGTACCCTTTCTCATTATTGATCCTTTGGTCCATTGTTGAAGTACTTCTTTCATGACATTTCATCATCATCTAAATAAGTACCACAAATAATTTTTTGGGTTTACGCATCACCATTAACTTAGATATTAACGATAGTAAATACTTAATATTAAGAAAAATATTTGAAAACGTAGCTAATTTGATCCATTTGACACTTCTCATGAACTTAGATTTAATTATTATGAGATAACCAGTTATTTGTTCATGTCATGTAATGATTAATTATTATTGATGTTGTGCATGCCATTGGATTCATTTTATATTTGAAGTATTTATAGATCTCCTTGGAGGAATATTTTGGGTCCTTTTGTCTTGAGAATGACTCATCTACTGTATTTGAGAGGAGAATTATTGTTTTTACGCTTTCTTATAAATATATAAATGTCATTACAATTATATCAAAAAGATAAAAACATCATAATCTTATTATTTTATAATTTTGTTGCATTGTTCTTTGTTGTATTTGAGTTTTTGTCCAAATTTTTGAGTAAGTATGACACATAATTCTGTATAGGTGGAACTCTCCTGTAGCCAAATTTACACACACATTTACTAAAGGACAAGAGACTGTATACATCCTTGAAGGAAAATTCCTTTTCACTGTTGAAGGGTATGAGGAGACTATAGAACTTGGAGTTGGTGATATGGCTAACTTCCCAATCGACAGTACCGTCACTTTTGATATCCTTGAACCTTTGAAAGCACACATCTTAATTGAAAATTAATGCACCTATATTCCATTAACACACGTGGGGTGGAATATTATAAAATAATAAATAATTGCTCACAATTTCTATCAGTTTCATTTGTAATAAGATATTAGTTCCATTCCGTTGTACCTTGAACAATGTTGATCTTAATGGAAGTGGTTGGTTGAGTTTAAAGAAATATCATGGAATATTTTGAAACCACGTTTATTTATAACCTATAAAAAGTTGTATAATTATCAAAATACCTCAATTCTAAAACTATTATTATATTTATCATTTGAGTTATATAGTTGAGAAAATAAAATTAACATTTTTTGATGTGATATAACTAAGGCAACAAATTTATGCTAAATGATACTTGAATACAACTATAGACCCAAAAAAATTATTATTTGATTATTTATTTATAAGTAATTTGTATAAAAATGTATTTTAATTACTTATATTCACCTCAAGTGGAAGAGGAATTAAAAGATTTAGAATAAATGAATAAAAAATCTCTAGAAAATTAAGAATATAATTTACAAAACGGATAGCATTATTAACATAAATAAAAAGTAATTATTATCTTTTTGTCATAATATTGTTTGAAACATTACGATTTTTTGATACGAGAAAGAAACATTCCCAAATTATTCCATGAGAATAAAAAACCAATGAAACATGTAAATATATTTTGCCAGAGAAAATTTTATACGAGGGAATATTTTTTTACAACTTCAAACAAATACAAAGTATATTACTCCTAACCACTATTCCTAGCAATATTTTTTTTGTTAACCGAAACAAACGACCCCTAAATGTTTAGGTTTCTATAACCAGGTAAATTTGATTAGCTTCAATTGAATTCGGAGGTGAATGAGTTTGAATTGCTTTCTCGCCTGACTAATCAGAATTAACATGAAAAAATATCATATATTGCAAGTTCTCTCATAAAAGATTCATTTAAGAAATATATTATGAAACTTATACATTAACCAATGATTATATATTCTATATATCTCTTAATGTTCTTCAACCAACATTGTTGTTGATTATTCGAAATACAATAATTTTGTTGGAGCATTAATCACAACTCATTTGATAATTCATACAGCCTCCCGTTTGAATAAAGAAAAGCCAAAATTTTGCTCATACTCAATAGTCTACAAAATAAGAAAGCAAGTATGAGATAGGCAATATTTTAATTAATTATTAAATTATTTCCTAAATCTTGTTAAATTATTAAATTAAATAAAAATAAATTTAATTACTAAACAATTAAATTAATAAAATTAAATGATTTGGGAATGAAGTACTCTGTGGTCCATTGATGAAGTACTTGGATAAGTAATCTCATCCTTATCTAAATAAGCATCACAGACACAATTTTACACGGTAGTGTATGAATGGAGATCACATGTCCCATTTTTTATGTTTTATTGTGTTCCAATTAAATTGAAAGTTGTCATATATTTAAAAAGAAAATTCATAAAAACAAAAAAAAAATAATTTTTTTTTAGGACAATGATCTGTTGTCCCCAAGTCTGTCATGCACCAATCAAAAATGACATATCAATTAAAAAAATTAAACATTCATGACTTTTTCTATTATTACTTCATTTTGATTAAGGATGCTATATGTCATCATTATAAATGTCTTTCCAAATGCAAGGTAACCAATATATGGGTAGGTTTTGATTTTACAATTCATATCCATACATCTTATTGAAGATTGGCATGGAATCATACCTCACCGAGGAAGGTAAGCCACGACCAGGCCAAATGACCGAGAAATGCAAGCCACGACCAGGCCAGATGATCGAGGAAAGCAAGTCACGACCAGGCCAGATGACCGAGACTGGCGCACAGGAGCTGACCAAAGTAGGCGCATCAGTGGCACACATCAGACGCACTAGTAGTGCACATCTGGAGTATTAGTGGCGAACACCAAGCGCACGCTAGGCGCACGACAAGCGCACGTTAGGCGCACGACAAGCGCTCGCTAGGCGCACGACAAGCGCACGCTAGGCGAACGACAAGTGCACAGAAGGTGCACACCAGGCGCACAACAGGTGCAACTTTTTGACTTATGGCACAACCGTTGTTGTCATTAGATGTCATTGACTAATCCTATTGCTTTTTATTTTGCAGCTTTTTGACTTATGACACATCTGGAGTATCAGTGGTGCACACGAGGCGCACAACAGGTGCAACTTTTTGACTTATATGGCACATCATTGGCTGATCATATTGCTTTTTATTTTGACATGTGTTTTAATTGTAACCTTGTAGATTAGAATTTTTTAATAAGTGAGTTAGTTAGATTAGTGAAGTTTGTTTCCTTTCTCCTTGCTAATTCTTGATGGCTCACTTGCATCACAAAGATTTGATTCTTTTGTATAAATACTCCTTCTTGGGGAACCTTTTCAATAAGATTTAGAATTAAAATGTGTAAAATTAATTTTATAAATTAAAGTAATTTTCACACCTAACAAAACAAGGATATTTCATATACACCATTTGATTTGAATAAAGAAAAACCAAAATTTTGTCTATACTTTATAGCCTACAAAATAAGAAAGCAAGTAAAACATAAATGTTATATATTATGACATAGGCAATACCATAATTAATTATTAAATTTATTCCTAAATGTAATTAATTATTAAATTTACTAGAAATAAATTAATAAAAATAATTCTTAAACCTAAATAATTCAAAACATATGATATTGTTTTTTAAAATGTAAAACATATTATATTAAATTCATAAACAAAAAAATGAATTACTACAATATTTATCCAATTTAACATAAAGAAATTATATTAAAATAATAAAATAAAATAAAATAAAATAAATTATAAAGAAAAATTGTCATATCCCTGTGGAGATATATCACCTACACAATATTATAGTACAATTAACATAAGTATCATATTACACTACCTATTTCTGCATGTTATAAAAGTGTAATATTTTAAACAAAAAAAGTGTGATAAATGTAATTAAGTTAAACAAAATATTGTATATTGTGTAACACTTCAAATAGTACAAAAACCATTGTTTCTTTATTATTTTTTTGTCATTATGAAATACATTAATAATTTCAAACAAATGTTTAAATAACTCTTATATTATTTTATAACGAACCAAATAACGAAGATACATTGACTCTTATATTATTTGAATTTGTCTACACAACATACAATATTTTGTTTAATTAATTACACACGTCACACATTTTTTGTTTAAAATATTACACTTTTATATCATGTAGGGGTAGTCGTATAACATATGTACAAAATTAAGGGTGATTCGGGTAAGGACATAAAATGGAAAGATGATTTGTGTAATTTCAATAAAACTCAGGGATGTTAATATAATTTACTCTTTATATAATGTTAGAGGAAATTTCAGATGTATGTATTTAATTTCGGGTTGTTAGGCTCCAGGGGTATAAATTAGAGGGGACAAACGTGTAATGTTCACTCGTACACATATCCGTATTATTTACCACTACCTTGGTAGCTGTTCTCTATAAGAAACCAAATATTTTCAATTTTAATTATATATTTTAGAGTTAATTACACTGACACTCCCTGAGTTTTAGTGAAATTATACAAATTATTCATCTCTTTTTTGTCTTTACACGAATCACCCATAATTTTATACATATATTACACTGACCACTTTTGATGAGATATAAGTGTAATATTTTAAACAAAAAACATGTGATGTGTGTAATTAAGTTAAACAAAATATTGTGTATTGCGTAGACAAATCCAAATAATATAATATTCAATGCATCTTCATTATTTGGTTCACTACAAAATAGTATAAGAGTTATATAAACATATTATTAGAATTGTTAATATATTGTGTAATGAAACAAAATAATAAAAAGACAATAAGTTTTGTACTATTTGGAATAATCTACACAATATATAATATTTTATTTAACTTAATTATGTCCACCACACAGTTTTTGTTTAAAATATTACATTTATATCTCATCAGGGGTGGTAAATGTAATATATGTATAAAATTAGAGGTGATTTATGTAAGATTAAGGGGTAGTTCGTGTAAGGACAAAAAAGAATGGATGATTTATATAATTTCACTAAAACTCAGGTGTATCAGTGTAATTAACTCAATATTTTATAATAATCAATATATAAAAGAAACTATTAAATAAATAATAAGATATGTATATGATAAATTTATGTTTATAATCTAATCACTCAAAATTATTAGAAATACTAATAAAGCATATAACAATAATCTTAAAATAATATTAAAAGAATATACTATATAAAAATTGAATTTATAAATATGTGGGCACTCAATAGACTAATAACATAAAATTGTTCCCATCCATAAGTAGGGATGTCAATGAACAACGAATCTGCAGGTACCCGCCTGAACTCAACCCAAATTTAACGAGGAAAACCCAGTGTGATTAGGTTCGGGTTTTACCCGATTTCAAATTTCGGGTTCGGGTTTCGAATTTCGGGTTCGGGGTTGGGTAAGCACAAACCCGACCCCGACCCGCTCCGATGTCATTCCTATCCATAAGCTATTAGTGTGGATATTCATTTGTAGATATAGTGTCATCTTCTCAAATACGGAATTACTTAATGTCTAGGGATGAAAAAATACTCAGACTCATGGGTACCTGTCAAAATACCTGCAGCGGGTACCCACAAAAATAGTTCATGGGTGAGAACGAGTATCATGATACCCAACAGCTAGTATCTTGTATAAATTTTAATTAAATATTTTATACCTAGTTATTATTAATTTAACATTGTATTTGTTTATTTTATTATTTCTTGATAATAAAATTTAGTAATGAAACTATAATAAAAAATTATCATATATATATATATATATCATACTATTTAAATAAAAATTATTTTTATAGATTAATTATTGTAAAATATATTAAAATATAATTAAAATTGGAAACACGTTGGGTACCCACTGATATCCGCCACCCGCATAGGTACCTGCAAATAGTGCGAGTATAGGTAGGAATGGCAATGGGTCTGGATGGGTCCGGGTAATGCATTACCCGGACCTGCCCCGTTGCATCATTTTGGGACCCAGACCCGTGCTAATACCCGCTGGGTATGCTACTCTCAGGTCCTGGATACCCAGCGGATCCACAAGTACCCATAAATTCAAAAATATTAAAAATAATTGCAAGTAATTTATGCAATTGTATATTTGTTTCAGACGATCTTATATGTTATTTAGACAATCAACAAGAGAGAAAAATTATAAAACTTAATTTAAAGTTTTAAACACAACTTAATTTGACTATTGAACATAATTCATTTAACTAAAACAAACATTAAAAATAACTACAACATTAGGATGTAAAATTCATTATTAAGTGAGAACTCTTCAGTTAACAAAACATTATATCATACGTATAAATTAACATTGTAATATCAATGCTTAACAACGTAACACTACAACTTAACAACATAACAATTATATTTATTAATTAATATAATATTATAATTATGGATTAATACAATATTACAATATAAATTAACATGATATATATATATATATGAAGAAATATCGGGTTTGGGTACCAACGGGTTTAGGTACCTCATTACCCGGACCCATCTAACAGCGGGTCTTAAAATTGTGGGTCTCAATTACCTACGGGTCCAAAACATAGATCCAGACCGACCCAACCCATTGCGGGTACCCGCAGATCCGGGTACCCATTGTCATCCTTAATTATAGGCACGGGTGGACAGAAGATTTAATCTAAATAAAAAAATACAATTATTAGATAATAATTGTTTCCATATATTTTTTAAATGGAAATAAGTCACTCTACATTTTCCAATATAGGGTGCATTTTTTAGGAAAATTTATAAGATTTGTGTAATTTGACTAATTTTAAGGTTTTGGTGTAATTTTTTGAAAAATTACAAGATTGCAATTTTCGGATACTGTGAATAATAACTGCGGTTTCTATGGATGTCGTAACTGGAACCCGCGATTTTGATGGAATTTGTGGCTCAAAACCACAAATTCTCTTTGGTGTAAATAAATAAATGAATAAACATGTGTCATAGTAAAATTGGTCACATTTTTCATACGGTGTCTCATTTCCTATCTCGGACCAATCAGAATGTTGTTATATGAATAAAAATAATAATATTTTGATTGATTCACGACAGAAGTAAAACATAGTGTGATACAACAAATTTCAATAATAAAATTAATGTAAGTGTGATGTTGTCTCACCCGGTGTCTCACTCAGTGTCTCACTCGATGTCTCACTCCTTTTCCTAAATCAATCAAAATATTACTTTTTATTACCTATTATTTTTAATTTTTTTCTTTTATTCATATAACAACATTCTGATTAGTCTGATGAGACAGAAAGTGAAACACCATATGGAAAAGGTGACCAATTTTATTTATTTACACAAAAGAAAATTGGTGGCTTTGAGCCACTGATTCCATCAAAATGTGTGGCTTCCAGCTACGGTATCCATATGAACAATATGTATTATTCATGGCATTCGAAAATCGCAAATTTCGTACATGATTTTAGTAAAATTTACACCACTTCCATAATATTTCAAAAAGTTACACTAAAATCATAAAAAACAAGTCAAACTACACCAATCTTATAATATATGGTATATGCTCTTTATATCATTGAATGTGAAAATCACTTTGTTATTTAAACAAATTCCTTGTGCAACATTTTTCATTGCCAATCCATTCTTTTGCTAGCTAAAGTGAACTACAATGACAATATCTGAGATAAATGGAGTGCAGATTGAGACGAATCCTCCTCAATCCAAGCTTGATATGGTTGGAGTCAAAAATTGGGAAGTGTAATACTCTCAACCATTTTCTTTTCAGATATCATTTTTTATCTTATTTCTGTTTCCAAATGCTGTGTCTCAAAATCTTAAACTTGATGCCATCTATTTTTTGATATCCAAGTTATAGGTTTTATAATCTTGAAAAATATTATGTAGTGTACCCTTTCTCATTATTGATCCTTTGGTCCATTGTTGAAGTACTTCTTTCATGACATTTCATCATCATCTAAATAAGTACCACAAATAATTTTTTGGGTTTACGCATCACCATTAACTTAGATATTAACGATAGTAAATACTTAATATTAAGAAAAATATTTGAAAACGTAGCTAATTTGATCCATTTGACACTTCTCATGAACTTAGATTTAATTATTATGAGATAACCAGTTATTTGTTCATGTCATGTAATGATTAATTATTATTGATGTTGTGCATGCCATTGGATTCATTTTATATTTGAAGTATTTATAGATCTCCTTGGAGGAATATTTTGGGTCCTTTTGTCTTGAGAATGACTCATCTACTGTATTTGAGAGGAGAATTATTGTTTTTACGCTTTCTTATAAATATATAAATGTCATTACAATTATATCAAAAAGATAAAAACATCATAATCTTATTATTTTATAATTTTGTTGCATTGTTCTTTGTTGTATTTGAGTTTTTGTCCAAATTTTTGAGTAAGTATGACACATAATTCTGTATAGGTGGAACTCTCCTGTAGCCAAATTTACACACACATTTACTAAAGGACAAGAGACTGTATACATCCTTGAAGGAAAATTCCTTTTCACTGTTGAAGGGTATGAGGAGACTATAGAACTTGGAGTTGGTGATATGGCTAACTTCCCAATCGACAGTACCGTCACTTTTGATATCCTTGAACCTTTGAAAGCACACATCTTAATTGAAAATTAATGCACCTATATTCCATTAACACACGTGGGGTGGAATATTATAAAATAATAAATAATTGCTCACAATTTCTATCAGTTTCATTTGTAATAAGATATTAGTTCCATTCCGTTGTACCTTGAACAATGTTGATCTTAATGGAAGTGGTTGGTTGAGTTTAAAGAAATATCATGGAATATTTTGAAACCACGTTTATTTATAACCTATAAAAAGTTGTATAATTATCAAAATACCTCAATTCTAAAACTATTATTATATTTATCATTTGAGTTATATAGTTGAGAAAATAAAATTAACATTTTTTGATGTGATATAACTAAGGCAACAAATTTATGCTAAATGATACTTGAATACAACTATAGACCCAAAAAAATTATTATTTGATTATTTATTTATAAGTAATTTGTATAAAAATGTATTTTAATTACTTATATTCACCTCAAGTGGAAGAGGAATTAAAAGATTAGAATAAATGAATAAAAAATCTCTAGAAAATTAAGAATATAATTTACAAAACGGATAGCATTATTAACATAAATAAAAAGTAATTATTATCTTTTTGTCATAATATTGTTTGAAACATTACGATTTTTTGATACGAGAAAGAAACATTCCCAAATTATTCCATGAGAATAAAAAACCAATGAAACATGTAAATATATTTTGCCAGAGAAAATTTTATACGAGGGAATATTTTTTTACAACTTCAAACAAATACAAAGTATATTACTCCTAACCACTATTCCTAGCAATATTTTTTTTGTTAACCGAAACAAACGACCCCTAAATGTTTAGGTTTCTATAACCAGGTAAATTTGATTAGCTTCAATTGAATTCGGAGGTGAATGAGTTTGAATTGCTTTCTCGCCAGACTAATCAGAATTAACATGAAAAAATATCATATATTGCAAGTTCTCTCATAAAAGATTCATTTAAGAAATATATTATGAAACTTATACATTAACCAACATTGATTATATATTCTATATATCTCTTAATGTTCTTCAACCAACATTGTTGTTGATTATTCGAAATACAATAATTTTGTTGGAGCATTAATCACAACTCATTTTGATAATTCATACAGCCTCCCGTTTGAATAAAGAAAAGCCAGAATTTTGCTCATACTCAATAGTCTACAAAATAAGAAAGCAAGTATGAGATAGGCAATATTTTAATTAATTATTAAATTATTTCCTAAATCTTGTTAAATTATTAAATTAAATAAAAATAAATTTAATTACTAAACAATTAAATTAATAAAATTAAATGATTTGGGAATGAAGTACTCTGTGGTCCATTGATGAAGTACTTGGATAAGTAATCTCATCCTTATCTAAATAAGCATCACAGACACAATTTTACACGGTAGTGTATGAATGGAGATCACATGTCCCATTTTTTATGTTTTATTGTGTTCCAATTAAATTGAAAGTTGTCATATATTTAAAAAGAAAATTCATAAAAACAAAAAAAAATAATTTTTTTTAGGACAATGATCTGTTGTCCCCAAGTCTGTCATGCACCAATCAAAAATGACATATCAATTAAAAAAATTAAACATTCATGACTTTTTCTATTATTACTTCATTTTGATTAAGGATGCTATATGTCATCATTATAAATGTCTTTCCAAATGCAAGGTAACCAATATATGGGTAGGTTTTGATTTTACAATTCATATCCATACATCTTATTGAAGATTGGCATGGAATCATACCTCACCGAGGAAGGTAAGCCACGACCAGGCCAAATGACCGAGAAATGCAAGCCACGACCAGGCCAGATGATCGAGGAAAGCAAGTCACGACCAGGCCAGATGACCGAGACTGGCGCACAGGAGCTGACCAAAGTAGGCGCATCAGTGGCACACATCAGACGCACTAGTAGTGCACATCTGGAGTATTAGTGGCGCACGACAAGCGCACGCTAGGCGCACGACAAGCGCACGCTAGGCGCACGACAAGCGCACGCTAGGCGCACGACAAGCGCACGCTAGGCGCACGACAAGCGCACGCTAGGCGAACGACAAGTGCACAGAAGGTGCACACCAGGCGCACAACAGGTGCAACTTTTTGACTTATGGCACAACCGTTGTTGTCATTAGATGTCATTGACTAATCCTATTGCTTTTTATTTTGCAGCTTTTTGACTTATGACACATCTGGAGTATCAGTGGTGCACACGAGGCGCACAACAGGTGCAACTTTTTGACTTATATGGCACATCATTGGCTGATCATATTGCTTTTTATTTTGACATGTGTTTTAATTGTAACCTTGTAGATTAGAATTTTGTAATAAGTGAGTTAGTTAGATTAGTGAAGTTTGTTTCCTTTCTCCTTGCTAATTCTTGATGGCTCACTTGCATCACAAAGATTTGATTCTTTTGTATAAATACTCCTTCTTGGGGAACCTTTTCAATAAGATTTAGAATTAAAATGTGTAAAATTAATTTTATAAATTAAAGTAATTTTCACACCTAACAAAACAAGGATATTTCATATACACCATTTGATTTGAATAAAGAAAAACCAAAATTTTGTCTATACTTTATAGCCTACAAAATAAGAAAGCAAGTAAAACATAAATGTTATATATTATGACATAGGCAATACCATAATTAATTATTAAATTTATTCCTAAATGTAATTAATTATTAAATTTACTAGAAATAAATTAATAAAAATAATTCTTAAACCTAAATAATTCAAAACATATGATATTGTTTTTTAAAATGTAAAACATATTATATTAAATTCATAAACAAAAAAATGAATTACTACAATATTTATCCAATTTAACATAAAGAAATTATATTAAAATAATAAAATAAAATAAATTATAAAGAAAAATTGTCATATCCCTGTGGAGATATATCACCTACACAATATTATAGTACAATTAACATAAGTATCATATTACACTACCTATTTCTGCATGTTATAAAAGTGTAATATTTTAAACAAAAAAAGTGTGATAAATGTAATTAAGTTAAACAAAATATTGTATATTGTGTAACACTTCAAATAGTACAAAAACCATTGTTTCTTTATTATTTTTTTGTCATTATGAAATACATTAATAATTTCAAACAAATGTTTAAATAACTCTTATATTATTTTATAACGAACCAAATAACGAAGATACATTGACTCTTATATTATTTGAATTTGTCTACACAACATACAATATTTTGTTTAATTAATTACACACGTCACACATTTTTTGTTTAAAATATTACACTTTTATATCATGTAGGGGTAGTCGTATAACATATGTACAAAATTAAGGGTGATTCGGGTAAGGACATAAAATGGAAAGATGATTTGTGTAATTTCAATAAAACTCAGGGATGTTAATATAATTTACTCTTTATATAATGTTAGAGGAAATTTCAGATGTATGTATTTAATTTCGGGTTGTTAGGCTCCAGGGGTATAAATTAGAGGGGACAAACGTGTAATGTTCACTCGTACACATATCCGTATTATTTACCACTACCTTGGTAGCTGTTCTCTATAAGAAACCAAATATTTTCAATTTTAATTATATATTTTAGAGTTAATTACACTGACACTCCCTGAGTTTTAGTGAAATTATACAAATTATTCATCTCTTTTTTGTCTTTACACGAATCACCCATAATTTTATACATATATTACACTGACCACTTTTGATGAGATATAAGTGTAATATTTTAAACAAAAAACATGTGATGTGTGTAATTAAGTTAAACAAAATATTGTGTATTGCGTAGACAAATCCAAATAATATAATATTCAATGCATCTTCATTATTTGGTTCACTACAAAATAGTATAAGAGTTATATAAACATATTATTAGAATTGTTAATATATTGTGTAATGAAACAAAATAATAAAAAGACAATAAGTTTTGTACTATTTGGAATAATCTACACAATATATAATATTTTATTTAACTTAATTATGTCCACCACACAGTTTTTGTTTAAAATATTACATTTATATCTCATCAGGGGTGGTAAATGTAATATATGTATAAAATTAGAGGTGATTTATGTAAGATTAAGGGGTAGTTCGTGTAAGGACAAAAAAGAATGGATGATTTATATAATTTCACTAAAACTCAGGTGTATCAGTGTAATTAACTCAATATTTTATAATAATCAATATATAAAAGAAACTATTAAATAAATAATAAGATATGTATATGATAAATTTATGTTTATAATCTAATCACTCAAAATTATTAGAAATACTAATAAAGCATATAACAATAATCTTAAAATAATATTAAAAGAATATACTATATAAAAATTGAATTTATAAATATGTGGGCACTCAATAGACTAATAACATAAAATTGTTCCCATCCATAAGTAGGGATGTCAATGAAAAACGAATCTGCAGGTACCCGCCTGAACTCAACCCAAATTTAACGAGGAAAACCCAGTGTGATTATGTTCGGGTTTTACCCGATTTCAAATTTCGGGTTCGGGTTTCGAATTTCGGGTTCGGGGTTGGGTAAGCACAAACCCGACCCCGACCCGCTCCGATGTCATTCCTATCCATAAGCTATTAGTGTGGATATTCATTTGTAGATATAGTGTCATCTTCTCAAATACGGAATTACTTAATGTCTAGGGATGAAAAAATACTCAGACTCATGGGTACCTGTCAAAATACCTGCAGCGGGTACCCACAAAAATAGTTCATGGGTGAGAACGAGTATCATGATACCCAACAGCTAGTATCTTGTATAAATTTTAATTAAATATTTTATACCTAGTTATTATTAATTTAACATTGTATTTGTTTATTTTATTATTTCTTGATAATAAAATTTAGTAATGAAACTATAATAAAAAATTATCATATATATATATATCATACTATTTAAATAAAAATTATTTTTATAGATTAATTATTGTAAAATATATTAAAATATAATTAAAATTGGAAACACGTTGGGTACCCACTGATATCCGCCACCCGCATAGGTACCTGCAAATAGTGCGAGTATAGGTAGGAATGGCAATGGATCTGGATGGGTCCGGGTAATGCATTACCCGGACCTGCCCCGTTGCATCATTTTGGGACCCAGACCCGTGCTAATACCCGCTGGGTATGCTACTCTCAGGTCCTGGATACCCAGCGGATCCAAAAGTACCCATAAATTCAAAAATATTAAAAATAATTGCAAGTAATTTATGCAATTGTATATTTGTTTCAGACGATCTTATATGTTATTTAGACAATCAACAAGAGAGAAAAATTATAAAACTTAATTTAAAGTTTTAAACACAACTTAATTTGACTATTGAACATAATTCATTTAACTAAAACAAACATTAAAAATAACTACAACATTAGGATGTAAAATTCATTATTAAGTGAGAACTCTTCAGTTAACAAAACATTATATCATACGTATAAATTAACATTGTAATATCAATGCTTAACAACGTAACACTACAACTTAACAACATAACAATTATATTTATTAATTAATATAATATTATAATTATGGATTAATACAATATTACAATATAAATTAACATGATATATATATATATATATGAAGAAATATCGGGTTTGGGTACCAACGGGTTTAGGTACCTCATTACCCGGACCCATCTAACAGCGCGTCTTAAAATTGTGGGTCTCAATTACCTACGGGTCCAAAACATAGATGCAGATCGACCCAACCCATTGCGGGTACCCGCAGATCCGGGTACCCATTGTCATCCTTAATTATAGGCACGGGTGGACAGAAGATTTAATCTAAATAAAAAAATACAATTATTAGATAATAATTGTTTCCATATATTTTTTAAATGGAAATAAGTCACTCTACATTTTCCAATATAGGATGTATTTTTTAGGAAAATTTATAAGATTTGTGTAATTTGACTAATTTTAAGGTTTTGGTGTAATTTTTTGAAAAATTACAGGATTGCAATTTTCGGATACTGTGAATAATAACTGTGGTTTCTATGGATGTCGTAACTGGAACCCACCACAAATTCTCTTTGGTGTAAATAAATAAATGAATAAACATGTGTCATAGTAAAATTGGTCACATTTTTCATACGGTGTCTCATTTCCTATCTCGGACCAATCAGAATGTTGTTATATGAATAAAAATAATAATATTTTGATTGATTCACGACAGAAGTAAAACATAGTGTGATACAACAAATTTCAATAATAAAATTAATGTAAGTGTGATGTTGTCTCACCCGGTGTCTCACTCAGTGTCTCACTCGATGTCTCACTCCTTTTCCTAAATCAATCAAAATATTACTTTTTATTACCTATTATTTTTATTTTTTTCTTTTATTCATATAACAACATTCTGATTAGTCTGATGAGACAGAAAGTGAAACACCATATGGAAAAGGTGACCAATTTTATTTATTTACACAAAAGAAAATTGGTGGCTTTGAGCCACTGATTCCATCAAAATGTGTGGCTTCCAGCTACGGTATCCATAGGAACAATATGTATTATTCATGGCATTCGAAAATCGCAAATTTCGTACATGATTTTAGTAAAATTTACACCACTTCCATAATATTTCAAAAAGTTACACTAAAATCATAAAAAACAAGTCAAACTACACCAATCTTATAATATATGGTATATGCTCTTTATATCATTGAATGTGAAAATCACTTTGTTATTTAAACAAATTCCTTGTGCAACATTTTTCATTGCCAATCCATTCTTTTGCTAGCTAAAGTGAACTACAATGACAATATCTGAGATAAATGGAGTGCAGATTGAGACGAATCCTCCTCAATCCAAGCTTGATATGGTTGGAGTCAAAAATTGGGAAGTGTAATACTCTCAACCATTTTCTTTTCAGATATCATTTTTTATCTTATTTCTGTTTCCAAATGCTGTGTCTCAAAATCTTAAACTTGATGCCATCTATTTTTTGATATCCAAGTTATAGGTTTTATAATCTTGAAAAATATTATGTAGTGTACCCTTTCTCATTATTGATCCTTTGGTCCATTGTTGAAGTACTTCTTTCATGACATTTCATCATCATCTAAATAAGTACCACAAATAATTTTTTGGGTTTACGCATCACCATTAACTTAGATATTAACGATAGTAAATACTTAATATTAAGAAAAATATTTGAAAACGTAGCTAATTTGATCCATTTGACACTTCTCATGAACTTAGATTTAATTATTATGAGATAACCAGTTATTTGTTCATGTCATGTAATGATTAATTATTATTGATGTTGTGCATGCCATTGGATTCATTTTATATTTGAAGTATTTATAGATCTCCTTGGAGGAATATTTTGGGTCCTTTTGTCTTGAGAATGACTCATCTACTGTATTTGAGAGGAGAATTATTGTTTTTACGCTTTCTTATAAATATATAAATGTCATTACAATTATATCAAAAAGATAAAAACATCATAATCTTATTATTTTATAATTTTGTTGCATTGTTCTTTGTTGTATTTGAGTTTTTGTCCAAATTTTTGAGTAAGTATGACACATAATTCTGTATAGGTGGAACTCTCCTGTAGCCAAATTTACACACACATTTACTAAAGGACAAGAGACTGTATACATCCTTGAAGGAAAATTCCTTTTCACTGTTGAAGGGTATGAGGAGACTATAGAACTTGGAGTTGGTGATATGGCTAACTTCCCAATCGACAGTACCGTCACTTTTGATATCCTTGAACCTTTGAAAGCACACATCTTAATTGAAAATTAATGCACCTATATTCCATTAACACACGTGGGGTGGAATATTATAAAATAATAAATAATTGCTCACAATTTCTATCAGTTTCATTTGTAATAAGATATTAGTTCCATTCCGTTGTACCTTGAACAATGTTGATCTTAATGGAAGTGGTTGGTTGAGTTTAAAGAAATATCATGGAATATTTTGAAACCACGTTTATTTATAACCTATAAAAAGTTGTATAATTATCAAAATACCTCAATTCTAAAACTATTATTATATTTATCATTTGAGTTATATAGTTGAGAAAATAAAATTAACATTTTTTGATGTGATATAACTAAGGCAACAAATTTATGCTAAATGATACTTGAATACAACTATAGACCCAAAAAAATTATTATTTGATTATTTATTTATAAGTAATTTGTATAAAAATGTATTTTAATTACTTATATTCACCTCAAGTGGAAGAGGAATTAAAAGATTTAGAATAAATGAATAAAAAATCTCTAGAAAATTAAGAATATAATTTACAAAACGGATAGCATTATTAACATAAATAAAAAGTAATTATTATCTTTTTGTCATAATATTGTTTGAAACATTACGATTTTTTGATACGAGAAAGAAACATTCCCAAATTATTCCATGAGAATAAAAAACCAATGAAACATGTAAATATATTTTGCCAGAGAAAATTTTATACGAGGGAATATTTTTTTACAACTTCAAACAAATACAAAGTATATTACTCCTAACCACTATTCCTAGCAATATTTTTTTTGTTAACCGAAACAAACGACCCCTAAATGTTTAGGTTTCTATAACCAGGTAAATTTGATTAGCTTCAATTGAATTCGGAGGTGAATGAGTTTGAATTGCTTTCTCGCCTGACTAATCAGAATTAACATGAAAAAATATCATATATTGCAAGTTCTCTCATAAAAGATTCATTTAAGAAATATATTATGAAACTTATACATTAACCAACATTGATTATATATTCTATATATCTCTTAATGTTCTTCAACCAACATTGTTGTTGATTATTCGAAATACAATAATTTTGTTGGAGCATTAATCACAACTCATTTGATAATTCATACAGCCTCCCGTTTGAATAAAGAAAAGCCAGAATTTTGCTCATACTCAATAGTCTACAAAATAAGAAAGCAAGTATGAGATAGGCAATATTTTAATTAATTATTAAATTATTTCCTAAATCTTGTTAAATTATTAAATTAAATAAAAATAAATTTAATTACTAAACAATTAAATTAATAAAATTAAATGATTTGGGAATGAAGTACTCTGTGGTCCATTGATGAAGTACTTGGATAAGTAATCTCATCCTTATCTAAATAAGCATCACAGACACAATTTTACACGGTAGTGTATGAATGGAGATCACATGTCCCATTTTTTATGTTTTATTGTGTTCCAATTAAATTGAAAGTTGTCATATATTTAAAAAGAAAATTCATAAAAACAAAAGAAAAATAATTTTTTTTAGGACAATGATCTGTTGTCCCCAAGTCTGTCATGCACCAATCAAAAATGACATATCAATTAAAAAAATTAAACATTCATGACTTTTTCTATTATTACTTCATTTTGATTAAGGATGCTATATGTCATCATTATAAATGTCTTTCCAAATGCAAGGTAACCAATATATGGGTAGGTTTTGATTTTACAATTCATATCCATACATCTTATTGAAGATTGGCATGGAATCATACCTCACCGAGGAAGGTAAGCCACGACCAGGCCAAATGACCGAGAAATGCAAGCCACGACCAGGCCAGATGATCGAGGAAAGCAAGTCACGACCAGGCCAGATGACCGAGACTGGCGCACAGGAGCTGACCAAAGTAGGCGCATCAGTGGCACACATCAGACGCACTAGTAGTGCACATCTGGAGTATTAGTGGCGAACACCAAGCGCACGCTAGGCGCACGACAAGCGCACGCTAGGCGCACGACAAGCGCACGCTAGGCGCACGACAAGCGCACGCTAGGCGAACGACAAGTGCACAGAAGGTGCACACCAGGCGCACAACAGGTGCAACTTTTTGACTTATGGCACAACCGTTGTTGTCATTAGATGTCATTGACTAATCCTATTGCTTTTTATTTTGCAGCTTTTTGACTTATGACACATCTGGAGTATCAGTGGTGCACACGAGGCGCACAACAGGTGCAACTTTTTGACTTATATGGCACATCATTGGCTGATCATATTGCTTTTTATTTTGACATGTGTTTTAATTGTAACCTTGTAGATTAGAATTTTGTAATAAGTGAGTTAGTTAGATTAGTGAAGTTTGTTTCCTTTCTCCTTGCTAATTCTTGATGGCTCACTTGCATCACAAAGATTTGATTCTTTTGTATAAATACTCCTTCTTGGGGAACCTTTTCAATAAGATTTAGAATTAAAATGTGTAAAATTAATTTTATAAATTAAAGTAATTTTCACACCTAACAAAACAAGGATATTTCATATACACCATTTGATTTGAATAAAGAAAAACCAAAATTTTGTCTATACTTTATAGCCTACAAAATAAGAAAGCAAGTAAAACATAAATGTTATATATTATGACATAGGCAATACCATAATTAATTATTAAATTTATTCCTAAATGTAATTAATTATTAAATTTACTAGAAATAAATTAATAAAAATAATTCTTAAACCTAAATAATTCAAAACATATGATATTGTTTTTTAAAATGTAAAACATATTATATTAAATTCATAAACAAAAAAATGAATTACTACAATATTTATCCAATTTAACATAAAGAAATTATATTAAAATAATAAAATAAAATAAATTATAAAGAAAAATTGTCATATCCCTGTGGAGATATATCACCTACACAATATTATAGTACAATTAACATAAGTATCATATTACACTACCTATTTCTGCATGTTATAAAAGTGTAATATTTTAAACAAAAAAAGTGTGATAAATGTAATTAAGTTAAACAAAATATTGTATATTGTGTAACACTTCAAATAGTACAAAAACCATTGTTTCTTTATTATTTTTTTGTCATTATGAAATACATTAATAATTTCAAACAAATGTTTAAATAACTCTTATATTATTTTATAACGAACCAAATAACGAAGATACATTGACTCTTATATTATTTGAATTTGTCTACACAACATACAATATTTTGTTTAATTAATTACACACGTCACACATTTTTTGTTTAAAATATTACACTTTTATATCATGTAGGGGTAGTCGTATAACATATGTACAAAATTAAGGGTGATTCGGGTAAGGACATAAAATGGAAAGATGATTTGTGTAATTTCAATAAAACTCAGGGATGTTAATATAATTTACTCTTTATATAATGTTAGAGGAAATTTCAGATGTATGTATTTAATTTCGGGTTGTTAGGCTCCAGGGGTATAAATTAGAGGGGACAAACGTGTAATGTTCACTCGTACACATATCCGTATTATTTACCACTACCTTGGTAGCTGTTCTCTATAAGAAACCAAATATTTTCAATTTTAATTATATATTTTAGAGTTAATTACACTGACACTCCCTGAGTTTTAGTGAAATTATACAAATTATTCATCTCTTTTTTGTCTTTACACGAATCACCCATAATTTTATACATATATTACACTGACCACTTTTGATGAGATATAAGTGTAATATTTTAAACAAAAAACATGTGATGTGTGTAATTAAGTTAAACAAAATATTGTGTATTGCGTAGACAAATCCAAATAATATAATATTCAATGCATCTTCATTATTTGGTTCACTACAAAATAGTATAAGAGTTATATAAACATATTATTAGAATTGTTAATATATTGTGTAATGAAACAAAATAATAAAAAGACAATAAGTTTTGTACTATTTGGAATAATCTACACAATATATAATATTTTATTTAACTTAATTATGTCCACCACACAGTTTTTGTTTAAAATATTACATTTATATCTCATCAGGGGTGGTAAATGTAATATATGTATAAAATTAGAGGTGATTTATGTAAGATTAAGGGGTAGTTCGTGTAAGGACAAAAAAGAATGGATGATTTATATAATTTCACTAAAACTCAGGTGTATCAGTGTAATTAACTCAATATTTTATAATAATCAATATATAAAAGAAACTATTAAATAAATAATAAGATATGTATATGATAAATTTATGTTTATAATCTAATCACTCAAAATTATTAGAAATACTAATAAAGCATATAACAATAATCTTAAAATAATATTAAAAGAATATACTATATAAAAATTGAATTTATAAATATGTGGGCACTCAATAGACTAATAACATAAAATTGTTCCCATCCATAAGTAGGGATGTCAATGAAAAACGAATCTGCAGGTACCCGCCTGAACTCAACCCAAATTTAACGAGGAAAACCCAGTGTGATTAGGTTCGGGTTTTACCCGATTTCAAATTTCGGGTTCGGGTTTCGAATTTCGGGTTCGGGGTTGGGTAAGCACAAACCCGACCCCGACCCGCTCCGATGTCATTCCTATCCATAAGCTATTAGTGTGGATATTCATTTGTAGATATAGTGTCATCTTCTCAAATACGGAATTACTTAATGTCTAGGGATGAAAAAATACTCAGACTCATGGGTACCTGTCAAAATACCTGCAGCGGGTACCCACAAAAATAGTTCATGGGTGAGAACGAGTATCATGATACCCAACAGCTAGTATCTTGTATAAATTTTAATTAAATATTTTATACCTAGTTATTATTAATTTAACATTGTATTTGTTTATTTTATTATTTCTTGATAATAAAATTTAGTAATGAAACTATAATAAAAAATTATCATATATATATATCATACTATTTAAATAAAAATTATTTTTATAGATTAATTATTGTAAAATATATTAAAATATAATTAAAATTGGAAACACGTTGGGTACCCACTGATATCCGCCACCCGCATAGGTACCTGCAAATAGTGCGAGTATAGGTAGGAATGGCAATGGGTCTGGATGGGTCCGGGTAATGCATTACCCGGACCTGCCCCGTTGCATCATTTTGGGACCCAGACCCGTGCTAATACCCGCTGGGTATGCTACTCTCAGGTCCTGGATACCCAGCGGATCCACAAGTACCCATAAATTCAAAAATATTAAAAATAATTGCAAGTAATTTATGCAATTGTATATTTGTTTCAGACGATCTTATATGTTATTTAGACAATCAACAAGAGAGAAAAATTATAAAACTTAATTTAAAGTTTTAAACACAACTTAATTTGACTATTGAACATAATTCATTTAACTAAAACAAACATTAAAAATAACTACAACATTAGGATGTAAAATTCATTATTAAGTGAGAACTCTTCAGTTAACAAAACATTATATCATACGTATAAATTAACATTGTAATATCAATGCTTAACAACGTAACACTACAACTTAACAACATAACAATTATATTTATTAATTAATATAATATTATAATTATGGATTAATACAATATTACAATATAAATTAACATGATATATATATATATATATGAAGAAATATCGGGTTTGGGTACCAACGGGTTTAGGTACCTCATTACCCGGACCCATCTAACAGCGGGTCTTAAAATTGTGGGTCTCAATTACCTACGGGTCCAAAACATAGATGCAGACCGACCCAACCCATTGCGGGTACCCGCAGATCCGGGTACCCATTGTCATCCTTAATTATAGGCACGGGTGGACAGAAGATTTAATCTAAATAAAAAAATACAATTATTAGATAATAATTGTTTCCATATATTTTTTAAATGGAAATAAGTCACTCTACATTTTCCAATATAGGATGCATTTTTTAGGAAAATTTATAAGATTTGTGTAATTTGACTAATTTTAAGGTTTTGGTGTAATTTTTTGAAAAATTACAGGATTGCAATTTTCGGATACTGTGAATAATAACTGCGGTTTCTATGGATGTCGTAACTGGAACCCACCACAAATTCTCTTTGGTGTAAATAAATAAATGAATAAACATGTGTCATAGTAAAATTGGTCACATTTTTCATACGGTGTCTCATTTCCTATCTCGGACCAATCAGAATGTTGTTATATGAATAAAAATAATAATATTTTGATTGATTCACGACAGAAGTAAAACATAGTGTGATACAACAAATTTCAATAATAAAATTAATGTAAGTGTGATGTTGTCTCACCCGGTGTCTCACTCAGTGTCTCACTCGATGTCTCACTCCTTTTCCTAAATCAATCAAAATATTACTTTTTATTACCTATTATTTTTAATTTTTTTCTTTTATTCATATAACAACATTCTGATTAGTCTGATGAGACAGAAAGTGAAACACCATATGGAAAAGGTGACCAATTTTATTTATTTACACAAAAGAAAATTGGTGGCTTTGAGCCACTGATTCCATCAAAATGTGTGGCTTCCAGCTACGGTATCCATAGGAACAATATGTATTATTCATGGCATTCGAAAATCGCAAATTTCGTACATGATTTTAGTAAAATTTACACCACTTCCATAATATTTCAAAAAGTTACACTAAAATCATAAAAAACAAGTCAAACTACACCAATCTTATAATATATGGTATATGCTCTTTATATCATTGAATGTGAAAATCACTTTGTTATTTAAACAAATTCCTTGTGCAACATTTTTCATTGCCAATCCATTCTTTTGCTAGCTAAAGTGAACTACAATGACAATATCTGAGATAAATGGAGTGCAGATTGAGACGAATCCTCCTCAATCCAAGCTTGATATGGTTGGAGTCAAAAATTGGGAAGTGTAATACTCTCAACCATTTTCTTTTCAGATATCATTTTTTATCTTATTTCTGTTTCCAAATGCTGTGTCTCAAAATCTTAAACTTGATGCCATCTATTTTTTGATATCCAAGTTATAGGTTTTATAATCTTGAAAAATATTATGTAGTGTACCCTTTCTCATTATTGATCCTTTGGTCCATTGTTGAAGTACTTCTTTCATGACATTTCATCATCATCTAAATAAGTACCACAAATAATTTTTTGGGTTTACGCATCACCATTAACTTAGATATTAACGATAGTAAATACTTAATATTAAGAAAAATATTTGAAAACGTAGCTAATTTGATCCATTTGACACTTCTCATGAACTTAGATTTAATTATTATGAGATAACCAGTTATTTGTTCATGTCATGTAATGATTAATTATTATTGATGTTGTGCATGCCATTGGATTCATTTTATATTTGAAGTATTTATAGATCTCCTTGGAGGAATATTTTGGGTCCTTTTGTCTTGAGAATGACTCATCTACTGTATTTGAGAGGAGAATTATTGTTTTTACGCTTTCTTATAAATATATAAATGTCATTACAATTATATCAAAAAGATAAAAACATCATAATCTTATTATTTTATAATTTTGTTGCATTGTTCTTTGTTGTATTTGAGTTTTTGTCCAAATTTTTGAGTAAGTATGACACATAATTCTGTATAGGTGGAACTCTCCTGTAGCCAAATTTACACACACATTTACTAAAGGACAAGAGACTGTATACATCCTTGAAGGAAAATTCCTTTTCACTGTTGAAGGGTATGAGGAGACTATAGAACTTGGAGTTGGTGATATGGCTAACTTCCCAATCGACAGTACCGTCACTTTTGATATCCTTGAACCTTTGAAAGCACACATCTTAATTGAAAATTAATGCACCTATATTCCATTAACACACGTGGGGTGGAATATTATAAAATAATAAATAATTGCTCACAATTTCTATCAGTTTCATTTGTAATAAGATATTAGTTCCATTCCGTTGTACCTTGAACAATGTTGATCTTAATGGAAGTGGTTGGTTGAGTTTAAAGAAATATCATGGAATATTTTGAAACCACGTTTATTTATAACCTATAAAAAGTTGTATAATTATCAAAATACCTCAATTCTAAAACTATTATTATATTTATCATTTGAGTTATATAGTTGAGAAAATAAAATTAACATTTTTTGATGTGATATAACTAAGGCAACAAATTTATGCTAAATGATACTTGAATACAACTATAGACCCAAAAAAATTATTATTTGATTATTTATTTATAAGTAATTTGTATAAAAATGTATTTTAATTACTTATATTCACCTCAAGTGGAAGAGGAATTAAAAGATTTAGAATAAATGAATAAAAAATCTCTAGAAAATTAAGAATATAATTTACAAAACGGATAGCATTATTAACATAAATAAAAAGTAATTATTATCTTTTTGTCATAATATTGTTTGAAACATTACGATTTTTTGATACGAGAAAGAAACATTCCCAAATTATTCCATGAGAATAAAAAACCAATGAAACATGTAAATATATTTTGCCAGAGAAAATTTTATACGAGGGAATATTTTTTTACAACTTCAAACAAATACAAAGTATATTACTCCTAACCACTATTCCTAGCAATATTTTTTTTGTTAACCGAAACAAACGACCCCTAAATGTTTAGGTTTCTATAACCAGGTAAATTTGATTAGCTTCAATTGAATTCGGAGGTGAATGAGTTTGAATTGCTTTCTCGCCTGACTAATCAGAATTAACATGAAAAAATATCATATATTGCAAGTTCTCTCATAAAAGATTCATTTAAGAAATATATTATGAAACTTATACATTAACCAACATTGATTATATATTCTATATATCTCTTAATGTTCTTCAACCAACATTGTTGTTGATTATTCGAAATACAATAATTTTGTTGGAGCATTAATCACAACTCATTTGATAATTCATACAGCCTCCCGTTTGAATAAAGAAAAGCCAGAATTTTGCTCATACTCAATAGTCTACAAAATAAGAAAGCAAGTATGAGATAGGCAATATTTTAATTAATTATTAAATTATTTCCTAAATCTTGTTAAATTATTAAATTAAATAAAAATAAATTTAATTACTAAACAATTAAATTAATAAAATTAAATGATTTGGGAATGAAGTACTCTGTGGTCCATTGATGAAGTACTTGGATAAGTAATCTCATCCTTATCTAAATAAGCATCACAGACACAATTTTACACGGTAGTGTATGAATGGAGATCACATGTCCCATTTTTTATGTTTTATTGTGTTCCAATTAAATTGAAAGTTGTCATATATTTAAAAAGAAAATTCATAAAAACAAAAGAAAAATAATTTTTTTTAGGACAATGATCTGTTGTCCCCAAGTCTGTCATGCACCAATCAAAAATGACATATCAATTAAAAAAATTAAACATTCATGACTTTTTCTATTATTACTTCATTTTGATTAAGGATGCTATATGTCATCATTATAAATGTCTTTCCAAATGCAAGGTAACCAATATATGGGTAGGTTTTGATTTTACAATTCATATCCATACATCTTATTGAAGATTGGCATGGAATCATACCTCACCGAGGAAGGTAAGCCACGACCAGGCCAAATGACCGAGAAATGCAAGCCACGACCAGGCCAGATGATCGAGGAAAGCAAGTCACGACCAGGCCAGATGACCGAGACTGGCGCACAGGAGCTGACCAAAGTAGGCGCATCAGTGGCACACATCAGACGCACTAGTAGTGCACATCTGGAGTATTAGTGGCGAACACCAAGCGCACGCTAGGCGCACGACAAGCGCACGCTAGGCGCACGACAAGCGCACGCTAGGCGCACGACAAGCGCACGCTAGGCGAACGACAAGTGCACAGAAGGTGCACACCAGGCGCACAACAGGTGCAACTTTTTGACTTATGGCACAACCGTTGTTGTCATTAGATGTCATTGACTAATCCTATTGCTTTTTATTTTGCAGCTTTTTGACTTATGACACATCTGGAGTATCAGTGGTGCACACGAGGCGCACAACAGGTGCAACTTTTTGACTTATATGGCACATCATTGGCTGATCATATTGCTTTTTATTTTGACATGTGTTTTAATTGTAACCTTGTAGATTAGAATTTTGTAATAAGTGAGTTAGTTAGATTAGTGAAGTTTGTTTCCTTTCTCCTTGCTAATTCTTGATGGCTCACTTGCATCACAAAGATTTGATTCTTTTGTATAAATACTCCTTCTTGGGGAACCTTTTCAATAAGATTTAGAATTAAAATGTGTAAAATTAATTTTATAAATTAAAGTAATTTTCACACCTAACAAAACAAGGATATTTCATATACACCATTTGATTTGAATAAAGAAAAACCAAAATTTTGTCTATACTTTATAGCCTACAAAATAAGAAAGCAAGTAAAACATAAATGTTATATATTATGACATAGGCAATACCATAATTAATTATTAAATTTATTCCTAAATGTAATTAATTATTAAATTTACTAGAAATAAATTAATAAAAATAATTCTTAAACCTAAATAATTCAAAACATATGATATTGTTTTTTAAAATGTAAAACATATTATATTAAATTCATAAACAAAAAAATGAATTACTACAATATTTATCCAATTTAACATAAAGAAATTATATTAAAATAATAAAATAAAATAAATTATAAAGAAAAATTGTCATATCCCTGTGGAGATATATCACCTACACAATATTATAGTACAATTAACATAAGTATCATATTACACTACCTATTTCTGCATGTTATAAAAGTGTAATATTTTAAACAAAAAAAGTGTGATAAATGTAATTAAGTTAAACAAAATATTGTATATTGTGTAACACTTCAAATAGTACAAAAACCATTGTTTCTTTATTATTTTTTTGTCATTATGAAATACATTAATAATTTCAAACAAATGTTTAAATAACTCTTATATTATTTTATAACGAACCAAATAACGAAGATACATTGACTCTTATATTATTTGAATTTGTCTACACAACATACAATATTTTGTTTAATTAATTACACACGTCACACATTTTTTGTTTAAAATATTACACTTTTATATCATGTAGGGGTAGTCGTATAACATATGTACAAAATTAAGGGTGATTCGGGTAAGGACATAAAATGGAAAGATGATTTGTGTAATTTCAATAAAACTCAGGGATGTTAATATAATTTACTCTTTATATAATGTTAGAGGAAATTTCAGATGTATGTATTTAATTTCGGGTTGTTAGGCTCCAGGGGTATAAATTAGAGGGGACAAACGTGTAATGTTCACTCGTACACATATCCGTATTATTTACCACTACCTTGGTAGCTGTTCTCTATAAGAAACCAAATATTTTCAATTTTAATTATATATTTTAGAGTTAATTACACTGACACTCCCTGAGTTTTAGTGAAATTATACAAATTATTCATCTCTTTTTTGTCTTTACACGAATCACCCATAATTTTATACATATATTACACTGACCACTTTTGATGAGATATAAGTGTAATATTTTAAACAAAAAACATGTGATGTGTGTAATTAAGTTAAACAAAATATTGTGTATTGCGTAGACAAATCCAAATAATATAATATTCAATGCATCTTCATTATTTGGTTCACTACAAAATAGTATAAGAGTTATATAAACATATTATTAGAATTGTTAATATATTGTGTAATGAAACAAAATAATAAAAAGACAATAAGTTTTGTACTATTTGGAATAATCTACACAATATATAATATTTTATTTAACTTAATTATGTCCACCACACAGTTTTTGTTTAAAATATTACATTTATATCTCATCAGGGGTGGTAAATGTAATATATGTATAAAATTAGAGGTGATTTATGTAAGATTAAGGGGTAGTTCGTGTAAGGACAAAAAAGAATGGATGATTTATATAATTTCACTAAAACTCAGGTGTATCAGTGTAATTAACTCAATATTTTATAATAATCAATATATAAAAGAAACTATTAAATAAATAATAAGATATGTATATGATAAATTTATGTTTATAATCTAATCACTCAAAATTATTAGAAATACTAATAAAGCATATAACAATAATCTTAAAATAATATTAAAAGAATATACTATATAAAAATTGAATTTATAAATATGTGGGCACTCAATAGACTAATAACATAAAATTGTTCCCATCCATAAGTAGGGATGTCAATGAAAAACGAATCTGCAGGTACCCGCCTGAACTCAACCCAAATTTAACGAGGAAAACCCAGTGTGATTAGGTTCGGGTTTTACCCGATTTCAAATTTCGGGTTCGGGTTTCGAATTTCGGGTTCGGGGTTGGGTAAGCACAAACCCGACCCCGACCCGCTCCGATGTCATTCCTATCCATAAGCTATTAGTGTGGATATTCATTTGTAGATATAGTGTCATCTTCTCAAATACGGAATTACTTAATGTCTAGGGATGAAAAAATACTCAGACTCATGGGTACCTGTCAAAATACCTGCAGCGGGTACCCACAAAAATAGTTCATGGGTGAGAACGAGTATCATGATACCCAACAGCTAGTATCTTGTATAAATTTTAATTAAATATTTTATACCTAGTTATTATTAATTTAACATTGTATTTGTTTATTTTATTATTTCTTGATAATAAAATTTAGTAATGAAACTATAATAAAAAATTATCATATATATATATCATACTATTTAAATAAAAATTATTTTTATAGATTAATTATTGTAAAATATATTAAAATATAATTAAAATTGGAAACACGTTGGGTACCCACTGATATCCGCCACCCGCATAGGTACCTGCAAATAGTGCGGGTATAGGTAGGAATGGCAATGGGTCTGGATGGGTCCGGGTAATGCATTACCCGGACCTGCCCCGTTGCATCATTTTGGGACCCAGACCCGTGCTAATACCCGCTGGGTATGCTACTCTCAGGTCCTGGATACCCAGCGGATCCACAAGTACCCATAAATTCAAAAATATTAAAAATAATTGCAAGTAATTTATGCAATTGTATATTTGTTTCAGACGATCTTATATGTTATTTAGACAATCAACAAGAGAGAAAAATTATAAAACTTAATTTAAAGTTTTAAACACAACTTAATTTGACTATTGAACATAATTCATTTAACTAAAACAAACATTAAAAATAACTACAACATTAGGATGTAAAATTCATTATTAAGTGAGAACTCTTCAGTTAACAAAACATTATATCATACGTATAAATTAACATTGTAATATCAATGCTTAACAACGTAACACTACAACTTAACAACATAACAATTATATTTATTAATTAATATAATATTATAATTATGGATTAATACAATATTACAATATAAATTAACATGATATATATATATATATATGAAGAAATATCGGGTTTGGGTACCAACGGGTTTAGGTACCTCATTACCCGGACCCATCTAACAGCGCGTCTTAAAATTGTGGGTCTCAATTACCTACGGGTCCAAAACATAGATGCAGACCGACCCAACCCATTGCGGGTACCCGAAGATCCGGGTACCCATTGTCATCCTTAATTATAGGCACGGGTGGACAGAAGATTTAATCTAAATAAAAAAATACAATTATTAGATAATAATTGTTTCCATATATTTTTTAAATGGAAATAAGTCACTCTACATTTTCCAATATAGGATGCATTTTTTAGGAAAATTTATAAGATTTGTGTAATTTGACTAATTTTAAGGTTTTGGTGTAATTTTTTGAAAAATTACAGGATTGCAATTTTCGGATACTGTGAATAATAACTGCGGTTTCTATGGATGTCGTAACTGGAACCCACCACAAATTCTCTTTGGTGTAAATAAATAAATGAATAAACATGTGTCATAGTAAAATTGGTCACATTTTTCATACGGTGTCTCATTTCCTATCTCGGACCAATCAGAATGTTGTTATATGAATAAAAATAATAATATTTTGATTGATTCACGACAGAAGTAAAACATAGTGTGATACAACAAATTTCAATAATAAAATTAATGTAAGTGTGATGTTGTCTCACCCGGTGTCTCACTCAGTGTCTCACTCGATGTCTCACTCCTTTTCCTAAATCAATCAAAATATTACTTTTTATTACCTATTATTTTTAATTTTTTTCTTTTATTCATATAACAACATTCTGATTAGTCTGATGAGACAGAAAGTGAAACACCATATGGAAAAGGTGACCAATTTTATTTATTTACACAAAAGAAAATTGGTGGCTTTGAGCCACTGATTCCATCAAAATGTGTGGCTTCCAGCTACGGTATCCATAGGAACAATATGTATTATTCATGGCATTCGAAAATCGCAAATTTCGTACATGATTTTAGTAAAATTTACACCACTTCCATAATATTTCAAAAAGTTACACTAAAATCATAAAAAACAAGTCAAACTACACCAATCTTATAATATATGGTATATGCTCTTTATATCATTGAATGTGAAAATCACTTTGTTATTTAAACAAATTCCTTGTGCAACATTTTTCATTGCCAATCCATTCTTTTGCTAGCTAAAGTGAACTACAATGACAATATCTGAGATAAATGGAGTGCAGATTGAGACGAATCCTCCTCAATCCAAGCTTGATATGGTTGGAGTCAAAAATTGGGAAGTGTAATACTCTCAACCATTTTCTTTTCAGATATCATTTTTTATCTTATTTCTGTTTCCAAATGCTGTGTCTCAAAATCTTAAACTTGATGCCATCTATTTTTTGATATCCAAGTTATAGGTTTTATAATCTTGAAAAATATTATGTAGTGTACCCTTTCTCATTATTGATCCTTTGGTCCATTGTTGAAGTACTTCTTTCATGACATTTCATCATCATCTAAATAAGTACCACAAATAATTTTTTGGGTTTACGCATCACCATTAACTTAGATATTAACGATAGTAAATACTTAATATTAAGAAAAATATTTGAAAACGTAGCTAATTTGATCCATTTGACACTTCTCATGAACTTAGATTTAATTATTATGAGATAACCAGTTATTTGTTCATGTCATGTAATGATTAATTATTATTGATGTTGTGCATGCCATTGGATTCATTTTATATTTGAAGTATTTATAGATCTCCTTGGAGGAATATTTTGGGTCCTTTTGTCTTGAGAATGACTCATCTACTGTATTTGAGAGGAGAATTATTGTTTTTAAGCTTTCTTATAAATATATAAATGTCATTACAATTATATCAAAAAGATAAAAACATCATAATCTTATTATTTTATAATTTTGTTGCATTGTTCTTTGTTGTATTTGAGTTTTTGTCCAAATTTTTGAGTAAGTATGACACATAATTCTGTATAGGTGGAACTCTCCTGTAGCCAAATTTACACACACATTTACTAAAGGACAAGAGACTGTATACATCCTTGAAGGAAAATTCCTTTTCACTGTTGAAGGGTATGAGGAGACTATAGAACTTGGAGTTGGTGATATGGCTAACTTCCCAATCGACAGTACCGTCACTTTTGATATCCTTGAACCTTTGAAAGCACACATCTTAATTGAAAATTAATGCACCTATATTCCATTAACACACGTGGGGTGGAATATTATAAAATAATAAATAATTGCTCACAATTTCTATCAGTTTCATTTGTAATAAGATATTAGTTCCATTCCGTTGTACCTTGAACAATGTTGATCTTAATGGAAGTGGTTGGTTGAGTTTAAAGAAATATCATGGAATATTTTGAAACCACGTTTATTTATAACCTATAAAAAGTTGTATAATTATCAAAATACCTCAATTCTAAAACTATTATTATATTTATCATTTGAGTTATATAGTTGAGAAAATAAAATTAACATTTTTTGATGTGATATAACTAAGGCAACAAATTTATGCTAAATGATACTTGAATACAACTATAGACCCAAAAAAATTATTATTTGATTATTTATTTATAAGTAATTTGTATAAAAATGTATTTTAATTACTTATATTCACCTCAAGTGGAAGAGGAATTAAAAGATTTAGAATAAATGAATAAAAAATCTCTAGAAAATTAAGAATATAATTTACAAAACGGATAGCATTATTAACATAAATAAAAAGTAATTATTATCTTTTTGTCATAATATTGTTTGAAACATTACGATTTTTTGATACGAGAAAGAAACATTCCCAAATTATTCCATGAGAATAAAAAACCAATGAAACATGTAAATATATTTTGCCAGAGAAAATTTTATACGAGGGAATATTTTTTTACAACTTCAAACAAATACAAAGTATATTACTCCTAACCACTATTCCTAGCAATATTTTTTTTGTTAACCGAAACAAACGACCCCTAAATGTTTAGGTTTCTATAACCAGGTAAATTTGATTAGCTTCAATTGAATTCGGAGGTGAATGAGTTTGAATTGCTTTCTCGCCTGACTAATCAGAATTAACATGAAAAAATATCATATATTGCAAGTTCTCTCATAAAAGATTCATTTAAGAAATATATTATGAAACTTATACATTAACCAACATTGATTATATATTCTATATATCTCTTAATGTTCTTCAACCAACATTGTTGTTGATTATTCGAAATACAATAATTTTGTTGGAGCATTAATCACAACTCATTTGATAATTCATACAGCCTCCCGTTTGAATAAAGAAAAGCCAGAATTTTGCTCATACTCAATAGTCTACAAAATAAGAAAGCAAGTATGAGATAGGCAATATTTTAATTAATTATTAAATTATTTCCTAAATCTTGTTAAATTATTAAATTAAATAAAAATAAATTTAATTACTAAACAATTAAATTAATAAAATTAAATGATTTGGGAATGAAGTACTCTGTGGTCCATTGATGAAGTACTTGGATAAGTAATCTCATCCTTATCTAAATAAGCATCACAGACACAATTTTACACGGTAGTGTATGAATGGAGATCACATGTCCCATTTTTTATGTTTTATTGTGTTCCAATTAAATTGAAAGTTGTCATATATTTAAAAAGAAAATTCATAAAAACAAAAGAAAAATAATTTTTTTTAGGACAATGATCTGTTGTCCCCAAGTCTGTCATGCACCAATCAAAAATGACATATCAATTAAAAAAATTAAACATTCATGACTTTTTCTATTATTACTTCATTTTGATTAAGGATGCTATATGTCATCATTATAAATGTCTTTCCAAATGCAAGGTAACCAATATATGGGTAGGTTTTGATTTTACAATTCATATCCATACATCTTATTGAAGATTGGCATGGAATCATACCTCACCGAGGAAGGTAAGCCACGACCAGGCCAAATGACCGAGAAATGCAAGCCACGACCAGGCCAGATGATCGAGGAAAGCAAGTCACGACCAGGCCAGATGACCGAGACTGGCGCACAGGAGCTGACCAAAGTAGGCGCATCAGTGGCACACATCAGACGCACTAGTAGTGCACATCTGGAGTATTAGTGGCGAACACCAAGCGCACGCTAGGCGCACGACAAGCGCACGCTAGGCGCACGACAAGCGCACGCTAGGCGCACGACAAGCGCACGCTAGGCGAACGACAAGTGCACAGAAGGTGCACACCAGGCGCACAACAGGTGCAACTTTTTGACTTATGGCACAACCGTTGTTGTCATTAGATGTCATTGACTAATCCTATTGCTTTTTATTTTGCAGCTTTTTGACTTATGACACATCTGGAGTATCAGTGGTGCACACGAGGCGCACAACAGGTGCAACTTTTTGACTTATATGGCACATCATTGGCTGATCATATTGCTTTTTATTTTGACATGTGTTTTAATTGTAACCTTGTAGATTAGAATTTTGTAATAAGTGAGTTAGTTAGATTAGTGAAGTTTGTTTCCTTTCTCCTTGCTAATTCTTGATGGCTCACTTGCATCACAAAGATTTGATTCTTTTGTATAAATACTCCTTCTTGGGGAACCTTTTCAATAAGATTTAGAATTAAAATGTGTAAAATTAATTTTATAAATTAAAGTAATTTTCACACCTAACAAAACAAGGATATTTCATATACACCATTTGATTTGAATAAAGAAAAACCAAAATTTTGTCTATACTTTATAGCCTACAAAATAAGAAAGCAAGTAAAACATAAATGTTATATATTATGACATAGGCAATACCATAATTAATTATTAAATTTATTCCTAAATGTAATTAATTATTAAATTTACTAGAAATAAATTAATAAAAATAATTCTTAAACCTAAATAATTCAAAACATATGATATTGTTTTTTAAAATGTAAAACATATTATATTAAATTCATAAACAAAAAAATGAATTACTACAATATTTATCCAATTTAACATAAAGAAATTATATTAAAATAATAAAATAAAATAAATTATAAAGAAAAATTGTCATATCCCTGTGGAGATATATCACCTACACAATATTATAGTACAATTAACATAAGTATCATATTACACTACCTATTTCTGCATGTTATAAAAGTGTAATATTTTAAACAAAAAAAGTGTGATAAATGTAATTAAGTTAAACAAAATATTGTATATTGTGTAACACTTCAAATAGTACAAAAACCATTGTTTCTTTATTATTTTTTTGTCATTATGAAATACATTAATAATTTCAAACAAATGTTTAAATAACTCTTATATTATTTTATAACGAACCAAATAACGAAGATACATTGACTCTTATATTATTTGAATTTGTCTACACAACATACAATATTTTGTTTAATTAATTACACACGTCACACATTTTTTGTTTAAAATATTACACTTTTATATCATGTAGGGGTAGTCGTATAACATATGTACAAAATTAAGGGTGATTCGGGTAAGGACATAAAATGGAAAGATGATTTGTGTAATTTCAATAAAACTCAGGGATGTTAATATAATTTACTCTTTATATAATGTTAGAGGAAATTTCAGATGTATGTATTTAATTTCGGGTTGTTAGGCTCCAGGGGTATAAATTAGAGGGGACAAACGTGTAATGTTCACTCGTACACATATCCGTATTATTTACCACTACCTTGGTAGCTGTTCTCTATAAGAAACCAAATATTTTCAATTTTAATTATATATTTTAGAGTTAATTACACTGACACTCCCTGAGTTTTAGTGAAATTATACAAATTATTCATCTCTTTTTTGTCTTTACACGAATCACCCATAATTTTATACATATATTACACTGACCACTTTTGATGAGATATAAGTGTAATATTTTAAACAAAAAACATGTGATGTGTGTAATTAAGTTAAACAAAATATTGTGTATTGCGTAGACAAATCCAAATAATATAATATTCAATGCATCTTCATTATTTGGTTCACTACAAAATAGTATAAGAGTTATATAAACATATTATTAGAATTGTTAATATATTGTGTAATGAAACAAAATAATAAAAAGACAATAAGTTTTGTACTATTTGGAATAATCTACACAATATATAATATTTTATTTAACTTAATTATGTCCACCACACAGTTTTTGTTTAAAATATTACATTTATATCTCATCAGGGGTGGTAAATGTAATATATGTATAAAATTAGAGGTGATTTATGTAAGATTAAGGGGTAGTTCGTGTAAGGACAAAAAAGAATGGATGATTTATATAATTTCACTAAAACTCAGGTGTATCAGTGTAATTAACTCAATATTTTATAATAATCAATATATAAAAGAAACTATTAAATAAATAATAAGATATGTATATGATAAATTTATGTTTATAATCTAATCACTCAAAATTATTAGAAATACTAATAAAGCATATAACAATAATCTTAAAATAATATTAAAAGAATATACTATATAAAAATTGAATTTATAAATATGTGGGCACTCAATAGACTAATAACATAAAATTGTTCCCATCCATAAGTAGGGATGTCAATGAAAAACGAATCTGCAGGTACCCGCCTGAACTCAACCCAAATTTAACGAGGAAAACCCAGTGTGATTAGGTTCGGGTTTTACCCGATTTCAAATTTCGGGTTCGGGTTTCGAATTTCGGGTTCGGGGTTGGGTAAGCACAAACCCGACCCCGACCCGCTCCGATGTCATTCCTATCCATAAGCTATTAGTGTGGATATTCATTTGTAGATATAGTGTCATCTTCTCAAATACGGAATTACTTAATGTCTAGGGATGAAAAAATACTCAGACTCATGGGTACCTGTCAAAATACCTGCAGCGGGTACCCACAAAAATAGTTCATGGGTGAGAACGAGTATCATGATACCCAACAGCTAGTATCTTGTATAAATTTTAATTAAATATTTTATACCTAGTTATTATTAATTTAACATTGTATTTGTTTATTTTATTATTTCTTGATAATAAAATTTAGTAATGAAACTATAATAAAAAATTATCATATATATATATCATACTATTTAAATAAAAATTATTTTTATAGATTAATTATTGTAAAATATATTAAAATATAATTAAAATTGGAAACACGTTGGGTACCCACTGATATCCGCCACCCGCATAGGTACCTGCAAATAGTGCGGGTATAGGTAGGAATGGCAATGGGTCTGGATGGGTCCGGGTAATGCATTACCCGGACCTGCCCCGTTGCATCATTTTGGGACCCAGACCCGTGCTAATACCCGCTGGGTATGCTACTCTCAGGTCCTGGATACCCAGCGGATCCACAAGTACCCATAAATTCAAAAATATTAAAAATAATTGCAAGTAATTTATGCAATTGTATATTTGTTTCAGACGATCTTATATGTTATTTAGACAATCAACAAGAGAGAAAAATTATAAAACTTAATTTAAAGTTTTAAACACAACTTAATTTGACTATTGAACATAATTCATTTAACTAAAACAAACATTAAAAATAACTACAACATTAGGATGTAAAATTCATTATTAAGTGAGAACTCTTCAGTTAACAAAACATTATATCATACGTATAAATTAACATTGTAATATCAATGCTTAACAATGTAACACTACAACTTAACAACATAACAATTATATTTATTAATTAATATAATATTATAATTATGGATTAATACAATATTACAATATAAATTAACATGATATATATATATATGAAGAAATATCGGGTTTGGGTACCAACGGGTTTAGGTACCTCATTACCCGGACCCATCTAACAGCGCGTCTTAAAATTGTGGGTCTCAATTACCTACGGGTCCAAAACATAGATGCAGACCGACCCAACCCATTGCGGGTACCCGCAGATCCGGGTACCCATTGTCATCCTTAATTATAGGCACGGGTGGACAGAAGATTTAATCTAAATAAAAAAATACAATTATTAGATAATAATTGTTTCCATATATTTTTTAAATGGAAATAAGTCACTCTACATTTTCCAATATAGGATGCATTTTTTAGGAAAATTTATAAGATTTGTGTAATTTGACTAATTTTAAGGTTTTGGTGTAATTTTTTGAAAAATTACAGGATTGCAATTTTCGGATACTGTGAATAATAACTGCGGTTTCTATGGATGTCGTAACTGGAACCCGCGATTTTGATGGAATTTGTGGCTCAAAACCACAAATTCTCTTTGGTGTAAATAAATAAATGAATAAACATGTGTCATAGTAAAATTGGTCACATTTTTCATACGGTGTCTCATTTCCTATCTCGGACCAATCAGAATGTTGATATATGAATAAAAATAATAATATTTTGATTGATTCACGACAGAAGTAAAACATAGTGTGATACAACAAATTTCAATAATAAAATTAATGTAAGTGTGATGTTGTCTCACCCGATGTCTCACTCAGTGTCTCACTCGATGTCTCACTCCTTTTCCTAAATCAATCAAAATATTACTTTTTATTACCTATTATTTTTAATTTTTTTCTTTTATTCATATAACAACATTCTGATTAGTCTGATGAGACAGAAAGTGAAACACCATATGGAAAAGGTGACCAATTTTATTTATTTACACAAAAGAAAATTGGTGGCTTTGAGCCACTGATTCCATCAAAATGTGTGGCTTCCAGCTACGGTATCCATAGGAACAATATGTATTATTCATGGCATTCGAAAATCGCAAATTTCGTACATGATTTTAGTAAAATTTACACCACTTCCATAATATTTCAAAAAGTTACACTAAAATCATAAAAAACAAGTCAAACTACACCAATCTTATAATATATGGTATATGCTCTTTATATCATTGAATGTGAAAATCACTTTGTTATTTAAACAAATTCCTTGTGCAACATTTTTCATTGCCAATCCATTCTTTTGCTAGCTAAAGTGAACTACAATGACAATATCTGAGATAAATGGAGTGCAGATTGAGACGAATCCTCCTCAATCCAAGCTTGATATGGTTGGAGTCAAAAATTGGGAAGTGTAATACTCTCAACCATTTTCTTTTCAGATATCATTTTTTATCTTATTTCTGTTTCCAAATGCTGTGTCTCAAAATCTTAAACTTGATGCCATCTATTTTTTGATATCCAAGTTATAGGTTTTATAATCTTGAAAAATATTATGTAGTGTACCCTTTCTCATTATTGATCCTTTGGTCCATTGTTGAAGTACTTCTTTCATGACATTTCATCATCATCTAAATAAGTACCACAAATAATTTTTTGGGTTTACGCATCACCATTAACTTAGATATTAACGATAGTAAATACTTAATATTAAGAAAAATATTTGAAAACGTAGCTAATTTGATCCATTTGACACTTCTCATGAACTTAGATTTAATTATTATGAGATAACCAGTTATTTGTTCATGTCATGTAATGATTAATTATTATTGATGTTGTGCATGCCATTGGATTCATTTTATATTTGAAGTATTTATAGATCTCCTTGGAGGAATATTTTGGGTCCTTTTGTCTTGAGAATGACTCATCTACTGTATTTGAGAGGAGAATTATTGTTTTTACGCTTTCTTATAAATATATAAATGTCATTACAATTATATCAAAAAGATAAAAACATCATAATCTTATTATTTTATAATTTTGTTGCATTGTTCTTTGTTGTATTTGAGTTTTTGTCCAAATTTTTGAGTAAGTATGACACATAATTCTGTATAGGTGGAACTCTCCTGTAGCCAAATTTACACACACATTTACTAAAGGACAAGAGACTGTATACATCCTTGAAGGAAAATTCCTTTTCACTGTTGAAGGGTATGAGGAGACTATAGAACTTGGAGTTGGTGATATGGCTAACTTCCCAATCGACAGTACCGTCACTTTTGATATCCTTGAACCTTTGAAAGCACACATCTTAATTGAAAATTAATGCACCTATATTCCATTAACACACGTGGGGTGGAATATTATAAAATAATAAATAATTGCTCACAATTTCTATCAGTTTCATTTGTAATAAGATATTAGTTCCATTCCGTTGTACCTTGAACAATGTTGATCTTAATGGAAGTGGTTGGTTGAGTTTAAAGAAATATCATGGAATATTTTGAAACCACGTTTATTTATAACCTATAAAAAGTTGTATAATTATCAAAATACCTCAATTCTAAAACTATTATTATATTTATCATTTGAGTTATATAGTTGAGAAAATAAAATTAACATTTTTTGATGTGATATAACTAAGGCAACAAATTTATGCTAAATGATACTTGAATACAACTATAGACCCAAAAAAATTATTATTTGATTATTTATTTATAAGTAATTTGTATAAAAATGTATTTTAATTACTTATATTCACCTCAAGTGGAAGAGGAATTAAAAGATTAGAATAAATGAATAAAAAATCTCTAGAAAATTAAGAATATAATTTACAAAACGGATAGCATTATTAACATAAATAAAAAGTAATTATTATCTTTTTGTCATAATATTGTTTGAAACATTACGATTTTTTGATACGAGAAAGAAACATTCCCAAATTATTCCATGAGAATAAAAAACCAATGAAACATGTAAATATATTTTGCCAGAGAAAATTTTATACGAGGGAATATTTTTTTACAACTTCAAACAAATACAAAGTATATTACTCCTAACCACTATTCCTAGCAATATTTTTTTTGTTAACCGAAACAAACGACCCCTAAATGTTTAGGTTTCTATAACCAGGTAAATTTGATTAGCTTCAATTGAATTCGGAGGTGAATGAGTTTGAATTGCTTTCTCGCTAGACTAATCAGAATTAACATGAAAAAATATCATATATTGCAAGTTCTCTCATAAAAGATTCATTTAAGAAATATATTATGAAACTTATACATTAACCAACATTTATTATATATTCTATATATCTCTTAATGTTCTTCAACCAACATTGTTGTTGATTATTCGAAATACAATAATTTTGTTGGAGCATTAATCACAACTCATTTTGATAATTCATACAGCCTCCCGTTTGAATAAAGAAAAGCCAGAATTTTGCTCATACTCAATAGTCTACAAAATAAGAAAGCAAGTATGAGATAGGCAATATTTTAATTAATTATTAAATTATTTCCTAAATCTTGTTAAATTATTAAATTAAATAAAAATAAATTTAATTACTAAACAATTAAATTAATAAAATTAAATGATTTGGGAATGAAGTACTCTGTGGTCCATTGATGAAGTACTTGGATAAGTAATCTCATCCTTATCTAAATAACCATCACAGAAAATTTTACAGGGTAGTGTATGAATGCAGATCACATGTCCCATTTTTTATGTTTTATTGTGTTCCAATTAAATTGAAAGTTGTCATATATTTAAAAAGAAAATTTATAAAAACAAAAAAAAATAACTTTTTTTAGGACAATGACCTGTTGTCTCCAAGTCTGTCATGCACCAATCAAAAAATGACATATCAATTAAAAAAATTAAACATTCATGACTTTTTCTATTATTACTTCATTTTGATTAAGGATGACAATGGGTCTGGATGGGTCCGGGTAGTACACTATCCAGACCTGCCCTGTTCTATCATTTTGGGATCCAAACCCATCTCAGACCCAGACAGATACTCGTCGGGTCTGCTACCTGCGGGTCTATGGGTACCCAAAAGTTCACATAATATTTAAAAATTGCAAAAAAATTATAAATTGTAAAAAAATTATAATTCGACGTTTGAGAATAAAAAAGGAAGCAAATGATACAAAAATTCTAAAACATAATTGAAACATAAGTCACAACTTTAAATTGTACTTAAATACAATTTTTTTTACTAAGAACATAATTTAAAATAAGATAGTAACACATCAAATGTCTAGGATCCCTCAATCAACAACATATGGATCAATTGGTTCATGCAAAATAAAAACATATATAATTTAAAAATATAACAACTAAATTTATAGATAAGAACATCAATAAATTTACTAACATTATCATCATCGATATCATCTAGTATAGTATTTGTAATAAAATTGAAGTGTTGAGAACCAGATTGATTTGCACTTGTTTCCACATTCATAGGAGCTGAATTTGACTCCTCCTCATTTGATGGAGTTTGCATGATAGAGTCTTCTTGCGTAGGATTAGAGTCTTGTGTGTTAAACATTCTACATATAACAATAACAAAGTTTAGTAACATAATGGAAATAAACATTGATTATTGATAACATTTGTTGATTATAAAAGATAAAAAAGTCATATAACAAAGCCATATTACTAAATATTGATTATTAATAATATACTTAGATTATAAAAGATAAAAAAAAAGTCATACTTATATATAAAGTAATAAAATCATATTACTAAATATTGTCAACAAAGATAAAAAAATGAGAATAAAGTTCAAGCAATTCATATGTTGTCACAATAGAGTTTTATTACTAAATTTTGCGTCTGGAGAGTGAAAAAACTGGTATCATATTACTAAATATTACTAAACAAATTCATACTGATTATTGAGAGAGTCATATGCACACACACACATGTATATATAAACAGTGACAAACATGTATTTTAGTTGTACATTGTCTCAAATTCTCAGTGTTTTATTATTGAGAATAAGAATATTAGTATAATTTAAACCTTAAAAAATTATTGATATATATAAAGTTGAAGAATACTAATCACTAATTACTTATGACACTGGAGAAGGAATGAGTAGTGAAGAGGGAGTGGGGCTCTGGTGGAGACATGAGATGGGGAGAATATTAAAATAAGGAAATTAGGATTTAGGGAGGAAGAATAGTTGTTAGGGTTAGAAATTAGAAAATAAGGAAATTAAGTTATGTTTATATATATATATATATATATATATATATATATATATATATACATGAGGAGATAAGGAGAACAAAGAAAATAAGGGAATTAGGATTTAGGGAGGAATAGTAGATGTTAGGGTTAGAAATTAGAAAATAAAGAAATTAGTTTATGTTTATATATATATATATAAATATAAAAGAACGGGTCTAAGTACCAGCGGGTCTGACTAGCACATTATCTAGACCAGCCTCATTCAACAGCGGGTCTGAAAAATATACAACCCCAAATACACACGGGTCCAAAATAAAGACCCAAACCCTACCCGTTGCGGGTATATTTTGCGGGTACTACGGATCCAGGTACCCATTGCCATCCTTAATTTTGATTGGTGCGAGACATGGTTGGGGACAACAGATCCCTTTCCCTTTTTTATCTTATTTGATTGGTTTGGGACATGGGGACGTAAATATTTGGGGACAAACGATCTTGGTATTACTACAAATATAAATTAGTAAGGATAGTAAATGTTCAATATTAAGAAAAATTATTTGAAAAATATTACAGGTTTGATCCATTTGACACTTATCATGAATTTATCTTTAATCCTCATGTGATAATCAGTTTAAAAAAATTATGTCCTGTAATGAGTTAAATATTTAGGTTTTGCATGTCAATTGGATACATTTTGTATTTGAAATATTTATAGATATCTTTGGAAGGGATTTTTAGGGTCCTTTTGTTCTGTCATTTTATGTCCAAATTTTACACTAACTAACTACGACACATAATATTCTATGGGTGGGGATGCCATTGTCATTTGATGAAGTAAAAGACAGGATATACATCTTTGAGGGAAATTGTCCTTTCACTGTTGATGGGTATCATCAAGTGTTTTGAACTTGGAGTTGGTCATTTTACTACTTTCACAAAAGGAATGACCATCACTCTTGAAATCATTGAACGTTTGAAGAAGTACTTCTACATTGAAAAACTAATACACTTATATGTCGATTCTGAATAAGTAAGGTGGAATTATTAAATTGTTTTATTATTTACATGGCTTTGCTTTCCTTAATGATTAGAACGAGTCATATGCTTGAGCCAAGTACCAAGTCTTACTTTAATTTATTATTTGGCTTAAGATCCTAAAAACATGGCAAAGAATCACAACTCACATTGTTAAACTTACAATTTTCCATTTTCTTTTCATTCAAATCAAACAGCAATAACAAATCATATAGCCAAGGTGGTGTGCATGTGCATGGCAAGGTTGTTATCATAGAATTTGTGTACCTTGCTGAGACATTTCAAATTCATTATTTTGTAAGACACATAAACATAAACATAAACATAAAAATTAATAGGAGAAAGAAGATGGGAAACTCAACAGAACCATTAATCATAACATTTGGTGAGATGCTGATTGATTTTGTTCCTGACACAGCAGGAGTATCATTGGCTGAGTCTACTGCTTTTATCAAAGCCCCTGGTGGTGCCCCTGCCAATGTTGCTTGTGCCATAGCCAAACTTGGTAGTAACGCTGCCTTTATTGGCAAGGTTCTTATTACTACAACCATTTTGTCTTCATGTGTTGCTTTCATTAATAAATCTCATTTCGTTATTATATTTCATGTTGCCCTCTTCAACCCACAAAGTTAAGTGTTTTATGAGAGGTGAACCCTACTTTCAAAATAATAAAGTAAAATAGTTGATATTTCATTATCTTCAAACCTATAGATATTGTTTTTTTCTAAATGTTGTTTCTACTTGATGGCCACCAACATCATTGGCATGAGTCTTCTGCTTATGGATGTTGAACATCTATGACTTTGAACAACGTGTCTGAAAATTTTGAGATTAAATTATGATATTCAAACACTATTAAGATTATATTTAAAAATGACTTTTTGTTACTACATATAATACTACTACATCATCTTTTTAACAAGTCTGTAACAATGCAAAGGTGATAGGTTATTATTAAGGATTGTTGATTATTTTCTTTGCCACAGATTTAAAAAGTAATGATGATAATATGACACACAGGTAGGAGATGATGAGTTTGGAAGGATGCTAATTGATATCTTGAGGGAAAATAAGGTGAATACAGATGGTGTTTGTTTTGATATGGGAGCAAGAACTGCATTGGCTTTTGTGACATTGAGGAAAGATGGAGAGAGGGAGTTCATGTTCTATAGAAACCCAAGTGCAGATATGTTATTGAAGGAGTCTGAATTGAATATGGGTTTGATAAAGAAGGCCAATATATTCCATTATGGATCAATAAGCCTGATATCAGAACCATGCAGATCAGCTCATTTGGCAGCAATGAAAAGTGCTAGAGAAGCTGGTGCTTTGTTGTCCTATGATGCCAATCTGAGGCTCCCTTTGTGGCCTTCTGACGAGGCTTGTAGGTCTGGGATCAAGAGCATTTGGTTTGATGCTGACTTCATCAAGGTACAACAAGTCTTCAAAAATTGTTTCAAAAAGAGAACATAATATAATACCTTATAGGGCAATATAAAAATCTTGAACTTGTTTTACTAGCTAGCCCTTAATTGAGTGATAGCCACTGATAGCTAGGGTATTTGTTATGAATATTTTCATAAAGGTTTTGCTGCAGTGTTGCTTAAGTCATTGGTTAAAGGTACTGATCTTGTTGTGTACATAGGTGAGTGATAATGAAGTTCAATTTCTTACACAAGGAGATCCTGAGAAGGAAGAGGTTGTTATGTCTCTGTGGCATGACAAGTTGAAGATGCTTCTTGTCACTGACGGAGAGAAAGGTTGCAGATATTTCTCCAAGGTATTATCCATCCTTGTTTTTAAAACATGTTTGGCTGGATTCATTCTATAAACCATTTTCTAAGTCAGAAATGAAAGTTTATTTTTTGACTTGTATGTCATTTGTTATACCATATGAGAAGGTTTATTAATGTAATCTAAAGTACATATTTTGATTATTAATTATGTTGTTTTGGCTGCAGAATTTCAAAGGAAGGGTAACCGGGTTCTCAGTGAAGGTAGTGGACACTACTGGTGCTGGTGATTCTTTTGTTGGAGCTATTCTCACAGCTGTGGCCAAAGACCCTTCCATATTTGATGTATGCTCTCTCTCTCTCTATATATATATATATAAGTATTCAAAACAAGGCTATACTAACTTAGCATATCTTTGTTTAAATGGATACATATAAAGAATGAACCAAAATTGAGAGAGGCATTGATGTTTGCAAATGCTTGTGGAGCAATATGTACAACAAAGAAGGGAGCAATTCCTGCACTTCCAACTCCCACACAGGCTCAGGAGTTTATTTCAACTTGTAAAGCCAAATAGAATGTCCTTTCAAATTTGGTTTTGCATCATCTTAAACTTTCCTTTTTAAGCCATCTTCATACAATGCCTGAAGGTGTTATTTCTGTTTATGAATTATATAACCAACAGAAACGAGAAGAATTTTTTTACCTCTATTCTTTGTGATACACTAATTCGATCAAAACATAACATGTAACACATGATTGAACTTTATCATCATATGAATAATACTTCACAATAAAAATTTAACCCTATGGGTGTTGTTATAGAGTTCCATGCAATTTTCTCATAAATATAACATAACACATACGCTTTTATCAAAGAAACGTAGCATGTATATTGTTAAACTCCTCATGTAGAAAATAACTCTATGAAGTTGCCTTCTTCAAACAAAAGAAACACAATGAGAAAGGGATAAAATGGAATAGAACGTATGAGTTTCCATTTCATTGATTCCACCCCAATTTTGGAAAAAATGATTCCATTTTCATTCCATTCATTTTATTTACTAAAAAATTCCAAGCATTAATAAAACCTTGACTTATCTCCTTCCATTTCATTGATCCAATCATATCCTATGCTTATCATATCTTGGGCTACAAAAGTTTGAACTTTTCATAACCCATTTAGTCAAATTTGTATGAAGACATAAAGCTTTGAAGTGAATAATTAGTAGCTAATGAAGTGGGTAGGGTGAAGGGTCATAATGATTTCACATGATAAGTCATTGCTTCCAGATATTTGATCTTTGATGTCAGTGGTGGCAACAGAACAAGAGAAAATTGTTTATGATTAGACCTTTCTTATGAAACCAACTACAATTTTGTACCATGTGCTGCCTAAATATGTTACATCTGTCATTTTTCCTATTTATTTCCTATCCAATGAAGTATGCTGTTATAATTACAGTAAATTATGAATGTAATTTTACAAACAATGACGATGATAAATGATACACCTTGTTGCTGGTTAAATATGATATTACATGCACATGGCTCTTGATGAAATCTCTGGTTCCCCTTCTTGCAAGTCAGATTCAGCTCCATCACTGTTAACCTACAATACATGGAAGCAAATTTAGTCAAAACTACCAACTGCTACAAATGAAGCAAATCATCTCCACTATGAAATACTATTAGTTGGGGTTTCTAAAGTTAACTTGGAGAAGCAGCATGCACCAAAAAATAAATCTATATGCAGCATTAATCAGCATGCATTCAGATATAATATCATACTATTGAATCCTCCATCTTAGCTAGGTATTGCTCCAAAGCACCACCGCCACGAAGAATTTTTCCACCACAGCCAGGGGTATTTGCTGATCCTACTGACTCCTCATCAACAACAACTGCATCTATCTGTTCATTTCCTTCCTTGACATCTGGAATCTGGTGCATACAAGCATTTGATGCATCAGAAGAAAATCGAGATAGTGTTAGATGCTTAGAGAGAGCTGGATATTTTTAAAATAAATATGCTTTTTCTTACCTCAAACATGGCTTCAGTTAAAATGCTTTCCAATAGGGCTCTTAAACCCCTGGCACCAGTATTTTTTGACATTGCTCTCTTTGCTATTAGTCTCAGAGCTTTCTCTGTGAAGTGTAGTTTTACCTGAAGTTCAGGGGTAGAGTTTCAAATAAAAAGAACCTTGCAAACTACTCACATGCACCCATAATAAACAAAACAAACAGAGATAAGAGATATTGGAGGAAGGGTACAAGGGGGTAGCACAGGACAATATGAATATATTTCACAAGAAGCTAAAACAAGCTGACCAATTTTGACATAGCAAAGACCAACATGGCAAAGAGCATAAAACTTACATTATTCATGCTAAATAATTTCTTGTATTGCTTAGCAAGAGCATGTTTTGGTTCCACAAGGACCTGTAAAATCAAACAACATTTTAGTAGCCATGACCAGATATCTGAAAAATCTAGAATATTAACTTTTCTAAAGTAGGCTTTCTCACTGTCATTTAAAATTAAGCATTCCACATGGCAGAAATCTAGAATTCTAAACTAATGTATACACTCCCACAAGCAGCATATAAATATAAATATGCCACATGATTTTCAGTTATTGAGTCGTTCTTCTTTCTCGTTCAATTAAAAAGAATAGAAGCACGCAAGATCCTTGTGCATTCCGTAAACAATATGAACTGAAGACTTGCAGGTACCAGATAGCCATTTCTTTGTTCTTTACATTATTTATTAAATCCAAAAGGCAATGGCCAAATTAATGTTTAGATTTTTAAGAATACATAACAATAATTCATAATAATAAATAAAATATCCTTAACACAATAAGAGGTATTTGTAGCAACAAGGAAAGCAAAATTAGTCCTTGTAGGACTAAACAGCGCAAGAAATCAGGATAAACAACAATGGCAGAATACCTGCATAAGTTGGTCTTCAGTTAAAGCTGACAAGCTAATTAAGATTGGAAACCGTCCAATAAACTCTGGTATGAGACCATATGCAATAAGATCAGAACTTTCAACCTGAAAATTACCATTGCAACTTTAGATGCATTTGGAAGGCTAATGGAAATATTAAATTCCACTCTCTAATTTCCTTGTTCAATTGGTGGATAAGTGGAGGAAGTGCATATCATCATGATAGCTTAAGTGAATGACTCATTCGCTCTAATTGCATGCGTGTCCATCTATCTATTGTGTTTAATAGGAAAGGAATAAGATTTTCCCGTCAGAAAACAAGAGTCAATTCTCACTGATTCAAGTAAAGTTGATGTTACTGATGCATTTGTAACTCCACTGGCTCTCATATTGGCACGGACTGGTGCTCCAAAACCAATAGATGAATCTTGTCGTCTGCCATATTTGAGTCGTTAAAATTTGATGAAAACTCTGGCAGAAACCAATGCATGCAAAACAAAGTGAACAAATATTCTTGCAAGATAGGAATAAATGATTTACCTCTCTGAAATGGTTTTTTCAAGATCAACAAATGCTCCACCACATATAAAAAGAATGTTCTTTGTGTCAATCTGATAATAAAAAATTAATGGAAGATTTATTTAAAAAATTAATACCAAGTGTTACCAGAATTATATGCATACTGCTGTAGGTGACTAAACCTGACCCACATTAATAAAATGTTGACAAATACTTGCTAAGAGGACAAAAGAGTTGATAAAGAAATAATCCATCTTGCATTTTCTCCTTCTAACTATCCTTCAACAACCTTTGCCTTTTATGTGTCCATTCATTAGTGTTTATCAGCCAAGTAGGTGATTTTATGGTCTTCATGCTATTAATTACTTTTTGTACAAGTTTAAAAAGATTAACTAACCAACATAATAATGCATCTTTCTGAAACATTTCACGATTCAAGTCAGCAGCCAAAAAAATTACTAGGTAAGAAAATTTTCTAATCTTTTCATAAGTGCATGCATGAAAACAATTGGCAAAAGATGTAGTACTCTCGAAGACAACATACCTGAATGTTATCACCCCGTGGATGCTTCCTTGCTCCTTTCTCAGGAACAGTTACTATCTAAAAAAGAAAGAAAGAAAACATTCCAAGTTCATAAAACAGTAAGAATGGCACTGATCATCGTACAAGAAATTATATCTTCAGAAACATTAAGCACAATATTTTATCTACTCCAGATTATGAGCAACAATATTGAAACCTAAAAGTATAAGGAAATCCAATTGAGTTATTTTAGCCAGAGATGGTAGAGAAAGGCTTGAGACAATACCTATCAGAATTTAGAATCACAAAACAACACCAAAATTAACCATAACTGGCCAGGGAGCTTTTCTAGACTCAAATATCATTCTTATGTTCTTTAATATCAAGTTAATTGAAGGTTTGCTTGATGCAGAAGTGAAAGCAACTTTCATTTTCAGTTGATATTTTCCATTGATAATTAAAAAAATTTCAAATCAGGAAACAGAATGAAAACAATGAGCCAGTTTTGTAATTAAAGATAGATGAAAACATATCAACTTAAAAGAAAAATGGAAAACAAGCCAAACACACTTTAAAATCACATTCTTTGGCAATCAATCAGAAGAAAAGAGTTGCATTCTTTGACCATCACCGTTGTCTCAAGTGGCCGCTAAATATCAATCACCACAAACGCATCAGACCGTGATTGCGGACTGCATTGGCCGCATCAGACCACAACAGCCGCAACCAAATCGTGACCGTAACACAACCACAATCATGATTTAAAACCCTGGTCAAGTGAGTCAGATATTCCAAACCACTATTTCATGTTTGAACTACTCTAGTCGTTCATCAATATGCCCAAACGCCTATAATTACAAAACATGCCAGCATCATCTCACTAAATTATCTGAGTGAAGATTTTGTCCATTAAATCTCAGAATTTTGATCCAAGCAAGCCAAGGAAAAAATTGTTTTTGCTTAACAATTAACAAAACTGAAAATACCATTAATGCATCAATACTGTTTTAAATAACACCGTGCATGTACTGGAATAGATAGAATTTTATGATGGAACTGCTATAAGAACCTTCGCAAAAATGCTTATCATGTTGAAGATTTTAGTTGTGGTATATACAAGATATTACCCCTCTTATGGTCATCATTTAAGGGCTATCAAATGGAACAAAAGTACAGAGTACCCATCTAGTTCAGTTAGCACTTCATTTGCATCCCAGATAAACCAATTATCAACAACTTCAGTCTGGAATTACTTTACTTACAGTTCCTTCCAACATTTTTAATAACGCTTGTTGAACACCCTCGCCAGAAACATCCCGGCTAATATTTAAGCTCTCAGCCTGAAAGACATAACAATTAAACACCACAGATGAAGTGCAATTATAAACAGCCAATTAAATTTGCAAGAAACCTTCTTAGTTATCTTGTCCACTTCATCAATGTAAACAATCCCCTGTTGAGCTGCTTGAACATTGAACTCAGCTGCCTATATGGAAAAATAGAAACATAAGATATTAGATATCTTATAAAAAGCAAAAACAAAAAATAAAAAAAGTGCACAAAGTCTAATATTGTATTTAAGCGGAGTTTATTAATAAAAGTACTCCAACCACCATACAGATGGAAAAGAAAGCAGATGTAATATAAATATAACAGTGTCGTATGCCCCCAAAAAAATGCTAAACCCAAATGTATATATGAAGTAGGACCCCATCAAAAATACTTGTTAAACCTGTTTGTAACACATCTTGGAAGAGACCATGGACTTTGCCTTGCCACAGTAAGTGAGGAGCTGGAGTTAAAATCTCATTGGCATCCATGACATGTGCATGCACTCATGCATGAGCATGAGTGAAGGAGCCTCTTTTATTCGTTCATATATTTTTTCATTTGTTTCTACAATTCTTAACTGCGCATATATGACAACTGAACATTTGTAATAGCATATAATATATTCATTGTATCTTTCAAATGTTTTATAATAGCTTTGATGATTTCTGAGGATTTATTTAGTATTTATATTCCTTGATTTTTTTTAAGGACAAATAGTCTGGTATTAGTCTTCTATAGTCAGTCGTTAATCTATATTCTCTAGTCTCCTTTCTTACCTCTAAAACCCTTCAATTCAACAGACTTAACAAAATCTGTAACCAACACATCATAGGAACCTTGGATTCTGAAAGAACTTTTGCAAGGAAGTAGTGTTAGATGGCACTAATTCTTAAAAACTTAATCTGTTAGGCACTTAGGTGAAATATTGTATATGGCTTTATATATCTCAACAAGCCCATTAGCAATTAGGTGAAAATCATTCACTAGGGATACTTCATTTCTATGTCAATCAGTTAGCAATGTTCAAAGTTGACTTGACAACACAAGAATATGGAGCATGGCATGAGCATAAAGAAATGAAGAATTAAGGCATGAGTAAAATATGCCATGTCTTCAGCTAATATAAGATGGTAACTAGTAAGTGAGTTGGGTTGTCTTTACAATTTTCATCTGCATTTCTAAAGTAGCGCAGTTTACTTAAATGCAATAGAATTTTCCATTCATCACCAACTCCATAATTGAGCATCACAATTAACAAACTAAACAAAACCCAGAGCTAAATGTTGTGAAGATTGAAGAGTCATAAATAGCACATTTCTAGAAAATAAAGAATTGACAACATCATAACTCTAAAGAATAGTTCACATACCGCAAGTAGTTTATACAATATTGATTCGACATCTTCTCCAACGTAACCAGCCTGAAAAATAGAATATTTCTTTTAGATCAATAACAATAAAACTTAAGTCTGAGGACAATAAAACCTATAGGCAGCCGTGGAACCAAATCAGAAATAGATGATACTATTTGAATATTCATTTACTGAGAGTTACCATTTGGGGGGAGGGAGGAAATCCATTTTACATAATATCTTATCACTCAATAGCATGCAAATTTAGGCCTCTGGCTGGAGAACATAGATAGATCATTTAACCTGACCATGCTCAACTTCTACTCATCCAAATTCTAACATCAAACATACTTGCCTGTGTTAAGGTTGTCGCATCCGCAATAACAAATGGGACATTCACAAATCGAGCTAGTGTTTTTGCGAGCAATGTCTTCCCTATTCCATGGAAGTTAGATTAGCATAGCAGTCATGTAGTAATATTAGAGAGATGTGAAACAAGCAAACAATTTCGATTCAATTAATTAATTCTCATCTTATTAGAAAGAGGGGGGGGGGGGGGGGGGGGTGGATAGTTGTAATGAATTTCATACCTGACCCAGTTGGACCCATCAAGAGAACATTACTCTTTTCTAGGTCCACCTGATCATCATCATCTAATCCTTCTGAAATTCCTGAATCCGCCCCTGACCTAGTATTAAAATTCACCAATTCAGTCATCGAAGACAATTACCAATTTACCATAGAAGAAAAAACAATGAGATTGACATTTTATAGATTATATGAAACAAGTAGACAGGTGCATACAACTATACAAGGAGAAAGTAATAAAGGGGGCAAGGTCTGGAGCTCAATGGCATAAAAAAGTCTTCAACTTATAAAGATTATAGGAACACAGACTAAGAAAATAATAAGGGCAGCAAAGGAACTCACCCTTGTTGTAAAGAGGCATGGTATATTCTTTTATAGTGGTTATAAACAGCTACAGAAAGCACCTGCAACACAAACATAAACCATTGGTCAGATTACAGTTGAAGGCCACAATTCAGAACAACGCATTTTAAATGAATTATAAGATAACTCGAACTCTCAAAGCCTTTTTCTTCATGAATCATATAATAGAGTGGAAGAAAAAGAGAGCAAACAAAAATAAGACTCAATCTAGACACAATACATACATATTATAGATAAATTATATTCCTTCTTCCCCACAACAACAACCAAGCGTTTATATGCACTATAATGGGTTGGCTACAAGAACCAAACGACTAACTCATAATTTTATATCACAAATCTAAATTCTTCTTAATGGCTTTGCGTATAGTTTTATTAGTCAACATCTACCTCTAACTATTGCGCAACTTTCCATCTAACCTACTCTACTTATTGGACCTTATGTAAGTCTTTTGTGCATACAAAACAAAACACAGCATAAACATAAAACAGAATAAAAATACATACTACATAACATGATACTACCTTTTTGGCTCTATCTTGACCAATAACAAATTTGTCAAGACCCTTGCAAATCTCTTTTGGAGTTGGCAAATTCCTACCCAAATTAGAACCACCCCAGCCACTACTCATGTCATCACCATCACCGGAACCACCTTCTCTGGGCCCAGAAGCCCGAACAACATTAAGCCCAGGTACAAAAGGTGGGCCCGGAGGAGTATGCACAGCCAAACCATCGGATGAACCTGGTGGTGGAGGCCAATTCTGTGGTGGCTCCCCATTACTGTATAAACTCAAAGTGTCCCATTGATTCACACCATAATGAAAATGGTGATTTGGGAATTTCCGATTCAATAGTTTGATGTCGTTGGTGGTGTAATTAGGGTCATCGGAGCCACCGTGGTCGCACTTGTAGCGGTGGTGGGAGGCGGAGTAGGTGTTTGAATGTGAAGAAAGAATAAAGTTGAGTTTTTTCTTGTTCTTCCATGTCGAGGACAAAATTCGAGACATTATTTTTATTTTTGAACTTTTGGGGTATGCAAAGAACAAGGGATGAAGGGATTGGGGTTATTGTGTAAAGGGGTTAGAGAAAATGAGAGATAATGGAATATTTGATGGGTTTAATAAAACAAAAAATGGATAAAGTTAGGAGTTTCAGTTTGTGGAAGAAGAAACAAAACTGCCAAAACACAACAATTTTACATGCGATGTGCTGCAATTAACATTTTACGGTTTCAACAGCTTCAGTTTCACCTAATTTCACACCCAAAAAAATGCTATTTTTACAATGGTGTTGATGTTCCGATAAAATTAATTTGAACGGTAGAGTATTACTTTATGTTAATTTATTTGGTAAGTTTTATTTGTGTGGGGTGTGTAATAACAATGATATTCATTTGGATTTGGATGTTTTTAAGGATTTCTAAAGCTTTCTAAAACTTCTACATACCAATTTTCATAATATGAGGTTTTCCAAGTGATAAAATATCAAAATACCTAAATATAATTAATAAAACTATACCGTTACATTATTGTCTATTTTCACTTCTTAATTAATTTTTAAATAAAAAATAAATAAGAATATTATTGCATTATAATTATTTTAATTCTTTCCATCTTAAATTTCACAGTCTCAAATAAAGAGTATCATTTCCTCTTTCTATCCTTACCTCTTAATCTATTTCCCTCCCCTTCCTAAATACTCTCAAATATAGTCTTAAAATAAATGACTATATTCTTTTAAATAAAAGGATGGTGAATATAATTAAGCTAAATTAGTAAGATGTGAATATAATTTATTGATAGGTAAAATATTACTTTATGAAATTTTCTTTTTTTGTCTGTGATACAAGTAATTGAAATATAAACTGTTCAATGTGTTATAAGAAAATTTGTTGGATTCTATTAATTTTAAGGCGGCTTGACTTCTATGGTACATTAAGAAAACTAGCAAGTTACCCGTGCATACGCACGAGGTAATACTTTCTTGTCGTATGATTAAAAATACAAATATTATATGAGCATTCATATAGTTAAAAATATATATGTTATACGTACATTCACATAGTTAAAAGACATGTTCCATGTACATTTGTATGGTTAAGAACACACATATGAACCATGCATTCGCATGGTTTAAAACACACATGTTACCCGTACAATCTCATTGCTTTAAATTAATATAAATGAATATAATTTTTTTTGGATAATAATAAGATAATAGGATTGCTAATCAAAATATGAGATATTAATATAATTGTTTTCACAATATTATAAGGAATATGCATAATAGGATAATATGATTGCTAAATAGAATATGAGCTTAGGGAAAATTAAGTCATATAAGATTTGATTTATGAGATATCAATAGAATGTGCACAATATTATAATTATAATAATGGAGAAATATAAGAATTGATTTAGGGAAATAAAGAAATATTTTTTATGAAATCATGAATGATCATTAAGTATAATAATTATATTCATTCTAATTGAATTATTTATGAATATTCCAGAATGGTAATGGTGATGAATGTTGATTTTAAACATATGTACATGAAAATTAATATATAAGAAATGTGCATAATAATAAGATAATAGAATTGCTAATAAGAGTATGAGATATTTATAGAATTGCTTTCACACTACATCATAACACCGATATTTTACAATTATTACCAACACTCTTTGCTTACAATCTCATGATTCTTTTTCTTCTTCTTAGATAACATTTATCATACAATCAAAATATGATTAAGTGTTTGGTAGAAAAATGAAGAATTAATAAATGTGACATGCATGAGTCATTTTGATGTATGATATGAGAAGCGACATGCATGTGACATTTTAATGTATGATATGAATGTAGAGGGTAATGATACAATGTGTAACTATGCATGGTAATTGATGGTTTGATGTATAATATAAATGTAGATGATAATGATACAATGTGAGACTATGCATGGTAGTTGGTAGAAGTGTTTGGGTGGGAAAACTTTGCATGAAAAGATGACATGTGTCCAAGACTAATAATGGATAACATTTTTTTTCTTATAGTATAATAGATGTCCAATATCAGGTATAATTTTATATAGTGGAAGTGAGAAAGATATGTAAGAAGCAATATAAGATAAAAAAATTCTATTTTTTTCAGTATGATTTAGTAGAATATAAGAAGAAGGAAAAATACTAATAAAAAATAAGAAAAAGAAATATTATTTTATTATTATTCATTAATAATTTTTAAATACATTCGTTACAAACTTTATAATTAATAATTAATTGCATTCAAATTTACACATCCCTCCTCCATCATAAATTAAAAATTATTATTTTAAAGTTTAAAAACATTATTTTTTGATATTCTGACCAGATACGTGTTATTTTATACTAGTCATAAATACATTTTACAAATTCATAATTCTCAAATAATAAAAAAATTTAATATCCACGGTCCAATTTTTTTCAATATAATTGTTAGAAGAATTCATGATTAATGTACTCTTGCACATGCTTTTCCAATCCACATGCAAACAATAAATGATGTCATCTCAAGCTTTAAAGAGATGATGAACACCTTCGCTCAAATACTACCAATATCCTTCTCCACTAGTTATTATCAATCTCCTACTAATTAACATTTTGATATGTCTGCTGCACCTGATTTCCCACAATAGTATGACAGTCAAACTTCAACAAATACTCATTCACAAGCATATACCTAAACATTTGCTCCTCAACAACAATACTTTGGGTTTGAAGGTTTCAGAGCAATGGGTGACTACTCCTTTAGTCAATTGACATATTCGTCATATTTTCAAGGAATGCTATGATCAATGTTTGTCATTAGTTCAATTACTCATTTGTCGACATTTAACTCTCAATAATCATCCTATAATGCCTTCACAAGTTGAACAAGTCAACTTTTATGGTACACAAGCTCATGATGATGATGAAGATGGTGATGAGGAAGATGAAGACAAGCCACAGTTGGTTAGAGATTGTACTATACAAACAAGACACATTATTAAATAAAATAGAAGATGGCCTCAGCCACAATTGGTTAGAGGTGATTACAGTAAAAAAAATAATTAACGCTGCAACCATAATCATGATCGCAATCAAGTCCACAATTTAAAATAGTGATTTTGTGTTAAAGCAAAATATAAAAAAATGGTTATGGAGATCACATTATTAAAATGGCAAAGTAACAAAAGGCATACAAACTAACAGCCGTATGGATCTCATTCCAATTAATAAGAGTCCACTTTCCATGAAATCCAATTGATCTATCAAAGGTTACAGATGAAAATATTGACCAGATGATGATAACAGAAGCAAGTATCCTACTTGCAGAGATATAAGAAAGGAGACTTAAGTCATCCAACCACACAGTAGGCATAATTACAAGGCCAACTAATACCACAAATAGTTGTTTTCCACCAATTGTTAAACCACCCATTTCAAATTCAGTATTTTGGAACAAATTATCACCCTCTAGAATCAAGAACCCTGTGACAACTAGCGGTGGCAAAACGGGCCATTCTGGCCTGGCCCTGGTCGGCTTGCCTTTGACCCGCCAAAATATGGACTAGCCTGACCCGACCCTTATTGCTAAAATGGCTCAAAATTCCAGTCCGACCCATATTTTGCAAGGCTGGCAGGCCGGCGGGCTGGCTCGTTTTTCTTTTTTTTCAAAAACACATTTATAACCAACTTAATCACAAATTCAAAAAAAAAATTATAACACCTCATGAATGTATTTTAAAACAAAAAATCACAACTAAAGTCCACAATCTCACAATAATATATCATTTTGGTTTAAAACTTGTAAGTTCTAAACAACTAATCATCATAGTCTTAAACTTTTAGACTCTTAGTTCACAATAAAGCTTCAAACTCCTATGTTTTAAACATTAGGTACTGTGTTGGAAGAATATGGCTCCATTTTTTCTATGCAAAAAAAATTATTTTGAGAAGGCTTATATATGAGTACTAACCAATTTAAAGAGTAAATTATACTGATAAGTTAATATCTTGTAGATAATATAAATGTCTCGTATATGATATAAATTACTTATTAATTGTAATATTACATAGTAGTATAACCAATTTATTATTAATATTACTAACCAATTTAGTATTATGTGTTAAACCTTTGCAAAAGATTATTAATAATATTAAGAGTAAATTACAGTGATATTCCATGAGTTTGAGTGAAATTACACAAACAATCCTTCCATTTTCTACACTTACAAAAAAATCTTAATTATTTATAAACATACATTAGATTGATCAACCCTACAAGTGCAATCTTTAAACAAAAAAGTGATAAATGTAATTAAGTTAAACAGAATAATTAAACACTAATATGTAAATGTCTTTTATATGATATAAATTACATTGATAAACAATTTACTCATAAATGTCTTATATATGAATAATAAATTGGTTGCACAAGGTAAGTGTAAAATGATCGATTGGAAAACAATATTGAATTGACTACATTATTGGAATCACATGTAACCTTAAAATGTTAAAGCAATATTAATGTTGGCCCGTCCGGTCTGGGCCGCCGTGACCCGTCTAAAAAACGGGCTTCCAAAATGGGTTGAATATGAGCTTTTGGGCTAAAATCTCCAGCTCGGCCCGCTAAAATTGTTGATCAAAACGGGCTGGCCCGTCGTGCCAAGCCCATATCGCCATCCTTAGTGACAACTAAGTAGAGTTCAGTGTACATGGATGCTAATATTAGTACTTTACTTGTCTTTCCAAATGCAAGATAATCAATATGAGGGTAGGTTTTGATTTAACCATTCATGTTCATACATCTTTAAATCAATATCCTTGAGTAAAAGGCTACAATGGAAATAACAAAGAGAAGAATTAAGCTCAGTCATCCTCCTAATGCAAACCAAAAATGTAATATAATATATAAAGATTAAAATGAAATCACTCGTACATATGAACCTGATAAGGTGTGAAGAGAAGAAATATATAAACCTGATAAGGTGTTGAGTCCATTAAGACAGGTCCCGAACAAAGATATTATGTTAGTGGATGAATGAATAGTTTGGTCTATGTCCTTGTCTATAGTTTGGTCTATAACTATAACATTCATGATGATGATTGGCCTTAATTTTTCTCTTTATTATTGAGAGTAATAAATGAAATGAACAATAAATAATGAAAAATTATGTTAATGATATACATTTCAATAAACTATAGACTAAATATTATAGTGTATAATATTATAGTTAATGATTTATAGAGAGAAAGAGCGGTGTTAATGAGAGAAATAAATATATTAATTATAATTAATGCTTTATATAGAGAACAACCGAGTGATGGTTTGATTTGTGTCATGTAAGAGATACATTTCAATAAACTAAACTAAGTATATACACTTACTTACTTCAAGAATAAGTTTAAAATTTTTAAATCATATGTCATTCATCAATTCTAAAGAAACCAATAGTTTGAATTAATGAATAGATATGAATTATTAGATTTCCTATAATTGATAGCTAAAATGTGGAGTTTAAACTTACTCTTGAAGTAAATGAGTCTTTTCTCCAAACTAAATAGAATATTAGAAGCCAACAAAAGGTCCTATTGATAAATAATTGATATATAACTTAAGATAATATAATACATTTAACTGTATGAAGATAATCAATGGATCATTCATCATTCATTTATATTATTTTAGAAAAGTTAATAATAATTAAAATGAATAATAAATGATGCAATAATACAATAAAAATTTGTTATATTTGACTGATTTTTCTCATAAATGATTGATTTGACATATAACTTAAAAAGATTCAGTTTAAAATAGAAATGGAATTAAAATATAATTATTTGTTTCCTTATGAATAAGCAAATTTTCCATCCTTTTCTATATAAAGTGTACTAGTTACTATTAATGCAAATTGGTGAGGATGAATTGATAGGGAAAAAGGAAATTAGATAGCTATCAAAGTTTGGGATTAGGTACACACATTTTTTGTATCCCCTCAACAATTAAACAAATAATAGTGTCATATATACAATTTCACCCGTTAACTTTGGCTTCATAAAAATATTAGTTGTGGTGAAAATTATTTTGTGACTAATACAAATATCATATTTGTTGAACAATACATGCAATGTCACTCTTGGGCTAAAATATTTTCACCTTCCATTGATAGAAAATAAGTATTAATACAAGGCATCCAATAATTTTAATACAAAAATAATCTCTAGTCGTACTTATCCTATGTGAATCTCTTTGTTAAACAAAGCTCATATACTTAAATAGTTAAATTATTTCTTGTCTCATTTTATTGAGTCTTAAGCTATATCTTGTATTGTTAAGATAATGATATCTCATTCACATATTTGTTCATATCTCGTTATTTTATGAATAAATTTATTTTTTATTAATATTATTATACGCATGTGTTTATTCAAATTTTAATTTATTTCTGAATTACTATTTTTGTGTATAAACGGGCCAAAATCTACATATAGATTAGTTCTATTTGCATTACTTTTTTTATCTAAACTTAATAATGCAAATTCTTATGGTTTCGTATTTTAACTTTTGATCGTGCATGGTGATTGAAATCTAAACCTTACATGGTTACACCATTATATTAACCTTTTGAAGTTGATAGTAATTTAATGTTTAACACTTCTAAGGTCAACAATAATACTTATAATTTAACCATTTTATGGTAAAAAATAGTATATTTAATAAGTAACAGACAATTTCAAAATGTAATAATGAAGAATTAATACGATGCTATATGTCATCATTATAAATGTCTTTCCAAATGCAAGGTAACCAATATATGGGTAGGTTTTGATTTTACAATTCATATCCATACATCTTATTGAAGATTGGCATGGAATCATACCTCACCGAGGAAGGTAAGCCACGACCAGGCCAAATGACCGAGAAATGCAAGCCACGACCAGGCCAGATAATCGAGGAAAGCAAGTCACGACCAGGCCAGATGACCGAGACTGGCGCACAGGAGCTGACCAAAGTAGGCGCATCAATGGCACACATCAGACGCACTAGTAGTGCACATCTGGAGTATTAGTGGCGAACACCAAGCGCACGCTAGGCGCACGACAAGCGCACGCTAGGCGCACGACAAGCGCACGCTAGGCGCACGACAAGCGCACGCTAGGCGCACGACAAGCGCACGCTAGGCGAACGACAAGTGCACAGAAGGTGCACACCAGGCGCACAACAGGTGCAACTTTTTGACTTATGGCACAACCGTTGTTGTCATTAGATGTCATTGACTAATCCTATTGCTTTTTATTTTGCAGCTTTTTGACTTATGACACATCTGGAGTATCAGTGGTGCACACGAGGCGCACAACAGGTGCAACTTTTTGACTTATATGGCACATCATTGGCTGATCATATTGCTTTTTATTTTGACATGTGTTTTAATTGTAACCTTGTAGATTAGAATTTTGTAATAAGTGAGTTAGTTAGATTAGTGAAGTTTGTTTCCTTTCTCCTTGCTAATTCTTGATGGCTCACTTGCATCACAAAGATTTGATTCTTTTGTATAAATACTCCTTCTTGGGGAACCTTTTCAATAAGATTTGATGACAGTATATTAAATATTTTTGCATTAATATCTTTTAATCAATATCTCCGAGTAAAAGGCAATGTACTCCTCAACAACAACTCTTTGGATTTGAAGGTTTCAAAGCAATGGGTGACTATTCCTTCACTCAATTGCATCTTCGTCATATTTTCAAGGAACACTATCATCGCCACTATTTCAATTACTCAATTGTCGACATTTAACTTTCAACAATATTATCATTATACAATGCCTTCATAAGTTAAATAAGCCAAATTTTATGGTACACAAGCTGATGATGCTGATGACGAGGAAGATGAAGAGAAGCCACAATTAGTTAGAGGTAGTGCTAGACAAATAAGACAACGTCAATAACTATTAAGAGTTCAACGAACCCGAAGGATATTGATATCGTGGGTAAATATTTTAACAAATCTCTTAATCTCAATACAAACTTACACAAACAATTGTGTTTTTTTTGTTAATGCCTATGTAAGCATGTTGATTTGTTCTCCTTTTTCTCTCTTTAATATTGAATGCCTCAAGAAACATTTATTTTGCCTTGATCAATACAAACATTGTACTCCAACTCTATCAATTATTAACTTTTAATTTAATGAAATATGTGTTCCTAATAAAAAAAGTAAAAATTGCTTAAATGTTGCTTTTAAATTTTATTTATTTGTTGTGTTTGCTTGTTTTTTAGGGTTAAGCTAGATGCAAAGGACAACAAAAGGAAAAGGATGATTAAGGCAACGATGGATTGGAATTTAAATTTATAAACTCTTATACTTGCATATGTGCAATGATGTTTATATAAATGTTGATATGAACTTAAATTTGTAATATGTGCAATAATGTTTAAAGTCGGTTTGCAAAACTAAGTGGTACTAGATAAACTTCAAGTGAATTATATAAAGAGTATAAGAATAAATTGAATTTAATATGTATTTGGAATTACTCGCTTACACATTTTACTAGAGTATAAGAAATTATTTTATAGTAATCTATACAAAATATAGTAATATCTATGCTTGATTTTTTTATGTAATTAATTTTGAGGTTCAAATGTTAAACCGATGCAGATGCACATATTATTTATCTTAAATAATAGAATACAAATAGTTTAAATTGCAAACATATACTAAAGATGATTGATAATTTCAAGCAGTGAAGTGTAAGTACCAAATATTCCTACGACCACACCTAAGAATATTATTGTCATTATGGCCACTGTTTCAATCCCAAGTTTGTTATAAGTGCCAGAAATCTTCAAGTAGCAGGAGCACATAAGTATAATTGAAGCAGTGATACTTAGGAATGCTCCAACCAGTGATGTGAGATATGCAAAGAATGGAACTGTTATAGCAATAATTACAGTGCTGATTACCAAGATAGTGTTGATTAAGATACTTGTGAGCTTGTCCTTCTTGTATTGTTGTGGAAGCAACGCTTTTAAAGCATTAGTAATTGGTGTTACCATCAAAGCATATTTGGATATGGGATTTACTAAGGTAGTGTATATTGCAATTTGTGAACTTATTCTGTTGATGGGAAGGTTTAAAGTTATCTGTGATTCAACCTCTTTGCCAAACATTATATTGATGCACATATAAGAAGGACCTGCAATTTAATACACTAAACTTGTAACTTGAGGTTCTAGAATTTGAATGAAAATTAAATTTACCAATTTTACCTTTCAAAATTTTAACAAATTATATTACTTACTTATAATTCAAAAGCTTATTATTTATTTATTGTTGCACAATACTATGACGACTAATATAATTAGAGTATTTATTAAACAAATGTAATATTTTTATCTTGTTCCATCAACTTAATTTATTTTTTAATTTGGTTCCCTGTTTTTTTTTCATACTTTTGGTTCCCTGATGCACCAATGCTTGGCTTGACCAAAACAACCTGATGTGCCAATACTTTGTATGACTGAGACAACCTGATGCGCCAATACCTTGCCTGACCGAGACAACCTGATGCGCCAAGACCATGCCAATCTAATTCGTGTTGAGCACCAGATACGCTGTGACCCTAAATCTGACTGTGCATCCTTGGCCAAGCTCGTGCTCATGACTCGTGCCAAGCCACAAGCCAGTCCACAAGTCATGCCACTTGTGTTGCTTTCAAAATTGGTTCATCTTCATGTTGTGTGGACTTCAAGCCATTGCTCAATACATGATATTGTTTAGGATTTGGTTCTAATAATATTTTTGTTTTTAATGTTATTTTTGTCAGTTAATAATTGTAATTCATTTTTTATTTTATTTTTTACTTTTGTATTGCTATGAATGGCTATAATTAATGAGGGTCTAAATATATTTTTATCTATATAATTAATTTTATTTCTGCATGACAATTATGTTATTATTTTTATTTTTTGAATTTTTTTAATAGACTCTTTTTTAAATTTGTTGTATTGTCAAATATTAATATATTATGCATAAATTTGTTTAATGTTTTGTTGCTTGTGCTATTGTTTTATATTTTCATATAGTTGGTGTTAGATTAAATAAGGGTCAGACCTTGAGAAAAAATATGAAATTGTTTAAAGTTAATTAAGAAAATTACTTAAAAATATTAGAATTAAATCTGTAATAAGTAATAATCATTGAGGTAAAACATTATATCTTCTATTTTTATGATTTGTATGACACATCTTTTGTTCAAAATTTAATATAAAAATTAAATTCTTTTGATATACAATAAATATTTTTTTATTTCGTCATCCTTGTTTATTTTAAACTCTCAATTTTGTTGAACTTTAACATATAACTTTCATATAGTTTAGTTAAGGGCTCAAATATTTTTCCTCCTATGTGTCCCTCAAGTATTAAGTTGGTAAGAAGTGTTTATTATTGATTAAGATGTGGGGCCTTTCTAAACAGGTGACTCATGTATTTAAACCAATAAAAAGAAGAGAAGTTAATACATTTTTTTTAAATGAATTTCTTAAAGTTAATATGTTGATTTATATTTAAAAAGTCGTTGAAACTTTTATGTTTAATAAATTATTATAAAAACAAAGAACAAGAAATGAAAATACATATTTTATTTTATAAATTTAATTGTTAAATATTCATATTTTATAATGTTATTTTATAAATTTAATTGTACCACTCACCTATTGAAAAATTATGGTAGAAGTGTAGATCACTCTACACATCACGATTGTAACCGCACAACTAATCATGGACCCTATGAAAGAAAGGTAACAAAATGAGTTAGGATCCTCTCCATTAATGGAGAGGCAAATACACCAAAAACCAATAGAAAATGTAATTTTCAATGATATATGCATCATTTTCATTACAACAAAATTACAATTTTACCATTAAAAACAAAATAAAAAATTCTCATGCTTAATGGAGAGGATCCTAATTCTAACAAAATAGTATGGGATGACTTTTTTGTGATGTTAATTGGACAATGATCTCGATGTGCATGTGCCCATACTTTAAGATTAATATACATTCTTCTCTTATTAATTTATGTTGTACCAAAATGTAGTTTTTATGATATTGGTTAGATATTTTATGGTAATTGTGTTTTTCTTTCGTATTTTTGTGATAGAGATAGATGTAATCTACATTTTTCAAAAAGATGTTAAGATTATCTTTGGAAAACCACGTGCAACACATATGTATTTAAAATAAAAAACACATATATGGCTCAACTTTGAACATGTTTTTTTTGTAAATTTAAATAGAAGACATACGTTACCTTAAATTGGAATGCAATGAATGAGCAAATGATATACTGTTAGAGTCATTTATCACCTATAAACTGTTGACTATGAATTGCCTTGTTGTATCCTAATGTGTGATTGTGGTGTGGATTCAAAAGCGGATTAGTTTACGAGTATCTCACTTAGTAGAATATGTGAGGATAGATATATACAGTTTTATCCTCGTAAATGAATATATTGTTTCTAGGATTTGAGTCGTGGACCCCATGTAAAAATGAATGTTTGTTATAAGACATTATGCGATGCAATTGAAGAATAAAGGTGTTTGGCTGTTTGATAATTGCATACATTTGAGCACACATTTTATTTCTTTAACCATGCAACTCTCATGCAATAATTGCAGAGAGACAGTGGTAAGTTTGTGATTTTCTCATGGTGAGACTAAGGTCTGGGGGGTCGTAGTACATTCATTTTAGAAATAAGTTGATTTTAGAGGCCTCACTTTTTTTCTCACTAATTCAATAGGTCATGGAAAGACAAATGAAATAAAAATAAAACAAAGTATACACTCTAACTCTCCAAGTTCAACAACTTAACACTGCAAAGAGTGTTGTGAGACTGCAACCTTACCAATAAAATGAAGCTCTGTTAGTCTATTACAAATGCTCTATTATTTGTACAATTGATGTCCAAGTACCAAAAATTCCTATAACCACACCTAGTAATATTATTATAGCTATGGCCACGGTTTCAATCCCAAGTTTGTTATAAGTGCCAGAAATCTTCAAGTAGCAGGAGCATGGAAGTATAATTGAAGCTGTGATACTTAGGAATGCTCCAACCAGTGATGTGAGATATGCGAAAAATGGAACTGTCAGGGCAACAATTACAGTGCTGATTACCAAAGTAGTGCTGATTAAGACACTGCTGAGCTTATGCTTCTTTTGTTTTGGAAGCAAACCTTTTAAAGCATTGGTAATTGGTGTTACCATCAAAGCATATTTGGCTATGGGATTCACCAGGGTAGTATATATTGCTACATGTGACATTACTTTGTCTTTGGGCAGATTTAAAGTTATCTGTGAATCAACCTTTGTGCCATACATTAGATAACCTGTTATAGCAACAAATGCATACCCTGCAGTGCTCACTACAAAGCATACAAGAAGAACCTGCAATGTAATACATAAAAATTATGAGATAAAAGAAGAGAATGTTAAAAAATGAAATGGGGGGGTAGAAAGGTCTGATTTTTATTTTACTTGGATATTTTGAGTCCTAAAATCTGTTCAAAAGCTTATATATAAAAATGTAATTACATAATTAAATTATTTAATATACACTTAGTATTATTTTTATTTTGTCATCGTAGTTTGTTTTAACTTTTCCATTATATTTCAACTTTAATATTCAAACTTTATAGAGTTAAATTAGGACCCAAATTTTTTCCTCACATCAGCCCACAAATTGTGATGACATGTACTCACATAGTTATATACATGAACTAGTAAAATACCTGTGGCTTCGCACGTGAAAGTTTATTTTTAAGCATGTTTAAATCATTATTTTTTTATATTAATTTTAGAATTATGTATATATATATATGTATGTTTAGAAATAAGAAGAAAAATATTAATAAATTGATCATTATTTAAATGTAACATATGATCATGTATATATACGATGATTATTACATGCTAAATATAGTATTACTAAATATCTGAAACGAAAAACATGATGAATGCCCGAAAATATACCAGAATTCACATTTAGTAATAAGTGTTATAGTGTTACATGCTTATAGGTTTTGGAAAAGTTCTTTGAACACCATATTTATTGTAGTGTTCATTGTTTTTCCTTCCTTGTCATGTATCAGTATTTTAAGTCATTCCATTTATTGAACTCTTGAAAAAGCAACATATAATTGAATGATAATTAATATATTGCATAATGATAATGATGATGAATGGTGATTAATTGTTGAGTATAATTTTAAAGATATGCACCTGATGATTAATATAAATTAATATATAAGAAATGTACATAATAATAAGATAATATGATTGTTAATCAGAGTATGAGACATTAATATGATTATTTTCACAATATTATAAGAATTTAAAGCCCCACTTATAAGAATTGATTTTTGAAAAAATGAAGAAAGATAAGAATTGATTTAGGGGAATATATAAGGAATGTGGATAATATGATTGCTAATCAGAATATGAGATATCAATAGGATTGATTTCACAATATTATAAGAATTTAAAGCTCCATTTATAAGAATTGATTTAGTGGAATTAATTGTTGGGTTTAATTTTAAACATATGCATTTGATGATTAATAGAAATTAATATAAATAAATATATATGGAATGTGTATAATAATATTGATAAGAATTGATTTAGGGGAAATATATAAGAAATGTGTATAATAGGATTGCTAATTAGAGTATGAAATATTAATAGGATTGCTTTCAGAATATTATAAGAATTTAAAGCCTCACTTATAAGAATTGATTTAGGGGAAATGAAAATATATAAGAATTGATTTAGGGGAAATATATAATGAATGTGCATAATAGGATAATAGAATTGCTAATGATATTATGAGATATCAATAGAATGTGCACAATATTATAAGAATGAAGAAATATAAGAATTGATTTAGGGAAATAAAGAAAGATTTTTGGTGAGGAAAAATATATAAGAATAAATGTGTATAATGATTTTTTTATGAAATCATGAATGACCATTAAGTATAATAATTATATTCATTCTAATTAAATTATTCATGAATATTCCAGAATGGTAATGGTGATGAATGTTGATTAATTGTTGAGTATAATTGTAAACATAGGTAACTGGTGATTAATAGAAATTAATATATAAGAAATGTACATAATAATAAGATAATAGATTGCTAATTAGAGTATGAGATATTGATAGAATTGCTTTCACACCACATCATAACACCAATATTTTACAATTTTTACCGACACTCTTCGCTAATGTTAGAGAGAGTTCATCATTTTCGGGATAATGTGGATGAGAATTTAAAGAATCATTTTTGTTTTTACATAATCAAACCGCAGTTTCCTGTAGGTAATGGTAATTGCATATGTGCATAATAGGATAATCTTACAATCTCATGATTCTTTTTCTTCTTCTTATGTAACATTATATTACATCATACTTTAATTTTCTTCATTTCTCATTCAAAGCTTTTCATTATTCTGACTTTGTGATTTTTGTTACAGAGAGTTCATCATTTTCGAGATAATGTGGATGAGAATTTAAAGAATTATTTTTGTTTTTACATAATCAAACCACATAATAGGATAAGAATTATTTTTGTTTCCATAAACTCATATATCTTTAATATAAATTAATATGAGAATATTATAATGAATGTGCATAATAGTATAGTAAGATTGCTAATCAGAATATGATTTTAGGGAAAATGAAGAAATATAAGAATTGATTTAGTGAAAATGAAGAAATTTTTTTGGATGTAAAATTAATATGAGAATACGATTGAATGTTTGATAGAAAAAATGAAGGATTAATAAATGTGACATGCATGTGTCATGTTGATGTATGATATGAGAAGTGACATGCATGTGTCATTTTGATGTATGATATGAATGTAGAGGGTAATGATACAATGTGGAAGTATACATGGTAGTTGATGGGAGTGTTTGGATGAGAAAATTTTGTATGAGAATATGACTTGTGTCCAAGACTAATAATGGAAAACTTTTTTTTCTTATAGTGTAATAAATTACACACTAGATGAAACTAAATATACTAAGTATATGAAAGAAATATATATGGTAAGAGTTTATAATCATTACTTTTCAAACAAAAAAAACATAATTGAAATGAATGTTATGATTGTAGGGTTCTTTGTAGTTGTGGTTCTGTTATGTTAATACTCAAATGCCAACCGAGCCACATATGGCCAAGTTGATTGCACTTAAGATTAAACCTGAAGACAAAAAAATCAAGATATACATAATATTATAACCAGAAGAACCCTTAAATCTCAAGCATTTTGGTTGATTTTGTGATCTATCTTACAAGACAGTTGGCAATGTAAAATTTATAATCTATACAAATGGAATACACATGTCAGTTATTGTATATAGAGCATGAAGTCACAGATTAAACTGTGAAAGGTTTCAACTTTCAACAAGTGGTTGATGTATAAGTGAGTTATGCACACACAATGTTATGAACTTGAAAGATTGGACAACCAAGGAAGCAATTTCTCATGGACTAATTCAGGTCTATCATCATGAGGGCAATGTCCAACCCCTTCAAGAACAAAGAGCTTAACATTTTCTTGTTGAGATGGCAATGAAGAAAAGTACTTGCCAATAGGTCCATCAAGTGGAGTAAAAGTGTCTTGATCTCCCCATAAAAGTAGAACAGGCATGGAGATATTTGGCATTAACTGCACTGGGTTAGGACCTGGTGGCCCTGTTACAATGGACACAAATGCATCTAAGGCTCCTGCTTCATCAGCTGGTTCCTTAATGATCTACATATAAAGAGTCAAAATTCCACTCCTAAGTAAATGTTGTTCAATAAGAGAAATTAGAAGTTTTAAGTTTTGGAGGTAACATACAGACAAATATATGTATCATTACCAACAAAATAACATATTAGATATTACTATTATATGGGGGTGGGGGATTTTATATACAAAATCTACAGAGGATAAGAAAATTTAAAATCTTTTGATAGCAAGTACCTATTTTGTTAAGGTTTCATCTCAATACCAATTGGTAATGAAAATATTAGCCCAACATGTATTTAAATCATTCCCGAGATAATGAGGTAGGCGATGTGAGACTTAATTCCCAACATACCCCTCCACATAAGCCGGTCGGACCAGACGAAGAGTTATCTTTGACCTATAACTAAAGGTCATCTTTTGGCCCATGACAACCAAAAAGAAGTTGGTCTCTGACTGTCATACCATGTTAAGGTTCAATCTCAAAATTGACAATGAAAGGATTAACAAAACATTTATTTAAACCATTTCCGAAACAATGAGGTGGTTGATGTGAATATTTTTGTCCAATGTACCAAATGCTACATTAATTAATAGGAAACAAGTAAACATCTTAGTATTACCTCCACCAGTTCATCATCAACTGCCGCCTTATTTCCATAAACTGAACTCAAAATATTCCTCAAATTATCTCTGCATTTAAACAATGCAACATTAAGTTTCCTCTATAAATTTTGAAGGAAATTATGGCCAAAATTAAGAGAATACCTCTGCTTAACACGCTCAAAAATTGCTGAAGCAATTCCCTTTTGCTTCAATAAAAAATCAATCAGCCAAAGCAAAGGTAATAATAGTTTGATCCTCCAATCATCAACAATTGCTTTGTTATTCATGCCACCAGCACAATTTAACAGCACAATTCCTCTAACAAGTGTTTGTTTTGAATCTGGTTGGAGACTATTATGATTCACATATGAAGCAAAAAAGAAGAAGTTTAAAACATAAACTCTAGCCACTAGTGGATGCATCAAACATACCTGAGGCAGCAATGACACAAGCAAGACTTCCAACAGAATTTCCTATTAGAACAGTTGGCTTCTGAATAACTTCATCCAAGAAATCTAGAATCAACTGTTTATATTGATTAGTAAATACCATATACTAGGTAAGTTTTCAAGTACTTCATCCAAGTTTTCAATGCTTAATGTTCAACAAATAAATACCTGAGCCCATGTTTCCATGGTATATGAAAAGTTTGGAGGCTTATCTGAAGCCCCAAAACCAAGAAGATCAATAGCATAAACAGTATAATTCTGGGACAGTGTCTTGATATTCCTGGAAAAAATTCAAACTTGTGACAAAATAATGTGACCTTCGAAATGACAAAACATGAATGATTAAATCCTATAATGATTAATTGATTATTACAACTTTACATCAACTAAGTAAGAAAAGTAGTTTAACTGGGTGATGTTATGGGTAATGCTTAATTTATCACCATCTTCTTGACACAATAATCCATTACTTAATCACTTTCATATGCATTTATTATCTATTTTGATACCCCATTATTTGTGGCTAGCAATATACCACAAAAAAAGTGATAAACAAGGATAATATCTATAAAACAAAAAATGGGTGGATGAGAAAACAACATGAAGAAAAGAGATAACAGTAACACATATCTATCTAACTTACCTGCGCCAATGAGGAATAGAAGCACCAAAGCCATGGACAAGTAGCAAAGGAGGATGATTGGTTTGCAACTGCTGAGGTGAAGAAACAAAATAATTGATTGAATATTGTCCCTTCCATTTCCATGTAAGGCACTTTTTCTTTATCTTTTCCAACTCAGAATATGAAGCATTTGTTTCTGTGGTAGTATTAGCATTTGAAGCAGAAGAAGAGTTTATGATGAGACTGTGTATGTGTCTAGAACTTTTGTTGAAGTGGTTTGGACGGTGATAATAAGTAATAGGACATGTCCTTGTTCCTTTGATTATTGTGGAGATGAAGAAGGCTTTGCCATTGAGGTTTTCAACGTGTGTTTGTGAAGGTAGAAATCCAAGTGAATGAACAGCACTTGTCACTTCCATTGTTGTTGTTGTTAATAATTGCTATGTCTTGTATTCGTTCGTTTGTGTGGTGTATTTTTTGTGCCTAAATAGTTTTAGAAACAAGTAAATCAATGTTCTCGTTATTCTGTCCCTAAAAATAAAATTGGAAAAGTTTTTAAAAGAATAATGGACACAAATTTAGCTTGAATCCATTTTAATTTTTAATTTGGCTCGAATACATTTAGTATCTACCTACAAAATGCATGTAAAAAAATGGACACATTAGTTTAATATTTTTGGATAAACTCACAGATTCCTCTGTTTTAAAACACTCTATGAAACACATGCAGCCATTGATTAACAAAAAATAATAATCATAAAACTAAATAAACAAAGAAATTGAAAAAAAAAGAAGTTGAATAAATTACAAGATATCACATATTTTTTTAGGCATTACAAATTGGGTGTAATATTTATGCAATACCTATAAAAAGATTTATACACAATTAGTACATAATTCGCCATTTATTAGTATTAATTTTTTAAATGACAGAAAATTTATTGAGGGTGTATGTATTTTTACACCAATAATACATATATATTACGATCTTTCTTTTAATCCAAATTTTTTATTTCATTTCTTTCCATCCCATTAACCAGAATATTTTTGTGTTAGTACATCTTTTAATCCAATGGGGTTTGGTCAAGTTTCTTTGATACATTTTTTCTTTCTTGGAATAGGGTATTGGTGAATCAATTCAGGGGAAGGAAACAACAAAATATAGAATACAAGTACTACTTTTGATTCTGATGTATCTCTTCTACAACTAGTTTGGAAATATTGTTATCCTTCCTGAACTAAAGTAGGGTGAAGCTGAACTTCTGAAATAGTGTTTGGATGTTTCCTTCTGTTGTAATTCAGATGTTTACCAGGTTTCATGTCATAATTCATTGCATAATCTGCATTTTGAATTTTATGATTCTAGTTTATGCTCTGCTCTGGAACTAAATTGCTTGTTATTGATTATTGTCTCTTACTATCGTGTCTGGTTGCACTTGCACGTTTCTCTTTCCCCTTGGTTGATGCCCAATGTCAGTGTATAGGTCAACACAGTTATCTTGATAGTGCATTAGGGAAACATGCTTGAAAGCATGGAGACAATTAAAGTTCATACCCCTTTTAGAAGTTTATTGTTTATCACAATGTTTTAGAAGTTTCTGTATTATATGTCCCTATTTAATGTTATTGCGTTGTGTCAGACTTTGAAGTTAACATGAATGGAAAGCTATATGCTTGGCAGGTTTATACCTCTCCATTAATAAATGAAAATGTTATTACATGTGTAAATAAAATGATATAATTGTCTTATTATTTTTCTTTTTACATTATTTTATATATCATTTATCTCTCCATTAATGGAGATGATCCTACTCGACCACAACATTGTTTATAATATTGCCTTTCCTCTTTGTAGGGTATTGCAAAGTTGCCTTTTATTGGTAACGGGAGAGACCTATTCTTCATGCACATTTTTGTTCAATTCACCTTTCTTAACACCCCCTATTGTTTCTATTACATGCTAACTATAGTTTTTATTTGTTGATACCCTAACCCTGTGGAAGAAAGCCGGATGAAACACGACGAAATTCTATGATGTTTGACTTGTTTTTTGTGAATTCTTGTCATCCTCTCTCGACATGCATAAGTACACTTGACAACAAATGTAGAAACATGTTACACTGAACGTGCTGAGGTCAAGGAACGAATCAATCCCAACGAAAGGTCATAATGTTCCACATTTTCCTTAATTTTTTTACTTGGATTTCCTGATATGTGATATGTGATAAGAGGGATGAGGTGAGGCTCATTTTGATGCATCAATACAACCCCAAATTTCTAATTTCTACTACAAAATAATTTCCTACGAATTCACATAACTTCTGCTTTTGTTTTCATTTTCAAACACATAAAAATATAATAAACAAATAAAAGGAGAGAACAAATAAAACAAGGCTTGATCAACAGCCACGTGATCTTCCAAGGCAGTTAACACGCAGTTTTGGATCCTCTCCGGTATTAAAATTTCTCATTATTTTTTCAATTGCCACCCAAAACACAGAATCAAACTCCTCTCCTGTGACAGTGCAATTTTTTAATGTATTGTGAGGAATAAAAGTATAACATGAGTATAAATGAAATGATATAAATGTCATTATCATTTAATTTTTACGTGCATTTATACCTAACTAATGGAAAGGAGTCTGGCTCCAAAACACACTCCTATTCAATTGCGAATTCCCACGTATAATTTTTCTATTCCCTTTTTCTATTACTTTTTATTTCCTTTTCCCTCCCCTCTTTCCAAAATCGTGGTACTATTTATTATGAATTTCAAAAAATAGAACCACAGATTAATTAAACCAACGATAATAATCCAATCTCAGCATCCAAATTCTAAACCACCAAAACGATCGTTCCCTCTTTCATCCCTGTCACTTTTCTACACGATATTTAACCAGATCTCACCTCACGCGCCTCCTAAACTGAACCACGCGCCTGTCACCGCCTCCTTCATCATGGTCATTAGCGGAGGGAAGACTCTGAAGCGAATGAAAAGGAGAGTCACCGCAGACTTCTACGACTTCCTCTCTTTCCCGTCTCCTTCACTCGCCACGACGGAGAACTTCGCCGGACAACCGTTCCGTACCAACGTGCGATCATTCCTCACCAAGCACGCGCTTCTCCCGCCGCCCTCGGCTCTGTTCCCACACCTGATGACGTGGCAAATCCTCTTCCGAATCGGTGATCTCACCGACGGTTTCCCTGAGTCGGTTCCGGCGGTTGTGTGCCTCGACGTGGTGGAAGAAGACGTGGCCAGATCCAGATCCGTGTATTGCGACCAATGCCGAATTTTCGGTAAGTTGTTGACCGGTTCTGTTTCTACAACACTTAGTTCCGGTTTCTCGTCGGTTACCAGTTTCCGATCACGGACTATACTTTATTACACTTACTATAATCTGATAGTGTACGAGAAAGGAAAAGGATAGGACATGGAAGAAAATGGAAAATCATTTATTCTGATCGCCTGAAATTATCGTGTTGATTTCGTGAGATGACCTTTATTAGTGACATAATCATATAACTAAGATAATTATATGGCTACGTTAGTGAGTTATTGATTGATTAAAGTTACTGATTATTGAGTATTACTGTTAATGGTCTGTGTGGTTTATCGGATATAATAATGAGGAGAATGCATCCTCTTCATTAACGGAGAGACAAGTGATGCGTAAAACAATGAAAAATGAAAAAAAAATTCAATTCTTCTGTTACGTAATGACTTTTTTGTCCTTAAAAGCAAGAGTAATAACCTCACTTGTCTCTTCATTAATCCAAGATAATGAGATGTTATGGGATTATTAGGTGGGTGGTGGGGCCATAAGTAGTAGGACAGGTGGAAGTTAGAGCAACTGCCACGTGTATTGTTAATTTTTATTTCCCTGGTCCTTTGCTTCTTTTTTGCGTGATAGCTATTATTATGTCGTGGCCCTACTTTGCTTTGTCACTTTCCATAGCGGTTATAATATAATCTGGGTTTCGTTGTGCTGACGGTGCCCACTAATATGGACGCATGTTGTTCCTTTTCATTATGCACTAGTTTCAGTGATGACAATAAAAACTGAATCTGTGGGTATCCGCTCGAACTCAACTCGAATTTAACGGGGAAAACCTGATGTGATTGGATACGGATTGTACCCGAGTTCAAATTTCGTGCTCGGGTTTGGTATTATTAATACCCTACCCCAAACCCGATTAATATATATATAATTAAAAAGTTACAGATAAATATATATAAATATATAAATGTCATATATATATATATATATATAATATATATATAAAAGCTAATGTTGGTCTGTTTCAGATTCTGTAAAGAAAAGATTGAGTCACTCACATCCCCTCCATCAAAGAAATCTCCAAGGTCTGGTTCTCCAAGAAGGCTTCTAGCACGTTGCAGTGCATAATTAGAAATAGATATAGATCTTCCACGTGCAGTGTGAAATTTAATCCGAGAAGTACACATATCTGGTTGACGAACTTCTATTTCGAAATCTTTCTTCGATGTATGACTACTACCAAGTGAACGATTTATACACGATGCAACATTAAGATATATATATATATATATATATATATAAATAAATATATTTCGCTCGGGTTTTTTTCGGGTTTGGGATGATATCATTGTTTCTAACCCCACTTAATTCGGGTTCGAGTTTTGGATTTTGGGTTAGGGGTTGAGTAAGCACAAACCCGACCCGCCCCGTCCCGTTGCCATTCCTAACTAGTTTGCTTATTGCACCAAATCCAATAGGTTTGTGGAAGAATTTCTTTGATGTTATGTGTGTGTATATATAATTATTATATTTATTTCTGTTGTTTATTTATATTTATTATTCATTATTTGATGTTTTTTAAATTTCTGAGTTACTAAATATTTATATTTGTTTTTATTTTTAATTGTTCAGGCTGCACGTTAACTAAATAAGAAGATAAGAAATATGTGAGAAATGGAATGAAAAGAGAGAAAGAGATGAGAAATAGACTGAATTTTAATGTTGTTTGGTTGTATAGAAAAAGAATAGAAAGAAGTGTGTGTTTCTTCCTCACTTTTCCCTGAACATTCATGTCAATTATAAAAATTATAATATTCATTACTTTTTATTTCAATATCATTACTGCGATATGATTTGGGACACAGTTTGAGGAGAAACAAATTTGGTGGGTCCCACCACACTTTTCATTCTTTCTTCTCATTCCTCCTCGTTAACCAAAGGGATTTCTCTCTAACTTATCTTCACTCCTTCTCTTTCTCATCTCTTTCTCCTCAACCAAAGGCACCCTTATTCACATGAGTATGATGAATTGTACTTTCGTGTTTTTTTTATATGTCGTTTTTGGTTTTTTCCACGAGGACGAAATGTATAATTAAATTAAATTGCATCAAACACACAGAATATGATTTAATATGACTAACCAATCCTTTTTATTTATTTCGCTTAGTTAATTAAGATAATAAACAATGGGAAATGTTTAGGAGTGTCCCAAGGGTTGCTGCTTCAAGGAGTGTCCCAAGGTTGCTGCTTCAAGAAGGAGTGTCCCAAGGGTTGCTGCTTCAAAAAGGAGTGTCCCAAAGCCTCTTTTAAATATAGGAAACTTGTATAAAGTTGAAAATAGATAATATATTCTTGATGTTTTGAAATGGCGAATAATTTGAAACAAAATAAATCCTTTTTAAAATAGCGCTATAAAGGTGTGGATGGAGTGCAAATTTAAAAGGTATTTGTTTTTGTTTATGTTATTTTCCGGGTTGAAGTTTGAAAAATATATATTATGTGTGTTGTTTAGGCTGGAGTGGTCACCCAGTGTGTGGAAAACGTTACCATTTTATAATCAAAGCTGATGGGAGCTCCATTGGCGGGTACCACAAGCCGTGTATGTGCTGTGGAGATATCCTGCATTTGTCAGAACAGGTGTGTAATCTTCTGCCACCTAATGCGAATAGACTTCTTTTATGATTCATTAAAAAAAAGTTATCATCTTTTTAATTTTTTTCTTTTGAATTGGTTGTCAGAGTGATAGATACCCAAATGGGTTAGGGGATCAGTGGAATGAGACATTGCTATGTGGGAGTGTTGCCACATATTTGGTAAGGGAAGGATGACCATTGATGAGAGGCTCAACTCAAGATTTTATGTTTTGAAAAAACGTGGCTTGAAATTAAAGGAAACAGAAGGAAAAATGGGGTAGCCATACAGTGAGGATTTTAGATATATTGAGATACAAATAAGTTAAGGGTAGAGATTCTTACAACTCTACAAGTTAGGAAATTTGGCATATACACCCAACATTTGTAGAACATGTTGCTTCTGTCTATTACATTATTCATTTATTACCACCCTTTCCAAAGATTGATCATTTCTTTAATTTTAGATTCCAATTTTGAACCCAAATTCTCCAAAATTAACCATTCTCAATATGACCATATTGTAGCTACTGTTATTTTCAAACTTAATGTGGTTGATTGCTAGTGGGGCTAAGGCTTTATTATATAATCCGGTTGATTGCTAAAATTTATCTGTTTGTCTGAGATCTGAAGTCAAGGAAGGATTTGTGCTATAATTTGTATTCACTTCTAGGGAAGTAGTTGTGTTATCATGAGATTCTGCTTTATGCTCAAGGAGAGGGTAATTTCTTTTTGTTTGATTTTTAATGTTTTTGGGTTGTAATCAAATTGACGTTTAAAAAATTTTTGATTTTTTATCACTGTAATAGTGCAGTCAGTGATCTTCCATTTCGGTTAATGCTTTCTATTTTCAGGTGCAAGTCATGCAACCATGTTACAACCACTGATGATGTTGAAGACTGGGTGTATCACCAGTTAGAGAACACAACTCATCTTTTACATGGTGTAGTCCATGCAAATGGTTATGGGCACCTTCTTCGGGTTAATGGCAGAGAAGGGGGCTCTAGATTTCTTTCTGGATGCCATATTATGGATTTCTGGGATCGCCTCTGCAAGACACTTGGAATTAGGTTAGGATTCTTGATTCTAATTACTTCTTGCTGGCTGTGTACAACTAAGTAATTAGTCCTTGGAGCAAACTCCTGCTTTCAATTTCTATTATTTACTTATCTCGTCCTTGAAACTCGTGTTGGATACATGGCAGTCAGTGATGGTTAAAAATGATAAAGAAGTACTTAAGAAACTAATTATTCTTTAATATAAAACTTAATGTCTTGCTGTGCTTATTTTAAAGACAAGAAATAATACAGTACACATATCTTGCTAAACTTTTGGGCAGCTCAAAATACCTTAACCTTCTTGAAATGGCAGAGTACCTTTGTTCTGCATATTTCTGTGTACATGGATATAGCTTTGAGTTAAGCTCTTTAAGTTCACTTTTCTACATGGGCAGAAAAGTTAGCGTGATGGATGTTTCAAAGAAATATGGGCTAGATTACCGCTTGCTCCATGCCATTATGAAGGGACATCCATGGTATGGTGACTGGGGCTATGAATTTGGGTCTGGCAGCTACTGTCTCACACAGGAAGCATATAAAAATGCTGTTGAAAACTTATCCAATCTACCCTTGTCGATCTTCCTATTCAACGGACAGAATCTCCACTCTCATTTGCAGGACATGCTCTCTTATTACCAGTCATTGTCAGAGCATAAGCTTGTAAATATGAGGGACCTCTTTTGTTTTTTGATGTATTTGATTAATGATGTTCGCAAGACTGTGCCAAGTGTTGATGACATAAACTGCAAGAAGCGCCGATTTAATGCTTCTGGAATTTCAAGTTCTTGGGAGAAGAATGACATTGAATGTGTGAAGGAGGCCATGCTCAGAGTGCTGCGAGCAGTGTCCGGGTCCAATTGGGTGAGCTGGCGTGCTGTCAGGGGTGCTGTTTGCAAGGTGGCCTCTCCAGAGCTTATTGATTATTGCCTTGGAGAACTGGAAGGAAAAGTGGTACATGGTGGAATGGTTGTCAACACCCGTTGCAATCCTCAAACTGGAACTTCAGAGTGCAGGTTAGACTTAAATATATTTCTTATGTGGTTTTTACCCTTGCCTTTTCCATCCATGCCTCATAATGGTTCAGAAGAGGTCACGTTTTTATAAATACTATCCCTCAGTTTTTATGATTTTGAAAACAAGCTACTGCACTGCTTACTTTTACACTTAAACTTGGGACTAATGCATTAGGGTGTGCATGGATCAAAAGATGCCATATCAGGAATCATGTTCATTGACAAAACAATGATGTCTAAACTTTTCCTGATCTGATTCACATTGATCTCTGTTAGGGTAGAGCAAAGCATAATTTTTATAAATAATTTACCACTTGCTTTTGTGTATCATATGCCTGTAGTGGGTCTCATTTTTTATTGTTACTAAAATTGATGGTATATCCAGTAGCATTCTTATTGGCAAAGAGCATTGAAATATTGGTGTTTTTCTCCAAGCATTGATGTAATGATTTTGATTAGTATTATTTGGAAGATTCTCCTGTGGTTGCTTTTAATCATTTGTCTTCTATGTATCTTTATGTAATGTAAACTGGTCCTGATGTTAATATACTGTTGTGTTTCTGTTTGCTGTAGACTTGAGGCTGCAGATGATTCTTGCTACGGAATCATAGCAAACAACAATTCCTCAGGCTTAAAGTCTCCATCTGAAGAGAATCTCCTACAATGCTTGAAATATTTATACGAGTCTATGCTTCACCCTCAGATGATGCTAAAATATGTCACAGAAGAGAAAAGGATTCCTGCACTGACTTCTGCTCAGAAACTTCTTGACTGCAAGCAGTTTGTAAAAGCTTATAGTCATGTTGACAGTGTCAGATTTTTATAAAATATGCATCCCATGCCAGGTTGAACTTGCTGACGAATCTGAAGATTGTGCAGGTAGAACTCCGCCAGAATTAATTGTGCTACCCATGAATGCCACAGTGTATGACCTTAAGGTAGAAGCAACAAATGCTTTTCAAGATATATATCTTATGTTTAGAAGATTTCAAGTTGATGAGCTACTTGGTTATCGCGGTGTAGATGATTCCACCCAAGTCAATCTCTTGTTAGGGTCAAATGAAACAGTTTGTATGCGAGGAAGGTTCATTGGGAAGAATGGATTGAGCAAGTTCCGAATGGAACGAGGACTTGAGAGGTGGACCGTAGATTGCAGCTGTGGGGCTAAGGATGATGATGGCGAAAGAATGTTAGCTTGTGATATATGTGAGGTGTGGCGGCACACTAGGTGCTCTGACATTCATGATACTGATCCTGTTCCAGCATGTTTTGTTTGCCCAAAATGTCTGAACTTTGACTCAAAAACTAAATCTAGTGGCCACTGCAAAGATGAGACTGTGACTAACGTTAGCACCGGTAGTAGTTGCTTTGGAAACGGCTTGCCAGTGCCTCGTGATTTTCGTTAAGGTAGACACTAGATGTGGATAATTAAAAGGTATCTCTTTGGTTTCTGTTTATTTTTGCTTCGGCCTGAACGAAGATCTTGTACATAAGAGATAGGCCTTAGAGATGGCTTTCAGGGACAGGGTATGTCTTGTTCATATTTTAGGTTCTATCTTTCCTTTGTTTATTTTGTGTATATAATGACTAACTGACACATGTGGCGAAAAAAACTAACATTCTGGCCTCTGAATGGTGCTTGCTTTGTATTTTGAAATAATTTTGTGCAGGGCATGCTACAGGATTGATTTGATTAAATTGATTGTGCAGGCCTTAGAGATAATTTGTTTCAAACAGCGGTATAGATTCAATTATCATTTATCATTGTATGGAGGTGATTGTGATTACATTGATTGGGTGGTATAGCCCTTTAAACTAGAGGGGTGCCTTAGGCTATGGTTTGGATTAGATATATAATGATGAATGGAGCAGAGTGGGATGGGGAATGGAACGAGACATGATTACCATTCTATTGTTTGGGTGAATTACATAATGGAAGGGAACAAAGTTTCCACTCTCCATTATTTGGTAAGTTGATGGAAAGGTATGAATTATAACAATGTTATTCATATCTCACCCTTAATTGACTTGTCAGTTTAAGCATTATCATGTTTTGGAAGTTGTATGTTTTTCTTGTATTAATTAATGGCTGATTGAGATTTCTTATTTAAAATTTTTAAAATACTAAGCTGAGAAACTTGGAAAAGCATAACAGTGAGGTCTGTGAGGACTAGTAAAATTCTTCAGTCCAACACAATTGTTGTTCCATCGTCGTTATTTATAGTGTGAGCATCGAGGATGATTACACATAATCAACAATCAAAAATTGAATTTTTTGAAGGTGGAGAGATTATAAGTTCCAATTTCAATTAGAAATGATTTTATCAGCATTTGAATCTATATCAAAAATAGTGTAGAAGGTATTGGTTGACTTGATTCATGAAGTCTTTTTTTTATACATACAGTAGGATAGAACCTGACATAAGCTGAAAGAATTCAACTATGTGTCAATTATATTAGACTTCATTGATTATTTAGTTTATGAATTTAGTGTAATATCTATTTGTTGTGAGTGTATATATTATTATTATTTAGGATTCACTTTCTGATAGGAATATTTGTCCTCTCATTTTCTGAATCAGTGCCCTACATCCCTCTTGGTTCAGAGCCACCACTGCCTAGGTATGATTTGAAAGCGTCTACAGCACTAATTGCAAAAGGTTACATTCATGCCTCGTGCTTCATTCATTATTTAAGTTTCTTCCACTTTAACATAAAAAGATAGGATAGCACTCAAGTAGTTTACTTGTTTCTAATTTGTAAATGGGATACAGCTTGCTGCATGCAATTGCACGATGACCCCACTTAGTCAAGTTTTTTGACTTCTAATCCACCCATTTCCTGTTAAAGTTATCACATGCTAGTGGACAATAATCAGAGTTGAGCTTAACTTCAACCATTAAATATGGATTAGGTTGCCAAAGTTTAATGTCGACACACTCAATAGTATCTAATGCTCGAATTCGTTAAATACTACGTAACAATAGCATGCTGTATGTGTTTAATTTTCCCATCATTTTCGAGAATTAAACGAATTTGACTATCACTAATTCTCACGAGGTTAGTTTCAAAAATTCAAACATTAGTCTTTGATATATATATTGGGAAAAAGGACGGAAAAGAGGAAAGAATAAGGAATGCATTATTTTTGGTAAAATAATGAATAAACTTTGTATATTCATTACTTTTTATTCATTACAAGTTGCATCAACAATTCTAATGAGGTATTTAAATTACTCTTACACTATATTGTAATTCACCAAAATAATGAATAGACATTGACTTTTATACTATTTGGATTTGTCTTTATAGTATATTATTTTGTTTAATTTTATTACATTTGTCATTATTTTTTGTTTAAAAATTACACTTATCTTTCTAACATATAGTCAGTCTAATATATATAATATAATATAATTAGAGATATTTTATGTAATTTTACAAGAGAGATTGTGATGTGTACAAAAATAGTCCACCGCAAAGTTTTCCAAATCATCCTATAAAAAGACCAGAAATGATAATATTTATATCACATTCAAACACCATCAAAGAAACGACAAAAAGGCTCCTAGAGCTTTGATTCTATTAATTATGAAAGCAACAATTTTTAAGTATATCATGTAGCTCCCTGAAAAAAATAATATCCTGTATCCATTTCAACCAAAGCTAATATATTTAATTATTTCATAAACTATTTTAATTTTTTATTTTTATAATTGTGATAATGGATATCTTAAAGAGTTAAATTTAACGAAGAAAAATATTAGTTTTTGGAAAATTAAGTTTAAAACTTTTACGAAGTCATATATCTTTAAGACTACAAATTTTGGATAGACATCTTCTGTCCCAAAAAATGTATAACTGAATGTATAACTGTTTCTCCGTTGAAACACTCATATAGTCCATGACATGATATTCATTATCAATTTAGTCTTTTAAACCTTTTTATTATATATAGAACCAATTTTAAAAAATTATTATAGACCTTCAAAATACAAATTTTTAATAAATTTATTTCTTTATCCAATTTTATTTAACAATGTTAATACAAAAAACTGTCAAAACATCATTATATATATATATATAGGGACAAAAATATGTTTTTCCAAATGATATTATAAACTATATCTTGAATTAATAGATATTGCAAGTTCCCACAACTATGAGAAAGGAAAATATCCAATCGTGCAATGAAGAAATTAGGACACAACTTGCAAAAAGGAGTTAGGCACCTCTAAAACACATTACTCTTGTGAGAATTTACCTTTAATATAAGTCATTCAATCACGAAAAATCCAATGGTTTAGATATACTTACAAATTCAAACAATTGGATTTCCCAAGAATTGATGATCATGATGTGGAGTAGGTTTTTTCCACTTACTCTTGGAGTAAGTGAGAATAAGTGGATCCCTCCCATCAATTATAAATATCAATTCAATATTCTTAAGCATGGTCTTTAGTGACCAAGGTTCTTCAATGATGTTTCCCCTAAAATAATTGTATCATCTACATATTACAACGTAGAAATCTTATCTCATTTTTATTATATCATGTCTCTTTACATTTTTTATCTCATTTTGATAAGAACTATATCCTCTTCTGTACTCGTCATTTTTTCCACCCTTATCTTGTTTTATTTGAGTTACATCAATCCTTTGAGAACTTATCAAAGTTTTACAAATTTCTACATTTACTAGAGTGTGTGGATCATGATCTCTAACATACACATTTGGTAGTCACTGAATGTAGTGAATTTCCTTACGTGTCAACTTACATGCATTCCACACTAATTCATTTAGTTTTATTCATTCATAACATATGTTGGCCAATCATCGGTGTGATTAGGTAAGACTAGAAAAAAATAATATGTGGTGCATAGCTACACGATAAAGTATGTACCACTAACTTCAACTTTATTTTTTTATTTTATTTTTTCCTATTCAATTTTTGGACTAATTCTATTTCAATCATGTGCAATTTTATTTATGTATACTATATGAGTAGTGTTAACTCTCATAATACTTTCAGTACAAAATTTAATTTTCTAATACTAAATAAAAGATGTTAGATAAAATAATAAATGCATTCAAAATCTTTCTAATACTTTGCATTTTATAATTGTTTTCAGGTTCAAGCTAAACTTGTAGGAGAATATAAAACTATTCATAATATATTGGGATGGAGATCATATGTTTTCATTCATGTCGTACCAAACCAATTTAAAAAAATGCATTCAACTAAAAAGAAAAATAACAAAATCATAAATTAATAATTTATTATTATTTTGTGAACTTTGATTGGTTAGGGATATAAGAACAAGAAAATTATGAGACAGTAGATAGTAAGATCCTGGCCCCTCTTAATGCCGCCCCACACTTTGAAGTGTGCCAACTTTCCTCCACTATATAAGAAGCTCTTTAGTTTTTAGCCTCAAATATACAAAAACCTACTTCAATCTTCTTACTAAGTGTAGGATATATAATTAGAACTGTGCAATATCAATATGTACAAAACATCTTTGAGGACTTTGAAGATGTCCATATCTAATTTTCTGACAATGTTTTTGCTAATTGAGGTGGTGGCATGTGATTTCAGATATGGACCAGATGGGTTGAACATGAACTACTACTTCATGAGTTGCCCTTTTGTTGAACCTGTTGTTCAGAACATTGTCAACAATGCTTTGCAAAATGATCCAACCCTTGCAGCTGGTCTGATCAGAATGCACTTCCATGATTGCTTCATAGAGGTTAATTATGTTCCTTTTCTTTTCAATCTTAAAGTAATAATTAACAATATTATATGTATAATAACTACTATATATATATTTTTTAGGTTTATAAGGGAGAGAAGTCTATTTTATAAAACTAAAAGTTGATGCAAAAGTTATTTATTTGGGTTATATGTACAAATATCATTTTGTTAAAATAATTAGTAAGACACTAACAAATACATGCACCAGCATAAATGCTAACAAGGCAATGTTTGATAGAAAAGCTTGTATTTTCTCCTTGTTTTGAAGGGAAATGTGATTTAATCATATTTTTCTATGTATATTTGAAAAATGTAACTTTGATAACTGCTTATTTCGTAAATTCTTTCACAACATTAATCAATTATATATTATCACGAATAAAGCTACTTATAAGTAAAAAAATAATTTTGAGGTGAATAAATAAAAGTAAATTTGCCATTAACTTTTAGTAGGTTAAATTGTAATGCATTTTATGTTAAATTGAGAGTTTATATATCATCGTTTATCACTTAAGAAATAATACCTTTTTCAGTATCACATGTATAATTTTTGATGAGGTAATAAATAATTGAGAAAAAATATTTGTAAGAGATTTTTACATTGTTATTATATCATTCATTGTTAATTATTATTAACTTTTAAATAAAAATAATACAAATGATAAATGATTTGTTCACTATATATGAATGGCTAGATATTACCTTCAAAATAGTTTTTATGTCAACGCGATTGGCCAATACATGAAAGTGATTAACCAACTATTTCTTGTCGCTAAAATATTCGCCACTAGAGGATGTAGTGCATGCGGTTCCAAGGGGACAGAGACAAATATTTAATTGATTTTTTTAATCCATAAATATTAGTATTTATTATGAGTAATACTCGAACTTATAGACTTTTACTTTAATTCTTACTCTTAAACTATCGAATTATCTTATAATTACACTTTTATATATTTTATAAATTTATTTTAGACGAGACTTGAACACACAACCTCTTAATATATTGAATCATATGTATTAGAGGATGTCGTGCATGTCTTTCTACATCAAATTGTTTATTTTCATAACAAAATGTTTTGTGGACAGTGGACACTAACGTGATGTTCTTTATTGAAATGATATTAATTTAATGTTTAACTTTTAATGTATTTTAAAGAAATATATTAAAAACATAAAAACAATAGGTTGAAAATAGAAATAAATGTTTATTTTATCAAATATAGATCCAATAATTTGGTGTATAAACTAGATAATATAATATATATAAAATAAACTCAAAGAAATGACAGTGTTAACTAGGAATTAATGAATGCATAATCAAGATATTGTTATTAATGAAAGTAAGTGTTTGAATATTGTTATTGTAGGGATGTGATGGGTCTGTTCTGATTGAATCAACGAAGGATAATAAAGCAGAAAAAGATTCACCAGGAAATTTGAGCTTAAGAGGGTTTGAAGTAATAGATGGAATCAAAGAAGAACTTGAAAGACGATGCCCTGGTGTGGTTTCATGTGCTGATATTGTTGCTTTGGCTGCTAGAGATGCCGTTTCCTTTGTAACACTCTATTTCTCATTATTATTATTATTATTGGGTTGATATATATAAATGAATGATTATAATGAAAAATGAATTAATATATAACAGGCTGGAGGACCAGTGTATGATATACCAAAAGGAAGAAAAGATGGAAGAAGGTCCAAAATAGAGGATACTATCAATTTACCATTTCCAACCTTCAATGCCTCTCAGTTGATTACTTCTTTTGCCCGTCGTGGATTGTCTCCTCAAGAAATGGTCGCTCTTTCTGGTAAAAAACTTACTTAACATCTTATCTATCAATTATAGGAAAATCTAATGATTTGAATTAATAAAACATATAAATTATTATATTTACTAAAATTGATGGTTAAAATGTGGGAGTAAGTAAATTTTCTTCTCATATATAATAAATATAACTTTCAACTTTGTTATATAACAATCAAATTTCTATACAATTTAGTGGACAATTTCCTTATTTGGAGAAGAAATTGTACTTCACTACTCATTCTTTTTTATTTGTGATTCTTTTCTGAATGAAAGTATGAAGTTAATATTATAATGAGCAATAATAACTACTTAAGAATACTTTTTTGTGGGTACTTCGATACTAAATGATTTTGTGTTTTTTTTCTAAAAAAAATGTATAAAAACAGTGAATGTTATTCTTATCATAAACAATAGATTTGGAATGAATGAAAAATATGAATTTACTATTATAATGATCAATAATAAGTTAAAATAGAAAGTATAAAATGTTTTCTCAAAAGCAACATATCGACCCTCACTATATGCTTTTTTTTCTTCTTCATGAAAATAAAAGAAACCCATGCAACCAATCCTTCATTATTTCTTTACAAAGTAAAAAACTAAATTATCAACAAATTATTATAAATCTACTTAAACAGGCCAAAACAATGAGTAGGCGATGTGAGACTTACTTCCTAACAAAAATCGAACTAAAAGCAGATAAACATGATTTTAACCATTTGAATCATGCATGCAGGTGCACATACACTAGGAGTAGCAACATGTGGTTCTTTCAAGAACCGTTTGAGCCAAGTTGATCCAACATTGGATTCAGAATTTTCCAAGACACTTTCCAAAACATGCAGCTCCGGTGACAAGGCAGAGCAACCATTCGACGCCACCAGGAACGATTTCGATAATGTCTACTACAATGGTTTGTTGAGAAAGAATGGTGTTCTTACAACAGACCAGACATTATTCACTAGCCCTCAAACTAGGAACATTGTCTATGCTTATGCAATGAACCAAGCCATGTTCTTCTTTGATTTCCAACGAGCTATGGTAAAGATGGGCCTCATTGATGTAAAACAAGGTTCCAATGGTGAAGTAAGACAAAATTGCCGTATAATTAACTGATTAGTAAAAGTACATTATATGTGTACGGATATTATATAATGTAATGTGTCTTTTCATATAAAAAGTTAATGTGGCCAATATTAGGTATGGAGCTTGCATATAGTGCAAATCAAGAAGTCTTTATAAATGGGTGTCCCTTATTACCAATATGTATTATGTAATGTTATTACCAATATGTAATATTTTAGAAGTATGTGATAGTTTTGTTACTTCTTCTTTAAGTAAGTTCCAAGTAAAAAACTGAGTTACATGTTCCTTCATTTAGTCTATATAGTATATACCATAATATGGATTTCACATATTGCATATCACGAAACCGCTTCTAGCACAAGTTTTAGCACAAACAAGTTTTATCTATACTATATATAAAGTCAAAACATAAAATAACTATCACTATGGTGTAATTTTATTTTCCTATTTTGCCATTACATTTTTTAATTTCTACAAAAAAAAAACTATATAATCCTAAATAACTATCATTAGCACATTAACCACCTATCTCACATTAATTTGAATTATAATAAATACATTTTTAACATAAAGTAATCTTAATACAAAAACATTCTAATTGTATAAAATAAAATATATAACCTAGTAATAATAATACAAAGAATGAGAAATTAGCACCCTAAGTCAATGACAACTGCACCTTATTATTATCTCATAAAAGTAAGGGCCTTTATAAAAAACTTTTAGTAGTTTGAAAATTTAATAAGTGGGTGCAGGAAAGTTGGATAGTTAGTGGAATTGTAGGGGTGGAGGATAGTGGAGAAGCATGGCTGCTAGCTACTGCTAAAGGTTGTTATTATCAAAATGGTGCTAATCCCAGCATAATATGTTCAACCTAATAAAAACTAGAATTTCTTTGTAGAATAATAGTTTCAATTTGGGTCCACAATTAATACAAAATGGAAGATCTGAGGCACAGTACATGTCTTCATAGATTATAAAATCACTGGAATTTACTATTTTTATATGAATACATGAAAGATAGCAGAATAGAAAAGGTACATGATATATCAACTACTAGGTGTCGGGGAGTAAGTCTAACATTGTCTACCTCATTATATCGGGAATAGTTTAAATACTTCTTGGGCTACTCCGATGTAACCTTAACCCTTAGCTTCTGTAAAACCAAAAGAGGCATAAGACATAGAACCCATATCCCAACTATCATGGATAACTTTGGCCTTGGATTTTCCACATTGAACAGTTGCATTATTAGATATATCACAGGAATAGTGTTGTCTTTTCCATCAAAGCTAGAAGTCAGAGTAATAACTATATTGAAACAAGAAAATAATCAAATCCAGCATCTATCCTTAAAGCTCATTACATGATTTGTTCCTTACTTGTAATTTGTATTTGAAGACTATATATAAATTCAAATGGTGAGCCCATGAAAACAGAAACAGGAGGCAACAGCATCTTAGACATTGTTGAGTATTGATATGGAGGACAAGAAATGGGATATAGGCCTAATCAATAGTAGTAAATAGACATTGTTGGGATGTGAAAATCACACATAAGAAAATATCTAACCACATCGCAAAAATTATTTAACCTCAAATCTTGTAGTTGATATATACTACGCATTTTCCAGAATTAATTAATATTATATAAAGTAATTAATTTAAATATACATTAAAATTATATAGGCAAATTTGTTAGACTTTTTAAAAAACATAAATTTGACCTATTTATTTATGTTGAATATATTTTTAAGAAATGTAAGTCTAACATATTTATTAAAATAATATAACCTTTTATAGATTATGTATTAGGTTCGTTATAGAATTCTTAGATGACAACTACTTTGATAATATTATACCATTTTTTATGTAATCTCATTATATTTTTATACTTCTTGGTATGTTGTATGTAATTTATTTATTACTTATTATATTAATTGTATATCTTATCTCATGTTAATATAACATCTTAAAAAAAATCCTTATCCTAACTAATGTTAGTTTTTTTCCTTAAGTTATTTTTCAAATTTTGTTGTATTTTCCAAATACAACTATGTAATAATCTCACTTCACTAACTCCTCCCTTAAAAAAAATAGTATCTCCACACCATTTCATGTAGTTTCGCATAAAAGTGTACTTTATATATTGACTTAATTAATAGGACCATCCTTTTACACTTATCATACCGCTGGTGAATAGAGAAAGAAAGAAGATGCAACTGGATAATAATACACTCAAAATTATAGTACTGTATAAGGGTTAGTAGGACCCGACCTTATCCGTTCACCCGGTATGACTCGATCATGATCGGGTTTGAAAAGGGTCGGGTCTCATCGGATCTAAGGTCGGGTTCGAGTTCAAAAATTAGACCCAATCAATATTTATGGCTGGATTAACTTCGGGTCTAAGGTCGGGTCCGGGTTCATAAAATGATCCGAACAACATTTAGGGTCGGGTAAGGACAAACATTAACCCGTCCCAACCGGCCCACAATCACCCCTAGTATTATACATGGTTTGTTTGGTATATTGATCGTACAGTGAAGTGAATGCATCATCTACCATTCATATTATTTTTATTTAGTAATTAATAATAATTTTTAATTTATAAAAAAATTGTGTTATTAGTGCAAAAACTACTTTTTTTTCAAAATGGTATAGAAAATTTGTTAATGTGTGTATATATATATATCTATATCTAAATGCCTAACATAAATTAATAACTTGTTTTATATTTTTCAAAATAATTTATCTAGAATAAACTGTTAGTTTTGTAACTATAAAAAAAATTATGAGAGACACTTTTTTTAGAAACTAACTTACAAACATATTATTTTATTATTTGATTGTAAATAAAGTGGAATATGTACTAAATAGGCATTATTATTTTTATATTTAATTTGCATGACACATTCCACTCTTTAAAATACCCTCATTTTTTCAATCATAATTTTTCTTATCTTTAAACTCAAATATTACCTCATCTAAAGGCATATATGAATTCTATTATATACAACTTATCTCCACATCTCATTTAACTTAACTACATATTTATATATTTATATACACAAACTTCTCCTTATACATCACTCCAACGAAAACTAACACCATATGCCAAATGTATTCTTCTCCCTCTTTCTCTCTTTCACATTCCATGCTCATTTTCCCCCTTTCATTATTACATTTTATCTTTTTAATTTACTAATTCTTCATTTCAATGTTGTTGTGTGTTTAAATTAACTACCTGTGTTATTTTTAAGCTTATTTTTCTCACTCAGAGACTCTGAATTGGATGGTAAAGGTTTTGATTCGTTTGAATAATGTTACTTCGTATTTTGATTTACCTTCAATTCTGTTACTTTGTTGCAAATTTAATTTGATTTCTCGCTAATTATTTTTTAGTGGTCATTATGTAATCTATTATGCTCTTGATTCGCTTATTTCTGTGAATTTGTTCCAGCATTTTACTTCTGCAATTGTTTCATGTTTTCATCTTCATTTCATATTTTATTACGTTACTATAAACTTAATTTGGGTTTCATATTCTTCTCTTTTGTGGAAAAAGCTGTTTCGTTTCTTCAACTTATTTATCACTTATCAGCTTGTTATATGCTTCACTTCTAGGTTGAAGGGTAATTTGATTTGGAGATCTGTTATTGTTATTATTGCTATTATTATTTTACTTCTGACCTATCTATCAATCATGACCAATTGGGATTCTACACTTTTTTTAGGGTAACCTTGTAAGCGTAATTATATTTTGCTGCATGTCATGTATGTCTGAGAACTAATTGAAAATTTTCAAATTGGACTTTGGTATTTGGTTGTATACATTGTTAATTTGATGCTTATCTTTATTGAGGATGTTTTCTCATCAATTTCCATATCTGTCTCCCTGACCTATTTGTCTTTGCTTCTCTTTTTTTAGCTTCTATCTGCATTTTGTTTTTATACATTGAATATGTTTAAAATCTGGTAATGTTCTTATATAATGGTTTTGAACACCCATTTTTTGGGGTCATTAGGGAGGGCTTAACAATGGGGTGAGCCGTGCGGAACCCACAGTGGGCTCAAGGGGAAGGGGCAAGGGAATATAAAAGAGGGAAAGAGCAATTCCGAGGATTGAAACTCAATTCCTTACTAAACATCCCATGGTTCTAACCGCTTGAGATACGTCTCGGGGACTTGAACACCTAAGTTACGAAAATTGTTTTGACTTGTGAAGTTGTTGTGGCCTTATAGAATATATTTTGTAAGCTTTTTTGTGTCAGCTTGCACATACCAACTTTCATATAATAAATATGGCTGAGATAGAATTTTTGTTTGTTTGTCAGATTACTTCCACTTGAGTCTTACGACTGTGTTGAGTTTTCACTATGAGTGGTACACCTAAGAGGTCTCATGAAGAGACAATTCACCCATCTTCAAAACACCCAAATGAAGATTCTAGTACATATTCCATGTTGGCTTCATCAGTTTCGAATGAGCACCGTATGCATTATGATATAGGTCATGATTCCCGGGTAGCGAAAGCAGCCCGGACTGAATTTCGTGATGCAGATAGAAGATCTCCTCTTCATTCAGTATGTCGGATGCCATCATCTTCAAATGATTCTCTTGCAGGCCATCCTGTGGGTACCGATAATAGGATAGAATCAAGGGATTCCAAGGACATTAGAGTCCTCCGGTTTGAGAATCGTGATACAAAGACAGAGAAGGAGTTGCATGGTGAAACAAAAAGGGATCCCCAGAGTGCTAAGAGTGAAAAGGATGTGTGTGCCGAAGGTAGAGGAGATGACAACAAGGATGTAAGACATGATCGGGATACTCACAATGATTTGAAAGGTGACAATAAGACAGAAAATGATGGATATGGTGTGGATGGCTGCCACTTGAATTGGAAAGATCAAAAAGACTACCATAGGGGAAAAAGATATTCTGATGCTCCTAGTGGGAGTTTGGATACATGGCATATATCATGTGGCAGTACACAAGTCCCTCCTGAGGTTGGGAAGGAGAGTTCAACAGCAGAAGAAAGGGATCAAGTGGAAGCTCATGAAGCTGTTAGGGAGAACAAAGTAGATTCTAAAGGCAATGATAGATCTAAAGAAAAAGATAGAAAGAGAAAGGAATCAAAGGATGTGAAGCATCGGGACTGGGGGGAGAGGGAAAAAGAAAGAAGTGATCGCAAAAACAGTACACAAGTTAGCAGCACTGGTGGTGACCGCAAAGAATGTTCCAAGGAAGATAGAGATGTAGAAAGGTGGGAGACGGAGAAAAATGATATTCCAAAAGAGAAAGAAAATTTTAAAGAGGGGGAAAAGGATCAGAACAAGAAAGAATCATTGAATGGAATGGAGAAAGAAGTTTTAGATAATGAGAAGGAGTTGGTCGATGGATTGACTAAACTGCCAGAGCAAGAAATCATGAAATCAGAGCACATGAAACAAAAAGATGTTGACAGCTGGAAAAGTGTTGATAGAGAAGCTAGAGAGAGGAGAAAAGATAAGGATGCTTATATAGAGGGAGATAGGCCTGAAAAGCGCAGCAGGTGCATTGACAAGGAATCAGATGATGGAGGTCATGATGGTGAAGAAGCATTAGAGAAGGAGAAGGAAAGCTATAATTATAATGGTCAGCACCGTAAGAGGATACAACGATCTAGAGAGAGTCCTAATGTTCCTATTCGGGAGCCTCGTTTCAGATACCGTGCCCAGGACAATGAAGGGTATTTTCTTCATCTGCCTTTATTGGTTATTTATTGATTGAATCCTACTTTGTATGGTGTTTGTAATCAATGTCCTTCATACTATATTATAGGCTTCAGAATTCCATTAGATAGAAGTTTCTTTATTTTAATTGATTAAATCCTACTTTTTATGGTGTTTGTAATCAATGTCCTGCATACTATATTAGATTTCATTAATTATTTTTGCCTTTATATTTTGCAGGTCTCAAGGTATGCCGACATTTTGTTTCACTGCCTTGATGTAACATAAGGCTACTAAATTTGTGCCTGCATGGAGTAATGAGGGTTTAAACCAAAATTGCTTTGGTTAGCCAATTGCTTTTAATTTATGATATATACTCGTCTTTCATATGTACCTATCTCATATATACTTCCTTCTTAAAGTATTTTATGACGAGGTAACATTGTCTTGTGCTAATCAGTCATTGGTACAATGCTTTCCTTTGTATGTCCATTATATATTAGTTTATGGTGTTTCAGGTAAACTAGAGGTATCATCTGTTGTTTATAAAGTTGGTGAAAGTATGCAAGAGCTGATAAAGTTGTGGAAGCAATATGAATCATCACAAACTCACATGGAACAAAATGGCGAAAGCTCTAATTATGGCCCCACAGTGGAAATCAGGATACCGTCTGAGCATGTCACTGCTACGAACCGCCAAGTAAGCTTTTTATTTTTCTATATCGTAAAACATTGGAATACGTGTCATCATTTTTTGGGGGGGGGGGAGCTGAGTTGGTCTCCTTTTTATACCGCTAGTAAGCTTTTTGTTTGTTTTGTTTTCTATTGATTTATTTCTTGGTTTTTTAATGCTTGTATACTTTTACGCACGGTGCAGTGCTGCACAGTGTAAGATAACATATTTTGTTATTTGTCAAATTTTTTTGAGGATTTGATTCATAGTGGGTGATGATCAGTTACATGATTTTTGCACTCATTGTCCTTGTAAAATTATTTTGCTCTGTATGAATTGAATGCATCACAAGTATGAAAAGCATTTGCAAGTTGGATTGCTACAAACCTTTACCAGAAAGGACAAAATGTTTACCAATTACCACAAATCAATTGTGGTTCACTTTTGGTATTGGGCTTTGTTCTCGCATTATATATCAATTCATATATGAGTAACTATTGTGAGTTGAACTCCGGTTGAAACTCCTGTGAGCATGTCACAAGGAGTTAGTCCATGGGGATGAACTGGGTGATCTCTACTGCTTTTTTTTTTTTGTAATTTTATAATCATCTTGCTATAAGTGCATAAATGTGATAGGATCTGAGTTTAATTGATTGAGAATTTGGAGACCAGCTCTTTAGTCCTTACACCAGAAATGAATCCTGGAAATTCTTGGAAAACAAGAAACAAAAATGAAAATACAGAAAAGAGAGACTCCAAGAGAGTTCCACCTTTAGGAATTGCGAACACCACCCGATACCTCACTCTCCCCCCTTTCACATTTATCCCACTATCCTTTAAAAGAATCCACTCTTACTTCTCTCTCCCAGTATCCCACTATTTGCTTCTGTCTCCTTTTTCTATCTATTTCTTTAAGATTTAAACATGAGATACTATTTAAAATAATATTTTTCTATTGATGCTATACCACCATGTTGATAGTTACTTGTTATATTCAGGTCAGAGGTGGCCAGCTTTGGGGGACTGATGTGTACACATATGACTCAGATCTTGTAGCTGGTATGTGTCTTTACAATAAGGATGCAGTATGCTTTTTTAAAGAAATTACAGGAGATGTCATGTTTGACAATATTATTGATGTTGCAATTTTGCTGTGTAGTTCTCATGCATACAGGTTACTGTCGCCCAACAGCTTCTCCACCTCCTACAGCGATACATGAGTTGCGTGCAACCATTCGGATGCTACCTCCACAAGATTGTATGTTCGTAGATCTTACCTTGCTTGTAATATATCAAAAAGATGATAATCACCCCTTGGCATTATTGTCTTCAGTAATTTCTTATTGCCTTTAACTGATCTTGAAGTGAGCATACAATAAATTTATGATGTATTGTCATGGTTTTCAGTTATATGATACAATAACATCAACAATAACCTTTTCTCACTAGATGGGATCAGGTACATGGATCAAATATTGTCATTGTTTTGTCAAAAACCAAGTTTTCAGGAAGGCCATTATGATGTAGGCTTACTCTTGACAAGTTTTGGTTGTACGAATATATGAAGAATATATAAAATGTCTTGGTTGAACTTTAGTGTGCCATTAAGAGTCCGTTTGAACTCAGGCACTTTTAAATCTAGAGGGTCTTGCAATGAGGTCCAGTCTCAGCCTTGTCATAGGGTTTTATAGGCAAGGGAATTGACTCTTTTGAACTGAAATTTACTCACTGTACCAGAGAATAGCGATACTTCTTGTATCATACAGACATGCCTACTACATTTCTGCACCTAGCAGCCTCATGAAACTATGTGTTATCTTATTATAGTCGGAACATTAGCCAAATTTTTTTAGTTTCCCTTCTTATTTTGCAATTAGTAATACTATTTTTTCGTTCTTTTTCTTGATTTAATTTCTTTAGTCATTCAATATTCAATTCACAATTACCGAGGTTTTATTCGTATTATCTAAAGATAGTATATATGTATGTGATATCAGGCTATATTTCTACACTGAGAAACAATGTACGTTCCCGTGCTTGGGGTGCAGCAATTGGTTGTAGTTATCGAATTGAGAAGTGTTGCATTGTGAAGGTAGTGACGGAATCCCTGTAAATCTTCTTCTGTCCTTTGCATTTTCCCCCATGAAGTTACCTGATCTCATTGGTGCAGCCTCATGCTTTAAATAATTTCATATAAACTACATCAGTTTCCAGAACAGATTACTTTTTTCACTTTGATATATCGTCTTTTTAGAGAAATTGCTTAGTTTTGCATTGATATTTTATTTACTGTTTTGATAACATGATAAACTTTATTATGAGGGCATTATCTTTGTGATGGAAATAGTGTCTGTGCTTGGACTGGGCACATGTACAGGTTGACACCTGTGTCTACAAACATTTACATGGGGACCTATTTATATATATTTATTGGCTGGACCTGGCACTTATAAATATTTTAAACTTCATCTAACTGTTCATTCCGTGGCCTTCAGAAAGGAGGTGGAACTATTGATCTTGAGCCTTGCCTTACACATACATCAACTGTTGAGCCAACGCTTGCTCCAGTGGCTGTTGAGCGGACAATCACTACCAGGGCTGCAGCTTCGGTTTGTCCTGAATCTTATATCAACCAAACCTTTTGCATGCTAACTTTAATCACAAATGGTTTGAAATTTGAGATTGTGATCCATACTTGCTTTATATGGTAGTAACTAGTAAATTTGATTATAAAAAAGGCAAGTGTTGGTATTTTAATGTTTAGTTGCTACTGTGTTTTGGCTGTTCAATTGATTAAATTTTACTTTCCAGCCTGGCTTCACCTTCGTACAAACACAAACTATTTATTTATTTTTACTGGAGTTAGCTGCATTTTCCTTCAGTTAGTTTTTTATTGGTTATCATAGATGATAAGTTTTATTCATTTCTATATAAAAGAAAGGGATGGTGAGCTTGGCGCAACGGTGAGGTTGTTGCTTAGTGCCCATGGGGTCACATGTTGAAATCCTGTAAACATCCTCTCTCCTTGCAGAAGTAAGGTTGTGTACATCTACGGTCTACACTCTCCAGACCCCACTAAGCGGGAGTCTTGTGCATTAAGTCACCCTTTTTATTTCTATATAAAGAAAAACATTATTAAAAAAACAATTATATTTGAGACGAATTTTATGTTTTGGCGTTGGTAAATATTTTGGAATTGTATTGCTAGCTTTAGCTAGAAAGATTTAGTTTTTACCATCTTACGCGGCAGCTGTTATTTTTTCTAGAATGCATCGAGACAGCAAAGATATGTTCGAGAAGTTACAATACAGTACAATCTCTGCAATGAGCCTTGGTATGCTTGTTTTTATTGGCTAAATGACTAATTTAATATTGTGTTTTGTGAAAAATAAATAGTAGCCAAGCAGTTTATATTATTTTGGTAATAAATTGAAATATGCACATTGCATTGTTTCTTATCCTATCTGAGATGCCCAATACAACACTTCTGCTATTTTTATGACTGCTTGTCCTCACTTCTACTCACACTGGCTTACATGTGTTCGTCTTGCTTTATGTAGCTAGTTTACACATCTACTTTTAGTTTAAACATCCACTTTTACACATTTCAGAGATACCCAATACAAGACTTCTGCTTTTAGTTTTTTTCACATCTATATTCATGATCATAATATGTATAATCACCAGGATCAAATATAGCATAAGCGTTGTTGCTGACAAGGGTCTTAAGAAGCCACTCTACACATCTGCTCGTTTGAAGAAGGGAGAAGTTTTGTATTTGGAGACACATGTGTGCAGGTATTTTGGACACATGGTAGTTATTGTGCAAAATGAGTGTTCTGTATCACTGTATGTCAGGTATTATAGGTGTCATATTGTTTTCCGTTTAAAGAAAGTCATTGCATTAATTGTTAAATATCACACGGAACAGGAATGTGCTTATTAATGTGAGATAATATTGACATAATTTCATTTTTTATCAATGTTATTTCCATTTATAATTCAGTTTTTTGTGAGTCCACCTAATTTATGAAATTTCAAAGAAAACATGACAAATGTCTTGAAGGTATTAGTCTAGTCTGAGTTCCCGTTGAAGTCTTGAATATATTTCCTCCTGGTGTTCGGTTAATTATGAGTCAATTGTTTTTAGGTATGAGCTTTGTTTTATTGGAGAGAAGATGGTAAAGTCTACACCAGCAACTCAGTTGCATGATACAGGTGCAGAAAAGTCTCAAAATCACCACCCACATTCTGCAAATGGTGGAAAAAATGATGGTGATGATGTCATGATTGATGCATTCCGGTGGTCTCGTTGTAAGAAGCCTCTACCCCAGAACGTGATGCGTACAATTGGCATCCCTCTACCACTTGAACATATCGAGGTATTTTCCACTTGCATGTGAAATATGTGTGACTGTCTATAAAATTTTCTCCTCCCCTCTCAATGTCAGCTAACTTACATAATTATGCATTTGCCTCTACTTGTATACTTTCACATTTGTTATGACTAAAATCAGTGTAAGTAACCTGTGTCCATCTTTTGGCTTGCTCAAACATTATATGCAGAATCATCCAATTTGCTACTTATATTTTACATTGTTCCTGCAATAAATTGCAGAATGCATATCTAAATTGTTTCAGTTGTGACATTAATTGAAAATTTGCCTTTTCTATTTAGGTGCTGGAGGAAAATTTGGATTGGGAAGATGTACAATGGTCCCAAACTGGTGTTTGGATTGCAGGGAAGGAATATCCCCTTGCAAGGGTTCATTTCTTGTCAATGAATTAGTTTCAATTTTTTATGGGGTTGTGAATGATTTAGTTTATTACCCCTCATATGTTCTCCCCTCTTTTTTAGGAGGGGTCTTGGGGTGATATAATGTGTTCATTTATATACTTATTTAAACAAAATATTATCTTTTCACAATAATTATAACTCAAGTTCTTGTATTTTATGGGGCATAGGTATTGTTCTTCAACAAATGTGTTTTACACTATGCATTTCTTTATAATAACCCATCCATGTAAATAACACTAAAATTGTGAATGACTGGTAAAGGAAAAATTAAGTTAAAGATAACTTTAGTTGTAATGCGTAATATGGACAGAATGGATCCAAATCTATTTCATATAACATCATTATCCAGCCTTCAGGTTTTTGAAAGAAATTTTAATCTTTGTCATCCATATTGATTGGTATATCTGTAAAGATAAAACTTAAAAGAGTAGGAACTGTTCAAGATAGTATATCACAGTTTTAGAAAACATTCAAAATTTTCTAATCATTCATAATAATGGTGGGACAATGATGTGTTTCCTATTCTCCCTGACTAAATACATTCTGAAATCTATGAATTCGTGATGTTACTATTGGAGTATTAGTTAAGTAATATCTACGCAACTGTTTTCTATCATGGAAACCTTAAGATCCCTACCATTTACTTGTCATTTGAAGGAGTTTGGAATACTAACAAGTACATCTTACTTTTACCGTATTTAAAATTCAAATAACATGGATCTCACTTTTATAAGGCTTCCTGCAAAATTATACCATGTGGCCTATTAGCTCAGTTGGTTAGAGCGTCGTGCTAATAACGCGAAGGTCGCAGGTTCGAGACCTGCATGGGCCACTTTTTCTTGATTTTTCATAAAATTACCTTTAACTGATGAAAGCTGCGAAGCACAAGTTTAGGTTCAGCAACTACATTTCATTAGACTTAGGAATTAATTAATGTCCTTCCCTCTTCCTCGTGGGATATATCCTTCACAACTTCTCTATAAAGAAACCACAAATATCTTGCTTCTTTTCTTCAACCAACATTCAAGCACTCTCAGTTTTAATTAGTTTATATTTGATTATAACATAAACTAGCATATGTAATTAATTACATTGTTAATTAATCAAACTCTCAGTTTCCTAGCTATTCTCCATGTTCTAATCAAACTTTTTTACAAATCATTTACTCGCCCAATGGGCTCGCAGGCTAGCCCACACAACCCACAAAACATTTTTATTTGATAACAAGAAAAACTGAAAAGAATACAAATAATAACCTTTTTCATATTTCGCTCTCCCACTATTCTTAGCTTTATTCACCTCTTCCGCCGCTATCTTCTTTTCTGGTAACCCAATTTTCTCTTCTCTCTATTCTCAAATTCAAATTCTAATCTTTTTCATTCTTTTTACTCTTCTCTTTCCTCTCTATATAGCTATTTTCAACATGTATGTTACGATGTTTAATGTTTGGTCATAGTTAATTACATTAGAAATCAACTGGTGCTTGTTGTTATCATTTGTAGAATTTATTTCCACTATGAATCATGGTTCCTTTTTGTTTCTTTTTTTCCAAATTAGGTATCTATTACTGAAGATATTAACTTGATTACTTGACTCAAAGAATTCTATCTTGTAGTCATGGCAACTAGTAAGTTTCACATATATACATTTTCTAAGGAATTTGTTCATATTAGTTATTATTGTTTCACACAACTACTAGATAATACAATGAACTGAGATGTTATTGGTTTATTGCAGGACTTCAGTTTGAGAATTCTTGTGAAGTTGGAGTGTTTTCTAAACTCACCAATGCTTATTGTTTAGTTGCTATTGGTGGTTCCGAAAACTTCTATAGGTTCCATTATTTTCTTACTATAGAAAATACATTTCCTAATAGGTTTTTCTCTAGTTGAATAAACTAATGTGTTTTTGGTACAGTACATTTGAGGCTGAGTTAGCAGATGTTATCCCTATTGTCAAAACCTCTATTGGTGGCACTCGTATTATTGGTCGTCTTTGTGTTGGTAAATTTTTTCTCTTGATGTTTATATTTTAACCGAATGTGATTCCTTGCTTTGGAGTTTCGATATTTTCCGTTGTTAAGAAATAAGAGATGGTTCCGGCCTCTCCCTTTCTCTGTCAGTGAGATTGTAGTATCGGTCTCTCTTGTTTATTTATTATCGTTACTGGGACCTTATTGATTTTTACTCTATTGTATTGCAGGAAATAAGAATGGCCTTCTCTTGCCGCATACAACCACAGATCAAGGTAACTTTAGTTTTTGTGTTGTGTTTGTTTTATTCTTACTACTGCTTGATGCTATCTTAATTCCAATTGTTAGTCCCCCTTCCACCAAGAAGATAAAATGCCTCCTGCTATTTTTATCACTATATTACTTCATATGTTCTTTTAAAAAGCATTGTCAAATTAAATTTAGCCTATTTTATGATCATAAATGCTGAAACACCTTTGTAATTGGTTTATATTTCTTTTTGTTCATAATGAAAAAGCCAACTTTTATCTATTTTAATGATTAATGGTTCATCTGTCATATTAAAATTCTTCATGTTTCATCTTTGTCATTTTATAGAATTCTGGACTTTTTCTGTTATTATATTGACTTATGGTGCTTTATTGTTTTGTCATTACAATTACTGAAGAACTTCAGCATTTGAGGAACAGTCTACCTGATCAGGTTGTTGTTCAGCGCATAGATGAAAGACTTTCTGCTCTGGGAAATTGTATAGCATGTAATGATCATGTGGCCCTCACGCACACCGATCTTGACAGGGTATTGTCTTAATTGTAGATTATAACTCTTTTCTCTATGCTAATATCTCATGCTTTTTAGAACTGGAGACCAATGTGGAGAGTCAAAATTTCTTGTTAAACACGAGTGCTGAATAAATAAATGGACAAAGTGGAACATCTGGTGCTTGTCATTGTGAATGTGGTCGCCTTAATCCTTTTTCCAATTTTTTACCGTGATTGTGTGAACTGTATATAGTTTCCTGAAAATAATGGAAATTTTTCATTGAAAAGTTTGCTGTCATGTATGGTAAGATTAGGTAATTTGAGTTTTTGATCACCCTGTAATCCGTGACCCGTTGAAATCGCTTTTATTTGTGCAAATTCGGGTTCAGGGTTGTTTGTGTATTTATCAGACAGAAAAAGAACCATGATGGAATAGTTACTAAACTTTTCTTTGGTTATGGTGGGACGGAAATAAAAATGACCAGGAAAACATGAAAATTATGTAGCCTAGGTAACTAATTCTGGTTTGGAATTAAACAAAGTCATGTAAGATTATTCAGATTTATTAAGGGCCTCATCACTGTAGTTTGTCCACTCAGTTTTTTCTTGTATGACACACTTGCTCATATCAGTGGAACTTATGTCTTGGACAAGAGTCATTTCTGACCTTCTTTGTTCCATCCAAAAAAAAAAGGAAAGGATTAAATTGAATATCATTTATCTTCTGCATTTTTTAAATGGTTCTTAACTGGCTCTACCATTCACTGATTTTTTTGCTCAGGAAACTGAAGAAATGATCGCCGATGTTCTCGGGGTAGAAGTCTTCAGGCAGACTATCGCGGGTAATATTCTCGTTGGCAGTTACTGTGCATTCTCCAACAGAGGTGGTTTGGTAAGTACACATTACATATTCTCTTGAAATTTGCCATTCAGATATCCACACTATTTTACCAAATTTTAAGTTTTGATCATACACTTGTTGCAGGTCCACCCTCATACTTCCATAGAAGACTTGGATGAACTTTCTACACTCCTTCAAGTTCCTTTGGTAGCTGGGACCGTCAATCGTGGCAGTGAAGTTATAGCGGCCGGCATGACGGTAAATGACTGGACAGCCTTTTGTGGTTCAGACACCACAGCAACAGAGCTCTCTGTCATTGAGAGTGTTTTCAAGCTGAGGGAAGCCCAACCTAGTGCCATTGTGGACGAGATGAGAAAATCACTCATTGATAGCTATGTCTGAATTTTGGTGATGATAGTATTCAATCTTCATAACTATGTGCTGTTTATTTCTAACATGTTTAAGTTTTCATGATAGTTTTTTCATTTTTCCTTTTGATAAAAAACAGTTTTGGTAATATTTTGTCTTTTAAAATACGAGAACACAAATTTTAGACAGAGTTGTAGTTTTCATAAGTTGTGTGATATATATTTTTCGAGGAATTTTTTGGCTGCATTAATAGATGTCTGGGTAAAAAATAAGAAAATTAACACTGCAAAAGTATTGGGTTGTCATGCATAAATCAAAGGAGAAATAATAGTGAGTCCATCATGGTAAGAAATTATCAGGTTTTTTAAAGAGTAATGTTATATCTTCATACTATATTCTCATACAAATTCTTCTACCTCCAAAAAATAACACGTCAGAAAGTAATATATTATTTATTAGTGATTGACTTACAAGTGACATATGTTACCTTTTAATGGGTAAGAGGGTATATCATTTTCCATTATTTCTAAAAAGTGGACACATTTAACATTTCTAATCTTAAAATATTGCTAGCTAATATTTTTGTGTATTTATTGAAAAAACAGAAAGGTTCATAAGACATTCATTCGGTTCCTGTACAAGTTTAGTATCAAATTATATCCTCTATTGATGGGTATATGACATTATTATGTACGTTCTCTCTTTGCTCCAATGCCATCATAATCTGCACTTTCACCTACTCTTGCCTCTTTGCTCCCCACGCTAACTGCTATCACGCCCTATACTACCACAGACCAAGGTCATTTCTGTTCTTATTGTGCTTTGTTTTTAGTACTGTTTCATGCTATCTTAATGTCACGTGGGTTATACGTGGACCACGATATTGCAGTTGCGGTGAGAATAACGTGGTGTGACACCTAATAATGTGTTTTATTGGATAAGAGTGTACATATGAATGGAAATCTATTTTATTGACTGACTCACCCTTCTTTTGTACTCGGTGTATTATTTTCAATAGCATTGTCAAATTAATATAGCCTCAATTTTGTGGCATTTTAGATGGTGAAACACCTCTGAAAAAGATCTTACATTATAAAATCTAAAAAACTTTTGATTGCTCATGTTGCCATTGAATTAACAATGACGGCAAAACTTGAAGATTATGTAGTTAGGTAAACAATGCTGGTTTGTGTATTAAACAAATCATTAATTTTAACAAATTTTCATGTAACAATATTTAGATTTTCCTTCTCACTCTTGTTTGCCCACTAAATCTGTTTTCTTATATGATAATACAACATACTTCAAGCTTGGTCTTTCATGCATTTTTTTTTACATAGTTGATATGGCTACACTAGAAAATTTAACCAATAATTAATTTTCAACATCACAATGGATGAAAATTGATAAAGGCAAATGAATATGCCGTCTGTGTAATTAAGTTATATAAATAATTCTTCATGTTTCTACCCTACACAAATTATTCTAATTTATATACATATATTACACTAACTACACTTACATGAGAAATAAATGTAATCTTTTAAATAAAAAAAGGTAATAAGTGTGATTAAGTTAAACAAAATATAATATTTTTAAATAAATTATTTATCACATTCAGAAACTTGATATTAATGATATGAGGACATTATTATATTGGATAATCTAAATGATTGAATTATTGATCTAACTTAAAAATGACATCGATTCACGATTATCCAAATAAATTATTAGACTAATTTGTATTATCAAAAAACTGATTTAACCAGTTTAAATCGGTTTAGTCATAAAATTGTTCTTAACGATCAACTTATTTTTTTTTAAGTGAAAAGAACATTTTTTCTCATTTCAAATTGAAAAAGCAGGAACATTAATCTAATATAATTATATAAATTTCTAATTATAAATTATGCACACAGATATATATATTAATTATTTATAATGCCATTCAGCCCAATTAAATATATATTATTTAACCACTTAAACTTTATTAATGAACTTTCCATTTTGATGTGTGGCTGATGTTTTATAACGTTACTTCATATTTCAAGAATTTACGTGAAAACATTCATGCAACCAAACTTCCATAATAGTTATTTTTTTTTAAATTTAATAAATCTAATGTTTTAAGAATTTGTAACATAAAAATTCCAAATTTTATTTTTTCTTTCAAATTTATCATATATGTAATACTAATTAACAAAATCTAAAAAAAGTGGATTGATATATACCGGTAAGACGTTAGTATACATCAATGTTGTGAAACCCGAGCCGGAAGAGCTTTCGTATTAGGTCTAACGTGTTTAAACTGTTAAGTCGTCCAGTCAGACCGGATGATTTTAAATATAATTAATAATTTTTATCTATAAATATATAATTATATAAATGTAAAATTTTATATAATTAATAATTTTATATAACTATATTGAAGTAACATCTATTTATCTTTTTTGGACCGAAATAAAACAAAACCTTAGAGAAATATTCTATTTTTTAAAAAAATTTAATTGAACCGTTCGGTTCACTTCCCTAGTTATTCCGATTTAACCGGGTTTAGCACGGTCGAACCGGAATTTCTCCGCTTCAAAATGGTACAACTACTCATTCGATTAAGACTACAAACCGGAGCCGTTTTCAAATCTGATCAGCGATCGAACCGGTCGAACCGTCCGGTTATCACAACACTGGTATACATGCTTTGAGCAATTCACTTTTTATTTGTACTTAAAATACAGTATTAATTACCGTGAACAAATATTTAAGTAACACATGATAAATTAAATATTCATTTTTTATTAAAAATTCGTTCACATACACTAATTTTTGTTAGATTAGCAATGTCCTGATATCAAAGGATAGAGTCTAATCATTTTCGAATAACTCACTTCTTCACATATTTATGAAAACAAAAAAGTAACAACGTAATTAAAAAAGAATGCAACCAATAAAAAAACATGAAAATATGAAACATTAGTCGTGGATTGTAATTCACTCTAAAGAAAAAGAAATGATTATAATATAATTTTCGTTTATTGGTTTGTGGGAAAAATCATTGAAGTGGAATCATAAGAGAAAAAAGCATGGCAAAAAGGAATCATTTGTGCAGAAACTAATACATGGCATTTATTAAGGATTATTTAAATGAAAGAAGAAGAAATCTAAGTTTTTTAAATAGGACATTCATTAGGGATTATTTAAGCTTATAAAAAATTAAGGAGTATTTGATAATTTATTCAAAATGATTTAAATTATTAAAGAAGAAATCTAAGTAAGTTTTGTTAATTAGGACAATTTAATTAAGGAATACTTAACAGTTTACATAAATGATTTAAAATATTTAGAGAGGTAAGTATTAAATAATTTTTATGAGATATTTGTATATTTGGAAAAGAGGATAAGGCTAACCCATTAATAGTTCTTATACATGGGAGATAGTTTGTTCATTTTATTGTACAGTTGTACAACTTAATTTTTATACATATACTGATATCAATTATCTTGATACTCTCACACTATTTTTTTATAATTTTATAGTAAAATACTCGACTTAAATGTATAATATTTAATAATTAACTCAACATATGATTACCAAAAGTATACTTATTAATTAATTAGGTGTATTTAATGTGTGTGCAAAAAAATATTAAAATAACATGGTTTATTGAAACTGATCTTAATTCAATATCTAAACAATGATATTCGATATTATTTTTTGAATACTTCTTACGTCTTTTTATTGGGAATGAATTCACTTACTTTACTATTAAGTGAAAAAAATTTACTTTACACTATAGTTATTTATTCTTGGAAAATCCAATATTTGAATTAATGAGTTATCTAAATCATTGGATTTTCCAAAAATAAATAACTAAGATGTGAATTAAGTTTTTTCACGATCTCTCACCATTTTCATTTGGCTAATAATAAATTAGCAAAAGCCATATCTCATATAAGTTGATATCACATACCTTGACTATAAATTAGAGAGTAATATCAATGTACATAATCATTGTAAAAAATTGTATATAATGAATACATTATTCACCACTTATTTATATTACTTATATTTAAAAGAATCAAATAAATATAATTAATTAACAATATAATAATTAGAGAAGATATTTAGTTAATTCAATATTAAGTTTTTTAAACTTAATCCATAATTTATTCATTAATTTTAGGGAATTTAAATTTACTCACTAATTTAAACTATTAGATTTTCCTAAAATTCATGACTTTTGATATGAACTATTAGATTTTCCTAATATTAGGTATATTTATATATCTTAAACTATATATACAAAGAATAGGTCAAAATCAAAGCCTTAAGTCAAGTCAGGACGAACCATATGTCCGAACACACAATAAGCTCTTCATATTTCATATTTTCTTCTTACATCACATTCATCACTTCTCTTCTTCATTTCTTAACTCTTTTTTTTCTGTGTTTTCATTTTTTCTCTGTTGTTTCACTTTCAAAAGTCTTAGGGTTTCGAACTCTCTCATTTCTTCTTCAATTCCAAAATCTCTAGCAATTGACCAAGCTTCTTCCCCAATTACCAATTCGATTTTCTCACCCCTTCGATTCTTAGCTCCATTACATGCATAAATTTTGTTTTGGGCGATTGATTTTGTTGTGTGAAAAAAATTTCAATTTGATCGGTGGGGATCGATTGTGGATAGCTAAAAACAACGGATTTTGAAGTTTTGGAGTGTAGGAAAGTTCGATAGATAGTGAGAAAACGGTGGTGTCTGTGTGTGTGCTTGTTGTGAAGATTAGAATTTAGAACCCTAGCTAAGCTGTGTGGATACATGATAATTGGTGATTGAATTTTTGGGGTGTTATTTTTTAGAAAAAGGTATGGAGAATGGTTATGATGAGAAATTGGTTGAGAAATTGTCAGGGTTGGGGATTAACCAGCATGGTGAGCAACATGTGAATGATCATCAATCTAACCACTCTTCTAACAATGATGAACACTTGTATCAGGTCATGAAGGCCGTTGAAAATGCTGAGGTCATCATTAAGCAACAGGTAATTTGATTTCAACTTATGCCCCATAGCGTGAGGGGATACCCTTGGTAGTATGAAAAAAAATTATGCCCCATTTTAGGTATGAATGATTTGGTGATACATGCATGTTTTTCATTATTTGCATATGAAATTGTATGGTGGTTGGGTATTTTTTGAAGTTTTGGTTTGGTTCTGGATTGTTGAATCTTGTTATATGCTCTACTACTTACCTGACAAACTAGAAGAGTAGAAGAGATAGATAACTTTTTTCATGCTTGATTTTTGTTTTATGAGTCATTTGTAACCTTTTCTGTTGAGATATTGTTTTTGTAAGTTATAAGCCTTGGTTGGTACTCTCTGCTTTTGTTTCCCCCTCTTTGGTTTGACTATTGTGTTTCACTTATGGGGTTTCAATTTTTGTTCATAAAGGAAATGAACAAAATATGATAGGATACTGACTGAGGGTAGGACCTGTTGCTTTTAACAGGTTGAAGAGAATGACCGGCTTAGGTCTGAACTTCTGAGTAAAGTTCAGGAACTGGAAAAATATGTAAGTTCTGTAACATTATTTGCTCAAATTATTGCATATAGGTTCGTCTACATGGAAATTTGAACATTTTTTGTAGTTTGTTTTTACAATGATTGTTCTGCTGTTTATTCATGTTTTGTGCTCATTAAATTGGGCTTTTATTATAACAAGGTAGGAGTTTCCAGGTGGACCATTCTAGTAGAATTGACCTGTTATCTATAGAGCAAGATATTGATGTGATAAGTTGTGCCTAGCGCAACACAGCTGTTTGTTTTGTTGTTGCAGCCAATCATGCCACTATCTTGATGTGGCTGCTGGAAATGTTCACAGGGCTGTAGAATTAGAGTTTTTTTTTTCTGTTTCCCTCACTTTTTCTCACAATTTTACCCTCACTTTCACTCATGAAAATTCTATTTTCCCTCTTTAACTCAACAAATTTCTATTTTCACTCTCTTTATCTTATCAAATATCTTTTTTGCCCTCACTTGAACTCGGTGAAACTCAATTTTATGCTTACTTTGTCTGCCTCTTCTATCGAGACCTTCTTCTTCCTCCCACCTTCTTGTTCCTCATATAGACCTATTGCTTAGACCCCCTTCTTCTTCCTCACTCAAGCCCATACCACAGAGAGAGATATTGCACCCTCCTTCTTTCGGTTTTATCCTAGCAGCGCCAGCCCCATTTCAACAAGTTCCTTAATGTGACGACATTATCTGGATTTCTAGACGCCCATGATGTAGGTCAATCTTAGACAATGACAAATGGAAATGAGGACGGGCCCATGATAATAGAGGCAATATTAAATATATATTCTTTTGATGAAAAAGTAATTCAATGAGAGAATTTTGAGGACAAGTGATCCTCCTTAACACAAGAAGAAAAACATAAACAACAAAGTAAATCATCAATGGAGCAAATCTACCCAATCTCTCAACATATACCAGGATTGTATTTTAAATTAATGGAATGTGGAAGTTTCTATAAATAAATGGCTTATCCTATTGGACAGAAAGTTGGAGTATTTTCAGATGCATTTGTTTCTAATCTTGTCATATTTTGTATGGTGTCTTGTCCATATACCCCTCAATGTTCTCATCCACACATCATTTATTTCTTTTTGTTCTTTTTGGCAATCTCTGCTCAAAATTCAGTATGATAGAGCATCACTGGTTTTATAGCTGTTTGGTTGAATTTTCCTTTTAAGTTTCATAGGCGGTATATGATCACAAATTACATTTGAATTCTGAAGCTTTTCTCTGATTCCATTTAAATCAACCTAGCTTGAATCATATGTGTGTCATCCCCATTAATATCCTGATAACCTTTTAAGATGGATCCAAGATAGGCAACAATGTTATGATTGTTTGGAACCTGTGTGGACTTGGGATGGTTACAGTTGTTGACCAACTAGGCACCAAAAATGAGTTTAAATAACTGTTTGGACTTTGGAGCAGGGAACATAAATTCATATCACATCAGAGTAGCTTATGTACTTAAAGAAGCACTTATCTCCAAGCATATGCAATAATGGCACTCATTTCCACGTCGGAGTTGCTCATCGGCAAAATCATGATCTCTGCTAATGTCTACATTTTTCCATGATCTTAAATTTTGAAAACTTTTCCTCCATTCATTTTAATGAACATTCTATCCTCTTCCCATGATTATGACATGTGAAAAAATGTACAATTTTTTGTGGGTTAAAAAAAGAACAATTATGAGACTGGAAAGACCAGGTACAAGTAGAAGGAGGATAATAGATAATTCTTAAAAATTTAAAAAGAAAGCTACAAAATTAAACAAAGCTAATCAGTGCAGTTTACACCTTTGGCAGAGGCAAGATGAATCCGTTGATCAAAATCCTCATTTGGTTGCTCCATGGAAGGATCAGGTTCGTGGATCTTATGAATATCGTCAATCTGGTTCATCATCAGGTAATTGAGAATATATGCTCAATGGTATAGGGATGTCTTCTAGCTGATCTAACTGGTAAACTAGTTGCCTAGCAATAATAAATGTAAAGATGATGCAGCCAGAAGTGATGCAGGCAACCATTCCGAGAACAGTCAAATTAATGGAACATTGAGAGCGCAGCCAAATGATCAGCTGCCTGTGGATAATACTGGCCCTTCTCAGTTGTATTCACCATCTACAAGGTCGAATTCTCTAAGCAGGTACATGATATCAAATATCAATTAGTGTTAGAGATACAATGTGATGACATTTATTCTGTGTATAATTAGTACCAGAAGGATGATTTTTGTAATTCTAGAAGCTTGTCTTTGTCATAGGGGTCTACTAGAAGGAGACTATGATCCCCAATTTAGATTTCCCGGGCAAGGGTTGATGCCACTAGCTGAGATGAATAATTCTAATACCCTATTGAAGCAGGTACTGCTTTTAGTTGTAAAATAACATCTTATACCAAAGCTTGATATCTATGGAATAACATGTATTATCTACTTAGGATCTGGCTATTAAGATTCAGGAACATGAAGAAGAGATCATGCAATTAAGGAAACATCTTGCAGATTATTCTGTAAAGGTAAAATGGTGTAAAGTATTTTTTTATGAGTGGTGATAATAGATCTTTGGAGTTTCTTTTTCCTTGATGTCCATTATGGTGACCGGTGGTTTTTGTATGATAGGAAACACAAATACGCAATGAAAAATATGGTTTGGAAAAGCGCATTTCATATATGCGACTGGTATGCTTGAAATTTTCGATGTCCTTAAGCATCTTCATTTTCACCTTTATCCTTTTGTTTGATGGGATTATGCTAAAAAATATATTTATAATATTGCTCTTAGGCCTTCGATCAGCAGCAACTAGACCTTGTAGATGCAGCATCTAAAGCTATATCATACCGACAAGACATAATTGAAGAAAATATACGTCTTACATATGCATTGCAGGTTATTTTTTCCTACTTATTTCCTCTTGTTATTTGGGTATGTTTACTTTTTCATTGTACTAAATATATTTTAATGCAATCTTCATGGCAAATAACTAGTCCTCTTGGGCTTTTCAGAATGAATTTGTTTATGCCATTGGTTTTTCTTGTCAGGATGCTCAGCAAGAAAGATCAACATTTGTTTCGTCTTTGCTGCCTCTTCTTGCAGAGTACTCTCTGCAGCCACCTGTTCCTGACGCCCAATCTATTGTCAGTAATGTCAAGGTCAGCTTTGATCTGTTTCCTTTATGAAATAAGTAACGCTGATATCTGTCCATAAGAATTTAGAAGTATAACATGAATATGATACCTGCATGGCTGAATTTATTTCAATACTTCGATTTGCTCTCTTTCTTCTTGTGGAAGTACTGCAAACTGCAAAGAGGGAAAGTCTTCAGAAATAAACTAGGATGAAAATGGATTTGTGAAGGGTACTCCAAGATATTCCATGAATCTCACTTCTCTCCTCATTTTATTTAATATTTTTTTATTGTGACTGCTTGTTCTCTTTTTATAAGGTTACATGTAAATAAAAGAAGAATGTATTGAATTAGAGGTATAAAGTAATGCAAGATTTGAAGACCATATATTCTCCTAGTTCAACAGAATAGCGTTGCACTAAAATGGAATAAGAATTCTGATTTTTGTATTGTAAGATGTGAAAGTAAATTGATAAGTAATTTAGAGAACATAATATAAAATGCATCTATGCCTATAAAATTAAAGAAAATACTTAAAATGATGGTTTTAATTTAAGTTTGACTGTATTAATACCAGATATGGCACTGACACCTGCTATGCTATAAAGAATTAAGGCCCTATTTTACATGCTCAATATTATTTTCTTGTACTGGAATCTTCCATATGATCTTGTGTATCAGGCCTTTAAAGTGAATCATATGTAAATTTGAAAATAATATGTTTCTACTTGGGTTGTGTACTTGTGTGCATCAAAATTTGAAAATAATGTGTTCACACTACAGTTTCTTTCTCTGTTTGTATCATATGACTTGTCATCCAAAATTAGAATCATCCATGGGTGTGCATTTTTACTGTCAGTTATTTGTGTATATCATGTCCATTGATATTGGAATCTTGACTGAACATATAATTTTTTGCAAAAAAATGTTTTCTATTCCATTTCTCGTGTTGGGGTTTTAAAAAAAAAACTGTTATCCCACCTTTTGTAAAGCAGCTGTTTCATATCCTATGTTGATAATATAAAAGGTCACTTTTTCTGCCTACTTCTGAATTTGAGGTTCTCAGCTATCTTTTATTCACTGTAAATTCTACTTTTTGGCAGGTTTTGTTTAAACATTTGCAGGAAAAACTTCTTCTCACTGAGGTATGTTGGAGAGATACTTGTGTTATAAATTCCTGTATACACTAATAGGATTAACACTAAAGTTTTACTGGACTATGATATTGTCAAAATTATAGAGATATATATTCTCTGTCAAAAACAGTTATAATAATCTTCTCTCTATTAATTTCTTCTTTTTAAAAAATAACAGTAATTGTTCTTTGTTACAGTCAAAATTAAAGGAGTCACAATATCAATTGACACCATGGCGTTCAGATATGAACCATGCAAATGTTGCTTCCCAATCACCATCTCTCTCAATTCATGCACCTTTGGAAACTTCAGTATGCTCATTTTGTGATCTGTACTTTTTCCTCTTGATGCTTAAACAAAATTATAAATTGTTTCGTTCTTTTACCAGAATAAAAATGGCCTCGAACTGGTGCCTCAGCCTAGGTACTCCGCTGCAAAGACTCAGGTCCCTGTTGATGCTCGGACTGGCAATGAATGGGATGTATTGAGTCGCCACCAGAGTGGCTTGGGTGGCGGGGTGGCAACCAATGTTGATGCAGATGAAGTTGGGAGATATTCCCCTATTGCAAGCAGGTGAGTCTGATGAAATGGAGACTGCTACTCTGAACTGAATGTATTGGTTTGTTCTATTTTGACAGGGTCTTTCTTAAAGGAGTGGGTGATCCTGATGCTTGCAATGTTATCCCCTTCTGTCTGAGTCAAGTGAATAAAACATTCAAATTATGACAGCCTGTTTGCCACTATTTTTAAAAGATTGGAGATCTTATTGATTAAACACTGGGTCTTTTCTTTTTAATATGTTCCCTCATGTGATGTCCATTTTTTGTGGTCCCTTCGGTATCCGAACCAATGATATTACAATAATTTCTGTAACTAAATATTTAGGTTGACCTAAATCTCATGTTGCTGTCTATGAAATAAATTTCTAGTACAAAAGGAAAGTGGTGGTTTGCTTTCAATCTATGCCCGAGGTACTTGAATGGGGCATTTGCATGCCATATATCCTACTGTCTTGGGATGGTGATAACTAAACTTAGCTGTCCTGCTAGTTTTAGACAATAGAATTGGAGACTGAGCCTTTTATTATGTCTTTAATGTTGCCAAGTGCTAACATATTCTAGTTTGTGATACCAGTCCTAACAGTAGATCTGCTGTGTATAATACCCCAGTCTCTAAGTCCCATGCTGGCTTAAAAATCAACTTCTATGAGTTTCCCGTGTAGAGTTTGGTAGCTCATTTCCTGGTGATTATGAAAAGGGTGAGTATCGCTGTGCCTATGGGAGACAATATACTCTGAAACAAGTTTATCTGGTACATTTTCTGTAGCAACAGGTGCTCAGGAAGGGATATTTTTCTGATTGCTCTCATGTTTTGACAGAGGAAATGAATTCCTCTATGATTGAGATGAATGTAATTAGTTACCCTACCTTTCTTTTATAGTACCTGGAGACCATGTAGTCTCTTGCTGTTTGTTAAAGTTTAAGTTTATTGTTAGATGTGGAATTTCTTTCCTGTTTCCTGCCTCTTACAATTTGAGTAGGCTGTCATCTCCTCTACATGGGTTATGTTATAACACTTAGTACATGAAACTAAGCATAAAAGAAAAAAGTGCTTGTCAGATATGATCCTCTTCTTTCTCTTCTCATTGTATGTTGTGTCATCTATTCCGTTAGTTGAACTAAAATTCACCACAAGAGGCGCAAACAAGGGGTTCTGAGTTCTATGATACTTCATCCAGTAATGTAAAGGAGTGATAATAATGACCTCTTTTGTACTATTATAAAATGATATCCTTGCTCAAATATGTAAGGCTGTTTCTCAGGAATCCTTCAGCCCATGATGCTAGTTCTGCACATTATGGAGAGGAGATGACTAACAAACAGGTTACATTCCGTGACCCTGTTAGCAACAATGAAGTTGATGATCCTGATGGCGATGAAAACCATAATGAGCAAGAAACTTCTGCTAACTGGACTTCAGGCAACCCTCCTTATACAACCGTTGATGATCCTGGTGCTTCATATTCTCCTTATTTACCACCAGTCCTTGAAGAACCTTCTTCTTCATTTTCCGAAGGTTAGAATTAATGGCTTTTTGAGCTTTACAATATGTTCTGAGCTTTCTTACTAGCTATCTCAAGTTGAATAAATAATTCTGCAGCTGCAGATGATGATCCATTACCAGCTATAGAGGGCCTTCAAATTTCAGGTGAAGCATTTCCAGGAAGGGAACTCCAGGCATGTGGATACTCTATCAACGGCACCACTAGTTGTAATTTCGAGGTGGATTTTATTTTCTTTAATTTGGAACTTGTTATTTGTTGCCTTGTTGCCGGAGGTATTTGATATATATTGGATATCTCTCCTAATCATTTGACATTGCCTTTTATGTCCCCTGTCGTTGGACTGCCAGTGGATTCGACATTTAGAAGATGGTTCCGTTAATTTCATTGATGGTATTGTTTTCTACCTGTATGAGATTGTGTTTTCCTTTCTTCCGATCCATCCTAGCATGATGACCACAGTCATATTTTTTGTCCAAAAATGTAGGGGCAAAGCAACCCAACTATCTTGTCACTGCTGATGATGTTGATACATTACTTGCCATAGAAGTCTTGCCATTGGATAGCAAGAAGCGTAAGGTACTATTTTTTCACTTGTCACAATGGCAGTCAGATACATGTTTGTAAAAGATGATTGGGATGTTATAAAGTAACTTGCATTCAGTTACTGACTTGGCTTGAAATGCAAAATGACCTTGAAGAGTTAGCTGTATGACCTTACAGGGCATTAAGAATTTCAAGGATAATTGTGATGGACGTGGACAACTAGTCCTTGTAATCTTTGTTGTTCATACTGGATTTTCTCTATATGATAGCTTGTGCTTGTTGGCCTACTGTTTGTTGTAGGCCGAACAGCATTAAATTCCGTATCATTTTTACCTCCTTGTTGTTTGTGAACCTGGTCACAACATAAATTTTACCAAATCTTTATTATCTTTCTTTCAAGTGTATTCTACTGGATATTGTCCTTGAACCACATTGGTTGGTGGATCTTGAGAAGCTGGTTAGTCATGAAGAGACATCAACTTGTATTATATTTTGGTGGTAAGGGCATGCAAGTTATACTATTCCTTAGCTGTGACCAAAGAAAATGTCCTATCATGGCTGGCAGTTACCATTAGCCTCCTGTAGTTGAGTAGATTGAAAATTCTGCCGCATCCTCGACACTGCACACAATCTCATATCTTTTATAAAAGATCTTATTAATGAGAGCAAAAAACAAATAAGCAGAGGTTAAGTTATACTCTTCAGAAAACGTAGTTGTCAATTGTGCAACTGCACATTGCATGGGGCAATGGGCATTTGTGCAACAAGTCCCTCCTTTATTGCACCTTTCATCGTACTGAGGTAATATTCATGCAATTTGTGGGATTCTTTATTGTAAATTGGGGGCAAATGGACAATGCTTTTTTGACCAACAATTAGTGTGAAAACGCAAAAGCTTTATAAAAATGGAAAAGGAAACAAAATATAGTAATTTTGATAAAATCAAAGAATTCCTCCATCTAACACTCATGAGAATAGTGTATTGGCTGGTTCTGGCCAAAATTTGCTCTCTGACTCTTCCTGCTGCCTGTAACACTTGAAGCTCGTCTTTTCTTCTTGCTTCAATCATTTTTCTTCATCTTCTATTATTATTATTATATCTGTGCGTATTCATTAGGAGGAGTCATCAGAATCTTTAGGTTAGCTCCTTTGTGGATAATGTCTTTAGTTTACCCATTGTTCATATCCATTGCTCCTCTTTGTTGCCTATGTTAAGCTCTGTTTCACTGTCACCCTGTTGTCTTTGTCAAGGACCTCTATTTCCCTGTGAGCTCAGTTTGTCGTAAAAGGAAGTTGCTGTAATATGAGTTGGGACTCATGGAGAAATTGACTTGAGAGTTGGTTTTTACGTGACATTTTGGACTATGGTTCCACTTAACACTTCAAATTACACTTTGATACATTCTTTTGATAAGGATAAATTTTTTATTTTTATTTTTCCGATATAGATGAAAATATGTTACAATTTGCTGGTTTTTTGTAGTAGTTACAGCAAGTGCGTATATTTCAGTTGCAAGTTAAGTTTTTAATATTTATTAGTGTTTAAATATTTTTTATTTTAAATTATTAATTTGATTACTTGCTGTATTTAAATGTTAATATTCTCTGCAACACAATGGTTCAATCAGCCCATAGTGCCACGGTTCTCTATGCTTGACTAGTAACTTCATAAATGCAGAGAGAAGCTAAAAACCCAATTTATGTGTACTTTGTAAATCAAGTTAGCTTGAGTTTTGAGTTTGGTTTTTCTGGTTATTTTGTTATTATTTTCTTTTACTAAAGTCATGCATTCTTTGTATTGTAGGGAGAGTCTGTGAAGGTTTTCGCTAATGATAACAAGAAGATCACCTGTGGTGAGTACTTTTATCTCATAATTGATGTTTTAGTAGTTCAGTTGTTGCTGCAATCTATGTAACTTGTAAGATAGACAACAAATGATTGCAAGTTTGCTATGGATATTTCTGTAAATTTGAAGTGCTCTATCGACCAGTAATCTTAGGTTGTCCTTTTGAGGATTATGCTTCTGTCATGTACTCATGTGTTACATCTGTGCTAATAGAAAGGGAAAATTGCTAAATTACGTGATGTTGTTATGAGAAACAAATTGGTGAACTTTCAAGCTGCCTAAGCATTTGTATAACAGTTACCGTACATCTTTGATATGAAGTGTACTCTCTATCGTTAAAAATTTATATGACATCAGATGTTCTTGGTGGGGATATACTATAGTGCTATTAAGGTTGTTGGACAATTTCAAATGGCAAGACTGTCTTATTTATTTGGTTTGTGATTGAAACAAACATGTATAAGACAGAGGGGTTTAGTTTCAAATACTATGAATTCACTGTGCTTAGATGTTTTAAGAGGGATAGAAAAAATTACAAAGATAGAGGATAAATACTTTTTTTATTAGAAAATATTATTTGAAAGATGGATAGACATTACCGTTTATTCTGAACAAACTTTTCTTTTTTGGATGTTCAATACTGGTTGTCTTGATTTTGATTATGTGTATAGCTTTCCCCCGTCTCTTTTCCTTCTTTCATTCCTTCCTTTAGGGTTGTAACTGTTGGCTGTTCCTAAAGTAGTTGAGTTATTCTCTCTGCTATTTTTGCTCAGATCCTGAAATGCAGAGCTACATAGAGAAGACTTTTTATAGCGGACATGCTTCATATAAAGTTTCTCTTTCGGTAATTCTATTGAAGTAGATTTCTTATTTATTATGTGTTTCCTTCGCATATTGTACTGCCAGAAAGTTGTTTTTACTTATCGGTCTTCTGTTTGAAGGAATGAAGCAGTTTTATAAATGTTTTTTTGGTTGAGATTACAGACTGGATATCTTGATATATGGGAACCATCCACATTGGCCATCAAGAAGGAAGGTTACAGTATCAAATGCAATGGACCAAGTGGAGTTGTATTCACCGAAAAATTTTCACCATCCACCACTGTATGATGTCCTATTCTTTGATATTTTTGTGTGAAAGTTTTGGGTAGTTGGAATTATGTTGTATTAGACTTTTCCAAGGAAATAAAATAAAGCCAAGTTTGAGACTTGGTTGTCATTCTGGAAATGTCTCTTTCTGCTTTTAAATACAAATTTCTCTCCATGATAATTATTTAAGCTAAGTCTTGCAAGAAACAGGTATTGTGTCAGTCTGGCAGGAGGGCATAATTTTATGATCATAGTTATATCATCGTGAAAGCAACACCATGTTTATGCACATGGCAAATGGGGTTGTTTTAGGATATATATCAGTTGTCTTGGTCGACATTGACAGACTATACTAGCAACTCTCAGTCTGCCTGTGAAGTTGTAAGAAGAATAATTTTGCAAAATATGTGATTTTGCCCATTCTACTTTCTGAGCTGTGTCTGGTAGGTATGAGAAAAACCAAGAGGAGTTAATAAGCATGAGAATAGATCATTTCTTTTCAATAACAGAACTTTTTTAATTATTTAAAAAATGTTAGAAGTATGATACTGTTATATTTGCGATTTTTTGGTGATTTTTCTGAATTTTGTTGGATGAACTGTGTTATCTTACAATTGATTTTTCTGACTTTTGTTGGATGAACTGTGTTATCTTATAAGATAGACATCGAGAATACTTAAGAGTTCATTAACTTGATTATAGATCTTTTGTTTAATTCTCAATAACATATTTTTATTAATTTTTAAAAAGGTCACTGTCAAGACATGGTTTTTGATGACATCTGACTGATCTAGTGTCGAGTGGACCACCTATTTTTTGATCACCCTTCTGCAATTGCTTTTGTAGGTTGTGATTCCATATGAACATGTTTCAGAATTTATTATAATTGGTTCCAGCGGTGCTGAGCATCTGTTAAGAGCAGAAAACAGCTCCATGGATGTCAGTGGGTAAGTATTCTTTTGGAGTTATGTTGTTTTACAAACTGATAGAAGGAATTTATTAGCACAGGTGGTGATGTTTTTGCGCAAATATTTAAGCACTGAATGGAATAATCTATCCTTCAAAATATTCCAGTATCTAATTGTGCTGTGTTATTGTCTGCTAATTTAAAAAGATTCATATTAAATTGTAAACCATTTTTTTCTTTGTTCTTTTTAATTTTCAAGTGGAATGGTCTAAAAAAGAAAGGAGTTTGGATTGCCTGAATTTGTGCAATCAAAGATATAATATAATGGGGTCAAGATTGATCTGAGAATACAAGATGAGGTCTCAAAATATTTCTCTATTGCTTTAGGACTACACCAAGGGTCAACATTGAGCCTCTATTTTTTACATTGGTCTTAAATGTGCTTAATGCTTATTGAGCATATCCAAGAATCGATTTCACAATGCATGCCTTTTGTGGATGGTATTGTTCTAGTTAGAGAATTGAGAGATGAATTAAATGGAAAGCTAGCACATGGCTTTCGTGTAAGTCAAAGTAGTGTAAGTTTAGCAAGAGATGATCAAACCCCTACTTTGAACGTAAATATTGGAGATCATCGATACCACAAACAATAGAGAAATTGAGCGAGATGTAAACCATATGATTCAAGTGAGGTAGATGAAATTGCAGAGTGCAGCAGGTGTCATAAGTGATAGAAATATACCACTCAAAGTTAAAGCAAAATTTTACCAAAATTTTACCGCACAATTAAAAGACCTGCAATGTTATATCTTATATGAGTCTGAGTATTGCACAGTAAAATGTCAACAAAAGAATAAGTGCAATGTAGAGGAGATGAGAATGTTGTGTTGGATGAGTGGTCACACTATACTAGATAGCATTAGAGATGAATGCATTAGGGAGAGTTGGGGTAGCTCATGTTTAAGAATAGATGATAGAATCATACATTAGGTGGTTTGAACATGTAACGAGAGACTGTTACAAGCCCTACTAAGAAGAGTAGATTAAATGGAGGTTAATCCAATTTCTATAGGCTAAACAATTAGAAAAGATTAGAGATCAATGCTTTAGCCATGGATATAGTTTATGATAGAGCATTATGGTGTCGTTCGATCTATGTAGTCGATCCCACCTAGTGAGTAGTGACCAAGGATGGATTGTTATTTTTAATTCTCAAGTATGTGCGAACATTATTTTTTGGTATGGAATCATCATTTTGGACAGGAATTCTTGGGTTCAGTTGGTTTTTACTTTTAATTAGTCATAGTACATAGATCTGGGTTGACTTTACATGAGAGGATGTCCTAATACATGAGAGAAGTACAAGTACCCCCTGTCAAGTTTACGAATCAAGAACTAATTCTTCAAAGTGAGAAAATAAGAATATATCCACCACCCTTAATTTAATAAAGTGAATCATGATCTAACGTAAAAAATGATGCAAGGGAGATATGTCCTTACTTTCTAAGTAGAATAGTTTTTTCCTTAGAATAGGTGTAGTGTAATAGGAGTCTTTTTTATGCATGTCTATTTCTCAATGTTTTTTCTTCATCTTTTGGTTTCTGCTTTTGATAATATTATTTATGTTGCTCCTTTTGCAGGGCTAGAGACACTATTGTGCTCACTTTGAGATTATTCATCTATAGGGTATACAAACTTTGGCCTTAATTTATGCACTACCCCGTTCAATATAAATTTCATAGTTTATATGCTTGACTTTTTCTGTTCTGCCTTCCTGTTTGCTTGAAATTTCATTGCTGTGTTATAGATGTTTCATAATTTGTTTCTTTCTAGCTGAACTGTGACTTGTGCACCCTTTCCTACACAATAAAGGGGCAACCTGGTGTTATAAGACTCCCTCGATATGTGGAGTTCAGGGAAGGGTTGGATGCACTAAGTGGCTCTATATTAGGCAGCCTTACCTTGCATATTTGCAAGATGCTAATTTCTCAATATAGGATCATGAGCTCCTATATTGATAAAAAGAAATGAAAAGCAGTTGGAGAGATGGAGCTTGGTTTTCCTACATCATAATTTTTGTCTGATTTAGGCAAACATTCTATTGACAATAAAATTTACTGTAACCTATGTTGAAGCTAGGAATAACTACCTGCATTTGTTGCCCTTGCAGTGTATGAGATCTTCTAAGATACTCTAAACTAAACAAATCTAAGATATATCATAATATAAGATTTTCTTTCAATATCTAAGTATCACCTAGATATTCTCTATAATATAATTTAAGATATTCTAAGATATTTTCAAATATTCTAATACTCCCCCTTAAACTAAAATTTACTAAGTTTTAAGTTTGTTGCAAATAATTCCTTTAAACATGGACATAATCAGAATAATTACATCGGGTCCACCAAATATGGCTTCATGGTGTTGTAAACATTGGCAAAATCTTTAATGAGGATGGTGAAACAATACCTACCATGAAGGTAGTCTAAGGTAGCTGGAACAAATGTTGTAAACCATTAATAACAATTGTAAATTTCAAATGTCACGAGGCAACGAAGCATAACAATCCATGATAGAAGCTATCTCTAAGCTTAACTACCATGGATAGAATCAAACAATGCTAATCATGCATGATATAAGTTATCTCAAAGCTTAAGATTCTTATTTTTCCTCGAGTCTTGACTTATTGGCTCACTCCTCCATTTATTATACATGTATTATGTTTGTGTTTTGTTCTTTTATTTGTTTCTGGCATAAAATATTTTATCTTAAGCAGTGTGCCAGTGGCTGAAGAGAATAATATTCAAGGGTTGTTCTGATTTTCCCTGTTTCTGTACAGGCCGGGGAGAAAAAGAGAGGAAAGAGGAAGGGATTATTCTTTAACAAGTGACGTTAAGTCTCTGCTGCAGGTGGAATGTGCAGACCAAGATGGAGATTATTGGTTGCGTGCTTTGTGTGCTACCTAAATTTTTGCTCCTTTTCATATTCTAGGACAGAATTAGCTTCAGCTGTAATTGTGAATTTCCTTGCTTTGTAAGTCAATTGTTGAAATGCATGTTGTTCATGTCATTTTTGTGCACCCATATTTGCATGAGCCTGCATATACATGCTATGTCCCTCACTGTCAATAACCATAATGATTCAGAGGAAAATGATGTAGTTGCCTTTTGAATTTAATGAACCACACTCCTATTTTTGTTGGAATTAGAAAAATTAGTTCATTAGTTAAAGTTGTGTAGATGCATGGATATATGTGTAGGTAGATTTTCTTTTGGAAATGTTTCTACACCCTGTCCATGAATTATTGTATTGCATGGCAACCTTTGGAAGGTTAACTTGTGGAAATATCGATAAGCATCAAACTATTCTGTTCAAAATTATCACCCATGTAACATGTCAATATGGGATTTCAGCCATTGATTTTATTTCATGAAATTATTTCTTTTGGAGATATATACACCTTTTACACTGCATTAAAGAATCACTATTTGTTTTACTTTTTGCGTACTTTCTTTAAAGTAAAGTACTTTTACCAATAATTTCGCCTTTAATCCTTTTTGGACAGTTTAACAGATAACACAAAAGTGGGGATTTTAATCAACAGTTTAAATTTTATCAATTAAAAAATATCATCTGAAACTATATTTAAAATACTGCCATGTGATCTTTTTGAATTTGTGATTACAAGTGATGAGCGTAGTTTTATAAGGGCTAGGATTCTTTAAAGTGAGCTTTGGTGGCATGAAGATCTTAATCCACTTGATCTAAAGGTGGATATAACTTCAGTTTCTTACTTAAACTCAAGTTCACTTCAGAGTTTTTCATTCTATAAATCCTAACTCTTTGAAATGTATGAAAGTGGATGACTTCAACTGCCTGTTAAGAGAATTTGGATCCAACTTCAGCACATGAAAACTACCCTGAGTACTTTATAGAAAGAAGAACATGAGTTGACCTTTTTTTTGTATGATAGTTAGAGAAAGTTATGATTCCAATAACTTTATATTGATTACAATATCACTGACATTATACCATTTTTCTATTTTGTATTATGAACATTTATTGTATGATTTGGTCACTGCATATGTATAGTTATCGTGACCAATTCATTCATTTTATGTTCATCATTGTAATTACTTCTAGCATATTTATAGGATCTCATTTATACTACAATTGTGTATATAAACACAATCTGTCAAACTAATAAGATAAGCTACCTACAACTGTCTCTGCTTACACAAATCACAAAAATGACCTACCTACAACTGTCTCTGTCAAGCTGGATAGAGATAACTATCTCCTATGGAAGTTACCAGTTCTTCCATTGATTAGAGGTTGCAAACTTGACAGCCACATACTAGGAACTCAAGAATGCCCTGAACAATTTATCTCCACAAATGACACAACTAAGAAAAACAATCCTGACTATGAAGAATGGATTGCACACGATCAAGCTCTCCTAGGATGGCTAAGAAATTCAATGTCCATTGACATTACAACACAGTTGCTGCATTGTGAAACCTCTAAGGAACTCTGGGATGAAGGCCTAGCAGGTGCACACACAAAATCAAGAACAATCTACCACAAATCAAAATTTCATAACACTCGCAAAGAAGAAATGAAGATGGATCAGTATCTTCTCAAAATGAAGAACCTCTTTGACAAATTAAAGCTGGCAGGATCACCAATCTCCAACTCATACTTGATAATTCAGACACTGAATGACCTGAATGCTGAGTATAATCCAATGGTGGTCAAATTATCTGATCAAATCAACCTTACTTGGGTTGATTTGCAAACCCAATTATTGGCATTTGAAAACAGAATAGAACAACTAACTAATTTCAGTAATCTCTCAATGAATGCTTCAGCAAACCTTGCAAGTCAAACTCAATTCAGAGGCAACAAATTTGGGACACGAGGCAACTGGAGAGACTCTAACTTTAGAGGAGGTAGAGGAAGAGGTAGATCTAAACCAACATGTCACGTATGTAACAAGATAGGTCACACTGCAGTACAATGTTTTTATCGTTACGACAAGTCATACACAGACTTAAATCACTATACTGGGAACAAAAGATAAGAAGATCATAGTGCCTTCATAGCCTCACCTTACCACAGCCAAGACTATGAATGATATTTTGACAGTGGAGCTAGCAATCATGTGACTCATCAGAATGAGAAACTCCAAGATCTCAGTGAAAGCAATGGTAAGAATTCTCTACTAGTTGGCAATGGTAACAGGTTGAGAATATTGGGCTCAGGCTCGACTGAACTAAATAAACTCAAACTGCATAATGTCTTGTATGTTCTAGAAATAACAAAAAATTTGTTGAGTGTATCTAAACTAACTACAGACAATAATGCAATTGTTGAATTTGATGCAAACTGTTGTTATGTGAAAGACAAATTAACATGGAATGCACTGCTAAAAGGGAAACTTAGAGATGGATTATACCAACTTTCAAGTGTCAATTTCCAAGTCAATAAAGACTCATGTACCTACATGTTAGTTAAGGAGAATTGACATAGAAAGCTTGGACATCCCAACAATAAAGTCCTGGAAAAGGTGTTGAAGAACTGCAATGTGAAGACATCATCAAATGATCACTTTTCATTATATGAAGCTTGTCAATTTGGAAAACTTCACTTGTTACCATTTACATCATCATTTTCTCATGCTAAGGAACCTTTAGATTTAATTCATAGTGATGTATAGGGGTCAGCACCAATTTTATCTCCATCTAATTTCAAGTATTATGTTCACTTTATTGATGATTTCAGCAGATTCACTTGGATTTTTCCCTTGAAACAAAAATCAGAAGTAATACATGCTTTCACTCAATTCAAAAACATGGTTGAAAACCAGTTTAACAGGAAAATAAAAATCCTCCAATGTGATGGTGGATGTGAGTATAAACCTGTTCAGAAAATAGCCATAGAGTCAGGAATCCAATTCAGAATGTCATTTCCATACACCTCTCAGCAGAATGGAAGAGCAGAAAGAAAACATAGACATGTGACTGAATTAGGACTCACACTACTAGCACAGGCCAAAATGCCTTTACACCAATAGTGGGAAGCCTTCTCGACCTCAGTTTTTCTTACCAACAGATTGCCCTCATCAATTAACCTAAATAAAAGTCCATATTCATTATTATTTGGAAAGGAACCTGGCTATGATGCATTGAAGCCTTTTGGCTGTGCTTGTTACCCTTGCCTCAAACCATACAATCAACACAAACTTCAATTCCACACCACTAGGTGTGTGTTCTTGGGATATAGCAACTCTCACAATGGATATAAGTGCCTCAATTCTCATGGAAGAATTTTTATCTCAAGACATGTTGTCTTCAATGAGAATCATTTTCCATTTCATGATGGTTTTCTTGACACAAGGAATCCACTAAAAACTCTAACTGAACCTGACTCTATTGTTCTTCATCCTTTACCTACAGGTACCACTACAAGTCACACAATTGAACCAGCTAACAGTGATGTGAACCCTCATGAAGATGACCTAGCTGTCAATCAACCAGTTCTCAGTGAGATATCTGCAGATGAGGCAACTTCTTATACAAATGAAGCACCAACAACAATAGGTCCAACAGAGGATACATCAGAGGACAATCAATATGTCCAGCAGATACGTACAAGAAGCAAGACATGATCTACAAGCCCAAACTGCCTTATATAGGACTGACAGAGACACACAAAGAGGAGAAGGAACCAGAAAATGTCAATGAAGCACAAGCCAGACCGAGGTGGAAATAAGCCATGAATGAAGAATTTAAAGCTCTAACAACAAATCACACTTGAACACTGATACCATTTGAGGGGCAGAACAATATCATAGACTCAAAGTGGGTTTTTAAAACTAAGTACAAGGCAGATGACTCAATTGAAAGACGGAAAGCAAGACTGGTTGCCAAATGTTTTCAACAAACTACAGGTGTGGACTATGATGAGACCTTCAGTCCAATGATCAAGTCCCGCATGGTAAGAATTGTTCTATCCATTGTAGTACATTTAAATTGGGAAGTTAGACAATTAGACATAAACAATGCATTCTTGAATGACAATCTTAAAGAAACTGTGTTTATGCATCAACCAGAAGGATATAAAGACCCAACCAAGCCTTATCACATATGCAAATTAACCAAGGCAATCTATGGCCTGAAGCAAGCCCCAAGGGCATGGTTCGACAGGCTGAATGATACTCTACTAAAATGGGGATTTCAAAACATCAAGAGTGATTTATCACTATTTGTCCTTAGAGGAACTGGCCATATCACACTTTTCCTCATATATGTTGATGACATAATAGTAACAGGGAGCAACAAAAAATTCCTAGAGACCTTCATCACTCAACTAAACATTGTTTTGTCTCTTAAAGACTTACGTCTTTTACACTATTTCCTAGGAATTGAAGTACACAAAAATACTGGTGGAATATACCTGAAACAAAGTATATTAGAGACTTACTCAAAAGGTTTAATATGAAAAAAGCTTCATCATGCCCCACACCAATGGTAACAGGGAAACAACTAACTGCTGAAGGAGAACCTATGGCCAACCCTACACTATACAGACAAGTTATAGGTGCATTACAGTACCTAACCAACACTAGGCCAGACATAGCATTCTCGGTCAACAAACTCAGCCAATTTATGAGTTCCCCAACCACAGATCATTGGCAAGGAATAAAAATGATATTGAGATATCTCCATGGCACAACAAATTTATGTCTTCATATCAAACCCTCAACTGATCTTGATATTGTTGGGTTCTCTGATGCAGATTGGGCTACTAGCATGGATGACAGGAAATTCATGGCAGGACAGTGTGTGTTCCTTGGTAAGACATTAATCTTGTGGACCTCAAGAAAACAAAGAGTGGTGTCAAGGTCAAGTATTGAGTCAGAATACAGAGCCTTGGCAGACCTAGCAGCTGAATTAGCTTGGATTAGATCACTCTTAGGTGAGCTAAAACTTCATATGCCCAGGAAACCAGTTTTATGGTGTGATAACTTGAGTGCCAAGGCACTACCATCCAATCCAGTGATGCATGCTCGATCCAAACACATTGAGATAAATGTCCACTACATACGTGATCAAGTACTTCAAGATCAAGTCACAATAGCCTACGTGCCCACATCAGATCAAATTGCAGATTGCCTAACTAAACCTCTCTCACACACAAGGTTCAACATGATGAGAGACAAACTTGGGGTAACTATGTCACCATCAGTTAGAGAAAGTTATGATTCCAATAACTTCATATTGATTACAATATCACTGACATTATACAATTTCTCTATTCTGTATCATGAACATTTATGGTATGATTTGTTCACTGCATATGTATAGTTATTTCACTGTTATATATTGTTAGTGTTAAAATTTGTACACAGTCAATATAAAACTCATGTATTTTGAGTACATACATTTTTTTCTCTTTTCTTAAGAGTATAATATTTATGCACTCTTAGTGTAAAGATTCAATCACTTTCAATATATAATTCATCATTCATTTATATTATTTGTATTAAATATAAATAATGGATGATGTAGTAACAATGTATAAAACTCATACAGTATAAGTTCCTCTTTTATCCATAACATATAGCAGTCGACGTCATAAAGAAAATGGTTCGCTGTCATTTAATATTTTACCCCTTTAGCCTGTTTTGTTATTCCAAGGGAGCTCATAAAAGGCTTCATAACATGGTTAACACTATCTTATTGCATGAACATACAGTTGAATATTGGTGAAAGATGTACAAAAATGGTTAACAGTATCTTATAGCAGCACTTGAAAAAGAACAATGAATTATGCTTCTGGGACATAGTTGTCATCCTTTGTCCAACAAAGACTAACTGACAAGACCTTACCTATTTTAGTATATGCATCCAATGTGTTCAAAAGGAGAGCAACCCAAGGTTATCTTCTATTGACGAGGACATAATACAATTTAAAAATGTGATGCCCTAAATGAAGAAAAATAAAACCCTGGGAAGAAGAAATCAAACCCAAACAAAATGACTATTCATGCACTTAAGCCTATAATACTTAAGTATACCCAACTTTTCATGTTCAAGGGAAAGTAGCAGCAACATAATTGGGAGGTGTAATAAGCATTAACAATAGTTTATTGTGAGTATCATAAAAGGAATCCTTTACAAGCTCTATGCTTATTCAACCATCACATCAACCAAGATTCTTATAAATCATGGTGTCCCCAACATCAACATCATATCAACCACGTTAATAAGACTACGTCTAAAAGCAAGTGCTTATTATTGTAAAGGATATATAAAGATAATAGTGAATCTCCACCTAATTAAACTTTACTTTAAGTTTAGGGGATTTATCCTTATTGATCACATCATGATCAAGAGTATTGATTATTAACCACTTTTCTGTTAAGTCAAGTCATAAATAATAATAATATTGATATTTGAATTAAGGTATTATCATGTGCATGCATTAGTTGGTATTAGAGTTGGAGTTTTGAATATAAAGAGAAGTGTTAAATACTCTAAGGTAGAAGAGTCTTGGCATACATAATCATTTTAATTATAGCAGAATTACCTTTGATAAATGATATATATGTTGTTGGAAAAAAGAGCTCAATCATGGTAGCAATGATGGCATTGCACAGAAAATGTGATATCACAATTGGGTGGATTTCATGTAAAAGAATTATAAAGGCACTTTTCATATAAAGCACTGACAATACAAGTCAGGAAAATTGATGGGGTTATGTTTTTCTTTTCTCTTACCCTGCAGTTTTACCAGTTTTTAAAATACCAATCAAATATAAACTTAATTGCATGCTTATTGCATAATTATTATTAACTATCTAAGGTAAGATAATCAAATAAATATATATATATATATATATATATATATATATATATATATTCTTGAACCTTGTATTACTTGTGGGTCAAATATATATTCACTATCTTCCAGAAGGGTTATGTTGCAGTAGGTTTGTTTTGGATAAAGCCGCATAAATTGGTAATGTATTCTTCAACAGCTTCCACACAAAAAACATACTTTTGAAGTAACATAAATGACACAATTAATCCAAACCTTTCTTAAAAGTAAATCATAATTAATACATGAATTATAGACTAGCTATATAAATACTATTACCAAAGTGATGCATGTATATTAATAATTAAACTTTATTTTCTTAGCATCTGTGGAGAGGGTTGAGCAAAGTGTAGGTGATATAATGGGCAGGCCCAACTTAGAGAACTAAATGGCCCCATGAGCCATACAATGCACAAAAGTTTGTTTTCTGAGTATATGGTTAATTTTGGAACAATTTAAATTTTTTGACATTCGAGTGTGTTAAACTTAAGAATATTTGAATCAGCTTCACGGTTAAAAATGAAATTTCATACTCTAGTAAGATGTTGGGGATCAATGTGAGCAAACCCTTACTTACTCTGAAGGTACAATATCTGAATTGGAAGGAGATAAGCTTCCCATCTAGTTATTTACTATGTTTATAAGTTTGTTATTTGGAGAGAAAATAAGGAGAAAACATATTTTTCAATTTTAATTTCAAAGAATTATTTTTTTTAATAAATAAATAAGAAATAAAATGGTAGAGTATAATGAAATCTATTTTATCATTTCCTATTTATTTAACTCTTTTAATTTTAAATTAAACAATATATCTCATCTTTGCTTTTCTTTCAAAAATCAACTCTTTAATAAACTCTAACTCGATAGAGTAAATTATAGAAGAAAAAATAATTGGAAAAAATTGATAATGGAAATGTGATGAAGACTCTTGGCTTGGAAGTATAAAAATATATTGTCCAATTATGACTCTGCATTTTATAAAGCTACTAAAAAGGTTATGTTGGTAGCCTTGCATTACAAGAATACAAAGAATAGAGACAATTCTATATGGAAAAAAGTATTTGTTGGGTCTCTATATGGAAATAAATTGCAAATAAAAATAATAGAGACAATTCTACTTGAGTTGGAAACTTGGAATGAACCACTATGCCAGACAAATATGAATAATAATGGAGATATGAGGATACAAAAACTAAGAAGTCTTGAATTCTTTATTGGGGGAGACTAATAATTTTTTAATTTGTAACTAAATTATCTTTGCTCTAAAGTTTAAATCAAACCTCTTTATTACCTTAGGATTGTTTCCAAAATTTATCTGCTTTTGCATTTATGGGTTGAATACCTCGTAAAGTGTGTGTATTAATATATGTTGTCTTATAATAAAAAAGTTAAATCAACACTAAGCCTAGTAAAAAGGGAGTAGGGTTAACGGAGAGACAAGTATTGCAATTACATTTAACTTAAAGATGAAAATGTTATTATATGTATAAATAAAAGGATATAATTGTATTTTTATTTTCTTTTTATCTTGTTTTACATATAATTTTCCTCTCCATCAATGGAGAGGATTCGTACTCACAAAAAGCGTAACAAATAACCAGACACACAATTTTAAAAACAACTATTATATCCATTACTCCATAAAATATGCATATATAAACTCATTTAGGCAAAGTGTATATAACCATTTTCTCCCCCTTCATATGATGTCATAAAATAATAGAATGGAATCAAAGAGAGAAGTGAAGGGAATATTGAGAGCTGAAAGAGTGGAGTAGCAGCAATGTATTGTTACCTATTGACCCATCCTTTCTCTTCCACACATGGTGGCATCTCAAATAAATGTCCGTACAATTTAAAAGAATTTTTGTCCATCATATGTCTCATCTTAAGCCCTTTACTTATATTTGAATAAACAAAACAAAAAAGATACCATTGAATGCAATGCTCACCATATGCATAATTTATAATTAAATCTAACATTTCTGGATTCCACAGGCATATGATATAATATGAAGATTCCCAAAAAAATTAACAATTCTTCAAAGATAATAATATCATTAATGGGGCAATATATATCTAAACTTTAGTAAGTTTTTGAAGCAAGTGACCACCCACCCACTCTACATGAGTAATTAGTAAAATATGTAATGTTCTACAATTTATTAAAATTTACAGTCAAATGATATGTTATTCTACTTAGCAATAAGATATATATCAATACTTACTTACACTTGCACCAATTCGTAGTGTCTAGACAAATGTATCATTTTTTGTGTTAAAAACATTCAAAACATGCATGATACATCATTTGATACATAGGTTAAAGTACTATCTTATTTTATTTTTTAATATGTTTTTAAAATTAAGATGAAGAAAATTAAAACACCTTTTGTAGGTTATTTAATTAGGTTTTCAAAAAACAACGTATCACAATCACTGCAATGAATAATACATTTCTCCTACCAGCATATATCATCGATGTGAAGGAAAAGAAAATATTATTCTCTACAAGATGTATGCTAATGTTAGATATTAAAGTTTATATTGGTAGGCAAGCGTAAAAAATTTGAAGAAAATATACGCTTGATTCCTTCTCATGTGATGGTAGATGTAATAAGTATTATTTTCATTAATGAAGAGAGAAGTACTTGATTTTACTTGTGTTTTTAGTATTAAAAATGTTATTCAATCATATATAAAAGAATAAAAATATCTTAGCATGTCATTGTTTCCTTTGTTTTTTTGTAATATTTGTCTCTTCATTAATAGAAATAATCATTCCTTTAGTCACTGATAAATTCACTAAGGGTAGCTGTTTTTTTTGTAATATTTGTTTTTTTACAAAATACTAATAGTACAATTAACTAAAAGATAAAAGGTAATGAAATTTAAAGAGCTTATATTTAATATAAATTTAATAGAAAAGCACTTAAAATATATATTTTATTCGTGCTATAATATTATATCTTTCACTACACTTTGATTTTATAGGTAAACGTTTTTTTTCAAGAGGGGGAAGAGAAAATGCAATTCCAAGAGTTTGAATCTTGGCATTTAGGCAACATGGTTCACAACTTAATCTTCATGACTCACGAGAGGAGACCTTATATTTACTTTATATCATTGCTAACATCTATATAATATGGGATAAATTCTAGCTTGTTGTGTTTAGGTTGGACCTCAAATTCATATTTGTGTCAAATTGATCCTTTAACTTAGTAAACTGTTATATCACGATTAAAAAATATGTTAAAATCACTAGAAAATTATAATTAATTTCACCTTGCTAATTGTCGTCCAATACATATATGATGTTGATGGATCGTTCCGCACTAAGAGAAACGTGCCGTGGGTGTATTGTTATTTGTTGGTTAATGGAAATTAATATAAACTAATACGCATTTGAATCATCACACGTTTTCGATAGCTGGATTCAAATCCTTTTCATTTTCTAAATTAATAGAAAAGATTTTAACCCTTTTAATATAAACTACTTCTGACATCTGACACCACTTTTTTGCATTTTATGTTCAGCCAATGGATTAAATGAGTCAAACACCTTTAGCCAGAGCATAAACTTATAGTTCATTTCCTAATTGCACCTTTAGTAAGGGTTAAGGTAAACAGTTAATCTTAATTTTAATATTTTTTCCACCATTGCTTATATATTTGTACCTTCTTTTGGGTTTTTTATTGCTATTAATTAAAATATTTTTTATTCATTCCAGATGTGGTGGTTATAGTTTCTTCTTACTAAAAAAATATTGAATGAATAAAATAATATGAATAAAAAACAGATTACATTAAAAAATATTGAATAAAATGATAGAAATGATATAAATATTGAATAAATATTTGTTATATTTAATTTTTTATTAATTAAAAAACTATTTATTTATATTAGGCTTTTGAAATGATATAAATAAAATAAAAATTATATATTTTTTAAATTTTGAATACATTTTATAAGTAATTTGTGCAGGTGAGCAAAAAGTCTGAAATATATTTATAATATCATATTCTCTTCTCTTTCCCTTTATAAGGAAAAAATATTTGACAAAAAAAAGAAGGTAAAATATGAATTAGAAAAAATTTTGAAAACCAAAATCTAAATTAGCATGTTGTAAAGAACTAATATTTTTTATTAAAAATGTAAATGAATTAAGTACCTACATAATTACAGGAAACTATTAATCTCACTGAACAACCTTTCTATCTAGGATATATAGCTACATTAGGTCAATCCCTTACTTTCGGAAAGCAACATAGAAATCCTTTAATTCTGCCAATTCTATCTACCAACTAATGTTGTTTAATTTAACCTTTACTATGTTTGAAAGCCATGTCGAGATAAATTAAGGTGCGTTCTAACCTGCGAACTCCAGGTTAGTTCGCTTCCAAGCGAACTATTTTTATAGCCGTTGGATTTTATTCTAATCATTTGAGCCGTTGGATGTGGTACTGGGTACCGGTTAATTTTTTGCTAAAGTCGGTTTGGGCCTTGGTAACATAGGTGAGAAGTTGGTCTGGCCCAAACCGACTTCTGTTGTAATCGATTACATTATATGTTGTAATCGATTACACTATTTTAGTAATCGATTACAACATATTAAAGGCATCAGATCTGTGCATTTTGTATTATGCAATCGATTACAATATAACAGTAATCGATTACACTATTCTAGTAATCGATTACACAATTCTAGTAATCGATTACCACATATTAAAGGCATCAGATCTGTGCATTTTGTATTATGTAATCGATTACACTATAAATGTAATCGATTACAACAAATTAAAAGCATCAAATATGTACATTTTTTCACATTTTGCACAATTTAATTATAAAAAAAATAAAATTTTAAAATTTAAAATTAAGTAATTAAAAAAAATTGAAATATTTAATGATAAATTCTAATTACAAAATCTTAAAAAATCTAATGATTTCCTAAATGACCTCCCGTTCCACACCTACGTGGTTGCCTATTACGTCTTGTCCTTCGAACTTCAGTCGGTGTTTGGTCTGGAACTGTATCTGTCTGTCCCGTTGAAAAAATATTAGTGTCAACCATAAAAGAACTTGGACCAGCACCATCTTGATTGAGGTTGTAGCCTATATCACTAAAAAGTTGATTCGCCGAGTCAGGTGTACCGAGTAAGTTATTCATTAAGTCATTATGATCGGTAGAAAATGAGTGGCGGCTAGGCATCATGTCGTCACTGCGATGGTGTTGTGACGGTTCGTGAAAAGACATTCTTCCTGGTTGAATGTTAAACGAGGCAGACATTGTTGGTTGATACCAAAGATTTTGTGACATAATAGGCGGGTTCATAGTAGGTTGGAACATTGATGTTGGAGGTATGGGAGGTAGATTTGTATAGTATGGTTGTTGTTGATTTCTATTGTATATGGGTGGTTGACTTTGTTGGTATATGGGCTGTTGGTATGTTGGTTGTTGGTATGTGGGTTGTTGGTATGTGGGAGGTTGATTTTGTTGATAATTTATTTGTCGGGGGTCTCTTAATTGTGCTTCTGAAGATAAGAATAATCTAGTATTTCTTCTATACCACATTATATATTGTTGTGTGTGAATTGGATATTGGATTTGAGGACCTTGTTGGACTTGATCCCTCCGATTACTCCAATAGTCAATCCACTCCGCATGTCTAGTTGCCCAGTTTGTATCTAGATTACCCCGTTTGTCAACTCTGTGTAGGGCATCTAGATTTTGCGGTGGTTGTGCCAAATCTTGCAGTAATTTAAACTGTAGTCTTACTCGATCTGTCTGATGCCATTCGACAATGGAGAAACAGATCAATGCTGTGCAATCACTCCAAATATTCTTATCTTCTAGAACTTCACGTGGTAGATTGTCGACATAATTCTCATATGGAAGCCATTGAAACTAATAAGTGAAAAATAAATATCGTTAGGAAATTTACACATTGTGTTAATTTAATTAAGCAAGATTTGAATAATAAAATTATTACATCGTTGACATCCATACGATCCAAGCGTGACCTATATGCAGTCAAGTCTCCACGTGGAATTCCTCGGTAGCTTAGATTTCTTTGACCCCACCTGAAAAATAATAATTAATTTATTAATATTAGAAGTAAAAAATAGATCAATAATATGTAATGTATAGTAAATAATTTATATTATCTTGAAGCAAATGGATACGTGGGTAGACGATTAACTATCGGTGCCAAAAAGGGTAGGCGATACCATGCCCAGGACTGTAGAAGTGTTAAACACCCACCCATGGCTTTTGCATTAGGCTTTGTTGCCCGACACATTTCCCTATACAAGTTTGCTAAACAAGCCGAACCCCAACTATATCGGTGAACTCTTGTTAGATCTCTTAGTAAAGGTAAGTACATTAAATGTACCCTATTATTTGATTTGTCGGGTAACAATTCACCGCCTATCATGTATAAGATTCGTGCCCTACAAAATTGCTCTTTTTGCAATTGTGTAGGGCGAGGGGGTAGTGTTTCAAAGTTATCAAACAACCAAGTTAGTTTTAACTCGCATCCCCTCATGTCTTGTTCGTCACTCGGAACTTTTCCCAATAGTTCCTCACATATTTCATTCCAATCGAAATATGTAGGCCCAGCTAATGGTAGGCCATTCACATTCACTCCTATTTGGAGTGACACATCTTCTAATGTTATGGTGCATTCACCATGTGGTAGATGGAAAGTGTGTGTCTCTGGTCTCCATCTTTCAACAAGAGCAGTAATTAAACATGGGTCAATGTTGAAAGATCGAAGACTAGATAATTTTGAAAAACTAGTGAGTTGTAATATATCATTTAGTAATGGTTCCTCATCAAAATTATTCACATGTCTCATTCTTATAACATCTTTAGATGGTTCCTGTAAAATTATAAAATAAAATAAATAATTAGTAGTGAATTAGTAAATAAGATAAAATAACTAAGTTGATAGAATAACGATATATTTAAATGTTGGATAAACTATAAATTAACAGTTAAATATACTAAGATAAACAAAAATTATAACCAAATAATTGCCAAACCGACTTCTGAAAATTGATGATAAGTAAGTTGATAGAATAACGACATATTTAAATGTTGGATATACTATAAATTAACAGTTAAATATACTGAAATAAAGAAAAATTATAACCAAATAATTGCCAAACCGACTTCTGAAAATTGATGATAAGTAAGTTGATAGAATAACGACATATTTAAATGTTGGATATACTATAAATTAACAAGTTAAATATACTAAAATAAACAAAAATTATAACCAAATAATTGCCAAACCGACTTCTGAAAATTAATGATAAGTAAGTTGATAGAATAACGACATATTTAAATGTTGGATGTACTATAAATTAACAGTTAAATATACTAAAATAAACAAAAATTATAACCAAATAATTGATGACAGATGATCTGTGTTGGTCTTGTAGTCTAAGTAGTGATTCAGCCATCGTTAAAATGGTGGGAAATTGATGGATAGAAAATTATAATAGAGAGAAGTGATAGTTGTAGTGTAAGTAAGTGTTTATGTAACTTTTGGTTCAACATGTTAGTATAAATAGATAAATTGAAGGGTAGGGATAATTTTTTTTTTTGCATACACGTCCAATCAAATTACATGCAAAACATTGGAACCATAAAAAATTGCCTGTGCCAAGTGTACCTTGCTGCCTGCCACGCTGCCATGTGTATTGAAGTTTGGGTGGGCCAAACCGACTTCCCATTGGAAGTCTGGTTGGCCCAATCCGACTTGCTGCCACGCTGCCAACTCTGCCATGTGGCTTCGGCCCAAACCGACTTCCCTATGGAAGTCGGGTTGCCCAAAACCGAAAATTGCACCATGTCTCTTCGGCCCAAACCGACTTCCCTATGGAAGTCGGGTTGCCCAAAACCAACCATCTGTGCCACGCTGCCATGTGTACTGTTCCTCTGCCATTTGTGATGATGTTTGGATGGCCCAAACCGACTTCTCTATGAAGTTTGGTTGGGCCGAACCGACTTCTTCATAGCTTTTCGTAGGTTTTTGCGTATCAAAATTGATAATGCATTTATTGCTGGGTAATAAACCGTAGTAACAATTCTATTTAATGAACAAGCATTCAATTTCATTGAGCTACTTGCATTTACAATTTTGGATTGCATTGAATATGGCTGGTGAAGAAGATATTAATAGTGTAAGTTTTTATTTGTAGTGTTATTTTTCATTATTAATTTTTGAAATTTACATACTGAATTATTGAAATTTTCAGGAACATGACAAATTACCTAGTGATTCTTTCTTCTCCAACAACATTATAGCCGAAATTAATCAACCATCATTAATAGAGGTATTTTTATTTGTTAAATTAATTTTCATTTAATTTACTGTGATTAATTAATTTATATGATGAAAAAAGTATAAATTAATTTACTGTGATTTTCTAGTATATTAATTAAGTAAAAAAGTATAGTAAAAAAGTAAAAAAGTATAGTATTGGAAAATATTTTTATTGAAAAATATTTTTACAAAATGCAAGAGTGGAATTCGAACCCACTCCAGTGTGGTTATTGATTTACCAACTGTGCTGGGTATTTTTTTGGTTTATTACTGATTACTTTAATAATAATTTGAGTCTGTGTGAAAATGTAAATGTGGGCTGGCCCAAACCGACTTCTCATTGGAAGCATGGTTGGGCCAAACCGACTTCATTGAAGTTGTGGTGGCCCAAACCGACTTCTCATAGGAAGTGTGGTTGGCCCAAACCGACTTCTGTTGTAATCGATTACATTATATGTTGTAATCGATTACACTATTTTAGTAATCGATTACAACATATTAAAGGCATCAGATCTGTGCATTTTGTATTATGTTATTGATTACAATATAACAGTAATCGATTACACTATTCTAGTAATCGATTACACAATTCTAGTAATCGATTACCACATATTAAAGGCATCAGATCTGTGCATTTTGTATTATGTAATCGATTACACTATAAATGTAATCGATTACAACAAATTAAAAGCATCAAATATGTTGGATGAATGGTTGGGCCATTGAAGTTGTGGTGGCCCAAACCGACTTCTCATAGGAAGTGTGGTTGGGCCAACCCAACTTCATGTATTAATTTAAAAAATTGCAGGAGTGGTGGGATTCGAACCCACTCCAGTGTGGTTAGGGATTTACCAACTGTGCTGGGTATTTTTTTGGTTTATTTCTGATTACTTTAATAATAATTTGACTCTGTGTGAAAATGTAAATGTGGGCTGGGCCATTGAAGTTGTGGTGGCCCAAACCGACTTCTCATAGGAAGTGTGGTTGGGCCAACCCGACTTCATGTATTAATATATGTTTATATCACAAATTATAATAGGATTAGGTGTAAACATATTTTTCATTTTTAGTATAATTATCAATTAAATTTGAATGACATCGTACTTAATAATTTGTAAGCTCTTGATGCTAATTCTGTAAAATAAAATTACGTGAATTATGGAATTAATAAGTATAACAAATTATAATACGTAAAATAATAACTAAATAAAACACATTTAATAAAATATTATTTGTTTACTTGTGATTAGTTTAATAATAATTGTAAAAAATTACATATTAATTTGCTCATTGCAGTTGCTGATCGAACGTGTAGAAATCTTGGAAAAAGATGTTGTAAATCTGAAGAAAGAAGTGGCCGATCTTAAAACTGAAAAATTACAAGTGAAGAAATTTAGTTTAACACCAGCAGATAAAATTGTCACTATATCTGATGATGATGATGATATGGATAAAAGAATTACCACTTCATCAAGAAGTTCATATCAAAGGAGTGACAAGGTAATATTTATTTTAAAAAATTATAACAACTTACAAGTTCATAATTATTTAATATAATCATTAATTATTTGTTCTTGTAGGGTAAATCTGTCATGATCGAGGGTAATGAATTACCGAAACCAGGCAAAAGATTATTTGGTACACCGCCGTCAACCCAAAAACCAATTAAAAAGGGAAGGGGCTCAACTTCTATTTCCCCTACCGTGAAAAGATATTGTAAGAAAATTATGAACCAAGCATCCAAACCCAAAGGTCATACTATCCCAAAGGTATTAATTGAATTTTTTTTAAAATTAACGAAAGTTTTTAAAAATTTATAATTTTATTACTTTTTGTGTAGGAGGTGAAATCATGTTTTAAACCTTCTCCTATTATGGATCTGACTTGGGAAGAATCCCGCATATCTGCCTATATTTTAAATGAACAACTTGATCTAGAGTAAGCAATTATATATATTTTTTTATTTTACGCTTATTTGTTATTAACTTACGTTTTATTTTACTTGAGTAGTGAGGATTTATTCATGATTGGTGATGAAACTGGGTCTCGGCGTGAATTCCTTTCCCTTGCTACCGGGAGAGACATCAATGATAAAGTAAATTTCAAACCATTTAAAAATAACTGTTGTACACATATAGTTGTAGACTTACAAAATTTATATTGTAATAGATTTTCATACTCCTCGCCAAATTACGAACACATATACAAAGACATGATGATTCTGCAATAACAATTTGGTACCTACCACCAACATTTTCAGTAAGTAATTTTGAGCAAACAAAATATTAATTAAATTAACTATATTCATTTAAATAATTATATTGATAAAAACATTTGTTTAGGTTGAAGTCCTTCTTGGAAAATGTGAAGAACATATCATTACATCTTACAGTAATTTCTGGATGTCTCCCTCTCAGGAGTTAAAATATGTAATAATTTTATATTCTCATTTTACTATCATTACATCTTATTGTAAAAAATATAATGTTTACATTTTCTAATTTATTGTAAAAGATCTATGTGCCGATGGTTGAAGACAATGTACACTGGTATTTAATGGTCGTGGACATTGATGACTATGCCATTTACAAACTCGACACATGGGATATGAAAACATTCAGACAGAGGCGTCATTCAGATATGCTAAAAATGGTTTGCAAATTTTTTATTTGTGTTGTCATTTAATTTGTATATTTATTTAGTTGTACGTAATTATTTATTACATATTTACAAATTTTTAGGCTAGCATCTTCGATAGAGTTCTAAATCAACCACATTACGAGATGAAAATGAAATATTTCCCTAAGAATTTGTCTTCTTGGGAAATAAAAAATGGAGAAGGAATTCCTAACTTATGGAATAGGTAATGACTTTTACAATTAAATAATTTTGATCCATAATTGTAATAAAATATAACATTTTCTAATTTAATGTAGTCGGAATTCTGCCACTTGGGTTATTCAATGGCTCGAGATGGAGGATTCGTTCATGTCCACAGTTATTGGGGAGATATAAATAAATGAATAGTTATAATTTATTTGTATTAGTTACAACCATAAACTAATGATTTATTTAATTGAAGTTACACGATGAAACGGTAAGGATGAAAACAGCTATGAAATTGGTTATGCACGACATGAACAAGATGAAGAAAGAAGTAAAGACCCAATCTACGTTGATGTGGTCAAAACTACCCTTCATATGAAGACGACTATCATCCATTATTTTTGGTTTTTTGGAAAGTCATGTTATCATCCATGTCATGTTATATTTTTTTGAAAATCATGGTTTGTTTTGTAAGTTTGTTAACTTGGAAGTCATGTTATTGTCCATGTAATATGATTTATAATGTTTACATGGTTTATTATATATAAAATATGTTTTGTTTATTATTCATCAAATGATTGTTAACTTAATTGTCTATTATTCATCAAATGATTGTTAACTTAATTGTCTATTATTCATCAAATGATTGTTAACTAAAATAGATAAATAATATTACATAAAATTACATAAATAGATAAATAATATTACATAAAATTATAAGTTACAAAGTACTACAATCATTCTTCATTGAAATCATTATCAAAAGTACGACTACAACTACCAACAATATTTGGACAACTTGCCCTATTGTGCCCAATTTCTCGACATAAACCACATTGATTACCTCGCTTGGACCTTGAGGTAATCCCCGGTACTCTCCCTTTAGCACGCACTCGAACTGGGTCTCTTACTTGATCTACATTGGCATTGTCAACATTTTCCATCGAACTAGAGTGTTGTTTTGATCGGAGTCTACCACATTCGTTATAAACTTTTTCCAGCATCTCTGAAAAGTCTTCCTCCTTTTCGCAAGCAAGGTTACATAACACCCTACAAGCATCACTCAAAGCTCCGTATCTACTGCTTTTAACCGATTCTCTGCTTAACTCGCATTGTTGAAAATTAACACCTTCAACATTTTTTGCTTTCTTTGTCCACCTTTCCAGAACCAAACAAGATGGCAATTGTGATATGTCCAAAATTAGTAACAAAAAAACACTATGACTGCATGGCATCCCAAAAGATTCCATTCGTTTACACGAGCATTTGATGTCCACATTACTACCATTATCATAATGTGATACATGCCATTTCTTGTTCGGATTATAATGCTTCCCAATCTTGTATATGACATGACTTGAGGTTTGTTGGGAAGAAATTATCCTTAATTTTGCAGCTTCCAATAAAATTTCACGGAATTCTTTGAAAACAACTCTAGTATATATGGAAGCAGCATGACCCTCTAAACTATGATAAGGAGTTTGTAACAATTCATCACCATACGAAGATTTAAAATCTTCCATGACCTCATTGTTCCTCATGTAACTTAGACATCGTTGAAAGTGATGTAAAAATTCAGTAACATTATACCCAGATTCTACATATCTCCCCATTTGTGAATGTAATCCCTCACAACGTGATGTCGTATGCAAACCAGCAAAGAACTTTCCTCGAATGTATGACCTAGCCCACATACTTCTGCAATCAAATATCTGAGATGCCCAAGCATTATTATGAAGTGCATGCTTAGCAATAAGTTCCTCCCACATCATATTAAATTCATCAATCTCAACATCAGCATACATAACTTTCTGGAAGTCCTTATGAAAGTTATTCTTCTTTATATTTTTCCCAGCATTGTTACATATATGCCAAGCACATAGTCTATGATGAGTTGCAGGGAAAATTCTTTTGATTGCATTTTTCATCGACAAGTCACCATCAGTGATAACACACTTTGGATGTTTCCCATTCATTGCCTCCAAGAAATTTCCCAAAAGCCAAACATACGTTTCCTCTGTCTCGTTGGACACAATACCAGCAGCAAATACAGTTGTTTGCTTGTGATGGTTCACACCAGAAAAAATGACCACCGGAAACTTGTACTTGTTTCGACCATAGGTTGCATCAAAAGCTAGAACATCTCCAAAAATTGAGTAGTCAAAAATGCTGCATCCATCCGCCCAAAATAATTGTTGCAACTTACCTTCTTCATCTACACTATGTCTCCAGTACATTGCAGAATCTGATTTTGATTGTTCCTTCAGGTATTGTAATGCTGATTCTGCGTCACCATTTCCTATTATTCTTTGTCTCTGAATTTGATTTTACATATCTTTCTTAGAGAATCCAATATACCGATATCCACCAGATTGACCGGCAAATGAACCAAAAATTTTGCCTGTTCCAATTCCGACTTCTCTCGTTGTGTTCATCAAAGCGATGTCTGTTTCTGTCATACTTCGGTTTGACGCTATCATCCCACCGTAATGTTCGCCAACCAATTCATGATTATGATCATCAACAAAAAAACTAACATACCAATCACCTTTCTCCTTGTCAATGTGAATTTTCATTCTTGCTAAACAACCACATCTCGTTTCTTTTCTTGGAGCCCTTTTTCGAACTAATTCATTTTTCTTATCTCTAAATCCCTATCTATCACAAAAAAATGATTGCCATAAAATTTCACCATCCTTGTCCCAACGGGTATGATATTTTCTAATGTCAAATCCTTTCTTCATACCATACATCTTATAAAAATTATATGCAATATCATTGTTTGCAAACCTATATTTTTTTACTTCATCTTCGTTTAATGATCCAAAGTCAATTTCTTCAAAATCAAACTCTTCTACTTCATTAATATTTTCATCTTCACTAACATCAATTTCATCTACAGCCTAAAATTAATATAAAAAAACATACATTCAATATTAAAAACATCATTACCAAAAACTAAATAATATATCAAATTACATACCTCTGGTATTTCATGATTCAAGTTCATTTCTTCTTCCATCCAAAGTCTCTGCAGTGTTGTTTTCTATATGTATATAAAGTCTCTGCAATATTATTTTGTGAATGTATGTAAACTGTGTCTGAAGTATGTTGAAGTATATTGTATATATATCTACGGAGTCTGTGATTGTAGTTGGGAAACCGGTTATGCATCAACCGACTTCACTATAATGTTACACATCACCAAACCGACTTCTCAAGAGAAGTCACACACTGCCAAACCGACTTCTCAAGTGAAGTAAACCCTCCACAAACCGACTTCTCATAGGAAGTCGGTTTTCCCCTAATATGTGGTAATCGATTACTACAATAGTGTAATCGATTACTGTTATATTGTAATCGATTACTGTTATACTGTAATCGATTACATAATACAAAATGCACAGATCTGATGCCTTTAATATGTTGTAATCGATTACTAGAATAGTGTAATCGATTACTGTTATATTGTAATCGATTACATAATACAAAATGCACAGATCTGATGCCTTTAATATGTTGTAATCGATTACTAAAATAGTGTAATCGATTACAACATATAATGTAATCGATTACAACAGAAGTCGGTTTGGGCCAGACCGACTTCTCACCTATGTTACCAAGGCCCAAACCGACTTTAGCAAAAAATTAACCGGTACCCAGTACCACATCCAACGGCTCAAATGATTAGAATAAAATCCAACGGCTATAAAAATAGTTCGCTTGGAAGCGAACTAACCTGCAGTTCGCAGGTTAGAACGCACCATAAATTAAAGCTTTAGGTTTGATATATGTTTTCTCAAGTAAAATTTTAAGGAATGAGGTTTGGGTAAGTGTAGTTTTGATAAATTTGTAGTGGTATTTAACAATTAATTAATAAATATCCCACTTTGCAAAGTGGGACTAATCCATGCCTTGGCCCCTTTTCAATATTTTTTGGTATTAGTGATTAGATTTTGGTTTTTAATCTTATACAACATTTGGGATTTAATTTTGTTCAACCATTAAATCAACTCATTATTACCTTAATCTTTAAAATTGATTCAACCTTGTTAATAGTTTAAATATTTCATGGTAAAAGAATTTATATGAATAAGAAATGACTCGAAAGATATACGGTTAATATATGTTATATTATTGAAAGATGTATGAATTAATGTGATTGAATTTTATAAAATGTCTATTATAATTCTCAATACAAACTTGAAAATTTGACATTTACACTGTTATATAGGAGGTCTTAATGTTGGGTGGGCTATTGTGACTACCAAGTTTGAAAAGTGTATGATAAATTAGTTTGGAGGATAAATAGGTAATTTGGATTTCTACTAACCTCGATCTTTAATATGATATTCATTCTATTCATTTATATATATATTTATTATTTAGCCGAAATTGTAGCAACTACTAACCTCGATCTTTAATATGATATTCATTCTATTCATTTATATATATATTTATTATTTAGCCGAAATTGTAGCAACTACTAACCTCTATCTTTAATATGATATTCATTCTATTCACACCGAACACAATCATTCATGAGTATTTGAGTTAATGAGTATTTGAGTTATCCTAGTGAGTACCTAGGTTTCATTAGGGGAGTACCTAGGTTTCATTAGGGGAGTACCTACCAAAGGAGAACCTTTGTATACTAGTTCGGCATGCATTCAACAATTTTAGAAGCTTTTATGATTTAAACTATCCTATAATTTATAGTTGTCAAATGACATACTTTATCAAATTTTAGAGATAAATTGTAAGTAGTTATTTATCATTTTCAATGTTGAAAAAAATAGTTAAATCAACTAACGCTTTAGTACAATGTTAAAATTGTGATTTTAATGTAACATCTACCACAACCTTAATATGATTATTCCCGGCCTTGAATTCTATAGCATGCCCATATTAAATTTAATTACCTATATTGTAATCTATTTCCCTTAGATGTAGTCTCTAATATACACTCACATTTTCCTATTTTTTAATGTGGGAGTGAAAAATTCACGTTAAATTTTGTAGAATAACTTTAACAAAAAATGGGTTTTTGAGATAAGCTATTGATCTTAGAATAGATTAATGTCTATGATTTTGTTTTATTTCATAAACAAATAATTTAAGAGAAAAAAATGTATATAACAACACTGTAATAGTTTTTTATATTATTATTGTATCATTTATTATTCATTTTCAATCATCATTGACTCTTAAATAAGAGTAACATAAAATGAATGTCGGATGATGTACTGATTATATATAAATTTTTACATTTTTTCAATGTATAACTCTTTATAATGTATCAAGAGAACATGGCCATTTTTCTTCCTTATATCCCTAAACAAAATTTCAAAAACTCTATTTCCATTACCATGAGTAGCGCTATCACTAAGTGAGGACAAGATTAGAAAAATGTGGTTAATTAATTTCCAGCATCCTTTGCCTATTCATTATTCCACTCACACCACTTTTCCTTTATAAATGCAACTCCTTAGCCCGAAACTGATGAAACATATATTCTTGTGGCCAAAAGAATCTGCAAATAGAAGCAGTACTCAAGCTCACACATAACACGAATCTCTTTAAACTTGTTAAGAGAAAGAAGCAGAAAAATAAGATGGAGTGGAGGAAATACTATTTGGACATGATATTGGTACCATTAGGACTTATCATAAACATTGGTTATCATGTTTGGTTATGGCATAAGGTTAGGACACAACCTTCTTCCACCATAATTGGAATTAATGCTCATGGGAGACGCTTCTGGGTCCCTGCTATGTTGAAGGTTTTCTCTCTTCGATCTCCACAAACCCTTAATTAATATTATATTATTATTATTATTATTTGATTGTTATCTTTCTCTATAACTATTTTTGTCAGGCTTGTCAATTTATGCATGAGGCTGCATAATATACTACACTTATTATATTCACCTCTTTGAATATTTTGAGAATTTGAAGCAACAAATACAAGCTAATTAATAGACACTAATATATGCAACAAAACCATGCATATGAGTGAGGGAGAGAGAGAGAGAGAGAGTGATGTTACTACACATAAGCTAATTGAAAAATATAAAAAAAAAAATAGAGTACAAAGTAGGGAGAAGAAGTAGAGAAAGAGATAAGAAGATGTGTTTTGAAGCTTTAAATGAAAAGAAAATATTTTCAGGAATGGAGGCTTCTAACATAGTCTAAAAATAATTTAAAAAAAAATAGAGGGCATAATATGTTTAATATATTAGAAAACAAGTAACTTTTGTTTTTACATGAAGACCACACCTTTAATGTCGTGTGTTTTCTCTCTTTTTTCTGAGAGATCTAAACTGATTTGTTAACATTTATTGGATGAAGTGGTATTGAAAGATTTTATCCTCTCAAGTAGAAATCCTATGGATGAAACACCATAATAAGTGTTGAGATAATTTTGATTTCAATTATTAGGGTCCATTATATGATTTATGGATAAAGGTTCTTTTACTAACCAAAGAACCTAAAACTCCATTGTTTTTAATTTAAGTTGTTATTTCCTTTCTTAATATTATTTTTTACTATAAAATGATTGTGGGAACTAGAAATGGTTTCCAACCACTTTATTATGATTCTAACCTAACATTTGGCATTCTGCTTTAACTTATAAACTCTCATAGTTGAGTCTGGATCCTCTCCAGTAATGGAGAGGCCAATGCATAGGTACGATTAGGACATGTGTTAAAGTTTTCATAGTTGTGTTGCTGATGAGAGGGAAGGGATTTAAGGTTGAAAGAGGGAGAAAAAGAGAATGAATGGTATGATTGTCATTTTTCATGAATTGATTAATTTAAAAATATAATATTTTGTATTTTAAAATTCTGCCGTTAAAAATTGACTTTGACACATATCCTAATCGTACCTATGCATTGGCCTCTCCATTACTGGAGAGGATCCAGACTCCTCATAATTATTACTTGTTTTATGATGAATATTCTAAATCACATCTCCATCGTTGAATGGAAATAAATATATTTAATTTAAAATCATTTTTTGCGGTGAAAATTTGGTTATATGATAGTTTCTTTTCATATGCTAGTCAGTGTAACAACATAACATGCATATCAAACACTCCTTTTAATAATAAATCCAACAATATCTTTCGTGTATTAATATGCTATTAGATATGAATGAAGGATTGATTTAAGTGGTGTATGTTGGAATTCCATTCAAATCTTTTAGAATAAAAAATAAAATTAGTTCATTAAGAAGTAGGATAAAAAGAAGAAGTGACTTTTTAAAAAATAAAACTGATTTTAAAAAGAAATAACATCAAAGATCAAATGCTTAAATTAGTTCATTGTAGAGTACACATTCTTGATATCAATGCTTAATAATGAAACCATCAATATCATGGATTTTTTTTTCTATTATAAAAGGTGCAGGTCAGGGTAGATGAATGAAACTTTTTTTTAAGGTAAAAGAAACAACCCTGTTTTGAACCCAAAAAAAGGTTCTTTAATCTGTTTTAGATCATGGTCATAATTAACTCCACTCAAATGAATATAAAGTTTTTAATCCAAGGATAACCTCATTCCATTGCCTTATGTTTTAAATGTTGAGATGTATTTTTAACCTATTTTAATTTCTACTGAATTATTTTTTAAACTGAATCAAAAGAAAAAGTGTTGAAGAATTAGCAATAATTTTTATCCGACATGGTAATGTTAAAAGATTTTGCTTTAGCTAAATGGATTTTAGGGCCCTGTCTTGAGTGACATTTATCTATTAAATTTAGAATCTTGGAATGAGAAACATACAAATATGAATATTCGAGAGAATCTATACAATTAATTGGCTGGCCTAAGTTTTGGAATTTCAACTTCAAGAATGTAGGATCATTAACAAAATATGGCCCATCACTATCATATAAAAGTGGGTTAGTGAGTTCCTAAAGTAAAAGTGGGTTAGTGAATCCACTTTGTTTTTGTGGTCTAGTGTTGATTATAAATTGAAATATTAGCTAAACAAATAAACAGGGCACATAAAACTTGTCCCACACAGTGTTCCACCCTCTGTTCTAGATTAATCGTAATGCTGTTACATGAATAAAAAAAATTAAAAATTAAAAATAATATTTTGATTGGTATAGAATAGGAAGTAAAATATCATATGAGACATATAATCTCTATCCAATGAAAAGGGTCATTGATATTTTAGGCCACAATCCACAAGAGAAACTAAATCCTTTCTTTTGTCTTCATTCAAGCTAAGTGAATTACCTTTCCTAGAGAGTTCATGGTTTATTTAATTCTGATCCACTTGATCTAGGGCTTTGATAAGAGGAGATATTCAATTTATGAATTTATATATATATATAGGATTTTAGAAACAAGTGTTTATTAATGGAAAAATGAATCCTAAACACGTGACATGAGTACAGAGTACCATATTATGTGTGTAAACAATATATGTAAGTAAAAAAATATGAGAAGAGTGGACATTAGTATTTTTTAAACCGAATGTATCAATGTTCAAATATCCAAACTAGTTGAAGACATAACAATGTTACAAAATTCTTAATTAAAATTTAGGGTATATAAGTATATTATAGAGAATGCTAGTATATGTTTTAAGGGGTTTTTGTTATAACTAATGTTTTGACATTCTCAAGTATCATACTTAAGAATGTGAGATTCCCATGTTTGATAAAAGGTTTGGGAAAAAAATGCTTGAGAAGGTAACATTCTCATCCATATTAATTTGTGAGGGAGTTGAGATTGAATGTTAAATTCCCATGAAAATATTACATTTTTATGTAACATTTTAATGAATCTTAATATTTTTTTCAATCATTTCAATTTTAATGAATAATATTTTTGGAAAATCAATGGTTTTTAGGAATATTCCATAAAAATCAGATAAATAGTCAAATATGGAAATGAAACTTACCTAATGATTACCTAAGATTATTGTTTGAACATTAAAAAAATGATGTATCCAAGTTACAATTTTCCATCAATCTTATAATAATTGCCACAATTTTTGAAGCAACTAAAGTCAACATTGAAAAACTAATATCCAAGTTTGTAACATGGTAGGATATTGAAAAGAAGAACATCCTAGCAGTTCAAACACTTCGTAACATGATAATGGGATCAACCCTAATGGCCACAACATCCATTCTTCTCTGTGCTGGTTTAGCAGCTGTCATAAGCAGCACTTACAGTATCAAGAAGCCTCTAAATGATGCTATTTATGGAGCTCATGGTGAATTTATGGTGGCACTCAAATATGTTACACTCCTTACCTTTTTCATATTCTCATTTTTCTGTCACACTCTATCAATCAGGTTTCTCAATCAAGTTAGCATCCTCATTTGCACACCACAAGATATCAATTCCATGATCACCACAGAATATTTGACTGTGCTTTTTGAGAAAGGGACTATTTTGAACACTGTTGGAAATAGGCTTTTCTACTCAGCACTCCCTCTTGTGCTTTGGATCTTTGGTCCTGTCTTGGTTTTCTTGTCTTCTGCTGCTATGTTACCGGTGCTTTACAACCTTGACTTTGTTTGTGAGAGTGGCAAACAAAAATTTGTGAAGAATGGCAAAGGGGAAGACTATGTTTAATTTTAAGATTATGGTTTTAAATTGTGGTCACAATCACGACTTCAAAAAATATCGAAAATCAACGATATAAGCGTCAATTATGATTGCACCATATTTAAAACCTTAGTTAAGATTAAAGCATGAAAGAAGTAGGAAATTGTGTGTATGTCATTAAGAACATCATTTGGAAAGGTGTTTGTATATTATCTTAGAAGCCAGATGCTGAAGTGCCTTTACCAAAATAATTCAACTGGCTTTTTCTCACATGTCTTTTTTTTTATTGACAAATGTTAATATGTTAGTATTTATTGTGGGTGAGACTCGAATCTTTAACTTTCTTCACTCCCATATGGCTCTAGATGTATCATAATATTTTGTAATCAAAGGCTTTTTTTTTCTCTTCCAGCACTATAAGTAGTGCTTTCCTTAGCTTTAATATAGTATGTATGTGGAATAATAATGTTAAACACAAACCACCCACTGTGTGCCTCGATTCTTGTTCGGACTAGAGATAGAATAATATAAGACCTAATTTACGTGAACCACATGTTTTGATCATAAAAATCTTTGATAATATATTTCGATTAAGGGAACGAATTTTCCTAAGGATTACAAGTAATTCTTTTTATTATCTTTGATTAATATGGCTGACAATGACCCAACGTGAATCTTGACTTACTTGATGACCTTTCTTGAGTTCATCTCTATTGAGATGTATTGAATATATTAATAGGCCAACCAGAATTATAATCTTACTAAAAAAAATTGGAGCAGTGAGATTAAGATGGAAGGATTAAGATTCAGCAAGTTGGTGCAGTCTTTTGAGATGGAAAACTCTAAGCCGATTAGTATTCTTTTGGGAGGGTACTTACTTTGGATTGATGATGAGAAGAGGTAGCACATGAGTAAAGTTCCATGTTGTAGTGTTGTTACGAGTTTAATGTATATCATTATGTGTACTAGACCAGATTTGGCTCATATAATTAGTGTGGTAAACACGCTTATGAATAATATTGGGAAGACTCGCTAGCATATATTAAAGTAGATTATATGTGATACTTGAAAGGTATAAATGACATTAGTCTAGTATATGGTTTTCACCTCCATAATCAACTCACAAATGGTTCGAATCACGGTTGGAATTGCGAATTATGTGATTTCTGCAGGTTGAGATGTAGCTTAATTGTGTCATGTGCGCCCCAAGTTATTAGAAAACCCTAAAAATATTATAGAAACACATGTGTTGAGTTGTTTATCCGATTTATCAAGTCCAGAGTCCTTTAAATTGTCTAAATAAATGTATTATTATAGGGAATAAAGACATGTTTCTTGTAATTATCTTTTAAAAAATTTAGATTTCTAGGTACACGCAAATCCTTATTATAAATATCAATACTGTTTAGAAGCACATGATTAAATCAATCAGGACTAAAGAGAAATAATAAGTAAAGTAGTAAGAAAAATGAATATAAGATTTACGTATGGAAACCCAATATGATAGATAACAAAACACGAACTATCACGGGCAAAATTTGATGTAAAAATGAAAGTACACTAAATTTTCTTATAGTAACGAGGACAAAATATAATATTTTTTCTAACAAATATTTTTTAAAATAGAACAAGAATTCAGGCCAAAATACATGCTTTATTTGTTGTTTGTGCTTTGGTATTTGTTGATGCATTTTAGCATCATTCCCATAGCACCAATTTGTAGGCACGTCAATTCTTCAGAATGAAACAAAAGAGCTGGGCGGTGGTGACAGAATGCAAGTTGGCCTGGACAATCGAATGCATGCAATCAATTACTTGGACAGTGAAAACGTTTGTAGGTGCGCCACATGCTTAAGGAAAGCTTGGAAATGAAAGAAGATTTGTGGAGGATTTTGAATTACATCCCAAGGTAACAGATCCACTAGATACTCAAAAGATCAACAAATAATAATGAGAATAGTCATGGAGACTCATTGTCATTCCTATACTCATTCCTCGTGGTAAGCATGCTCATTATTATTTTGCTCAAGCGTGGCTCACATGAATAGTTATTAAATGGAATGCGCGGCAAGTTGCAAGAGAAGACAAATGAGAAACCTACATCCCCACATATATTATATCAAGGGTGATGATTCACTTACTCTAGAATAAGTTTTTTAAATTTACTTTATATTTTAGTTATCAATTCTAGGGAAATTCAATGTTTTAGATCTACCCACTAATTCAAACCATTAAAAAATGTAGAGTAAGTTTAAAATTTAGAGTCAATGAATCATTCCTCTTATATGAAACAATAATGACCAATATTAAAAGTTCAATTATTATTGATATGGGCAATTATGTATCTTGAAAAATAATTAATTCCTTAATGATAGGAAGAGAGAACCATAAAATACATCAAACAATAATGAGAGCTCCTTTAATTAATATTCTTATAAATAACCCTTGAAAATATGGAATTGAAGAAACATATGAGAAAAGGATGGAATTGAAGAAGAAAGTGATTGTGATGAAGGTAGCTATGTTGGTTTTCCTTATGGGTTCTTTCAGTGCCATAGTTGAACCAAGCTCCAATATAACTCAGCCGGTCATGAATGATAACACTGTCAATGCCACTAAGCATTACATGTCTAACTCTTTGGCATCCAAACCTTGTTGTGATAGCTGTTTATGCACAAGGTCAATTCCACCCCAATGTCGGTGCACAGATATCGGTGAAACTTGCCACTCAGCTTGCAAATCCTGCATATGTACAAGGTCATTTCCACCACAATGTCGTTGCTCAGATATCACTCACTTCTGCTATAAACCATGTACCTCCTCTGAACCTTTTGTTCACTAAGAATGTCCAAGTTTCAATAAGTATGATGGGAGATAAAGATCCTTAGGCTATGTTTCCTTAGGCTCCCATGGAATAAATAAAAATATCTACTTGCCATGCAGTTTGCAGTTTGCTTTTTGCAAACTGCTACTCATGTAGTTTCTTATTTTAATCATTCCTTTCCCCTTAGTTTGATCTTTGCTTATAAATTTACGCAAGATCCACTTACTCCAACATTAAGTGAAAAAATCTACTTCACATCATAATCATTCATTTTTTGAGAAATCCAATGGTTTGAATTGGTGAATACATCTAAACCATTAAATTTTCTAAAATTAAGTGGCTAAGATGTGGAATAAATCTTTTCTACTTTTGGAGCAAGTGGATTCTCCCAAAATCTACATATCAAATTAATCTAACCAAGTTTCATTGCAGCTTCTAATGAGAATAATTTAGATACTGGTGAACAAAAGAGCACTCTATTTTACTGGTGTGTTTTGCTCCACTTTTTAACTGCTTCTCATAAATTTCACTCATCCCCGCATATTCAATGAGTAAGACTCCTCTCCATTAATGGAGAGACAAGTACCCAAAAATATCAAAGAAAATGGAAGATGCAATGTCATTTTTGTCTTTCCTACTTAAAAGAAAATTACACATTTACCCTTATAATATACATTAAAAATTCATTTGCCTCTCCATTAATGGAGAGGAGTTTTACTCATATTCAATGTGAGACTTCACACTTGAATAAACTCAACAATTTCCTCCTGAAGTGTAGTTACCACACACTTTCCGGTCCGCTCTCCTTTAAGTCCACAATGTCCCAGCCGAATCATCGGCTCTGATACCACTTGTTGGACCAGACTGCGAACGGGAAGTTCCATTGTTACCGGGGTATGAGAAGAGTAGAGATGCACCACATGTTGACCAAAACCTTAAGACATTAGTTCTATGAGCATTTTTCACTTATAAACTCTTTCGTTCCTCTCGCATATCCAATGTGAGACTTCACATTTGAATAAACCCAACAGTATTTTGTCAAATCAATAACAATAATAATGAAATATAGAAATTCAATAACCTTCATATAATACATAGATATTACATTGTGTTAAGTTATATATCAATTATTTATCAATCTTAGTACGTTTTAATTTGTTGGCTTCTAATATCCTATTTAGTTTATTGAAATGTATCTTTTGCATGACAAACTTCAAACCATATCACTCATTAACGTGCACCTTCTATCTGAGATGATGGTAAAAAAAACATGAAAGCAATAATTCTTTCTATCATGACTTGTCTGAACATAGTTATATGCCAATTTAACTTTTGAAAATATAATTAATAGCAAATAATCAAATATAATTATCCATATTTATGTTAAATAGTATCAATTTTAGAAACAATTGTCTTTAGGGGAAAGAATAGTTCATACACGGCTCCTTAAAACAATTGTCTAAATCAATTACAATGATGAAATATAGTACCGTGTTAATTCTTCATTATTACATTTTAGAATTGTCTGTTATTTATTAAATATACTGATTTTTACCATAAAATGGTTAAACTGTAAGTATTATTTGTCGACCTTAGATGTGTTAAATATTAAAAGTACTATCAACTTTAAAAGGTTAATATAATGGTGTAATAATGTTCATATTTTAGTCATGGTTAAGGTCAAAAGTTAAAGTTGCATTATTAAGTTTAGATTAAAAAAATCAATGCAAATAGAACTGATCTAGATCTTGGCCCGTTTGTACATAAAAAATAGTATTTCAGAAATAAATTAAAATTTTGAATAAACAAATGTGTATAATGTCAATGAAAAATAAATTTATTCATATAATAACGAGTTTTGAACACACATGTGAAAGAGACATCGTTATATTAACAACAAGATTAAGGACTCAATTAAAGGAGACGAGAAATAATTTACGTATATGGAGCTTTGTTTAATAAAGAGAAATTATTTTTGTATTAAAATTATTGGATGCCTTGTATTAATATTTATTTTCTATCGATGGAAGGTGAAAATATTTTAGCCCAACGTTCCAGCAAAAGAAGCTTTGTTCAACAAATATGATATTGAGTGAATTACAATCACACCCCCTTAGTTTTAGTGAAATTATATATATATATATTACAAACCACCCATAGTTATATATATATATATTACACTGACTATCCCTGCATGTTATAAAAGTGTAATATTTTAAACAAAAAAAAAACGTGTTTTGAGTGTAATTAATTTAAAAAAATATATTATATATTGCGTAACATTTCAAATAATACAAAAGTCAATGTTTGTTTATTATTTGTGTGTCATTAAAAAATACATAAATAATTCCAAAGATATTTTTAAATAAATCTTATAATATTTTGTAACTAGCCAAATAATGAAGACGCATCGACTCACATATTATTTGAATTTTTCTTCACAATATACAATATTTTATTTAACTTAATTATACACACTACACATTTTTTGTTTAAAATATTACACTTTTATATTATGCAGGGGTAGTCAGTGTAACATATGCACAAAATTAGGGGTGGTTCGTGTAAGGACAAAAAATGAAGGGGTGATTTGTGTAATTTCACTAAAACTCAAGGGTGTGAGTGTAATTTACTCTATGATATTTGAATTAGTCACTATATAATTTTCACCACAACTAATTTTATAAAGACAAAGTTAACACATGAAATTGTATATATGACATTACTAATTGTTTAATTGTCGAGGGGATACAAAAATGTCTGTACCTAATCTCAGATTTTGATAGCCATGCAATTTTCATTTTCCTTTCCTATAATATTTTTTTTCCAAAAAAAATCAATTCATCGTCCCTGATTTATATTAAATATTAATAGTAACTAGTAGACTTTATATACAAAAGGGATGGAAAATTTGACTAAACAAATCATCATATATTATAATTTTAGTTTCATTCCTATTTTAAACGGAATCTTTTAAGTTATATGTCAAATCATAAATTCTAAAATAAAAATAATATAAATAAATAACATATGATACGTTGTTTAGGGGTTTATACTTAGATGGAGTTTTGTTGCACAATAATTTTGATAACTGAATTAGTTATCACTACTTAGTTAGTTATGGCACTTACATTGTCTTTAGTTGTAATCTGCACATCTTATAGCTTATGTTTTAGCAAATCAATAACAATAATGATGAAATATAGAAATTTCATTACATTGTGTTAAGTTATATATCAATTATTTATCAATCTTAGTACCTTTTGTTTGGCTTCTAATATCCTATTTAGTTTATTGAAATGTATCTCTTGCATGAGAAACTTCAAACAATTACTCAGCTGTTCTCAATATAAAAGCATTAACTATTATATATCTCTTGTAACACTTCTTTTCATTAACGTGCACCTTCGATTGGAGATGACAAATAAAGAAGTAGCACAAGCTATAGATAAGAACATAGACAAAACTATTCATTCATCCACTAACACGGTATCTTTCTTTGGGACATGTCTTAATGGACTCAACTCCTTATCAGGTTGATATATTTCTTCTCTTCACACCTTATGAGTATATCTCGCATCACTGGTTGGAGCATTCCTAAGTATCACAGTTTCAATTATACTTCCATGCTCATGCTACTTGAAGATTGCTGCCACTTATAACAAATTTGGTTGTGAGACTACAATAATATTGTTAGGTGTGGTTATAGGAATATTTTGGTACTTACACATCTGCTAGAAATTATCAATCATCTCTAGTATGTTTGCAATTTAAACTATGTGTGTTTAGAACTTTAAATATTCTATCATATCATATGTTGCACTTGCTAAATAAAATTTATATTAGTTCATTATTTTTTGGATCTAGTTACTTAGTCTCCTATTATTTAAGATAAATAATATGTGCATCTGTATCAGTTTAACTTTTTAACTTCAAAATCAATTACATAAAAAAAAAAGCATGTATAGATTACTATAAAATAATTTCTAATACTCCATAAAAATGTGTATTAGAGTAATTCCAAATGCATATTAAAAATTTAATTTATACTCGTACTCTTTGCAGAATTTACTTGAAGCTTATCAAGAAGTACCACATACCACAGTTTTGAAAACCAACTTTAAACATCATTGTACACATACAAGTATAAGAGGTTACAAATTTAGATTGATATCAACATTTATATAAGCATCATTGCACACATGCAAGTATAAGAGGTTACAAATTTAAATTCCAATCTGTCAAAGCCTTAATCATGCTTTTCCGATCTGTCATTGCCTTAATCATGCTTTTTCGATCTGTCCTTTGCATCTAGCTTAACCTTAAAAAAAACAAGCAAACACATCAAATACATAAAATGTAAAAGCAACATTTAAGTATTTTTTATTTTTTTATTAGGAACACATTCATTAAATTAAAAGTTAATAATTGATGGAGTACAATGTTTGTATTGAAAGGCAAAATAAATGTTTCTTTAGGCATTCAATATTGAAGCAAAAAAAAAAGAACAAAACACCATGCTTACATAGGCATTAACCAAAAAAACACAATCATTTGTAAGTTTGTATTGAGATTAAGAGATTTGTTAAAATACTTACGGAAGATATCAATATCCTCAATATATCATCATTGAAAAACTTACATGGATAATATAGTTTGACTATACTATCTCACCTTTAGTGTAATTTTTTTAAAAATTACAAAAATAATGTAACTTTTCAAGTGGTGCCAAAGTAGTTGGAATTAGTCTAAGGTTGCTGGTATCTTTGTCCCAAAATTCCCATTTTGAGTATGTAATAATCAACACCAACATTATGTCATCCATATCAAATTTTCTTTTTGGCTACAAACACCTTATACTTGTTCATCCCTTACAAAATTAGCATGCTTGCTACTTACTCAATGTACTTCCCAAACCAATCTATATTGAATTGTTAACAATAATAACAAAAGTAGGTGGCATTCTCAATTGCTTTCAAGAACAATATAACTGTTCTGGGTCATCCTTACTAAGATAAGATCCTTGCCCAAAACTTTTCCTCATCTGCAGGTTCTAAATTAAATAAAAAAATAAAATATACTTAACCGGAGATTTGAGGATTCAGTTTCTCATCTTATTTGTTACTTCATTAATTGTCTTTCTTTCCTTCAATTTTCATCCTTCAGGAACATGGACTGAGTCAAGGGTGGTCCACAATGCCGATCAATGAAAAATGCAGCCTCCGCAAATGGACCAAATATAGAAAACCTGCGTTAGATTTAAAAGTAAATAATATGCAATTAGAATTCTTATGGTTCTATCATATGAGACCATCAGGTTAAAATAGTTTCCATTCTAGCAAAAATAACTTCAGAGTATAGTTTGCTAGGTTTGTAAGAGAACAAAATGGACATAGGACATAGTCAAAACAGATAAAAACATTGACCAGTGCCAAAAACTGAAGGGTTCATAAATAAGCCAATGTAAGCAACAGCTTAAGTGAGATATGTGGGCATTCATGATGGAAAAGGACTAATGCAAGATATTAAATACATAACACATACATAATATAGGGGAAGTTATATAAACTTTCAAAATCACACCAACCTCTCTTGAGGCTTATATTTAAGGGATGTCAGTCTAACGACGACACAAACCTCAAAAGGATACGTGTAATAGCAACATAAACCTCAAGCGGGTGTTGAGTGTAATTAAGTCCCCATATAATATTGCATACCTAACATTTGCAATAGTTTAACTGGTTAATTAATTATATTATAATGTTTACAAACTCTTTAACTTCCTTTCTTAATCATCTATCCTTTTCTTAGCCTGGGTTGAGAAGAGGTGAAAAATTTGGTCCACCAGAGCTATCACTACAATTTGTGTTGCAAAAACCAACCTTACCAAACAAAAACATAGATAACTATCTAGTATCTACAGACTGAGAATTCAGTGAATGATGCAGAAAGAAACCTTTTCTCATCTAGGCTACTTGTTTGGACTGTAATCTGGAACGTATGACTCCAAAATTAATTGTGCTGAAGAGGGTGCTCTAATCTCAACAATCAAGTTTGTGAACTTCCATTCATTGTCAGCAGGGCCTTTGAACATCTCAGAGAATACTTTTCCATGTCCATGGGGTCCCCGGATATAGAAGTTAACCTGTAAATCATATTATCAACAGAACCATACTCGCTGCTAAACAGTATTCACCATAGTAAAAGAAAATTTATAAGTTCGAAATCACAGGAAAAAAATATAAAATAGTAACAGTGACTCATACTTTCCCTCTTTTCTTTCCTTCATTTTTTTCATTCATCTCCCTTTTTATTTTATTTTTTCAATGACAAGTAACAAATTAGGTATCATAAAATGTGTAAATTTCTATCTGCAAATAAAATTGACTATATGCTAAAAAGTTTACCTCTACATGCTCGAGACCATCTTCATCGGTCCACACCCTGTTAGGAATTCTTTGGCGAGCAGCACGATTTCTACTCTCCTGACCATAGCCTGTAATTGGAAATCCAATCCTCACTCTGACCTAATACAGCAAATCATGTTTTGATTTAGTGATTTAATACATGCAAAAAATTATATATTATAGAATTTGGTACTCGCTACAAAATGGTTGCAGAATATGCTTGCACTCTATCACCCTTCAATGTTTATAAATCATGTAGCAAGATTCATCCTTCACTAAAGCATCTAGTAGTCTAGCAACTTATTGTTTAATGTGAAGAACCAAGGTTGAACACAGAACTTTGGTAGTCCTTCACCCAAAACCAACCCTCCGAACAACACCAATATTGAGCTATATATATAAGTAGTCAATCCCAAATTGCGGAGTGTCCGACCCCAAAAACCCTACAGAAGTATAGTGGGTTGGCCGCTATTGGCACATTCAGGGAAAGCATATAAGTAATTTATATTACACATAAATTCTCAAAATAGAAAAGTACACAAAATTTAAGACCATTATTGAGTAATAATCAAAATTTATTATTATTCAAATTCACTGGAAACAACATATCCACTTGTGAGGATAAGGTTGTTTATATCAACCCTTCCCAGACCCTACTAGGAGGGAGCCTCATGCACTGAGTCACCCACTCATTTTATTGACATTCAAATTCAATATAACACGATAAGTTTAAGCCTGCCTAAGTAGAGAGTGTGTAGAAGGAAAAAGTAGGGGATTGGTCAAACTCACGAGGACTCAGAACACCAGAAAATGGAGGAAAATAGTGGAGAGTGGTTCCAAAAGAGCAGCAACACGGACCCATGCCCACGAGGAAGGAGTTGTCCCACAAAGGCATACCATCTCTAAATAAATGAATCAAATCCCAGTGTATATAAGACAAAACCACCATCTAAAACAAAGTGCATTAACCACATAGAAATGAATCTAGAGTCTAAACCCTGTATACTAAAAAAACACAGCCCATAAGACACACAAATAAGTGGGTGTCTAAATGCACCGCATAAGACAAAATCCATACTTTAGAGCATTTTCGTTCATTTTGAGCTGTGAAAACCAATTGCAAACCTTAGGCTTTTGGCTCAAAGGATCACGACTCAATTGCAGACGAATCTCACCACAAAAGGCACTATTGCACCCACAAGGATCACGGCTCAAATCTGCAACGTATCAGAATAAAGCATGGCTGAGACCCCTTCAACTACGATGTGATTTCGCAATTGCACACTATAGTGGCACGATTAACTGCTAATCTATATATTGAATGGATTTTAAATGACTGGCCCAATAGGTAGATTATATATGTACAAATCACAAATCTTCAAAGCATCTGCTATTTTGACTTCAATGACAGAACATTGAGCATTAAATTATTAACAAAATTCAACATTAGATTATTAACAAAACTGAACATTAAAGTTAAACAGTAAAAGCCAACAATATTATTTTGAAAGCCTTTCCATCAGCAAAGTACTCTTATTAATTTTCTTATCATAGCTTTTTCCAACAAATGGTGATCCCTAGGATGAAAAGCTTCTTTTCATGTCCAACCAAGAAAAACTTGAGGATTTCGGCTGAACTTTTTAAAGACCTAAAGTTAGATAAAGAAAAAAGAAGTTCACTCACTTGACCGTCATCCTGAATTCGTTTGAGAGCCTTGCTATAGATCTTGTACCTGTTACCAACTTATAACAATCAGACTGATATTAAAGAAACAGAAAAAACTTAAAAAGCGAATTGTGATAACATTTTTATAGCATAGTGCAAAACAGCCAAAAAAACATTTGACAGGATCAAGCAAGATGTAAGGGTGGTCGTTGGATACGATAATGTGGTAGTGACAACTCATCCATCCAAAAAAGTAAATAAGCATGCCACCTCATTCACTAGAAAGGCTGTCAAACATTTTCATTTTAGATAGCATAAAATTGAGCAAGAAGATAGAAGTTTTTACTCCTTAGGTTGAAATATAAGCTCCTTGAAAACAGCGTATCCAGCAGCAGCGGCAATTCCAAGCCCTGCAAGAATGATGACACTGTAGGACGCCCCCTCCACAAATGTTACCGGCTTCTCCGGAATATTATAGGTAGGAGCACTAAAGGGATCCTCCTCAACATTGGTAATCTCATTTTTGGTCTATCAAACAAGTCAAAAAGAAAAGGTCAAGAGTAACCAACATACAGAATGCAATCCTCAATTAAAACCAACATCTTCGGTAAATCCCACATTTCAAATTACAAAAATTGATAGCTAGGTGCACGAGGCTTTCACCTAATGGACTAGGCAGCAACTATTGCATTGAGGAGTGAGCATCACTCACGTTAAATAGTAATAAGTTTTAATTACAAATAATTAAATAATCACAGGTTTTAGTTTAGAAAAATTCAAATGTGTGAACATTAAAACGAAGAATACTAGCATGTTGAAAACCCAAGATTCAGTGAGGTAAATGCATTAAAAGGGACAAATTTTAGCAGAAGGTTAGTGACTGGATTAGACGAAATGAAATAAAGAATCTTCAGGGAAAAATTAATAGAACCCTAACAAGGATTCAATTACAAATAATTATTAATAAAAATAAAAAACTGGATTAAAAACTTTTCTAGTACAAGAACCTGTTTGAAATGAAAAATAATCACAAACCTTGTCTGTACTTTTGCCTTGTTTTCTATCGGATGCTTTTGAAGAAATGAACCTTACAACGGAGATTGATGCTTGGTTTTCTCTAAACCCTGGTGACAAATATGAATAAAAATAAAGAATGTGAGTGAAAATGAAAGGGAAAGAGAATAAAGTGAAAGTGAAGGAATGTTATTCAAACTTGTTAGTGTTTGTGAGAAGCATGGAGAAACGAGATTCATGGCGGTTGGTGGAGTGTTGGAACATATTTCTGAGGGAGCATTGCGGCGTGTTCTAAAGACAGAAACTGTGGCACGATGGGACCAGATCCTGCGAAACATGGTATTTGATCGGAGGTGCGGCGAAAAAACTGAGACAAGAGGCGGTTATCACTTCTACTTCAATCATTACTATTTTTTTTTTTTCTTTCTAGTAAATACTTATTTTCGTCTCTCATAATTAACCGATTTTAAGGATCATAGTGAATATTCAATCCATTTTTCATTTGTAGTGTAATATCAAAATCCTCCATAAAAGTATAAATATGCAATTTATTTTTTATAGATTTGAAATATGATGTTTTCTTTGTTAGAGAGGCTTTGTTAAAAATAAAGGAATTTCATAAATAAATTTTCATGGTTCCATTTTACTCTATAAAATTATATTTTGTTTATGAACTATCTTGGTCCTTGACCCGTAAGTAAAGTAAAACTAATAAAATATAAGATTTTTTAGTTTTGTTTATTATGATAAATGTTTATCCCTAATTATTTGATGCCTTGTCATTTCAAGGGGCTATTACATTAGTGTCCACTTAAAACTCCAAAGGGACTAAGCTATCAGGGAAATGCTTATAGCCAACATTAAGTTTGCATTATTTTGCAGATGGAGGCATTTCATTACTTTTTTGGGTGACCTATTTTTTCAAAGTTTTCTCAACCTACTTTTAGTTCCAAGACACCTAAATATAAATTATTATTCTTTTCGTATAAAGTATTGATTAGAGTCTTGTTATCGATGAGTTTTGTCTCCCTCTTTAAAAATAGAGGTTATGAGCTTTTTGTTTTTTTTTAATCTACTCTTAATATCTTTAATCCAATCCATTTGTGTGATTTTATGATTATATTTTCTCAATTATTTCATTATACCATATGTTTATAAAAGTGGAAATTAAAAATCAACTTTAATGGGAAATGAGAATAAAGCAATTAGAAACTAACCGTAATTATTTTCTTATATAGATAATAGATTATTATTTTCTTGTATTTCTTAAAAAATACTCATAACATTAAAAAAAAAAGTGATTCCTTCATGTTGTAAGTCCTTGGAAACATTATTTTTGGAATAAATATAATAGAAGTGCCATTTGTTACGTTTTTTATTTAAATAACTATATATTGACTTTTTCTATTATTTTTAAATTTTATTAAAGACATATATGCTTTTGGCCCGAATATATAGACTTTTTTGTTTTAGTGTCTATTATTATTTGAGTTTTGATCCTTATATATTCACAAATTTTACTTTTAATCGTTAATGACTCATATATATCGTGTATCATACTAATTAATAACATTATAAATATGATTTTGATATCGAGGACTTGGCAATAAATTTAATTAAAATAAAGAAAAACATCGAGGGGCTAAAATTAAAATTACTTATACTTGCAAACAATAAATATATAATGTATTTATGAAACATTAATAATGGAAAATTATTATGCACCAAAAATAATAGTAGGAAATCATTAAATATTGAAATACTTAATGCACCTTTAATTAAATAAAAAATATAATGTTTTTATGATTTTATTATTTTTTATGTTTATCTTATACTATTATCAATAAAACTAATTACTAACCATAACCATTATCATTTATTATACACATATTTAAATAGATAATACTTACCCCATCTCATTTTTTAATTTATTTTTAAAGAATATAGATTCATTTACTCCAAAAGTAAGTTTTTTAAAATTACTCTACATCTTAATTATCAATTCTATGGAAATCCAATAGTTTTGGATCTACTTACTAATTCAACCCGTTGGATTTCCCTATAATTATTGTTAAGATGTGGAATAAGTTTAAAAAACTTTAGAGTAGTGGATCCCCTCCTATTTTTAAATATGTAAGGTTGGAATTTCATTGTAAAAGGCACTAAAGAGACATGAATTTCATTTGTTCTAATAGTCAACTCAATTGGTTGAAAATGAATTGTTGTCAAGGAACAAAACATGTCTCAAACCAATCACATTTTAATAAATAAGATAAATATATTATTTTTTAATTTTTTATTTATGTAATAAATTTTAATTGGTTGTTACATAAAATTAAGACATTAAAAGATATTCATTCATAATGGGAGATCAAATTAGAAAAAGGGAGGTCAATGTGCATTGGTCATTAACTTTGTAATTGTATGAATATTAACGATGACAAAATTGAAATTAAAAACATCACCAAATACAATAGAACCGAAGTTTGATGCCCAACATACTTTGGTTATTCATATTTTTTATATATTAATTCATACTTTTATTTGTTTTATACATTAATAGTATTATTACTGTATTAGCAGTCTTTCAAGAGAATTTTAGTATCCAATACCATATACATTAATATGGATATATAAACAGATAATTTTTTTCTTGTGAAATTTCATCAGTCAAAACCAATATATTTTTTCGGAAATATTTATTTCTACCTATATAATAAATAAGAAATTGTCTTACTGAAATTCAAAAGGATAAAGAGTACATGATTTGATGCTTTTTATTATAATCAACGAGGAAACAAAGAGATGTGGGTCATCTTCTTAGAACATAACCCACAAATGTGAGAAAAAAAAATAATAGGAAAAAGAACGCACTGAGATAGAGACAAACAAAACAAAAAGTAAAAAGAATTTTGATAAGTTGTTACAAATTTTATACTATGCACAATTCAGCACAAATTAAAATATATCATGTTAATAAAATTAAATATTTTTATTTTTATGTTTTTCATTTATTATTACTAGCGTGTTGACACCCGCTTTTCTATTGAATGAATAACAATTTTACATGTTAAAAAAAGAAAATGATAAATTATTGTGTTCAAATATTGCATTGATCCATGTGAAAAAACTGTCGTATTCTAATGGAAAAACTGTAGAAATTACATAAACAAACCTGTAACATAAAATAAGGAAATATGTTATATGATTTTTTGGTAGAAAATATAAATTAATAAGGGCAAAAAAAGAAACACAAATTACACCATTATGAGTGGTTATTTTGTGTTTTCCCTTTATATTAGTATAGATTATTGATATGAAATAAGATATAAGATTTGAGACAAAAAAAATTATTACATCAATAAAAATATGTCATATTAATTAAAATAATTAAACATATGTGTTATTACAATATTTTGAGGAAAATGATTCTTCTCCGGTAGAGGAATGTGAGAGGTGATATTTTAAAAATTTTAAGATGAGAGATTCATTGATTCCATTTATAGGGAAATCCAATGGTTTGAATTAGTGAATAGATCTAAATCATTGGGTTTCTCTAAAATTGATGGCTAAGATATAAAGCAAGTAAGTATTCACTTACTATTGGAATAAATGGATCCCTACCGAAATTTTAATTTAGAAAAAGTAAAAATCTGGACAAATTCAAATCTTATTTTTGTGATTAGTAAACCAAACACAAGAACAACACTGACACAGTATCTCGCTAATTTCAGTGTCATATGTGGCGAAGCGAACACTGAAAACCTCGCCACTTTCCTTCTCTCATTTGTTTATTCTCTTTGAAAACTCGTTGACCCTTTACAAACACAAAAAAGAAACTATTTCTTTATTATCTCTCTCGGACCCAAAGCCGTTTTTTATTTATTAAATAAAAGAACTTATTAAACTCACTTCAAAAGTCAGAGCGTTACAACGTTTTTTTCTCTTCCTCCACCTTCATTGATTTTTCTCTTCACCTTCATAATTTTCTTATTTTCACGGGTCTTCAAACAAATGCATTAAATTAGATTTATTCTTATTTTATTAAATAGTTTAGTTAATGCATTTTGTCTCTTCTCTTCTCATTTTCTCAAATTCCCAATGCTCTTTTTCCTCACTTCATCTTCTTCCTATAACGCAATGCAATCTCTTCCCAGAAGAAAATTCTGTATGTAAAAAAAAAGTTCTTATCTTTCTTTGTTTTGATTTCTGTTATTAAAAAACAAAATATTATGATATATATTGACTTTTCTTTTTCTTTTTTTTAAGAAACGAAAAGGCTGATAAGGAAAGTTGATGAATTTTACTAGAAGGTGTTGTATGTCACATACTTGAGAATCAAGAAACAAAGAATTTTCACACTACTTTCTTCTCAAAATTATGTCATCATCATCATCGTGTTATTTCACAAATCTGGAACGTTTGCTTCAATGTTTCACTCCATATGTTCCTAAGAAGATTTTACCTAAGGTATCTTATTTCTTTTTTATTTTTCATTAGAATCGATTATTTTTTATTTTCTTCTCAGTTTTTATTTTCTTTTTTTAATATGTTTCATCTGAATTAAATTAATTGTCAGCGTTTCTATTTTCCTTCCCCTTTGGGCATGGGAGAAACTTCTTTTTATATTTTATCAGAATTTTTGGATTGTCTATTTCTTTGTTTTCATGGTTCTTATTTTTCATTCATTTATTTATCTGTGGATAATCTGATTAGGATTTGTTTAGGAAAATTATAAATTACTGGTTTTTTTAATTATTTTATTCTATGTTAATGAAATATCCACCATAAAAATGAAATATCCTTTGAATACTTTAAAATAATAAAATTCCTTTAACATATTTTTTTCTGGTATCGTCATTGTTTCTATATGCTAACCTTTTAGTAAACATTTTATATATTATTTATTTTGATAATTTATAGTAAGTTGCTAAGAATGATTCTGGTGTGTCAGTCACGAGGTTGTTTTGAGGAATAAGATGGAATAAAGTAATTTGTTGCAATTTTCATTTTTGGTATAAAGTATTATAGTATTTTTGTGAAAAATATTATGACGTTTATTTTTTATAGGTATGTTATCAACCCTTTAAATATCAAACTCATCTGAATAAATAGTGTTGTTCAAAATTGATTATACATTTATCTCTTTGATTACAAAACAAAATTTATTTTTATCATTACAAATAAAAGGATAAATATGTGTTTAACTTTTAGGAGTAGGACCTTGGTCTAACTTTTAGGAGAAACTTCAACCTCAAAGTTCACTACTTTAAGAACTGATTGCCACATGATTTTCATGGCTTCGGGCCATTATCACCACAAATTATTATATAGGATAAGATTAATGATTTCAAACAAATATTATACATTGTTTGTATATTAGTAATAAATGAACTTATTATAAATTAATAATAAAAATATGACTATAACCATTACATTTAGATCATATAATAATTTTTCTTTAAACTTACCCCATGTGTAATATATGTTGGCACCAATTTGTATTAGAGTATCAATTTCAAATTATTGGGTCTGAGATAAATCATTTGAACAGCCAAATAAAAACCAATTTAAATCTTAAAAATAGAAAGAAAAAAAAATTAATCCTAAAAATTAATTTCCACATTTGAGATCTGATGATTTCTTTTTTGGATGAATCTTCTCTCTTAACAATGTCATGTAATAAAAGTTTTCCTATTTTCTAAATTATTTTTTGTTTAATTGACTAGACAATAGCTTTTGTTGCTTGTGAGTTAATAAAACGCGTTTTTGTTTTGCATTTTATCAAGCCACACGTTACATAGTACCATGTAAGTAGGCTTTTTTATCAAGCCACACGTAAACAATATGAAGGGATGATAATGCTACTTTACCCTTGCGCCAAGAGAGATTGCTTTTATGATTTGAAACCGGAAACTCATTGTCACTAAGCAACAATCTAATCATCGTATCAAACTCACAATTTTTTCACATCTAAATATACAAAAATAAAAAAGATTCCATCAGTGTTATTTGAATAATTTTTGACAACTTCATAAGTTGTAAAGCTCTGGTATTAAGATAACTTTTTCATTGTAGTAAACGTTAGAAATGGCTCTATTATTTTAGTTCCTTTTATGATTTATCATGTGTTATGCAGAGTTGCTTGAATGATTTGAATAAGCAATGGCTACCTGTTGGTAAGGACAGAATCGAATACTTCACTCTTAAAGATCTTTGGGAGTGCTATGATGAATGGAGTGCGTATGGTGCTGGTACACCTGTAGTGTTGAAAAGTGGTGATACTCTAACTCAATTCTATACACCATTTTTGTCTGCCATCCAAATCTACACCAATAAGCATGTTCAAGCTCCTAGCCCAAGGTATTATTCAGAAAACAATATTCTATCTATGCTGATATATGCTAAATAAAAAGGGGTAGCCCAGTGGCTCCCACTTAATGTGGTACAAGGATTGTTGATGTATACAGTCTTACATCTGCAAGAAGAAAGACTGTTTCCAGGATTTGAAATCCGTGACCTAGTGGTCACTCAGCAATAACCTTTCCGTTGCACCAAGCTCAATGCTGATATACTAAATTTGTCAACAAAATGGTGAAATGCGAGTTATGATGTTCTTATCTTTTAGGAATTGGAGAGTGGATAATGATGGAGTTGGATTTGAATCTGATTCCTCAAGTGATAGTAGTGGAAGTGGTGATGTATGTAGATCATCAAGGAAATCTGATTCCTCAAGTGATGGCAGTGGAAGTGGTGGTCTATCAAGAACATCGTCATCAGGTAACAATTCTAGCAAAGAATGGGATAATATTTCTTATGATTCAAGCTCTGATCAAGTGCCAAAAGAAGATATACTAGGCTACCTTAACTTTCAGTACACTGAGACAACTCAACCTTACTTGAGGGTTCCATTAGCAGAGAAGGTACCCTTTAAACTGCTAAGTACTATTCACAACTTCTTTTCTGTTGTAATGCCAATGTTGTTCTTATTTATCTGTAGCTGAAACAAAAATTGCATGCTGAATGTTTCTATTTTCAGATAGCTGAGTTAGCTAAATGCCATCCGGCGTTAATGACATTGAAGAGTGTCGATCTTTCCCCGGCGAGTTGGATGGCTGTTGCCTGGTGAGCATAACTAGTTGTTCTTTGCTATACTGAATTTTTTCGGTTTTTGGAATTGAACAACTTGTAGTGAGTGCGCGTAGTTATAAGTTTGACTCATTTGAATCTGTAATTCTTTGTTAAAGCTCTGAAGGAATGCTTAAAATTTTCAATTAGCATTGGAAGAACCACTATTGATTGTGATTTCTTATACTTGGTGAAATATATAGCAACGTTTTCTATTCATGCCTTTGAAGTTTTATATGTAACGCCATAAACTAAAGATCTTATACTGACTTGTAATCATTGAATAGGTACCCAATTTATGCTATACCAACTCAGCAAAATGAAACATGCTTCCTCACTTACCATTCATTATCATCTTCTTTTGAAGGTATACATAGTTATTTGCTTCTTTTTTCTTCCTAATCCATGTTTAGTTATTTGAAGGAACTGCATAGTACATACTATCTCATTTCCAATAATCGATCGGAGCGATATATTCTTCACATTCGAGACATTAATCCAAGATATTGCATGACATTGCTTGTCTACAGTAAGATTCTATTCCAGTTTTACACATGCCTCTTATGAATTGATCATGTTACTGTCCAAATTTTTTGTGAAGAGAAACTGCTACACCCAATGCAATTTCACATGAGTCAGGGATTCCTTCTGCAAACATGCCTGAATTATGGTTGTTATATTTATCTTTGATTCTGTGTAGTGAATCATACCCTGGTCTCATTACAGCCGGATTGTGTTGATGGATCGAGTCGGTATTTCGAGCGAATAACTTTGCTTTTTATTTGTATCTTCAGATTGTGGTAACAAGTATGATGAAATTGACCTTGGGGAAGATATAAGTTGTCCAAGTGGGTGGGGAAGCATTATAGGAGAGAAACTTGAGAGAAAGAATAGTGAATGCATTTCTCTGTCTCCTTTTGGGTTAGCTACTTACAGATTTCATGGAGATGTTTGGTTAAGCCCATCACATGATAATGAAAAGCTATCTGATCTGTTTGCTGCTGCAGAGTCATGGTTGAAGCAGATCAATGCACTACACCATGACTTCAAGTTTTTCATAGACAACAATAACTTGTAAAAATCACTAACTTACTTCACTTTTATTAGTTTGGTAGTCTAATTCTCTAGTATCACAAGTTCCCCCTAGGTACAATTCTGAAAGGATGCAACTTTATTTATGGGGGTCTTGTTAAGTAAGCACTTTTTATTTTCCTTCACTTTCTTTGTTATGCAGCTTTCCTATAAATAGGAGATAGCAGTTTTAAGAGGGGACTAAACTTAAAGCTGTTTTTGTACTTCAGTTTTTTTTTACTTGTTTACTTCTGTTACAGATTGCATAGGAGTAGGATTTTGTTGTGTTTGTTCATTTTCTGTGTTGTGTACCAAGAAGCAAGCAAAATCATGATTAGAGTAGGAGAGTCCAATACTAGATACAGACTTGTGACAAACAAGAATCCTAGTCTAAAATTATACTCTTCCCTCAATCTTAGTGTCCTCTGATCCACGTAATAATATAATGTCACGTCATTTAAAATTTCTAACTCAATATGTCTATAAAAAATACTTATTCATGTGTGACTCTTCATTCCTCTTTCTAAAACATAACAGAACATTGCGATATCACATTATTAGGCGGGAGAGGGTTGGAAACATCAAATTGGAACAAGTGATTTGAAATAACTTAAATATAATTACACCATGTCAACTCCATAATAGAAATTACATCATGTCAGCTCATTCACTGTAATCTAAGACAAAAGTTCCCTCTTAAACAGCCAAAATCCACATGTATGCTTCACTAACCTTAAAAGTCTTGAATCTCATTTTGTTGTTTAAGTTTTTTTATAGGTAAAGTTTTTGATGAGGAAAAGATAAGAGAAATTATATAATTCAGGTAGTTGTATCTTTAAGTCCTATAACTGAACTAATTGAGCTATTTCCTAACGAAGTTCCTTATTTAAGTATTGATAGTCATTTCATCAATTTAGGTATGAATAAATAAATTAAGTTGTAACTTTTTCTCAAATATTGATTAATCAACTAATGAAGTATGAAAACAAGAACACATTAGTCCAGGAAGAACACGATAAATAATTGGAGCATTTGCAAATAAAAATGATATCATATATAAAAGATACATCAATAAAAGGGGTTAATAGCCATTCAAAGAATACATTTAGTTTACCGTTTAGCTAGGCTCTCATTACCCATACAAAACCAAAAAATGAATAATTGCAACCCATCAATAAAGGACGGTGAAAGGTGACATTTAAAGGATAAGGATCAACCCACAATATTCTCTATCTGTTGCAACAGTATATAATATGTTGCTTAGCCTTATCTCCAGCTCCTATAATTTAGGAACAGCTTTGCAATCTATCTCCAGCTCCTATAATTTAGGAACAGCTTTACAATCTATCTTCAGCTCCTATAATTTAGGAACAGCTTTGCAATCTATCTTCAGCTCCTATAATTTAGGAACAACTTTGCAATCTGTTACATAGTTTCATTCACTTCATGTAACTATATATACGTGTTTCATATCAATGAGAAAGTAGGCAATTCACATACTCTTTATGGTATCAGAGCCTCTGCTTAACCGTTTTTTTTTTCTTTCCTGACTTGTGCTCACCATGAGTTCAACATTTGACTCTCCCAATTCATCCAATAGTATCATTGTTACCAATTCTCCATCAAATAACTCCCATGTTCTCATCCATCTTATAACCACCTTCATGCTTATGGTTTTCTCTGTTTTCCTTGGATTAGACCATACACCACTTCCAAACTTCAACCTCGGTCTGTCCCATGCATATTCATAGGCTACTCAAACTCTCAGTATGCCTACACCTGCCTTGACCCCATCTCCAACAAAACCTACATATCTAGGCATGTAACCTTTGTAGAAAACCAATTTCCCTACCAAGCTCTAACAACCTCAACCACACAAATCCCACCCCTGTAGTCACTAATATTTCCCCTCACCATTTCCTACCCACCACAATACGCACCACACTCACACCCACTATCCAACCTGTGTCGACCTCATCCACTACACCGACACCATCCCACTCTCCCACTGAGCCACAATCCGGTAACATACCTCAGTCTAGCCACACACCAACAAACTCTCCCATACACAATGCCTCTACTGCAGCATCTAATCAACCTACAACTCCTCCTTCCCCACCTGCTACCCGCACCCATCCCATGACAACCAGATCCCAAAACAATATCTACAAACCCAAACACCTGCTCACCGTAACCGAACATCCTATACCTGAAAATATGGAACCTTCGGGTATCACTGAAGCTAGGAAACATGCTCATTGGAGACATGCAATGTCAGAAGAATTTGATGCACTACTTCGCAATGGAACTTGGGAGCTATAACCAGCTCCGGCAGCTACAAATATTGTTGGGTGCAAGTGGTTTTTTCGCATCAAACGGAACCCACATAGCAGTATATCACGCTATAAAGCACGACTTGTAGCCAAGGGATTCACTCAGACTCCAGGCCTGGACTTCAAGGAGACCTTCTCACCTGTGATCAAGCATCAAACCATCAGAGTAATACTTACATTGGCTCTAGCTCAATCATGGCCGTTGCATCAGCTAGACGTAAATAATGCCTTTTTACAGGGAAAGTTATCTGAAATTGCTTTCATGCAGCAATCACCAGGATTTGTTGATCACAAACACCCAGATTATGTGTGCTGGTTGCATAAGGCCATCTATGGTTTACGTCAAGCACCCAGGGCATGGCATGAAGCACTAAAATCCTTTATTCTTTTTTATGGATTTAAGATGACTCACAGTGATCTCTCTATTCTATTACTCTTCCAATTCGGTAAAGGCGTACTTCCTAGTCTATGTTGATGACATATTGGTCACATGGAACTCTACTGAATTTGTGTCCAAGTTCATCAATGCCCTATCGAATACTTTCTCTCTCAAAAATCTGGGTGCTCCAACTTATTTTCTTGGCATCGAACTAGTTCCTACTAAAACAGATTTATTTATGTCTCAACATAAATATATCCGAGAACTACTTGCCAAACACAACATGGAGGGAGCCAAACCAAGTATCACACCTCTTTGCACCACAACTTCTCTTCGTTTGCATGATGGTTCTGCTGCCACTGATTCATTCAAATTTCGCAGCATTTTTGGTGCCCTTCAGTACATCACACTCACAAGGTCAGGCATTTCTTTTGCCGTTAACAAACTTTCCCAGTTCATGCACAAGCCTACTGATATACACATGCAGCAGTTGAAACACACACTAAGGTATCTCAAAGGTACTTTAAATTTTGGCCTCCAACTACACAAACCATCGACTTTGTCTCCTGTTGCCTTTAGTGATGCGGACTGGGCTGGCAACTTGGATGATAGAACGTACACATCAGGGTACATTATTTACTTGGGTGGCAATCCAGTTTCTTGGACATCAAAATGGCAACGAAGTGTAGCTAGATCCTCCACAGAAACGGAGTATAGGGCTGTGGCGAACACAGCAGCCGAGATTTCTTGGCTCATGAATTTACTGTCTGAGTTTGGCATCAACGTATCTCCTCCTCCACGTATTCTCTGTGATAATGTTGGTACTACATACTTGTGTGCCAATCCACTCTTTCATTCTAGGATGAAACACTTGGCACTAGACTATCACTATGCAAGGGAACTTGTTCAACGTGGATGCCTCACAATCTCTCACATCTCAACCCAGGATCAAACTGCTGATGTTATGACCAAACCCCTCTCCTCTACAAAATTCACAAACTTTCGCATCAAGATGCATGTTACTGATGGCAACATGCTCTTGAGGGGGCGTAAAAGATAAGGATCAACCCACAATATTCTCTATCTGTTGCAACAGTATATAATATGTTGCTTAGCCTTATCTCCAGCTCCTATAATTTAGGAACAACTTTGCAATCTATCTCCAGCTCCTATAATTTAGGAATAGCTTTGCAATATATCTTCAGCTCCTATAATTTAGGAACAGCTTTGCAATCTATCTCCAGCTCCTATAATTTAGGAACAGCTTTGCAATCTATCTCCAGCTCCTATAATTTAGGAACAACTTTGCAATCTGTTACATAGTTTCATTCACTTCATGTAACTATATATACGTGTTTCATATCGATGAGAAAGTAGGCAATTCACATACTCTTTAAATTCAAAGTGAGTAAAGAGTGTTTGGATCGATGTCAATGATTTAATAACTTACTCAGTGATTATAAATCGATACTACCATTATTATAAATGTTTATATATATTAAAGTGTCACACATTATACTATATTAGAAAATGATAGTCCAACATGAATGAAACATTTAATAAATGGGATATCATAACTTAAACATAAAGCATTAGATATAAGTTTGAATGACTTAGAGATAATAAACACCTTAAAAAAATTATACACTAATACCAAATGCTATATATTTTAAAAATAGATTAAATATGTTATAATTTAAATAATTATTTTAGTGTTATATGTGTTGTCCCGTCATATTCCGTATGATACTGAGACATGATTTAACCTTTAATTTGATATACATAAATTGTACTCATGTTTTTAACTCTTTCTACTTTAACTTGAACTTTACGTAGGCTAACTCAAACTTCATTTAATTTGTTTTGACATGTCTAAATATAATGATAAAATACTTTAACAAAATGCAGCTATATTTTTTTGTAAATAGGTGTAATGTTTAAAAATATTATTGGAGAAATTAAAAAGAGATATATATTATTATAAAGTAAAGCGTGTATTATACTACACTTTTGGGACCTCACCACATTGATAGAGACACTGAAAACTAAAGTTGATTAAGTCTTAGTATGAATATTATGATAAAAATATAATTGCAAATGAAAACAAAATGATATAACTGTTATCTTATAAAAATACATGTTAATGCTAAGAATAATTAGAAAATTAGCTATTAATAATTTCTTAAACTTTTAACTGGCAAATAAAATAAACAAATTACCCATTTAAGGAACAGATTTTCATCCACACTTATATTGCTTGAAAGTTACAATGAAATCGTCAAATGGGTAGTGAAGAAAAATAATGGATAAATCATTGTTGTTTGCAATTTCAAGGAAATTGTAAATATTTTACTAGTTTAAGTGAAACAAAATAACAAAAACGTTTGAAGCAGCAGTGAGTGCAATATGGGTAAAGTAAAAGAGGTGAGCATTTTGTGTCTCATTTTTATGGACAATATTATTAATACATTAAATCATTAAAGCCTATGTTTGTGTTGTGAAGCAGCTAGGTAGGGGTGGCTTTTCAGTGTCCACTTCAGCTCCCAAGTACCCACCTTAGTTGAAGACTGAGATTCCCTTCTCCTTTTCTTTGTCCCAAAAGACAAATACAAAATTCATCTCACCTCTTTAACACACAAAACTCAACTAGATAGTTATATAAAAAAAAAATTACGTAGTCTTGATTTTCCTAATTTGCAAGTTAAAGAAGTGGAACACCTCTAGTAAAAAGTAGACCGATGATACAAGATGAATCTCTATTCCATTATATATAAAAAAACATAAAAATAAACAAAACAGAAATCCTAAGCAATGAAGGGAATTCAATAAACAGAAACATAAATCACATGTGTGACAATAAGGAATAACTAAACTAACCATAATAGTTTCTGTCTTATTCCCCTAGAAATGGACCCATCCTCTTTTTCTCTAAGGGTAAAGCATGCTTTCCACAAAGAGATAAAAGGTAAAGCTTATATAGCTGAGTTGAATCTCAATTTCACATTATCATTGAATTGAAATACTTCAACCAAATCTCAATAATTTCCTTCAATTCATCATGCATGTGTAACACCTTTTTGTTCATAATTGCACGCAATGTCACCAATTCTCTAATTCTTCCATAATTAAAGAGGCCTCATTTTTTAAAATGAACGAGACACATAACCGTTACATTACAGATATTTAATTTCCCATCCATTAATACCAATGGAAACCAAATCAGTGAAAATTATAATATGTGCTTTGAAGTTTGAACTGATTTTCTTAGCCTATGTTTTGGCTAATAGATAAAGATGGAACAACTTCTATATATTTTGTTATTAAATTTTCAAGTTTAAAATCTAAAAAACTTGTTAATAAATTTTTGGGAATTATAATTGTTCAGTAGAGCAAGAAAAAAGATTACAAATTTAGCATCTACATATTAAAAATCTTACTACTATATAAATAGAAATATAATTATATCTAATAAACACGTATTCGTAAATTATCAACCTTTGCCAAATAACAACGTACATGCAATAATAAATCTGATTAGTTATATATTGATTAGAAAAATGTTGGTTTAGAATATAGTGATGTAGCTTTTTAAACTTGTGTTTTTAAATGTCCTAAATTAGAATTTAGTAACTCCATTTTCTTGAGGCATAGGTGTTAGGTGTCTGTGAGTGTCAGACAAAGATTAATTCACTGTCATTGTAAGATGCAAAGTTCCAATTACTATATGATTCTTCTTCCCATCACAAATCGAATGCCTTCTTTTTTCAGTGAGCAAAGTCTTATAATTTTGTCCCCTTTGCCCACCACACGCTTCATCATAGCTCTTCAGTGCCAAATATTTTACTCAACATTAATTTATTATTACCAAAATAACCTTAGAATATTTTATGTTTGAATAAAATTGTAATATAATAGTATTTTTGTAAAATTAAAAAATAACTATTCTTCCAAGTAGAAATAGAAGAACAATAAAAGAATTGTGTATTTCATTGATTTAATGAATGAAATTGAATTTAGTGAATGAATTGGATTACAAAAAAATTAGTCAGCCTATTAAATAGAAAATATAAGAGTTTTAACTGTATATAACTCTTAACTAGTTTATTTTATATATGTTTTAATTATGGAAGTTAAATTTATAATAATTGTTTATTATGCTAAAGGTAAGCGAATTTAAACTAATTACTATACTAATAGAAGATTAACTAAAAATACCAAAACATATTTCATAAGGTAAGTATAATTCGATTAAAAGTGTTTTGAAATAAAACTAGAATGAATATTTCTTAAATAATTTACACAACATTTTCTTAGAACAACCCTCTTAATAATATACATTAATCTATATGTTTATAACTTAAAATTCATTTTAATAGGAATGGAATGAGTACTTAATTATGATCTAGAATAGTAAAGACGATCTTTTGTAATAAGATACTAATGAGATGCTAAATCCAATGCTCATAAGTTATAATTATTGTCATCCAGTATAATCTTTTTACTAAGGAATATAATCATGGCCATAAATGTAAAAACATTATCATATTTAAACTTTAATTCCACTTTACATGCGCTTGATAAAAATACAATAATGATGACATTTACTTTTCTCCATTTAATTTCAGAAGATATCAATTCCATTTTTGGCATTACTAAATATATAGTATTTATTCATTTTAAAAGTAATATTATGCATTTTTATGTCCAAAAAATAGTATTGTTTTCTTAACGTGAGCCCTAAGAATACAAAAATACAAAATGCAATGAATCTTTTAATTTCTATTTTTGCATTCTTTTGTTTAAGAAAGAAAACCATTTTATACATATATCCAATAAAATATATATATGAAGACTAATACCATGACATATAAAGAGCTTTCTTAACATTTGCAAATCTCATTTGGTTACATTCTCATAATTATCCTTTATATAATATACAAGTCTTGAATTCAACTAACTTTAGTCTAATTATTTTCTATATTACTACTTATATAAAGAAGAAAACAAAGAAGTAGTATATCTTTTGCATAATGAACTCGAATATTTGAAATTATGTGCAATATAACCATATGACGTAAGAAATAAAAGTGAAAGATACCCATATATTTGTAGTTGTAGGTGATGAGTGATTAATGTGAGAGAGTGGGACCAGTGATGTTGTAAGGTGTGTTGGAAATTGGAAGATAGGTGAAGAGGAAAGAGTAGTTGTAATGTTTTTTTTTGGTCCTAAAAGAAAGACAAACATTCTATTAAATAAATATGTATACTATATAGTATACTAAGATTATTTGATTGAGAATGAGAAATAAGGGAACAAAACCTGACAACATTCCTGTTCAAAGTTTCCTTTTCCTTCCTTAATTAGAAGCTGTTTTGTTAAGTGCTTTAATATAATAATATCACCTTCACATATAGATAATAATTTAGTTAGTAATAACAATGGCAATGGTTGAGTCTCTTACTCTGAGGAATAAGCTGAAGGCTCTTTGTTTGGAAGATGGTTGGTCTTATGCAATTTTCTGGCGCTTTCATCCACATAATCCTTTGTAAGTTTCTTTACCCCTTCTAAACAAAAATGTTGGACAACTTTGATTTTTATAATGCATAGTATGGTTCATCATTTTGATATTTCTCACTTTAGATTGCATGTTTGAAATTCTTGTAGTTTGTTGACTGCTGAAGATGCATACTATGAAGCACAATTGGGACAAGAGATTCCAAATATGCTTCCACAGACTCAATTATTTGGAGAAGGGTATACCTCAATTATTATTTTTAGTTTCATGTTTCCACAGACCAAATCAGTTTTTTTCTTCTAAATTTTGCCAAATGCATGCAACTTCACCTTAGAGGTTCATTTTGAGTAACATAAGTGAAAAACTTAAATGAATAAGTGTAAGTGAAAGATAAGGTGGTGATACAGTTTCTATGTCCTATCTAGAATTGTTGGTAAAGCTGCTTTTACTGGCAAGCATATATGGGTGCACTCAGATAGTCAAAGCCAGGAATGGAATTTGTGTAGCCAGAATATTTACAAGGTATTTTTTTCAACTGTTGAGTTGGTATTAGTTCAAGTTTTCAACTCATCCTTAACTTCTATTTTTTATATATATATTTCCACTATTTGCAGGAGGATTATGGATTGCTTCAACATTTCTCATCTGGAATAAAGGTACTCTAGAGTACCAATAAGGAAAATGCATTTTCAAATTGAAGTTCCAATCTTCATATTTCTCCATATGGCCTCCTTTCCAACATTAAATTCATTGGTCAAATATAACTTTTTCCACAATCTATATGAAATGTGTTTTTTAAATAAAGACCCAAATTGGTCTCTAAATAGGTACGAAGAGACACCTTTGGTTTCATTAAAAATGTAAATCGAAAGTCGGTCAAATTAGTTCGGAATATATACTAAATTGTCTCAGACCAATTTAACCCGCTTTTGAGATTTTTAAGATGAAATTAACATTGTTGATTTTTTAAGGATCAAATGTGTGTCCATGTGCTTTTTTAGGTACTAATTTATGTCTTTATTATTTTTTGAATTATCATTTTTCTTGAAGGCCATGAGCATTGTATATTGATGAATGGTTTTGTAATTTGTAGACAATTGTGGCCATACCTATCATAGCATGTGGAGTGGTACAATTTGGGTCCAAAAAGAAGGTTTGTTTCATAAAAGGACATGAACATGGTATCTTGATTTATGGGCAAATTTTATCTTCATAGGATAAGGTCATGCACATGGTGTTCTGTGTACTCACTTTGAATTGATAGATAAGGATTTACTATAAAAGGGTCTATTACTCCTACAAGTAAAAAATTTGTGCTGAATTTTGCTACCTTGCCTTGAGACTATGGTCTTCTGACTATTTTCTAAAGGTTGAAAAATACTGGGTAATTTTTTAGTTCAATTACCCTTTGACTATAATCTCACTATTTAGGTTAACTTTTTAAGCTTGTGAGTCTTATTAACTATTTAATCCTAATTATAACATTTCAAAATGTTTAAGGTTCACCTAACTGCAATAATCTTGAACTCTAGTGTAAGCTTATAGTTCATGTGACAGACTGAAAAGTTAAAGTTTATACTCATGTTTCATGCTTGTGCAATGGCTTTTGTTAATTTCATTATATGCAACATGGTTTAATGCAGAAATATTCTTGTGCAATAGAATTTCCATAGATATATAAGAGCTTCCACTCACTTCATTCTAGCTATTTGATTGGTTAAATACTTATCTATACTATAATGTGTCTTCTATTTTTTATTCATGTATTATTATTTCTCAATCGTGGATTATAATCCTTTCATTGTTACAGATTTTGGAAAGAGTTGATTTTTTGGAGCAAATACAGAGATTACTCATGGATATGGAGAATGTGGGTATGGTTGATATGTCAGGAAATGCAGTTTCACTACTGGATTGTGAAAACTATGACTTAAATAGCTTGTTGGCTTCCTTTTCTTCTGAAAATTCATACGACTCGACCTTCGAATATGCTCATGGTGAAAACTCTGAAGACCTAATGAGAAAGTTTTATTCTTATGAAAGTGACAACAATTCATTCCCTTCCCTATATAATGTTTACAACGAAGGGGTGACTTCATTCCATGGAGATTCTTGTGTTGGTGACCAATTGAATGCTACCAATGAAGCTCAAGTTGCATTATATGATACAGATTTCACTAATGTGCTTTTGAGGCCTAACTCTTTGATGAACAACGTAATTTCGAACGACACCAGCTTTGGTGCATGGAATGGCGAAGTTTCATTTTTTGATTCGTTTGAGCAACAATTGGTATCGGCAGATGAAAACACATTTTCTTGTAGTGAAATTGCAGTTCAGGATCCAGCATTGTCTTCAATGTACAGTATGAACATAGGGACATGTCAAGAAAAATTGCAAAGTGCACTGTCCAACCGACAATCTTCTCAATCTGATGTTGTGACAGGAGTTGATTTCCCATCAAGTTCAAACGCACTGCATGGACTCTCTAAGAACATAGAGGCAGTTGATATGTCAGAAGAATTTTTGAAGTTCGGCTCCTCGGATGATCTTTGTCATTGGTTTGCTCCTTCTCCAGATGATAATAACTTTATAGCAATAACTGCATTGGATAACACCCCTTCTGAATCAATTGAGTTTAATCCCACTTCTTTTGTTCGGGTCGGAAATAGTTCCTTAAGTAATATTCCAGTGACATGTTCAGCAGGGGCTAATTCCATAGAAACATCTGCAGTTATGCATACTCCTGAAAATAGTTTCTTCGATTTCAACCGTGATCAAACAAATGATTGGTGGGAGAATATGCCTACACCAGCATTGAGTCCTGCTATCTTTTCTGAATGCATATCAGAGTTAAACACTAGTACACTGACTGGTACACATAATGGATTATTATTCTCAGAGCCCTTGGAGTATGAGTTATCACCAAATAAAAGGAAAGTGGTAGAATTTGCACCATTGAATATAAATGCAATACAATTTGGAAATATTGTGAGGCCTGCTAAGGCTACATCAGACTTGATGGACTCCATTTCTCACTCGGAGAAGACTAACAATCTCGTAAGGAAGAAAGATACACTCCCAAAATTACAGGTACCTAGATGGATTGATGATGGCCATAGCATTAATAATGGAAAGGCTGTTCCTGCACACCAGAAAACTCAAAAGCCAGAGGAGGGTACAACAAAGCGCACTAAGAAACGGGCTAGGCCAAAGGAGAGTACTCGGCCGCGACCAAAAGATCGTCAACAGATCCAAGACTGCATTAAAGAGTTGAGAGGGATCATCCCTAATGGTGAAAAGGTAAATTTGCTTTTAACTGATCTATGATAAGATTAAAGCTTATAATATGTCCCTTTTTGGAAGGAGAGGATCGTTATCAGAAAAACCTATATTTCCTCTATATGATGCAAAATTTCCAATTTTATAAAATTTTCCTTATTCAACCTTTTTTATCTGTGTCATACATTTTCTATTCATAGTCAGAGCTAGAAATTCTTTTGCTGCAAACTGCTTTGTTAGTAATATATTGATTCATCTTCTCCTGATGTATCAGTATAGCATTGATTCATTGTTAGGCCAAACCATCAGTTACATGCGTTACTTAAAAATTGTAGCCGAGTATGTTGACAAGCTACAAGAACCGATCGAGCTGAAGGTAACAAGTCAAAACAATTTCCCAACATTTAATTCTTTAAAAAAAATAGAAGTAAAAATATTCTCAGTCTTCTTCGATGAGTATCAGAAATAATTGGACTTGTTTGGTTGTTTAGCTTATTGAACAAGCCAATGAAGTGGCTCTAGAAGACAGTAATGTGGGAGATAACGAAAACTTCGGTGTTACATGGGCAGTTGATTTGGCAAGTCCTACAATGGAATGTCCAATTATAGTAGAGGACATGAACACGCCCGGCCAAATGCGTATCGAGGTAAGGCTACAAATGAGAGTGTATAGATATAATTTTGAATCCTTTTGATTGCTTATGTTAATGTGAACTCCTTGGCATTGTTCTATTGCAGTTTCTTTGTGAGGGTCAGGAGGGTGTTTTTGGCCTTGGTATCGGTCACAACATTGAGTCTATTGGACTGAAAACTTTGAAAGCAGAGATGAAAAGTAGGGAGAACAAATTGTGGGCAGTTTTTATTGTTGAGGTAGATCAAATACTTGAATGCAATATACTTAAATGGTTGTTTCTCTCATTTTTATTTAACTTTTGTCTAAACTATTGGTTTAGATTGTGAAACAGGGAAATAGACATTGGACAAGACAAGATGTGTTTTATTTCATTCTCAACCTTATACAGCAAGCATACACCTCCAACATGGATTCAGCCAATGACATTGCAAATGTCATTGATCCTATTGATTCTTGGCTTAGACAATCACCAGAAAAACAGTGATGCCACTACTAGTCATGGCTACTTTGTCATTTGAGTAATTAATATATAGTCCTAGAAACAAGGTCCATATGTACATAGATGATAATAGATTAGGCTAAAGTTAGCAAAAACATAAGGTGATTTTTTGTGCCCATGTTAGTTCCTAAGGAAGAGACTATGCAAGCCATGAAATCTAAGGTGCAAAATCATGTGTAATGAAATTATTGAACTTTATGCTTAGTGATTAGTTGAGAAGTGCAAGAGTTTGGTTTAGTTAAAGGGAACTGCTAGCGAGAACAGTTAGTTCGAATAAAGATCACCTGTCCCAAAAAATTTATGTCCACGTGTCCCAAGTCAATCAGACTGTACCAAATAATGTAAAAATGTTATTACCTATTTTTTTAATTTTATTTTGATTGCATGCCAATTTTTAACTGGATTGGTACACATTAGGACACCAAAAATAGAACAGGTGATCTCCATTCAGTTAATTCAATTGGACCACTATCCATAACTTTGTGTTCATGTCATAAATAATAATAATCATAATAAATAATAATAAATGATGATAATTGAAAAGGAAGAAGATTGTCTTGGTCCCTAGTTGAAATTACTACATGAGTAAACTTGTAATCTTTAAGGCACAAGTCAAAGTGATCAATAATCTTTAAGGCATATGCATAGAATTTTTTTTATTAGGTTCATATATGACCATCAAATTAAGATGACAAATAAAATATTGGGACTTGTAATCTATCTCAATTGTCACTAGATTCACATCCAAAAGAGTAATGCTAGTGACGCATGGAAAATATCATCCCATATCATATTTTCCCACACTCTTACACATACTTTGTAACTATTAGTAGAAGATTTTTTTCTTTGAAAACAGCCTCACATAACTACATATTAGATGTAAAAAGTATGAGTATAAAGTAATGCAAATATATTATTACTCAACTCGTAGCCATAAGTCTTAATAGTTTTCAATCTTGCTCAAATTGGACCAAGTTTATAATCAACGGTCACAATTTCAGAGACTCTCAAAATCTTAAGATTAAATTTCGGGAAAATACAACCTCAATTATATATATGATGTAGTTTCGTTGACATATCAGTGTCTGTAATGGTCATAAACCCAAATTTAAAAAACTAGATATTCCACCACCTCAATAAATATGAAGAGATGTACTGTTAGTGATCCCTACCAAATATTTCCGATCCAAAATGATTTCCTGTTATATTAGTAATTGTTAGGTAGGTTTACAATTCAAGTTGATAAAAAAGTTAAATGTATATATTATTAATTGAAGATATGGACCTTATTGCAGTGCTGTTCCAATCTTGTTATCAAGTATTAAAATATATAACAAGTTGAGATGACGATTCATCCGCACAAACCAGAACGCATGCTTTGTACGAATGTGACCAAAGAGCATAGTTATATATCTTCAACCATGATTTTAAAACCTTGATTAAAGGCCAATGTAAACGGTGACCAAGTAAGTTATTATAAAGAAACTTTTGATAGTTGGAATGACTTTTCAATAAGAGTGGAGAAAGAGCTAAGATAAGTGCTTTACAATATGAAATTCCACAGTGCTATCACAAGATACCATAACATAAAATCCTACCTACCCGAGAAGGATCTTATGTTCCATAATTTTCTTGTCTCTTGTCCCTAATAAATCAAAATTCACAAAATAATATTAAAATATTAATTTCTGATTTTGTTATTTTTCTTTCTAGTTGAATGAAGATTTCTAATTGGTTTGGTACACAAAGTGATACACAAATAAGAACGTGTCCCTTGAAATATCTAATTTGTGCACAAAGTGTGTTGAAACTTTAAACCTTAAATAGAAGGTCATATTCATGACCTAATTAATTCAGTGAAATGTATGTGATTTCTCTTTCCTACTTAGTTCCTAATTTTCTTATCCAAAGTAGAAAAGCAAAGTGATGAATTAGCCACTAAGAATCAGGTGAAGGCTATGTGCGGTACAACATGCAAGCAATGCTAAAATGAAGCTATGGGGTGTGCTGGTACATTTAACTTATACTATATGAGTAGCAATGTTTTTTAATCTACGGATAAATACATGATATCAAAGATAAAGTCATGTGTTAAATTGTTATATATGAAGGTACGTATTATAGGGCAAGGTTTGAGATTAATACTTTGATCCAACACTACGTGATTATATAAGCTACTGCCCCATATTATGTTTTGATTATGTCAATGATAAATGATAACTTCATGAACTAGCAATCTAGCATATGATAAAATATGTCAGTGCTTGATCATCACTACCACATTTCTGATCTACATTGCAGGAAAAACTTCTAAGAGAGATTTATTTAAAGATTATGAACATTATTATCTTAAACTCAATTAATAATAATATGTGCATGCTCTTTCTTAAAAAGTGATTCCCTTTTGAATCCAAATCCTTCTATGAAAATTGATATTCCATCATTTTCTTATTTCTAATTCTGTCGATCATAAAAATAGAAATAAATTATAAGGGTCAACTAGTTGTTCATGAAAGGTGATATCTTTTTTATATTTAAGGGAATTTTCTTAAAATTACAAGTTGTTGCTTTCTAATGTGCAATGTCTAAATCCATATATTTGAGAAGAAACATAATCTTCTTATCTTAATTCTTAAAATTATTGTCATTTAGGAAGAAAATAGAATATATATTAGCATATATTAGAAATTGGCAATCACTTTTCCAATTAAACTTATAATCAACTTTAACTCTTAAATTCAAATAATAGTGGAGCACATTATAATTACTTCACTTAACATTAATATCTAGTCTTCAAAAAATGTTAATTTATAAGTGGCAATGTCAATATAGTAATCAAATATGATCAATCATGTTAAACAATAAGTCTTTATTTGAATCAACTTACTATTCACATGGAAAAAATAATTATATATTTATTATCACATATATGTTTTAAATTTTAACCAAATAATAATTTACAATATCAAACATTAACTATAAAAACATAAAAAATTGACCTTATATTGTTCCCCTTCATAAATATATAAATAAAAGTATATAAAGCTATTATAAAAATTTATGCATAAATTAATAATAATTAAACATGAATGTTGTCGACTGATAGTAGTGACCGGTATGTTTTAAATTCATGTTTCATTGTGTCTCAATCTAATTGCAAGATGTCATCTACTTAAAAAGAAAAATATAAAAACATAAAATAACATTTTTATATTTTTGAGTAAGATATGATATGATTTATCCAGTGAGTTACCCAACAACCCCAACTAGTAAAACTTGGCAAACATTTTGCAGTTCACGGATTCAACCTGCGACCAAAATTGTAAAATGCAAAATCCCACACAACCAAACACATCAAATTACTAACCAGTGTCACTGTCTACCATATGAAATTATCTATGATGGGAATAATGCGTTTTGCATGCCTTAATTTCAACGGGCATTTTGCATGCTTTAAATGAGTATGGATGCTCTTCGAATACAAGAGAAGCAAGTGCTACAAAAACAAATGGAGAAGATTCTTGTTCTACTAAAGAAGTTTTATAATAATATAGAAAGTAAGTAATTGCATCCAAATAAATCCTTAGTCATATATGGTAACAAGGACATAAGAAGATGTAAGCGTCTATGTCCAACAACCTGAATTGCATGCCTTTAACTACTAAAAAAGATAGCACAAAATTGAGTGCAGTGTGACCTTACATCAGTTATCCCTAAAAAACAGAAATGACCTGTAAAAGTTGGAGTTTGTATCAGTAGATTTGACACTTGTTAGGACCTATATACAGTTCATATGTGCTAGCTTTACATATAGTATAATGCATTGGTAGATAAAACATTATTGTAAAAGTTTGCACTATAGAATCCCTTGTAAGTTGGAATTTAAGAAAGAAAAGTTTGTCATGATTAATATATAATCCTCATGTTGTGATGTGCCACACGTTGCCCTTCTATATAAATACATGCATACTCCACTAGTTCAGCTAAAGAGTTCTTTGCCACTAATCTTATCTTAACAATATTTTCTACTACAGCTTTCTACTTCATATTCACACACATATACTAAATACACCTAGATTTTGTAGTGAAGTTAAGAAGATGGCTCATAACAACAAGGGAGTAGTAAAAAGAGTAGAATGGAGAATCAGTGTAGGAGATGGGTCATCAGAGAGGGTAGGACATAGTTGCATGTGGGCAATGACAGCAAGTCTAGCTTTGAAGTTGTATATGTTCATGAAAAAAGCATGGGAGATAGGGTTGAATGACCCTAGAAAATTTATCCATTGCTTGAAAGTAGGGATAGCACTTACATGTGTTTCACTCTTCTACTACCTGAAACCTTTGTATGATGGAGTTGGAGGAAATGCTATGTGGGCAGTAATGACAGTAATTGTAGTGTTTGAGAACACAGCTGGTAGGTAGTGCTAGCAAGCTACCTAGTCTTTTTTATAACAATAAGATTAGAATCATAACATATCATTGTTATATACAATAACAATTGAAACATCTCTAATGAACTCATGAACTCATGACATATCATATTTCAGGTGCTACAATAAGTAAAACTATAAACAGAATATGTGGAACTTCCCTTGCTGGATTTCTAGCCTTTGGTGTAAATTGGGTAGCTAGGAGAGCTGGCAACGAATTTGAACCCTTAATTGCTGGTGTATCACTCTTTCTGTTAGGTATATATATAGTAGAGGTTTATTTTTTCTTTGTGTTATTCACATTATGGATCTTTATATGCATTGTCACTAATTAGTTAAATTGGTTTTACCTCAGCTTCTGCAGCAACATTCTCTAGATTCATCCCAACCATAAAGGCTCGTTTTGATTATGGCGCTTTAATATTCATCCTCACTTTCAGCTTGATTTCGATATCCGGTTATCGAGTAGAGGAATTGATGAATATGGCACAACAAAGAATATTCACTATTGTAATTGGCACTTGCTTGTGCATAATTGTTAGCTTGACCATTTGCCCCATCTGGGCTGGTCAAGAACTCCATGTTTTAGTCACTGGGAACCTTGACAAATTGGCCAACTCCTTACGAGGTATATATGTTTTCAATATTGATTTCATTATTGTGTATATTACCTGCATGATTGAGAAATTGTTGATCCATTTCTATTTCCAATACCATGCACTATTAGTACTTCATATAATTTTGTATATATATGTGTATGTGTATTTCAGGTTGTGTGACTCAGTACTTTAGTCATAGTGAAGCCTCAGCAATAAGTGATGATGAGTCTAACAGAAAGTTGCTTGGCTACAAGTGTGTGCTAAGTTCCAAAGCAACAGAAGATGTTATGGTACCTTACTATACACTACAGATTCTATTGAATTTTTGTTCTATCTAAGACAGTGTTTATGAATTTATAAACTTTAAATTATCCTTAATTATATTTGTATGGTGTGACTAAAATAATATTTTCAATGTAGGCTAATTTAGCTAGATGGGAGCCTGCTCATGGTTGCTTCAATTTTCGTCACCCATGGAAGCAGTATCTTAAAATTGCAGCAACAATGCGCAATTGTGCTTCATGTATAGATGCTCTAATTGGGTGCATAAATTCAGAAAACAAGGTAATAATGCTTAAACTGCTAAATAAATACATGCATTACCTAAAATTATTATCATGCATGATAAATAATGTAAGAAGTTACTCAAAAAAGTAACATAAATGTAAGGCACTAACTTGAGCTACAACCAAATAATTTGATTTGAGCAGGCCCCTGATCAGATCAAGAAGAATATGAGAAGCATTTCATTGAAAGTGGTCACTAATTGTGCAAGTTTAATAAGAGAGCTAGCACTCACAATGAAGAATATGACAAATTCATGCAAAGTTGATATTTTGATTATGGAGATGAATAATGCTGCACAAGAGCTTAGTGATTTATTAAAATCTTATCCAAAGTTGGTTGACCCATCAGAATCACATAATGCACAAGATACACAAATAGAGGTGGCAGCAAAAATAGAAATCCCAGTGATGGAAATAATTCAAGTGGTAACTCTAGCTTCTTTGCTTATTGAAATTGTAGCACGTGTGAAATGCATTGTGAAAGCTGTTGAAGAATTATCTGATCTAGCTAAATTCAAACCAGCCAAATCTAAACAACATGCAGTGGAAAATAAGTTCTCACCAGACCAAGAGAAAGATGAGAAAACCATCAACAAAATCCAAATAGTATTTTGATTGATGAGTGTAAGATAGAGGAAGAGTTTGGTAGAATATAATGCAGTCAAAAACTAATGGCAAAAGGATATGCATCTATCACAAAGTCTTATTCAAATACACTTCTTGTGCTTTTATTTATAAGAATTTTTCATCCACCTGTAAATATAATTTTGCATGGATTTTCAAGATTATTGGTGTGTAATAAGACTAAATAACAATACATAATAATCTCTAATTGAATTATTTGTATATACGTGAGAATATATTTTTTATATTCTTTGTAATTATCGTATAACCTAATTGATTGTTTTCAATGATTTATCATTAAATTATTTAAATATTTACGCTCACTTAACTCACTAACAAGTAATTTATTATATATCTTCAATTTTAATAGTTATTCTAATACTTTACATTCATGAATATTTCTCAAATTACATACATAATAAATTATTTAAACATTCCTTTCTAAACAACTTGAAGGATTAGATCCATGCATTTGATAACAATCATAATATTATGTCCTTAATTAATTTCATTTATGGAATAAACGTATAAACATTATAAAATAAACAAGAGACATCAAATCATAGAGTAATTTGATTGTTACCAAAGATACATGTAGAAATGAAATGAAAGTGGGCCATGTAAAGCAATTACAATAGAATGAGAAGGATAAAGAAGTGGTAAATAGTATATTAGTCATGAAAGGTAAAAGAAGAAGAAGAAGAAGAAGGATTTAATCATTGATAGAACAGAATAGAATAGATAGACCGACACTTTCTCTGTTCAAAAAATGGAAGATGTATCAGAGAAATTGGAATATTTCAAATCTATAACTGGTGTCCAAGATCACGATCTCTGCACTGAAATCCTCCAAGCCCATAATTGGGACCTTGAACTCGCTATCTCTTCCTTCACCTCTTCAACCGCTCCTTCTCTCACCAACACCACTCATCATTTCCCTCAACCACCACCACCACCACCGCCGCTGCCTCCTATTCCCCTCGCATGGAAACTCATCAAATTACCCGTCACCGTTATTTCCGGAAGTCTAGGGTTACTTTCCGGTGCAATCGGATTAGGTCTATGGGCCGCTGGTGGCGTCTTGTCATATTCCCTCGGTATTGTCGGACTCGGCTCCTTCGCCTCCTCCTCCACCGCGCCGCTTGTTTCGGTCTCCGCCGCGACATCCGAGGCGATGGATTTCGTGGCGGAATTTGAGAGGGATTATGGAAGTATTGGCACGATACCGAGTTTCGTGAGCGAGGGTTTCATGGATGCGCTTCAGAGGTCTCGGAATTCGTTCCGGCTTCTGTTTGTTTATTTGCATTCTCCGGATCATCCTGATACGCCGTTGTTTTGTGAGAGGACTCTTTGTTCTGAGACTGTTACTGCGTTTGTGAATCACAATTTCGTTGCGTGGGGTGGGAGCATTAGGGCTAGTGAAGGGTTTAAGATGAGTAATAGTTTGAAGGCTTCTAGGTTTCCGTTCTGCGCTGTTGTCATGGCTGCTGCGAATCAGAGAATTGCGTTGCTTCAACAGGTCTGCTTTCTGCAACCTCTTGATTTTGTATGAATGGATCTTTTATTGCAAACAGGTGAATTTGTAATAGGTGAGTTCAATATTTGAGTGATTGACAACACTTGAGTAGTGTAATATGTTTCAAGAATGCTATGCTATTGCTATGTTTTGAAATTTAAATTATGCCGTGGCTATTGGTTTGGTTTGAGGCCATTAATTGGCTGAAATCGCTCATTTTACGCATATCCGTTACTGTGAAAAAACCGGACTACGTTTAAGTTTTGTTTGGTTTGCCCACAATTCCTTCAACCAAACCGTATTGTACAGAACCATCTACTGTGAAGGAACTGGACTAAATTTCAGTTTGGTTTGGTTTTCCCACAAGACCTTGAACCAAACCATACAGAACCGTGGGTTGGTTTAAACTTTAGCCAGTTCACTTTATTTTATTTTTTTGAATCTTCGAAAAACCCTAGTTGTGAAGCATTGTTGTGAGAGTATTAATGGGGAGTGAGAAAGATTATTAAAAAAACAAGGGTGGGAACTCCCCTCTTCCCAAATTGGTTTTCGGCCAGCTGAAGTCTGTTTTAGTATGCTGCCCTTGTACATGATAAGAGAAGAGGGGAAAGGTGGAATAGTATTTCTAAACCCAAAAAATCCATATATGCCAAGTTTTAAGTTGGGGTCCCTTTTGCATTATTGTATCTTTACCTGTGTATAATATAAAAGAAATAAATCTGGTGATGTTCATCGCTTTAATTCTTATTGAATTTACTGATACGGCAAATTCGGCAGAATGGATGAACTGGTTGCTACTTGTAAAGATGATTAAGATTGGATTTATTTTGACAAATGCGTACGAGAATGTTCAATTTTAATGCTATAATTAATATTTTGGTAACTTATGGTTTCCTCCTTGTGCTTTTGCCTGGATTTACTTTGCCACATTGTGAAGGTGATTTTTCCCCTCTGAGCTTCAATAAGGTTAACATTTAAGTAACGCTGTGTTTTTTAGCATCAAATTGCTAATACTGAGGTTTTTTGTGGTAATGAAGCCAATGTCATAAACTTGTATGATCATTAATGGTAAGTTTTTGTACTGGTGCGTGGTACACACTGTTTCCAGTCATGAAATTGTTGCCAAAATGATCCTTTTGTATAATCAATGTACTTTCTGACTTACCTATATCAGTTGACACTTCTTAGGATCTACTTTTATGCAGGCAATGTTTTAGTGTCTAAATTTTTTCTAGGTTTTATCAGTAAGTCATAAAATTGAAGCCTGATATGTGTGAATGCATGTATAAAACACATGCTTGTTGTATGTCAGATAAGGCTTACAGACGTATATAACTTGCATTAAATATATTAGAAATAAGAGATGTCATGCTTTGGAGTTGGCTTCATCACCATTTGTGATTTTTATCATGTAGAGCTGATGAACATGGGTTTTTAGCTCAATTTTGAAGCCTTTCGTGGTTTCATGGTGTAGTTGGTTATTACATCAATCTAACAAACTGGAGGTCTTGGGTTCAAATCCGGGCGAAGCCATCTTAAAGATAACATATATTATTCTTTCTACACCTAGTGGGACTAAGGTTTGGTTGTTTTTGTTGTTGTTTGAAGCCCTACGTGTGAACTTGGGCATAAAATACTTGAACATGCTTAACGTGAGAAAATGTTCATACTCATAGTTAATGTTTATTGTGCTTGAAGGTAGATTGAGACCGTGGTATTTTTTTTAAATAAAAGTTCCCCACAGCAGAGAACCCAAGACTTCTGTCACGGTGTTCAGTATACTTGTCAAACCAACCCCCGTTAGTGCAAAGTTAAATATACTGTTATATGGTGGATAAAGTTTATGCATATATTATGCTTAAAGTCGATAAGTTATGACTGATCAAACAGCGAAGTGGCGTCATGACCAATTGACCACGATTGCATGATGCAAAATTAGGTAGTTTTAGCACTTCATCTGACAATTATTTTCATATTCTGATATTGTTATTGTCAGGTAAGGCGGGTTTTAATTTTGTGACGTCAACAGGTTTTTGACACAAATGATCTGAACTTAACTGTATAGGTTCAATTCCATCAGTACATTTAATAGTTACTGAGTTTGAGTTCATATTCTGTGTTGTCTTTCTAAAGTAATGTCCCAACTCCCAAGTGTTGTAGTTGATAAATCATTCTGATGACAATGCTTTTTTGGCCAATCTATTTTTTTGCAATCCAGGTTGAAGGTCCAAAATCCCCTGAGGAGATGCTTGTGATACTACAGAGAGTGCTTGAAGAAAGTTCCCCAGTTCTTGTTGCTGCAAGACTTGATGCAGAAGAAAGACAAAATAATGCGCGCTTAAGGGAGGAGCAAGATGCTGCATATAGGGCTGCACTTGACGCTGATCAAGTATGTTTTTGGGAGTTGGGTCTTCTGTGTTTTTGTTATTTTTTGCGTGCTCTATACTCTGTGCTTTCTTTCCCCCATATTCATTTTCTCTTGGAGGGCCTTTATGTGGAAAGAACTGGCACCTGCTGTTGTTACACTGGATTGATGTTGTAACTTGTAATGTACGCCAGGCTAGGGAACGGCAGAGAAGAGAAGAAGAAGAACGTCTCGCAAAGGAAGCTGCTGAAGCTGAGAGGAAGCGCAAGGAGGAAGAGGAAGCTCACGAAAGAGCAGCACAAGAAGCTGCAGAGAAACAAGCTGCTTTAGCTAAACTACGTGAAGAGAAAGCTCAGTCTCTTGGTGAAGAACCTGAAAAAGGACCAGATGTTACACAGGTAAAGTACCCGAAGATTAAACTGAAATTTTATTTCTCCCTTTTTATGTTCATGGTAAGTTTCATTAGTTCTGTGATCTGTTCGGCTTTATATAGTTTCACTTCTGTCAGATCTTAACTTCAATTCACATATGTTTTGTTTGTCAGATCTTAACATCACTAATCATGTTCATATATGTTTATGTTTTTAAATTGGATTACACTCTCATTTTAGTTCCTCAATTTTTTTCCAGAGCTCAGTTTGTGTTTGATTAAGTTATAATTTGCATGAAATATGTTTTCATTTTCTCTCATTCTAATCAAAATTATTAGGTATTGGTACGGTTTCCGAATGGTGAGCGGAAGGGAAGGAGGTTCAACGGCACAGCAACAATCCAATCCTTATATGATTATGTTGACTCATTGGGTTGTTTAGAAACTGAGAGTTACAGCCTTGTCTCTAATTTCCCGCGTGTTGTTTATGGACAAGAAAAGCTCACTCTGTCATTGAAGGAAACAGGATTGCATCCTCAGGCCAGCCTCTTTGTGGAGCTTAATTCTTGACAGTAAAAATGCTGATGAAGATGGGAGCCATAAAAATAGAGAACAATTATGTGGTGCTTCACTTTTATGTTTCATAAATTTGACTTTAACGAACAATTGTAACTTTAGAAATAATAGGTTGCAGTCATATCTCTAGCTTTTGTTTCTGTTATTTTTTTTAGTTTGATTCCTCGAAAATTTAAAAAATAAAATGGTTTCCAAAAATTTCAAATGTATGTCAAATTAGTTATTTTAGAGTCATATTAGTCCCCATCATTGAAATTTTTGGGAACTATTTTAAGTTTTTCAAATTTTTTGGGACCAAATATGGACTTATTGGTATTTACTCTTTTTTTCCTTGAATGATGCAAATAGCTTTTAGAACAATGGTATTTTTGACTTATGGCAATCTGGAACTAACAACGCTCCATTTCTAAAAATTTCTATTAAAAATGACAAAAACAATAGCCAACCCAACTCATCTGATCCAATCCAATCATTATTTATAGTGTCAGATTAAATCTAATTTGAGGATTAAAAATGATATCATCTAATCCAATATGACATTAAATTGGATCGGTTTAGATTTTTTGGCATCTTTGGTAACTAATCTTTACCCCCTAATTAAACTTTTGACATCATATTTAAAGACTTCAATCATAGACCTTGATACTTGTTTGTTCACTAATAAAGTTTAGGAAGATAATACATATTATATTTTTATCTTTTTACTGTGTCGCGCTTACCTAAAAACACTTTATCTTTTTCTTTATGATTAAAAATTATAGAACGGGCCGACTATTGCTCTTGTATGCGCACATTTTGTTTTTTTTATTCGGCTATAATCCTAAAAGAATTGGCTCTAAAATTTATGTTAAATATTGTAGATTAAAATCACTATAATTCACAAGATAACATTTGGTGGAATACAAGTATTTTTATGGAAGACAATCCCATCTAAAATATAAAAGGGTTAAATATTTTCGATGAAAAAATATTCATTCAAAGTACTCGAACCCAAAACCTGGAGATCAAAAGTACATCTTCTATCCCAAAAATGTGTTACTTCATGTGCCAGCATTTGTGTTTGGTCAAAAAAATATATTTAAGTTTAGAATATAATAATTAAATATTTTGTGACTTATTATAATTTAAGGCAAATGAGTGGCACAATTTTCGAGATAAGATATGCTCTAAGTTATATCATGCATATACTAAATTCTCGAATCATATCTTAAACTAATGATATTGAAAGAAAAATAGAATAAATAATAAATATTTAATTTTTTAATTGATACAATATGTTTTTATTGGTTTGAAATATACTTTGGAACAACTAAAAACATAAATGATGAAAGTCTCCATAGTGTTGCATTACAAATTACATTGCTGAAAGAATTATTCTGTAGGCACAGTTGAACCCATGTTCCATAATTTGGGACTGCTAAATAAATTATATATAAAAAATAATTTAAATCAACATAAAGGATCAAGACTATGTGTTACCAATGAACATTTATGACCAATGAACATTTATTACTTTAAATTAAGGCAGAGAACAACCCACACATGAAGAATCCAATAACTAGTATTTGAAAAGTTGAAGCTAGATTTGATGAGGTTGAAGTTGAAGGTAAAGAAGCAGAAGGAGCTATTGGAATGTTTCCAAATACAGTAGGATAAGAAGATGAACTAGGACCAGGTGCTTCAGCATCATCATCATCAATATTTGAAGTCACATTTCCTACACTTATAACTAGCTTCTGATTCTTTTGGCAATGGCCAAGTTCTCCACTTGTGAAATAGTAAAGTCCTTCTGATGTAATATTAAACAAAGAGTTTCCATTGTTCATGTACAATATAGGGTTTTTAAGGTTGCAGCTCTTATAAGATCCCTTTGTGACTTGAATCACTGAATCTTGGCTTGGTGGATATAAAAACCCTACATTATGATAAGTAAAATTTAAAAAAAAAAATCATTAAAATAATCTAAGAAAGTTAGAAATAGTAACTCATTGTCCCAAGGAATGATTTAAAAACCTATTGGGCTACTCCTCTCATTATCAATTGGTTTTGAGATAGAACCTTAACATGATATCAGAGCCCTACATGTATTTAAACTATTAGCGAGACAATGAGGTAGATGATATGAGACTTACTTTCCAACACAATATAATATAAACTTACAAAGAGAGTCTCCAATGGTGAGATTGTGATATTTGGACCATTGGGTATAGACTTGTGGATTTGCTGAGGTGGGTATACCCCAAGCATCTAGATCTCCAACTTTGTACTGATAGCACTGCACCTTGCTTTTGTTTTGGACAAATATAAGTAAAAGAGACACCAAAAAGAACAAGAAGCACTTATAGCTTAGAAGACTGGCCATGATCTTGGTTCTACTCAGTGCTCAATTTGATTCTTTTCTTATATTTGAGAGGAGCCTAGGAACACTTCTTATTGTCTCAACTCACACATTTGAAGATTCATAATGTATATGAAAAAGAGCCACATAAATGTCAACTTACCTTGATGCCCTCTTCAATATATATATATATAATAATGTCAAAGGTGAATTTTTTATACTAGTATTATAGTTAAGACTTTAGAGATCTGTTTAATACAGAGTTATATTCATTATATGAAAAAGGTTTAAATTAAAAACATGATATCTAACTCAGTACTATGTGCAAAATAATGTGCAACTTATTCCTTGAACTGCAAAAAAAAATTACTTCAGACGGTGGAGAGGTGTGATTTTCATGAATTTAGATCTTCTATACTTCCTATACCCATATCACCAATAAGAATTTGATAAATATACATTAAATAAAATTTTAATTTAACATTATTATACCTTATGATTAATTTGATTGGCAATAATTTATATTCTATTTTCATTCCTTAAATATGAGGTAGTTAATACTCCAATTCTACAAACCTTAAGAATAAGTGCAAAAATCTACTTCACATTTTAGTTATTTATTCTAAGAAAATTTAATGGTTTACATATACTCAATATTCAAATCATTGAATTTTCCTAGAATTAATAACTAAGACGTGAAATAGATTTTTCCAATAGATCTCTTCGTATTATATTATATTATATTATATATATATATATATGACATGAGCAGTATAACCTCTTATTATGTTTAGTTTTTTGTGTCAACCACATAACGATATTATTGATGTGATAGTGAAAATGGTATTAATGTGGTGGTGGGGAGAATGTTAGTATAAAGAGGAAACTGCATTATCTTATCTTAGTCATTTCTAACTCAACTACTTAATATGATAGAAAATAAACCAGGCCAACATAATTGTCATATGATATCATGCCGAGTAGTAACCAAATTCTGATTAAGATAGGGTTCCATAGATTAACATATCATATCTCATTTATCTTGTCTAGCAAAGGATACATAACCTCTAGTAACTCATTAATTAATATAGTTACATTCTCATAGAGAAGTCTAAGCTTGAAGAGGCTTAAATAAACTTTTAAATGAGGTTTATTAGAGTGGATAGAGATTGCATATTTTGAATGGTGTTTCATTCTATATCTCGGAAATAATAATATTTGATTGACAAGATAAGGAATGAGACACTCTGGAGGACATGTTATATTCATCTTTAGTTGAGTCGGTGAAAGTGAGATCATGGTAGAAGAATATGAAGTGAATAGTTAAGAGTGGGAAAATGAGAAAGTAGACAGCTATTGTATCGGGTAATAATTTGCACATGGGCCAGCTGGCTAGCTGTCTCTGCATAATTGTATATCATGTGCACTTCACATGGTTAGCAAAACCGACTCAACATTATTTTCAAATCACTATATAAATAATACAAAACCCACCTTACATAATATGATTAAGTCTATTGTATAAATAATACAAGCTAGATCAAAGTAACTGAAAAACCCCAACCCAGCAAAAAAATATTGAATTTGCTGACCTGGGTAATTGTTAAGGAATCAACAATATTGTATTTATTTTTTCAAAGGGACACTTCTTTTCATTGGTTAACAAAACCATGAATATTTGATCTATATCGATACTTGTATGGACTTTTATTATAGAAGGCTCTGCCTGCGTCGACTGTACCCGTTGTTACTATTGACAATGTAAAGGTCAATCATAATTTTGTTTTCCTGAAAGGATTCATCATAATTTTAATCACCTAAGATAAAGGTGGACAATACCTTTTATTATTTATCATTTATTTTCAATTATTATTGACTTTTTAATAAAATAATACAAATAAGTAATGAATGATATACTAAATATGTAAAAATCTTTATATTGTCAATGCATGTATATTATCATGTTGGACATAGTCAAAACCTTAAAAACATAATCCCTAACATAAATTTGTACTAGAACAATATCATGTAAAATTTATGTATTGCCAATATAGTCCATCATTTATGCATGTTAATTCTATTTAAGAATTAATACTAATTAAATATAAATAGTGGTAATGCACTAACTCTTACATACATTTTTTTCTCATCAAAATTGTATTTTAGGCTTAATTATTTGATTAAATCTTAGTAATGTTTCTGTGTGAGTTGCACTATCTTATCCAACGAGATAGTCCTACCTATCCTAATGACTCGCCAAACTCTTAAGTGCAACAAATAGGACAAATTATCTTATCATGTTTCTCTTATCTAATGTACAAACAAATCCTGAATATTTCCCAGGTTGGCTAATTAAGATGATTTTAGAAATTGTATTAAAGGGTACATATTTACTCTTCTTAAATAAACCATACAATCCATCCCTTCCTCCTATATTTTACATATCTTTTCTTTATTTTTTTCAATGATTTAATATTGTAGGAACCAAACAATGAAAAATTCCATATACAAATAAGGAACAGTGCGAAGCACCAATTAGGAACAGTGCAGAAGAATAAGTTGTCCTAATAAATAGTATCCAAAATAATTGAGAATGCATTTTAAATCAAAATAGAAAGGGGTTTCTATGGGAGAAGAACAATGTAGGGAGGATATCTGCGGAAAGAAGAATAGAAGAGGATTTGGTATGAAGGAATTGAGGAAATGGGGTGGAAGCAACCCTGGCAATGCAATTGCGGGCAGAGGATAGACAATGGGTCAAATGGATCCATGAGAGAAGCATCTTGGCACATGAGAGAATTAAATTACAGAGAATAAGAAACAAGTTCAGAGGTGGTTTTGATGGTTGAAAATGGAACTTCTCTGCAAATGCTTCAGAATTTCAAAGGGCTATGAATGACTTTTAACTGAAAACCTTAGAGTGAGAATGTAATGAGGGACACCCCAGAACAACAAAAGTGGCTCCACAGGTTCTTAGGCTACGATTTCACCATTGAGTATAAGCCAGGAAAAGACAACTTGGCTGCTGATGCACTCTCTAGAGTATTGTTTTTGTCATGGTCTGAGCCTAAAAATTCAATAGTGGCTGAGTTAAAAGCAGCTCTGCAAAAAGATCCTAAGTTGCAAGTGGTTATACAACAATGTGCTGAGAAACCACAATTGCACCCAAATTACTCAGTGAAGGGTGAATTGTTATATTGGAAACACAGACTGGTGGTGCCTAAGGATGGGGATCTTATACAGCACCTCTTACGAGAATTTCATAGCTCACCAATAGGGGGCCATTCTGGAATTACTAGAACATTGGCACGGTATCTCAACAATTCTATTGGCCAGAGATGAAGCTGGATGTACAGAAATTTATTCAAACTTGTGCCATTTGTCAGCAAGCTAAGGTTTTACATAGTAAACCAGCAGGTTTACTGCAGCCCTTGCCTATTCCTTCTCAAGTTTGGGAGGACATAGCAATGGACTTCATAACCGGCCTACCACATTCTTTTGGTTGCAATACTATATTAGTGGTAGTAGACCGTTTGTCAAAGTATGCCCATTTTATTGCACTCAATGGAGACTACAATAGCAAGTCGGTTGCAGAGTTATTCATGACCCATGTTGTTAAGTTGCATGGCATGCCGAAGTCAATAGTGTCTGACCGGGATAAAGTCTTTACAAGCAATTTTTGGAAACATTTGTTTCAACTACACGGTACCACCTTAGCCATGAGTTCCGCATACCATCCGCAATCTGATGGTCAGTCCGAGGTAGTCAACAAGAGTGTGGAAATGTTTCTCCGTTGTTTCACTTTTAACAATCCAAAAGCTTGGTACAAAGCTTTGAGCTGGGCTGAATTTTGGTACAACGCCTCATTCCATGCTAGTATCGGCATGACACCATTCAAAGCATTATATGGGAGAGATCCACCTGACTTAGTCCGCTATATTCCACACGCTTCAGACCCTGTCACTCTACAGGAACTGTTGCTCAGCAGGGATACCATATTACAGCAGTTGAAACAACATTTGGCAAGAGCTCAGAATTACATGAAAAATCAAGCGACAGGAAACAGATGTGTCCTTGGAAGTGGGAGACTTGGTCTTAGTCAAGCTCCAACCTTATCGACAAAATTCTGTTTCCTTGAGCAGAAATCAGAAGCTGAGTATGAGGTACTTTGGACCATTTCCGGTTGTGGCCAAAATAGGTAGTATTGCCTACAAGTTACAACTACCAGTGGAGGCTAAAATACACCCTGTCTTTCACATTTCTCAATTGAAGCCATTCAAAGGAGTTCCACAAGTTCAAGTACATGCCCTTGCCGCTTACAACAACTCCTACTAGCCCAGTACTTGCACCCCATGCCATTCTGCAAACCAGATCCATTACGCAAGGTTCACATATCGTGCCACAGGTGCTTGTGCAGTGGGAAAACACTACCCCCAGCTGAAGCTACATGGGATAATTTCACTGAAATGACAGACTGCTTTCCCAATTTCAACCTTGAGGACAAGGTTGTCATAGATGGGGAGGGTATTGTAATGAGGGACCCACAGACACATACAAACAAAGGGAATATTGCTGTTAGAATAGATCCGGATATTGCGGTGCCAAGGAAAGGGATGAGGAAACGCATGAAGAACACAAGGCTAAAGGAATACGTGCCTGCCTGATTTAGTATATAATAATGAATAAGAGTAGTTTTAATGTATGCATGTAATGAGAATTATCTCCCTTCTATTCTTCTTCTAAAGCTCTATTCTGTTTTTTTTAACATCACTATTGTGCTCTCACTTTCCTTCTATATCATATACTGGGAGTGACTATAATTCAATATATCCAAATACTATTATCCATTATTGTTATTTACTTCATTACAGAGAAATGTTTTTTGCTGTATAGGGAATTCGACATTCTCAATCACTCTTATTTTTCTGGTTGGCTGACAAAAGAAATATCACATATGGTCATGAGACTTACATGTGTCATGTGTACAAGTCGGAGTGAGTCAGAAATCATGTTTTGTCAATGAACATGATTTATGATCAAACATTATAATGTCATTCAATTCAGATAGTCGAACCCACCTAGTGGGATTAAGGTTGGACTAACGTTGTACATAAATTCAAACCTCCATGCCCAGAAAAGGACAATGGTATTGTAACAGCTATAACTAACTATCCTATAATGGAACTTCATTCATGCAAATCCCTCATAAATGATTACCTACATATATGGTACTTGACAGGGAATAACATCATTAAGTTGTTGGATTTAATGCCATAACTAGCTAAATTGAAATAGCAGGAATGTCTGACCATGTTGACTCGTTTGATATACAACATATTATTCGGTTGTAGAATACAATAAACTGTACAAGGTCAAATGTGATATGGTAATAAAAATAACAGTTCAAAAATATGTAGGGGTATATTACTATTCCCCATTGGTTGGTGTCCCCATAACCTTATTATTTATCATGATCACTACAGCAGAGAAACTCTACACGAATGAAATCAATAATGAGTTTAACCTTAACAGATTAACATTTAGCTTATCTGCACTTGCTTAGCTACATGGAAGGTTGGATCAGAATTTCCATGTATATGATTTTGTAACTTCCCAGGATGTACATATATTTCACTAAAGAATGCCATAACTTATCAGCTTTCATGCAGCTTCCTTGTTTTCCCTATTTTGTTCCTGGCTGTAGACAGCATTTAGCTGTTGTTGCAACTGTTAAAAGAAATAACCAAATGCTACATTAGCTTTAGTAAAACATTTATAGCTTTTATGGTTTATGGATCAGTAGCGCAAGCAGGAACCGAAAAAATGGATGAAGAATACCGATCAGGAATGACAAATGAAAGCTTCTACAGAAACTTACCTGCTTGTATTTTAATTTTTCAGAAGTTAGTTCATCAGTCAGACTGGTCATCCTGTTAATACAAAACACATACGAAGAAAAATGGGAGGGGGCGAGAGAGTCAGATAAGCTTTTTGAAGCCAAACCAAAGAGAAAGATCAGAAAGTATTTTAGAAACTTATAAAACTAACCGAGCCCGAAGTTCTGCAATTTTGGCTAACAGAAGTTGTTCCCTCTCCGAAGCTGCCGTATCAACCTATATGCAACTCAAGTGACAGAACATCAAGCTCATGGAAAGTTATTATAATATCATAATAACTTTATATCACCCAAAAAAATGACTAGTTCTTAGCAGAAAGTTGATGTGTGCAGCATAGTTAAGCATGAGTGAAGGAAATGAATCAAACAAAAATTACTCACACTTCCATTGTTCTCTGGACTACCAGGTAAAGGTGGCAACTTTCCATTCTGAGAATCTGAAAAAAATGAGTGTACTCCATTATGTCATTCAATAACATACATAAAAAACAACATCCTGAAGCATAATCAATGGAAATCCTTCACTCACCATCAATTACCTCAGCAGATTGCAAGCTATTTAACAAATTCATTATAAGATCCTGGAAAGACCCAAAACATTCCAGTAAAAGATTATGTTTTGGTAAAGATACATTTAAGATTATCAGTCATCAACCAATCACACATGAGCAAATTACAAACCATTTCTCAACCTCCAGTTTCTCTCACCTGTTGAATAGATGTCTGCTGGAAAAGATTCTGAAGTTGAGGTATAAGAAATGGTGCAGGATTATTGGTATTGGCAGAATCAGTGGAGGGCTGACCAGTTGGCTGAAGAGAAATACAGACAACGAGAGGCAGAAAAACATTATATATTTATATGTCAAATCAAATAATAAATGAAACGTCCAAGTTACTCTTCAACCGAACAGAACAGCCAAATATTCGCAAAATGATGACAAACAAGACAGGTAGGTTTAGAGCAAAGGGGAATGTACAAACCATTTGTTTATAATCTGATATCCAATCACCAACACTGGCAGATTTCTTCAGTGGTGATCCCTGCATATAATGTCATATGAAGAGAATATGAAACAGAAGATAATGAAGAACATAAATATATCAGTCATAATAAGTTAGACCATCAACCAACCTGTGAAGATTGGCGTGAAACTGAACTTACAGGAAGATCCTATGCGACAATATAATGTCAGTTAAAGTTGTAAACAGGGAACATTGACTATAAGAGTAAAAAAAACATACCTTCACCAGATCTAAATTTTCTGACGTCACTGAGAATCTTCCTTTAATTTGCACTAGATTAGCCTTAGACTTATCATCTAAGGAATCTCTATGTCCTAACAAGAGTCGGGGTGAACAAAATCAAAACCAAGTGAACGATGGGCAAGTTAAAATATGAGATCCTGCACACGAAGCCTTATGGTGCACACAATAATTTAAATACCTCCGGAAGATTTTATTGGAGCGGATAAACTATTTGACGAAGCTCGTTTGGGAAGCATTAATGGACCACTCAGATTTGGATTTTTTCGTAGTTCACGATTACTTTTCTCACCTAACAACTGACTTTCATTCCCAGACCTACAAGTAATAAAGTGTTACATTTTTAAGCTGTCAACTAAGAAACTGAATAAGCACACACAACATTGGATTCATTTATTTGGACTTCAAATGGCACTTGTTAGATTTTATATCTATACAGAACTCAAGAAAGATTATAGGAAGGAAAAGGAGTATTTTCTTGCAAATATGTCCATTATAAGATAGGCTTTAAACTTGCCTGAACTCAATACAAAAGAGTAAATAAACATAATTCATTGCATTGGCTAAAGATCTGGCTAATACATGTTTTTATAGCAATAATCACCATCATTATTAAATGGATTATTTTTCAGTTTCGTGTGTCCAATAAATAAAAATGACTCAGACACTTGGCTGACACAAAGTAGCTAGCCATCTTTAGTGATAATGATACATCTGTTTACAAAAATTTCAACTAAAAATTGTTAACTTTCAAAAAGTCAAAAAGGGAGAAAGGCCTTCGATAGACTATATATTTTCTTAAACTTTTGGTTGCACATGAATAGATTTGAAGTGAAGGACATGCCTCATTCAAAGTGAACTCATAGGGTCCTCGTGTATAAGTGCTTCATAGGTCATGAGTCCTATATATACTACAAAATAATATATGTTCAACACTAACAAACACAGTGAAACTTGCTACTTCACACCTTTCATCAACTAACAGTTGGATTTTAGAATGGATATTCAGGGGCATGGGAGGGAAATAATTAACCTAGCACACAAATGAAATGTAGTAAGGGAACATAAAGGAATCAAACTCACTTTTTATTCTCTCCCCATTTGAGTTTTTTTTGTCATGTAGGGAAGAGCTTTTGTTGTATTCTAAGAACTATCTCAATTTCTGTTTGAGTTAGTCCAAAAAAATTTACAAGGGTAATGTTGAACATGTGTACACGTACTATAACTCTTCATGTTCCCCTATCTCCCCTTTCCATTTCTATCTCATTCTCTAAAACGTTTAGCTATACAGTAATATAATATAAGAATAAAAACCAAAGATATAATATGAAAATACAATTTACCTTTCAAATATGCGCCCTCTTTCAGATAAAGAATGACCAAGCACCATGCCTGGCACAAGCGGCCCACTTACAGTTTTACGAATTTGTAGTGGTTGACTTTTAATCTTGCTTGTTACCATGTCTTTCTCTAAGATAGATGGTGTTGTCTCGACAATCGATCCATTTATCTGCGCATTATGTGGTGTGTCATTACCACCTACTTGCAACATGAACTCAGTTTGTTGCAAGTTATCTGAATTATTTTTGCCCGTGCTAAATTGGGAATCAGTGATTGTATCCTGTCATGAAACACAAAAGATATTTTAATAGATTATTTTAATGCAAATAAAAATTTGAACATACGAACCAACCTTGTAACTGGTGAAGAGTTTGTTTTCAAATTCGTCCCTTGTCTCTGCAATATCATCATCGTCGTCCCTCAACTAGTAAAATTGGAACAGGTTACTTAAATCAAACAAAAAGAAAAATAGAGTTAAGTAGATATATTTTGAAAACAGAAGCTCATACCAATGAAGCTTGAACTTTCAGATCCTCAATATCAAAGTTCCATGCACTAACTCCTCGGTGATATTTACTCTAGAAAAGACAACATTAAGTTGATTAGATGGCAATGGTTATAAAAGTAAGATGTTTTTTGTTTTCTGAAAGAAATATGAACACTTTATCAACTATGTTAACCGAATTTTTATCTCATTAGACTTTCTTCAAGATAGGGCCCAATTACATAAAAACCTCCCATCTTTAGAGTCTATCTAGCTGTGTTGTGAAATCAACAAAAGCTGAATTCCTATTAAGAAAATACACTTTATTTATTTGAGTTGTTGGCCAGAGAATAATAGGGGTTTGTAGTGTGAACAAAAGCAAAATGTAAATTCTCCTCATAATTGTTTTTTTAAAAATAAAGGTTTTTACAGAACAACAAGGGCAAATGGTCATGAAAGTTTGGTTATTATTATTAACAAGTTTAGAAACCATCAGCTTTACCCTTTTAGATAAAATTACAATCAACTGAGTTAGGATCAACCATATTGCTACCATCTTAGGTATGTAATGCATTGGAGCAATCAAACACACTTGAACAAGCTCTACAATTAAGCTTTCATATATAGCATGAAACTAGCATTCAAGAGAAAGAAAAGAGAAAACTTATGACAAACTTGGTCTACATCAGACATAAGAGAGAACACTACTAGGAATCATTAACCATAATAATCACATTATGTAAGAAATATAATTTCAGCATCAGTCTTACCTGGGATAATGCTTCTTCTTCAGCAGAAGGCATCTTCTTTAGTGCAAGTTGAGCTGCGTCTTTAATCTGTTGAAAGATTTTTGTCAAGTCAAGCAAAAGTAAGAGGACAAGAGAAATTATAGAAAGATGCATCAAAGCATGTACGAAATCAAACCTGGAGTGTTTTTACACGATTCCAAAGAGGTGGTAAGTCAGCAAATAATCTCTTCAGATATAGCTCAGGAGATTTAGCATTTTTGAAGAAGGAGTGCTTCAATAACTTGTCCACCGAAGGCCTCTTTGTTTGATCTTTAACCAGGCACATAGCAACGATTTCCTTAAAAGACTGATAACAGCTGGAAATACTTTAGTTAGATAATACAACTAGTTCTACAAGAAAACGTTATAATACAGCAATAATATCCAAATCGATAGCCATTGTCTGTAGTCAACACTGTGACAAGTCATGACTGACAAAGCAAATAAAACCAGAAATATAATAACAATGTATCTTGTAGGCAGAAAGAAGGCCTATACCTTAGAGAACTTTCTATCACGATCATAATCAAGTCCTGGAGGAGCATTTTGGATGGTCATCAAAAGAACCTATTAAAAAGCAAACAGTAAGTTCATGTCCTGTGTTATGAAGGAACTATATAGGCATGCCATAATAACTTGAATTGGTCTAGACATGTTTGTTGAAGCAAACAACCTTCATTGGAGGATATTTTGAAAAGGGGGCATGACCATGAGCCAACTCCAGTGCTGTGATCCCAAAAGACCAAATATCAGCCCTGTCAAACATTTATGCAACAAGAAAACGATGTTTCAAATTTGAATTATAGGCATCACACCAAGCATACATAAAAAGAGCCGGGAAATGGACCCTCTCACACGATTTGTTTTCCATGTCATCACGTGAAGGCGAGAAATATAAGGGATATTACTAGTGGCCCAATCAAATTTTGTGAAAATTCTTTTAAACCCTTTGTGTGTATATATATCTCCTTCACATAAACATGTCACAAGAAAAAACACGAGAGAATCCTTATCTATATAACTGACTAAGAATGACTCACTTAGAATTATAACCAGTTCCAGGTTGCAATACCTCTGGTGCCATCCTGCAATACAAAAAAATATCTATCACATAGCATAAATGGTAGGAATTCTATACATTCAGTCCATCACTTTTTAAGTTATCACAAAAGGACTTTCTTCATGGTGAACCTACTAAGCACTTAACGAAATTTTACATTATTATTACAAAACTTTCTTCAAGGTGAACTTGACATAAGGTTATTTAGCGACCTTAGTAACTACAATACATAGTTAAATAGGGTTTTAAATTGCAATCATAAACCACAATACTGCAAAGACAATTAAAAATCATATGCTCATACGTTTGGTAATTCAAATAAGAGTAAGATATCATACCAGCAAGGAGTTCCAACAAAAGTGTTTCTAGAGCGTTGTCTATCACCGGAATCATAAATGCAAGCGGAAACACCGAAATCCGCCACCTTAACTTCACCATTATCATCAAGCAAAATATTACCAGCCTTGACATCGCGATGAATATGACCCTGTCGATGAAGGTACTGCAAAGCTTTCAGAGTTTCCTTCAATATACTCGCGATAATAGCTTCTTCAAATCCCTCGGGATACGCAGCCTTCATCAAGTGCAGACAAGAACCCTGCGCCATGAATGGCATAACCACCCAAAGGTGGCGTTCCACGACGAAGGAACAAAAAGCACGAACCACGTTAGGGTGATCGATTAAGCTCATAGTCTGAGCCTCTCTTCTTATGTCGTCGAGATTGCTGTTGCATCGATCTAGATCCACACACTTAACCGCCACTTGGCGGTTGTTTGGGAGGTAGATTGCACGGTAGACGGTGGCGCTAGCGCCGTCACCGACTTCTTCTAGAAGGTTGTAATCGCTTGGATTGGCGGAGAAAGTTCTGGAAGAAAAAGAAGAAGAAAAAGCCATTTGGGGGAAATGAGGGTTGAAGAGTTTGTTCGGTTTATTTTTTCTTTTCAGGCTGGGACTGTGCGTTGAGCAGTGTTGACCGCCATCATATTCAGAAAATCTAACAACACTTTTTTCTGCTTTGCTTTTCGGAAAGTGGTTGTGTTTTTTCAATTTCTGAGCCCTAGTAGCTATAGCAACCAATTTACTACTATGAGACAATGGACCTGCTGTCAATAGGATTAGATTATGCTCACAGAAAGGGGGGAAATTTATGTTGGATATGAAAATTGTTCTCACTCCGGTCACATTTTATTTATATATATTTATATAGTTATTTTATTTATTTTATTTTTTTTGAAAAGATTATTACAATATAATAGTAGATAAATATATTTAAGTATAAGTATATTTGAAATATTAAATATAGTTAAGTAAGTGAATATACTTATAAATTATACTAAATGTAAAGTTAAAAGTGTCCACGCAAGAAAAGTTAAATGTGTCTGTAGGCAAATCTGATTATTTAAACAGAATAATATAACCTCTGCTGTGATGCTAGTACATGTAAAGTACTCATATGCTGCAACCGATGACGTGTCTCATGCTCCTTGTTCATTACTTCTTTGGACTCATGGTGGGCCCATCTATTCTAACTTCCTCCTTTTTTTATTTAATTAACTTGATATTTTGTTAATCTGATGAAGAACTTTTTAATTAGATGTTGTTTGGTATAATTAAAATTTTGTAATTTATGTTTATTTTTTGAAAAATAAGTTGAAAATATAAATTATGTATGTTTGGCAACCAAATGAAGTTTATAAACTCAGTTTTTTCCTCAAAAGTATAAGTTCCAAAATCATGGGTTGATTTATTTTTTTAGCTTATTTTTTATCAATTTTTATATTTCCATTTTACCTCATCACAACTTTATATATCCCCTTTTTTAGTCTTCCATCAAATACCATAACTCTTCATATTATCACAACAAAACTCCATAGCTCTCATTTTTTTCTCTCTCTATCATTACCCAACCTCGTAATTCCCTATAACATTTTCTTTTATCTATACACGAACAAAAAATTATGTATAAAATTTTGTGAATTATGTATAAACCAAATAAATCCGAAAACTTTTTTCATAAAACTTAACATTTATCCATTATTTAGTTTGTGAATTATATAATTTAAGTTTAGTAACTTCCATTTATTTATGTGATATATTGTTCTTAATATTAATATTGGTTTTTATATTGTATTTTATTTTAATATTTTTTTAGCATTTGTTATTATGCAATATTAAAAATCATGGGTTGATTTATTTTTTTAGTTTATGTTAACTATGTATGATGTTATTTGTTTATGTTGATCTTATGTTGTTTTTTAATATTAATATTAGCTTTTATATTTTATTTTATTTTAATATATATTTTAACCATTTATTATACTTTTAAAAAATATATGACGATAAATATTTAAAAAATGTATATTTAAAAAATAGCATAGTTTTGAAAACCGTGCCGTACCGGCCGGTTCAGCCGGAAAACCGGTGAACCGGACCCCTAACCGGTACGGTACGTATGTTATACCGCATATGCAATAGAACCGGTCAAAACCGGTTGAAAACCGGTCAAAACCGGTGAAAACCGGTAAACCGGTTTAAACCGGTTGGTTTGTACATTATTTTTTTATTTTTTTTAAATTTCAAATTTTCAATTCTTCACCAATTCTTCAACTTCAATGATTGATACTTGGGTCATTTATTTGTATTTTGCGTTTGTTAAGTGATAATTTTGGATAAATATATGTTTTGTACTTTAGACTTTGATTTTATTAAAGACTTAATATTGTTTGTTTGTGTAAATTTGAAGTAAATTATGAATATGGATTATAAATATGAATATTTACTTATTTGAAATTTTTTGTTATAGGTTTACATATATATATATATAAGCAAGTATGTCCGGTTTAACCGGCATGCGGTTTAATTACTGAACCACTGGTTGAACCACTGTACCACTATACCAGTACCCTAACCGGTTTGATAACCGGTACGGTTTGATAACCGGTACGGTTTTAATAACATTGGCTCAAACATGACGAAGTTGTGTTTTATAGGAAGAATTTTGTCCTCAATAATGGTTTTATCCAATGTTTTAAAAACCGTGCCGTACCGGCCAGTTCAACCGGAAAACTGGTGAACCGGACCCCTAACCGGTACGGTACGTATGTTATACCGCATATGCAATAGAACCGGTCAAAACCGGTTGAAAACCAGTCGTTTGTACATTAATTTTTTTTTTTTAAATTTCAAATTTTCAATTATTCACCAATTCTTCAACTTCAATAATTGATACTTGGGTCATTTTGCGTTTGTTAAGTGATAATTTTGGATTAATATATGTTTTGCACTTTAAACTTTGATTTTATTAAAAACTTAATGTTATTTGTTTGTGTGAATTTGAAGTAAATTATGAATATGAATTATAAATATGAATGTCTACTTATTTGATTTTTTTATAGGTTTACATATATATATATATATATATATAAACAAGTATGTCCGGTTTAACCGGCATGCAGTTTAATTACTGAACCACTGGTTGAACCATTGTACCACTATACCAGTACCCTGACCGGTTTGATAACCGGTACAGATTTAATAACATTGAAAAATAGTGTAAAAACAACCAAAATAGTCATAACATAAATAAATAACCTCATACTTTTTTATAATTTACTATGTAAAAAACAATCTTTCTAACTTACCCAAACAAAAAAGATTAGTTTATATTCAATTTTCACCTAAGGTACCAAAACATAAACAGATTATAATCTTAACAGTTTTAATCTAACAGTTTATAAATTGAAACTAAAAACCTAATTCATATCAAACGCACGCTTAGTCTCAAAAATGATAAGTTGGTATTGGTAATCTATTCATTTATAAAATTTAAGTGGATCAATAAGGTGGGTTTAGTTTGGAGAAATATTTTTTTTCTTTTTTTCTATTTTCATTTTTAAAAAAGAATTGCATGATGATGTAGAAATTCATAAAATAGTATAAGAAAAAAGTAATTTATAGTAACTTATACAGTTATCAACATTTTTCCTATGACTCTAATTGTTATTGTATGGGATCAAAGTGAGGTAAATATAATGATAATAATTATTATAAAAAATAATTAAATAGTATTAAATTATCAATTAAATACAAATTATTTTGACCTATAAGGTCATTACTTCAACATATGATAAAAAACTCATTTAATAAATATTGTTTAATAAACATAATATAGTAATACATCTATTTAAGATAATATTATAATTATGTTACCTTATATATATTTAGGAATTTTGTAATTATGGATATGGGTTTCCATTACTCATACCTCCCATGTTCAAAAGGAGGTTTTATAATCTATGGTCCTAATTTCCTAACGTTCTAAAATGCTAACTCAAACCTAAACTATTGGTGGTATTACCCACCGGTTTGGATAGATAAGACATTCATTAAAAATCATTTTAATAAATATCTGAAATAGTTTTTATAAAACACAAATTTGATTTAGTTTTTAAAAATGTTTTGTTAACCAATAATATTATAAATGTTATTGGAAATGAATCGATTCCTTTTGGAATATAATAAATTTTACATGTAGGGATTAAGTCGTCAAACTTTATTGACTTTTATATTTATACAATATATAAAGATCCAATACAATTTTATACCACTAAATCAACTTCTTTTTAAACACTTAAATTTATATTTTATCTTAAAAAGCTCAAATATCAATTAAAGTAGCTATTCTAGAGATCTCTAAAAATTTATGAAAAAGGGATTTATTTTTTATGAAGAAAATGAATTTTTCAATTAAATAAGTCTCCTAATATTATACACCAGAATCTTATTGAGTTTTATTAAATAATTTATAAAAAATACATTTATATAAATATTTATAGAATTTTATTTAAATAAACGATCACATCTATAAATTATCAATTCCACTGATTAGGAATTTAGATATTTATTTATACTAATATAATAAATAATTATTTTAAAAATTATATAAATTTTATGAAGTTTTTTATTTCATTAATATACGATTGTGGTAATTGATTTCTTTGATTTTGAAGTATAATTATAATCAGTGTGTTGATTTTGTTAACTTTCATAATCAGTCAATTATTGTATATTTCCCAACAAAGTAAGATAAAATTTTATATTAAATAATTTCCTAAATTATTGATACATGTCATCTGATACACTAAATTTCCAAAGACTTATTGAGTTGTTTTTGTTTAAGATTTCGTATTAAAAAAATATATATAGGATATTATGAGATTTTTTTTAACGACCCCGCATTATCCGATAAATTATTTAGAACTGAAGACATAATAGATTCGCTGGGGAAAAATAGTATGATAGGTTACAATAGTATTTTATGTTTTTTATATAAAATATTTTACTCGTATTAAAAATTATGCATAAATTGTAGAAAATAATGTAATATTTTCAAAAAATACAACGAATCTTCATTCATTGAAACACTGGATACACAAACTTTTAAATGCAAGAATCGAAGATTAATTAATATGACTATTTGCTCTCTTCTTCTTGATTCCTTGATAATTGATCTTAAAACACTACATCCACAAACTTAACATTTAAGAGTTTTATTTTCTAATCTTTTTCCTATTAATTTTATCACTACCTTAAAAAAGTGTGAAAATCATATTAAGTCATGTTATGAAAGTGGTGGAAAGAAATGATAGATAATGAAAAGAAAATGGACAATATCTATGATTTTTGTTACTTAATTCTATATATTTTTAGGAATAAAATATACGTGGTTTATTCAAAATATAATATTCCTTAATAATTTTCTGATTTGCTTGTTTCAACTTTAAACAACAATGTATATGAAATTGAGCAAATTATTCATTCTTCTATATTTCATTTATCCAAATATAATATTACTTTTTAAAAAATATTTAATACTATTTTGTAAGATCTAAGTGTTGTTTCCTCTTATTGTGTCAACTTTTCGGCCATGGAGGGAAGGGAATATTGTATAGAGAGAGTTAGAATGTTTCATATTTAATAGGAGTAGTGCATCCTAAATATTTTAATGTTTTGATATTTTCTTTTTGATTTATTGATCTTTTAGGAATTCAACACTATATTCAAATCTGACAATTATACATTTTTCCATTTAAAATTTTTTAATTATAAAAGTGCATGCATCCTTATTTATTATATCATCTTTTTCACCTCTTATTTTTTCCATCTTAATTATGGAAAGTTGATGAAGATTAGATGAAGGTACTTTGGTCAATATATACTAAAATTTTACATCATTTAAATATTCTTAATCAAAGTGTATGACCATAAACATAAGAAAATTTGGAACAAAAGTGTTATTGGAGGATGTGGATGACCTGTCCTAACCACTCACACAATATGACTCATTATAATTGGGACCAAATAGGGTCAGGTCTCATTGAATCTAGGTTTGAGTTCAAAAATTAGACTTAGACAACATTTATGGTCGGGTATGGACCAAACATAACTCGACCCGACCTTTTCTATAGTCACTCACTCATCATGTTTATATGTGTCTCTATTGAAATGTGTACAGAGTAATGACACATTTTTATCAAAAGTATAATTGATTATCTAATTTTGTCATTGTATATACATGATTAATAATATATATATATATCATTTTATTTGTCAAATTACATATTTATAATAATAAATAATATTAAGAATAATTTATCTAAATTGAGTATACATTATATTTAATTGGGTCTAGGTTAGGTTTGGATTTAAAGACTAATTCAATAAATATTTAGTATCGAGTTAGCTTCTGATCTTGGGTCGAATTCGGGTTCAAAAAATGACCTAACCAATAATTAAGACATAGGTAAGAACTCGTTTGAACACATTCTTTACACAATTATAGGTTATTTTACAAAAACCAAGAATCGATTTTTTTTGTTTTTTCCTATTATATTCTTAACAATTCCTCTCCCTACTTTACGTCAGTGTTATTTTCTTTCTGTCCACATTAATGATGGTAAGGGTATAATTGATAAATAAATAAATAATATTGTGTTGAAATTTGAGAATGGCAATTAAATGAGATCATTTTTGTTATAAAAACTAGCAAGTTATCTGCACATATACACAACATTTTTTTATTATATAGTATATAGATGTCAGTTGTTAAAGAACGGAGGAAATATCACTTTATTAGGTACATCAATTTTTTTAAAAAGATGAATTTGGGTTTAAAGAATCTATATTAGTTTGAAGGATGATGTCTAGGCCAACCAATTGGTTCCTCCAATCTTATCTACGTTTTTATTAATACTTATAATTACAATTTTCTTCATACATTTGTCTCATATTTTAATGTTTAGATTCTTTAATCTTATTACATATCTCTTGAAAACCAAAATGAATTATATATTATTTTTAACGGGTGGAGATCAACTTACTCTAAGAGTAAGTTTTTTAAACTTAAACCACATCTTAATCGTCAATTCTAGGGAAATACAATGGTTTAGATCTACCACTAATTCAAACCATTGGATTTCCCTAGAATTGATGGCTAAAATATGGACTAAGTTTAAAAAACTTACTCTTGGGGTCAATGGATTCCTCTACATTTTTAATTCTATCCGTGTTTTTTATTATCAAGAATATCATATCACTCTATGAATAATGAACTAATCTTTTTTTAGGATGTGTGACTATATTTTTCAACAATTACTGATCATGAATTTGAACATTAATCTTTGATCATTCTGAAAATCTACTCTATGTGGTGCAAATGCCAGACTGCCACTGCATTTTTGAAGATGGACTATCAACTGATTATAAATTAATTAAATAAGTGCTAGAGCACTTGAATTACTTATTGGAATTTATATGAGCATTTCTATAATTTATCTTTTTATTTCATTATAATAATTATAGTCACTACATTTTACTCATTATATATTTTATTAACTATTTAATGGTCTAAAATTGTGAAAATCATATATAATTAATGTTGGGTTCATTTTGTGAAAAGACAAATAAAAAGAAACAATTTTTTGTTAGAAAGACAACTTAAAAGGAATGGAGGAATGCAGGGAGTAAAAATTACATTGAGAAATTATTAATGCAATTAATTGTGGGAAGAGAGAAATTTAATAGAAATATTTAGTCAAACGTACCTAATTTATACATCATTGTTTTACCTCTTAAACTTTCAATAAACTTAAACTTCTAAAAGTTTGAAATAGATGGAGTAATTTATTTTGAAATCCATTTTCTACTCAATATTTACAAATTACTTTTTTTCTTTCTCAAAATATCATTTTCTCTACATAGCAAAAATATATTACTGCTTCACTCTTATTTATAAGATTATTTGAGTAGTTTAATGTTAAAGCATGTGTCACCATGATTAATGATGAGACTCCGACTATTATCTCTTCACTCAATTAATATGAGATAGTTCGGTAACAAAAATAATTAATATATAGAGAAAAATGTTATAAATTCATAATAAAATAGTCTAACAATCATCCGACCGTAAAAAATAACACGTGTCGCTTTAAGAAACATATCAAATCTTTCTGATTGGAAAGATTTCTTATTGTTATGAGGATCTTAAAGTTATTTTTGTTGGTTGTTTCTTAGAAAGACACAATATTATTTTATTTATAAAACTTCAATTTATTATTTTATTAAAATGACATTAACCGCAAAATATTTTTTTATAAAAAATACAATCGTTCTATTTTTTTATACTTGTTACTATACATGAGTTGACAACATATATTTTGTATTAAAAGAATATCACTATTTGGTTAATAAAAAATATTTCAATTAGTAACAATCTTATCCTACACATCAATTTACTTTAATGAGAGTTAGGGAGGGTCGAAAAAGCAGTTTTGTGTCATGCTTCAAAGATAATTCAATCCTTGGAGAACACTACAAAAAAAAGTCTAAAACTACAAACAATACTCTCTATTACAAAAGCTACCTTGTATGGTTGCTGCCTAACACTCATTTAGATTGAGATTTTCTTCAGTATTAGACAATCTAATACTAAATTATGACATGGAAAGAAAATTTGATATTTTTTAATATTATTTTATTAAAAATAATTAAAATCTAGACTATTTTCCCCTATGTTGTATATCAATATATGCATCTAGTATCTCTTTAGTACAATAGATATTTCTACTCCTTCCTTGTACCAAAATAAAGAAAAGGTTATTAATGCCATTCCAAATCATGCATTTTTTTAATACTATTATTTGAAAGGGTGGTGGCAATGTAGTGTGTATTTGGTGTTTGCCAACCTCATATGCGCGTTTTGAAGGTTCTAAATGTGATTTTGTTATTCACAACATATTTGTATTTTTCTCAAACATAATTTTTTATTTATTAAAATACTGTTTGTTGTCAATTTCCAATATTATCTCTACACTATTCCAATAAATTATAATAATAAATTATCGATATATTATTATTTTTGAATGTTTAAGTATTTTGCCAAATTAAACTTCCTTAAATCTTATTTCAATCAACCATGTTATAAGATAATTAAATAATCTGGCTAAATTACATATGAAGAGGGAAATGTTAATACTACTTTTTTCGTAACACTTTGATAAGTAATTTTCCAAGTAGAATGAGAAGACGATGGATAAAAATTGCATTACATTATAATTCTCCATTTTGTGAAGGAGCCAGAATTTCTAAACATAACTGGACATTTGATCATTTTAAAATCAATTAGAGAATTATGTAACTTAAATTTATTTTTTATTTTAATTTGTTAGTATTGGGGAGTTCGCCCACAGAGAGATCTACAAATTGATGAACTAAAAAAGTGTGATAATAAGGAAAGTTCACAATACACTTTCACCTAATATATTCAAATATGTTTCCAATTATAAGGCCTTCAAATGTCAGTGTTGAGTGAAAACCCTATCCATTTATTTGGTATGGTTTAATTATGATGAGTTTGAATAGGGTTGGGTCTCATCAAGTTTATGATTGAATTGAAATTCAAAAGTTAGACTCGATCAATATTTATGATCGAGTATGAGACAAACATGACTCGGTCCGACCTGACCCATGGTCACTTATTCATCATGTTTGTATGTGTCTCTATTCAAATATATATATGTAAAAAGTAATAACATTTTTTTGTCCATAGTATAAGTTGATTTTCTAATTTTTCATTATATATATATATACGATTAACAATATATATACATGTCTTATTTTATATGTCAAATTACATATACATAATAATAATAAGTAATAATGATAATATTTTTTCTAAAATAAATATGCATTATATTTAATCAGATATATGATGGTGTTCAAGTTCAAAGACTAACCCGAATGATATTTAGGATTGAGTTAGTTTTGGATCTATGGTCAAACCCAAATCCAAAATAATGATTCAACCAACATTTAGAATCAGATAAGAGAAAAAATTTATTCGATCCAATACTTTTGCAGAATAACGGCCTAGCAATAACAAAAGTAATTCAAAACAGTCAAGTTAAACTATAAAATACAAAGTAATGAGTTAAGGAAGAATTCAAAACACAAACATCATGTAATCAAATACTTGGCCAGGTTAAACCATCAAATACAAACCAATGAGTTAAAGAAGAAGCAAATTTAGTTATTTGACACCATATTTTTACCTAAAAATTTAAAATATTTAAAGAGGAGGGATCTATTGACTCTAATAGCAAATTTTTTAAACTTCACATCTTAGCCATCAATTTTATAGAAATCCAATGGTTTGAATTAATGAGTAGATCTAAACCATTGGATTTCCCTAAAAATGATGGATAAGATATGGAGTAAGTGGATCCCACCCTATTTAAATTATGATTCTTTTCACTTATGATTTATAATAATACCCTCATATTACTCATAATTAAGCAAGACTTCAACTATTACACTCACCAATACACAGCTAACCAAACTTTGACTTAGATTTTAACACTATAGAACATCATTATAATTGTAATATGCAGGTATAAATTACCTACTCGATAATAAGTGAGGCTTTTCTGTCTTCTGATTCAAGTTGGTTTAATGAAAAGATAATAAATAAATAAAAAGTGCACCCTGTAGCTGCACGTTACTCTTTTAACTTCATATGTATGCATATATTGTTTGAATATATGTCATTTTTCATGCTTAATTTATAGAGAAAAAATGTATGTATTATGTATTTATAGTGTAAAATTTTTACACATTGTCATTCAACCATCTACTAGTTATTTTTAATCATTAATAAATATTCAAAAATGTAATACAAATAAATAATGGATAATATATTAGTGGTGTATAAATTTTTATGCTGAAATAACATAAATATTACACTCTAATTTATTTATATATATATATAATGTGTGTGTGAGAATCTGTCTTTTTAGTGGCCCATGGGATATGGACCAAAAAGAATTTGTCATTTGTTTTGTTTTTAAGTTGATGGGTTTGACTAAATAACAATAATGGTATTGGAGTAAAGGGAAACGATAAGAAGATGAAAAAGGCAAGGTTGGGGCTATCACAGCTAATTCAATTATTTTAGTCTTAGGATCTTTTCGTGAGATGGTGTTGTGACAGTGAAGTTTTACGCACATCCCAAAAACAAAAAAAAGACAGTACAATATGAAAATCACGGGTCATTGACTGTTAAGTATGCATAATAACTGGCATAATTGTGTTTTCTTTAAACCGCTCTCTTCTATTAATAAAATCACGCTTAGAAATTGTATTTGGGTTCGATTTTAACCATTTAGGCCTTTGGTCAGGGGAATTGAGTGCTGATTTGTTCTACACATAATGCTTATAATGTAAGTATAATAAATGTTCTTTTTTTTTAAAATAAATAAAAAAGTTAACGTGTCATCCTTTAATATATCATCTGTATCATTAGCATATATGGTATTTTATATAAGTTTTGTCCTATTTTGTAATGATATGCATTCGGCTCACTCGCTTAGCCCAATGAGAATGTCTGCTAGAAAAAAAAGGTTAGGAACCAGATATAATTGGCTAGTAAAACAAAAAAGAATGTATTGCTAATAGTGTTAGAGCAATGCCCAAATTGCCATGTCTAAGTAGGAGACACAATTAAGTAATCAAAATGATTGATTTCTTACTCTTAATTAGAAAAAACTAGAGAAGCAAAAAATTATTGGTTGTGGGCTGAAGCTCATATAGAAGCCCAACACAGCCCATTTTAGTGTTTGCAAATTCTGAATCATTTTAATATCCTATTTTTGTTGTTCCTGGAACCCTAGCCTTTATTGTTTAAGACTTCCCATTTTCGTGTATCTAATGGAATCTCCATTTTCTATGTTGGAAGGTCTAGTACTAAAGGTAATGATGACATATGATAATAAAAAATTTAATGGGGCATGTTTTAAATTATTTTTTTAAATGATCAAACAAATTTAAGTATTACATTTCAATACTAGATTTTACAGTACTAAATATGATCCTAGTCATTGATGTTTGAGGGTCAAATTGACAAATACATTTAGCATTTTGTTAAGAGGTGCTTTTAGACTATCATATTTTTTTTTGGAAAAAATAACTTTTATTTCCGGATACATTGAATATATCATTTCCCACGAAATTATCATTTTTAACTCCTTTACCGATGCCTGCAATCCCCATGCACGTAAATTGAGTTTGTATATATAATATGAAACAAGTTGTCACAAAATGTTCAAAAAATGCAGAAGGAGCGCAGAACTTGTAAGGGAAATAATTGATTTTGAGTTTTATAATATTTAACGAAACAAGTTGTAAAAGATGATCGGAAATGCAAAAGGAGCGCAACTTGTAAGGTAAATAATTGATTATTCTTATGCTGAAAAGTCCAACATTGTTATGTTTGAAACTCACAATAAGGGTGGATTCAATGGAATGATATTATAGACTATAATTTTTGTTGTTTGTTTTCTAATTGTTTATAACACTACTAGTAGACAGGGACAGAAGAAGCAGATTTGACTCGAGGGTTTTGGGAAGATTTCAATGTTCAATCCAAAGCTAAGCTACAAAAAACAACAACACTTGATAACAGGAGACGAAAACAAAATGAATATCAACTTGGAATATGATTACTAATAAGGCATTTACCTAGAATTGATCAAGGGATAAAGATACACTAGCGACATTTGTTGGAAAAAATAAAAAGTAGTTTGGATTAATAACCAGATTGAAGGAATTAATATATTACTCGTTGAGCTAAAGAATCTTTAGTTATATGAAAAAAATATTAAAAAAAACTTGAGTGGTTTGATTTAACAATGAGAAGCTGAGATACAGATTTTATATGATTTTAAAATCTGGGCCAAGCCCATAATATATTTGGAGAGCATATATCTTGTTGATTCCATACCAATACAAATACTAATATAATTGTTGCCCTAAGAATTCAGAATGTACTTTGAGTGGAATATATATAACTTTGGAATATGATATATCGTCCTTAGTAATAATCCATCATTTATTTGTATATTATATTTTTTGAATAGTCCATCATTATCGAAAATAAATGATAGATGATGAACCGACTGTGTAAAAAAACTCTTACACTTACACTGTATTTTTCTCTCATGTCATTATCATCTGAACTCTGAAGTGATAGCATGATATAATGTAGGATTCTTGATTGATTTATCATCCCATTAATATGATGAATTTGATCACCTCCTAAGAAACTTAACGGATGGTGCAAATCTAAAGTCAACTAATCCTTTTAATCTTGTAATTATTGAAGTTCAAATAGTTCATCCATAATAACAGTCACAGATTGATTTTGCAACATCAAAATTACATCTACAATCGCACACAATAACTTTACAAAAATATACTTCATCCACCATCATATTGTTTGCATATTTTTGTTTGTTATATTTTGAAAAGAATAAAAGTTCAATTTTAATCTTTTTGTTTAAAAAACACGAGTGCCACATAGAGGACTGGTTGCTGACGTCACCATCGCCACATGGACGCCACATGGACACCACATGCCACGTTTACAACTTCAATGATGGAGTTGGATGTATTGGTACAAATTAAACATGAGCAAAGTAGAAGGACCTAGACCATAAACAAATTTAGGGTCTAATTTGAAAGGATCCCTATTTTCAAGAATTAAAAGAAGATAAAATATCTTATAATATAAGAAGACAAGTTAGATCTTATCCATCTATAATATTTCTTGATGAAAAAACAAATTTATCACAAATGTTACACAGTTTTAGTAAACTGATGAGATAACTTATATTATGATATAAGGATATATACTATCCTCAACCTTCGATAAGAAAAGAAACTAATGGTGTCAGCATAACTGTTTGTGAATGTTACTATTACTAGGTACCCTCTACCAAGTTAGCAACTTAAGCTAAAAAAAATGTATAAATCAAATGTGAGGAAAGCGAAGACACAATCCATAAAAAAAATCTAAGGATTAAATGGAAAGAGACTTTTGAATGATAAAAAACTGAAATAAACATATTTGGGTGTGAGACTTATAAAGTATTTTTTTGAACCTTAGGCTAAAGTGTAAAGTTTATTTTAAATTATCTTTTTATTAGAGCTCAATGATCGGTAGAGGCCTAGAGGGGGTAAGTTGTTGAATAATATTAAATATCAATGATTGTTACCAGAAATAAAAGGTAAGTACGGAAAACAAGAAGAAAATTTATGAGCTAGATTTAGTAATTAATTGCATTGGTGCGTGTATATGTCTCAAGACATATAGGTATTAGGTAATAGAGGGAAAATTAATGGTACTATAATATCCAATCAATTGTTACCATGTCCTAACAATGTTGGGCGCAAACCTTATTTTGTGATCACAATTTAAAGAAAGACAGTTTTGGGAGATTCTAAAAAGACATCAAATCAAAGTGAAAATGAAGCATTGACAAAAGTTCATAGTACAAGACCATGTCTTCCACATGCCCCATTAGCAAAGGAATTAGGACTTTTGTGCTATGTGTCAATGTCGTGTGGTCTTTGATAATGATAATAGCCACTACTAGTATTGATGCATATCTGGTGTACTTGTTGGTATTCCTAATGATGTTTCAGACTAATCAGAATGTATCATTTAATTGAAGAAAAAAAAAGTTATAAAATTAAAATATAATATTTTATATTATTTGGTGCAATTCTATTGGATATGAACATAAATGATGATACTTTTGAGACATAGAATCCTTACTATATCAAGTATTCACTACGGACCAAGTATAGTGCCCATCACAAATGAAACATTCCCCATTTCTTTCCCAACAATATATGCTTTTTTTCTTCAACTAGTCACAAATAATATCCATTCATGGCAAGATATAAAAGAGGAATTTTTCTGTATAGTTTGTGTTCTAAGCTCCCTTTCGTTTATTCATCCGAATTTAGACACCGAATTTGTGCATGATTTGATGTATGTGCTTACTTTTTCAGCCCCAAATTCAGTGGTCCTCACATCTTTGTGATCATGCATGGAGAATGTGCTTTGGCATATAATCAAAGATTAATTTCTTTTCAGACGAAAATATTATCAAGGCACAATTTTTTCCCATAAATATGACAAATCGAAATTTTGGTATTAGGTTAAGGTTTCTATTAATAAACCTAAGTTTCTAGTGACTTGATTACATCATAGGGTATGTAGAAAATTAGTGTAAAACCAAAAGTTGTTTGAGAGGGAGATCCAATTATGATTATTAATTTCTTTTGAGAGGAAGATATTATTGAAGTATGTAAAAGCTCTCATAACAAAGTTTTTTTTCCATAAATATAACAAATCCAATCTCATATTATGTTAAGGTGTCTTTATGAATATAAGAATTCATTAATAAACCTAATTATCTATTAACCATATAGTTTTCTAACATTGGTCCTAGACAAAAAAAAACTTAATTAAGAATATAAAATGTCCAATAGTACATCACAAGATGTCTTCTTGGACTCATCTATTAAATTAGAATCATCAATTCATAAGACTTTAACTATTAGAGATAGGAGATAAAACTCTCACTACACATCATAATATTTTGAGGTGATATACACTTGAGATATTTATTTTGAGCTATATATAAATTTGTCAATCAACAAATAACCAATTAACATAAGGAAGAATTGATCCAACTTTATCTGAATCCATCATTTTCAAACTAGATGACATACCCACCCACTAAAAGTTGCAATTATGCATAACCCTTTATTCATGGTTGATCTTAGTCCCCTTATGTGAAGAGAATATGTACCAATACAAACTTTATCAGAACCTTATAGGATGATAAAAGTGGAGAAAAAGGTAAGTAATAAATAGAATAATAAACTAGTCAAACCAATGGTAGTGAAAAGTGAGACCTTTTGCTACCTAGCTCCTTGATGATTCTAAATTCACCATTGCAAGTGCATCAAATTATTTAGATGAGTATAAATAAAAAGTTATTCATGATAGAGAATACAAATGGTACTTGAACTCATTTAAAAAACAAGCTAAACGTAAGAGCTCTAAATTCTCTTTGAACATTTTAAACATACACTAACCTATGTGAAGGAACCTGATTTTGTAATCCACAACAAAAATCTTAATTTAGTAAATCCACGACTTTAAAAAATCATAGTTTTTGAGTTATAGAATATTTGATTTCAGGACAATGAAATAGACCGAATGATAGTGTATTAAATAATTTGACATAGATCCCATATTTCCTTTTTTCATGTAGGTAGACCCATAGATTGTAAGAAATGGTCCTTGTTGTTAGGCAAAGCAGAGAAGAATCTAATCCATTCCATCCAAAGACATCATGTTGAGAAAGACCTCTCCTTCCAAGTTAAACATTGAAGGGATGTGATATAATTACACTTCCCAATAAATATACTTAATATCAAGGTAACATGGTGCAATAAAATAAATGTAAAAGTTTACTTAAAAATAATTCTATAAACACTACATTCGAATAACATTTAACTATAAAGATTTGTTCTAATTTAAGTGCATGGAACAATTATCCAAATAAACAAACATTACTTCAATACAATAATTCATTTTCTTCCTTTATTTATATATATGGTAATTTTCATACCGACGATAATTCTGGTAGTTTTTTTTCTTCTATCATTGGTGAATTATAGTAGTAGTGATTTCTTTTCTCATAGACGTTCATTCCGAAGGGGATTATACCAATGACTTCTCTTCTCACTGATGATCATTCTGGTGGCGCCTTTTTTTGTCGCAGTTGTGAATTATATTATTTGTGAGTGCCTTTCATATCGACGATCATTTCGATGTTGATTATATATTATATATGCAAAATTTGTGGGCGTGTTAGATATATTTGGATTGATATAGCATTATCTTTTCCAGGATTTAATTAACCTTGTTTATCTTCTTAGTAATTATTTGGATCGTTATTATCTTATCATTTGTAACAGTTTTTCCCTATATAATAAATTGTTAGACTAACTCACATTTGAGTTTGAGAACAATCATTATCATTACAAAATTTCTACAAAATCTACATATTTACTTTTGTTTGGAAAGGGATTCATTAACAATAAACCTTGTGATTATTTAAAGTGCTATCTGCTGAAGGTGGTGGTCGGTCTCTATCCATAAGATCACTACGTCAACAAAACAAAAGAAGTTAAAAAGTGTATAATTTATATATATAGTTTTCTGGTTAATTATTAGATTCAATTATTCGCTTGAAGTTTGAACTATAAGCCAGCCATTTTTCCAACTTTGAACTAACCAAATTAACTGCAACTTGTTCAAAAATCCAAAAAAATAAACACATAATTATTCTTTTCACATAATTATATATACCTTGATTTATAAAAGAATCAGCATTGCAATATTGCCATACAGCTAGTCATGGAAAAGTTATATGGAGTATGTACTCTTAATATTCTTAACTAATAAAGTGTGTCACAATTTTATTGGATATTTAAATCAATTGATGAATTATAGTATACAACATAGGACCAAGATACATTTTATGAGACAATATTTGTGATAGAGATCACCTATCCCAAAATTTTGTCTCAAACTTTGTCTTAGCCAAAAAGAAAATGAAAATGAAAAGTCATAGAAATAAATATTTTTTTAGTAAACATTAATGTGAATTTTTAAATGACGTGACACAATATTATTGAATGTGACAGAGTTAAGAACACCATTTTGGAACAAGTGATCCATCGAGCTAATACATAATACAGCTCCAAACATGTAGAATGACATTAATAGATGCTTATTAATGGACCAGTTCCACTACCTTTTCGATTCTACGGACGGCCTATCCAATATTAGTTTAATTATACTGCTCTTATAATTTCTGATTATGAATTATTGCATATTTAAATTAATTCACTAATCATAATTCACTACACAAGATTATGACACATTTATATGTATATGTAGAGCCACATCAATCCATACACTGTAGTCTTGCTTTTACAGAAAGCATATCCTGATAATTTCTTTTATAGTCCATCCAAGAGGCAAAAAGAGAAAGAACAAAGTGACATAATATTACTATTTGTTATATTTGGTTTTTCATTACTTGTATCCATCTATCTATGGCAGTTAGAGAAATGATAGGTAATGGTCCATCAAGTGCACTTAACATGGAACATGAGAAAATAGAGAGAGATGGGGACTTGGAAGATCATGTAGTAGAAGAAGGTGGTGAAATCAAAGGCCAAAAATGGACAGAAGAAATAACTGTGAGAGGATTGTTTGTGAGCATGATGATTGGGACCATGTACAGCATAATAGTCATGAAGCTGAATCTCACAACTGGAATGGTTCCTAACTTGAATGTCTCTGCTGCACTTCTTGCTTTTGTGTTTATCAAAAGTTGGACCAAAGTGCTTCAGAAAGCTGGCTTTATAACCAAGCCTTTTACCCGCCAAGAAAACACTATCATTCAGACTTGTGCAGTTGCATGTTATAGCATTGCTGTTGGAGGTAGCAAGAGACTTTTACTCATTCTGAAAACATTTCAATTCATATATATGTACATGTTCTTCATATTACTTAATGATTTTCCTTATATGTGTATATATGCTATTACAGGAGGATTTGCTTCATATCTCTTGGGATTGAATAGAAAGACTTATGAGTTATCAGGAGTAGGCACTGAAGGTAACAGCTCAAGTGCTGTTAAAGAACCTGCATTTGGTTGGATGGTTGGCTTCCTTTTTGTGGTTTGCTTTGTTGGCCTCTTTATCCTGATTCCGCTAAGAAAGGTCGGTTTTAATTATTAAGTTATATTCGTGATGTATTGGTCCATATCATAGAGATTCGAAAAAAAATTATATTTGATTATCGTTCGATCCGTGTAGCCGACCTACCTAGTGAGATAAATGTTACAATATATGGCAAGTCAAAAACTTTGTGACTTACAGCTATTTCTTATACTACAGATTATGATAGTTGACCTCAAATTGACTTATCCCAGTGGCATGGCAACAGCAGTTCTCATCAATGGTTTCCATACCCAGGGTGACAAAATGGCAAAGTACTGTTCACATCTCATCTAGTCATTAGTTTATATTTGTTTTGTTTATTTATTATAAGCATCAACTTTCATTTGTTGCAATAAGGAAATTAACCTCATATAATAGCCAATTGTGGACCAAATTTAAGGCGCTGATTTATAATGAAAATGGTTCATGACTTCATGTTCTCGACAAATTTGATTTTTATAACATAAAGTATATTGCATTATAAAAAGGAAATTTGTCAAGAAAGTGTTAAAATAAGACTAGGATCAATAATTATCTTATGATAATATTGCAGGAAGCAAATGTTGGGGTTCATGAAGTATTTTTCTATCAGTTTCTTATGGGGATTTTTCAAGTGGTTCTTCTCAGGGATAGAGAACTGTGGATTTGAACAATTTCCTACGTTTGGATTGCAAGCTTGGAAGCAAACGTATGATTTTAGAAATACATATGTTGTTTTGCAAAGGATGCTTAACCAAATGCATTCCTTTGTACCAGTTACTGATCTTATTCTATTATGAATTTGCAGATTCTATTTCGATTTTAGCATGACTTTCGTGGGAGCAGGAATGATTTGCTCCCATCTTGTGAATTTGTCTTTGCTCCTTGGAGCTGTGCTCTCTTTTGGGGTCATGTATCCACTCATTGATCAACTTAAAGGACATTGGTTCCCTGAAAACTTAGAAGAAATGAACATGAAGGGCTTATATGGTTATAAAGTTTTTCTGTCCATTGCTCTAATCCTTGGTGATGGCTTATACAATTTCATCAAGATTCTAGTGGCCACAGTTGACAGCGTAGTTGAGAGAATGAAGAACTCTAAGAGCAAAAACCATAAACATGGTAAGATTTTATTTTCTTCGTTTTAATATTTCAAGAGTTAGATATGATATCTTATGTTGGGGTCGTTTTCTTATTGCAGCAGTAGCTGCTGAACAGCATAAGAATCCCGCCCGAGATAAACAAACTGAACTATTCCTCAGGGAGAACATTCCGATGTGGATTGGAATCGTTGGATACCTTGTTTTCACAGTCATTTCCATAATTGTAATCCCAATCATGTTCCCTCAGCTGAAATGGTACTACATTGTGGTTGCTTACATTCTTGCACCATCTCTGGCATTCTGCAATGCTTATGGGTCAGGTCTTACTGATATGAACATGGCATATAATTATGGGAAAGTTGCACTCTTTGTGCTGGCAGCTATCAACGGAAAAGAGAATGGTTTGGTGGCAGGACTTGTGGGTTGTGGTCTTGTTAAATCGGTTGTCTCGGTGTCTTGCATTCTGATGCAAGATTTCAAAACTGCTCATTACACTTGCACCTCTCCCAGAGCAATGTTCATAAGCCAAGTAATTGGCACTGCAATGGGTTGTGTAACAGCTCCATTGAGCTTCTTCCTATACTACAAGGCATTCGACGTAGGAAACCCGCATGGAGAATTCAAAGCTCCGTATGCATTAATTTACAGAAACATGGGAGTTATAGGTGTTGAAGGTTTTTCAGCATTACCCGACCACTGCTTGCAGCTTTGCTATGGGTTCTTTGCTTTTGCAGTAGGAGCAAACATGGTGAGAGATCTTTCGCCGCAAAAGATTGGGAAATGGATGCCATTACCAATGGTCATGGCTGTGCCATTTCTGGTTGGGGGATACTTTGCAATTGATATGTGTGTAGGAAGCTTTATTGTGTTCGCATGGCACAAGCTTAGCAAGAAGGCAGAGTTTATGGTTCCAGCAGCTGCCTCTGGACTGATATGTGGGGAAGGACTGTGGACTCTTCCTGCTGCTATTCTTGCTCTTGCAAAAGTTCATCCTCCAATCTGCATGAAATTTGTTCCTTCCTAAAACAAATTCTCATCTTTTATGAAAACTTGCCTCCTAGAACTTAACCAACCTCATAAAGCAGGCTGTCCAATGCTATAGGATTTAGCTAGGGCACTATGTACACATCAAACAATATCTAAATGAAACACTTTTTTCAAGTGTCACCCCATACAGATGGCATTGGAGCACAGTGTGTAAACATTACATTTCTCTGACAAATGAAGTCTTATTAAAATTTCAGTTCATAAAATTTTACAGTTCTTGTAGAATGTATTTGTAAAAACTAGAATGTTCAAGAGCAAGCCGATTAAAGAATACAATCAGAATTTTCAATTGTAAGGGAATTACTTCATACAATATTATACACAAGTTCACCAAGAAGTGCAAAAATAGGGTTAATTGTGTTCTTAGTTCTTACTCAATTTGACAAAACAAATTCCTAATATACTTAACAAATAGATATGTTCATCCTGTAATGATTCCAGCCAGTACCTCACTACTGCCACGCACATAAATTGTGTAAACTAGACGAATTGCATCCAGCCATCCATCTAATGATTCCCATGAGTCAGCAACCTTGATATAATCCAAGAAATAAAATGAAAATTAAGGCTACATTTTCAAAAGCTATAGAGAATTTTGTTTTTAATGCTTGAGATGATGCTCAACATCAAATGCATAAGGAATTTATAAAATTTTGGATTTTGCAGACAAATTTAAAAATACATTGGAGGGGAGTGGGGGAGGGGTTACTCTGGAATTACATGAATGGACTGCCATAAGCCATTTATACAAATGCACAGTGAGAAGTACTGAAAGCATGAAGAACATTGGCCCTCTAGGTGCTAGTTATCAAAACAGACCAAGCCATCACCAGAAATTTCAGTATTTGAAAGAAAGCAACAGGGTTGACTTAGAAATAAAACTCAAACTATTGTCGAAGGAAGTTGTTGGGAAAATCAAGCAAGGGAGCTGGAGTCATTTCATAATTAAATGTAGACAAGTTTGTCTTATTTAATTGTTAAAAGGATATAGCTTTCCAATATTGCCCTATGCTATCTTCATTTCATTTTGTGATGTTGATTAAAGAACCATTCACGAGTGTGGAGGAAGTAAGTAAAAAATATATGCAATGCAGATAAACTCAATAAAAATATTGCTCACCAAGAAAACTGATCCGTGCACTGTATCTATGTAGAGGCCAGCACCAGGTGGTAAAGTCAGATCAGCAGATGCTGATACCGAAACAATATCTGCTATATCCACTTTGATGGTCTTCTTATCCCCATTCACTGAACTTATTGAACTGCCTGAGAGAGTTTGAGGTACTTGTCTCTGTTCACCTCTGGGTATCTGAATGAAGAGAAATGTAAATTACTTAATTAAAGAACTGTATTAATGATCCTAGAGACTTTCTAACGATTTTAAAACTAATTCTGAGTTGCCTCTTAAAGGATTTCAGTATGTCAGCAAGATTTCTTACCTGTTGAAGCCTTTCATGGTCCAAAAAGAATTCAGATCGTTTCCAGTCATTATGAGGTGCAATCGTTTTGCCCGCAGGAGGTGCAGTTAAATATCCAACTTTAAGGTGTGGTAAAGGTAGCTGTAAAAATTGAATTTTATCCAAGTTAGACCAAAATGAATGATTCCATCAACTACTAGTGCATAGTAATTTTTTTATAGGAAAAATAGTTGCTTAGTAATAAAACAGCTATAATAGGCAGTGCATATAAATTCAAGTATAATATCAGTCAACTTCTACTAGAAAGAAGATAGGTTGATTCATTTCAGGTACTACTGAAGGGGATAGGATCCCATGCAACACTGTAGTTGCTTAATGTGAAAACAAAATGAAGATAGATTGACAGAGAAACTTTTAAATCATGTAAAATGATAGATTCTGTTGCATACTGCTATGTTGCTCAAGGTCGAAAGCTACTATGCAAACAAAATTTAGGATGACAGGTACTCACCATAGAATGCACCAACCGCAACGCACTGCTATAAACCTGTCACATACCAGAGTCCAGAAGTAAGAAATAATGGACCGATAGCATGATTCAACCAGATTGGGAAAATGGATAGGGCACAAGAAAATGAATATAACAACAAGCTTAAAAAATGTGTTACAAGACTAAAAACAAGCCATTCTAATCCTGAAAAAATGTATCTAGCGTATAAGAATTTACTAAGAAGACAGATACACAATAGCATCTTACTGAATATTTTGGCTTCAATGCATGAGCAGCTGCAATATATATTGCAGATTGGCTGTACAATTCATTTGGTGAAACTTCTTGACCACTCACCAAACCCCCAGTTCTTAAAGTGTCCTCTGCTAATCCGTACTGCAAAGACAAATAAGGTGACTGAATTCTACAGTCCTAATACTGTTACATTAACGTGAACCCAAGGCAACAAAAGCATTCTAAGTCACTAAATATATGTAAAATGAAGCAGCAGTCAAACCAGAACAGTTCCAAGATTATAAATTGCCCGATGGAAATCAAATTGCAACTGTATGGCTGCACGGAACTGCATTGGAGAATATGGAAAAGTCAAAAGGTGGAATAGTAAGTTATATTCAAAGGACATAGTTGATGCAAAAAACTAGCTTGTCACTGCATTGTAGAAATTTTGTACCTTGCTGATAGCAGTTCTCACAATCTTTTGCTTTTCTCTAGCTGGAACAATGGCACTGAGTTCCTAAATTGGAAATCAATTTCATAAAAATACAAAGAGATTAATTGAGAATTTCCAATAAAGATTAAAAAAATTTGCATAACGGTATTAAATACAGTGGTTAGAAAGAACTCTATGCGACATATTTGTATCGGGTACGTAGCGGGTACCGATACTCTTGAGTACTCATGGGTACTCCTTTCATGTGAATTGTTTCAAAAACATATCATTTTTGGATGGAGAGTTATGAGTTATTTCCATTTTTCTTAGACATATAATAACACTGAATTTGAGTCACATCTTCAACCGGTTTCAGGTCTTGACTTCTCATCCTAAACCCCTGCATCCTATACTTGTGCTAACTTCGATCATTTGTACATGATTATATTGGAGTACCCATACTTTAATTGTTTTTTTAAATGTTGTATCTCATACCCTTATCCGTAATGGGTACCAATACCAAACCCGTATTCATGGAACATACATTGGGTGTGATTAGCAGTATAACAAGGGGGTATGTTTTAAAGCTAAAATTATTGTAGCACAACTCAGATGGTATTTGATGGCTTTCAACTTTTTATTCTAGTTCCTTCTATAATTCTGCATCAATGGAAGTTACCAAAATATTTTGCAAAACTTTACAGAGCCAATCACAAAGCCACACACAACAAAAGAGAGAATGGTTATGATAGGCAATTGACTACCAACCTAAGACTTTGTTGAATCTTTCTTGCACGGGTCAACAATACCTTGAAATATTAGTATATTACTCATATGAAATTCATTATATTGTCTTATCATTTGAATTTTACACGGCTGCCATTTATTAAGTATCATATATTCATAAATCATCTTAGTAATAAAATAAAAAATTAAGGTTAAAGTTTACGTGTTAGCTCATTTTAGACTTGGTTTGTATATGTAAAAAGTTATCAATTATCAAATCAGTCCCTATATGTACAATTATTTTCAATTTGGTCTTTGTTGTTTATTGGAGTTAAACTATATTTTGATCAAATTATTTTAGGAGAAGGTAAAAAGGTTCGGCTCTTGGAAAAGGTGAAAACAGCGTCTGCAAGAGCTCTTCTAGGAAGGTAATTTTTTTCTTCTCCAAGCAATCATGAAAACATATATTTTGTTATAGCAGTTTGTTTAGAGTTGAGAAATGCTTGTATGACTAAAAATCTGGAAAACTAATACCTGAAGAGCAAGTCCCCAGTTGTTAAGAGCCTGAAATAGATTTCATGAGAGTCAGTAACAGGGGCAAAATATGCAAATGATTGTGAAGAAATTAAAATCTGTAGGATCAGAATGAATACAAGATAAAACATATATATATATATATATATATACAAGTAAACAAGAAAAAGCTGTTTCAAAATCATGATCTCTCTCCAGGAGAAGTCACAAGACACTTTTAACAATTAATTGAGATGAACCTGAGGACTGTTCCAGTTGAGTTGGACTGCTTTTTCATATTTCCTTGTTGCCTGGGAAAAAAATGCTAGATTTAACAAAAAATAGATTGACATTGTCAGATGATAAGCAGTTCTCTATCGATCAACAATTATAAACTAAAAATTTGAAAAGTTCTTCTACTCATGTTTAGTATGAATTCTATATCAACCATTATCTTATATCCATCCAATGATTTTTTATACAAGAACAGAGGCTTCTGAAAACCATACCAAATTCTCCAATACCTAAATATACATGAAAGTGTGAAACCACCAATAGAAGGCAACATTTAACTTTGCTGACCTCTTTCCATAGCTCTTCAGCTTCTTTAGTGCGGCCACGCATTTTTGCCCGATCAGAGATTGCTATAGCCCAATTGTAGAAAGCCTAGACATAGTCAGATAAAAGGGGGAAATGAAAAGGACAAACACACAATTGGTGCATAGAAATACAAACAGAGCTTATTTTGCGATGAGAAGTTTTTTGGACTTCCTAATAAAATACTCTCATGACAAGAGCACATTTATCACAATCCAAAAGGCATTGAACCGGCAAATAGATTGACTACCAATTTTCTAAGTAGTAGAGGTGGCTATCCACCACAGAGTAGGATATTGGTATTTAGTAAAGTATGTATGATAATTAAATGGTAGCTCCAGCAAATTCAAAAGGAAGGTGGTGAAAATAATTGGTAATGTATGAAAAGGCCAAGTTTTTTGCCTTCTTTTTCTTCTAACAAGAGGCTTGAATGGTGATTGTAAACAAAAATCAACAGATGTAGTTGACTCAATCTCAAAGGGTGACTGCAAACATGACCAGTTTACAAAATAAATTAACCAAAAGGACTGAAGCTCATTTAACAAACGAGCAGTGATTCAGAATTTTAATTCTCGGCTTAGCATATTATGGCACATATAAGAACAAACTACTAACTTTAGTAATAAAAAATTACTATTAATAAATTGTTTCATTATTCAACGTGGAAGTTCTTTGAGAATTGAGCCTGTTTTCACATTCATATTAGCTTTCCTAATAAAGCAGTCATTTCATAGGATTTCCCGGGGAAGGGTATCCTTACGTACATCATGTAGTGTGGGACAAAGGTGAGTGGCCTCATCATATTTTTTACAAGCTTCCTCAAGCAAAGAATCTTTAGAAGGTGAAGTGGAATCTGGACTAACATTATCTGCACTTTCCTGCAGGCCAATAAAGATTGAATGGATAAATATTACAATAAAACTTGAACCAAGCACAGCATTCTTATAAACACTCCAATTCAATACCATTTTATATGATTGCAATAGATACCCAAGGAATTTCAGTGTGTTACATAAAATGAAGTTGCAATTGCGTTTTACTTAAAAATGTGAAATACACTTTCAGTCAGATTGACGCAAAATATCATGCTGGCATAACTTTTACTGAATAATAGGCTGATAACATTCAAGCCAAGTATTGTAATAAAGAACTAACAATTTTGTAAGATTGTAATGGATATCAAAGGATTTTTAGTATGGGCAGCCTAGTGCATGAGACTCCCACCTAGCAGGGTCTGAGAAGAGTAAATATACGCAATCTAACCTCCGCAAGCGGAAAAGTTTTTTCCAATATAATTACCCAACAAAATTCTATGATGTACACTTGTGCAAACTAAAAAACATCATGCAAGCATAACATGTACTGATTAATAGGTTGGTAACTTTCAAGACAAATATTCTAATTTGTAATAGAAATGAAGAAAAATCACTCTGGGAACATATAATTTCAAAAGACTAGACAACAGCTGGTCGGACCTGAAGTACCAATGCCCAATTGTATAGTGCATCGTAATCATTGGGATTCCTCTCAATTGCAGTAGCATACCTATAAAACTCAAGCAACAACAAAAAAAGATTTCCATGAGAATTTACAAGAATGTTTTTGTAGTATATCCCTGTTTGTAGATAGAAGAAACGATCATGGTACCTTCTGGCAGCAAATGTAAGAATCCGTTGTCGAGACCGGCCCTCGTCATCAACAGCGACAACACTATTTATCAAATCCATTGCAGCATTGTTCTGCTCTATCTTCTGTTGTTGAGCTTCCTCGCTGAATTTTCAAATATTGTAAAGTTATATCTGAATTCTTAGTAAAACAATATCTGAACCATTAAAATAAATTCTAAAAGAAAGTATTTATAAGACAATCACCAAACCAGAACATCATCATTTAAATCACAACAATTAAGACGTCACGTACAATGGACTGAATTTTTTATTGAATGAAAAGCATTGTCGTTTCGATTATATATATAAAAAAGAAAGAGAAGAAACCTGTAGGGAGATTCAGCATCTTCCCTATCGGGTTCAGAATCATTTTTCAATCCGTCTAGCAATTCCCGCATAGTAAAAGTTCGATTTCCTTCATCTTTTTTAAGCTGAGGATGTGGCACATGATTGATTCCTTCATCATTGGATCGGATTTCAGTTTCCTTCAGATCTGAATCGGTAACCGCTGCTACCTGTTCCAGCTCCGGGATTGGTTCTGTTTCTGGTTCGGCCATTTTGGAGTGATAGGGTTTAAAGAGTAAATGCTAAGGAACAGAGTCTAAAAACAAAGAGGAAGTGAGGAACTGTGAAATAAGAAGAAGAAAGAAGAGTGCTTTTGTTTTCTTGATAAAATGTTTTTTTTTGTTTTCAGTCTCGTAAAATAAAATAACTCTTGGGCCGATTACAATTTATGTAACCTTTTTACCCAAATCTAAATTGTTTTTCGGCCCAAAAGCAACAATGCCAAGGATGTGGACTTTAAGGTGTTAATTATTTTAGCCCAAAAGTTACTTTGAAAGCTGAACACAAATGGGGACACCAAATGGAGACATCAAGGAGACCGATAATCTCCATTTTTTTGGACAACAAATGTGACAGGTGATCTCATTATTTTTATTTCAAAACCATTCTTCACATCTTCTTTCGTCCACATCAATCCTTCAAATCCATGTGAACAAGGATCCTCTGTCCCAAAGGGACTCTATTTTCATGTCTCAATCCAATGAAATTACATCAAATAATATAAAATATTATTTTATATTTTTATAATTTATTTCAAATTAAATGATACATTTTGATTGGTCCGGGACACCGTTGAGGATACCAAATGAGACATCAGATCTTCGTTTAAATCCATGTAATCTCTTTTTAATTCTCCTTTTTTTAAAATCCCACAAATCCCTTTGCATTTGAATAATTCAACCCTCTCAAACCATTTGTTGTTTGGACCAATGTGTATTCCGTGTTGCTTTTTTTTTTCTCCATTTGTTGTTTTGTTGCTACGAATTTGCCGAGTCATTAACAAAATTTTCACCATTGATAAATCAGTGTATTGAATGGGAAAATTTTCATTCGATAAACGTTTATGCATGTTGTATTTTTTACATTCAAATAATTATCCGTTATAATGTATTCATTATTAATCTTTTTATTTTACTTGTAGTTAATTATACTATAAATGTTGTAATAATTATACTTGATTTCATGTACATCTTGTAATTAGATTTTGTCGTTAAAGAAGATGATGTTCCAATTTTCTATGGTCAAGAAGGCCATCGTTTGTTTCTTTCACCCGTCCATGTTATTGTTTTGTTGTATTCTATGAGTGATAGGCATTAAAATTCTATATAAGATGTGCATAAAAAAACGTGATCAACTATTGGTTGAATGTGATTGTTAATGAACTATTAAATATTAATGTAAATAAAGATCAAATTTTCCTATTGGTATATGAAATTTAATTTATTTTGAAAATTTCAAACTTTTGAAATTAGTTTTAAGAATGATAATGTTTTAATTTGTACCCAATTTTAGTGACATATTTGCATAAAAAGTTATAATTTCAAACAATTCGTTTATTACAATGAAAAACTATAGGGAAGAAAATATGAACGCTTGAAGTTGTTGATTTATTTAACCAATTTCAATTGTGCAAAATCTTATTTCTCTTCTTAAGTAATTACAATATCTAATTTGGATAGCTTTATTTCAAGTACATATACAGGTTCTATTTTTCTAAAAAATATAAGTGATAAAAAAGTCTGAGAAGAGAAAAGTTGTCCCAAACTTCCAAGGAGAAATTGATTGGGCAATGTTAATACAAAAATATAGATAGAAAAATGGTGATGAGTGGTCCTCAACTTTATTATCAATCATATCTCAATCCTATAAAATTGTGAAATCTATTAAAAATTTGAAATATAGGTAAATACAATTAATTTTAATTAGGTGTCAAACTTTTATTAAAATATAACAGAACTAAATACATATTTTTAAGAGACATGATCTCAATTTCTCATAAACTATTTATTGTCTGTTCCAAACAGATTGTTTCTTTGGTTTTAGTCAATAATAATATAAAAGTGTCAAGTTTCTATTTTTAGGATATTTATTTATAATTAAGTAGCATTTTTTTAATAGGACGATCAATAAACCAAAACATAAGTGGGAAAGAGAGATAAGATTCTTTTTTTTTATACATTTGTGTGAAAAAACAAACATTAATCAGTACCATATAAATGAATAAACAAAGTTATCACTTATGTGCATAACTGCATATGGTATGATTTAATATTAGAACAATAAGTATGCTCACAAGCCTAAACAACATATTATTCTACGTAGATATATTTAAAGAATTTTGTTAACAATAATTCATCTATCCTAGAAGGTGGGTAGTGTGATCAAATGATACGTAATAATAAGTTGGGTCCCACCAGTAAATCACGAGGAAAATGAAAATATGAGTTTGGGTCCTCTCCATTACAGGAATGCATACCTAGAATTAAAACATGTGTCATAAATAAAATTTTAATAGCCCAGATTTTAACATATTTTAAATTATTATTTTTATAAAAAGCATCTTCTCTCACATATCCAGTACTGGAGAGTCCAGTACTGGAGAGGAATCCAATTCTGAAAATATGTAAGAATTTTTGAGTGTATCATTCATTAAATAAACATTAAGTAACATAAATAAATAATATACTATTATCTGTATATAAATTCTAACATATATATTATAGTGATAAATTATTATTTCTACTATATATAAAGGCAAAACATCTTATAATTATTTATATGGTTAAATTTTTATTGCCTATTTTTCCATTCAAATTAACTATTATTACAATGTTTACTACACAATAAAATAAATATAAATAAAAGTTAGAAGTTACATATATCAAAAATATCAAATCACCAATGTAATTTTTAATATTTCATATTTTCTATTATAATTATCTAAAATAAAATATATAAAAATTAGAAAAATTTGACACTTAAAAATAAGAATGTGTATCAACATGCAAGAAGTGTTTGTGGACATACTAGTTATTCATTAACACAATAATCCATCTATCTATATCATAAAAAATGATACTCCTGATAATTATTACAATATATAATTGAAAGACATACATATCCTCTTGGCCTATTGCATTTTGTCACACTCGTGGCAGCCAATGTGTCCACTCACATTTATTAATATTTAATAAGATTAATAATAGCAACTCGTCAATTTCCTATTGTTTTGGATGTCACGCTCATTCCATGTGGAAATGCTTCAGCGGTGTAGAACATATCTCTGTCATTTTCTTAAAAAATCAAAATAGTGAAAAGTTTTGCTTATATAGATAAGCTCAAATTGTGTGGCTAGAACCTTATTTTTTTCAACTTTAACTTTGTCTGGAAAGCTAAGAATCCCGGTCTCTCTACAATTATGTAATTTTTACTCCATCCAATTGTGATATTTTTGTTAGAAATAATACTTTTAGAATGAATTTGGCTATAAAGTGGAAAATTTTAAATTGTATTCATCCATGTACTCGAATATTTTTTACCCATTTATGGTTAAATAACAATATCTTTGCAATTGGTGTTGGGGATTTGAAAGAATGGAAGGGCCTATCCATTAGAGGATCTCTACTCTTGAAAAATCTATAGATAATAAACTATAAACACGTGATTAATGTCAGATATATGTGATTTAGAGAGTAAAGCTATGATTTAATCTAATTTTTGGGCCATGGATGCAAGATATCAAACTTTAAAAGTTGTTCTATATTGTATAACGGGACCATATATATTATTCAAAAAATGTGTCATTCTATGTGTTATTTGTTTTAATTGGTTGAAAAAAAATATGATTAAGTTGAATTTAATAATTAAATTATATTCTGACTAATCATGACAAATGATATGCGGAGTGACACACTTTTTAGGAAGATGATTCCTAATAATCCCTTTTGTGGTTTTTATTTTTTAATAATTTATTTAACATTTTTAATTTTATTCGAATTTGCAGTTTATTTATTTATATATAGCTTAGTTAATTTGACATCCAGGCTTACACTTGATATGTCATGGTTGGCTCAGTACGCCACGTACGCAAAGTCATTAACAGAAAGTTAATTATTAATTAATGAAAATATGAGAACTGCATAATCCAAAAATGTTAAATAAAATGAGACTAAAATTAGCTAAAAATAAAATGGGGATTGTTTTTTCACAATTAAAAAAAGATGAGGGACTAAAAGTTTATGTTAACGTTAGCCAAAATATACGAAATTAGTCTGAAAAATAATTAACTACAGTTATAAAAAAAACATAAAACAAGACTCGTCACATGTGTGGCCAAAAGTGAGGTCATGTGCATAGAACAAGACTGAAGTGTAAGTATGTGAATATGCTTATGCGTTTGATGTGTATTTGATATAATTTTTCTTCACTACTTTTCTCTTGTGACCTTTGCCAGGATATCCATGTATTTTGGAAATGTCTAGATACAGTTGCGTGTGGAAGATTTTTATTAAAGATGATGGACATTATCATCGTATGATAGTGATTATTTATGTCAAATTATCGAGAAGAATATTGGTATATATAGTGGAAATGTATTTTGATATATTCATTGAGAATATATTCATCGTATAGGCAAGAATATTTATGTTAAATCATCAAGAAGAATATTGATGTATTCAGTGAGAGTGTATATTGATATATTCATTGAGAATATAGTGAATGAACTTATACGTCTTTAACCTGACGGATCTAGGACCCAGAAGCAACACATCATAAAAATTAAAATAATAAATATAATCAATTATACGAAGATGAAAATATTAATGTCAAAATTACAAAATTTTAATTTATTTAATCAAATAAATTACATATTTCATAATTAATCTATGTCATTTCATATATTGAAATTGTTGACTGATCAATTTATTGTTAATGTTGTTGAACATTTATCACAAAATACAAGTCAATAGACAATTATTTTCCATGCGTCTTCCATTTAACTATGCAACTATTATTTTTTTTACAATTTTCATAGTTGAAAAAATATTTCTACAATTTTATTGCTAACTTCAAAAGTAGCTAAATTAATCGGTGAACAATGTCCTTTCCACTTTCAACCAACTTATCTTAAATATAATTTATTGATTCATTTTAAATAAATAAATTCAACATTGTTATGCATATCAATGATGTAACTCTAAGATTGTTTATCAAAATCACCAAATCAGTTAACAAAAATCACGTGGATGCAAATTCAATCAGTTTAAAAAAGAGTTAGCTAGACTCAAACAAGACATACAAAAAAGTAGGCAAGTATTTGTGTCAGAGAAACAATCATGAAGTTCCTTAAGTTGTTTGTTTGTAATATTATAAAATAATTCTACAATAATAATTATTTATTTCTTTCGAAGCATTTCATATTATTTATGTAAGTATCACAGTGCAACTAAGAGGTGGGTGAATTAGTTGTCTTAAAATAATGGTCACTTTTTTCTGCAAAACAAAAGATTAAAGTGCAGCGGAAAATATATGCAGAAAATAATAATGAAAGAGATAAGGGAGAAGAGAATACGCAGGGATTTTTATACTTGTTCACCTTCTTGTACACCGAAGGCTACGTCTGGTACTCTTGCCACACAAAAGATTTTTCCACTAAGAATTATGAGTTGTAATTACAATATCTCACCCCGAGATTTCTATGTACCTTACACACTCCCTAATTCTTATTCACTCTTGGAAAACACCTTTCCAAGTGATTCTATTCCCCTTTTGTTTCACACCCCGTGAAAGAAAGTAATCTTGCACAAATGAAGAATGTATAACAATGGCAGATTGCCTTTACAAGTATGAAATTTGTATAACTTGCAATCCAATCAACTCTGAATATATATACCAAGATAATAATGCTCTTTATGTGAAAACCTTTGAAACACTTGAACTAAAGCAACTTTAAAAGTTTAAGAACTAGTTGCCAAAAGTTCAAAGAAATATTTTCAGAATAAGTGTAAGAGCTTTTTAGAGTTGTGACAAAGTTGTATGAAAATTGTGTATGAGTAAATTGTTATTTTAATTGTGAGAGCTTGAGCATTTATATAGATTTTCTCAAACACCCTTAGTGCTCTTCTGAAAGTGTATAAGTTGTTTGGAGTGAAGGAGTTTCGTTTGGAGTGAAACCATTTTACTTTGAAATCTGAAAATCTCATATAACAGCTCTCAGTAATCGATTACTGACTTTGGTAATCGATTACCCAAACTCCCTGTTTGCATCTATTTGAAAATTTACACTGTGTGATTGATTACTGGATTTGAGTAATCGATTACTCAAACTCCCTGTTAACAGCTATTTGAAAATTTACACAGTGTAATCGATTACTGGATTTGAGTAATCGATTACTCAAACTCCCTGTTTGACAGCTTTGTTAATTTTCCTTAGTGTAATCGATTACACTACTTTGGTAATCGATTACCCTGTTTTCTAAAAATGGTAATCTGTTACTCCAAAGTCTGTAATGGATTACTCATAGCTGTTAGAGGTTTGAAAACTGTTTTTCTCACTTATGTAACTTGTTACTCAAGTATGGTAACGTGTTACATGTTGTTTTTGAAAATTATTTTTATTCACTTAGTGTTTCAAACTTTAACGAAAATGTTTTTAAACATTATGACTTAGTATATTAAAGAGTTTTTAGGATAGAAGTACCTAAGAGACTTAGTCTAATAATCTTGAAGCTTTGTTCTTCTTTGTCTTCATAAGTAGTCTTCCTTTTCTTCTTTTTGGTGATATTGGTGTCTTCATCAAAACCGTGTCAATGTCAGAAGCAGAGATCTTCTTCACAATTTACACAAAAAAAAAATAAGATTGTAGAGTTATAAACAATATATATTCTTTTTTAAAAAAAAAACCAAGACCACGAAATCCACACAGCATTGTCCCTTGTTCATAGTCTTGTAATGCATGTTCATTGTTACCATAGTTCTACTGTTTCCATTTTTTTGAATATATTGTTAGAATTTAATAATTTTTTTATTTGATTTGAAATTGAAAAACAAATAACATAATTTCTCAATGTTTGTTTTTTTTGCTTGAATTGGATAGCCATTTAAATAAATATATTCATGAATATCCATTATATATAATGTATGAATTCTAATACACCTATTACTAAAATTATTTATTAGATTATATCCATTTAAATTCATTAATTCTAAATTTCTAATAGATGAATTTGGATGAACTTATTTTTCTTGGATTTGTATGAATTTAATTTTCTTATATTTGGATAGATTATAGATAATTAATAATTTGGTCACCTCTAGCTTTTACTATTAAGAGTAAAAGTGTCAACTCATTATATTTAGATGATCTTAACCTATTATATATTTCTTTTACTTTCCCCTATATATCTTCACGAAGTCCAACTTCTCTCAAATAATAGAAAGCATATTTTGTTAAAAATAAAATTTTAATAGTTTAGATTTTTATTTTTTAATTAAATATTTTTAAAAAATATTTTCTCTCACATTTCGAGTACAAGAGAGTACGGGAAGAAATTCTTTCCATCTTCACATTATTTATGAGTCAAACTCTTCTCCATAGAACAATTTATGTAGAAATGCATAGAAATCTAGAAGACAATTACACTTATTTCATTTTAATTTACACTAAAATAATATGTGTACACTTAAAAATATATTAAAAAAATAAAAGTGTCCTTTTGACTCGGTATTCACATAGTAGTGCGGAAAATTAAGCCATCTCTTCTTCCTTAGGTCCCTCCAATACTATAAATAGAAACGTGACTCATCATTTTCTATACAACTTACAATCCAAATTGGGTTTCTCTCGCACACTATTCAAAAACGACGGTTAGTTTAGAGTGAAATACAAACTTCCCTATTTCCTTTCTTCATTCCAATCATGTCTGACACAGTTGTTTTCTCCAACAATAAACGCAGCCGTTCTGATGACATTGAAGGCGGTGATGCAAAAAGGACTTTGTTTTCCAACAATAATTCCACCTCCATCCTCTCCATGGACCCTGCCGCGTCATTAGCTAGTGCGCGTCACGAGTTTGGGGAGCATGGAGGTGTGAACATGTCAATTGAGGCATCCGCCACGTTTACCGTGATGGAACCCGAAACCATGGGACGGATGTTCTCGGGAGAGTTGGGTCCTGACCGTGATTTCTTTATTTATAGTCGTCACTTCAACCCAACTGTTTTGAACCTCAGCCGCCTCATGGCCGCCATGGAGGGCACGGAGGCCGCCTACTGCACCGCCAGCGGTATGGCCGCCATCTCGGCTGTAATGCTACAGCTCGTAAGCAACGGTGAACACGTGGTGGCTTCTCGTACCCTGTACGGTGGGACCCACGCGCTGCTGAGTCACTTTTTGCCGAGGACGAGTAATATAACTACGACGTTTGTTGATGTGGCGGATCTGGAGATGGTGAAGGAGGCTATGGTGGAAGGGAAGACAAAGGTGTTGTACTTTGAGTCTGTTTCGAACCCTACCTTGATGGTGGCGAATATACCGGAGCTGAGCAAGTTGGCACATCAGAAAGGGGTGACGGTGGTGGTGGATAACACTTTTGCTCCGATGGTGATTTCGCCGGCGAGGCTTGGTGCTGATGTGGTGGTTCATAGTATCTCTAAGTTTATCAGCGGTGGAGCAGACATCATTGCAGGTTTGTCTTCTCTTCCTATTTTTTATCTTATTCAATTTTATTTAAAGAAAGCTTTTTAAAAAAAATACAATTTCAAATTTGATTAAATACGATGATGAAAACTTGTGTGAAAACATATAAACCATATTATATTTGGAGACAATTTTTTTGATATTAGGCTAAAATTCAACTAGAATTTAATTTTTAATGTGTTATAAATATTTTATTATTTATCTGAAGTGTTCTCATGATTTTTCTCAAATATAATATATGATGAGCATTATACAATAAGATTCAAAACATCAATAATGAAAATTTTAAGATTCATCAAAAACTCAAAATATATATACTCACACATTCTCAAAATTTTGAAGATATGAATGCATTAATAGTATAAAATATTTATATTCTATTATTATATAATCTATTATTCATATTTAATTATTTATAAAAAATATATAAATGAATAGTTGATAATATCTGTCATACTAAAATACATCAATACTATACTCTAATAATTAATAACAATGGAAATGACTGGATTAGTTGGATCACTTGGGTTGGTTGGAAGTTGGATGCATGCATTTATCTTTATTGTTTGATGTGTTATTATTTTAATTGAATAAGCCAAAATAAAATTTTCGTGGGCAATCCCTAGTGGATACGTTTCATAGCAGTTCATATCTTTCTCTTTTAGTAAACCAGTTATAACAGAGAAAATCTACATTCAAGTTACAGTATTTATGATATATTTTCTACTTTCATTTATTTAACGAGATTATGATATTCTTTAAATTTTCTTATTAACTAAATATTATAATGAAGATAGTAGATCAAAATTAAAAATAATTGAATAAGTAATGTTAATTGCTTTACTAATACCAAATTGTTTTTCTAATATCTTACTTTAGTACTAAAATTTAATATTAATTATACTTCATTAGCATAATGTATATTATGCTAAAACTTTATTCTTCATTAGCATAATGTATATTATTTCAATAAAAAATAATATATTCTTCTAGACTCTTATAAAGAAAAATAATATTCAGAAAAAAAAGAAAAAAACATAATGACATTTGTATCATTATGACAAAATAATTTTATCCTTAAAATCATAGGAAAAATAACACTTCCCATGAGTTTCAATAGTTTTTATTAAGTTTATAATTGCTTATAACTTTTGTGCAGATTAATTATAACTGACTTAAATCAAACGACTTTTCTTCCTAAAAAATAAAATCAAACGACTTTTAAAATTATTTAATAGTTGAATATTTATATAATAATTAAAGTTGTTTACAAAGTTGCTACACCCTTCATACATATTGCTTTATTTAGAAATCAATATTAGTTAACACATTAGTAACTAATGATACACTCTCCAGAAAACCTCACTTACATGGTAAAAAGTGTAATATTTCTTTTCCTATATATTAAATTGTATAAAAATTGAATGTGCAATGATGAATTTCCTAACAATTATTAAAGTGGTAATTTTCACCTGACAATGATCTGACGATGCCACAATACGACACAATTGCAGTACTCATGTGATGGCGAAATTTCTAGACTACCTCGTGAATAGTCCTTGTCTTTTCATTACCTTATTACATGTTTTCTCTTACTACACGTGTTTATGTTATTTTTAATTACAAGCCTCTGTGGGCCTGGCCATTGAAAATTCATGACACTTGTTATTGATAAACAATTTCAGGTGCTGTGTGCGGGCCTGAAAGTTTAGTGAATTCAATGATGGATCTTCATCAAGGTGCCATAATGCTGTTGGGCCCAACCATGAACCCCAAGGTAGCATTTGAACTATCTGAAAGAATCCCTCACTTAGCCTTAAGAATGAAGGAACATTGCCACCGTGCATTGGTGTTTGCAACAAGGCTGAAAAAACTAGGACTCAAAGTTGTCTATCCTGGCCTTGAAGATCATCCACAACATGAGTTATTGAAGTCCATTTCCAACAAGGATTATGGGTTTGGTGGGCTTCTTTGTATTGACATGGAAACTGAGGAGAGGGCCAATTGGTTGATGAATCATTTGCAAAACTATGGTCAATTTGGTTTCATGGCCGTTAGTTTGGGTTACTATGAAACACTTATGTCTTGTTCAGGAAGTAGCACTAGTAGTGAGCTGAACCCTGAGGAAAAGGCACTTGCTGGAATTTCACCAGGTCTAGTGAGGATGTCTATAGGGTTTATAGGGACATTGGAGCAGAAGTGGACTCAGCTGGAAAAGGCACTTACAAAACTTAAGGAGCATGAGCTCTCTAACAAGAACTGAGTCATTTTTATTGTAGTAATTGTGATGTTTGTATTCATGTAGTTGTTTTAAGAAATTGTTACTCCAATAGTAAGTTTAAAAAACTTATTTCATAGCTTATTCATCTATTATAGGGAAATCTTATGGTCTATATTCATTCGCTAATTCAAACATTGAATTTCCCTATAATGAATGAATAAGATGTGAAATAAGTTTTTTAAACTTACTTTTGAAGTAAGTAAATCTCATCTTAGTTATTTAGGTGATGTTTGTGCTTGAGTTCATGTAAGTGTACTTGATCTGTACATAGTGCAGTGGATCATTTGTTATGATACAATAAAACTTTTGCATTATTATAGCTATTAAATACTAGTAGCATCAATTTTTTGGCTTTAGAGCTCCTCCAATCTCCATAAGCAATGATAACTAGGTCTTAACATATATACTAAACTAGATATACCAAGGAAGAAGATTGGCTAATTAAATTGACTAAACCCACATATATACTTAGGAAATTTATTCCACCAACAATTGTGTTTAGTGTTTTAAATTATAACTCATAATCTATTTGATGTATGTATGGTCTTATCTCATGAACAACAACAACAAAAATGCACAAATGGTGTTGGGTGTGTGTATGTGTAAGAGAGGCTTAGGAAACATATATTTCTCCTCGGTAGATATTGTATAAGGGGTCCTCGAGATAATATAAGCTAATCAATATTATCTTACAAAATTGGATATCCCTCTATTAAAGGGATAAATCAATTGTTTGATGACTGTGGATCAGTCTTTATTAATTGATGCTCTAAGACAAGCTACATGGTTGAGTAGGTGAGTAATTCTAAAATCTAGGTTGGACTTGTTCGGGATAAGCTACATGTTATTTTTAGACCGCGTATGAGTTTTATACAATGTCAATGTATCATATTTCATATATATATATATATATACACGCATTTATTAGCAAATAAAAAAGATTATAGACATTGCTGGATACAATTTTCCAATTCCCCACTTATCATTTTTTACATTTATTATGGCATTTCGTTCGTAATATGTGAATGTTGATCAGAACAGGCGTTGTCACTAATGAACCTTGAGCTTATAGTATAATACATTAAGGGCTTTACATCATCAGTACCCACGTATTATTCTATTTTGGATGTTGCCATCATAGAGATTTTTAATAGATTCCATGATATTTTGTTTTCCAAGAAAAGTTTCAGTGATATTTTGCTTTACCAGTTATTTAAGATATGATACTTGGTGGGTTGCTTCAGTTATAATTCATGATGGAAAATTCATAACCACTTGCTATTGGTAATGGGATGACTAAAGCACCCACTCAATGGACCATTATATTTAGAGTGTAATTTTTGTTAGTGTGAAAATTTATTTTTAGTGTAATTTGACTAATTTCTATGTATTGTTAGTGTGAAAATTATTATTTAATGTTTATTTATATCACTTTTTCTAAAGAGTTAATGATAATTAATTATGAATGGTGGATGATAAATTGATAATGTCAAAACTCTTATATTATCAATGTATATATTTTTTTCTCAATGGAGATTATCTTAACCAATTTTTTTATATTTTGATTCGGTATCTCCAAAATATAATTGTAAAACTGAAAAAAAAAAGTATGGGCAATGGCGCAATGACCATTGCATTGCTCCATGACATTGAAATTTGTGAATGAAATCAATGAATATACGTTGCACCATGATATGGCCATGTGACAAACTAATAATTCATATTAGGGATATGCAATTGTATAAGGCATAAGACTATAAGCAGAACGTTGATCAGGTGATTGAATCAATTGGATTAATTGATACAAGATATATGTTATTATCATGTGAACTCACAAGTCAAAATTAAATTATTAAATATTTATACCTAACCTTTACCAAAATGTGGAGAAAAAGTAAGGCCATTCCCCTATAAAGACTCAAACATTCAAAAGGGAAGAATACCCAATTATAAAATTATCTAGAAATTATTACTTTTTGCCACAATTATGATATAATGTCAATTATTTTCTGTTTTTGGTAATAGACATTCCAATTTAAAGTGTAGGGTTGGCAATACCATCCTCAAGTAGTCTATATGGGTCACCAAAATTATTAACAAAGATATTCTCCATTAATAAAAAAAATAAGTACATGTTTATCACTTAATTTATTTAATGACAAAAATATAATTTTATTATAATTAAATAATAAATATATTATTAAAGTTGTATTTTCCTTTGTATTTTGATGCACTTATATTTCCATTAATAAAAATGATTCTAACTCAAAAATTATGAACCTAGATCATGTTTAGTACTACTTGGAAATTGACATGTGTTACTGAATTTTTTAAGCGTGGTGATTTAAAATTATTTTTAATTAAATAATTTTTAAAAATCACAAAATCTATTTTCTGCCTGTATTTTAATATTGAACACTTGAAGTAGTGAGTTTAAACTCAATCACCAGATCAGGTGAGCATTTTCTGTCCCAAAAAATGTATCATTATATATTTTATTGTTTATGATTGATCAAAAAGTATTTAATTACTAAAATTTTAATTTAAATATTTTTTCAATGAATCACAAACAATGACATATAGAGTGATATACTTTTGTAGGACAAGATTATAGGGATGACAACGGGCACGAGTGGGCACAAATAGTGCATACCCGTGCCCGTACCAGCACTATTTACGGGTACCCAAGTGGGTAGCGGGTACCCAACGAGTTTCCCATTCTAATTATATTTTTATATATTTTACAATAATTAATTTATAAAAATAATTTTTACTTAAATAATATGACATATATATGATAAATTTATGATTATAGTCTCATTACTAAATTTTATTATGAAGTAATAATAAAATAAACAAATTAATAATAACTAAATATAAAATATTTAATTAAAATATATGTGCGGATACACGTTCCCACCCATGACTTATTTTTGCAAGTATCCATTGCGGGTATTTTCACAAATACCCACGAGTCCGAATATTTTTCCCATCCCTAGACAAGAATATATAGTCATGTATTTCATAAATTTTGTTGATAAATTAGTAGTCGTAACTTAAAAAAGAGTAAATTTTAGCTACTGTAAATTATATAGCTATATTATTTGTCTAATAGTATAATTTTTTGAGTGTAATATCTATATAGGGTCAATGTAAATATACACAGTTAGTATGTCATCCACCATTCATTTATATAATATTTTTTTTGAAAAGTTAATGAGAATTAAAAATGAATAATAGATGATAAGCTGATAATATATAAAACTCTTACATCGTTAGTACATATATTTTATTCTCTAATTTTATTTTATTTGTAATATGACTCAAATTTTTATTCCACTAAACTCCAAAATTGTGTTACATTCACCATTTGCTTCTCCTTTTGTATTTTTTCAAAACATTATTAATCTTGTTCACTAGTTTTACTTATAATATTATTTAAAAATATAAATTATTTGTATGATTGTCGATAATTATGGATCGACTTAATATTTTTAGTGATACACATTTATACTATTTATAAATATGATATGGTAATATGGTATAGATAATAAGCTAAGGGGTGAGTTTTAATATACATTTTCTTATAGGAGAGATTGAAAGTTTATCACATGTAGGTGGTTTGACATAATGTAAACCTGGAATTAGAGTTCGTTAATATCTATATCTATATTATTAATAAAGCCAAAATACAAAATAATTATCCACCATGTTGTAATTAATGATTTCCTATTTTGTCATTGTTATATTCTAATTTCTAAAAAAAACCATATAATCCAATTCAAATTATAATATATTCAACTACAATTATAATATATCTAACATAATTCATTTATTCCATGTAGATCATACGTTACAAACGATTGAAAAACGGATTGACGGACACGGCAATGTCAGTCATCACGCTAGTTTACATAACTATATTAATGCTAATACTAGGCTAGTATTATGCCAAGCCATTTGTAAGTTTTAGGGACGAACTTGCAACATCTCTTATAAGAAAATATATATTAAAACCCACACCTTATTATCTACATCGTTAAGATTTAAATAATTATATTAATGTCATTAGGACACCATAATATTTACCTTAATTTGATTCTATTATTTTATATAAATGACCATTAGAGTGGGATGAGAAAGTATAAATTAACTATTAATACTAAGAGCCACTAATTGAAAAATGCTGACACTCAGTAAAAAAAAAACAATTTTAGTATGTTGAGATGTTTATACTTCGTATACTTTATTAACTGAGTGAATACATACCTAAAAAATACACACACTTCAACTCAAATTAAGCAAGGCAAACTGAATGAAATTACAGAATAATTCTAAATGCAAAACTTGCAAAAATGTGATATATGGCTGAATGAGGGTTTCACAGGCCAAACTGCTAATATCCACATGCTAATTATTAGCGAGGTTTTAGAGCATAAACTTAAAATGTAGCATCATGATTTGTGGCATGTTCTGGTTCCAGTTCATATATATCTTCACCCCTTCTTTAATAATGTTCTTGGGTGTGGTGCCCTAACAAACTAAAACCAAAAAATCTTGGGCAAAATTATCTCAAATGACTGCTCTTGCAAAATAAACTTCATATTGGATAATGTACTCGATTATAATAACATCAAGCCATATCTAATTTCTCATGAAAATATGTTCATTATTTATATTATACTAAATATATCATATATTTTTTTCAATTTCAAGTGTTCTAAGAATATTGTTACAAGAATATTAAAAAAAATTGATATTGAAAATTTCAAATCCAACATTTTACGTTTTGTTGCTTACATCATTTCCAATATATACAAAATTAATATTTTTTTAGGGTAGGCATTCACTTACTCAAAGAGTAAACTTACTCTACATCTTAGTCATCAATTCTAGGAAAATTCAATAGTTTAGATCTACCAACTAATTCAAATCATTGAATTTCCCATTTTTTTATTCTATTAAACAATTTTTTAGGAGACTTGTTTATATTTTTAATGTAACCTATTTTTGTCTAGCTGCCAACTCCTATAATGAGTGGTGCATCACACAGGTCAACAGGGTGGTGCATATGTTGAAACTTAAACCATTTCAGGACCATATATCCTGCAAGTTTATACAGTGTAGTCTATACTTTATATCTCATGCATTCTTCTCCATCAACCATAAGTGGGACACAAGGTTTAATGTTTAGTTCTTAGTTTGGTTGTTTTACAAGTTTTGCGTGTGACTTGTGGCATTATTCATGTGGGTCTGTGGTTTGACTTTTTCTAACTTCTATGAAAATTTAAAGTTGTCCCTCAGAGACTGTTGCTGGCATTTTAGTTCTAGTTGACCTTAGGTCCTTTAAAACCCTCATTCACCTCATAATTAATGCTCTCGTGAAGTTTGATATATAATGTTACAAACTCCATATTCACTACCAACAACGTGTTGATCTAGTGGTATAAGATTCTGTTAGATTCACATGTGGATCAAATGGTCAAATATTTGATTTCTGGAAGCGACACTATTGGGAGAGACATCGATGGACTAATGGACCCCAAAAGGATTAGTTCCTTATCCATATGATGAAGGTATACCCTTTGATAGTACCAAAAAAACTCCATAACCACTAATCCTCCATCTAGTCCTATACTCCTATACTACGTATTCTGTCACTTTCCTGCAAGTATATTTGACTATTTGAGGTTGTAGGTGTGTCCTTTATTTTCCAACTCTTTAATTTGCATGGTCCAGAGAAGTTTTCAAATTTTCTAACTGTTATTAGAATTAAGAGTTAATAATAATTGTAAAATTCAAATCATTCTTAAATATTTGAGTTTATTAAGAATGATACTAAAAGTTCGATTCTTGTTATTAGGATAAGATGAATTTTTTTGAAAGACGGTGTAACCACTTCATTCATTGATCTCTCCATTTCAACCAGAATTTATCTTCTACGATATCTTAAAGGACGTAATGAGTATTCCATATTATTTTGAAAAACCTAAAGTACAGGACTAAATAGATTTTGTTGTAGACGGTACCTAGACTCAACATAATCCTCTGCTATACCGGATGGTCTAGTACAGCCAGAAATGATGATATATGGTATTTAATTTTTTTTTGACAATACTGATTTGAAGTTATTTTCAATTAAAACATTTTTTTAACATTTAAAGAAATTTGTGTCTCACATTCCAGTATTGGAGAGGATCCCAACCCTAACTTAAAAGATTGAGTTCATATATAAGGTACCAGGACCCCATAATACCTTAAAAGATCTGTAAACCAATTGTGTTGGGCTTCTCTAAGGACAAAATAATATATATACTAAATCATATCAATAAAAAAAACTTAATAAAATGAATAAAATACTCTGATATTATAAAAGTTTTTTCATTTCTTAAAATATTTAAGTCATTAGTTGGAACAACCTGATTAATTGATAACAAATGATTCCCTTTGGATATATAGAAAAAGAATCTCTAGTATATTATTCATTATTCTTGTTTTAATTATTATTATTTCTTATATAAAAGTAATACATATAAATAATGAAATGTTGTATTAATCATACAAAACTTTACGCCCATAATATAAAAATATTAAAATTATATAAGCACTTACAATAGTGTATATTTTGTTAGGATAATTGTGTAAATGATCAAGATCATCTCCATTATTATAGAAAGAAATACATAAAAAAACAGGAAAAATATTATACAATGTGAGAGTTTTACTCTTTAGATGTAATAATATAATGTTATTTCTATGCTTAAATGTAAATGAAAAATCAATAACTTATTTTTCGATATGATTTTTTCCCAATCTAAAAGTGTAGATGACTTCACGAAAATTCTGCTCAAAATGCAATGCATATATATTGCCAACTATTTACAATGACATAATCATTAATAATGTGTTCTGCTAACAAAAGACTAACACATGTTAATAACCGTATTTATTTGCAAAAAGAAAAAGAAAACAAAGAAGGACCCATAAAAAAGGAGATTATATTTTATCTACTAATATCATATTTGAGAAATCAAAGCAAATGAATATGAAACATATACACATGATTTGATGATACACGTAAATGTCATACATGCAGGCGAGTTAGGAATTATTTGGCATTTTGCTTGGTAGGAAGCTCATCACAATAAGGTCAACAAATAATGTAGATAAGATCAACAATGATTATGGAAAATGTTTTCTAGTGAATATAATTATGGAAAATGTTTCATAAACAAAATTCTCAATATCCATGTTACTTGAGACCTTCCTTCCTATGAACATGTTCAAGTTACTTGCACCCCCAAAGAGTCTGAAAATATTATTTTCATGTATGCTTAGAGGGATGGGGATTCTCTCAGATATTTGATTATTTGATGATGATTGTGTCACGTGGAAAAAAGATCTGTAATGATAATAATTTTAAGTTATTTTTTTATTATAAAAAAATTTAAATTTAAAAAAATCATTTAATGCCGATATTTAATGAGGATCATCTGTCCCAAAAAATTTCTGTCTCCATGTATCAAGCCAATAATATCTCACCAAATAATATAAAAATATTATTTTATGTTTTTTATATTTTTCTTTTGAAATAGATGACATCTTACAATTAGTTTAGGACACAATGAAACATGAAATGTGGGACAACCAATCTCATTCATATTTAGTCACGGCTAACCTTAATATACACGAATAGAACAATGTTTTTTTCTTCTCCTGTTGGGCTTTTTAACTCCAAAGCCTATGACAACTAACACATAAAAGAAATTGTCAAATGTTAAAAAAAACACTGTAAGATCTAAACTTAGTTATAAAGTATTCTAATAAACAGTTTATTTAACACACATGTATCCTTGTTTTTGCTTTGGGGGAGAGACCCCTAAATATAAAATATAGAGAGGTGAAAGAAATTGAATGAGAGGCATAACATAAATGCATGTAACTATATAACTTTACAAGTAGTGAATGCTAAAAAATTATGTTTGTATCGCCCTCATAACTTAAATTTTCTGATTCCTTCACTGCATAAAACATGACCCAAGCCTTGATAATTTCTGTAAAGGTAATATGTGAGTGAATAATAAAGAATGTGGTGATAGAACTTCTTACATGCATATAATGTTTACTTAAGAAATTTTCCAAATTCAATTTAGTAAAAAAAATATAGTGAAAGGGTAATGCAAGGAAGAAAACTTTATATTAAAATAACACAATTATAAACAGCTTATTCTGTAGACTCCTTCCCATTTTTTGGAGGATCCCTGAGGTTTATTGCAAAGGGGCCATATTAATCACTTGGTTAAGGGATGGAGATTAATTACCTCTTTAATTTATTATTTCTAATCCCAAATTAGTCTCTCAACCATCGCAAATAAAATGTATTTTTTTGGTTAAAAGTATGTGCAGTGTATGGTGTTACAATAAATAATTGATGACAATGATATGGTTTGTTATTTGTTGCATTGTGAACTTTGATTCTCAACAATTTCGTAAGTTTGTCCCAAATAATTTATTATATAAATAAAAGTTATTATAAATGATAGAATAATAATAATTAATTAGATAAATATAGATAAGCTTAACTAAAATGAACCTATCTAAGTCTTATATAAGATAACATTCTATCAATCCAAATATATCCAATAAGTTACCTCATGTTAAAGTTTAGTAAGTTTTAAGCATGTTACAAATAATTCATTTTAAAATAAAAATAATCAACTTGTTACATGGGCTCCACAAAAATTGTTGAAAGGTGTTGTGAACCGCAAAATCTGCATATATAATCAACATCGGAATGATCGTTGATGTGAAAGGCAATCATAACTAATAAAACTCACCATTGCGACAAAAAGATGCCAATGGAATGATTGTCGGTGACAAGAAAAAAAAATCGTTGGTATTCATCATTGGAATGATCGTTGATGGGAAAGAAGTCATCATTGAACACAAGTGGGAATAGAAAACAATAGTATAATCATCATCGAAATGATCGTCGATGAGAAAAAACTCAGTGGTATAATTACCATCAAAATGATTATCGATGGGAAAAGACATTAATGCTCATATATGATTATCACTTGGAGATAAGATATCATCAAAATGATAATCAATGGGAGGAGAACCCAATATATTAGAAACAAAGAAATGTATTTTATGTAATGGAAGATAATTGTATTTGTTTATTTGGATTATTGTTGCATAAAATTTAGAATTATTAGGTTGGAGGAGAAAAATAAAAAGACACAAGGTGACACAACAAAGAGATGACTAATTGAAGTTATGGCATCTAAACAACGGAATAAAGATTGAACATGTCACAAAGAATGAAACTACTCTGATACCATATAGAAAGTTTAGGATCATAAAGGTTGGTCAAAACTCAATATAAGTTAGTATCAAACAATTTATTATAAGCATAAGTTGTTAGAAATAATATGATATTAATAATTAACTAGATAAACATAAATTATAGATAAATTCAAATAGAATGGAATTAACTGAATCCTAAATATGATGATCCTATTTCAATCCAAATATATATAACATACCATAACTGCTATGTTTTTATCGTGTTAAAAATAATTAAAATATAAAAGGAATAAATTTCACCATTAAACTATAAACCCAAAAGATGGCAAGATTGTGAAGAAAAATATTATAAATTTATTTAAAACAAAGGGTGTCATGTCAAACTAACATGTAGTTTTGATGTTAATGCTTTATTATTTGGTAAATTAGTTGAAATTTGTTAAATGATGATCATATAATATTATTTGAGAAGAGATTCATTGAGTCTAAGATTAAGTTTTTTAAATTTACTTCATATCTTAGCCATAAATCTAGGGAAATCCAATGATATGAATTAGTGGGTACATCTAAACTAAACCATTAAATTTCTCTAGAATTGATAGATAATGTGTGGAGTATTGTAGTAACTGGATCTCTACCATATTATTTTATTTATTTATTGTTTGTTTAGGTTGTCCATTTATTTATTATAATTTGAACTTGCTGTGCATATTTACTCATTGAAACAATGAAACCTATCTTTTTTCTGAATCAAAGAGGGAAAACACAACCCGTGTTAACTCAATACACAAGAGAACTAATTAAGAAGGAAATAATACCAGACCAGCCAAAGGTTCAAAAATCAATTTGCAAAAATAAATTTGGTGTTACCCACTGTGCACTAAACCAATCATAAATCAAGTCCATAATATAGATATAACTATCGTCCTTATCATTATTCCATATATTCTTTATTTATACCAAACTTATTGTTTTTTATGTTAGGATGATGTTGATGTTAATGTTCACATTTATGGTACAATTTCAGCAGAAAAATTATATAAAATCTCCATTAATGTCTACTTATCTGTCTTCCATGGATTTAATGCTTGAGTGCAACGTAATACAAAAATTGATTGACGATGTTCATCTAACATCCTAAAAGATTGGTACGTGCATCGAATGTATTTTAATGTCATCTTTGAGTTTCCAAAACTTAATTATTTACACTATTCACTCTTTCCTAGCCCCCACAATGAAGAAATGGCATGTTCTTGTAGTTGTAGCTCAAGAAAAAATTGCCCATGATTTCAACAATTATTAATTTTAATAGCTTAAAGGTTGGACAAAACTTAGGTGCAATAGTAGCAATACCATATATGCTAGATCTATTAGAAGATGTACATGTATTTTTTTGGTTTAATTTCAAGGTTAAAAAATGATTTCTTTCTTAGTACTTAAAAAATGAACATTTATTAGATTTACAATAAAACATTTTTTGACATTGAAATTAAAAAAAAAAAATTATGTGTCATCCTCTAATAAGTCATCTGTACCACTAATACCTAGGGTACTGCACCTAAGTTTTGTCCTAACTCCTAACGTAAAGTGTTGTTGAACATTTAATTCCTCCTCAAATATGCATTAACTGTACTCAAGAGACAAGAGGTAAAGTTATTTTTCTATGAAAATATTAAGTTAATGCATAAATCAAGTAATTAAAGTCTTTAAAGATTGTATTTCATTGACGAATAAAAGGGATGATGATTGATGAATTGATCTACCTTTAATTTGATTTAATGCATAAAAATATTAACTCAATAAATAATTCAAGGATGAATACACCCTAACTTTTGCACTTTTCGTAGATGTTCAATCTAGGACTAGCATTTCCAATTGGATATATATTTTCCCGCCCATGAAAACTATATAGGAATCGATATTATTTATTTAGTATGAACTTAACTATTGTGTATATATATTTTGGGTGAACAATTTTTTATGCTAAAAATGTTTTGCGAACTCTCCTTTTTTATGATAAAAATGTTTTGTGATTAACTTTAAATCTAAAACTTTTCAATTGTGCTTAATATAAACAACAAAAAGTAATTTATGTGGGAACGAATTATTCTTTCATATTAAAGTCCTGCAACTAAGTTTGACGGGGTCTTGAGAAATCATTGACAAAGGTTTTCAAAAGGTGGTAAATTACAGCACCTAATAAAGGCATGGGGCAGAGACAAATAGCATTAAATGCAAGATGTTGGGGGTTTTGGAATTGAAAATATTTGCTAACAAATACTGTAATACTTGCATTACATTTTTAAAACTTTCGCAATCCTATAAAAATTACTAGAATTATATGATTTAGTTGGTCCTATACAATTTATTTTCAATACAAAAGTGTTGAAAATTTGATGATTCAAGATTAATTGTTCAAGACGCATCTTCGTTAATTTAAAATTGTTAAAATATGGTCATATCCAATATATATTTTTATTAAAGTGTGGGTGTTGCTAACAATTTTTTCTATTAGGATATTTGTATGGGCAAGTAGATGACCATATCATAAGTGGGTAAATGAGCAGACTGGGAAAATAGTGCCCTATAATTTCCCTATGGGCAAGAAAGTGACAATTCGAGGTAATATCTATGTATTATCACAATTAGTGTAAAGATTTATACACATACACTATATTATTATCATTCATTTGTATTACATATTTAAAAGTCAATAATAATAATCAAATATGAATGACAGATAATATAGTACCAATATAGAAAATATTTTAAATTGTCAGTGCATACATTTTTTTAATAATGTTTGCAAGCTAAGGGTACCTTATTCTTCATCTATATAAACATGAATTGTTTATACCAATATCTAAAGCAGCTCATAGACCATAGTGCATATTTGAGTGGAAGGATAAATAGTTTCCTTAACTAGGGAGGTTCAACAACCAACTACTTTTTTTTATCTTTCTTGGCCAACAAATGTTGTTAATGAAACAATCAATTCCTCATCATATCTCTTTTTCTTTCTGTGTCTCCTTGGTTTTGTGTTGAAGTTTTAATTTTATATAGCCAATCCTACACGCTTCCATTCATCCACAATAGAGAAGAGAGGGTTTGCTCTTAAAAGGGGTGCTCAAGCTTGTGTCCATTTCCCTATACCTTAGCTTGTTATGCCAAATATGTTAGCACACTATATATTATTTGTTTATATCATTGCATCTACATTTTATTTGGTCCTTGATTGATTCTTCCTAGTGCCACATTCTTGACTCTACTAAGTTAAGGAAGGAGCTTGGTAATTTGCATACATGATCACATTCACATTATATTCTTATTCATCCTTAGCCTCAAATTTAGTGACACACAACACCACCCCCTTTCTCTTTCTCTTTCTTTGTGTGATTTGCATGCAAATGGATGTAATGAAAAGATCTACGTCGGTTCTAACACTAAGTGGGAGAGTTATAAATGAGGCAGTAAGCTTCATTGTGTTTTGTGTCTTAGACCTTGTTGATTATCTGTTATGCTTTGTTTTTAAAGCCATAGACATGTTGATTGAAGCTGAATGCAAACCTTGTTATTGCTCCTCCTCAGCAAAAAAAGCCATAACGAGTAGTGGCAAGATCTTAGTTTCTGAGCAAGGTGGTGAATCTACTAAGATTGTTTTTCTTAGTTCAACAAAGTTGATGTTGGAGGATATCTCTGACACCCTTTATTCTCGTCCATCTTTGGTGTCTGAGTTGTCAAATTTCACCCTTAATGAGCTTAAAAAATTAAAGTTGGAGGACCCCATTTTGCAACAACAAACAACAAAGAGAGCTACCTCTCATTGTTCTGGTTCTTCATTCAAGGTTAACACCACCATTGTAGAAATGCTTCAGGGTAAAATTGAAAGGCAAGAAAAACATCATATTCCTAGATGGTCTGATTGTGATTGCAATCTTTGCACAAGTTGGATGCAATCTTCATCCCCCTCTACTAAGCCCACTCTTTTTGTTAAGACTCAAGGCCCCACCATAGGTAATTCACTTAGTAATATGTTTTTATTTTCGTATGAGTAATCTTAGTTAATACTTTAATTTATGTACATAATGTGGTACTATTCTACAAACAAGATGTTGGTATAGTGGTGCAAGGTTCAACTAGATATCCGAACTGGCCAAAAGGTTAAAAGTTTGATTTCTGACAGTGATAATTGTTAAAAGTAACAATCACACCAAAAAAGAATTAGTTCATTATTCATCGATAATGTGATACCCTTTTGGTTCTAAACTTTTCATATGAAGACAACACAACTTAATATGAAAAATGTGATGTTAATGAGTGTGTGTAATGTTGTTGAAACAGGTAAAGCAAAAGAGGATGTGTTATTCATACATGGGTTCATATCATCATCATTATTTTGGACAGAGACATTGTTTCCAAACTTTTCAAGAAGAGCAAGGTTAAGGTATAGGTTGTTTGCTATTGATCTGCTTGGTTTTGGGAGAAGTCCAAAGCCAAGTGAGTCACTGTACACATTAAATGAGCATTTAGAGATGATAGAGAGGTCAGTTTTGGAGGCACATAATGTGAAATCTTTGCACATAGTGGCACATTCTTTGGGGTGCATCTTGGCTCTTGCCCTTGCTGTCAAACACCCTCACTCTGTCAAGTCCTTAACCTTTCTTGCCCCAGTAATTACTCTTCACTATTTCTTTTTATCTTCTATCCTATTCCTACTTAAAAATCATTATTAATTATGATGTTGATATATCATCTAAAATCACAAATCAAAATGATAAATTAATGTAAGGAATAAATTGGAAGAAAAATATTTTTGGATGCTAAATCAAAATTATCTATGCTTAGAGCTAGAAAACATATATTAATTATGAATAATATACATGATTCAATAATAATGTAAAAATTATTATAATCAATAACTATATATTTTTCTCATTGTTTTATATGCCTTGGGTCCTAAACATATTTTTATTTTCAACTCTTAAGTCTTCAAACATTGATGTGGTTATGTAATTTTAGTCTTCATTAACTTTTTGTCCAAAAACTAATTTAATTTTATAAAGAAAAACTTGAGCATAATTGAAAAAGTTAATATAAGAAAATTGTATTTTTTGGAAGGAAGTTGAATTGATTTTTGTTGTGGGTGAATTGAACAGCCATTTTATGAAGTGCCAAAGGGTGAAGCACAAGCTACACAGTATGTAATGAGGAAGATTGCTCCAAGGCGCGTGTGGCCAATCATATCTTTAGGCGCGTCATTAGTTTGCTGGTATGAACACATAACTCGTATGATTTGCTTCCTCATATGCAAGAACCACCGCTTCTGGGAATTTCTAGCCAAACTCATCACTCGAAATAGGTGACCCAACAACTTCATTTCTCTCTCTATAAAATCAATGTATAAAGTCTCTCTAATATTTTTATTTTTTTACGACCAATCATCATAAACTATTTTTTTAATTATCCCTTGAACTATTTAATATTATAAAATCTCTTAACAACAAATATTTTAATATTATAGGTTTTGATTAGCCAAATAATTCACACAGGAAAGTTTATTGGTATGAACAAATAATTAATGGAAAACAAATATCTTATTTATCTATTTCCTACACTTTCTTTTTGGTCTTTGGTAGAGAAAGAATATGTATAGTTTTTACATATATAGTTTAACTTTTAACCGGTAAGAATTTTTTTATAGTATCATTGTATATATAGTTTAACTTTTAAATACATATAATACAAAATAATAAATAATGTATGACGATGTATAAATCTAAATATAATTGAGAATATATAGATATTAAATTATTTAGTAACTCATTTTAATTAGGGTATAATATGATCTTACTAAACAGTGTGGGGAGCACAAAAGTCAAATATGTGTCTCAACTTGACTTGAGCATAGTAGATGGAGTCAGATTGAGATGGTTATGGTTGCATTAATTATGAGCATTCTATGTATTTTGCTGGTCATGAATGAAGTTGATTATTTGAAGTGTTGGTGACAACTACTCTCTATCTAACATTGTATCTTTGATATTAATGCCCTTCTCTGACTCCCTTACAGGGTTAGGACGTTTTTGCTTGAAGGATTCTTTTGCCATACCCATAATGCAGCATGGCATACCCTACACAACATTATTTGTGGAACTGCTGGGAAAATTAGTACATATTTAGACGACATAAAAGATAACACAAATGTCAAAGTTACTATATTTCATGGCAAAGATGATGAAGTTATTCCTATTGAGTGTAGCTATGAGGTTCAAAGAAGAATTCCACGTGCCCATGTAAGAATTATTGATAAGAAAGATCATATTACGATTGTGGTCGGAAGACAAAAAGTTTTTGCTCTAGAGTTGGAGGAGATTTGGAACAACACAAACAACTAGACAATTAAGCTGCATTTGGTGTAGAATGCACTTAAGTCTAGACATGATTATATTTCTATGCAAAGTTTTTTTCTTTGTTTAAGTATATTGTACCTTTTCTTATAAGACATATATGGCCTAAATACTTAAAATAAAATACCAAGTTCAATCAATAAATTATGAGTGAGCAAGACCTGACTATACTTGTTCACTCAATATGGTTTGATCATTATCGAAATCAAATACAATGAGTCTTGTCAGGTCTAGGACTGAGTTCAAAAAATAGACCTATATAGTATTTAGGGTTGGGTAGGGAACAAATATGGTCCTACCCGACCCGTCCCATGGACACTCGATTATCATGTTTGTATATATCTCTAGTCAATTGTGTATAGAGTATTGACATCTTTTTTGTCGAAAATATCATTGATTCTCTAATTTTTTCATCATATATATGTGATTAACAATATATACATATATCATTTCATAATAATAAGTAAAATATTAAGAATATTTTATCTAAAATAGATATGCGTTATAGTTAATCGGGTCTATGGTTGGTCTCGGGTTCAAAGGTGTCCCAATTGATATTTGGGGTCGGGTTACCTCTGAGTTTAGGGTCGAGTCCGAGTTCGAAAAATGACTCCACCAATATTTAGGATTGAGTAAATGACAAGCTTTACCCGGCCCAATCCGACCCATTTTCACCCATACACTAAACTATTCTAATATTTTACCTTACTTGCAGTTTTTGGTTGTCCATCAATTTTTTAAGAAGTACAATTTTATTGACAAATAAGAATACTTACAATGGAATAAAGATACATAACCCTCCTAACCTACCCAACAAAAACAAAAGAAAACAACTCAAGTGCAACAATTCATGACAAAGAACTTCTTAGATAAATTGAAATCAATCCCATCTCTAATGATGCCCCTCTAATTAAATTTACTTTGGGACCTTATAAAAAGAAATCACACTTACTAGAAAACAAAACTTAACATAGTTGCTAGATTTTGATTCCTTAAACATAAGAGAATAATATTCATCCTTCTATTAGCATATGTTTTAGTCCTTTGAAGATATAGTGATCACCAAAAGTTGAATAAGATTATAGGAATTAACCCCTAATAGCATATTATTGTTGGTTTCTACTAGCATGATTTAAATATTACTCAACTTTTTCATTATAATCTTCAATCAATAACACCTTCCTATCCTAATCATTTTATTTAGAAAAGTCAGTACAGCTACTTATAAATAAGTGGATTATTTCCTAATGAAATCCAATTGTACATTCTAACTGAATTAATGATCACTTACAAATATTCTACATAACATACTCACTTCTTCTGCCTCACACCATACTCTGTTTATCTTTTTTGCCTTTTTCACAGTTCTTCCATTGCCATATCCGTCACAGTATCATACTTACTACACCTTTTCCTACTATTATTTGTTTGGAGCATTGATTCACATTCAAACTAATAAGGTGTTGGTCTAGTGGTGTAAGACCCTGCTAGATCTTCAGGATGGTCAAAAGGTCAAAAATTCGATTCCTGTGAACGATACTTGTTGGAAGGGCAGCCACACGCCCCGAAAGAGATTAGTTTCTTACCCAAAAGTTGAGGAGATAACATTGGTAGTACAAAAAATAACTCAGTTTTCTAGACAATATATATAATACCATGTAAGTGAAAGTAGATGAAAGATTGAAGCAGGGCACATTGTAAGTGAATGACCAATGGAGAAAAAATGAGCTTATAATGAATCATATTTTGGACAAATGCAATTTGAACAAATGAATATTCTTACAACATACAATGATATTTACATATCAGTAGCTCACAAACATCAGAATTGGGTTCCAGTATTTTCTTATAGAGAAACTATTATAAGACTCAACCTAACACCTAGTGGTCATTTAAACTACAAGGTACTGAGTAAATCTATAACAATAAGCAAAAGGAGTGTAGTTATACATAAAGCTTAAGAGTACTGTTAATAGTGCTTAATTTGAAGAAAACAGAATCTAGAACATATATCAACTTTATGCTTCTAATCAGGCTAGAGTATGATCAAATATGACAAACATAGCAAGTCATGGTTAGAGCCAAATGCTTTGTGGCAATAATAAAAACAAGTGCAACCAGGGTTCCATTTACAAAATGATGTAACACAGAAATGATAATTCTATAGCAAATTTGTCAGGACAATTTGGTATGTGGCAAAAAAAACTAATTTAATCCTCCTTGACTTGGTAAGTATTTGAATGAAATGTTGAAATTTTCATCATGATTCAATAAGCAATGGACTACATATATGATTGAAGAATGATTACCACAATTATATATATTCACATACCTTCAGACTGACCAACCTTGCCCATTTAGGTTGGTTCTGCCAACAATCTAGAACAATATGAAACTGAGTTAATCAGACTCATCTTAATTAATAGAGAGAAAAGTTACATTTTACTCTTAGTTTTGAACTATTAGTTTTAATGAGAGAAATATTATATCATTATTTGTTCAATTGTGTAAAAGTTAGTGACATTTTTTACCTTGGAATATATAGTGCATTTAATTTCACAATCCATGTATTCATATAATATCATTTTAACACTGTTTTAAATTGTTTCTGCCTGTAATATATGGATATCCACCTATATTATTCAATGTTTCTTTAATATTTAAATGTTAGCAAAATGTTTATATCCATATAATTTCATATATGAAAGTACTTATAAGAATAACTGAATTTTCAGGTGTAGGATCAATTATAAGTTTAAAAATTATGTCAGTTAATATTTATAATCATTTAAGAGAGAAAACTTAGTCGACTATTCTTAGTTATATGTATAATTTTGTTCAATAAATAGTTTTCTTTTTGAAGTACAACTCATTATTGCTGTACTGAAATTACAAATTGTGAAATCATTTTGGTAACTACTTTTGAAAGAATCCCTTTCTTGAAAAAGTTCCTCCATCGGTCAAAAGTTAAACGTGAAGCCAAGGAATAGGAAATATAAGAAAGCTCACAAGAACAAAGAGTCAATTGAAAAAGAAACGTTAAAGATTTGTGCCGTTGGATCATTACTTCATTTCATTACTTTCCCTTCAATATCTAGGGTTCTTGGAATATCCTTTTCGTATTTCACCTCTTCAATCTAAGGTACGTTTTTGCGTGTTGCAATTGCATTCATAATTTGAATTTGAGATCTTCATTGTTCCTTTTCACTCAGGTGAATAAAATCCGCGATGACGATAGCTGATTCAGATTTCCCTATGGACAATGGAACAAGTTGCTTACCGATTCCGCCTGAGGAAGAGAATCGGATCGTGTCTGAGTTGCTCAAGGAATCGGAGCTTAACTTGAAAGAAGGCAACTTATGCTTTGTTATTTCTAACAGGTTCATAAATCAATCTCTTAATTTTGATGAATGATAAATGATTTGGTGATTTTATCATAAAGAGATAAGTAATGTAATATTAAATAAGTTTAACAAACAATAAGTGTTTGATAACTCACTCTTGTTACTAGTAAACCTTGGAAGAAAAAGGTACTCAAGTAAACCTTATGTTGTTCTTTTCGTTGATCATGATGCTCTTCCATATTTGCAACAGATGCACCGGTTCTTTTGTTAATGCTTAATTGTGAATTTATGCAAGAGGCTGATTCCACAGCATGAACATAAGAGGGTCACATGTTGACAGCGCTAACTGTTGTGTGTAGCCTTTCAATCAAGATTTTTCCCTTTAATGCAGGTGGTTTTCAAGTTGGCAGATATATGCTGGGCCTTGTATTGGTATATTCTCAACTGACGAGCAATCTTCTAACAGCCAGCATGCCAATGATGTTCACTCAGAGATTGCAGCTAGACCTGGGCCAATTGATAACTCTGATATTATTTCAACTGAAAATAATTGCAATGACAATAGCTTAGATATTCGTCGAGCGTTGGAAGAGGGGACAGACTATGTTTTAGTTCCCCAAGAAGTGTGGGAAAGACTGTTGGAATGGTAATTTTATTATTATCAACATGTATGTTATGTAAAGAAGAGTAAGATAAACATGTTTTGATGCTATAACTATTCTTTGAAGAAAAAGCCACATAACCATGTGTTTCCATACATTTGATTAACTATGCAGAGGGCTATTTTTGTAGGCAGAGTCAGTATCACTAGTTAAGTTTCAGGAAACTTGTAATGGGTTGCCAGCCTTCAATTTACAAAACTTGGGTTGGAATAAAATTGTGCTCAAAAGTTGTTTTTTTTGCTTTTACCTTTTTGTTTTAAATTACCCGAGCCCTTAACTCCTATAGCCAATACACTCTAGTTTGTTGCAAGTCAAATCTGGAAAAGGTTACAGTTGCACAGAAGTGGTCAGGAACATTTTGCTTCTCTAGCTTTAATGATAAAAATTCTAGATGTCCTATGTACGAAACATCTTGGTATTAAAGCAGTCAGAAAAAATGCATGGCCTCAATTCAATTTTTTCAAGAGTTGGCTTAAAGTGCTTTATTTGTAGATTATTTGTTTACACAGATTTGTTGCTCACACTTGTTTAGGTACAAAGGTGGACCTGCACTACCAAGGAGGTTGATTTCTCAGGGTGTTGGACAGAAGCAATACAGTGTTGAGGTTTACCCACTTAGTCTGAAGGTGACAGATTCCAGAGATAACAGTAAATCAATTGTAAAATTAAGCAAAAAGGTACCAATTGATTTCATTCTTGGCTCTTTTTGTTCTAGTTAAGCTTCATAAACAGTAACATCAATGCTTTGAAAAGGGTTCTAGTGTGTCTGTTTGGAATAGGGTCATCAAAATTGTGATTTTACTTGGAATAGGACAATTTTGGAAGATCAACATGTGTCTGTGTTAGTTGGGGAGTGCCCATAGAAATTTATGGTAAAGTGAATTTTAAAGTCTGATGATAACTATGTATACTTGGATATTGACACGTTACATGCTAGTCAATCTACACTTTTTATTTTATTTAGAGAAAGAATAAGTGTCGGAGTCTCTGCAAGAACTTTGGCCAATAATTTATCTTACATCTTTTGTTCTCGAAGATCCCAAAGAATCTTTAATCATTTTTTATATTACCATGTTTGTTAGTAAATAAAATAGATAAGGTTGTAGATGTAATTAAATGACTGAAATAAAATAAAACAATATTACTTTAGATGATCACTTCTCTACTTTTTTTGTATTATCACCACCCACCCCTACTTTTTACTCCATTCCCTGTTTTTGGCTCTCATTTTTGCTTTAACTTTTTATTATTAAATTATCTTTTAAACTTGCTAAGTTGGTGTGCCTTGATGTAATGATAAAATTATTGTTTTGTGACTTATGATCATGAGTTACCAGTTGTAAAAGCAGCCTATCTGCTCATGGGGTATGGCTGCATACATCTAGCATTCTCGTGACCCCACATTGTTGAAAGTCATGTGTATTGCACCATCCTTTTATTTTTTAAAACTCATAAATATGTGTTACATCCTTTTTAAATAATACTCCCTAAGTATAGGTACAGTTCATTCTTTAGGATCAACTATATTTCCTAGAGACACCAAACACCGAGTAGAGATTTGTCATATTATTCATATAGATACATTGGGTTAGGATCCATTGACTTTGCTGAAAAACAAACTTTTTCATCATCATTTAGTATAGTTTATTTTTAATTTCTGAGGTTCTTACATGATTGATTGTCAGATTAAAGGTTACCGTGATGTGATTCATGCCAATACATTTGATGTTAAGTCATAGTGAGTTGTAATATTGGCATATCGTATGCATTTTACTTTTCTAGCATAATAAATTACTATTTGATTTAGTGCTTATTGATTTTCACAAAAGATCAATATGATAACTACTTATCGGAATTCTTTTAAGGAAGCTTTAATTGACATATAAATCATTTATTCACATCACAACCCTCGTATTCTCACTTTAGTATCACTTTTCTTGACTTCACAATTTCAATAGGCAAAGCCTTCCGAAAAATAAAACAAAGAAAGAGAAAAACATCAAAAGATCATGATATTATTTTATTTTTATGAAACATATAAAACAAATTGTAAGCAACCTAAAAAATGATATCATGCCATTCTTCCTTATTCATATGTTTTAATGTCATTAACTTTAACTTAGTTGAAACGAAAGATCATCAATCGTTGATTACGTACATCAAATAATCAAACGCTATTTACTATCATATGTCTTGTTCTATTCTTTCCTATTAACCTATGTTTAAAATCCGTTAACTTTTGGTTGAAACTTGATTTCCCAATTCCAAAAAGATCACAAATATAGAAATTTACTTTTAAATATTTGATTGTAACATGATATGATTTGATTATTGTAATGTGAGACTAACTATCATTCTGATTCTTTTTCTTTTATTATTTCTGTAAAATTTATTTTAGGCTACCTTAAGTGAGCTTTATGAGCTGGTATGCAAAATTAAAGGCGTTGAGCAGAAAAAGGTTATTTTATTTTTCAGTTTTTACTTATTTGTTTTTAATTTTTCATTTGTTATAAAATCTTACACATCCCATCTGTCCCTTTTCTTTTTCCTTGGTTGTAAATTATGTTAGGCTCATATCTGGGATTACTTCAATTCGGAAAAAAGTACATTGCTGACTGTCTCAGACCAGACATTGGAGGATGCAAATTTGACGATGGACCAAGATGTGAGTACTGAGTAGCTTTGATTTATATGGATTTTTAAAATATAATTGATTTCAAGTTGGAAATAGAGGTACAACTCCTTATGGGACCTTTTTTTGCCTATGAAGTGGATGTCATGAAGCACAAAAATTGTGGTTTTCCATTGGAAGCAAGCTTGTGTTAAATATTTGGTCTTTCAATATCTATAAATAGAGACTTGAGTTGATTATTCTTATTGAGTTTATTTTTCTATAGAAGATTGATGTCCATGATTCATCTCTTGCTCACAGATTCTCCTTGAAGTATCACTTGATAGAGATCCCTTTTTTCATTCTGGAATGGATTCAGTTGGAAATGAACTAGCTTTGGTACCAGTAGAACCTCCAACGTCATCTGTGTCAATTGCAGGGGCACCTACCATGTCAAATGGTCACTCAACTGGGTCTAGTTTTAATTTGTGTGAAGGAAGTTCTGCAGGTTCATCACTGACTAGTTTAGATGATAAAAATGATAATGTCTACAGAGGGGAAAGGGGTGGCTTGGCAGGACTGCAGAACTTGGGAAATACCTGCTTCATGAATAGTGCTCTTCAATGCTTAGCCCACACTCCGCCGCTTGTTGAATATTTCTTACAAGATTACAATGAGGATATCAACATGGACAACCCTTTAGGAATGCATGTATGTGATCATTTGTGTTGGCTTTTATTTTATTTTTTCTTTATGTTGAAGACAATGTGCATTAACTTTCAAGTTGTATCATGTGTCTGATGTGCAGGGCGAGTTAGCAGTTGCATTTGGTGACTTGTTGAGGAAACTGTGGTCCTCAGGGCGTACTGCTATTCCACCCCGTGTATTCAAGGGCAAACTGGCCCGATTTGCTCCTCAGTTCAGTGGTTATAACCAGCATGATTCTCAAGTTAGTTTTTACAAACTCTCAATGTTCTTTATTTTTGTGATGCTGTCAAGTAAATATACCTGTGTGCTGTTTATTAATTATTATGAGAATTTTGTCTTTAGGCATTAGGAGAGCTTTAGTCATTCTTCCAGCAATCTTTCTATAATATCAAACGCCTTCTGTTGACTATCCATTGTTTCCTAGGTTACTAGATACCATCATTGGTTCCTGATTTCAAACTCCAGTTGGTTCTGAATAAGGAAATTTTATCCAAAAATAAATTAATAAGGAACAGAGGACATAATTATTTTTTAGGTTGGTTACACTTTGGATCACATGAAATTTAATTTGGGGTCCCAGAAATATAATCTTCTCAATTTGGTCTTTGAAAAAGGCTCACTTTTCAGTGTGTCTATAGGAAGTTTCTATCAGCCCCTTGACATTTTTCTCTCATTTTGGAGGACCCAAATGAAAGATAATGTAGTTCCGAGGGATTCAAACTGTGTTCCAACCTTATTTTTCAGTACCCTCTTCATTCTATCATATTCCTGTTACACTGTAGATATTACATAGTGAAGCACAGGGTTACTTTCATTACATATTATTTATCCATGATTCAAAGCCATCCTGCTTTTGTTTTAGACTGGGAGTTGATTACATTTCTGGGTTAATGAATTTTTGGAATTGTTTGTCAGACTCACATAAGTTGCCTGTATGTTATATCTGCATGGCCTGATTATGAGTTTTGAGCCCTTGATACAAATGCTTCTCTATATCTGCATGTATATGACAAAGTAGAGCATTTTTTTCCTAGCATTACTTTTCTCAGTGAACTGTTTTTTTTTTTTGCTATGGACTAAAAGATAGCAAGTAAGTTTATGCTTGGAAATCTCATCCACTTCACTTTGCATTTACATTTTTCTGTTTTCTCTGCCTTTTCTCATGAGTATAACATAGGCATGAGTGGATCATTTGCAAGACACAATAGATTTCCTTGTCATGGGTGTATGATGATGTAATGTTATGAGGTGCTACATTTACAAATTGAAGGTAAAGGATATTTCAGTGGATGTTGGGCGACTTAATCTCGTAAACATTGCATTATATATACATCGTCATTAACCAAGCCTTAGTCCCACTAAGTGGGGTTAGCTACATTGACTGACAACTGCCTACACAGCCTTCACATTTTTATACTGATGTCTTCACACATAGGCAGGTTATATGTGTGTGTGTGGACTATTGAGAGTAACTCTCTGATAGCTTTTGGGGTGTGAGTGTTGGGGGGATTAGACAATTGAGAGCAACTGTGGGAAGCTTTCTAGTTATTAAGATATTTTAAAAATTATCTTCTATACTCAATTTTAGAAGCATTGATATTGTGCTTGTTATGATTGTTGTATGTGCTGAGTAATGGGTAAAATTCTTTAGGAATTGCTCGCCTTTTTATTGGATGGGCTGCATGAAGATTTGAATCGGGTGAAACAAAAGCCTTACATTGAAATGAAAGACTCGGATGGTAGGCCAGATGAGGAAGTTGCATATGAGTGTTGGAAAAATCATATGGCTCGGAATGATTCATTGATCGTTGATGTTTGCCAAGTGAGTACTATTTATATATGTCAATGTTATTTCATAGTCACATACTACTTAGGTTCCACTTTATCCACCTTTGGTAAGCCGAATAGCTAAGTTTCTATCCCATCACTTTGTCTCACTCTCCTCTTTTCAGACAATAAAATAGGAAAGATAAGAAAATGGAAGATTTGTAGTTATTAATTGCTATACTTGTTTACCCACTTCCGGTATATAATTTGTTTGCATACTTTCTTGAGGTTTCCCTTAAAAAACAAGCCATCTGTAATTTCAATCAACTATTGTTGTGTTGATTTGTTATTAAAGCTTGACAATTTCAACTAATACTAGTTATCTTTACTAACTGTTGGGAAGTAAGTCCCACATCGCCTACCTCATTGTCTCGGTAATGGTTTAAATACCTGTTGGGCTACTCCTTTCATTGCCAATTGGTTTTGAGATAGAACCTTAACATAGTATCAGAGCCAGAACCCAACTTCTTTCCGGTTGTCATGGGCCAAAAAGATGCCTTTTAGTTATGGGTCAAATGTAACCTTTCGCTTGGTCTAGAAGGCTTATGTGGAGGGGGCATTTTGGGAAGTAAGTCCCACATCGCCTTCCTCATTGTTTCGAGAATGATTTAAATATTTGTTGGGCTACTCCTCTAATTGTCAATTGGTTTTAAGATGAAACCTTAGTACTAACTATTGCATTATTTGATTTTTCTGCTATAAAATGGTCAGGGTCAATACAAGTCAACTCTGGTTTGTCCAGTGTGTGGCAAAATTTCAATCACTTTCGATCCCTTCATGTATTTATCTTTACCGATGCCTTCCACTGTAATGAGGACAATGACAGTGACCGTCTTTTATGGTGATGGGAGTGGTCTTCCTATGCCATTCACTGTGAACGTTCTGAAGCATGGTTGCTGTAGTGATCTTTGCACCGCATTGGGGACTGCATGCTGCTTGAAGAGTGATGAAATGCTTTTGCTTGCAGATGTAGGTGCTTCTGAAGAAAGTTAGATTTCCATATGGTTTTGCTACTTCATTTTTATTTCAGTGGCTGATATTGTGTTTATATCTCTAACTTCCAGGTTTACGAGCATAAGATTTTTCGATATCTAGAGAATCCCTTGGAACCACTGGCTTCAATAAAGGACGAGGACAATATTGTTGCCTATCGACTCAAGCAAGGATCCCGCAAAACGAAACTAGAAATAATGCATCGGGATAAGTAAGTTTACCTCTGGTTTTTGGTCAGGTTATATTCTTAACTGGAAAAGGGGGCAAAGCTCTGTTAAGTCATGGTGCCTGCATACAGTTTTCCACTGTCTAAGATGAAACTATTGGGAGATTTCTTCCTAAGTTTCATTTTAACTGAGTATTCCACTTGGTTACGTGAGTTACAATAGATCTATTACCGAGGTTTATGAGAGAAGAGGTAGGAAAAGAGGACCTGGAGTGTCTCACATGCTGTGGGAGTGGAAAGTAACTGAATGACTGATTTTTCATAGAGAGGGGAGAGAGAGAGAGCAAGGGGATCCAGTTTGCGGGGAGGAGGCGGCAGATCCTCAAAATTCTGCTGGGTTCTATCCTTAATTCTTATTCTTTTTCCACTTTCTGGGTGTGTATTACATTCATATTCATTCTGCATTGATGTCCATCTAATATCAGGAAAGAAAGTTAATATAAATAATACAGTGTTTTCATTATAGAAGTAATAAGACAATGTTTTTATTTCGCTATCCTATCAAATTCTGCTTTAACCTGTAATTAAATTTCGGTTACTTCAAAGTAACTTATCATAACGGTCATGGATTTTCTCAACATTTTTGTGTCAGTAATCCTAATTATGAATCTATCCATTGTTCAATGGAAATGAGTGATCCATAAATTGATAATTGATAATGGTGATTAGTGCCACCTGTTTCTGGAACTCATCAACTTTATAGCAGCGTTTGGCATGCGGGTTAGAATGATATGGAACATATCATTTGGGTTCTATTTTTTGGTGCATTTTACAAGTAGAATAGAGCAGGACATTTAAAAAGTGGGACATTGGGGATGAACCAAAGTGAACAGAATAGAACATTCCACTCTGGTGTCTCTCGTGTTAAACACTGCCTGTGTTTTATGACCAAAATATTATAATAGAATTTTCCTGTAATTTTTTCAACGTTTTGGTTAATTTTCCATTATTGTGTTTCAAGTACTACAGAATCTTCCAGGTGCCATTTGACATGGTACCTGCTACTCTTAGTATCACAGGGTGCTATACACAACCATTTGCTATAGTGAGTCAGCATAGAGAAGTTTGCCTTAGCATGATTTCACAGCTGATTAGAGATTTCATTGATTTGTTCTTGGTGCATTGACTTAGAGTGTGATAATGCTTCAATTTCTCTTTTTTCTGGCCAGTTTAATGTTTTACTTACTTTTATTTGCTGTATAGTGTGAGGGGTGGAGAAAGGAAGCTCTTTGGATCTCCCTTGGTCACTTATTTGGTAGAAGGCCCTCAATATGGAGCTAACATTGAGGCATCTGTACATAAAATGTTGTCACCTTTAAGAAGAGCATATTCTTCAACTAAGTCTCGTGATGGGAAGGAAGATGGCTTCATGTCTGCTGGATTTGATGAGCAATCGAACATCTGCAGCGAACAAGTGGGGACATCTTGTGGAGAGTCATCTTTCCAACTTGTTTTGACTAACGAAAGTTGTTTCAGTATTCATCCTATTGAGAGGGAATCTCTTATAAAACCCAATCAACAACATATAAGAGTCTTCCTTGACTGGACTGGCACTGAACATGAATTATATGATTCCAGCTTCCTGAGAGATATCCCTGAAGTTCACAAGACTGGATTCACAGTGAAGAAAACCCGGCAAGAAGCTATTTCTTTGTTTTCTTGTTTGGAGGCATTCTTGACTGAAGAACCTCTAGGACCGGATGACATGTGGTAAGATTGCGTTTATGTTCTTAAAATGGACTTCATACTTATATGCTTTGGAAAATATTGTTGATTCAATTTGTGTTTAATTTTATTAATTAGGTACTGCCCTAGATGCAAGGAACACAGACAAGCTACCAAGAAACTAGATTTGTGGAAATTACCGGAGGTTCTTGTTTTCCACTTAAAAAGATTCTCATACAGCAGATACCTAAAAAACAAACTAGACACTTATGTGAATTTTCCCATTCACAATCTTGATTTGACCAAATATGTAAAAACCGAGGATGGAAAGTCCTATGTGTATGACCTTTATGCAATCAGCAACCATTATGGTGGTCTAGGTGGTGGGCATTACACCGCGTATGCTAAGGTAAGCTTGTAATATTTGATTCTTCATGGTATGAGCTGTTTTACCAGGTTTTGATTTTGGAATTTTTGAACTCTTTCACTGTTCTGTTAGATGTTTCTGCTGAAACCTTGTGCATTTGTTGTACCAAATTTGTGCAGTTGGTTGATGACAATAAATGGTACCATTTCGATGACAGTCATGTCAGTCCTGTCACTGAAGCGGAAATTAAATCTTCAGCTGCGTATGTATTATTTTATCAGAGAAGAAGTAAACAGGAGATGGAAGGAGAATCCCAGGTTCATACAGGTCCTCATTGACAATGATAGGGTCATAGGGCATTTTTGTTGTTATATTTTTTGCCTGGATTATTTGCTAAGCACAATGTGAAGATTAGGTCCTGGATTGCTTGTGCAGTGCAAAAAGCTAAAAGTTGAAGACCAAATGTTACCATGTCGTAGCAGTAATTAAGGCAATGTTTAGCACAATGTGGAGCTTAGGCCCTGGATTGTTATGTTACTCTGCAGTGGAAAACAACCTAAAAGTTGAAGACTAAATGTTACTATGCCGTGATAGTAATTAAGCCAATGTGAGGTTCTTGAAACCATGTTCATTGGGTTACTATTACATGAGTTATACCATTTTTTGATCGAGCAATTTTGGCAGCCTGAGAACTTTTGTTAGACATTTCTGTTATTTCATTTCATTGGAGGTTAAAACAGATAATGAACTCATCATCGTAGCTGTGTATCCATGTTGTGCTAATGATTGTGAAAGAATTGTACTATTTTCCATTATTTTAGTATTCTGAATCCAATATCATGCAACAATAACAAAATCTTCATATTTGATTTCTTTTTTGTCTTTTTTAAGTAATGCCTTAATTCTCCCTAGCTTTTATGTTGTCCTCCATATTCTTGGGGGCACTCCTGAACATGCGCATGACTTAACTGCATTGTAGAGATTATTATATTTTTATTATGGTTTTTGTAACTTCACAAATGTCAAATAATAATTTGAGTATCGGATAATCATGCCTAATTAGGCCATTCCCAAAATATCTCCAGTTATATATTTTATACATATTCTGTGTTATGCAATTCGAGATCTTTAAGCAGCAAGTGTTGGAGCTCTGTTCTGTCTCCCTATTGTCGATTGGTTGTAAGTTTATGTTTGGCTCAGTACACAACAAGTTACCTAGGCGTGGCTCAGGTTGTCACTGTTTAGAATTTTAACACCAATTTCTCTTTTGTTTTCAACCTCAATAAGCCATGTTAGCCATCTTGTTGGAGTCATTTTTAAAAGAGTAAATTATACTCACACCCCTTGAGTTTTAATGAAATTACACAAACCACCCTTCATTCTTTGTCCTTACACCAACCACCCCTCCCTCTTACACAAACCACCCTTACATTTATACATATATTACACTGATTACCCCTGCATATTACAAAAGTGTAACATTTTAAAGAAAAAACGTGTGATGAATGTAATTAAGTTAAACAAAATATTATATATTGTGTAACACTTCAAATAGTACAAATGCGAATGTTTTATTATTATTTTTGTGTCATTAAAAAATACATTATTAATTTCAAAGAAATGTTTAAATAACTCTTATACTATCTTATAACGAGCCGAATAATGAAGACGCATTGACTCTTATATTATTTGAATTTGTGTACATAATATACAATATTTTGTTTAATTAATTACACACATCATATATTTTTTGTTTAAAATATTACACTTTTATATCATACAGGGGTAGTCAGTGTAACATATGTACAAAATTAGGGGTGGTTCGTGTAAGGACAAAAAAATGAGGGATGATTTGTGTAATTTCACTAAAACTCAGGGGATGTAATTTACTCTTTTTAAAATATTAAACTATAATTTGTTATATGATGACGTCAAAGCATGTGCAAGAAATATCCCATCATTAACAATAACAGCATAACTTTAATTCCACTAGTTGAAATTTGTTATGTGAATCTAATGTCCTCATAATATTGTACCATAAGCATAGATGAAATATCTCGTAGAGTATTATTGTACACCTAAAATTATCTGTTAGTGGTTGTTTTAGAAGTTTGTGATATGTGACTTATTAGCTTAGTTTGAGAATTAAATAACAATATGTGAGCTATTGCATCATGAAACAATATATTATCTCTTAAGAATAGCAATAAAATCAACATCTAATTTAATGTGACACTGATATATAAAGTTTTAATATTTATGCACCTATAGTTTGAAAGGTTTTTATATTATTAGCATATCATCATTCATTCATATACTAATTATCATAATGCTTATATAGAATTAAAACAAATAAACTTTTATCATATATGCATATTAAATTCAAAAATCCTTAGATAAGTGTCACCCAAGAAAAGAAGAAAAGTGTTAACTTTCTTTATGCTGCCAACTAAGAAGTGCCACCCAACAAAAGGTGTTTGATGATGATTGTTTCCTAAACAATATCTTTTTCAGGTGTGTCATTTGCAATCAGCTATTACATATGAGCAAAATAAAGGATAAAGATAATCTTAATGTACTACAGTACTAGGATAAAAAGGTTCCAAAAATGTAAAAAATAAATTGTGAATTATATATGATATTTGTTAACTACTGCAAACAAATAAATTTTCCTCATTGTAATAACACCACTTTTGTAAATGACAAATTATAAATCTTCATACACCTTTATGTTTCTTTAAAAAAAAAGTTTGTGCAATGTATATGGGAAAATGTAATTTGTCTTATATAAAATCATCAATTTTTTTAAATGATGTCTTATAATAGGAATTAAATGGAATAGTTTTTAAGAAATTTTTGTTTAAACCTATTCACAGTCGATTTTAAAAACCTAAAAAATAATTAAAATAAAAAACAGTTAGATTAAAAAATTATATAAAGAAAACAAAAGATTTTGCCACATTAAAAACTAAGAAAAGAGTAAGTCAAATAAAGTAGATATTAGTGATATTGCTCTAGTTTAGTCAAAAGTCTTGAATTCAGAATGCACTTACATAAGGAACTGAATAAAAAAGTTGTCACTTGTGGTTATACACTTGCTGGCACCCTCTTATGATATTCAAATATTGATTTGTCTATAGAAACATATATTGGAAAGTAATTTAGTTGTCCAATTTAATTAATTTCTTTTTATTCATTAACTCAATATCCTTAATAGGAGGAGAATAAAAGGAAGGAGTTTATGAGAATGTGAGCAAGTATCTTTATAAAAATTATTAAGGAATATAATATATAAATTCTGCATTGGAAAATTATGTATTCAAATATATTAAAAAGTTAAAACGTCTATTATTTTCAATGCAAAGTTTTATTTTTTATTCCTTATTTTGTATCCTAAAAGCAATCATTAACATGATATTTTAATTGACATTTTGTTATATCCTATTAATAGATCCTTCTACAGATATTTAAAATAATAAATAGTACATTATAAAGTACAAATTCTAAGCATAGTGCCTATTATATCTCATTGATTCATAACATAGATTTCTTGCCAAATAAGTAACAGCCATGACAACAGGTATTACTTCACATTTTATTGATTGCTTTCATACCTTGCTTAAAAAGAAAAGCTTATGGAAGTTAAAGTTTTATACATTGCTTGAGAAAAAAACCATTACACTCAAATTTCAATATGAAATGAGTGGGTACTTTGGTTAGAACTTTAACTCCTTAATCAAACTGTGAACAAGGGGTACCACATGCAACTATTAGATGAAGTTAAATATTAAAAAGGCACAAGCGGTACCAATCCGATTACAACTTGCAATACAGGTTCGTATAAGTAATAGATCAACGCACCATTGTGCAAAAGATAATGAATTACAACCAACAATATTTGTAAACCAAACTGAAGATCTAATTTGAATCATATCCATATCTATTAGATGAAGTTCTTGCCTATGACTATATTAGGAATCATGATGATATCAATGGTGATGCTTAAGGAGTGGCAATATTTTCCTTTGCAAGAGGAGCAATCTCATCTCCATCTATTCCAGGTTCACTTCCTGGGACCCCTAGGCTCAATAGCACCTTTTCCCATTCTTTGGCAGGTCCCTGCATCAAAATTGCTCAATAATTACATCATAAGTCTATAAGCAAGGTTTTAAATTGCGGTTAATAAATACAACTGTGTCCATAATATTGCGTTTTTATAGTCTTCGGATTCATTTCCATTTTTCCAACATTTTGGTTGGTAAACGAAGCGGAACTGCATGACTACAACCACAATTTAAGACTTCGTCTACAAGTGTAACATGTTTTGCAGTGTGATATAAGCAAAACAAAGGTTTGACCCAACAACATGCTTAATTGCTTACCTTCCAAGAAAAGTCTTGGGTCATACAATTCTGGATCATCTCTTTGAAAGCATGAGTACCATAAACTATAAGGGCTCTTTTGACAGTTGTTGCTAACTTATCCACATCATTTGGATCAACAGCCTCACACTAAAGAAAAACCAGTTATTATAACATTATAGTTTCATTCCATTATCAATATGAAACAATACTATTTCTCTACTTACTTCTACATTGAATGGACCAGTGTGAAATCCAGTAAAACCTTCCCTTACTGTGTCAACAAGCCCACCAGTTGAGGAAACTATAGGCACCTGTTGCAAGATCACACCATCATTTATTTTCAATGTTAATCAGTCAAAAACATTGTCATAGAGCAACAAGTGAAGGAGGCATATAAACTATTATACCGTTCCATATGACATAGCATGCAACTGAACTAGACCACATGGTTCAAATCTACTTGGGATCACAATAAAGTCAGCTCCAGCAATAATCTTGTGAGCCAAGGGACTGTTAAATTTTGATACCCCTCTAGCCTTGTTAGGATACAATACCTCTAGTTTCTCAATTTGATTCTCCATGGTTTTCTTGCCAGTTCCCTAAGTAAAAATAATATGAATCATGAGCGTAACGAAAATGTGGCCAGAACAACTGATTCGGATTAGTTCTCACGACACCTAATAACTTTATGCACAGATTATGCGATAAATTGTCCGAATCAGTTGTTCAAATAATGTTGCTCTACAATCGAATCAGTAAAGAGTGAACAATGGAATCAAGACACTTACAAGAACTATTATCTGAACATTCTGGTCAATGAATTTTGGGATAGCTTCTACAAGAATATCTGAACCTTTTTGCTCTTCTAGCCTACCAATGAACCCTATCAAAGGGATATTCTTGTCAACAGGTAAACCAAGCTCTGCTTGAAGGGCTTCTTTCAGCATAAATTTTGCTTCAGTGACCTATATGAATGACAGTGTTTTAATGAGCGTGGATTCTAGTAAACCATGTGAATGAGGAAACCAAATTTAACATTGAAGCTACTACTTACAGTTGTGGCATCATAGTGTACATCTATGTATCTATCAGTTACTGGACTCCACTCTTTATTATCCATGCCATTAATGATACCGGTGATGCCCGAAGCGCGAAGTATATTGTCCAATTCAACACCTCTTTCCTCACCAGAAACAAGTTCCATGGCATAATATGGACTTACAGTTAACACTTTGTCTGATTCTAATATTCCAGCCTTCATCCAATTAATTTTCCTCCCCTTTACAGGTTTAACATGCCTGAAAATGAAACAAATGAAATATCAACATAGCTAGCTATAGTATAGTTAAAGTTTATAAACACAAGATCCATGTTGTAATGTGTGATGTAGAAAGATAACAGCATCATATCATACCCGTCGATGAAGTCAAAAGAGCTCTTGAATTCATTAGGTAAATTCAGAAGAGAGAAGTCTGAAAAGGCATGCCTTCCCTGATAGGCTATGTTATGAATACAAAATGCAACCTGCAATGATTGACCAAGGTAAAAAAGCTTCCTGAGAATGATTAATATGCATAATCGATTGCATATACTCAGAAAGTAAGTAAATTATTGCCTTTGCGTTCTTGTAAATCCCCCGCGACTTGTACATAGATTTCAAGTAGCACGGAAGAATAGCAGTGTGCCAATCATTGGCAACAAAGATGACATCTTCACCTGCCAGAAGACAGAAAAAGCTTGTAAACTTAAGTTAAAAGTGTTTTTGTCAACTGAATAAGCCATAGAGTCATACCATATGGTCCTGAGAAATATTTGCTGCTGTTTAAGTTCAAAACCCTTGGTGCTGCAAGTGCAGCCTGAAAGTTTTAAACAACAAATTCATAATGTAATATGTAAGTCAAGATAAAATCCTTATAGACAAAAGTTTTGACAACACACAGTAAGATAAAGTCAAGTCATTACAATTCCTAGGTATCAAGTATCAAGTGCTAGACTGAAACAATAGTGAGATGGAACCAAAATTTCTTAGTCTAAGGCAATAAGATACCTGGCTCAACAAGCTGAACCTAAGCTGATTATCTTCATAATCCACTCCAGCCTTGGGGCCATAGAGTTTTGACCCTGTTTTGCCCCATACCTGTCAAATACTAGATACAAGTTAGTTAAAGTTCAAAGTATACATTGTCTTCAATCCTATAAATAAGCTATTGTATGAAATGGTTTATGCAAGAAAAGACATTTAACCTTCTCAAGGAACATAGGGTGATCTACGAAAACACGATCAACGCCGCGCTTGTAGCAGTGAAAGAAACGGATAGTTTCTACTTTGTCTCCAACTTTGATCTACCAACAAAAAAAGGGAAAACTTGAAAAATCATTACCAAGAGAGATAATAGTTCCTACTATACATTTGTAGAGGACAACAAATTTACCTCCACCAGCACATTAGTGTCCCAAGCATCTTGGTATTGGTCATAACGTGGTGACACTGTCATAACACGATGCCCATTTCCCTACATTAATTTGCATAAATGTATGTCATATAAAGATTAATCAAATTACAAAAGTTTGAGCTAAGGCATATTAGTCCAAGATTGGAGTTTGGTTTCCTCTAAGTAAGATTTTGTAGTGATCAAATTACTCAAAAGTGTGAATCAAGGTAGTTGGTCCAAGTATTAAGGAGTTAGACAATCTTAGATTCAAGTCATTTCGAATGAAAAAATTAGGCGTCACGAAAATCTTGTCCTTTTAACGGGTCATCCTATCACGACTCAAATTATTCATAATCCAAATTTGTTGTGTATACTCCTCTCCATTACCGGAGATTAGGAGAGTCCGGTACTAGATGAAATTATGACACATGTTAAAAAATTATTTTTAATGAACGTGAATTAGAATTATTTTTTTGTCAAAAAAGTTTTTCTTTTCTCCTCATTTTTTGAGTGGTAAACTCTTCAGTATCATAAAGGAGCCCAAATCGGAACTGGGATACTAAGAGTCTAAGATGGAACTTTTTACTTAAAAAAAAATGTGTCATGAATTGAAGATTGCAATCTGCTTACAGCCAAAGCTGGTGGAAGTCCTCCAAGAACATCACCAAGTCCACCTGTTTTGCTCCAAGGTCCAACCTCAGCACCCACAAAGACAAATTTCATTCCTTTACCACACACAATTTTACTCAAAACCTTATCATTATTATTTATTATCCTACTAGAGCTACATGTTTTGGTTGCATGGGTAGTTCTAGTTCTCATTTGCAGCTTGTTCAAAGATCTTAACCCTTCATAACTCAATGACTTGTTGTTCAAGCTTATCTGAGAATAACCCATTTTGGTCTCTGCTCTCATGGTTCCATGTTGATTGAGACACACACTTCTTGATGCCACATAAGATGCTGCCACAGTTGCCATATCTTAATCTGCATGTAACACCAAACAATTTCTACTTCAGTGTATAATACTAATTGTAAAATGTACATGCTAGTAATATCACTATTGTTTTTGTCATTAGACAAATATCATGTTATGTGTACATAGTGATGATAATGAAGGAAACAAAAGCAAGTTTTTTAAGGTAAAGAAATTAAAGTGATACCCTGAGTTGTATAAAGTAATGAGAGAAAAGGGAGCAATGAAAACAAGTTATGGGTAATAACTAATAAGGACTTTAGAATTTGGTCTAAATAGTTAAGAGAAAAGCTATAAATCTGGATCTGGTTGTGATGTGTGTTTTGAATAATTCATTCAGAAGAAAATCAGTGTGTACATTACAGTAAATAGTAAGAGTCTAATACATCAATTTCCGACAAACTTTAATATAATTGTTCTATTAACAATGCAAAATTGAAGGAGCATGTATTAAAAATAGCAAAGTTGTACTAAGTTTAAGGGAATGTTACTTTTTTTATTTATTGGTAAGAAAGAAGAGTGAGTGATCTAAGCAAAAATTCTCGGAAGAATGAAAATGAGTTGTGACTGCCATTTGTACTATAATGTTTTGACACGTGGCTATCATTGAGATTGCAGTCAGTGGGCCATACCACTTGTGGGACTTTGTCAGTATATTATAAATTATTGAGCATTGAGGTCAATAATGACTTGGAATTAGTCTAAATATATTTTCTTATTTTGCACCTATGCAGCATTTTCATGTGGAAAATTTTAAATTATATGATTGTGCTTTGCTTGATTCATCCTCTCACATCAACAAAAAGATTTTCAGTATGCACATAAGCCATCGCTGTGACATCATCTCAAATATTAAGGAATTCTCACTCATTTCATTCTTGTTTAGGTGGTTATTTTCTAGTTAGAGTTGAATTAATTGATTTTGTTATCAAAATGTCTTTATATTATTAATTAACAGAGAAAAAAATGTATAAAATAATATTGTAAGAGTCTTTTATATTATCACTAGTGTATGATACAACAATTACATTGATAGTGGACCATCTAATACAAAATTTACTTTTTATTCAAACTTAAGATTAACTATGTATCAAACAAACATAAACAATTAAATTAAGATATATATATTGAAAAATCAATTTCAATAATTTCCAAAACGATAAATTTGTCAGTTTCTTAATAAAAGGTTGGTTTTTAAACGTTTCCCCTGCAACCTGACATTTTTTAATTTTTTATATTCCACATACAATATCATCTCTCATTATCTAATAAGGTACCCTATATCCTTAAAATGAAAATTGAATTGGGATCAAGGTAGACTACCTTAATAATCTTTAAAAACACAACAATCCCAGTTTGGCATATAAAAAGTTAAGAGTATTTAAGTAGAAACGAATGACCCTACAAACTGTGATCATCCCAATTGTAAGACATATTGGTAAAATGAGTCCCCAAGGCAACACACGTGAAGAACATTGGTCTAAACTCTATCAACAAAAATACATGATAAAAACAAAATGCACTTGAAAGAACCCTGTTTCTGAAAAGTATTAAATGTGCTGCATCATCTCATTTGTCAAAATTCATCATCCCAGATATCTTCATCTAGCTTATAGCCACTAAAGTGATTGACCTTTATCTTCCACTCTCCCTTAGCAGCATCATATGATACAAATTCAGCACCTTGGTCGTCAGCCTTCCTCTTCAGCATGTCCTTATATTTCTCGATCTTCGGCCCTTCAGTATACTGCTGTCTAGATTTCTTGTCAAAACATTTGATGTTGAGGAGTGTTACCTCAGCAGGCTTATTCAGCCCTTGCCCAACAGGAGGTTTCTTTGCATCATCCATGTATACAATCACCTCGCGATTGTTGAACTGAACAAGGGACTCAATATCAAGCCCTCTGACATCTGTCTCGCCCAAAAATCGTATGCTGCCATAGCCTTGCCTTCCAACCACAAAATCCTTGACATGACTGCAGAATCCTGGTTCAGCCCTTTCCTTCGCAGCCAGTTCATGAATTCGAGGCAGTGTGTAGTAATCAGAACGTCGAAGCTTTGGCATTAGTGCCTCGACATCAGCTCCATGTTCATACACAATGGCAGCCTCACCAGCTCTGTGCCCACTGAGCGTCTTATACGTGTCCACCTTTTGAGGAGAATAGTCTCCATTATTGCCATTAGGTATTTGCTTCGTTGTTGTAGGCTGAACTTGCTCCTTGACAGTACCATTTACGGTCGTAGTTCCTGGAACCATTTACAGAAATTAAGAATTGGGAATGCAATCAGAGAGTTGGGAGGGGGAAGGGGGACTAAATGTGCATTGCCATCCACAGCAATCAGGGGTGCCATTGCAATAAAAGAGCACAAAAACCAAAGCACGATAAAAAAAAGTCCAAAAATAGTTATCAAAGAAGATCAATAAACGAGAGCTATATCATTTATATAATCAAATACTTGAAATTCATAAGGAGCACATACTCTCTCTATTGTCTGGGCTGATACCATCAGCAGGTGTAGTTGCTCCTTTAGAGATAGTTCCTGAACATTTCATTTAAAAATAATCAAATAAATAGTATGCTTGTTCTGTCACTAATCTCTTAAAACAGAATAGAGGGAAAAAAAAGCATGAAGACAAAATGACCACAACATAGCCCAGCATAATAACCAACTACAAGGTTTATAGAAGGATTTAAACACTATTCATCCACAAGAAAGTTTTCATAAACCATTCAAGTAGGACAGAACAATAAACAAAATCAACTTAGAATATTACCATTCTCATTCACTGGGGTGTGTCTATCCTTAAAGGATGATGGTTTCTCGGAAGAAGCTCTTGCAGGCCACTGCTCCATAGGAGCAATGATCAGCGCCCTTGGATTCTCCCTAGGAATGAAAAGAGCATCAGCCTTTGGTGTAGTTGGAGTATCCTCATCATCACTAAAGAATGCAACCTGCAAAGAGAGCAGTGAAAGTTAAGGAACATATACTGTTTCAGCTCTAAAAAGGACCATGTTATTAGAAACCCAGATTGATAATAAATAGAATAAGCAACTAGCCTTCGGTCCATCATTCTTAGAATGATATTTCCTGACAGGAATTCTGTTTCGTCTTTGTGAAAGGTGTCGAGAAGTCAATAACGAAGATATTCTAACAGAGGCAGGTTTGTCAGAGGCCTGAAATGAAGAACCAGCTTGAAATTTATTTGCTTGTCAAAAACTAAAACCACACAAAGATTGACTAAGGGTCTGGGTGGCAAAGTAATTTCTGCTCAAATTAAAATACAAAACTAGCATAAGAAATTCATAAATCAAAAGTTAAAATCATATTGTTTACAGGCATGCTGGAGATTCCATATTGAATTGAAGGGGTGGCTCCAACTCGACCAATTGACATCTGAGGCAAAGCAGGAAGTGTTCCAAATGGATTGGTAATAGGTGCTGATTGTACAACCGCGGAACTCTGGGTAGAAGACCTGTCAAACAAAAAGCATAAAAATAAAAAACTTTTAATGGAAAAATAACAAACACAAAATCAAAACTAATTAAACCAAAAATAAAAATGCCATTCTATTCTAAAAATAAATGAGATAAATAGATAAACTACATGCAATACATATGAGATACACAAAATAATGCTACATGATTCCCATGGCCAACCATAAATTATTTGGAAAACCACAGAATGCAACATGGTTGATTTGCAAAAGAACGTGGTTGGACCACTCCAATCCATTCCCATGGAATCACTATTTTGGGTACCAAATGTGCCACTAGATCATGTGAGGACCTGGTTTGAAATGGTTAACAAATTTAGAAGTTATCTGCATCCCACCAGGTAAGTTTCATCACAAAATCAACCCTTAATGCATCCTCATAATTTACTACCCAATTGATCAAGAGTTAATGACAGAAAAATTATGCACTTAAGTGCATGTGATTTTCCTACGAATATTATTAACTTCAATGTATATAGGATACTAATAGAACAGAGCGAGGAAATGATAAAATGGCAGAACAATAATTTTTTTTCAAAGATGATTCTGTTGTCAATGTAATTATAGGACAGATACAGAACCTTGCATGATATTCAAGAGGTCTCCACTCTCCAATCTCTCATGAAAACCCAAACAATCTCCCAACATTGTAGAATTGGTCTGTGTCTATCTCTTATCACCATCTGTCACGCCCCCTCGATTTTTGCCAAATAAGATACTTATTTGCATGTCAATTGCATAAGGCGAACGGGAGAAGAGAATGGGCACAGTGCAAGAGCTTAAGATAGAGCAGCTAGGATATAAAAAGACCCGGAAAGAACTTGAAAATTTGCTGCAACGGGGATATTGTGGAGGACAAGCAGGGTAAGATAAAACAGCTCCAAGGTGATCATGCCACTGGCCTAGTCATGTCACGTAGGGTTAGATTAAGGTTCACGGTTTTAGAATGTATGGTTTGCTATCATGTTATTTGGAAACAATTGAGGGGTGGAACAAAGATGGGGACATAGAACAGATAGAGGATTTTTATTAGTCAATAGATCATTCCCTCTAGTTTATATTTCACTGTACCCATTTACAGTTAACACTCTGTTAACTGTCGATTAGGCGTTATGTATAACAGATACTAAACACTTATGAGTAACATATGGAGCAAAACTGTAATACTTTTTTGTATATATAAATAAGATCATTTATTTTTGGGTAAGAGAAAAAATAATAATAGTTAAAATAAGGAACATAATTATTTTTAATAAAAAAAGGGGCAACCCACAGCACGAGGTTCCCACTTAACGGGTCTGTGAATGGTAGATGTATGCAGCCTAACCCCCACAAACGGAGAGATGCTTCCCGGATTTGAACCCTTGACCTCGTAGTCACTAAGCAGCAACGCTCCTGTTGTGCCAAGGCTCACTAAAAACAAGAAGGAATTTAGCACAACTAGAAAATAGACATCAGTCTAACAGCTGCTAAATTCATCAGGGGCATAAAGAGGAATCAGAACAGATTAAAACAATTTGGTTCCTCTATCAATGTTTAAAAACCCTCAAGGCTAACCACTATTGTTTAGAACCACTTAATAGGGAACATTGTTAGTACTGCATTAGTAAGAACAGTAGTTAACCTCATTAAATAATTCATTTAGCTTATACTACCGCATAATATAACCCGGTAGGATGGCCCAATTTACAAGGCTCTTACTTGATAGGATCAGGGGAGGTAAATGTTCATAGTCTTACCCCACAATCAGAGAGGCTACTTCTCAGAAATAGATTAGCACCATGATTTAATTACCCAAACTGGACAGTAAAAAAGTCTGAATGTTGATATTTATTATCAAATGGCAAAAAGAATTTCAGATTTCACATTAAAGAACCAATAGGTATAAACAAATTAAACATAAAGAACATGACTAAGAAAAACTTAAAAATGATACTTACGAAAATCCGAAGTTACTCTGACCAAACATCCCTGGGGCACTACCTATTTAACAGTAGAGTAAAAACAGTCAATTCGAAACATGATCATTTAATCATTGCATTGAAGAAAAGAAATAGCATAAGGATAGACAAAGGTATACAGACCAGATTGTGTCTGACCGAAGTTACTAAAGCCAAAAGTACTACTTGACTGAGCAGGTTGAGCTGGTTGGAAAGGTGTTGAAAGGGATGGCTTCGCATACAAAGTCAAATAAATCATATTAGAAAGTCAAAATGTAATACAGACTTGAGAATTAATTCTCCAACACAGAAACTCAGTATGCACGTATAAACACAGGTTTTAAACTTGAATATGGGCCAAAAATACCATAAAATAAAATTACGTACAGAGATGCCAAGTTTAATCAGAAATATTCACGTGTCAGTAATTATTTACTACTATTAACACTAGCTCTGCAAGTCACATCATTAACAGCTTAGCACAAATTTTCCCATGAAGGCTTAATGTTATAAACAATATTCGTAGTGCTCTATACTAGATCTACATGTGTAAATGAATAAAATTGAAACATAATGTGGCATAATGGAGGTTTGTCTCCAAGGGAGTATATACCGACTCTCAAGGACCCACTCTTCCAAAAGCTTATACAAATGTCATTTATATGCAATTTTTATATGATCTATTTAACTGGTTTCATATGACACTCACAAACAGAGTTTTTAGAGGTGAGTTCAAAACATGACTGTGTTTATAAATAGGAGTTTTTAAAATGTAAAATCAAAACTACTCACCGCTGTTTGACCAAAACCTGTCAGATTGCTAGAGGCAAGTGGTGCGCTAGTTGAGAAAAGACTTCCACCAAACCCAGAAGAAGGGGAATTGAACATGCTTGATTGACTAAAGGATGTAGTCTGCTGCCCAAAGGGGGAAGGATTCTGCTGCCCAAACCCAGAGACTGGCTGTGAAGTTAGAGTGGGTGTAGAACCAAATAATTGGGATGACTGAGTGTTGCTAAAAAGGTTTGAGCCAAATGGTTGAGATGCACTCAGAGCAGGAGCAGAATTGAACAGCGACGTTTGTGCCCCAAAGCTCTGTGATTGAGAAGAGTTAGCTCCAAAAGGTGATGAGGATGATGGACCAAACATAGGTGTTGTTGCTGATGTTGAAGAACCAAAAGCTGATGAACTGAAGGAAGGAGTAGATGCTCCAAATCCAGAAGGAAAGGCTGAACTCTTCGGCGCAAATGGGTTAGAATTCGAAGGTGTTGTGCTAGAGAAGGGATTAGATGATGATTGACCGAACGCTGATGAAGAACCAAATGTGTTTGTCTGTGTTGTAGATGAATTAAAGCCACTCAAACCAGTGGACTGAGCAGAGGGATTTGGTCCACCTAAATTTGCAATAATTAAGTAGATTATTAGGTCAAGATCATCAATACTGCAATGAAAATCAAATACTTGATTTTTATAACTAACAAATTAAAAAGAAAGTACCTTTGTCTCCCAATTGATAGTCCTCCCATCTTAGCTCCTCGTGGCTTTTATCTTTGTAAGTAGGCATGGCCGATATGGACTCCAATTTTGCTGTCTGACCAGAGGTACCACTATCTGGTTCAGTTGTTGGTGTGTAATTAGCTATTCTACTTCCACCCCGTTGACCACCAAAACCTGACTGCCCAATACCAGGACTTCCAAAAGCTGGTGTTGGGGTCTGAGATCCTGCATGAGAAAATATGAAAAGAAGACTTTCAATTACAATGGCGTAAGCATAACATATAGAAAAAGGAAATATGATACTGAACAACCCTGTATCTAGAATGATGATAATATAAATACATCTCTAAGTAGCTAAATGATGGTGTTTGAACTCACCAAATGCAGAACTTTGGCCACCGAAAGCCGACGTTGTACTCCCAAATGGGCTGCTGCTACCAAAAGCAGAAGAAGACTGGCCAAAAGCTTGACTTGGGCCAAAACTAAAAGCTGGGGTACTAGAAGGCGAAGCACCAAAAGCAGGAGCACTAGATGCCCCAAATGCAGATGTACTTGCTGAACCAAACGTGGGGTTACTTGGAGCCCCAAATCCTCCCCCACCTCCAAAGCCAGGAGGAGTTGACGCGCCAAATGCATTCCCTGTGCTACCAAAAGTAGGGTTTGGGGTTGAACCAAATGTGGGGGTGCTCGTAGCACCGAATGCGGGAGTGCTCGCAGCACCAAACGCAGGAGTGCTTGCAGCACCAAATGCGGGAGTGCTCGCAGCACCGAATGTGGGGGTGCTAGTAGCACCAAAAGCAGAAGTGCCTGTCGAACCAAATGTTGGCTGAGTTGATGCACCAAAAGGTGTCGAGGAGCCAAATACGCTGTTTCCAAATGCAGGTTGTGATGGCTGGGTGGCACTTCCAAAAGGGCTGGTTTGAGTAGGATTAGATCCAAAGCCTCCAAAAGCAGGCTTCTGACCAAAAGCTGAAGACCCTGAAGAGCAAGAGTAGCATTAGTTCTCATCTTCAATTAGAAAACTGTTGGATAAATACAAATGAAGAAACACAGAAACATGCAAACGTATACAAATGATTCCATTTATGATGCAAAGAAGCCAAGGATGTTGTAAACTAGTTAATGTGTATCTTTCTTAATTTGTTAGTGATCTTCAATCCTTTAAAAACATAAACTAGTAATGAAAAGAGTGCATACAGCTGAAAGAACTGTAAACTCTTCATAATGTTCTAGTTCTTATGTGTTCCTCCATCACACAATATTGCATTATCATGTGCCTCTAATTATGTTATATCAATGCACTGACAACTAAAGAAAAACAACTAGGGGAATGCATTAAGAGGATGGAGTACTTCTGCATTATCTCATACATAGAGCATATTCAATATTCTTTACAGCTCATTTACAAAATTCTTCAATTTCACAAAAAATTATATACGTAATGGCTGAATGCCTATTATACCGACTTCATCTGTGTATTTCATAAGTCACAATACCACCAGTATTTAAAAAATAAATAAATAAATAACAAAAAGAAGAACAAGTCAGCAGAGTATAAGTATTCAAGTTAGATGAAATCAGAAAGTGCAAAAAACAGTAAATTCAGAGCAAACGGGATAGACAATAAACTAATTGCCAGTTGTTTTACGAGCCCGGCATAGAAACCCCTCCAAAAAACACTAGCATGTCACAACAAAGAATCTCAGAAGACTGTTTTACCCCATAAAAGGCAAAATAAATCATTTATATCTAAAACAAGTAATTCGATTAACTAAAATATTTCACTTTTCATACATTACATGCAACTGCAAACAAACCGGTTTCCAAAGTCTCTAATGAAGACAGACTAGTGAATAAAGGACAGAGTATTAGCAGGCATAGAGCTACCAAAAGCCGGTGAAGATGAAGCACCAAAAGTTGTGTTGGACGAGAAGGGAGATGAAGTTTGAGCTGCACCAAACACCCCAGTCGAAGTGCCTCCTCCAAACATGGAACTACCAGTTTGCGAGCCAAACGGACTTGCACTGCCAAATGGCTTAGCGGCAAAAGGATTGCTATTTGAATTGTTCTGTTGTCCAAAAGCCGGCTGCGAGCCAAATGGGCTATTTGAATTGTTCTGTTGCCCGAAAGCTGCTAAAAATGAATCCCCATGAATTAATGAAGTAGCCAGTATAGGAACATTATGTTTCACCATTCATGTTGTATAGCAACAAAAACAACAACAATAAAAATAACAAGTGGAAATTTCATTAACCTTCCATATTGTTTGTCCTAATTATGTTAGTCATAGGAGGTATCGAGTGTAATGAAGTTAATACTCACAAGAGACCAATGTAATTTTCTTAACTAGTTAACATTAAAAATGAATTCTTTTATGGTGTAATTAGAGAAAGAAATGTGAAAGAATATGAAATTAACCTTAATATAATATAATGCAAAAAACTTACGGTTTGAAGAACCAAACATCTTGCCTGAAACTTTCAAAACGCACTAGTATCCTGTTCCTATCAGCAATCATCAAAATCAAATCAAATCAAATCAATTATAATATCAAAATGAAAAGAGAGAAAAGAACAAAACGTGGCATTAGATTCAAAGGGATTCATAAACAACAACAGAAACAACATTATAAAATGTAAATAAGTTGAATTAAACGATGAAAATGGGGGAAAACTAACAGTGAGGAAAAAGGACGATAGATCTTTCGTCCAAGAGAAGTTGAAGGGTAGATTAGGGCAACGACAGTAACAAAGTTGAATGATTGTTCAATCTGTGGAGAAAAGGGATCGCAATTTATTTTATATCAGAGTGCTGAGGTAATAGCCGCATTGCGTTAATATTATCTTATTATTATCATTCATATGTTTCATATATAGACCTAAAAATATTTACACTCATAGAACAAACATATTAAATTTAAAATAGAATTTTATAAATATTGAAATTGATTTTATTAAATTAAAATAGTCTCCGAAATTGAGTACACAACAAATCGTCTCATAAGTAATTTTTATTTTTAAATTAATATTATAAGTGTTTTTGAAATAAGTCATATAAGTATTATTTTTTTAAATCAATCATTGTAGTTATTTATGTTTATAAATTATTTTTCATTACTTTGAATCTTAAAATTTAATTTTAATGACTAGATGTTAAAAAAGTAATAAAAATATGTTGTACATCTTTTCATTTTAAATTCACATCAAAAACTTAAATTTTAAATATTTGATATAAAATCATAGATATAAATATTGAATATAAAATCATCAGTTTATTTAAAAGGAAAATTATAAAACTCAGCATTATTAAAAATGGTCCATTATAAAACACAGCTTCTATTGCTAGTCGTAAAATGATATGCAACTGATAATTATTTTTTTTGCAAATTTTAATTTAGTTACTTAAGCATACTTAGACCACTTTAGCTTAAATTTACTCTATGGGCAACAACATGCGTGTGAATTAATAATTAGTTAGTAGTAGAAATAAAAATCAATGTTTCATGATATTTGACTGACATGTGATCAATGAACTCTCAAGTTACAAAGAAATCGTTTCAAGGATTTTGTCTTCCTAGATACATAAGGATATATATGCATCCTTAATTTGGTTGAGAAGTTATTTTCCAATCTCACTAATAAAGAGAAATATATATATACACTAACAGTATAAAAGATTTTTATATAGTCACTGCATCATCCATTATCCATTTTCAATTATCATTAACTCCTAAAAAAAGTAATAATTCAAATAAAACGGTGAATGATACACCACGGTAAATAAAGAAAATGTATATTCTTTTATGTGGAAACACCTTCATTTTAGTGAAAAGCTATTTTCAAAGCCAATTAATCAAATCGAAGTATGTCCCTGGTTGTTTCAAACTGCATGTCTCAGCTCAAGTTCCTTAAGTGCATGGTTCTGAGCTCAATCCTGGAATTGACGTGTATATGAAGCAAAAGACTATTGAGAAGAATCCTCAACTAAGTCACCTGATCAATCCCCATGATCTCAGTCTTACAAATTTGACAGGGATACTATAGGTAAAAAAACTATACAAAATATGAACTAGAAAACAATTGTGAAGGCCCCTAGCTTGGCCTTTCAGAGTCTCATATAAAGGCAGACTAAGTGACAGTAACATTTTCCACCACCTTCACTTGAAATAAGCAAAATTTTAAGGGAATATCCTTTCTTCTACCATTTTCTCAATTTTATTTCTTTCTTTTCTTTCTCTATAACCTTGATTCAGGTGGGGGTGGGGGTGGGGGTGGTGGGGGGAGCAAAAGGTTAAGGTTGCATTAAAATTGGATGAGCAACCTGAGTAGACCTACAACTTACAAGTTAGAAAAGGGTAGGGGCTTATGAACAATTCAGTTGAAATAATCAATCACCTAGGAGGAGGGTTGTGAACTTTTGAGTTGTGAATTTCTTCATTCAGAAGTTGCGCAATTTGCATCCGGCCAGCTGCTGCCTTATTGTCACTAAAAATGGTGTACAATGAGTTCAATTCTTCCGCATTAGCTTTTTTAAATAGGTTTCTTAGTATTGCAACAACTCCAACGGGCAAGTGCTGATCTATGAGCACTCCTGCACCATTTCCACCATTTATATTGGTTTGATGAGGTCGTGAAATTTGCCCTTGAGGGCGGGAGTAGGGTCGGGAGTCCCAATATTCATTACAAACTCGACTTCGATCTAGTGCCTCAATTGCCTGGTGAAGGAATGCAGATACATAATAGAGTTATATAAATCATGTCCGTGGAAGAAAATCAAACAAGACATTACAATTACCAAAAAAATTATCTCAAACCAGGAAAATGTTTGCAGTCCTAAAAATACTAGCTCAAAAAATATTATATGAAGGCTCAATGGTTAATAAAAAATACGTTAAATATCCAGATAAAACGTGGCAATTTAAACCTTGCATTACTAGGTCTTCATGTTGTTCAATTCACAAAGGAAGCTGAAAAACAAACAAAAAACCTTGAGGCAGGAAAACTTGCACTTTCCCTCGGGAAGGGAAACTTGAAACTAGCTAAGAGTGTATTTGGTTCCTGATTCCAGATTTCATTTTTCATTAAAAACGTAACAGGTTTAACTATGCGCTTGATCACATTTTAATGTTGACGCTATAAAAGAGACATCTCCAAAAACAGAATGTTTCTCACTCACTTCCCTAACTACAACTCAGATATTAACTGTAAACAGTTTAATTTAATCCCAAATCACCCAGAAATTTAGTATAATCTCATATCAATCAAAAGATAGGAGAACTTCGTTGTTAAATCAACCAAAAAGAAGCTATACAAATTTCTGCTATATGCATAATTAGTTAATTACTAGACATCTGTTCATGGAATGTGGGGAGAAACAAGAATTGGAATATAATTTTCTTTCAGCCAATATCAATGAACCCGCTTTGAATTGTAATTGAGTTTTGATCAGTAAAATTACCTGCACTATAGCTGGAGAGGAAAACCCAAACATTTCAAAGCCATCAAGGCTGCCAGGAGGCTGTAAAGGAGGAAGACCTTTTTTTCCCAGCTTGTGTTGTTTTGCGATCTCTTGATTCACTCTCTCTCTTACAAGTTCCCAGCATCTTGCAGGTGAAACATGAATGAAAACCTCACTTGGACAATTTTCCAAGGAAACCTGGGGAGAACATAATTTAGTAACTGCCACATCAACTCTTCCCAATTCCAAGTGAAAATCACTAACAGCACTTCATTTCAATTAAAACACCAAAAAAATTAAAATCTCAATTTCATACTACCAAACCAGGAACTACGCAATGGTTCACATTTTCTACCTAACTTCATCTTGAAAATTGGATACCCAGACTGTATTGTAGTTAAGCAAAATATTCGTCTTGAAGGGCTAAGGTAAAAGGGGGAAAGATTCTCTGTAACACTAAGCTTCAAAGCTACATACAATGCAGTCATGAAGTGAAAAGTAAGGAGTCATGAATCTTCTATCAAAACGTATGCCAGCACAATCAGGAGTGAAAAGCAGCAAGATACTAGTAAAAGGGGACTTCTTTCCAAGTGTATCACCAAATTTACATCAAATAATTAAATGCCTTTCCAGAGATATTGACAAAATTACATACTATGGTACCAATTGCATGACAAAAAAGAAGAGGGTGAAAGGCAGAAAGTACCATAAATAGAGGTCCACCACGTCCAGCATCAAGAATTTCTGAAATGTAATAAGACATAGTACTGGATGGATCTAAAACACTTATGTACCTAACACGGCTTTTAAATCCTGCACCAATCATATTAATTTGCATAAATATATAATATGCATATCCAATCAAACACTGTCATATAAGTTGCAATGCATTAAACCAACTATATGCATACCCCTTGGGAATATAGCCTGACTGCTGCACCATGACTTTCCAGGAAGCACAACTCCAAACTCTAAAGGTTCAACATTGCAGTTGATACGCCGAACAACCTTGGCAATACGAGGACCTTTCTGATGGGAATTCCTTTCCAAATTGTTTAAACTGCAAGAAAGGTTTACGTTAACAGCTTTTACATTGTCAGCTACATTAGAAGTGGCACACCCTCCAAGCTTTTCATGAATACCCCCATTCTTGGCCTTGATAGTGCCAGACTGTTGTGGGTTCAGAGGTAAATTATCTGAACTTTCCAAACAATGATGGCTGGCCTCTCCTACTGAAGAAGCTCGAATATTTCTAACTGATTCTGCAGTTGTATGACCTATATGACCGTTAAGATTTACTGAGGCCAAAGCAAGATTTGGTCCTCTGTTTTCATGACATTCCTGTTTCACATGCAAAAGCTGAGCTGAACCAGAACGCATATCTCCACGAGGCAATGTAGGACCATTCTTTTCACCCATCACAGCAGCATCTGTCACAGGGATGATCAAGTTGGTATTTTCTATATTGTTACATGGGCTTGCTTTATCTGTAGAACCTGTAACCATACGAAAACTTTCCTTCCTACTATTTGAATCTGACATCTTAATTTCATCACCGTCATCATCACTAAGAAGTATCAGATTGTCATGTCTGTAAAGTGAACTTTTCTCACCTGACAGGTCCTTTTGAGAAAATTGACAACCAGGGGTTCTCTGCTTTGATCCGGAAATAAGACATCCTTCTTTGTTAACAGAGTTCTTATGAATAACCATCTCACATGTAGGTTTTGAGCTATTATTTGTTAACAAATGCTTTATGTGAATTGAAGGTACAGCTTCTGCTGATTTCCTCTGTTGAAGATAGCTCGGATCTTTACTTTTCTTTGCATGTGTTTGATTCTCTATTGGGACATCTGTTGAACGGGAATCATCAATAAATTTATTTGATGGATGCAAAGCCACCTCTTTATGCACATTACCCTTGGAAGAATGAGACAAAATTGATGAATCCGATCTCAATTCCTTGTGTATTGTTGCCTTGCCTGGCGAGACATGAGAAGTTAGTGCCAGACCAAGATCTAATTTCGCCCACCTGTAGACTGCACTTAATTTTCCTTCCAGTGCCTCAACAAGAATATTTAGTTCACTAATATCATAACGAAAGAGGAAGAATTTGGAATCCCAAGTGCAAGAACAAAATTGCTTCGCATGATCCAAGCAAGCATATCTATTTGGGGAACAGAAACAACCGGCTGCAGAGAGGTGTAAATCAAAAAGGCAAACAATGCATTCCCTTTCACTTGTAGCATCAAAACTACTCTCCATTTTCGATGCCTTTGAAGAGCTGCAAAGAAATTCCCTTTTTGCCCGTTCCATCTCAACACGTGCCTAGGTTGAAAAAATATAAAAATATCAGTATAGGAGATTACTAATGTTAAAATTCAATAAAGGTGTACAAATCATATGTGCCTCTAGTCTCTACAGAGAGTGCATTCCAACCAACATGGCATGGCTTCCAAATAGAGATGATGGAATAGGAAATAGAAATGACAGCATAAATTGGTTCAGATACAATAAAATGTGGCAAGAAGCCAAACCGAAACTCAATGAAATCAAACCCTGACTCCTGAATACCGTGCCAGTTATAAACTAAACTTCTTTAAAGAAAAGTATGTTAGGGATATAAAATAAATTTGGGTCCAAGACCAAGCAGGTTCAACTTTGAGGGTTGGTCCTTGGCACGGTTTCAATGCCTCTATGAAGAAGTGGCCAGGAATTCAATCCTTGCTACCACCGTTCTTCTAATGAATTTTAATTTCAGTCCAATTTTAAGGGGTTTGAGCATTGTCCGCATTTCTTGCCCAAAGAGCACATATGTGAGGAACATGCTAGAGATATAAAAACCATTCTCGGATCTCCAAATGATAGCTTAAGCTTTTAGAAGAGTTGGTCCTTGACAATTGCAAACACCATAGAAATCGTTGGCTCTGATTTTTCCTCTCCTTTTTCCCATTTATTCAGTTGTCTGTGAAAGATTCCTTGTTCACATATATGTAAATTAAATATCTCCCCAGTCCACAGAAAAAAAATCTTCTTCAAAGAACATTTAAATTCAACATACCACTTTATGTTTTCAATTTACACAACAATTAACAAATACAATGCAGATGACAAGGTGATGCACAACAAAGATATGAAAAAATGGAATATACCCAAAAGCACTTAAATCATCTACATTGAATTAAAAAATAAGGTGGAAACTCCTAAGACAGATCATATGCCTTATATGGCGGCAAAAGCAAAACAAATTAGCCATAAATTCCCTTAATGAGGTTGTAAAACTAGAAGAGAAAGGAGAAAACATTGAAGAGGAAAAGTGTGTCTGTTAGGATCCAAAGTAGACCAGTTTGGAAGGTCCATTTTTTCCTATCTCTCTCTACTCTTTGCTGAATCTGTTAGGCTATATTTCATAACCTAACAGTGTCCTCTGTCACTGTAGGTCTAATTTTATTAACAGGGAAAAGGAGCTTGCTCAGCAAGCTTAACAGCTGTAAAATCATTTTGAAGTAAAAGAACGGCTAAGCTAAGGCAATATCTATCTTAAAATCATCAGAGCAGAAATTAATGCATAATCATAAGAACCATCCCCTCATAATATGGAAGCAGAATTCACCTTGAGTGCTTTTGCCAGAAGGCCATCCTTTCCACTGACATCTTTCCATCGTAGATTATCCAAGGAATTCTTCTTCAGCAAATTAAGCTCCCACTGGGCTCTTACTGCTTCCCTTGCAGCCCCAAGCAACAGCTTGTCATGGGATATAGAAGTTCTGCGCCCCTGCTCCCGGTACAGCTCTATAGCAACATGCCCATGAGGCAGCCAGTCAACAGGAGCTACATTAACAGCCTCTGCACAGTTGAAGCCGCAATTAAAGCCAGAGTGGTAGGCTCGAGGAAATGTAAGAACAAACTCTCCAGGGTTTTGCACACATCTATAAACTGGAACTCCTTTAGACTTGAGGATGGAAGGAGAAAGTTGAGTGATCTGCAGTCAAAATTAGAACTTCTGGCATTAGATAAATACATATCCATAGAAAGAAACATGCTCATCCAACATAGCCAATTGCATTAATATCAATAAGTACAGATGGATGAAAGAAGGTAGTAAATGGATGATAGAACTTCACCCAACCCGATGAAAGCATAACAATCATTTTGATCTTGTTTGTTGCCTCTCTGACAGACAAAACAAACAAGATGAACAGAACGAAAAAGAATAGCAGGTGAAGCAAGAGGCATTTGTGCAGTGGTAGAAAATATTTTACTCACCAGTTTATGAAGCAAGTCAGGTTGTTGCTCAAAAAGCTCTGGCAAATGCTTTCTCATGACCTCTTCCAATTTACAAGCATCTTTTCCAGGGACACCATACCACAGTTTTGGAGCACCCCAATGCATATAATTCAATGAGTATAAGTGGTGATCTTCCACATGCTGTAAGCACATTTAATCAATAAGAAACAATAAAACAGATACAACAAATAAACGTGCTAGCTAAGCAATTTTTCTGACATGTACATACAAGCAGAGACACACAAAACTTCAATTAACTGTCAATAAACACAAAACAAATAATTTTGGTGTATTTTAACAATCTACTCAGGGTACAGATGTCAACTATAAGAGCCCCCTTATTCTCACACGCATACACACACTTACAACATCATATACCACCCCTGAAGGGAATACAAAAAGAAGTCTATAACAAAACATACAAACACAACATGGACATACATAGGCCCATATGAACAACAACAAATGATAACTATAACTAGAATGGTTATAAGCATGAATTGAGTGAAGAATTCATGGATTAGATTAGATGATAGAAAATGAGAGAATGATGCAATCCTTACCCAACAAAAGGAGGAAAAGCACATTCCTATATACAACCATGGCACTAAAACACCAGATATATCACTGCTCTCATAAGAGAGTAGAGATCCAGGTAGCCTGGCGAAGTTATTTAAATTCCAGCCAGATTTGATGTATTGTTCATGTGAAGCAGAATAAGCATGACTATGCTTTCTGGGAAAACCACTCCCAAAAACACCAGTTTCCAGATCAGCTCCATAAAGCACCTAGAAGTATATGTAAAAAAATGTAAGTATACGAACATGTACAGAGTGCAGTTAATGGGCAACAATTTTCGTGAAGCAGCAAAGTGCTGAGAGTATAAGGAAAATGACCTCAATTTCTTCAGTAGGGCTCTCAACCATCCGCCAATATTCACCTTCAATGTTCTCCACAGACGGCTCTAAAGTTCCATTTGAAATTGTTGTATTTTCTCCGCAATGCGCTACATTATCATATTTTCTGAAATATTTGGCCTTAAAATCGTCCGAATATCTCTGAAATGTTTCCAAGGTAAATTCTGGACCAGGTTCAAACCCAAAACTTTCAGCCTCACAAAATCCCACATTTCCGGTGCCATTTTCCACTCCCATTCTTGTGCATCTTCTCCTTTTCCTTTTTGTATTACTTTGAATCCTTGATATCTTTCTAATTGAACCGCGATTCTGAAGTTTGTCAATCCTCTGAACACGAGTAGAAAATTTAGAACCCTCCCATATACTTTTTTCCTTGAGAGGACAAGGGGGTTTCCAAGAAGATGGGGGAACAATGCGACAAATTCCATATGGTTCAGCTCTGGAGCGAATGCTTGATATATATTTCAAAGTATCTTGGAACTCCTGGAAAAAATATAAACAATTCAGATATGATTCTGCAACAGAGCTAACATTTAGAAGTAAAACAGGTCAATAACAGGAGTGCAGAGGTGAATTCAGATAAGCCAAAAGAACTATCAAGAGCTCAAGACCTCTTCAGTAGGGTGGAAAACAGGAGCATCCTCGAGATTTGGCCTCCGAGCATCTTCTGGTCGCCATCTGGCAACAACCTGTTAGAGACTTCAATTGTCAGTTATCATCATGCGAAAAACAAATTGCCTAAAAACAGTGAAGTGTCATTTGTAGGTTAGATTAAGTGGCTTCAATAATATATGATAAGATCACAGGCTCAACTCATTTGTTATTAAATAATCAGTCTGATAGATTGTATAGTAAACTAAGCCACTTCTATTGACAAGCAATAAACGAAAGAAATAAAGTGTGTATTGTATAAATATAACCTTTTGGCAATTACTGCAATCGGCACATCCACGTATAACTCCCCTAGGTAGACAAGGTCTTGAGGAGAAGTTCTGCATTGACATTCATATATATTAAAAGTTCTGCTAACCAGAAGTAAACTCTCACATTTAGGAACTGAAATACAGTATATTAAAAGTCTAGGCACCGAAACACAAAAAATTAACCAAACGAACTTGATCACAGCACACAGAATCAGAGTCTTCCTCTGAACTATTCTCATATCGTCCATAGTTAATCCATGGTTTTCGTCGAAGAGTCCTAGGAACCTTTGCAGTATCACTAACATGGACATCGGTTTCCACCTTAGTGGAGTGTGATTCAGAAGCACCAGTAGAGACTGAACAGCTGGTCATATTTTTATCATTTTGTTTCTCATTGTCATCAACCCTCTTCAGTGAGAAAGCTGTATATGACTCAAAACCTGGTGGAACAGATGGAAAGTCATCACTATCTTCGTTAACACATATTCTCATGAGCTCGGTCCCCATCGGCAACCTCGAGCAAAAGGCAATAGTTAATGATGCCTTTAATTGTCTTCCCTGCATGAATTAGGGGTCAGCATAATGGCATAATCTACATACGGAAAAAAAGAATGATCTATTCCAGGTTTTACTGAACTTACTCTGATAAGAAGACTGCTTGTGAAGTGACAAATGGGGAATTTGTTGGTTCTCTTAACTACCACTGAATATTACAACTAGATGTCAAATAAACAGAAGCTAATTCACGGTCTCGGTAAATTCATAAATAGCTGGAAAGCATCAACCTTATACACATCAAAAAATAAAGAAAGAACTTCAGATTAACACAACTACATGCACCATGGTATATTAACATTTCATTTTTTTTGTTCTATTTAGTCAAAATGTGCTACTATTAACTCTAATTCTTAAAAAGTCAGACTAAAAATATAACTATTTTCAAAAAGTTTATTTGGATTCTTCAAACATAATGGTGGATCAGGAGCAAAGGCATATTGAAGCTTCAACAAGTTCTTATTTGTGAAATTCTTGTTTGATTACATAGGACTGATTGACAAATTAAGGGCTGAACTCAATGCACAGAGAGCTCATCATCTAAATGCACAAGACAACCAACACACATACAATAGATTCATTCCATCAGGTCACAAAAAGCATGCTTACAAATCTACATCTATGCAAACAAGGTTCTGACAATAATCTTTCCCAAAATTATTGAGACCGCCACAGTTGCAAAGCATCAGATACAGGGGATATAATACATTATATTCCACCAGAACTCCATATCAAACATAATAATGTGGTGATAAACATCTAGATTAGAATTATATATGGATCAAGGCATGCTTCAAAGTTTATTTTCAGCTGTGTTTAGTTAAATCAGCATGCAAATGTAGTATCTACATGTTGATCAAATTCGGTCCAAAAATACATCCACCATAACAAATTAGCAAAAGTAAACACACATCATTACTTTTACCACGCCAAATTCATAAACAATAAAAATAGGAAGTAATGTTAACTTCAAGTCACTTAAATCCCTGGTTCATTACATTCCATCAACCAGATTATGAGAACAAAATTTACAACAATTAAAAACACCACTCACAGAATCTCAAACATAAACCTAAAAGATCCAAAAATAATCAATGGATCTCCAGAAGTTTCAGCTATCATTATCTAAATACTAAACCAAGCATCATAATACTCTCACTATACCACAATAATTTGGAATTACTAATTGCATTTAAAATCAAACAAGTTACCATTATTACAACCATAATCACAATGATCAAGAGAAACTTTAGTCAATTTTATTATAATCAAGCTAATTTGTACTAATTAAAAAAGCATACCCTATCTAGATGAAATCGTAGTAGAACAAGGGTGTTTAATTGTACCGTTGGATACAAAGCATAATTGATGGGAATAATGTGAATAGGTCAAAAACAACACGTGTAATTTCGTCGTAATTATAGATGGCAGTACAATGGAATCAAAAATTGGAAGATAAATTGAAACTATGCAAACCCTAAAAGGATGATAGAGGAAACAACATAGCTAAATCTGCATCCTATAACATTTTAGGCTTTCAATTTTTTTGTTTGGTTAAACTTGCAAGAGTGTAACGTGTGTTAAGTATTTGAGCCCAACTATAATATATCGGTTTGTTACTTTGCTTTTCGGGTTTCTTTATCGGGCTTCATGGTATATATAGGTTTTTTCTTTGTAATGGTTGTACAGAGACCTTTTATCTGTGATTGTTATTCTCAAGAATCGAACTTAGATATATTTTAGTTTTTTTAGAATGATCCTTACACTAATAGATTAACATCTTGTTAGCAATGTATATAAATTTTGTATTTACAAGGACTTGGTAAAATTCTAAAACCTTGGTTAGACTCTCTATAATTAATTCATTAGTCCTCATATATTTAATAGCAATATTAGTAAGATATCTGAAATTTATTTACAGTCAAGATTTGGTTTGGTTTTTAATTTTTTATTGATCTTTATTCAAAAAATAAAGTAAATAGTGAGGTTTGATGTAGAAAATTTATTCTATATAGCAAAAGAATTAATTTGGGTTAATATTTATTACACGACTTGAAAAGTATGATAATTATACTAGAGTTCTGAATTTGAGAATTGATTATGGATAAAGAAATGTATTAATATTATGTTTGATCGTATTAAAGTGGTATATTCGCTAATTGCATGAAGTATTTTATAACAAAATAATATACTTTTTATTATGGTGTCTAAAAAAATTTATTATGTTCCTCTGTATTCTTGTATACAATATGAAAATTATCATGGTTGAAAATTAATAGGTTAGCTTAATTTTTATTAATTTATAGGTTGGAAGATGATAAGCCCATCATACCTCCCTTATTTAGGAAATGAGAGAGGCAATACTAATAAGTGTTATCATTTCTCACTGTGGAAAGAAAGGAAAAAAATGATTTTAATTAAAAACATTTAGTAATATTTATTTTTATGAAGGAATTATTTTAAATAATTGAAATTAATAGTAAAGAGATAACATTGATCGTGATCGTCTTCCTTTGAAAGATGACAAAGATAAGATGCAATATATGATCTCACTATTATATTTCATGTTAAATTTTAATTGATATAGCATTTTGAATATTTAATTAATATTATTAAGATGAGAGAGACAATATTGATTATGAATTGCATGATGTTGCGAAAGGAAAATACTAACGACGAAAGTTGTTTTTCAACTCTGTTGGGAGAAAAATAACACATCAGTCACACAACTTTTCTCTTCAACGGTTTAAATTTATTTTTATAAGGTATCTGATAATTATTAATATTTTTATATAAATTATTATTACTTTCAATCATATATCATAACAAATAGTTACTATTATAAAAAGGTAAATTGTTATTTTATTAATAAAAATGAAAACAGATTTGATATAAGAAGAAAAAGGAAATGTAAAATTACCTCATCGCCATGTGGCAATAAAGGATTATTTAATTAAAACCCATGTGGCAATTGTTATTTTAGGGTCTTGGAATGTTGAGCATATAAAATAAGACAACCTTTTCTATTTCTTATTCCCTTTTCTTAAGGACTATTCTTGGGTTTTTCAAGTGTAGTACTTTTTATGATTTTCCTTTGGCTACTTATAGTTGTGAGTTTGTAATGTCTATATTATTTAATTAAAACCCATGAATTAATTAAAATAAGTTTTTAGTAACCAAATATTTGTGTTAAATAGTTTTTTAAAATGATGAAGTAATTAAAATAAAATTGTCCTTAATGGAAAGTTTTACAGCTGTTGAATAAGAATTGAAGAGTCAAAATAAATAAAATTGGTTCTAATATATCCACATAGTTAAAAAAAAAAAAAATTTGTGATACAAATATGTTTACATAGACATGAACAGTTAAAAGGAATGAATTATAAGTAAAAAACTATTGGATTTTCAAATAATTAATGACTAATATGTGGAGTAGATTTTTTATCTTTAATCTTGGAGTAAGTAGATTACCTCCCTTTATAAAATATGTAGTTGGGTAAAAATACTAGTGTTGTGATAACCGGACCGGACGGTCCGACCAGTTTGACTGCTGACTGGAGTTGAAAATGGCTCCGTTTTGTAGTCTTAATCGAATGAGTAGTTGGACTGCTTTGAACCGGAGAAATTCTGGTTCGACCGTGTTAAGCCCGGTTAAACCAGAATAACTTGGGGGAAAACCGGACATTTCACTTAAAATTTTAAAAAATGTAATATTATTCCAATGTTTTGATTCATTTTGGTCAAAAAATAAATAGATATTACTTCAATATAGTTATATAAAATTATTAATTATATAAAAATTTACATTTATATATAATTATATATTTATAGATAAAAATTATTAATTATATTTAAAATCATCTTGTTCGACTGGACGGCTTAACTGTTTAAACCGGTTAGACCTAATATGTAAGTTCTTCCGGCTTGACGTCCAGCTCGGGTTTCACAACATTGAAAAATGTTATGTTTAACATTAAAAAATAACAAAATAAAACTTTTTGGATAAAAATTATTACCAACTTTCTAAAATCTAAAAACTTATCGTAATACGCATAAATGATTAAAATCAACTATTTGACTCTATAAAACTACAAAAAATAATCAAAACTTCCTTTTAAATTTTTACTATTTTATATATTTAATATATATATATATAATAGATAAAATAACGTATCCACACTCAGTAATTTTTAAATGATTAAAATAGATGTATTACGACGAAAAGTAAAAATAATTAATTATATACAATAAAAAATATAAATTAATATAAGTTATTTTTTATATTATCAATGGTATTCTCTCACTACAAAAGTATTGTTTTATTTAGTGAGCATTTATACCACTTGACCATGTCTTGTATAAGTTGTTTAAGTGTAAACTAAATATATATACTATATTTCAGGCCCATGCCTTTATATATTTTAATTTATAATATTTTATTAATTTATTTGTTGATAATAAGGTATGCAATTGATTACAGAATAATATTTGAAAACTTTATTAATAAACAAATGGTTATGTCAATCACTATATACGATGAAGTAAACATATAGAAAATAATTACATAGAAAGGTTGAATGGATACAAGTTGGTAAATGAGTCTTCTACCCATTTTTCATACGGGGAGGGATTCATTGACTTCAATAGTAAATTTTTTAAACTTACTCCACATCTTAGTCATCAATTATAGGGAATTCCAATTGTTTGAATTAGTGGATAGATCTAAACATTGGATTTCCATAAAATTGATGTCTAAGATGTGCTTACTCTTGGAGTAAGTGGATCCCCACCTATTTAGATTGTGTTGTTGTCAAAAGGACAAAACTTAGGTAAATTACCATAGGTGCTAGTGATACGAGTGACCTATTAGAGGATAACACATAAACCTTTTTGTTTACTTTCAAGGAATGAACATTTATTAGATTTACAATCAAACATTTTTTACCTTGAAAATAAACAAAAAGTTTCATATGTCATCCTCTAATAGGTCACTCGTACCACTAGCACTTATGGTACTTTACTTAAGTTTTGTCCTCGTGAAATGATTATCATATCCAAAATTGAATTTTATCATATCCAATGTCGAATTATTTCAACAATACCATATGAGAAGTGTGTGGTGATTTGGATGAGGGACACATCATGATTGATTTTGAGATTTTGTTGATTAGTGGATATAGTAATTGAAAAATATATTCCCCTCTTTTCACATCTTTTCATATTTAATGTTATGCATATCATTTAAGAAATTATTAAATGATATAAAATTTTATTATAATTTGACTAAATAGTCACATTTAATGAACATAAAAAATTTGATTAAAAAATGAAGAAACATTGTGGTGAAAGTAGATATAATAAATAAGTGTATAATTGGAAAGTAAAATATAAGTGTGTATCGAATTTCAAATATATCTACAGATTTTGAATAAAATGAAAAGGTTAAAACATCAAAATATAAAACGATTGGAGTAACAAAAGTATTACAATTTTCAATAAAATGTCATTTCCTCATTGTTGAAAATGTTGGAAATGACATTTTTTTCATTTTCAAAATTTCCATAAATGAAGCTCATGTTTTCAAAAATATGAAATTAAAACACCAATGCAAATATATTTTTACCGTCATTTTCTATTTTTTATTGAAAATGAAAAACAAAATGAACAAAGCAAAAACACCCTAAGTTTTTTTACTCAAAAACTATCACTAAAGGTTTTTAGAGTTTAATAGCAATCTCATTTCAAATATACATAAACACAACAAAACATTAGAGAATCTCATTGGTCTATTTAAACTTTGTACTCATAGGATATGATTAGACATATGAAATATAAATTTTCTTTTTATTGATTTGATTTTAAAAAAATTCATTTTTTTATAATGATAACTGTTTTCTTTTTATTAGTATATAATCAAATAATAAATTTATTAGTATATAATGAAATATTAATAAATTTATTAGTATATAATGAAATATTAATAAATTTATTAGTTTTCTCTTTTTGACATATAATAATGATTTTTTAATGAGTAAATAGTAATTTACTTTTTTTATAAATAATAATAAATATTTTATTTTATAATTAATTAAATAAATCATAATTGAATAATTAACATTAAATAACAAAAAAATATAATGAGGATTGATATAATGGTAACAATTAAAATAATATTTGTCACATTTTTAAGTTTGGATGAGGTAATAGACAAAAGGATGCACTTCACTCTCTTGAACCTTATAATAAAAAACCTTTGACGATTGAAAAATAGGCACGACCATTATTGTTATTTTCTCAACTTAAGTTGAAATGCATACGGTAGTGAATATATGGACGTACTTTACTCTCTTGTGGTAGGGATAACATATTATGATTAAGCATTGTTACCTCTCTTTAAATCTTAAAATACGAATCATCCAACTAATAAATTTTTTTTTTATCTAAAACTACGTAGTCTTAATTCCCTAATATTCATAATGATATATGTGAGCAAGATATAATTGTGTGAGATGCAAAAATAAAAAAATAAGTTTTCCTTTATAAATAAATAATCAAACAAGTTTTTAGCAAGGGTAATGTATAGTATGAGCGAATGAAGTGTTAATATTTGTCCCAAGATCAACTCCTGAGTTTAAATATATGAATTAAAAAACATTACGCTCCAAAAGTAGGCATACTGTGAGTTTTATATGTTTTGAACAAAAAAAATGTAATAATAAAATAAAATGTGTAACTAATGTCCAATCCAATATGATAGTGAAAAGGTTAATCATTTCATTACAAGTCTAAAAAAACACTCATATGACAACCATTTTCTTCTTCTTTTCTTCCATTCCCTTTTTAATGCAAATCAGGATCTTGTTCAATATTGGAGACAATAATTCTTATTTCTCTTTTTATTTTTAATGATGAAAATATTATTTTTATTATATAGTTTTTATAGAACATCCAACAATAGAATGAGGACAACAGTAAAGTGAGGAGAAAAGTAATATCTGTCATATATTCACCCTTAAATGATTTGTAACAAATGTGGGGGGAAATCATCTCAAGTAATAGATATAAATTATCACTTTTGTATTTGCACATATGAGTAAAAATGTTATCTCATTATATCTAAATGATAAAAATATAAATCATATATTATTTTCTCTTATTTTAGGTGTACTCATATTTCCATTAGTCGAGATGATCCTAATAATTGAGTTTATCCTTAAACAATTGGGTGGTGAGACAATTTTATTTTTGTTACAACTAAAACTACAAACTTTAAACTTATGAACTCATGTAAATTACCCAAACCACTTATGGCCATACCACTAACCTACTACTAATGAACCTGGCTTGCCACTAACCTACTTTGATGAGTAACGGTTTAACTAAAAGCCATAACTAATAAGTGGCCACAATAACTCATTAATAATCCATAACTCATTTTGTGTAACATATCTCTTATTATACTCTGTATTATTTTTTTATGCATCAAAAAACATTTTTCACTATAACTAATTGATATTTCATAACTCATTTTGTGTAACATATCTCTTAGTATACTCTTTATATTATTTTTTATGTATCAAAAAGTATTTTCTATTATTGAATGGACTTCATATAAGGGCCACCAAATCATGAGTCAAACTAATGATTTCACATTTCCACCCAATAATAAAGAATATGCTAAACAAATTTGTAAGTGCTACCATATATAATGTTCCTCTATAAAATTTAGGTTTATAACTCATGAGTGTTGACACCAGGTTAAGTCTTTAGTAGATGCATTGTTTGACTAAATAAAGTGTAATATATATATATATATATAATATAAATATTTATACACATTTAGTAAATCATTTATCATTCATTTTGTGTTATTTTTTTAAGAGTCAATAATTGTTAACTATGAATGATGGATAATATAATGAATATTGTATCAAACTCATATATTATCAATATATACATTTTTTCCTGCATGACCCTACATATATGACAAAATTAAAGAAGGAAAATACAATAGCAAACTCCCAAACTTTTTAAAAGGACAGAATTTAATGTCCACATATTTCACAACTAGCAAGTGATGTATGTACTAGAGAAAATGAATCCTGATTTAAAATAATTATATATTTCATTAAATAAAATGTGTTATTGAAGTTTAAATTGAGACAAAATCATGTATCGATATCAAATTTAATAAACATGACCATAATGTGAAAGCTTCACCAATGGCTAAAGTAGTATGCTTCAAATACCAGAGAAAGGTGAGCACGACATAAAACAAATAGAATTGTAGTTGAATAATTTAGTACCAAATTATTAATATTCTATTCGTTAGAATACTAGTATAGAATAGTGGCATAGTTCACTTATTTATTTATTTATATATATATATATATATATATTAGAAGAGTAGATTATATTAACATTCCCGAGTTTTAATAAAATTATATAAATTATATCTCATTTTTTAAAACCTACGTAAATTACTTATAATTATATACATATATTGTATTAATTATCTATGTAGGAGGGATGAGTATAATTTTTTAAATAAAAAATAGTGACGAATGTAATTAATTCAAACAAAATATTGTATGTTATGAAGATAAATTCAAATAATATAACAATGAATATTTATTCATTATTTTTGGTTCATTACAAATTGTATCAATAATTTTAGGGATTTGTTTAAATCACTCTTATACTATATTATAACTAACCAAAATAGTAAATTTGCATTGACTCTTATACTATTTGAATTTGTCTTCACGATATATCACATTTTTGTTTAATTTAATTACACTCGTAATCGTTCTTCATTTAAGAAATTACACTTATATAATTATATCTCATACATGAACAGTCAGTGTAATGTATATATAATCAGGGACAATTTGTGTATATAGGTTTAAAAAAGTGGGGGTGATTTATATAATTTCACCGAAGCTCAGAGAATGTCCGTATAATTTACTATTTTTTATTGTACCACTACATCATTCATTTTAATTGTTATTGTCATTGACTCTTCAATAAAAGTAATAAAAATAAATATAATGATATGTTGAATAATATAATGATTATGTCTAACATTACATAAATATCACACTCAAATTATAATAAATTTATAAATATTATTATTGGTAATATATAACTAAATTAATGAAATGGTTCAATAATTAACCATTTTATACACAATTTTTAGGTTCAAGGTTCACATCCTTAATCCTTCATTTTAAAAAATATAAAAAAACTTCATGCACAAATTGATTTTGATAAGTACAATGTTATACAGTTTGAATGATTTAATTATAAGTTTGATATAAACATAGTGATATAAGACTTATTAAAGTGACACATTTGTTGTTTTACAAAAAGTGTATTACTCCTTTGGAAAAATTTAAGTTAAAAATTTAATAATTAAATAATTTGCTGACTAATTATAAACAGTAAGACATATATATTTTTTGGCACAAAAATTTTTCACTCCATATTTATAAGTATGAATTCACATATATGATGAGAACTCCAATACCAACATTATACAATAGAAAAATTAAATATTTCAGCAAACAATTGATCATTCAGTTCTCTAAATCACATGGTCTATATTTATTCTCGAAGGTTTTGTGGGAAATACGGGAGTGTGGAAATAAGAAGGAAATTTTCCAACAATGCTTCCTTGGCCACGCCATCTATCCAGTAGTTATAGTTAGATGTAAAATAATATATACTCCTATCAATTTTTTCTATCCATAAAAAATAATATATGTTCCTTATAAATAAATTATTATTCTATAATCTATTTTTTTTATGGGCACGATTATGAAAATATATCACTATTACACCTTTAAAACATAATAAATTTTTAAATAAATTTATAGGTGCTGCTGAACCGACCCAATTTTTAAATATGTTAGACACATTGTTAATTTTTTAAGTAGATTAAATCTAAACCACTATATTTTGTATAGGTAGAACTATCGGATGAGGATCTTCTATTCTAGAATTTTTCTGTTCTCATGTTTTTAGTCAATCAAATTTCACAAAATAATATTAAGTATTAATTTATGATTTTATTATTATTCATTTTAATTGAATATAACATTTTAATTGGCTTAGTACACATAATAAGACATGAATGAAGACGTGTAAATATGTGATCTAATAGTGAACATATTCAATATGTGATTGGCTTCTTATTACACCTGTTATGGAAATGATTGAGCTGACCTTGTGGCCATGGTGGTGCTCAAAGACTCTTCTATTCTATCATAGTCTTACACGTTGCTTCCCACTAGTTTCAGTATTCAATTATTCATATTACTGTAAGGGCTCTATTATAATTCAACTTGCCTTTTCTATATGCATAACACCAACAAAAATAACATTTTTGTTAAAAAAATCCAAGTGAATGAAAATATATTAATAAAAAATATATGTATTGACAGTATATGAGTTTTTTATATTGTTATTATATAGTCTATTATTTATGTTCAATTATTATTGATCTTTAAAAAAATAGTACAAATAAATTATAAATAATATATTAATTGTATATAAATATTTACATTAATAAATGTTACACTTATATACTAATGGAATAACTACAGTTATTATGTCACAATATAGTGTTGTTATTTTCAACTCTTTAATAAAAGAGTTGTCTCAATGTCTCTATCACTCTAATTTACAACCATTATTGATGTTAGAGAGATATCCATATTATTAAGGTGTGATCTATTATTATTATGAGTGTAAAATTTATGCAATGTCAATATTCATTTATATTACTTTTTTGAAAAGTTGATGACTGTTAAATATAAACGATAAATAATATAATGATAATGTGTAAAACTCATACACTATTAATATATTTTTTCTATCTATTATTATCCAAAAAGTACCTTGGGATGTTAATATTGTCTATTCCTTTGTAATTTATGTGTCTACTATGCATAGTTTTGAAAACCGTGTCGTACCGGACGGTTCAACCAGAAAATCGGTGAACCGGACCCATAACCGGTACGGTACGTATGTTATACCGCATATGCAATAGAATCGGTCAAAACCGGTTTAAACCGGTTGGTTTGTACATTATTTTTTTTTTTTAATTTCAAATTTTCAATTCTTCACCAATTCTTCAACTTCAATGATTGATACTTGGGTCATTTATTTGTATTTTGCGTTTGTTAAGTGATAATTTTGGATAAATATATGTTTTGTACTTTAGACTTTGATTTTATTAAAGACTTAATGTTGTTTGTTTGTGTGAATTTGAACTAAATTATGAATATGGATTATAAATATGAATATCTACTTATTTGAAATTTTTTGTTATAGGTTTACATATATATATATAAGCAAGTATGTCCGGTTTAACCGGCATGCGGTTTAATTACTGAACCACTGGTTGAACCACTGTACCACTATACCAGTACCCTAACCGGTTTGATAACCGGTACGGTTTTAATAACATTGCTACTATGTCTTAAGACTCTCTGTTTTTTAGTATAATATTTTTGTAGTAAATATTTATAAAAATCAATGATAATTATAAATGAATAATACATTATACAATAATAATGTAACAAACACTCATACTATTGATACATATATTTTTCCTCTTAATTTTTATGTAATGGTCCACTACTTAATACAATTTGTCCATAAAAAATCATTACTGTTCGATTTCTGGGTAGAGAATATATGTGTGCATGGTGTTATTTTTATAAAAAGTATAACATATTATTTATTAATAAAGTATAGTTTAATTTGATTTTTTGATTATTTAATTTTATTTAAAGGTTTGATTTGTCCTCTTGTTTAATAAATGGCTGAAATTTATCCTTTAAAATTTTAAACTGTTTCAACTTAGAAGTACTTTACAACAACACAATTATAACGAAATCATCAATATTAAAACTTGAGCTTTTGTCACAACAACTTAGGTTTTGGTACCCTTCACCCTTATTTGTATTTGTTAATTCGTTGCTTGCACATTAAGCTTTACTTGCAGCCATGCATGCGTTCTCTTTTGTCTATAGATTTATTGTGCTATATATTGTTCATCTTTCTAGCTCATTACATTTAGCTCATCACAAGCATAATTAATATGGCTTCATTTTTTCATAATCAATTCTTAGAATTGGAATATTTTTGTTATCTATTTCCAATATAAGTTTAATGAATTAATCGTATCAATATGTTTGTATTTTAAAATCCGAATTAAGTCACAATCAGAAGATTTGTTTTGTGATCAAATTAACACTAGAATCTAAATAAATAAAATTTGCAAATAATTATAATGTTCACGTTAGATGATCTTTCCATCAAAACTGATATTAATTGCATAACAAACACATTATCATCAGATGAAATTTAACCAACTCAAAAAGTTAAAAATAATCAAAATGAATCCTTTATCACCTATTAAACCTTAATTGAAATTTATTATATTTTTTCTAAATGGATAAATTGAAATTTATCAAATATAATTTTTTTGTACTATTAAGATATTTATTATCGGAGAAAGAAATGTTAAAATAAAGATCTAAAAACAAGAAGAGTGGTTGTTCGAACTGTCTGAGCTGCAATTTTGTTTGTCCAAACAATATTCCATACTCACTTTTCAATTCCCACTTCATCTCCACATCTCTCTCTCTCTCTCTCTCTTCCATTTTCAACTCATTTCTATTCACCTAATCTCTCTCTCTCTAGATTCTCTCCGATTCTTTCTTCTTCTTTTTCGTCATAACCGTTTCCAATGGATCCGGAACTCGACCAAAACGACGGCGTTTCTACTCGAAAAACTCCTTTACACTTACCTTCTTCCTCTTCCGACGAAGACACCAACGACACAGTTTCACCCTCCAATTCCATCCATTCCACCAACCGCCGCCTCGACTGCATGCTCCAATTCCTCGACCGCAAACTATCCTACGACCACAACCACCGCCTCATTCCCCGCCCCGGCTCCTTGCCGGAGTTCATCGCCAAAGGTGGCGCCACCGGTATCTTCAAACTACCACCCCGAGGTGCCGTACACCCTGCGCGGCCACCGGGACTTGAATTGCGGCCTCATCCGTTGAGGGAAACTCAGATTGGGCGGTTTCTGAGGAACATTGTTGGAACTGAGTCTCAACTATGGGCTGCGACTGAGTGCGGGGTTAGGTTATGGAATTTCAAGGATCTGTATGCGTCGTGGTGTAATGGTGTTGGAGGAGAAGATAGTAGTTTTAGGAGTGGGGATGATGAGACGGCGCCGTTTTGGGAGTCAGTGTGGACTTCACCTGCGCTGTGTTTGGTTTCCGATGAGGGTAATAGATTGATGTGGAGTGGGCATAAAGACGGAAAAATCAGGTGCGTGCGTGGATTAGCTTATTTTGCATTAATATTAAGAAATTGAGTCTTTTATATAAATTAGCTGACGCATATTAGCTACTAGGTGCTGAAAGTGGAACTGTTTGGTTTAATTAGCTAATAGGAAAGTTGATTGGTGTAAAATGACATAAACTCCCCCAGCTTATAAGCTACTTCTAGTAACTTATCAAATATGAGTTTATAAGATAGTATTGGTCATTGAACTAAGCTGATTTACTCAAACATATTCTGGTTGGTTATAATTTAAATATTTTATGCCGTTTTTGGTTGAATAACTTAGTTAAGCATGTATTGCAGAAGAGCTTATGTTTTAGCTTATTTCATGAGTTTTTTATATATGCAATTATGCATATTAAAATAAGCTGGAAAAAGTTATAGGAGGGTAGTATGCTATTTTGATAAGTTCTTCCGAACACATATGATAAGTCCAAATGAACTCTCTCTCTGAGCTCTTTGAAACACCTGCTTAGTGAGAGAACTTCTGTTGTTGATTTTTAGCAAATCTTTGGAGTAGACATAAAGATGTGAAGGTTAAGTGCTTGCTTGGATTGCTTATTTTTTAATCTAAGGCTGTGTCTAATAAAATAGCTTAATCATGGTTCTTGATCACATGTTCAAATCCTAGAAACAACCTTTACGCTTGTGGGATTAGGCTACACAAATCTGCCCTTCCTATCTCACTAGGTGGAGTCTCGTCCACTGGGACACCATTTTTATCTAATAAGTTTATTGAAATAAACTAGAAAGGTATAGATAAGTTCTTTTTATAATTTTTTTCATAAGCTTTTATCATAAATCCAAGTGGGTATCTTCCATACTCCCCCTAAATAGCTTTAGTGAGATACTTCTGTTTTTGTTTTTTAGTAAAGCCTTGGTATAGTGCCTAAACTCTTAGCACGGGTTGCATTGTAGTTCCCGACCTTAGGGAAGTATCAAATTAGCTCTTAAGATTGTAAGCATTGGTCATGTTGGTCACCCGTGTCATCCGTTTTCAGTCAATTTGGTCATACTTTGAATTATATATAACAGTTTCAGAGACTAATGTGTTAATTTTCTAAAGCATGACCAACACTTATAATTTCAGAGAATAAAATGATGATTTACTCGTTTTTAAGAGCAATTATTTCCGCCGAAATAATTGAATCCATACATGGTTTAGGTGCTGGCAGATGGATGATCGGACTTTGGATGATAAGAACTGGAGGATTCACTTCAAGGAAAGCTTGTCTTGGCAGGCTCACCGTGGGCCTGTTCTTTCCCTTACTTTCACCTCTCACGGTTATCCTTCATTCTTTATTATTAACTTTACTGCTTTGCTTCTATACTTGCTATCATTCCACACATGACAAGCAGGTGGTGATTATTTAAATTACTATTTACTAATATTATTCATATGAAAGAAGATATAATGAATCAGTATTAGACCAGGTTTTCATACCTTTGATTCACATTCTTGTTTTCTTCTTTTTATTTTTTCCTTCTCACCTTTTGTTGTTGATTTGTTTCAGGGGATCTGTGGTCGGGTTCCGAAGGAGGAGCTATAAAGATATGGCCTTGGGAGTCTATTGAGAAATCTATTCACATGACAAAGGAGGAAAGGCACACAGCTGTGATATCAGTGGAGAGGTCTTATGTTGACTTGAGGAGCCAGCTGTCTACAAATGGCTTCAACAACATGCTCACTTCAGATATAAAGTACTTAGCATCTGATAATTCAAGAGCAAAAGTATGGAGTGCTGGTTACTTTTTCTTTGCTTTGTGGTAAGATTCACTCTTAGTTTCCCACGGTGTTATTAATTGAACATTAATTTAAGTAATCTTATATATATTTATGCGTTCGAGAATTCAAGTATAATTATAACCACTGATATTCGTGAGTTGTTCATATTTGTCTACGGTGCTCCATTGTGAGTCCTGAATGTCCTGTTTCATTTTGATTATTGGCTGGTGAGCTGGTCAATGGTCCTTTGTGCATGAGATACATAATAAAATCATAACCGGGATGTCATTTGCACTATTTTCTCTGTGCATAAGCATCACATTTTTCCGCATGTGTATTTGTACCTGTCAATTTAATGTATCCTTGTTGTTAATGTACAGGGATGCTCGTACAAGGGAGTTACTGAAAGTTTTCAATGCAGATGGCCAGATTGAGAATCGTGCAGACATGTCCTCAATCCAAGACTTTTCAGTTGAGTTTACTTTGAATTCTAAGAAAGACAAAACACAAAGTGCCGTTGGCTTTTTTCAGCGCTCACGTAATGCCATAATCGGGGCAGCAGATGCTGTTCGCCGAGTTGCAGCGAAGGGGGGCTTTGGGGATGATAATCGGAGAACTGAAGCACTAGTGGTAACAATAGACGGAATGATTTGGACTGGGCATTCAAGTGGCTCGCTGGTGAAGTGGGATGGAAATGGCAATCGGATACAAGATTTTATTTACCATCCATTTGCTGTTCAATGTTTTTGTACTTTTGGCATGCGAATTTGGGTAGGTTATGTAACTGGTACTGTCCAGGTTTTGGACCTCAATGGTAATCTGATTGGGGGATGGGTGGCTCATAACAGTCCAATTGTAAAAATGACAGTTGGAGCTGGTTACATGTTCGCATTGGCCAACCATGGTGGCATACGTGGATGGAACATCACCTCCCCAGGACCTCTTGATAACATATTACGTTCAGAATTGGGTGGAAAAGAATTTGTATATTCTAAAATAGAAAATGTAAAAATATTGACGGGCACTTGGAATGTTGGACAAGGGAAAGCATCTCAAGATTCCCTTATGTCATGGCTAGGTTCTGTGGCCTCAGATGTTGGCCTGGTCGTTGTTGGGTTGCAAGAGGTTGAAATGGGTGCTGGATTTCTTGCAATGTCTGCAGCTAAAGAAACTGTAAGTTATCATGCTTTCTGAAATAATACCATAAAATTAGTATATATTTATTATCAGCAGACAAGTAACAATTTTATTAGTTGTAAGCAATGCTATATAACTCTTGTTACAAGTTCTATTTAATTGACTTTTTCTGTCATAAGATTTAATTTATAATACTTTCAAATTTACTGAATACTTTGGGTTATCAGATATAAGATCATTGGTGGCTTGCATGAATAGTTCTCTTTATCTACTCTATTACCAGTCATTAGCTTTCACTTAAAAAAAAAATCCTGTAAATAATATTTAAATGAAGAAAAGGTAAGACAACAGGTTTCATTCAGGCTAAGCAATGTGCACCTCCATGTCCGGCGGCTCACCTTTGCCATGCAATCTTCATCTTTCAAGTTTTGGCTAATCAATGAGTTCCTCAAATCTTTGAGATGACTCAACAGTACACGATGGACACAGTCAGTAGTCAGTATAAAAACTGCAGAAGAAACAGAGACAGAGAGGGGATCAGATGAAAAAATTCTGGAGACTCAACAGTACACAACTTACTGTGTAGTGACGGAGACTGGCATTGGTTCAGAAGGAGAGACATGAATGAGTTCACAGCCTATGGCATTATCTAGTTGTGATTTAGGGATTTTGACTTTTCGACATGTTATAGAAAGTTAGGAATATTTTATCTTATTTAAGGAAAAAAATACTCGAGAGCCAATAATCTTCCCCAAGTTTTTTTTTGAAATTTATCTCCCCCTTACCTGATTAAAATTTTGCAAAAAATTGTCCAATGGAGTTATTACAGTCCAAGCCCAATTATACATAATTAGCCACAACCACCATCCCCCACAATGAATTCTCCCTGTTTATGCAGCATTAATTTCCTGCATTTTAATTTGGAATTCCTGTATCATTTTTCTTCTTTATTATAATCCTGTGCTTTTCCATTATATAATGCATCCAATTGATCTTATATCCAATATTGCGATGATGTACTAAAAAATGATTGTAAACTTTCTTAGGTTAACCCTAATAGAGATGATCGTGAATGGTGTTTCTAGCTATTAAAATGCGTAAAAATCAGGACAGATTCTGTTGTGATATTGTTCATGTGTCCTCATGCTGGGCAGTTTTCCTAGCTTTTCTCTTCCATAACCCTCCCCTAACCCCCATCTCTAAAAAACATATAGGTAGGACTAGAGGGAAGTTCTGCTGGGCAGTGGTGGCTGAATATGATAGACAAAACATTGGATGAAGGTTCAACTTTTGAACGTATTGGATCCAGGCAACTTGCAGGCTTGGTCATTGCTGCATGGTGAGTATCTATGAGTAGGAAACCAAGTGAGCTGCTGAAGCATTTAATATGTCAGCAACTATTTTGTGTTACATAATGCATTATCTTGTCTGTTAAATTATAGCAATTTGAGTTTGAATATGTACCGGTCTGTTAAGTTCCTTGCATACATAATGCATTACTGTCTTCTTTCCTCCCCACTTGTTCTTAAGTGTTATCCAGGTTTGAAATTTATGGATATGGATCACCAAAGGTTGAGCTCCTATCCTCAAATAAAGTATCAACAATGCCCTCATGCAATTGTTATGTAAACTCTTTACCTGTGTTGGTATCTTTCACCTTTAGTAATTGATTTCTTCTTCTTCAGGGTTAAAACCAGCATTAGATTTCATGTTGGGGATGTTGATGTGGCAGCAGTTCCATGTGGCTTTGGACGTGCTATTGGCAATAAGGTAGGTCTGCACTGTCTGCTGTTTTACTTTGTATGTTAATTGGAACTTTAATTAGTTTCTTGTGTTCCTATCTATGTTTGGTTAATAAAGGATACATTAAGATGTGACCGTCTGAATTAGTTTCTTCATTCTATGACATTGATAACGAAAGATGTTAGCTTCAAACTTCGGCTCAAGTTTCATGCAATGGAAAACTTCTAGTCATATTTGTTTGGAAAATTGTGTTAATAACAAGTCCTCTCTGAGAAAGCTTTAGACTATTATCCCATGTGTAATGTGCAAACTAATGTGATTCCAAGAAAGCTTTAGACTATTATCTTCTAGTTGTTAGTTTTAGTTATTCTGATCGTTGACTTGTGAAATGATTGTCTCTCCAGGGAGCTGTTGGTTTGAGGATTAGAGTGTATGATCGGATAATGTGCTTTGTTAATTGTCATTTTGCTGCCCATTTAGAAGCTGTTAGTCGTCGCAATGCTGATTTTGATCATGTATACCGAACAATGTCCTTCAGCCGGCCAACAAACTTCTTAAATGCTGCGGCTGGTACCCTGCTGTCCTATTCATGTTTTGCTTACTTACCTTATCCATTTATTTAATTTGCGTGTTTATAGATCTGGCTTGACATTGGTCCTTTCTGTTCCAGCTAGCACTTCATCTTCTGTTCCAACATTTCGTGTTACAAATGTATGTAGATGCTGCATACTTTTTCCTTAAGTAGTAATCCATTATGCATTTAGAAAAATATATGAAACATTGATTGTGGAGATTGGTGTCCAGTCCGCAGAAGCAATGCCAGAGTTATCTGAGGCAGAGAAGGTTGTATTTCTTGGTGATTTAAACTATCGCCTTGACGGCATTTCATATGATGAAGCAAGGGATTTTGTTTCTCAACGGTGTTTTGATTGGCTAAGAGAAAGGGATCAGCTTCGAGCAGAAATGGATACTGGGAATGTCTTCCAAGGAATGCGTGAAGCGATTATCACATTTCCTCCCACATACAAGTTTGAACGGCATCAAGTTGGTTTAGCAGGTTTGTTTTGCACTTTTATTGTAAAATAATTTGGATTAACTTGTTACTCTGGTGTTATAACAGAGTTAATATTGTTACCATTCCGCCATGACTCAACCTTTGGAATTAGTATTGTTACAGTCTCTTTGTTTACTAAAACAACGGGCCCCTCATTTCTGTACTGTTGGATTTACTCTGAATCTGCTGTGCAGGGATCACACAGATCTCCATACCAATTCAATGCTTCCATTTTATTTTTATTGTGTTTAATATATCGTCAAGGCACAAACAAAGGGTCTGTGAACTTGAGGTATTTCAGAAACTCAATGCGTCAATTTCATAACCCACACAACCCCCTTTGGTTAGACCAAAGGGATATCTTTATCATCAAAAGAGGAATGATTGAAATGGGATTCAAATGTAAAACATTTGCCTTGGGTTGCTATATTTCTTCTCTATTCTTGGATCAGAAGTAGAGCATTTCTAAAGTTTCAGTTAAAAGGGCGACCCAATGCACGAGACTCTCACCTAGTGGAGTCTGGAGAAGGTAGATGTATGCAGCCTTACCATCACAAGCAAAGAGGTTGTTTCCAGGATTTTAACCCATGACCTCCAGGTTACAAGGCAAACAACCTTAGTGTTGTGTTGAGGCTCACCCTCATTTCTGCAGCTCCACTTACTAAGATTTTTTATTCACAGACCAATAGCATGCATACCATACAGTATAGGAGAGGAAAAGAAGAATGAAAGAAGCCAGATGTATTTAAAATCACTGTTGCGATCACACCTCATACATAATGATTTTCAATTCTCTTCATCTTTGTCTTTATATGAATTGAAAGATGAATCATTTCAATTTTCAAGTAACAATCACTACTGTTAATAGGTTTTCTTTCACTATAACTTCTTCAAGATTTCAAAGGGTATATTTCAGATTTGTATGAATTCTTTCTTTGAAGGGTATGATTCTGGTGAGAAGAAACGAATCCCTGCCTGGTGTGACAGAATTTTGTATCGTGATTGTCGCCCTTCTTTGGTGGCTGACTGCAATTTAGACTGTCCAGTTGTCTCTTCTGTATTGCAGTAAGTTCTCTATTTTATATATTTATTTCCATCTGTCATTTGATCCATGTAGCCAACTCTACCTAGTGGGTAGTGGGATAAAGTTTGGTTGTTGTCTACCTATCAATAAGGGATCTCTTTATTATATAAATGAGACTGCGACGGAAGTCAAAATTGAACTTTTGATGTTCTAAAATAGGGAAATAGTAGATAGCCAAAAATGTTTTGCCAGAATGAGCTGGTATTACCTTTTGCTCTTGAATGAATGAGGGATCCCTGCTACCATGACTTATCCAATTACCACTGATGACAGATATTCTGGCTAAATTCTCTCAAATACTCAAACCAGCATGAGTGGAAGCACAACCTTTTTTTTAATTATCGTCATCTCACTTTCAATAGGTACGAAGCTTGCATGGATGTCACAGATAGTGATCACAAGCCTGTGCGGTGCATATTTTCTACAGATATTGCCCGAGTAGATGAGTCAACCCGAAGACAGGAATTTGGGGAGATTCTTCAGTCAAATGAGAAGATTAAATACCTTCTAAAAGGATTATGCAAGATTCCTGACACTATCATTAGTACAAACAACATAATCCTTCAAAACCAGGACACATTAATTTTGCGTATTACAAATAAATGTGCAGAAGACAATGCTCAGTTCGAAATAATTTGTGAAGGCCAGTGTACTGTTATGGAGGGTCAGAAGGCATCTAACCATCAATTGAGAGGATCCTTTGGCTTCCCGAGGTGGCTTGAGGTGATATTCATTATTTAGAATGAACTTTTTTATGAAATATTTTTTGTTACAGAGGTTTTTTTAGCATTAATCATAGCACATATGCAGCACATAACACTGCAACATCCCTAGATAAAACTGGCTCCAATAATTGGATTTAGTACAAAAGATGTTAGCCCTGGAGCTATGTTTTTTATGTGGATCAACATTAAACTTTTTTTTGCTTCAGACAAGGCATCTATCCTATGTAATACACCATTAGGTAATAACCTGCACATTTATGGTTCAGGTAAGTCCTGCAACTGGTATAATAGGACCAGATCATATGGTTGAGGTATCAGTGCATCATGAGGAATATCAAACCCTGGAAGAGTTTGTTGATGGTGTTGTACAAAACTCTTGGTGTGAAGACTCCAGAGACATGGAAGCTATTTTGGTTGTTAAGGTGCGTGGCAAATACTCTAGTCAGACAAGAGATCACCGAGTCCGTGTTCACCACTGCTATTCAGCCAAGAAAAACCAAACAGACTCTCAACCAAACAACTCAAGTGATATCCAAGCAAGTGTCCTACGCCGATCTGATTTCCAACGTCTCAGCAGTTCTTATGATGTGGTTGACAGGCTACATAATTTGCATAGCCCTTAAAAGGCAGCAGTTGATGTGTGTGCTTGTAACATTTACTTATTTATTTTGTGGAAGGATGAAAACTTCATAGATTTAGCATCCTGGTTATGCTTGGCACTGTTTTTTTATAGGGAGTTCACAGTCAAACTTTTAATCATGGAGCTGGTTTTAACTGTATAGAGAAAGCAAATGCAAGGCAAGAATAAGCTAAACAGCTTTTCTTAGATCCATTATTTAATTTATTAAGAAGTGAGTCCAATTTATTGTGTAAATGTCTGTACCATAATATTAAAGAATACAAGCAGCAATTGAATGGGGAAATTGGCTGCCTTTGTTGTTACTACAGCCAAAGCTGGTTACTTTTGAGTTTTTCCTTTTTTAGAGATACTTGTTACCATCTCTCATTATTTGCTTGGAATTTTGTATAACGGGACTAGTCCATCTATTTAATAGAGTTCCTGTTATGTCTGACCTTAGCCACTGATGGGTCATTTTCTGGCAGTGGTCACAACTTTGGATACTTGATGGTTCAAATTTTCAACAAGTCTTATTTTTTGGGTGAGATTGATCCCATTTTGCAATAGATGCTCTCTGTTTCTATCCTGTTTATTAAATGTCAGAGTGAACTATTAATTACATAACAAGCCATTCCACTTAATTCTGATTTCATCACATTCATAATTAGTAAATAAGTCGCTCATCAATATGCTTATGAGTGAAAATAGTAGTTTATTGCAGGGGACTGATTAGTTTTGCTGTTAACAGTTAACACCTGAAGTGAAGGTTGACAACTTGTGGGACTGATTGCTATAATATACATGGCTGGTATGATATAATTCATACACAACTTTACAAGTATATATATATATATATATACTGTTCTCTCTAGTATAACCTAGAGGCAGTAAGTGCTTTTGAGTTGGAAAAATACAAATGAATTGTTCATATATCATGGCTATACTTTATAGCTCTTATTCTTGGAATATCCCATTATACCTTCTATATGCACTTTGTTTATGCCTCGTGGTTTCACAGCAAAAGACACGTTTCATGTAAGAATAAAAGTGAAATATCCACACCAATCATCAAATCAATACAAATCTATCCTGGTTGATAATCACTGAAGGTGTCAATGCCCCACCTTAGTTGCCAATTTTTGTATTACGCATAATCCCATTTAATACATATGGAAAATGCAATGTCATGTTTCACAATCTTTACCATATGAATGCTACACCATACACCAAGGGTATATTACAACTTTCCATATATGAGCTAGCTAAAATAGTTAGATGTTTCCAATAATTTATTTTTTCAATTATGTAAGAAAAAACTAATCTATCATTGAGAAAAGTGATGACAGAATAATCCAAAAACTCTAGCCATCTTGTATATTGGGAGCTTCCATATGGAATAATATAATTATTATTAATTCATTCACCTTCAAGTTCTGCACCAAACTGCTCCAGCCTCTTGGCATCTTCTTCCAGATCTCGAACTAAAGCGTGGTTAACTAGACCATCATCCACACTGGCATGCACCTGTCTACCACCAAACCTGACAAAATAAATGAGAAAAAGTAAGATCAGATTTGATATCCATAAGAAACTCATCATGCCTAGGTAAGTTGTTAAAACGTGAAGATAATGCAGAAATTTCACGAGAATAAATGGATAACAATTAACAAACATGTCAGGATTAAATTACCATCTTCCATTCATCATCTCTATGCACTGCTGAGCATCTTTCCTATCCTTGAATTTTACCAAAACAACTCCCTGGGGATGATTCTCACATACCTGCAAGAAACATGAAACAGGGGCAAAATCAAACACTCAACTACAATAGGTTGCATAAAAAAGGTATAGTAATAGCACTGCTACTGGTACAGAAGATTTTATAAGGGTACCGGAGGATACATATATAAAAATAAGAAAATGTAACCAATCAACTGTAAATCATAAGATAAATACAATTTCCATAACATTCTAACTACAAGCTTTCAACCAAACTGTCTAAAGTACATCAAGCAAGTAACTTATTGGAGCCCTGAGGACACAATTGGAAGAGGTGAAGTAGCAATTGATTTCGTTTTAGTGTCAAAGCTTTGCACTATCAGTGGAACCTGTTCTAACTTTCTACTCAATAAACCCAGTCATCCACCTCCACAATCTTATTTTCACCAAACTTATTTTCCTCCGTTAATGTCTACTACCATAAAGCATTGCTAATCCTGAAGCTATCCGACTGAATTTTCCTGAGAGCATGACAAGCAACTTTAAACACTTCTCCATTTTATCCATCTAACTTCAATGTTGTGTTACATTCCCTCAATCTCCCTATCATTAATATAACATATAACATTTTAAAGCATCACATTGATATTCAATTACATGGTTGACTTAGACATTCATGCATTGATCATTATAAAATAAACAAACATTAGATAAATTAATAAATTATCTAAGATATTTCAAAAGTCTTGGGAACCATCATAGACAAACCTTTTATGTCCCTAATAGAGTATGGATAAAATAACCGGGAATCATCAGCGCATATGGAAATACATAGCAAATAATAACAAATAAGATGATAAAACTATATAAAACAACTATTTACTTGACTGATTTAACCAAAGTCTTTTATATGAGATAGAGAGATAATATGAAAACAGTATCAATGATCTTCTCAGGTATACAAGCTAGATCAATTACCTTAACAGAATCCACAGGACCAAGCTTCATGCATTCCTCTTTAACATCTGCTTCTAGTTCTGAACGCAAATTTTCATCAGCCTGGACAGATTTGATAATATCAGCAAATGACCAAGATGAGAAATAGTCAAATAGCACTAAATTATTATCAAGAGAGGGCAAATTGAAATTCGACTGTAGTGAGAGAAGTAGGAAATCCTATTATAATAATTATCATGACAATAGTAAAGACAATTTAATTTATGCATAATTGGTTTTGAGATAGAACTTTAACATAAATATATGAAGATAATTAACTTCAAGAGCAAGTATTTCTATATAACCATATCCAAAATGATTGAAAGAAACAGTCACTTGTATAATATTGTTCTAGTGCGATAATCGTATGTACACTAGAATACAAGCAAAAACAAGTAACACTAACTCGTATTTCAGCTAGAGCGAACATATAGCGCAGGACAATAGTTGTTGGAATTGAAACTTTTGCATCATCACGTCCTCCTGAAGCATGCAATGAAATACACATCACTACAAAGGATGCATGATAAAAAAAAGAACATTCTGTAAATGAATCTAAAAACCCTCAAATCAGCCAAAAAATCTAAACGTCTCATACAAATGAGATCGAATTTTTTAATTTTCATGTGAACTTAATTATTTAGTTCCAAAATACGTCACTCATAAAACCTTATAGCAATTCAGAAATGTTTTCTTCTCCAATGGTTGATATTAAAAGTGGCATATATGTAAGATATAAGGGGAGGGTCTATTGACACCAGCGAAAGAATTTAACCATTGAGTAACTTATAAAATGTCCACTAGAGGCTAAATCAGTAATGCACTTCAATTTTAAAGATATTAGATGAGAAAGAGAAGTTAGGCAAAAATAAAGATTGAACTAAGAAGCAAAGTAGCAAACTGCAACTAAGTCTTAATCCCATTAGGTGGGGTCAATGAACTAGGAAGCACACCAACCAAATTTTTGAAACATCAACTATAAAAGGTGTGAGGTTAAGCATACCCCATCCAAGCATTTTTTCTTCCACCCTTTTCAATTTCCTTTTCTTTTTATTGTCCACTTGCTTAGCTTTAAATGTGTCTCCTGCATAATTAAAGAAGCTCTCTCAAGCAACAGCAGGCATGATAAACATCTAAATTATGTAGCTCACATATAGGTTTGCATTGCTATAAGTGAAATATTATCAGAAATTGCCAAATGAAGCATTAAAAATCAAATGATGTCTACCTTTCTGCTCAAATTTAGCCTGGCTGACTGACATAAGAATTTTGCCACCAGGGCGAAATGGTGCTCCATCCAAAAGTTGGACTGCCAGAGCCACTGATGGTTCCTAGAATACAAAAGCATAATGGAGACCTAGCTACATCCACAACTCTGTCACAAGCAGAAAAATAAGGGGAAAAGGTACCTTAAGATACGTCACCAGTGCATCCCCCTTTTTCTTTCCAGTCCCTTTATCAATATAGAGCTTCACACGAGGCCTTTTGGTTTCTGGGTCCTATTACCAACAAAATCATGCATTCATATGAAGCCAGCATGAACCACCAAACACTCAAATAGCTTGGCTTCCATTTTTATAAGCATTAACAGACTGTCGACCCATGGAGACGTTTTAACTATTTTAAAAAATGGTCTCTCCCAAGGCACTATGAGTGAGAATTAATTCGTAAGAGATGTTTGGCCTTGTGTTATTCACTTTACCTTCGGGTATTTGGAAAAACCATGCGCCCAGAAAAGGGAAAGATAAGGTTCTCCAAATTCTCATCACAAATATGAGGCTTACTATCAAAATACACAGTATAAATGAAAGCATTTAAAAGGACAGACGGGTCTGCAATACATTTTTCTCTTCCATGTGCAGAAATTTTAATCCACACTTTTGGAAGTATTGTATAGCCATCATACCATTAATACTATACCTCCCAACAGTGCTTTCCCCCGTATGAATAGAATAGATACTTTTAAGATACATTCTAAACATGAAAAACTAATATATACTCATTATTTGTGATTGAACTCTATATGATTTTACCGTTGAATAGAAAGGTGGGTGAAGAAAAATACCTCCTTTATAATTCCACACTTGGAAAATACCTCCACAACCTAAAATATATCACCCATGTTAATTCTTACAATAATATTTAGTTTCAGGCAAATGGAGATAAAAGTTGAGGCCTACTTCATCAGTGGTAACATCCTCAGGCAACCCAGTAACATAAATGTGTGTGTTGATCTTTAATTCAAACCAACTATCTGGAGGTTTATTAGCTTCCTGAAACAGAACAAGGTCAATGGTGGCATCATTTGTCTCCAAAAAAATGTAGTAATGTACTAGCTCAGAAAATAGGGGCGAGTGAAACCATTTTTATAAACAAGATAGAAATAGAATAGGCACCTTCTTCTCAGCTGGTTTATCTGGAAGCTTCCTCTTTTTATTATCTGCCACGTCGGTATTATTTGCTTCTTCTTTTAAGGGAACTGCAGAAACACTCAATTTTGAACTATCTTCAAACTTTTCAGAGGCTTCAAGATCAGTTACTGTTGGAAAAACTTCCTCTTCATGCAAGAAGGTCATCTCTTCAAGCCCATAAGGCACATTGCTGCCAGGTGTATCCTCCTATCACACAATCAATTCATTCATCCCATCAAAGGAGTACTTTCTCAAATCCGACCAAATAAAGAAAACAACATTTAAAGTACATTCAAGAATCAACACCTTTAATTGAATGGCCAAAATAAAAGATACAGGGGAGTTATTGAGAAGAACATAACAGACTTCAAGGTTGAAAAGAAGACTTTCTCATTACTGAGTACTGTAATAAATAGCAAACCCAAAGCACGAGGCACTGTATACATTAATAAAAAGGAAGAATCCATAAACCATATAATTCACATAAAATCAATAAGACTATCAGAAACCAAATAAAAAGAGTAATAATCAAGTCCGAGTAAAATAATTCAACTGCTACAGAATATCAAGTACAGAAGCTCTTCAGTTTTTAAGAATATATGTAAATGTTTAACCATCAAGTGTAAATGTAGTAAAGAGGACCGAAGGAGAGAAAGAGCGAGAGACTAGAGAGAAAAACTATAATCTGAAACTGTATTCAATGATCTGAGTTTGTGCTCAGTCACAAAGGGTTTAATATGTCTGAATAACACGCCCAAAATGAAAAAAATATATAAAGTAAAACTTCGAAAAATGTAGAACCAACCCTACAAACCACACAAGCTTTGTTAAAGAAACAGATAAAAGTTAAAAGACTTGTTAAACCACCTAAACCCTTGGCATCAGATATTTTTTTATAAGCCCTTGGCATCAGAATTTAGTTAGCCATTTAGTTTATCTTGATTTAATCATAATAACATAACAAAGAGCACAACCGATCTCTGGAAGTAAGAGATTAAAAAAAGCCAATAGGATAATAATAGTAAAGCTTATTACTGTAAAGCATAAAAACATTATGAATATAATGTAACGGACCAACCTGGGGAACCCAAACTCTAAGGTTCTTATCCCACTTATATTTAGTCCCATCATCATCGGTAAACTCTTCTTCACCCTCAGGTGGTGTTGAAGGTCTCTCAGGATCTGCTTCGCCCACATTGCCAGAAAAAGATCCAACTTGTGAACCTTCCACTTGTGCCCCTGCCTCCTTAATCTCATTTTGCCATCTCTCAAACTCATCAACATCATTAGCAGAAACTACAAAACAAATCACATCCTGAGATCCACGAATATCACTAACGCAGTAAAATAAACGAAAGCAAAGGCAACACTGCACAAATTACCCGCTGCAGTTGAAGAGCGAGGTTCCTGGTGGTGGTTACCAATTTGTTGCCACAATTCAGGAATTGAGGACAATGGCTGCCATTCAGTTCTTCCTTCGGACCACACAAATGTATCTTTCAATATGTATCCATTTAAGAAATGCTCTGTCAACATAAAATGAAACGGTTCTATTTAGTTATCAATTTTTATGTTTCCAAGAATATCTCCCTATTGACAAATGAGAAACTAATCTTTTTTCGAGTAACGCCAAACTCTCCCAACAATGTTTTTCCATAAGGATGACACACTGCACGAGGCTTCCACCAAGTGGAATCGGACATTGGGTAAATATATGCAGTCTTACTTCGCAAGCCGAGAGGTTTGAACATGGAATTTCATTGTCACTATGCAAACACATATTCTAAAAAAACAAGTAAATAATTTTAAAACCCTTGTGGTGTTGATTTGAAACAGTAAACAGTAAAAGAATGAATTAAGAAAAAGTTACCACGAAGCTCAGAGAGAACGTAAGGGCCAAATTGGTGATGATTTTGAGCGAGAATATACCATCCACTTTCAATAACCTTTGCACTCTCTTCTAAAACTGAGTAATGAAGCTCTTCTTCTTGTTGCGGTGGCTGGGTCTCGTGCCCATTATCACACGACATCGTTTTGCTCTATCACTTTCTGGTATCTACGTTCACAGAGGCCGAATCATAAATCATTTGAGAAGGAATGGAAAACCAAAACAATATGAGTTCACCCAAAAAAACAAATCATGCTAAATATTATTTTCATTCTTTACGGGTTAAATAAATAAAAGTTTATTTACTTCTACATTTTTAGCATTTTTTTTATTTTAAGCTTTCACAAACACACAAGTTCATCATTCAAAATTAGTTGTCAGGAGTATTATAAAAATTAAAATTTAAGATCCAGTATTTGAAGAAACTAGGACTGAAATCAATTTTTTATTTATTTATGCTAATTATTTTAATATCTTCTCTCATGAATTTATATTAATAACATAAATTAGTAATATTAATAATAATATCATATTAATTCATAAATATTAGTAAAAAATATAACTAATATGGAGAAACTAGCAATGAAATCAATGGATTATTATATTGTTATATTTTTATTTATTTTATTTTTTGGCTGTGGATTAGCCCATAATTGTTTTATGGGCCTTGTGCGAGAAGGGTGGCCCATTTATGCGAATGTTAAGTCTCCCTTCACTCTTTGATTTCTTCTTATTCTTCATCTTACTACAAAGTCTGCGAATTTTGAAGATGGCCGCGACCGTTGCTTCCAGATTTTCTCACCGTACGTACTTTTAACATTCTTCTTCATATCATTATTACAAATTTCATACCTTATCTTTTCAACATTTGTTACTTGTTATTGGCGATGCTTTTCTCCAAAAATTGATGCAGTTATTCGATTATTATTTATCTCACATTATTCTTTGCATAATACAACTAATGTTTACTTTTTGGTTCATTTGTTTATGGTTTTGTTTACTTTAGTTACACCCTAGATAGATTAGGCACACGAAAATAACATCCTCATATGTCAGTTCCTTCATCCATTCACTAATTTACTTAACCTTACCAATGTTTCATTCACTGAACTTTAGGTATCGTACTTTTCCGTCGGTGCATCGAATAAGCCGATAAATGTACGAATAATCGGATCAGGATTCTATCATTTCATATTTCATGTGGAGGATAGAGATAGACATGGTAGAAATTTTATTAGTGTGTATAGACAAATATCTGTGAATTTTCACCTATGAGTCATTATGTCTTTTATGTATCCTCCACATGGCTATATGGAAGAAGAAAAGAAAAAAATGATATAAGAAGATCCTAATCCATATCATTTTTCCTTGTATGGAAGTATTTAGATTTCAGATCACCTTGTTGCAATCACTCTATTATAGACTTCTGCCTTAAGAAACTTTCCAAACAAGATGTGAAGTGGTTGTAAGACAAACGAGATTTGTTAACCGCATGTTTCAGATTTTCATCTTGAAGATTGTGCTGCAGTTGTATTTGTAGATTATGCAGCTTAGTTCTTGCTTCTAGGTGCCTCATTTGAATATTTGAATACTTGGTTTTGTTTAAAATCATCAGTTTTTGTTTCAGCCTCTTCACTTTACAAATAATTATTAGGATGTTCTCCTTATTCTCAAACCAAATAGTGTCCAATAGTGGATCATTGATTTGCATCTCTATTAATACTCTAGCATATGAAATTCTTTCTTTTGACATAATTGCATGATCAGCTAGTATGGAGATGCCAATTAAGCCAACTATCCATAATGTAGAGGCACTCCGGTGTTACTCTATCTTGAATTCTTGATATATGCATTCATATTTCATACCATAGATACGTACAATTTGTTTTTTATTATAATTAAAGGGCGGGGATCCACTTACTCCAAGAGTAAGTTTTTTAAACTTACTTCACATCTTAGCCATTAATTCTAGGGAAATCCAATAGTTTAGATATACTCACTAATTCAAACCATTGGATTTCCCTAGAATTAATGGCTAAGATGTGGAGTAAGTTTAAAAAACTTACTCTTGGGGTCAATGGATCCCTCCTCATAATTAAAATCAAGAATGAAATGGATATTTCTTTTCTTGTATTCATGAATAGGCATTAGCTGATGTTTTCATGGTTAATTAATTACTTCGTGGTTAATATTTTCATTAGCTGATATTTCTTTTCTTTTCTAGTTGGCCGTTCTCTTTTTGGTGGATTAAGGAACAACTTCCCTGGTTTACTTACAACATCACATGAATCGACATGCAGCAATTTCTTATCTCAGGTCAGTATAAGAATGAATGGCAATGTCAAGGTTATGATATTATTAGTGATATTTTCCTTCACAGCTTATCAGCTTATTTATTTCGTTGTTTCCGTACCTTTGTCGCTTTTAGCAGCAGCAACGTACGTTCATACAGATGAGGACTGTTCTGAAGGTTGTTGATAATTCAGGGGCTAAGAAAGTGATGTGCATTCAAGCTTTGAAAGGGAAGAAAGGGGCAAGATTAGGTGACACTATAATAGCATCAGTGAAGGAAGCCCATCCTAATGGTAAAGTAAAGAAAGGAAAGGTTGTGTATGGAGTAGTTGTAAGAGCTGCTATGCAAAAGGGAAGATGTGATGGGAGTGAGGTTAAGTTTGATGACAATGCTGTGGTGCTTGTTGACAAGCAAGGCCAGCCTATTGGGACCAGAGTTTTTGGGCCAGTTCCACATGAGCTCAGGCAAAAGAAACATGTCAAAATTCTTACTTTAGCAGGGCACATTGCTTAAAGGAACAAGGGTTATCCTTAAATTTAGTGTTTGAATCCACTGTTTATTTCTACCAGTTGAATAATTGGGATTTTGTTGTTGTTTTTGTGTAAGATGTAATATTTGGTATTCAGAAGCTCTCACTTCTTTTTTCATACAACTCAAGCCTTCATTGGTGTTCAAAACTCAAAAGGAAATTGTTGGTTGGTCATAAATTCCATCCAACACCCATTGATGCAACTGCTAGCATTATAAGTAATTTTATTATAAAATTTATATAACTTCCTCGAAATTATATGTATGAAAAGAATATTGTTTTAATTTTTAAAGAATCTTGCTTAAGTGCTTGATTTCTTTTATCTATTTTATTTGGTGGGAGAATAATAGAGTAAACTTAAAAATAAGTTAACATTGTTTGAAAACTTTTAATTATATTCCTTGACCAGTAACATAACAGGCCTCATTTAACAGTGCTCTTTAGTCAATAATCTTAACAACACTAAAAAAGAGACAACTAGCAATTTTAACCTGAGCAAATAAGAAAAATAATTAATTCTTGATAGAAAATATAAATGTAGTATAGAAAAAAAGAAATCAAAACCTCCTAGATTTCTGATATAACTAACACTGTTGACTTTTTTTAAGACTAACACGTTAAGTTTGGTGCTTAATTATATAAGAAGTAATGAAATTTGATTTGTATTTAAAAATTAGTGAAATTTGATTTGTAATTAGGGGTAACTTTTAATAAGTTGATTCATTGATTCTAATAGTAAGATTTTAAACTTAGTTCACATCTTAGTTATAGATATAAATGATTGAATTTCCCTAAAATTAATGGTTAAGATGTGAAGTAAATATTTTTAAACTTATACCGTTGTATCTCCACTCTAATAATAATATTATTATTAGGGGAGGGATCCACTTACTCTACGTCATGACCATTCATTCTTGGAAATCGAATGGTTTGAATTGGTAAACCATTGAATTTTTTAAGATTGGATGGCTAAGATGAAGAGTAAGTGTTTTTTGGAGTAAGTGGTCCCTCCCCTTATTATTATTATAATAATAAGGAAATTGAAAACGACGTATCACTTGTTCCGTGTCGTTTGCGTTGAGATTGAAGAACCAAAACAGAATAATATTCTTTTCACTTCTATCTCGTTTTCCCCAATTCTACATTTCATATTTTGAATCCAAATATAGAAACCATAATTATTGTTGGATCTGTTTCTCTCTCTCTGTTTTTATTATTTGTATTTGAGTTGAATTTGAAAGAATGGATCTAAGAGGTGTAATAATACTAGTTGTTGAAATTTGTTTGACTATTAGCGTTAATGCTAATTTGGTATTCCAAGTGGAGCGTCGTGATCTTCAATGGAACAGTAGTTTAACTGAAATCATATCTCACGATGTTCGCCGGAGAGGTAGATTTCTCTCTGCCGTTGATCTCAACCTTGGTGGCAATGGTCTTCCTACTAATACAGGGTCCTCATTTTTCCTATACTTTCTTTTCACTTTAATTATATCTCATTTATGGTTAAGAAGAATATAGAAACCATACTTATTGTGACAAAATGTGGATTATGTATTCATAATTTGGTTGCATAGACTACCAAATTCATGAAGTAGGTTCGGTTTTGGAAAAAAATGATTATTGTTTTTTTATTGAATTTTAATCCTAATTCGTCCTCTTGAAATAATACGCCCTCCAAATTAGTCTTTCATAAATAAAAAATAATGCTGGTTTGTCAAGATAGTTTCTAATAGGGATTATGTGTAATTTGTCCACTCAGGACTAATTTGGCGGGGTCGGTAACATAGATCGAATTATGTCATAATGATATATTTATTTTCTCAAAAAAGGTGCGGCTCCTACCTTGTGGGATATTCGGACCGGAATTCCGCAAGCTTTTTATTTTCTTAGGATAGACTAATTTGGTCGGCATTTGAAATTCCTAGAGGCTCAAAGTTAGTGGTGTTTTTTTCTTCTTCGGGACAAATTTGAATACTTACTCTTCTTTCTATTTCATTTTGATTTTTTGACGCTTATGTTATATTGTTTATGTTGGTTAGGTTGTATTTTACAAAACTTGAGATTGGTTCTCCTCCAAAGGATTACTATGTGCAAGTTGATACAGGGAGTGACATTCTATGGGTCAATTGTGTTAACTGCATTAATTGTCCCAAGAGAAGTAGCATTGGTGTATGTATCACTATACTCAAATTAATGTTGACATCTTATGCTATAATAATTTCAGATTGTTCAACTACTTTCATTATTATTACATACAGATTGAGTTGACTCTTTATGATCCAAAGGACTCAAAAACTTCAGACTTGGTTTATTGTGACCAAGAGTTTTGTACTTCCACGTATGATGGTCCAATTCCTGGATGCAAGAGTGATACCCAATGCCCGTATAGCATAACTTATGGGGATGGAAGTGCAACTAAGGGATATTATGTAAAGGATAATCTTACTTTCAATAGAGTCTATGGCAATCTACATACTACACCACAAAATAGCAGCATCATTTTTGGGTGAGAATAATTTAAGATACTTCACAACGTTGTATTTATTGTCATTTATTGTTTATTTATGGCAAAATGATTTGGTCCAATCTGGTCTGCTATGTGCTATCATTGTTGTTGAATAGGATTAAAGGTTCTTACTCTTGCTTCTCATGAGAAAATTATATTGATTGTAAATGATACCTTCATCCTCTTTTGGTTAATTGTGTTATGTTATGTCAATACTTTCCATTCAAGTAGGGAATTCCAGTGTGCTTTTTTTAATTTAGAAAAGCTTTGTACATTGATAAATAGTCAATGAAAAAGGTTACCGTTCTATTATTTTTCCCATTTTTATATCTATCTGGGTATTGTTTTGCTGATAGGTGCGGTGCTGTGCAATCTGGGACATTAGGCTCATCTTCTGATCAAGCCCTTGATGGAATAATTGGTTTTGGACAAGCAAATTCTTCAGTGCTTTCACAGCTTGCAGCATCTGGAAAGGTGAAAAAAATATTTTCACATTGCCTTGACAATATTCGTGGCGGTGGAATATTTGCCATAGGGGAAGTGGTTGAACCAAAAGTCAAAACAACTCCATTGGTACCGAAAATGTATGTGCAGTAACTTAGTTTTTGTTTCCATGCCATGAATCACAATATTGGTTAAATATATAAGGGTAAATGCAGCAGTCACGCAATGTCATAATTATCGAATGAAAAAATCTTCATATAACCTCATTTATTTTTCACAAGATTGTTGGATTAGTTGTTCCGCAATTTAAATAGAAAGCTTCACTTAAAATTAGTTGAATACCAGAAGTTTGCCTGAATATGAACCCACATGCGTTCCCCCCGATTTTTATGTGTACAAGATTCAAACATTTAACAAAACTAAGTTTGTTTTACTATTTAAATGATTCAGAAAATTAAGTATTTATTTAAAAAATGTATTGGCAATACTTGATATGAGAACGTGGGGTGAGGAATAAAACATTCATACATAGCATCTCTGATGGATTTTCATTTGTATATATTACCATCTAATATATTGCTTCACAATAATGTCATTATTGTAGGTGTGTTAAGCTAATCAACCTTTCCCTGTTTCTTTTCTTTTTTTGCTGCGAATGGGATCTTGTTGGGATTTTTTTAATTTAAAACTGTAAAAAGATGTTGCCATATATGAAATTTCATCTGATGCCTTTTGTTTTCTCTGGTCTGCTGAAAGGGTAAATAAATCCCTTAGGCAATAGATTGAAGGTGTCCTTTCATATTGTTTGGAGGTTTTTAATGCTTTCATTTTTTATGAAGCTATATTCATCTGAGGTCTGTGGTTCAAGATGCAAAATCTTTCCATGAAATCTTCTTTCAATTTCTTATGATGTATTTTGTATCCAGTTCAGGTCTTTGGATTTGAATTATGCCATAACTGTTATGTGTTGACCATTACAGGGCACACTACAATGTGGTTTTGAAGGATATTGAAGTCGATGGGTATATTCTACAGCTTCCTACAGATATATTTGATTCTGGAAATGGGAAGGGAACAATAATAGATAGCGGTACAACCCTGGCTTATCTTCCAAGCATGGTTTATGACCAAATACTAACAAAGGCAAGTGTAACTTCAAAGATGAATTGAATAAATATTTCCACTTATGTACTTATGATTGTTCTTTGTGATAGGTTTTGGCTCAGCATTCTGGACTGAAATTATATCTTGTTGAGCAACAATTTACTTGTTTTCAGTATACTGGAAAGTATGATACTTATCTTTGTGACCCTCTTTTATTGTGACTTAAGTGATCGCATAATTGATCAGAGATGCTATGGTTTATTTTCTTGCCCATAGTGTATGCTAACAACATAAGATTGTCATTTTATATATGCTCACAAATATCCTTGCTATCACTGTTTTGATATTATTAGTAAAATCCAGTATTCTGAAACCTGCAGGGAGAAAAAGGATTGTCATAAAATTAAGTCAATACACGACTGTAGTAAGTTGGAATGTTGGATTCACTTAAGATAACAGAGGTTGTGTAGTATTACTTTAGGCACTTCGACAATGGTCAAGGTTTTCGTAGATCGATTTCTTGACTCCTGAAACATACAAAACCGTTAATGGACACTCACCTAATAACTTAAGTTTTTGGAAGAGTTGGTGATTGAAATAACAAGGGGTCAAGAGTTTAATCCTCCCTGCCCCAACTCTCAATCTCAGTCCCTTTGGCTTTCTTTGACTTTGTAATTCTGTCATTTTTTCTTTGTTTGTGAAAGGAGCTGTTGAGTGAGTTGGATGGTTATCAACATATAATCTCATATGGTTTTTATCAACATATAATCTCATATGGTTTTTAGCAACTGTGTATGAATTTTCGAAGGATATTTTGGTAATTAAAATGCATTGTAATTTCAAAGATTTTTCACCAGTTGATGCAATTTTAATTATCTGGCATATTCAGCCCTTAACTTGTTGGCCATTGTGAACTTGCAGTGTTGATAGCGGATTTCCAGTTGTGAAGTTTCATTTTGAGGATTCTCTTTCTCTCAATGTTTATCCCCACGACTATCTGTTCACTTATAAAGTGAGTAGGAACTTTACTTTTCTGTATATGCACTCAATTTCTGATTTGAGAAGCTCCGTTGATCCTTGAATGCTTACTCAAAAAAGTTGAATGACTAAATATAATATGTATATAAATATATATATATATATATATATATGTATATATATATATAGAAAGAGAGAGAGAAGAGTGTGTATTTTAAAAAGATGGGAGGAGCAAAACCTTTACCATATAACCATATAGAGACAGTCAAGATTAAAAGTTGCCTTTTTTAGTGAAAGATAAAAGGTTAGTTAATAATCACATTAACACTTTGAAAAATCACATGCATTTATCTTCTAAGGATCTAATCATGACCAGTCAAATATGATGACGTTTTCAAGATTCTCGCTCTTCTCACATGATATGGTCTGTATATAGAAATAACCTATTGCCAGAACTGGTTTCTCTCCATCTGAAATGTGCTTTGGTTGGGTGTTCTGTGTAATTCATGCATGCTTAAATGCAATATATAATCTATTCTGAAACATTGTGAATTAAAAGGGTCTGGTTATCTTCCTACTGTTTACTGTTGAGTGTTGACTAAAATGATTTAAATTGCCATCTGGACAATTTCACTGTTATATATTTTTAGCTTATGTGATTTTTATTCAGAATACTTTTATTTAATAAATTTGTTACTGATATTCAAGTATGCTCTTTCTTGATATTATTTTGTCCTGACTATCCTCCAGGATGATATCCGGTGCGTTGGTTGGCAGAAAAGTGTCGCACAGACTAAGGATGGAAAGGACATGACCCTTCTTGGAGGTACTGTATGAAATAAAAAATAACTTACAAATTTGTCAAGTGACTTCTTACTTAGTAGAAGTATAAAAGGCCTGATGTGTGCATTTTTTGTAATGAAAGAAATAGTAGTTGAATAGAAGAGAAAAGTATAAAGGACGAGGACAATGCATCCTCACTAAAAAGACTTTTAAGTCCCCATTGACTATGTTTCGGATTGTTAAGATGTTAGGATTGTTAGGTTATTGGTCTTATTGCTTACTAGTATTTGATCTGATTATTAGCATAAATAGAAGTATTAGCTTGGCATATGTAACACATCCTATCAATAGCATAATATTTTAGATGCCTTTTCTCTTTTCTTTCTTCCTTACCCTTAGTTCATAATTCCAACATTGATATATGTTTGTGTTATAGCCTTTAAGCTACTAAGCTATTTGGGTTGCTTACAGATGGACACTGTCTGACTGATAATGCTTGTTTATCCGTTTTTGAAAGCAGTGGTGGCTAATGTTGCACTCCATCATTTGTGAACTTTGAATTTTTTGCAATTGCAGATTTGGTGCTATCAAACAAACTAGTTGTATATGATCTTGAAAATATGGCCATTGGGTGGACTGACTATAATTGTGAGTACCAACAAGTACCCTTTCATAATATTTTTTTCAGTTGTACTTTATCATATGGTTTAATCTAACCCCACTTGTATATTAACATGTAGTTCATATCACCTTACCTCATTTCAATTTTAGTAGTTTTACTTCGAATGTATCTCAGTAAATTCACCCATCCTAGATTTTTTTGAGATTTATGTGCTAGAATCAGTAAGGAAGGTTAATTAATTTGAGAGTTTTACCAAAAGAGGCTTCAGTTGTTGTAGTTATCACATCCATACTTAATTTCTATTAACTTTTAGGGTTAAACTTGTTCATATTAATGCATGCTTGAATGACTTTCTCAGTGTTGTTGTGTTATTGTTTCATTAGGCTCTTCCAGCATTAAAGTGAAGGATGCTTCAACTGGAGTAATACACACAGTGGGTGCGCATGATATTTCTTCAGCTTCCACCTTTGTATTTGGAAGAATATTGACATTCACTTTTTTGCTAACTACCATTCTGAAAAGCTTAACTAATTAGGTATGGATTTGTGACCATGACATTCATTTGCTTTTAGTGCTTTAATTCATTTAATCATAAGGTGTGCAGTGTGCTTTATATGGTATAGATAGATAGTATAGATAGAGTTTAGAAAGTGGACATGTACCAAAGAAAAGGAGAGTTGAGAAAGGGGCTATATTCTTTTGTATGTTATTGTTTTTAATTGAGGAACTGTACAGCATGATTGATTTTATAACCAATGCAGTGTCATCCTTGATTTTTAATACAAAAATTCATTAAATTGTATATTTTCTTGTAGCATTTTAGCAATCAGCAATGTCATACAAAGGTGCGTTCTATAATGTTACCAATGTTATTAATACCGTACCGGTCATCAAACCGGTAGGGGTATTGGTACAGTGGTATAGTAGTTTAACAGTGGTTCACTAATTAAACTGCATACCGGTAAAATTTGATATACATGTATAATATATTAATATTAATGTTGAAAAATCAATAATTAGATTTATTTTCATTAAAAAATTAATTTTAAATAAAAACCGACCGGTATGACCGGTATGGTTCAATAAAAAACCGGCAGGTATGACAGGTTTGTCGGTTTTTACCGATATAATTATTGTATCGTACCGGCATTGGGACTGGTTTACTGGTTCAATTGGTCGACATGAAACGGTTTTAATAACAATAAAGTTAGCTTAGTATACTATTAATATCTATACTTCTATATCTATAATCTTTAATATTAATAAAGTTAAAACCTAAAATAACTACCTCATCATGGTATAATGAATATTTTCCTATTTTGCCATCATTATCTTCTAATTTATACCAAAAAACCATATAAGTCAATGATATAATTTTCTAATTTCAATTTAGCCCTCCTGATCACCTCTATTAATTTATTCATTAAGATTGAACAATTATCGTAATTGAATATATTCAACTGTAAATTATAGTATCTAACATAATTTAGCCCCCCTGATCACCTCTATTAATTTATTCACATTATAAACGATAAGAAAGTGGGTTGATGGACACGGCGGTGTCTGTCAACATGCTAGTCTAAAAATAAAGCTCATAAGTATTAAGATTCACTTAGCTGTTCTAAACACATTTTACAATAGTCAGATTCTATGAATAGTAGAAGCTATCTATATAGTACATGGTATAGAAGTTGAATTTGTCATTTTGGAATCCATAGTAGGGAAATGTTACATGCGGAGAAAGATTTTGTCCTCCTCCAAAACCAAGCCAACAACTATATTTATGTGGTTTGCACTTGCCGCATAGTATATAGGTCTCATACTAACATTTCCAGTTGAATTTTAGAAAGTATATAAGGGGATGATTATGAAATCTTCCATCTTTTTATTCTCCTCTAAAACTCACCTAACAAACTAACCATAAAACATTGTTTTGGAGGACTCTACATCAAAGCATGTAACTTTTCTAAAGTGGGATATATGTGGTTCTATATAAGATTGGTCATGCAATAATTATTTTTATAAATTGATTATACAATTAAAATTAATAACTCGTTGGGTACTCGTAAATAACATTACTCGCACCCACCCAGTCTTATTGTCATCCCTAACCACATTAAGCAACTCAACAGCTAACCTCCACCTCTAGTGCGCCCTGTAGTAGTTGATAAAGAAGGGGGTCACATTTTATGTCCTAAAGATGGGATTAAAATTGCAGTTAAGTAAACAAGGATTTTTTTTCTCGTTTAAATTTTAAAAATGAATTTTGTATGAAAATTGATAAGTAAAGGATGCAAAAGGAGGGCCACCAAATATGCGACCTCATTATTTTCCACTAATTGCATTGTGGCTGTGTCACTGTTTCTGCACTAAATATTAGTGCCCTTTTGTTTCAAGTCATGAACACCACAAAGCACATTGCGCAATAGAGAATAGAGAAGAAGAGGACAAGTAAACAGACAAGACAGAAACGTAAACATCGTTGCCAGGATAGCAAAAATTGACTTAATGTCAAATTTCATTTAATGAAGTAAACAAACTACAAATGATGCATACAATTACACATGTATCATTGTGGACTCCATTAGACATTATTTCAACCTCAAATGACCAAGTTGTGGGGTACTTTATTGCTTCCATCCCCTTTCCTAATTTCCTACTAAAATTGACATTGCTGGAATTGGCCATAACACAGTAACACTGATACATATAAATTATTGCAGGTGAGAAGTGAGTCATATGATATTCTATATTCTATGTTACTAACACAGTAACACTGATACATATAAATTAATTAGTATAACATCTTTGCATCGATGTAAAGATTTATCCAGTCACTATATCATCCACCATTCATTTAGTACAATGAAAGTATATAAAACTCATACACTGTCGGTGGATACATCTTTTTCTCTAAATTAATTTCATATTTTTGGCTAATGGTTGGAAGGAAAACCAATATATTTAGTGTATGCAATAATGAATAAACTTGTATAGATGTATGGCAGTGCCTACAATACAAGGGTTTTGATTGAATTTGACACAAAATATAAGTTAATTATTATACCAGGTGCATTCTTCATGTTGTAGATGATTTTAACAGTCAAAAAAATTAGCCAACCAATAAATTCGAATAAATTCAACGTCTAATGGCTGCATTAAAAAATGGAAGTATTAGTCAAAACAAGAGCACTGGCAACAAGCAGAAAACATACAAGTTTACTTAAGAGTAACACTGGCGATACACAGTCACATGCAAATAGTTCAATCATCTTGCTTTTTGTGCACCTGCACTCTGATTTTCCTACCTCCCAGAATTGTGAGGTGATGTGCTTGGTGCAGCAGCATTATTAATGCAGAGACTGCGGAGGACATGGTGGAAAAAAGACGCAAAGCACGAGTCAGATAACAAACATAGGTAACTACCAGTCAGTCTCATAAAGTGGATAGGTAAGGAGAAGAGAAATCATGATATCTCAGCCCTGAACTCGTTGGGTACCACACTTATTCCTCCTCTTCTGCCTCCTCGAGCCATTTGACAAGGGGTTCGAGTGCCTTCACAAAGTTTTGCCTGCAATATTTACAAACAAGCAACTTCATATAATAGTAGTGGTGAGGAAAAATGGCACACCAAAGCGGAGATAATAAGATTTTTTCACAAGAGTCTGTGAATGCCTACTATTATTGCATACCTGCCCTTGGTGTTGGTTCCTTTTTGGAACCAGTGAAGAATGGTATCTTCAGCCAGCACATCCTGGTCATAAAGAGACCTGATAATCTCAGGGAACAGCTTCATCAGTTTAGCATCCTCATAGCATTGCATCTGAACTTTGTACATCAGTTCAAGCTCAAGATTCCCATTGCTGCAGAATGTATTCAACAGTTCTGCCCAAGTTTTCACCTTGTTCATACACACAGACACAGCATAGTCATAAACTTTAGCATAATGGAGATTGCATTACATATCACAAACTTCAGTTGTTTACTTGATAAGCAGTCATGTGAAAAATTCAATCACTGAAAATTTACTTTGTATAAAAGCAACCATTAAAATGTGGTAAAGTGACCATGTATTAACCATATAAGATGCACAATCAATGACTCGGCTTATTACAGTGTTTGCACACGCGATCATGTATTAACAACCATAAGCTCTGCACTATATCCATACATTCAGGTCCAACAATTGAAACTTCCCAATCACATACAGAGAACATCAAGAGATTATTCTAACCATTTCAAAAAAGGTCAGAAAAACCCACGAACTTGCTCCATTCATAGTATCATCAAAAAATGTAAGCTGACTAGTATCTTCAAACATGAATTCTCAATGCTGCCAACTTTGCATCCTTTAAAAGTTCGATAACAAACTCTAGTACTAATTTCAAAGATAACAAAGGTGACAAGTTTCTATGCAAATAGGAATAGATGCAAAATATCATAAAGAAACCTGGCGCAGGGCTGAATTTGCATTCTGTTGCTGATTTTTCCCTGACCATTGAACAGCATCCATTAAAACATCCCACAAGACCCGTACAACCTCAATGTCAGGCAATTTAGAATCTCTAACTTGCTGCTTAACAGTTTCTATGACATCAGCAATATCAGCCTCCTCTGTTATCTGTGTTGTTAAAGCAGACTTCATTTCCTTAAGTTTCACCTCAAACATTTTCTTCTCATTATACTCCACCAAGGTTGGTAAACCTTCGTTGCTAAAAAAATAACAATGAATAGGCACATCTATAAGATCCAACTTGGTGAACAAAAAAATAGGAAAGAATCAAATGTAATCTACTAAAACATCTACCCAAAAACTGCAAAACAACACCCTCTGGTAATAAAGAAATACATAATTAAAATAACTTCCGATGTTCAATTCGTTAATGTCTGATTTCAGTCAAATGATAAAGCAGATTCAGATACAATAAAATACCATGCTCTAGATATCATAAATTATTAGTCACGATTTAAGGTATGATTCTAGACAGTAATTCAGGCCTTGTGCAGTCCATTCAATTCCAACTCCATATCTGACAGCAAGAGAGAGTGTCCTATTCTAAGCTTAAATGTTTGAACAAATCCCCACTATAATAAATGAGATTTGCATTTATACTTCACATAAGGTACTTCAAAAACTAAGAGATCAATAAAAACAAATTAGTGGTCTGAATTATGTGTAAAACAAAAATAACCATGTCTTAAGTAATTAAACCATGAACAACAGTACAGTAACTTGCCAACCATTCTCTCCGACTTTCCATCTAACATTGTATGAAGGGTATTTTCGTAGCAGAAGAATAAGGTAGAGCCTGACACTTCAAACCTTTTCCAATGCAAGACCTTGAAAATGATATTCTTATGAGATTATTTCATGACCTATTAGTATAAAGTCATCTTTTAAGTTCATCCAACTATAACAAAGCCATGCTGATTGATTGCCTTTCTTAGAAAGAAAAGGAAGAACCAAGTACCAAATTCAATTTGGAGGAATCAGAATGCCTTTAAGTAACATAAACTGCCAAACATTACAATAAGATAGTTCTTAAGAGGTATTACCGTATTAGTATTTAACACATGATTGGGAAAATCAACCATGCTAAGGAGCAAGCATGTAAGAAATTCTCTATACAGATATGTCTACATGACTAACAAGTAAGACTTACGTGAAATGCTCAGAGAAAAACTCATTTGATCTTTTTGCAGGAGGAAGAAAGTTCAAAAGATTATCTTCCACTTTCCCCCGTTTCAGAATTGAAATAAGATCATCAAGACTGTTGTCAATCAGATACTCCTTAAAGAACTCAGTCACAAATGACAGAACTAGTCCTTTGGCCACAAGATTATCTTTAAAAAGTGGCTGGAACACAGTCTCTGGCGGAAGACCAGATAGCTTCTGGGAGAATGCAAGTGCAGTGAAGATTGCCAACTTTTTCCTCTCATTTTCCTCAAAAAGCTCCAGGGACTGCAGGAATCGTCGCATTACATTTTCAAGGCTCTTGATTAGAAATGGCCTTCGTCTTAAAATCTTTTGTATGTAGATTACATATGGCAAAATGACTTCACGCTTTGGCTCACACTCTATTACAGAGTAAGGATGGTTCTCGCCCTCATCAGGCTTGGTGGTTCCAGGTTGTGTACGACCCCCGATGAAAACAACCTACAGTAATGCAACAAGCATATATCATTGAAGCATTCACAGAGTAGAGTTACAAGGAAAGATATACTGATATAGGACTGTTGCACTGATTAGCAATTGAAAACATGGAGAACATTTGACTTAGTTACCTGATTGACGTGAATAAATGAAATAAGGACATAATCTTTTCTTTTATTAAAAAGGACATAAATTGGGTGCTAAGTGTCCTCAAATTCTATACAAATTCTGCAACTATGTTAGCAAAAATATTTTTTCATTTAAATACACATCTTTGGTAATGGAAGAAAAAAAAGTGTCCAGTGCCCACTATGCCAATGCAATCATGTCCAATGTCCAGCTGCTGGTCAGAGGCTCGGGGCTTACTGTTTTCCTCCTCTCCGGATTTAGCCTTGAAAGCCTGTGCTGATTCTAATTAAGGTAATTTTTTACTCTCAGAAGTCTATAAGTGTTTTTTGCTTCATAGATGCATCTCTCATTGCCTAGAAATTGAAAAAAACAGCCCAATGTGGCTCATTCATCAGTAAGACGGTGTTCGGAATTTGGATATTGTCTCCAGTGAACTAACTTGGCTCAGGAATTTGCTGTGACATTTTGAAGTTTCTTTGGGGCCTTATATGGTGCTTTCTGATTGTGACAATCAGGCTGCAATCCGCAATGCCTTTGTTGAAATTAAAGGGTTTAAAATAATACCAGACTTCTAATTAAATAAGGAAACAAATTACAAAAGATAAAATAAATTAATCTCAATCGTTAAGAGATCTACTAACATATTCTAAACAAACCTAAGATGTAATCATCACAATATGAGATATTATCTCAATATTTAAGTATCATTTAGACATAATCTATAATATAATTTAAGTTATTCTAAATATCCTTTCACATATATCTATACTTCTATACTACTTATCTATACTTCTATACTACTTATCTATACTACTTATAAAAGGAAAACTTCAAATAACTTCTCATGTAACTTCCCATGGTAAATTTTTAAATACCTATTTTACCCTTCAGAATTTATAACTTAATATCTATGTACATTATTCATTCATCTATAAACTGTTAAGTGATGCAGTTTTTATATTCCAGTTTATTTGGGAACATGACAGTTTTACTTATGAATAATTAAATTATGAACATGATTGTATATGCATCACTTCATTAATATTGAACAACTACTCCAATTGAATATATGCAAATTACAATATGTAATACAATTTATTACATTACACATTTATTGCATGTAGACTACATTTTCTAAACGATAGAAAAGCGGCCTGTCAACACGCTAGTTCTAATAACTTTCGTACCTACATTCCACGAAATGGTAAAAAACATCAACACAACATCAATTGTCATTCTGCTGACAAACTAAGCATTTTGATTCTCCTTAATTCAACAAGATATATTATCCTGAAATATGCATCTAAATCTCCTAAGAAAGTAAATTATTTCTGAATAGAAAAGAAATTAATGAACACAAATTAACATATTTGAAGAGGGTTTAGAAATGTTGCCTCAAAAAATGTGTCGCCATATCTTGAGAAATCAAGGTCTATAGACTCAACGCTCTTAGCAACAAGTTCCTATAAACATAAATTAAATTTGTGAGCAAGAAATCAAAAAATGAATAAATGAATAGAAAGTGCAAAATTTTCACTTACCAGATCGCCATTATTGTCCAAATAAATCTGGACCACTGCATCTGAAAATGATGCAGGGTCCAGAGGTGCTGCAATATTTCTTTTGCGGGTCTTAATCCGCGTACCACTGAAAATTGATAGATAAATAAAAAAAAATTGAATATTGCAACCCTAAAAATAAATTGAAATTGAGTGAAAGAAGAATAGGTTTACCCGAGAGTGGGTTTCTCCTTGGAGCTGCTGAAGAAAATAAAAAAGAAATTGAAATTAAGTATACACGAAATGAAATAGATGAATAGAAAGGTGAAGAGATAAGAAAATGAAAGAGGGAGAGAGAGAGAGAGAGAGAGACCTCATAAACCAAGATGAAGGAGATGAAGTTAGGTCGGTGAATCGGCGAGTGCAAATGCTAGGGATGAGAGCTAAGATTTGCTTTTCAATTCATCTTTACTTTCAATATCCCTAAATCCTAATAATTAATATAACATGTTTTATTCCTCTCTCTCATGGTTATGTTATGATCTCTCATCTCACTTCGTGTCATGTTCTATATATCAAGTTAATCACAATGTTGATATATGGATAAAATAAAAATTTAATATAAAAAATAATAAAATGTAAAATTTTAATTAGCTCAATATGTGATAGATAATTAGACATGTGATTTTTATCTCACCATGTCACTGTCACAACACAATCAGGAGTTTATAATCCTTTACTTCTTTATTGTTTAATCGATTTCGGCTACTAATGTCTCATATTTTACTAGTACTAATTCCTAATTTAATTGGGAATAAAGACTATAACCGATTCTTATAAAATAATTAACGGCTAATAGTCTAACATAGAATAAGAAAGGTGTAATCATATACTCATGTAATTTATAAATCAATTATTATTTAATAAAATGTAAATTCACTTTAAGATTGACATGTGATATAAAAAAAATTAATGATCCATATTTTTAATTATTTTTTAATTGAATAATTGAATCCATTTTTAAGAAAAGAATAGATAAAAAAGAAGTTTGACAAGTGGTGTTAGGTTAAAGATAGAGTATAATATCTATATAATGACAATATAAAAAATTCTTACAAATAAATTGATTAAATATGAACCCCATGTTTTCATCAAAATAGAACCATCCAGAATCACCCTTCAATTAAAAGCCTTCTATTTCAACCCATTGAATGCCTAGAGCCAAGCCCAATGTCCAACAAAAAAAATCCCGAGCACCATTGTTATCAACTTATCATATTTTTTGTAGTCAAAATGTAAAAAAATCATGTTTTATGCCCAAATTAAAAATATGATTATTGAACAAAAGTTTCAAGTCAAGGAGATCGTTTTAAAACAACATCCTCATTAACTTACATTTACATGGATAAAGGGATAAAATAAAATGTATACATATATTCAACACTTCTTATGAATAGATTTGAATGGAAATCACAAAAAACAAAGAAAGAGAAGTGACATTGATTTGGAGCTATTGATTTAAAATTCTCTTGTGTTTTCTAATATTTATTTTTGGTGTGTTTTCCATTGAAGGCCAATAAACCTATTCATATTTTAACATGAAAGGCTAAGAAATATACCATTTTGAATTGAAAATTTATTGGATTGTTATTTTATTTTAAAAAAATTCATAATATAACAATTCATAACTTTCTTATTTTTTATTGAAAAATGATTATCATATCAATTCTGTTATTTCTATTTTTAAAAGATAAACATCGATAACATTTTTATTCAGAAGAATTTATTTATTTAAATAAATACCCAATAATAATTATTCAATACAAATTATCTATTTATTTATTAATGAAAAATGACCTTTAATAAACAATTGTATTTTTTTTGTTTTTCATGACAATAAAATTACTTCCATATAAAAACAGAAATCAAAATAGAATTTTTTTTGCCAAACTAAACAAGCCTTAAGGTCCATTGGGAGTTGAGTTTTAGAGAAAAATAGAGAAAAAAATAAAAACAATAGAATCATCTCGTATATGTATTTTATGACTCTCAAAACTTTCATTTTTCTTCATCCCTCTAAAATTGAACTTGCAAATCCTTAGAGTTTTGATACGTGGAATGAAAATAAAAGCAATAGAATCAATTTTCTTTTTACTGAACTATCTGTTACTCGTTGTGGAAGGAAAATAATAGACTTTTGTTTCTGGTATGAGATCTGTTACAATTTCTTATCAATAAACCTGTACCTTGATGTTGTGGTTTTTTTTGGAAAAGATTAATCATATATTGACACATTAAAACATAATAAAAATTAACATTTTTATATTATATATTAAAATTTAATTGATCGGTTTCTTATCATTGGATTATATGATCTCTATCATATTAACTGCTTCTTCTGTCTGTAATAATACCCACTTATCTAGAAGCCCAACTTTTAGGTGTATTTCATAACTAGCATACTGTTATATTGTCAAATTTTAATTTGTGGGATAATTTACAGTGTTCATTATTAAACATTAAATTGTTTGCTTTGAAAATAAATAAAATATAATTATTCCAGTCATTTTAATAAGCTAGGAAGTTAATGTTTGGAATGAATACAAATTTAAAGAGAAGGAAGAGAAGGAGGTTGAGAGTCATAAGATGATCTGGTGGTTAAGGTGGAAGACTTAAGGAATAGGGTGAAGTAGGTTGTGGGTTTGAGTCTTGCCCATAGCAAATTTTCAACAACAAAAAAAGAGTTATAAGGTGTCTTGACTAACTTTATATCAAACATATTAAGTGTGTATTGTCAACAACTTTATAAGATTTATAAGTTAGTCAAACAACCTTATTTAATAAAGTATGAGTCAGAAAACTGTAACAAATATTTGCAATTAATTAAACCTCATAGTACAGCACTTACTAGTTAATCATTCAACTTATTTGGAAAAATAAACTATTATGTGATAAATAGAGCTAATACATAGCTTATGAAATGAATTCTTATCCGGTAGTAGACTGGATGAGGATGTGAGAAGATATAATTTAAAAAAATTGAATTAAAAAAGTTAAAACTTATACCATTAAAATTTTGTTTTTTACACATGTTATAATCCTAATTATGCTCCTGTAATAGAGAGGAGGACTCATACCTTTTATATATATATATATAAGTTATAAGACAAGTATTAATTGAATTTGTTTGTCCATTTTACCACTACAAATTTTTTATATATATAACTTTTATTTCTCCTTCTTATTTTAATGTTTTTATTTCTAGATCACTTTAATTAACTTCCCCTTATTTGTGAAGGAGGGTCACTTTGAAAATAGGTACAATGTTTTAATTTAGTTTAAGTACTTTTATAGCTATATATCAAGAACCAAACTTATTCCAACAGAAAATATATACTGTAGTGGGCCAACTATCTTGTCATAGAAGTTTTCAACAGAGTCAATAACTAATTTTGTTTAAGGGAATGAAATTATATATCAGTTCAATCAATTAATTATGTTTAAGTAACTTATTTAACATCCTTATATAAATTCAACTTTTAAGAGTTAAATATCATTTCTGAGTAATTAATATTTATTTAAGTGTTTAATGTTAAACTGGTATATAATATTGTGTATATACAATCACATATAAAATTATTTACTCTTCCAGCATATCATTCATACATATAATTTTTATTTAAAAGTCAATAATGAATATTAACTTATATATATTCCACAATTTAAAATTTTCACACGGTTAATGTTACTCTATGAATATTTTGGTTTAGTTACCCACTATGATTAGCGAACAAATTTGGCAAAAGTGTGTTATAGCTCATATTTTATAAGATTTTACTTTTATGCACATATTTTAATATACGAATTAAAGTATAAAATGTATCTACCAAATATGCAATTACATTTTTAGAATTTTTTAATAAAATTTGTTTGATACTATATAAGGCTTATTCAAGAGTACTTTTTTTAAAAGTTTGGTTTTTTTAGATTTGAATTTATTACTCAAAATATTACATCAATCCATTAAAAATTAAAAAAATTATATGTTATAATGTTTTTTCAATTACCTTTGTAAAGAATATATTTAATTCAATTAATTCTGAAGAATTTTAAATTAATTAACTTTTGTGTTGTTTTTCCTAAATAATAAAGTATTTTTGTTTCTATGGCAAAAGTTTAATAAAATAATATTATCCTTTTCAATTTCAGTTAGTATATATATTTTATAAATAGAGAAAAGGAGTAAATAATATATGTATTGACAGTGTATGAGTTTTATATACTATAATTATATCATTCATTACTTATGTTTAATCATTATTAACTCTTAAAAAACTAATATAAATGAATAATATACCAAATGTTAAATCTTTCTATTCACACAAATATAAATGGTGTCTCAATCCACTAAAAAATTGTCACTTAATCAATATGAAAATTAAAAAAATTAAAAAGTTTTTATTTTACATTATTTGATGCAACATGATTTATTTGAGACATAAAAACAAATTTTTTTAGGGAAGATGATCATTGTTCCAAATAAAAGATCAATACACGATTCTAAAAAATTAATCAAACAACAATTTAATCTAAGAGTAGTCAAAGATCATCACCATGTTATCACCTGAATAAATCAAATCCATGACAATCATTAAATTAATCTGTAAAATTTTAAAAGATTACATCATTCATCAACTAATTTTTTTTTATTGGAGTGGAGTTATTAAGTAAAGTTGACTTAATTAACTAAGTTAGGTTCCATGTTCTTAACTTTTGAATTCAAGTTTATCTTTCTACCAAAAATAAGCATTTTTATTTTAAGAAACATTTTATTAAGAAGGTCAAAGAATATGGAATAAAATGCTTGCCATTTAAATCTAAATACATCTTAAACCCCTTTTGTACAAATATCTTCTGATCACAATATATGTTTTTCAAATTGAGTTCATCTAAATCATTTGATCGACATATTAAATTAAAAACAGATTGATTATCGTTGTTTTAATATTTATATAATATAATTTTTTTGTACGTTGGGTGGGTTGAGAACATGGCCATCATTTACAGTATAATGCTTTTAAGGTGATAATTGGACAATAGGAAATCAAGAAGAATTATCTGAAATTTAAATAATAAACAAAGATATACCAAAATATTAGTGAAAAGGGTGAGCTGCCAATAGTAATAAATATATAGAATGAGTAGTTGCACAATGTAATTTTAAATATTTATTATTGTCTTATACTATTCTTACTAAGAACTTGATTTCCAAGTCAAATAATAGAGAAATGTTATATTTCTAAAATTAATTATATCATTACTAATAATAAATTTTATATATTCTATTTTTAAAATTATAATATATATGTGTATATATAAATTTATTTGTTATATATTGATCTATAATATTAAATTTATTGGATTAAAAATAGAATTGTCTTTCTAAATGCTAGTAATAATATTATTTTATTTCAAAAAATAAAAATATTACCAATGCCACAAACACTTACAGACATTTCATATATTTTAAGTAATGACTTTTTCACATTCTTTATCTAACACCTTTATTTTTTACTTTATAATCATTGATTTTTTTCTTTGAAAATGATAATAGATAAATATTTCCATGAAAAAGAGGAAAGTAATCAATGATGATATAATAAAATGCTTGTTGTACCACTAATTTTGTATAATTAAAAAACTTGACAACATCATATTTTTAAGAAAATTTGAGTGCCAAACTCATTTATGTTGTCAACAAGGATGCAGAAAATTATTGTACAAATTTATTTCATTTTATGCTTATGAGGTAGTTTATCACATGTTATCTTATAAAATATTTTTTATTCAATCAATTAGTTTGTCAATTTTTATTTTTCTATTTGTTGCTTTTAACCTTACAGCTAGATTATAAGTCTTCAACTAACTTGTCACCTAATTGTGCCAAAATTAATCAAAGTAACTGTAAATTATTTTCCTTTTATATTTATCTACTTTTACCAATTAATTATATAGTAAATGCCATAATTGTTTTCTTCATACGTAGTAATACTTCAATCTTAACACCAACCCCTCCAACTCCATATATGTATGGAATAAGCAACCAACATTTTCCTTTTATTCTTACTAGTGTGTCTGTCGACACACATTCTTATTTTATTATATTAAGTATTCAATTTTTTTATATTTTATATACAATTAGAATGTTTTTGTGTTAAGAGTAATTTATCTTAAAAAATATAAATAATTTAATTTAAGGTGAGATATGTGGTTAATGTGTTAATGGTAGTTACTTAGGATTATATGTTTTTTTGTAGAAATTAAAAAATGTAAGGGCAAAATAGGAAAATAGAAATTATACCATGATGGTAGTTATTTCATGTTTTGCCTTACTTCTCTTTAGAACTTCACTAGTGATGATAAAATAATAAGTGTTATTATTTGTATTCTTATTTAAACAAAGGCAAGAGTGGGTTCATTTTCATTCATTGAAACATTCTTTCTCTAAAAATATAGAGCAAATTTTTTGCAAGTTTAATTGTTTCTGTAGATATATAATATCATGTATCAACATAATTATTCTGGTGCAATGGATAACAACAACAATGGTAGACTAAGAGGTTTTTCTGGTTTCTCTACCATGATCAATAATACTAGCTCTATGTCTCGTCCTCATGTCAATCTCATGTCTCCTAATTCTCAGGTATATATATATATATAAGTTCCCTTATTTGTTTTCTCTTTCATCATGCAAATTTATAATTATTAATTTATGATACTATGTACTAATAAGTCAACTAGCTTTAATTTAAAATATGTACTTTCCAATGGTGGGTTAATGTGTATATCAATTTTGTATAGTTTTTTTTACAATAATATTGGATGATATATCATCACAATTAATTTCATACTTAAAATTGCCCAATTTTGATGTGCAACTAGCATTAAGTGAATTTGTTTTTGCATAATAAAAACAGAGCTTCTCACAAGCATGTGATTGATATGAATGTTTTAAACGTGTCTCATTTTCTGTCACGGACCAATAAGATATTGTCATATGAATAAAAAAAAATTAAACAAAAAATCAATATCATGATTAGCCCGAAATAGAGAAGGGAACAAAGTTTAAAATATGTAATATGTATAAATGATTTTAGTATTAAATCTTACGGCTTGAAACATTTATACTCCACGATGATTATGTCAATAATTAATTTAATAAAAAGAAACCCAAACAAGCATCTATATATCTAATTATTTACGACCTTGAAGTTATTAACTCAGCCTGCTAGCAATTTTTTTCAAAATTATTACATTCAGTAAGTGGATTGAAATTTAATTAATTAGCTTCTTAAATATATAATGTTTGACAAAAATATACCCACGTCATTTTATCCACCCTAATTTATGAAAAAAAGTTTTTGCTATTTTTATTTATTTATATCATTTGCTAGAATGATCATATATAATTCGACCCAAAAAAGTTAGCTCATAGAATGATGGTTGTCTAAGCTTATGTAAGGTTAGACTTTAATACCATCCAAACACCCCCTCATGCTCAAGACATATGGAGTGTGAAATTTGTAGGACCGGCTATGGGTGACTTATAAGGATGAATCCACTCTAATATCACATTAAAATAACTAGATCTTACTCAACCCCAAAAGCTAGTTTATAATATGAGGGTTGTCTAAACCTTATAAACATGAACTTTATTTGACATATAATCATCTTATCTTAACAAGAACTAATTCATGTATAATTATTTTGTTGCATGTGTTTGAATGGAATAGGTTAATGCTACTTATGGAATGATGGCAATGTCAAGATTTCATGGTGAAGCAAGTAACAATGTTCCATTCATGAGAAATATTCACTCAAGAGTACTCATTGATACAAACATGAATGGTTCCAAACATTTGCCTCCTAATCATAGTGTAGAATGGAGGAAAGATGGTGGAAAATGGATAGCCATTTTGACCAAACATCCTAATCCAATGTCTTCATCAATTATTAATAATAATATGAACTCACTGCATTCTTTTGAAGTGTTGTTTCCTCCAACAGTTCCTCATCATGCAAATGCATTTGCTATTAACCATAGAAGCATTCCATTTAGAAGGGATTTTGCTGAGGCTGAAAATGGATATGAGTCCAGAAAAAGGTTTTTTAATACTCTTTAATTACTTATTGGAAATGATATATCATGTATGATAATATACATAATATCTGCATTGTTGAATCTTATTTATTCATTATATAAATATATATTATGTTTAACTAGTTATGTGACTGACCACTAAATAGTTTTTTATTTTGACTATTCATAGTATAATATGGTCAGGATTTTGATGTTTTCACATTATTAAGATATAAATATAAATTACTGTTATTGGATAATATACTTTATTATATACAATAATGTTTTACTGGTTTTGTTAACCATCAAACAACAATAAAATTTCTCATTCTAATCTAAGTTATAAATTTCTTAATTTATTGGATAATATACTTTATACTAAGGGCTGAACATTGTTGACCTAGTACTAAGGGTTGGTGCCAATAAGGGAAGATTGATAATCTATTTTGAAGCATAGAGAGATTATGAAAGTGAATTATAACTTTATCAACAATTTTATTTACATTCATAGCATAAATATTATATTGAACTCATTATAACATGTTGATTCTTGTTTTTGTCATTTCATTTAGCATGTACTATGGTCTATGGTTAACAAAACCAGTATTGCATCATATTACATCTTATGCATTAATTAATGTTTTTTGATTGTAGGAAAAGAGAAAGCACAGTGATCCAAAATGGTGTTATTTCCAAGACTTCACAGGGTTCAAGAGTTGTAGTTAGAATTAAGAGCATTGAGGACATACCCGATGATGGTTACTCTTGGCGTAAGTATGGACAAAAAATGGTTAAAGGGAACCCTATTGGCCCTAGGTAATAATTAATAATATATATTACCTAAAGTTTGCATTAAAGATCAAAATCCATTATGAACTTGTGATATATCAATCATGCATGCATTATTCTTTCTTATGAGAAATTATTAGTTAACTCTAAATATCATGATTATTTATTACAACTACATACACATCAAGTCATAATTTGAGTACTGTCATTAATATACTGTATCTATTATTCTAATCTATCAAACTGAATCATTACAAATTTATTGTTACTATTATGTTTATGTTTCAATGGATGAACCTATAAATTAATTTCAGGTGTTACTTTAGATGCAATATTAGTGGATGTTTAACAAGGAAACAAGTGGAAAGATCAGCAGAAGATGTTAGATATGTGATAATTACCTATGAAGGAAAACATAACCATGAAGTTCCTTCCCCTAAAGGGAAGAATAAGATCACATATGATGATAGTTTTGATGAATTTCCAATATCACTTTCACAACCCGCTGAGTTTAACTATGAGGCATTATTTTATGTGTCCAATATGGTTTCATGTCTCAGCAGTGACTATGCTGAGTCTTCTAACTCTACTACTACTCATGCTGCTGGTGAATCTCTTGCTCCAGCCTCTTCTGCCACTGGTGCAATTCTATTCGATCTCAATCTTCCACTGCCACAAGAACTTCATGATGATGATGATGGTGATGATGATGATGATGTCCCTCTATTGAGTTTGAGATATGAACCAAATCAGAAGGATATAATATGTTCATAATGCATGTGTTACGTGATTGAAGTTTTAAAAACATGTCATTCATCCAAAAAGTTATTTCTTTCAAGAAGATATATGTTTTCCTAGATCTTATCCCATATGATGTTCTCGACTAATGATAGTGAATTTTGTTAGATGTCAATGTGGGCCAATCAATTTTGTTAGCTAAATTAATGTGTTGTTCAGAACTAATGGTTTAATGTATATCTTTATCATGAGTTAATTTGAAATAATGAATGAAGATATGTATCTTCAACCATTGGTTAAAACCATGCAATAATTTCTTGTTTGTTAGGCTTTTGTTTTAGAATTTGAATCAAGTATTTTGTGCTAGTACTGTTTTAGTTATTATATCACTAAAACAAACTATGGTTTGTAATGGCATGTAACTATTATCATATCTATTAATAGACAGATAATTACATGTTTTCCTTTTATTTTTAATGGTAAAAGTGTAATTTTATTGTAATCAAAAGAATACATATGTAATTAATAGTTACATTTTCCTTTGATTTTTGAATCATTTGACTCTCCATATCCTAACTCCTTCTAGACGTGTATCAAACATTTCCATTTTTTTAATTTTGCTAAGATGGGATTAACTATTAAGTGCTGATAACGGTCCATGTAGTTATGGATTTTCAAGAGTTTTTTTTTTAAATACTAGTAGACTAAAATATTCGCACTCTATTTTATTTAAGAGTAAAAATGCCTCAATAGTCAACAAGAGCTGAGATAATAAAGTGTACTCAGGTTCAAATTTAGGTAAGTACAAAATAAAAATATTTACCTATAAAATAATTCAAGAGTAAAAATATTTTCATAAAATTTTTGCTAACATCGTTTTTCATACATGTATTTGGGTGCATGGGATGATGAAATGTAACAGTTTCCTTACATTAATAAAATATAACTAGAATTTAATATATGCAATTAATAGGACCATATTATTCAGGTTCATCAATTATATTTCTAATAATAAATTTTCAAAATTCATATAAAATGTATAAGTATTCAATAATGAAATTTCCACGTATTAATTCTTTAAAACTTAACATCGTAAATATGTATTTAATAGGAAATTTGATCCATTAATTAAAAAAATGATATTTCTGCAAGAGTACCTAGTACTTTATATTTATATATATAACTCTGCTGATTTGCCTGTGGTAAAAATGAAAAAATAATTTGTGCAGTTTTACTAAACTTTAGATAACTAAATCTCAGAGATCAATTAGAATTTAAACAAGAAAATTTCAAATTCCATATTATAAAATAAATATTTAATAATTAAATTAATATATTACTTCTGAAGGAGCCATGTGGTTTACAGAAAAAGAAAATTTTAATTTAGAAAAGGATATTATGAATAGAGGCAACGTTGAAATTAACGTATTAAGACAATGTTGAAATGGACCAGGTCAAAAACTTAATGTATCTAAACTATCACATTTTTTTAAGTCCCTGTAAAGATAGCAATGCGTGTGACAAATTGAGACTAGGGATGTCAAAAATATCCAGACCTCGGATATTTGTGAAAACATCTGCAATGGGTACTCGCAAAAATAGTTCATGAGTGAGAACAGATATTATGATATCCGCCCCGCGGGTACCCGCGCATATATTTTAATTAAATATTTTATATTTAGTTATTATTAATTTAACATTATATTTGTTTATTTTATTATTACTTCATAATAAAATTTAGTAATGAGACTATAATCATAAAATCATCATATACATGTCATATTATTTAAGTAAAAAATATTTTTATAGATTAATTATTATAAAATATATAAAAATATAATTAGAATGAAAAACTTGTTGGATACCCACGGATACCCGCAATCCACACAGGTACCCTAAATAGTGTGGGTACGGACACGAGTATGCATTACCCATCCCTAGAATGGACGGGTATTCACAAAAAATTTGCAAGCCACGACAAGTTCTAATTCGTTGGGTTTATATATATATATATATTTTGGGCTTATGAGTAATTAGACTCGAATATTTTGAGATATGTTGAGTAGGTTTGGGTTTGAGTAATGAGAATGAGGTTCCCAAAATCCCTATATATGTATGTAGCTAGCAAGATATATATAATATCATCTTAATCATAATTGTAATATTATATTAATTCATAAATACGATGTTATGTTATTATGAGGTAATATTATATTGTTAATTTATATTTATGATTTAATGTTAGGTTGATTAAGCAGTTCTAAATTAAATCATAACATTGAAGTAATGATTTTTTAAGTAAAATTAATTGGATTTAATAGTGAATTTAAATTGTGTTCAAATTATATTTATTATTTTTTCTCATTGCCTAAGTGATTAATAATTATTTTTTATATTTTCTGAATTTCTGAATACTCGTCATTCCACTGTGTACACAAGGAACTGAGAGTATCCACATAGATCTAGAAGAGTCCAGATGAAAAAATAAAGCAAAGGTATGAATAGTACAGTAATAAAGTGTCATGGATCACATGAACTAAACCCCCTGGTAAAATTATTTTTTCATTCAGCTAAATATACCATATGAAGCACAAATAATAAAGTGTTAAGAAAAAAATCAACCATGTAATTTACACTTTTCATCAAACAACTATCATTTAATTGCCATAACACTTACAGAAATTTAGAACAAAAAGTTAATTAAAATAAGCCGCAGTGGAGAATGAGATTAAAACAATGAATAAAATGGGCTAAAGATGATAATCTCCAATTAACATTTCATCTGAATTCAAGAACTAATAGAACACAATCATTATGTTAAGAATTAATCCACAACCACAGCAAATATCAATTCTTTGATGAATTGTTTTTTTAATCGAAAATTAAGAATAATCATATTATCATTTAATTATAATTAACAAATTTTTAAATTCAAAAAACAAAGTTTGGTCAAATGACAATGAATATCCAATTTTGTCCCATACTTCACTCGAAATTTTTAAAAAAATGGCAGAAATAATTAATTTTCGTAAAATTAAAAATAAAATCTTTTTCAAAATTAACTGTATCAGTTTTTATTATACTTTTCATGTTTGAATTTTAAAAAGAAAGTATAGATTCCAACAATTTGTCCCACATGATTTGTTTTTGTTAAAGTTCATTCTTTGCCTTCTAGGCCACTTAAAAGCTTAAGTTCAAAAAATTGCAAAAATGAAAATTACATTAAAAGGAAGAGATTATTTGATTAAGAGTAATGATATATCCTCCCACTAATTCTCTTACCACAAAAAATGACATATGTCATCAAAATTTCAAAATATTAGTGCTTGTTGGGTGGTCATCAAAAGCAGGTGGACCTGAAAATAATTGATTCTACCATTCTAAAAGCACTTAATGTATCTCATTCCATTTGGAAATTCAATACACCCTATGAAACAAAAGTGATTATTTTTGAAAAAAAAAATGATTGTTGCTATAACTCTATGCTGATGCCAATTGAGGCTTTTGTAAATTATCATCTTTATACATCAAGCGTTGCTTTTTGGAGGCATATCCTTGGTACTGATATATGATGCTGTAAAGGCACTGTCTCAAGTTTATGGTGTCAAATTTTTCTATGAATTTCAAATCTGTATTCCTGGATTTAGCACCTGCAAATTGCTTGTACTCTTCAAATATATAAGTCAAACACCAATTCTGAAATTTTCTTAGGCACCCAACAAGGCAACCAGTTCGATGCTGCATGAATTAGAACATTAAGATCAGACCTAAGAGTAATTCTATAAAAGTGATTTTGATAAAAGTAATTTTCAGTGGAGCTGGAAAATATGTCATTTGTTTAAGGTTATTAAAACAAAAAAGCAATCCTATAAAAATAAAATGACTAGGGATCAATTGACTCCAAGAGTAAGTTTTTTAAACATACTTCACCTCTTAGCCATCAATTCTATAGAAATTCAATTGTTTACATTTACTCAGTAATTCAAACCACTAGATCCCCTCCCAAATAAAATTGTTGAGTAATTTTAAAAAATTTACTTTCGGAGTAATTGAATCCTCTCCCAAATAAAATTGGTAAAAGTGATTTTTTTGAGAAGCTGGAAAATATAACTTGTCAACAAGCTAAACTTCAACTTGTGCAAATAAATTTGAAATGCCCATAACAAAAGTGATTTTTAATCAAAAAATGTTCATGTTTTTATGAATAAAAAAACTTCAACAAAGGGCTAGGTTTTTAAAAAGCTAAAATTTATTTTTTTTATCAGGCTTCTGCTTTTACCCCAAAAGCCCATCCAAACACATTATTGTCTTAATCAAATAATCACTTCCTTTTAATGCTTGAAAATTTTAAATTTTTTCATAGCATTTTTGTCATACAAAATTAGCCTCTTTATTTATTCTAAAATCAATCTAAGAATATTGAATATACCTTTCCACGATTGCAGTGAATCAAAACTGGATGATTTCTCACATCTGAAACCGGAAAAGTTGATGAAATAAGTTTATGTAAATAAATGATAAGCTAACTTCTCATTATTATTAAACTAACCAAGTTAGATAAATAGTATATTACCAATTAAAACTTTAACAGACTCCATTATAGTATCATTAACAGTAGATACAGTAAGATCCTGCAAATTAATACAATGAATAATTAACCCATAAGCATTATACCGAAATAAATTTAATGCAATAAATCACATATATAATATACTATCACTTATAAACTAATCATTTAATAAATAAAATATCATAATCTAGCATACATCATTTTTTGTAATTATGAGAATTGAGGAGGATGATATATCATTTTAAAGAAACAAAAAGGAGGAAACAACTTAATTACCGTTTTGCCCTCAATCCCAAATTGAAAGAGTTGAATATTTTGTGATTGAAGAAAGTCCAAATTTTGCTGTGGATAGGGTTCAGGGCACAAGTATCTGCAGCATACAAATTCAGAAAGAAACGTCTCAATCATATAACGGGAATGAATGAAAGAAGCGAATTGAGAGAGAAAATTGGAACTGACATGATGGATCGAAGATTTAGGGTTTGGAGAAAGGGAAAATTGCAAGGTCGAGGGAAGCTAGAACGGTAAATGCTCTCCTCAACCATTGAAAAATTTGTTGGTGGAGCCAAAACGACATCGTTTTCTTCCTCTAATATTGTCTTCATTATTTATGTTCTTTCTAAGTGAGAAGCCTCGTCCTTATATATTCATTGATAATAATTAGATATAACTTTATATCTCAAAACCTTAGCACTTTTCTCAAACTCAAAATTTTCAATTTTGAAATTGGAAGCTTCTTTGAAATAGAGGTGGTGGCGGCATGCAAAAGGATGAGTTATGTACATATATTAAATTCAGTTTTTTATCACTGAAATTATTGATTAGACTCTCCTAATATTTTATCTTAAGAATTCTTCTAATAATAATTATTGAGCAAAGTGAGTATTAATTAAAAGAGAAAAAAATTATTTATTGTGTTGAGGATATAAATATATGCAATCTTTTTCTTTGCTTACTATAGTAAAACTATATAAAATCTCTAAATTAAAATTTAGGAGAATACAGTTTTATGAATTTATCTCTTGATAATGTTATAGGCTTTTATCTTTTTATAAATAAAAAATAACAACCTCAACAACAAAATTATAAATTTTAATAACTTAATGCTTTAGATAAATTTTAATAATCTAATACAAGTTGCTTAGATTTTTCATTAAACTTAACATTCTTTATTCAAATATCCGATAAAAGAGTACTTAACTCTCTAGCAACCATAATCCTAATCTATCTCCAAATTACTCCAATGTAAATAAATATTCAAGTTAAAGAAATGGAGCATCAACCCTTGTTTCAATTCTTAGGTACATATTTATGGTATCATTTCAATCCCAATTCCTCATTCATATCGTGTATACATCTTTAGTTAGGTACATGTTAGCAAGGTGTACCAAAAGATTTGAACAAAATTACCTTTAAAGTTTTTATATTTAACTTTATCTCACACACCCCTAAACATCAACCCCTCCTCTTTTCAATCTTTATAACTTTCAAATCCCTAATTTTCTCTCCCATCTGAAACAAACGAATCCTTATTCTTCTTCGCAATAGGCATTCTGAAATGCTCCTCCTTTATTCTTCTTCGCAATAGGCATTCTGAAATGGACCCATTCTGAATACACCTTTAGTAGCTATAGGCGGTGTGAGTTATAGTTTGATTGGAGAAGGTGGTGGTGGAGCTAAAATTATGGCGATGTTGTACTTGAAGCAGCCAAGAGTTCAATATATGAGTTTGTGTTTTTTGGATGTTGGGTTTTTTATTCTCTACGTAGTAACCCAGAATTTTTCAATAAGAACATAAAGAAAATTTCAACTTTCATCACTTGAGTTTGGGGAAAATTTGGTTTCAGAGGAGAGGAGGGGGAGAGAAAATTAAGGTTTTGAAAGTTAGAAAGATTGAAATGAGGAGGGGTTGAGGTTTATGGGTGTGTGAGATAAAGTTAAATTACACAAGTGCTCTAATTACTAAAATTACTAAAACATGTTAAATAAAACTTTAAGGATAATTTTGTTCAAATCTTTTGGTACACGTTGCTAACATGTATCTAACTGAAAACTCACCTTCTAGCAAACCCTATATATATATATATATATATGTGATGTTCAATATATTATAATCTGTGTCTACATAATTATTCACTTGTGTATATAATTAGCATTGAAATTGTTTGAAGTGAAAGTTGATGATTAGGTTTGGTCAAATATTTGGTGAAATTATGGTTGTGTTTTGTTTACACTTTGACAAGGCTTTAATTTACTAGAACATTATGGACCAGTTAATGTTCGTGCTTATTGATAACAAATAAATAGTTCTGTTGCATGGTCAAGATAATGTGGTAATCACTGTCGTCACCACTCACTTCGATGATTTGACCTATTTTTATTTTCTTTCAAAGGGCAAAACCCATTAACCAAAAAAAGTAACAATGAAAAGTTTATTACAGGAAAAAAATTAACAATGAAAAGTTTAGATGGCGTCAAAACCAGAAACAAGAAAGTTCCATAGAACTACCATGTAGTGAAACAAACTTTATATAGTGTCAGTTTATTATTTATTAGTTATTTTTAATTATTATTGATTCTTTAGAAAAAGTAATATAATAAATAATAGATAATATGATATAATAATTATGTAGAAATCTTTATGTATGTTATAAATCCTCCAAAAATTATGCCCACCACTTACTTTATATAAATGCTTAAATCAATTAAATATTTTCTATGGGATTAATATTATAAGTGCGTATCATAAATTGTATCATAATATATATTATTAGTTGCATAGATATTGCATAGACCCTCTAAAAACTATGCCCACCACTTACTTTCTATGAATGCTTAAATCAATTAAATGTTTTCGATGGGATTAATATTATAAGTGCTTCTCTCACAGGTATTATGGGTTAGAAAATAGTTAATTATTAATTCTTTAACTTAAATATATTTTTCCTACTAATCATATACTGATGATATATATAGTGACACAACTTATGAGATAATAAATGTGTTTCATATGAGAGTACAATAGTTACCTGGTAGAATTTAAAATTTTAAAATAATATGAATATTGATAAATTATTTAATAAAAAATGTTGTACGGAAGATTTAAGTTTTATGTTATTTAATATATTTTAGATTTTTAATTTGAATTATTTAGGATCCCAGAACATAAATTTTATCTGCTAATTCAAAATAACTAATATCTCAACTTGCAGAGTCACAGGTATTTTGTATTTTATTATTTTTATTACTTGGCAATTGAGTAGATATAGACATCAATAACGTTATGATTGATTTAACCAATATTCTTACAAATCAAGGTATGTGTATGCATGTCCTCTCAAACCTCAATGAGTTCCAAAACTAATTTTAGAGAATATTTATACTTTAATAAATTAAACATAGCTTTCAACTGTCCTAATGAATAAAACTTAGATACAATTCATTAAGTATAAATGATGCTTGTAACCTATTAAAAGGTGACATGTGTTTACTCACCACCTAAATTTTGAAGAGAGTGATTCTTAATTGCAAAAAAAAAAAAGAAACTTAATGATATAAATGAACATGTGTCACTCTTTAATAGGCCACAAGTACTATTTGTATCTAAGTTTTGTCGTAAAGGAATATATGTATATAATTAATTATTTATTAGAAAAAGGAAAAAGATGAAAAGTGAGGGTGGCCTTGGGTGGGCACGTGTAGAGAATAGTAAATGAAATTATTATTAAGTTTTTTTTTTATATTATATTTTCTCACGCTATCATAAAGAGAAGTAGTGAGGACATTTACGATTATCTCTTCTAACAAGTGTGTTCCTAAAAATTTAGTCATCTTCCGATCTAACGGTCTTACACTACTAGACAATTGTTGGTGAAATTACTATTGAGTTGTATAAAGGAGTTTTAATGTGTGTTGTTGTTGTGGATGGTTGGTTTGTGGAGAGGAGAACACAACGCTTCCTTTTTCTTCCTTTCACACACAAGACACTTCACTCTTATTATTATTATTTGTTTATAGTGAGGAGAAAGTGTTGGAGAATTTAGGAATTGAAGGTTCTAGTTGATGATATGAAATGAATGGAGAACATCAACCTCTCAATTCTTCATGGAATTTCATCCTCCTATTCCTACTTCACACATAGGTTATTCATTATTCTTCCTTTCATTATCACTTTTTTAAGCATTCATCATCTTAACTTGATCATCCATCTATTTTTATTTATTTTTCTATTTCATTATTTGATGCCACCTCTAATGAATTCAATTTTGTTATAATTATTATCATTTTCCAAATATGCATATTCTAGGCTGTTAATTTATTTACTTAGAATCTTAAGAATCTAGGTAGCGTGTGTTTGTTTGAATAGAGAATTTTAAGGATGGATAGAGGATTTACAATGATTTCTGGAACAAAACGAAAAACAAATTCAAGAGGTTTTTTTCTGATTAATTCTGGATAAAAAATGGAGAATGTCAAATTCCACCTAAAGTAGGTGGAATTTGTCAAATTCATTGCTTTCTTCGGTCAGAATGGTTCTTCCATGACATCTTCAACGAAGTGATCAGAATATTTGTGAAGGATTCTAGATCTGGTTTATTTGATGGACCAAAAGCCATCCAGGCAGAGACAAAGCTAGAATATTGGTATCAAAGAGGCCAAATAAGAGCAATGGTTTATTTAGAATGGCCAAGTTAAAAAGTTTACATGTTAAAAATTCGACTTTTGGAAATTTTAGGGGAAGTTACACGTAAAAACTTGCTTTTTAAGTAACTTTGTGACAGCCGTAACTGCCCCATAAAATACAAGATGCACCGCCCCTACATTCAGGGACCTGACGTGGGCGTTGAACCAGCTGTAGAAGGGATCGGCTCCTTTGGAAATCTTGTGCTATATGGTTTCAAATTTAATTTCACTGAATTTTAAATTCTTTAAAATTTTGGAATACTCTATTTATACGCAACATTAGACCCCTTCGGGAATCCTGTGCTATATGGTTTTAGTGTTTTTGGACAGAAAAACCGCAATGAAAGTATTTGTCCTGGTTCTTTATAAAAGACACAGCCCAAGGTGATTTTCAGAAGCACCCAAGGAGAACATACTGATTTGTTAAATTGAAGTTAATATCCTTTCCTAATTTAAAGCAGTATCTATTCCATTTCTCAGACACAATATTTTTGTAATGGTACATGTAGATACTTTTTTAATTTCAGGATAGAATTTATTGACAACTATTAATAATGGTGCCACCAATGGCAAGTTCCAAACATTTTGAACTCATTATATACCAGTTTTTCAAAGCAACTACACATAGGGAACTTCTTTTGAAAAACGGTAGACTCATTGCATTCCCAAATAAGTGTTCAGTGTGATTCAGACTTACATCAATTTGAAGATTGTGATGCAATTGAGGTTCTGATTTCATCAAAGTAACTTTTTCATTCAGGATGGGTCACTAAGGACCCAGCAACGGTAGGAAGGAAAACCCCATATTTAAAGTGAATCACAATTTTTGCTGATGTTTCACATGGAGTACTTTGTTATTCCATTTGTCAGATACTCATTCATGAGCCTAGTTTGTATGCCATTGACAGGAATAAAATCGTTAATTGAACTCAGTCAATTTTTTTAAATGTAGATTGTGGTGGAACAGTTGGTGCTATTAAACTTGTATTACTTCATTCACCCGCTTATAGGTTTAGATTATGTGTCTTTCAAAAAATTGACTTACTCGTACCATCATATTTCAGATGCAATGTGGCAAATGAAATTGATATCCAGTGAAACAATGGAAGCTGGAACTTATCCAGAGCGTCCTGGAGAGCCAGATTGTTCATATTACATCAGAACAGGCCTTTGTAGATTTGGTGCAACATGTCGATTTAATCATCCTCCTAACAGGAAGCTGGTATAACCTCCAATTTGTTTATACAACTTGTATTCATAAATTTATAATGTTGCTCATATTAGGTAATTCTCCAGGTTCTTAGCTGGGTTTGTTCGAACCAATTACTATTATATTATCAACAAATAATCTCCCTAGGAGATGGAACCAATGAGCAGTTCTAACTATTTTCTACTGTCCTCTAATATTCTGTGCAACACCTGTGTGGTTTGTTTAGTTTATTCCTATTCAAAACAATCACATTTTCTATTCCTTCTGCATGCATATAGACTTCACTGAGAATATCAGTTTGTTTTTTATTCCTTGATGCAGAACTCCTAATTAGTTTTGGTACACACGTTTTTTGTTTTCCCTATATTCAGGTGTATGGCACATTTTTGTCCATGTTCGCAACTTCAAATATCAATCCACATATATCTTTTGTATCTGGGCCATATAAAATGTTGAATTTTCCGTGCTGTGCTGTTGGCGTTTTTCATTTTGATATCACTCTATTACTTAAAGAGTATGCACATCTGATAGCTTTTTCTCTCTAAACACATCAGGCTATTGCAACGGCAAGGATGAAAGGCGAGTTCCCAAAAAGACTTGGGCAACCAGAATGTCAGGCATGTACTAGTTTCTCAACATGCATAAGGTCCATATTGCATGTTTATGTGTATGATCAGGAATCTGCTCATTTTAAGGTAGAGCTTCGTGATTTCTTAAAATCCTAGCAATCCGTTTGAGGGTGATTGGATTTTGAAGTCAACACTTTCCTTCTATGACCATGTTATGTAAGGCAAGCTTACAATGTTAGTAAAATGAAAAATATTGAACATAATGACGTGCAGAGGTGAAGATAGGGGGAAACAAAGCAAGCTTTCCACATGTTTTGCATTGCATGCCATTTATTTTCTGTACTCTTTTCTCTGGAGTCATTTTATTTAGATTTATCTTAAAATTGGTATATACGTTGGGTGTAAAATTCATAGAAAAGATGTTGCTTTGTGTACACATGGCTTTGCCTAAACTTTGAGGTAATCGACATAGGTCTTTTAAAAGTAGTTCAGTTGATCTTTCATCTGAATGAAAACAAGTTGAACAATTTAAAATGTGGGTTAAAAATAAGTCTTACTCTCATCTCTCTTAGGAGATGATTAATGCGTATATTTTTATGTTATACAAAATTGCAACCTTACAAGCTTGTAATATTCTTATCAAACTCTCAATGGTTGTTTTGGTCATACTTCCTTATTTGATTTGTAATTTTCTATTTTTATGAGAGGCATAAATGTTAACATCACCTTGTACTCTTGAGTACTAATTTGTGCCTTCACACTATAGATATTGAATATTAACCATAACAAAAACTAATACACCTTTGTTTTGCTTTCCAGTACTATTTGAAGACGGGAACTTGCAAATTTGGAGCTACATGCAAGTTTCATCATCCAAGAGAGCAGGCTGGGAGTGCTGGAAGAGTTGCCTTAAATACTTTAGGCTATCCACTCCGCCCTGTTAGTTTTTAATAATTCTCTCTCTCGTTCACTTATAATTATGACTAAGATAGTAGCTTTCCGTAAATTTGTAGCCCATTATTGTCTCTTTGCTTACTTAGTAGCCATTAATTTGTCTGACCCACTTTTAGACGCCAGTTAACTAATTCAGATATTGCTCCCGTATGTCCTGTTTATATTTTCCCAAATTTTGTGTTCTTGGATGTAACTACTTAATATCTGACACCTGAACTTTTTGTGGATATTTTGTTTATTTTCTGGGTTTGTTTATATTGATTGTCTTATAACTTGCTATATATTTTCTTTTTGTTTTTCATGATTCTTCTGCAGAATGAGCCTGAATGCACTTATTATTTAAGAACAGGACAGTGTAAATTTGGGAACACTTGCAAATTCCACCATCCTCAACCAAGTAATGTGATTCTTTCATTAAGAGGTTCTCCTGTTTATCCTACTGTCCAATCTCCAACTACACCAGGTCAACAATCATATGCTGGAGGAATTGCAAATTGGCCAAGAGCATCTTATATTGCTAGTCCACGCTGGCAAGGCCCTTCAAGTTATACACCTTTAGTTCTACCTCAAGGAGTGGTCTCAGTGCCTGGGTGGAGTGCTTACAGTGTAAGCTCGTTTATTCTTTCTCAGGGGTTGTTAGTAAGAAATCTAAAGAAGTGATATTCTATGCTTGTAGCTGGCACTTTTTCAGGAGAGTTTATCTTATGTTAAACATGTATGGTGGGGCATTTACTTACATCATTTATTTTTCGTTTTGATTTTGGTCAGTGTTTGTTACATGGCCATTTTTGTCTAGATTTTTAATATTGTAGTGCCTGTAAGATGTATTCCCAATTTCCCAACCCATGTGGGTACTACTACTCTGTAATATTGAAGTGTGCCTGTGTTGATGTGAAATTTCATATTTATTTTTCAACAGAATACTTTGGTGATCAATCCTTTAACTCTTTACAATGCAACATGGCACATATGCACTCAGCTGTTTCATTAGAACCTACTATTGCTGAGATGTGCCAACATCCTAATAGAATGTTTATTTTGCAGGGTCAAATGAGATCAATCTCTGCTTCCGTTAGTCCACAACAAATAATAGAAAATGGTCAGACATATGGAACTTCTCGCCAAGATGAAGTAGCAAATGCAGGACCACAAGGGGAATATTCTCAATTTCGTTCTGGCTCTGTTCCTGTTGGGTTTTATGCGTTGCAGAGGGAGAACATATTTCCTGAGAGACCTGGTCAGCCTGAATGCCAATTCTACATGAAGACTGGAGATTGCAAGTTTGGTGCTGTCTGTCGGTTCCACCATCCGCGTGAGAGGCTGGTTCCTGTTCCCGACTGTGTTTTGAGTCCAATAGGCCTTCCTTTGCGTCCTGTGAGTTCAATTTTTGCTGTGGTGTTCTATCTACTAAGTTGGTTTTCATAGGCTTACATTTTATTATTTTTTAATTGAAATGGGCTCTCTTATTTTTCTCCTAACATGATCTTGTCATTTAGGAGACATAGACACAACTGAGGGACTCTCACTTTTTGGACACTTCAGGAAATATGGGTCCCCTGCTTCAGGGTGCTGTGCCTATCTCTCTCCCAGTGGCATGATCATGTTAAGAGCTAAAATGAGATAGCTAGTATCTTTTGCACTGGGACCCATCTTTTACACTGGTTTTAGATAGCTAGTATCTTTTGCTTCCCTTGATAGTAATTTGTGATCACATGTTGTGTGAATGCTTAAAATGTTAGGCTACGAACATATTTCCTACATCACAGAGTAACAGGTACTAGCAAGCTAAGAATAACTAACTTGAAACATAAAATGGTTGGATATTTACATTCCTTACGTGGTGCGGCACAAGGAAAACTCCTTGATAAGTTATTGGTTCAATGGGAACCATGAGAATCACTCTCACACTATGCACTAAGCAAAACTCTAAACAAAATTATTCTTGTTCTATTGATTCAGAAATATGGAGTACATAAATAGGGCAGGTGACTTGGACAAGAAGACAACCCCATAAATAAAAACACAAGTCCTAAGAAGTCATTAATGCCTTGTCTCCCACTAAGTGCCTTTGGATAATGAAGAAGCAAAGTGGAAAAGGCAAAACAATGAGATTAAAAATGTATGGTTCATGGTAGAAACTTTCAAGACCACTTACTTAAAATAGGAAATTACAAAAGTTTGGAAAGTTATGAAACAGTACGCCCAATAGTTAGTCCAGACATGGACAGGCCATGTATGAGTACACGGTCCTGTACCATGGTCCAGAGACCAACACATCCAGGCCGTGTACTCATCCACGGTCGTGGGTGGCCATTGGCCAATGTCCCTTGTTTCTTCAAGTTTCGCATTATGCCATCCTTCGGGTCAAACATGAAGGTTACACATTCATTCTTGATTTTGATGATTTCAAGCACTATTGTGAACCCAATAACCCTTATTCTTTCACTTCTTGGATAACTCCGAGCCTTGTCATTCAAATCGTGAGGTGTCCATCCTTGGCACACATCAACATTAAAAGCTTTTATTGAACTATGGATGTAGCATTGCTCAGTTGCTTAAATCCTTGAATGTGGATATAGAAGAATTTTAGTTTTAAGTCGAACCATACTTTAGGCCAAGATAGAATGGTTTGCAGCAGTTATAAAAATGAAAACATGAAAGATAATTGAAGACAATGATAACCATCTTGAGTTGTCTGAAGTGTGATTTTTCCATTATACCTATCTAAATCAATCTATGATGTCTGAAAGCATTGTGATTGCTCCTTATGGTTCATGATCTATCACTCACCACATATGTGAACAGTAGAATTGTGATATTATTTCCTTTTTTAAATGTGTGAACTTTTAGGGTATTTTAATATACGCATTTTTTCTTTGGTGAAGTGAATAAATGCATAAAACGATTTATTTATAGAAACTTGACAAAATGGAAATATCTGCAAATATTGCTGCCGTTATTCTATTCAGATTTTAAATCTCATGATTTAGTAGAAGCTGATTGAGCCAGTGTCTCATTTCCTACAGGGAGAGCCCTTGTGTGTTTTCTATTCGCGTTATGGCATATGCAAATTTGGCCCAAGTTGCAAATTTGACCACCCAATGGGAATCTTCACCTATAACTTATCTGCATCGCCTTCAGCTGAGGCCCCAGGCCGCAGTCCGTTAGGTTCTTCGTCAGGAACAGCTGCATTAAATTTATCATCAGGACTTGCTGAGTCAGGATCGTCAAAGTCCAGGAGGCTTTCAATATCAGAGACAAGACAGATTCCTTCCGGTGATGATGACATTGATGATGAGGGATGATGTCTCTTGGAAATGGGTCATTTCGCTTTTACAATCTTTTATGAGGGGAGAAACGAGTAATGTGTAATTTAATCCCATTGCTGGAGATGTACAGAGTTCATGTCAGGTTGATTCTGTCAATCTGAAATTAAATGTGGTTGACAGATTCAGTTATTCTGGATTTAATGTTGCCATATTGTGTAAATTTAAGCAAATATTGTCACATTAGGTCTAACCAAATGTGAACATTTCTTCTGTCCTTAAGCTGCTGGTCTTTCTTATTAACCTTATATTAATATGTAAAAAATCTCATTTTGAAAAATCTATGATGACAAAATTTTACCTCTGTAAATCTTTGTTGAGTGCAGGACCTGCAGGTTTGAAACACATTACAAAGGCTTTACTTTGTCAATATGCTTGGGTTTATGCCGTCTACTGTGCATGTGTAGAATTCATTTTAAGCAGTAAGCCATCAGTATTGTCGATACCTGAATTTAGCAGAATTCAATGAAGTCAACCTTGATATATATTTTCCTTAAGTCAAAATAACAACTGCTGGAATTATTCTGGATTTAATGTTGCACATTGTGTAAATCAAGCAAATGTTTCACATTTTGGTCTGACCCAGTCAGTGTGAACATTTCTTTTGTCCATATGCTTACGGTCTTTCTTACGAGCATTTTCTCAATATGTAAAAAAAAAACTCTTGAGTATCCAGATTTTACCTACTCTGAATCTTTGCCTGTTGCAGGATCTGAATGTTTGAAACACATTACAAAACCTTTCTTGGTACACTTGGGTTTATGATGTCTACTGTGCATGCTAGAGTTCTTTTTAAGCGGCATGCTTTTGTAATTTGTATATCTGTATATTTTCCTCAATTCTTTATAACAGCTACTGGAAAAGAATTTTAATTTGTAATTTTATATCTATTCATTATTCATTTCTGCAATCTGTAGTAATTGTGCTGGATAGAGTTTGTTTTGCAGAAGTGTGAGGTTGTTTTGATTGTGACTGTTGCAGGCAGTGAGAACACCTTGTTGTGATGCCTTTTCCCTGATGTCATGCCTCAACACATTTTGAACATGTTCAGGCTGCAAATTACATGCTCCAATGAATCAAATTTGGTGATGGCTGGATGTTCTTTTCCGCTTGAAATTTGGTTTGCAGTTCAATATGATGCGAGTCATTGATTAATTTTCTCTTTTAATCTACAGCTAGGATCACTCAAACAGGAAACTCTCCTATTTTTGCCAAACAGGAGAGGATCCTGATCTTATTTTTGTCATGGAAGATAACTTGTATTTGATGTGTTGCTCAATGATCCTCGTTCATGTACTGGATCGAATATTTCGTCCTTGATTCTCTGATATGTAGATAACAATGTCATGAGAGTTCAGTGTGCCGGTTTGCAGTATATTAGAAAAGCACAGTTATTGGATTTGTTTCCCTGATTTGGGAAAACACTTCTTTAAAGTCAAATTGTTTCTGAAGTAATCAAGTCATGGTTATCCATCTTTAAACTTTGGTGTTAAAATCATTGTACTTTTAACTAAAATCAATGGGGAATGTTGTTCTGTTCAGCAATGGAAATATGAGGTTATGCTTGGATTTATTATTAATATTTGCAATGTTGCACAATGTACATGGGTCTTCACGTGAGAAGATGTACAATACAACCACTGTCACTTAATATTCTAATCAGATGCTGACATCTTAAGTTGTGGTTAAGCAAATGAAGCAATTGTTAACAAGAAAATCTAAAACTTGATTCTAGGAATCAATCTTGCATAGAAATATTTGTTACTTTTTTTACTTGTACTGGAAACATTGACCATAGCAGAAGTTGATGTCAATAAATCCCATGGTCTCTTCTTTCTCTACTCTAGACACTAGACTAGAGAGTATAAACTATAAAGTAAAGAATGGAGACAAGATTGGTCACTGTCATAGGTCTCTGATTTCAAAGAATGCATTTGTCCTTGCCCTTCTGGAATTGAATCCAAAGCAGTTAGTTGTCTTTGAAAAAAATGTTTTCTTTCATAGCAAAATATAGTTCAACAAATATCAACCATTAGATCAAGAACTGCAGTTCCTAGGTAATCCTATTCTTTCACTTCCTCTTCAGTCCTTTTCAGGTTCCAACACAACACTATCCAAAGCTATCAACATAATTTACTTTTCAAAGAATCACTTGTTAAGATGTCTGTTTCAGCTTCTGCTCCTGCTCATGGATTCATCATCTTTCTCATTCTTTTGTTCATTTTCTTACTCAATGTGAATGTGAGTCCTCTCTCCTCTCCCTAAGTCCAATAGAATGTGTAGAAAAAAGTACTCAAATTTCTTGTTTTTTCATGACTAGGAAGCAAATAAGGTGGCTATTCCCATGGAAGAGAGTAGGAGGAAGTTGGGTAGCTTCCAGATATGTGCACTATGCACTTGCTGTGGTGGAGCTAAAGGGTTGTGCTTACCCTCTCCTTGTTGCTATGCCATCAATTGCAGCATTCCCAACAAGCCTTTTGGCTTCTGTTCCTTCACTCCTAAAACTTGTAATTGCCTTGAGTGCCAGGTTTAATTATCTCTTGGAAATTTCAAGAATGACAAGTCAAGAATGTAGGGCTTCATCATGATTCTTCACTTTTCAATCAATATACTAATGGAAGTCTCTATTAGCAATATGTTTGTTATTTGCTACCATAATTGAGAATTGACCATGTATAATGAAATAAGACTTGGTTTGTGTATTATTCTTTCTTTTTCTGGGTGTTCAATGATACTAATACTATTCCGTATGTATTGTTAAATCCCGCTAGATCCCAGGATGACTAAAAGGTCAATGGTTCGATTTCCGGAGCAACACTTATTAAAAGATACAAACAAACATCCTGGAAGTAATTAGTTCCTTAACAAAATGTGAGGGGATACCCTTAGTCACACAAAAAATCATGAACCATGGATATTATATATCTCAATTATGAGGAAATTTCAAGGATCAAACAAATGGGTTATGGATGTTTCATCCTTATGCCTTCTATTTTTTTGGTAGAGTGATGCTTCTTTTTGGACCTCAAAGATTTGCGTCATTTCCAAGAATGCCCTTCAGTCTCATTTCCCTCTATTCTCAGTTTTTCACTAGCAACACCATCACCAAGCATACTTTTTTGACACCATTCGCGGGTTCTTGGAAAAGACTAACATAGCCCCATAAGATGTTGCATAAAACTTGATGCCTAAGGTATCTAATGAAGATGTTGAGACTTGCTTGGAGATATTGATCCAAACCCAAGGAAGAGGCAAGGCTGAAGGTTGAGAAAGATAAAGGGACTAAATTATGGAAGTTCTTGATAATGCAGAATCCTAGTAGCCTCTTATTATTTATTTTCATATATTTGCTTGTATTGTCCTAGATATCAATAAGTCGTTATTCTAGTGATGTGAGATCTCGTTATATCCTCAGAAAGACCAAAGTGTCAATGGTTCCGGGACACTTATTGAGAGGGAGAACCATACACCCCAAAAGAGATTAGTTCCTTACCCTTAATAGTTCCAAAAAAAAATATCTGTAAGATAATTATTGTAGTTAATAGTTATAATAACATGCTTGCTCTTAAAGGAAGGCATTGCTATTGTTTAAGTAGTAAATGACCTAAGCTGAACAATAGTATTATAACTAGCTCAAATATATTGGATTATAAAAGACTTATATGTTTATTATGGATAAACTCCTTTTTTTTCTATTTTTTTAAAATACAGCACAGGGAGGAGCATGTTTGGACATGGTGTTAAACATTGAACCATAATAAATGAAGAATAAAAACTGGTTGGACAAAAGCATCCATGTCTTACATGCTTCAAATCTTCCTAGTGTTAAAGAAATTTGTAAAAGCAAGAACAATTCACTGGTCAAATCTTATAACTTTGTAATGTAAAAGTTAAGACACCTATACCTTTATCAATAATTGTTTTTGGAAATCATGTATCAACTTCACCAGGTTTGATCTTAAATTAAAATTCAAAAAATGATGTATAAAAAAATCTGGCTTCTATATTTGTAACTTCACACTCATTTATATCTATCAGTTTTATTTTATTCAGCTTCATAGCTGATTGTATTAAAAAATCATAAGATGCTCCCAACTTATTTAAGATAAAATCTTATCAGTTGAGTCATGTTGCCCTTGGCCTTGAGATTCTGAGCTTTCTCTGTCTCAATCTCATCACATGATCAACACTTATCAGTTGCATTTTCTTCCCTTCACATAAATGAAGTGTGCCTTTACAAAATATACATTACTTTGAACATCACTCCTATTCCTGCAGTGGCTGTTGATATGGATCCACCCAACATTTATCCTCCTCAGCTGCCTTTTTCCAACGTTTTCTAAAAACATCTAATTCCCAGTAGGAAAGTCTCCTCACCTGCATACAATATAAATCGTTCCGACGCAATGCAATTAATATACATAAAATAAGGACGGTAAAGTCCACGAGGCTCCAACCTAGTGGGATAGGGAGGGTGAGTGTATGCAGCTTTACCCTCGCAAGCGACGAGGTTGTTTTCAGGATTTAAACCCATGACCTTCACAAGGGCAAGCAACCTTACGGTTGCGCCAAAGCTCACTCTCTATTGTTTGGTGGAAAGTTCACATACTAAAAACAATACTTGTTGCAAGCTATTAATGGAGCAAAATGAATCATGCTTTTAACATAGGGAAACTCAGATAGTGGCTCAATTGACAAATCATGTCAGGTTAGTAACTTACATCAACTCTGTGATCCTTTTCCTTAGATGTAACCTGCAAGTCATATATAAGTCTTAGTTTGAAGGCTGATAGAATGAGAAACACACGTTCGAGATTAAGAAGAGCATGTTATGAAATTATAATCTTAAAAAAATCAAGACAAGCATTCCATCATAAGTTAAACTCTCTGATAATTATGCCAGCTAGATTTCTGACCTTAGTCTTATCTATGCCTCCAAGAGTAGGACGATTGTGGTGGACTATGTATTCAGCATCCACAACACCAACGTTTTTTGTTCGATCACCCTGTCAACCATAAATAAGGTAAGAGTGAAATCCACGGAAATTATGTCAAGTAAAATGGACGACCTATAAATCTTCAAAGAAAAATAGACAGAAATGTCGTAAATAGAGTCATTACAACACCAATCAAGGGAATGGTTCTCCATCCCAGAGATGCTTTACAACTTCACTATATTATTCAATGGTTTCACTGAATCCTCTACAACAGTTCATCTTGGATCATAAATTCGATTTTTTTTAACTCATTGACGTCTATGACTTCACATACTATTCCACATTAAATAGAAGATCTTATCCTATACATATTTGTGATGGAAAATAAAAAGGATATAGAAAAATCCCATCAGAGGAATATCCAAATGTAGAAAAAATGGAAATCATGAAAATGAACCAAAAAATAATGAGCTTAACTTGCCTGAGCACAGTAGCCAAGCTGCATGTCTAGACCCCATGCATGGACCAAATCACTCTGTAAAATAAACCACATATAGTGAATCTATGTGTAACCCTTGCAGAACAATGCTTATGGTAATGCTTAGAAGCAGCATTAACAGAACATAATGGTGCACCTGGATCATATACCAAACGCAACGCCACGCAGATCTTGAGAAAACAGGAGCCATCATTTCTATCCACCTGATACAAATAATCCATCTTTATTCAACTGCTGTAAAATAACGGGAGTCCACGTTAAATTAGTTTTTAGTTACCACGATATATTTTTACCCGGTGCAAGGAGGAGCAGTGCTACTTTCATCACAGCCTTTGCCACCATGTGCACGTTTGTATGTCCTTCTGCAAGCACAACCACCAAAACAAAGCACAATGTTAGGTTTGAGTAACTGAGCATAAGCAAGCATATAATTTAACACTTATTTAATAATAATGACATCATTTGAAGGCAAAAGTTCTATTTTTCTTTAGTTCTTTCAACAAATGTTCATTACAGCAAATTGAGAGATTTCAAACTTAGGATCTCCTTCTCGAATTTGGTGTATGGTTACGATTCGGTAACTGTTACCTTTACCACAAAAAAGTACTAGCAGAGTCTCCTATAGGCTAAAGTACTTATTGCAGATTCCTAATGGTAATTCATGGTCTAACAAATGATATAATGATAACCAGATTCCTGACGAAGGAGAAAACCGATGCTATGTTGTGACAGAACAAAATGATAAAAAAAACACTATTGAGGAAATAAGAAGGGTAACCTGTGCACTGTTGACCTCCTCCCGCGAGCAGTAATTTGATGATGCACTACTGAATTCTGAGTATCCAGTGCTGGTTGTGATATCTCTAGCCCTTCATTTTTGATAATAGAAACATACCTAAAAATCATTTAAGAACACATCAAAAACTCATTCTTAAGATTATCTACTCATATGGGAGTGTTCCTTTTTACTAAACATTATCTCTTTCTTAGGTCTTTAAGTATAGAATCTCAATGTGATTGCCAGAACTAAAAACCATATGTGAGAAGATAGATACAAACTTATAAGAGGAAAGAAAAATGTATATACTGACAGTGTAAGAGTTTTACACTATCACTACATCCATGATGTTTGATGTATAAAACTTTACACTACATAGATATTACACCCAACTTATAATTGCTTAATCTAGCTAAAATACAAGTGCACTAAATTATATAATCGTATTTTAAAGGAGTTAAAAAAGTACTCAACATACTTATCTGGGTGGAAATTTTCGACTCCTAGGTCCTCATCCCAAAGGAATATGTAATCATATTCTGCAACTATATCCGGGTGTAAAAAACGCTTGGCAAACCACCTAGCCATTGAAAACATTTCCAAGGAAAAAAACACATTTAGAGTAACTAAAATTGTTGAAAATATGGATGGGAATGAAATGTGAGATCACCTACCATTTGCCTTGATTGATTGCGGCCACATGAATGACGTGATTGCTCCACTTAAAATCCTTCCATTCGTCAACAATACCGTCATAGTGGAAGAGCATTACCATAAAATTACATGCTATAAACTGCAAAATGGTTTAGAAAGAGGGTCATGCCGAATGGACCAAAATAGAATATTAGTAATGACTAATGAGAAAGCTTTGCAGAACTCATTAAAGGACCTTTTGGACCATCTTGTCCACAAGATCTTTCTGCTTTATCCCGACTGCCATTGCAAACAAATTGGTTGTTGTATTTTCCTTAACCTGATTCAAATGTAGGAATATCAGTACATACCATATGCAAAGAAAAAATAACTAGGATCAGGGAACAACTCGTGATATATGTTCTATGTCAATTAAACCGATCACATAGGGTACATGGCTACACCGATAACTTCATAAAAATAGAAGAGAGACTTGAAAGATATTTACAGGTCATTTAATCTTCCCTCTACTTAAACACAACAAGATATCTTCAAATTGATATTAATAGGCCAACTTCGAATTCTAAGTACATTACAATTGTGATTGAGAACATATATTATTTTTCTTTACATTATTACATTTTCAAAGTAGGGATAGTGACAACCATGTCAACATTCAGAACACATCAAAACTACAAGATTTGCTTGGACTAAGGAGCATTGAGGCTACTCCTCCATTACCCTAGTGTTTTTTTGCTTCGCAGGTTGACATTCTAAACAGAAAATTGATAGATTGTGACTGAATGAAACTTACATCAACAGTGTGACGATGCTCCTTCTTAGGAATTTCCCATAAATGTTTCATTTCAAAACTGGAAGTGTTGCTGACTATACCAGCAGGTAATGCTTCACTTCCTGTAGGCCTGCACTGGTTCTACTAAACAAGATCAGCAAATATAAGCACCAAAGTTGAACATCTATAATAGTGATGGTAGTATATGATGAACAAGCTGGCACTGTTAGAGAGATGAACCTTGCATTGATCAATTTTCTCCACATTCTGTTTTTCCGTTCCCCCGCTTGGCAGTTTCTGAAGTCCCTGCAGTCTCAGAGATATAGAAGAACATTAACTTAATCAAAGTTAAATCGATATGATTACTTGAACTACGAACATATACTCTCGAATTTATAACACTGAATTTCACAAAGTTGAACATCTATAATAGTGATAGTAGTATATGATGAACAAGGTGGCACTGTTAGAGAGATGAACCTTGCATTGATCAATCTTCTCCACATGCTGTTTTTCTGTTCCCATGCTCGGCAGTTTCTGCAGTCTCTGTAGTCTCAGAGATATAGAAGAATATCAATTCCACTTAATCAAAGTTAAATCAATATGATTACTTGAACTACGAACATATACTCTTGAATTTATAACACTGAATTTCACAAAGTTGAACATCTATAATAGTGATAGTAGTATATGATGAACAAGCTGGCACTGTTAGAGAGATGAACCTTGCTTTGATCAATTTCCTCCACATGCTGTTTTTCCGTTCCCCCGATTGACAGTTCCTGAAGTCTCTGAGATATAGAAGAACATGAATTCCACTTAATCGAAGTTAAACCAATATGATAACTTGAACTACGGACATATACTCTCGAGTTTATAACACTGAATTTCAAGATGGATATATAATACTTAGAAAAATAAAATACACATACAGAGAAACCACTAAGTGGAGTACCTGATTGGATCCTTGTGAGGATATAGAAAATGTGAAGAACAACATAAGACCAACTAAAAAAGATGCTGGCAATAGGGCATAAAGATGTGATTTTGAATCAGTAACCATTTGTTCCTGGTTCAAGTACATAGACAAAACTTAACTAGTTAGTTAGATAAAGTAAATAATATCATATTGCAATAGAATTGAAGAATCATTACTAAATGAAGGTTTAATTAAACAAACAATCCTCAGCACAAAATGAATGATTCAATTAAAGCACACCAATATGTCATAATGTTCTATAGAATAGTGGATGAAAAAGTATTATGATTTGTTTTTTAGTCCTTCAGAAATATTGTTTCAATGTCAACATCAAGTCTGCCAAATCACTATAGACTTAGTCAAACCAAGACCTTAACGCTTAAGACTAAAATTATTTTCCAAAATTCAACTCGCAAATTAACATTAAATATAACACTCAGACCAATAGATAGAGGCATGGCATTGGTTGGTGTTGTTTGGATTAATAAACTAAGAGAAGGGGAAACAAGAATAGAAGCAATAGCAATAATGACATAAATAATACAGAAAAAAATATATTGTTCACTGTCATTACCTTCATCCATCATAATCATGAATCTTAAATAAAATCATTGAATCAATGGTGGATAACATACTCATTATTTATATTAAAAGATATTATACTCTTAGTAATAAATGGTTTTAATTGCACTCGCAAAAATTCAGATAAATTCAGGCACAAGTATTATTAAACAATTCAGCATGTAGACCCAAATTTAAAAAGTTGATAAGAATATGGGGAAAAAAGAGTAGTGGGTAAGATATACCTGAGGAGACTCCATTATTGTGATTCAGAAGCAAAGAAGAAGAAGGTGTTGTAGTTTTGCAATAGGGTAGAAATATATAAGAATGGAAGAGATAAAGGAAGATGATGAAGATGATTATGATTATGGTTTATAAGTTATGGATTGATAGAAAAAGAAAATGAATAGATGAGAAGTAAATGAGTTGAAAGTTAATATAGTAGTTGATGATGAAACCGAACAGCATTGGGGTCACTTTCATAAAACAATAACTTACATGCGACGTTCTTTTCGCCTTTTCTTTTATCATAAGCTAATTCACACGTTCTCCTTCTTTTCAATCTCAAAATCAAAGTCAAACTTTATATATCTTATATTATAAACATATATGATAAACCATATATGTTCTAAAAATCTATACTATTAATAAACCACCACTCAAAATAACTATCAATCATAATATAATTATTGATTTCCTATTTTGTTATCACTATATTCTAATTTCTCCTAAAAAATCATGTCAATTATAATATATATAATACAATTTATCAATTGCATATAGAGCACACGTTACAAATAATAGGAAAGTGGATTGACAGACACACACTAGTATATATAATAATCAAATAATATTTATATATCATTTATTTATATTTTGTAAAAAAATTAACGATAATTAAATATAAATAATTAATGTAATAATGATAACTAGCGTGTCGACATGGACTTCGTGCATGCCGACCCACATTTTTATTTTCTAATATTAAATATTTCATATAAATATATCATTTTTTGTATTGACTGTTGTACATGATATTATAATTTATGTAATAAAAAAAATATGAAAATGAATTTTGATATTATTAAAACCTATATTAAAAATTACATTGGTAACTTGATATTTTTTATATATGTAACCTATATTAAAACCTATAATTTTGATATTTATTTTATTGTGTGGTAAACATTGTAATAATAGTTAATTAGAATGGCAAAATAGATAATAAAAAATTATACCATATAGGTAGTTATTAGAGGTTTTGCTTTTATATATAGTTTATATATAGTATATATATATATAGTATAGTTGTAATAATAGATAATTAGAAGGGCAAAATAGGCAATGAAAAATTATGTCATGTAGATAGTTATTAGAGGTTTTACCTTTATATATAGTATAGATATAGATTTTGCCTTTATATATAGTATATATATAGTATAGTTGTAATAATAAATAATGACAAAATAGACAATAAAAAAGTATGCCATATAGGTAGTTATTAGAAGTTTTGCTTTAGTATAGATATATAAAACTTATTTATAACTTTCTTTAAAATCCATTCAATTTAATCAATTATTTTTCCGTAAAGAAACGGTTGCGTTACTTTCTTTTGGTCAATACTAACCGTAAATTTGCCAAATGTTAGTGGTTGCCAATTCTACCTCCAAAACCAATATGCCTTTCATTAATTTATCTCTACAAGTTACAAAGATACTATTACTATTATGTTTTTTACCAAGTTATATTCTTTATTTAGATATTTTAAAAGAGAAAAAACAAATATAATTACAATATATGAATTTTATATATTGATAGTGTATTATCTACTATTTATATCTAATCAATATTGACTTTTAAAAAAATCAATTAAATAGTGAATGATACAGTAATTACATATAAAATTTTATACTTTGTGCATAGATATTATATTAATTTAAAAATATTATCTTCTTCTAGAAAGTCAATTTAAAATTCTTTCTAATCACAAAATAACACGTCTCACTTTAAAAAAGTATATAGTATTTTACTCCTAATAATTACATTGAATACGACCATTGTTGTAAAAACGGTTCGTGTCGGCCGGTTCACCGGTACGGTATAACAGTTATACCAGTCATGCAATTATATCGGTCATACCGGACGGTTTTCAATTGAACCGTTTCGGTCAAACCGATCGATTTTTATTTAAAATTAATTTTTAATGAAAATAAAAATAAATTATTATTTTTTATTGATTTTTCAACATTAATGTTAATATATTATATATATGTATATCTAACTTTCCGGTATGCGGTTTAATTAGAGAACCACTAGTTAAACTGCTATATTACTATATCAATACCCCTACCAATTCAATGACTAATACGATATTAATAACACTGAATACAACTCTTAATTTTAAAAATAAACTGATTTATCTTAAAGGAAGGTTACTTATACTTAATATTCCTAAATATGAGCTGTTCAATGATAAATGAATATCAATTAATAAGGTTGGTGAATATCACTATCTAGATAAGAAAGGTAAGTATGATTATATCAAAAGATGGTAAGTATCATAATGCATTAATTTTGTACCAATCATAATAATTAATATTTGTAAGTATGATAAATTAAGAATAAAATTAGTGTATTTTACTCCAAAAAAATTTAATAATTTATTATTTTTGTGGTATCCTACAATAAATAATAGGATTAGGACTAACATACCAAATTAAACTTGATTATTAAAGATTTATTTCTTTGATAAAGAATTGATTCATAACTAACCATTTTTTAGTTCAAAATCTTTGATTTATATGATGAGGATATTGTAAAAAAAAATGCCTAAAGCTTGATAAGCCCCCTTTAACCCAATTGACATAAAGTTAAAATGCTTAATTTATTACAGCCCATAAATAAAATGCAAGTTTTTTATATATAAAAAAGTTAATAACATTATTTCTAAATGTATGTTTGAGAATGATCAAATTGTAGAGGTGTTCCTCTGTCATCTAATCATAATGAGTTGGATTCCTTCTGTTATAGTAATTAATATATTCTTCTGTTATATTAATTAAGTTTTGCACACAAAGCAAATAAACTGAAAACTCAACTATTTTCCAGAATCTTATATCCAATCTTTCTCTAACTAATATAGTGAAGAGTGTTTTATTTTTGTTTACTATGGATAGGAGACTCTTAGTTTTCCAGAATATTCTTAACTCTATTAGACCATGGAACATGCTAACTTCTTACCTAACTACCTTATTAAGTGTGCTATATTAGAACCCTATGTACCTTATTAAGTGTGCTATATTATTAACTACCTTGTTTGGAGAATGTGTTAATTGTTAAAGTTTCATATCAAAATCAATTGATAGGACAATGTGAGAAGTAATCTAACGAATATTTAAACTTAATTCCTACTATATTGACACGATAATTTTTTACCAACAATTCAAATGGGCAATCAGGTGAAAGTCCAAAGCAGAGGCTTATTATATATAGAAACTAATTTCATGCGCATTGAAGGGATGACTAAAAGTATCTAATGAAACATAATTTTGTCCTTCTTCATCTAATCAATATGAGTAATCTCTTAATTTTTATATCAAATAAGTAAATTTGTAATATTTTATTTCCAAATCATTGGCTTAATGTGTAATATATTATTTTGGGCTTAACCCAACATGGTTATAAAAAAAAGAGCAGAGTTAATAGCATAATAATATTTGCATGTCATTTTAAAACTGTTTCTGAATATGGTGTGATTTTATTTTAGTAAAAAGTAAAGGAAATAAAAACCCTTGAAAATTTGAGGGAGAAGAGAAGAAGTAATAAGAACCACAGCGAAGACAGAGAAAGGTAATCTTTCACATCCTTCATTTCTCAATACTTCACAGATTCATTCACATAGAACCTTCTTTCTGTTATTATTATTATTATTATTATTTGATGAAACCTCGCTGTGGTTGAGAGAAGAGTATGAAATTGAAGATGAAATAAGATTTATCTGTGAATTTTATTATATGTAGGTTGATTTCTGAAATATCCAATAATCATGTCTTGGTGCACCATTGAGTCCGATCCTGGTATGTTTTTCAACTTCAAATTCCACTTCAATCAATGTTTTTTTGTATCTCTTATGAATATTTGATTTCGACCTTAATGTAACTGTGAAGTTTTTTACAGTGTTGACGCATGCGTTATCCACAATTAGTGTTCCACAATTAGTTTGAGGTGTATTGTTTTTACGGCAAGAGTTGGTAATTGTGAACCCATGAATGCTGGATAAAAGGGAATTGAATTTAATGGAACAAAGTGGGAGTGGGAGTGGTTAGGTTTAGTTCTTTATGTGGAATCAGAATGCCTTATTTTTTACTCCCACACCAAACATAGAATAGAACCTATTAACATGCACTAAACATGTTATGGTCCATTCCATTCCCTCAAAGTATCTTGTTTGTTCTCTACCCTCTGTTACATATATTTTTTATTGATGCAAGTGTTTGTGTTGGATGAGTGGACACGCCAAACAAGATAGGATCAAGAGTGAATGCATTGGGAGATAGTTGGGTTAACTTCTATTGTAGAAAAGATGATAGAATCGTGGCTTAAGTGGTTGGCATGTGTGGAGAACTTTATAAGCCCCATTATGGAGAATAGATCAAATGGAGGTTAATCCAATTTATAGAGGCAGAGGGAGGGCAAGAAAAACCATAGGCGAATTGACTAGGAAAGATTTAGAGATCAATGTTTTGTCAATGGACATGACTTACGATATAACATTATGATGTTGTTCGGTCCATGTAGCTGACCTCACCTTGTGGGACTAAGACTTGGTGGTTGTTAACGTGTTTTCCCTTTTCTTTTGCCCCAGGTGTATTTACAGAACTTATTCAGCAAATGCAAGTCAAAGGCGTACAGGTATTTTTTTTGTTCCAGTTAATATATGTAGTTTTTTCCCTCTTGAAGTTACACTCAATTTGTCATAGTTTAGGAATTAGGATTTAGGACCCTTTGCTTCCTTTGACGATGTTGGTTTTTTCCCTTAGGACCCTTTGCATCCTTTGAAGATGTTTTCTTCTTCTTTAGGACCCTTTGCTTCCTCTTTATCCTTCTTTAGTATCCTTGACATGCTCAATGTGAACTTTTGGCATGAACATTACACAAATAATAAAGTGGCAAATATTGCTGTTTTTTTATAATTAACAAAATATTACTAGATGAGAATGTAGTAAGTTACAGGAAGAGGATAGTACACCTCAAGAAAACAAAAAGAGACACTTAAAAGTAATCAACAATGCAATGCAACAAAGTATGCCGACCCCCTGCATGTTTACCAAAGAGGCACCAATGAAAAGCCCATGTGCAGAGCATCAAAGGGAAGCCAAAAATGTCACCCTATCCCAAACAAAATGAATATATGAAAAGAATTTATTGGAAATTATACTGTTTCTTTCCAACCACTTCCACTAAAGGATAGCCTCCACAAAAATTTGGCATCTTTTTGTGTGCCAACTGCCATAACCTCTAAAATTTAGCCACGGAATTCAGTCTATGTGAGATATTTGATAAGTATGTGAGCGGATTTTTTGACCAAGGGAAACTTTAATAGAGAGAAAAGAGGGAAAATACAACCAGAGGGATAAGATATCCTCCGAAACTGAAAAGCTAATTTCCCACAAGGAAAAAAACAACTTAAGGCTGCCCAGTCTCTTTCAATTCACCAAAGAATTACATGAACTGCACACTGTCTAAGGATTTTAATATCTTTGTTATAATAAACCATCAGAAGCCCCTCTGGAGTAAACGGACACTCTATGTGCTCACCAAGAATGCTAAAGGATTGTTCCATGATACATGAACATAAAATAACAGGGAAATGGGTGTGGCTCAGTATAATAGCAAGAAAAGGTGAAGTAAAAGAGACCATACTGCCTTAAATTGAATTGAAAGGCTCAAGGAGATGAAATATATTTATGAGATGAAATTTCTCATTGCAATGCTATATAAGTAAAAGGTTTCCTCTTCAGATAAGAAAACGAGATATAAAATGAAAAGAAAAATAGAATGAGGAAGGGAAGACGCCCTTTAAAATTCTTCATCCCCTCATGAGAAGCTTGTACATTGTGCAAAGGGATTCCTGGCAATGAGTAAAGCATATATCTGCTTATTTTTCAATTTAATTATTCAATTTTGTGATCCAGAATAGTTCTGGAAATGTTCAGGGCTATGCATAATGATTACTTTATGTACGATTCTAGTTAGAATAATTTGAATTACACTCTTAAGCTATTTAATTTTAATTTCCTATCTCTATATTTGCTTAGATTCTCTAAATATACTACTCTGATGCCTTGATGTGTCTTGGCAGGTTGAGGAACTATACTCATTGGACCTAGACTCTCTCAACAGCCTTAGGTCAGTGTACTAGTCTTGAACTTGTCATGACATTCTTTGGTTATGATAATTAATTTTGAACATTTGCATTATCTTTCCATTTTCTTTGTGGTGACTTCATCCTCAATCACAGGCCTGTATATGGGTTGATTTTTCTTTTCAAATGGCGACCAGGAGAAAATGATGACCGTGCTGTAATCAAAGACCCAAACCCTAACTTGTTCTTTGCTAGCCAGGTTAGTTATTTTTTTTAAAACCAATATCATAATTTTGTTTTGACATTTTACAGTTTACTGATCTTATTGGTCTGTTTGTAGGTGATTAATAATGCTTGTGCAACCCAGGCGATCTTGTCTATTCTTTTGAATTCTCCAGATGTTGAGATTGGTCCAGAGTTGACAAAATTGAAAGAATTTACCAAGAACTTTCCTCCCGAACTCAAAGGTCTAGCTATCAATAATAGTGAAGCCATACGAACAGCCCACAACAGCTTTGCAAGGCCAGAACCTTTTGTCCCTGAAGAGCAAAAGGTTGCTGGTAAAGATGATGATGTTTACCATTTTATAAGCTATCTGCCTGTTGATGGGGTATTATATGAGCTTGATGGATTGAAGGAAGGTCCTATCAGCCTTGGGCAGTGCACTGGTGAGCAAGGTGATATGGAATGGCTGAGGATGGTGCAACCTGTGATCCAGGAACGCATTGAGAGGTATTCACAAAGCGAGATACGATTTAATCTCCTGGCAATCATCAAAAACAGGAAAGAGATATATACTGCAGAGCTCAAGGAGCTTCAAAAGAAGAGGGAGCGGATTCTGCATCAGCTGAATCCACCGAAGTCAGAGGGACTGGAGGATAATACCAATGTTGAGGCCCTGAACAATTCTCTCTCTGAAGTCAATGCTGGGATTGAAGCTGCCACTGAGAAGATCTTAATGGAGGAAGAAAAATTCAAAAAATGGAAAACAGAAAATATTCGGAGGAAACACAATTACATTCCCTTTTTGTTTAACTTTCTTAAGATTCTCGCTGAGAAGAAGCAGTTGAAGCCCCTCATTGAGAAGGCCAAGCAGAAAACAGGCAACCTTAGCTGAAGAATATGACTAGTTTATACACAACTTTTTGTGTAGAATTGCCCTTTTGATATTTATGGGTATGCCCTCATGTATTATTATGCACTTGCTAACTGTTGTTAATCTGATATTGTTTTAGCAGTCTATTGAGTGCACAAGCTTCTTCTGAACCAAGGTTACTCTTGCCTATTTAGTGAAGATTCTTGAGTTCTCCTTAGTCTTTACCATTGAATCATTAGCATGGATTTAACATTAAGCTTTGCTTTTATTAAGATATAAATTTAAGCCTTAAAGTAAGCTTCCAGGGCCAAGATAGGCTACGGCTGTTCTGTATCAGCTGAAAATGACGCAGTTGCTGTGCCAACCACCGCATCATCAGCTGAAAATGACGCAGTTGCAGTGCCAACCACCACATCGCGAAGGAGAAATCCAGAATAGGTGTAATTCATATCTCTTCTCTATGGTCAAGCCTTTCCACACAGTGGTCATCCTCACATATTGACCCTTATTATCCCTCAACCATCTTCATCATTCTTTTAACTCTCACCCAATCCCTTGTCTTTCTGGTTACATTATATGTAATGGGTATTGTTTTGATGTTTTCTCAATGTTTGATAGTAATTGGTATTGTTTTAGAAGAAAAAATAATCAACCTAATGCTAGCTGAACCAGATATAAAAGCTTGATTTCCCCCAACTAAGTTATGAATTTTGAGTTTTGTGAAGGAAAATGTGAAAGTTTTAATCTCTTAAATGATTTTCTCCCGTGCAATTTCATTAAATAGAATCACTTTTGGCTTCCATGAAGGTTTCAATAAAAATAAAAATCATAGTCCCCCAAGCAAATATGTTTGGTGCAACACAATAAAGTTAATACCTAACTTATCTTCTGCGGTTAAAATCATAATATGTGTTTTATTTAATTATTTTATATAAAATATTTGTAAAATCTAAAAAATAGTATACATGTCATAGTTTTAGTGGCTAAATGAAATAATTTATTTTCTAATATGAGAAAACATTTTATTCCAATAACATTCTTATAAATGAATAAACTATATGAAAATAGATAATATTGGTACTTTTAAAAGAATTTTGTAGTTTTTTGTTCTGATATCTATTAGTGTTTTTTATTTCCAATATAAGATTCGAAACCAGTACCTCAAAACAAAATTTTCAATTTCATCTTCTAACTTTAAAATTTGTTGTCTACCTTATAATTTCTGAAGTGCCAACATCATTATCAACCATCCTTTATTACCGCCACCACGGCATAATAATACCATCAATCATATAAGGTTGCAAATATACACTTTCTTATATAAGTATTTATATATAATGGCACTTTAAGTTAGAGGTATATATTTATTATTTTACCACAAACCCATTAAAATTTGAACTTGCACATAATTAGAGGATTTATGTTATATGCTTTCAATTCATTTCTTACACTTTAACCAGCTTAACTTTAAAATAAAATTCGAATGCTTTTTATACTTAAGGAGAACCATATTTGTTTTTAGAGTAAATTACACTCACACCCCCCTGAGTTTTAGTGAAATTACACAAACCACCCCTCACTTTTTTGTCCCTACACGAACCACCCCTAATTTTGTACATATGTTACACTGACTACTCCTGCATAATATAAAAGTGTAATGTTTTAAACAAAAAAACGAATGATGTGTGTAATTAATTAAACAAAATATTGTATATTATGTAGAAAAATTCAAATAATATAAGAGTCAATGCGTCTTCATTATTTGGCTCGTTATAAAATAATATAAGAGTTATTTAAACATTTATTTGAAATTATTAATGTATTTTTTAATGACACAAAAATAATAAAGAAACATTCGCTTTTGTATTATTTGAAGTGTTACACAATATACAATATTTTGTTTAACTTAATTACATTCATCACAAGTTTTTTCTTTAAAATATTACACTTTTATAACATGCAGATGTAATATGTGTAATGTATGTATAAATTTAGGGATGGTTTGTGTAGGAGGGAGGGGTGGTTTGTGTAATGACGAAGAAGGGAAGAGTGATTTGTGTAATTTCATTAAAACTCAGGGGGTGTGAGTATAATTTACTCTTGTTTTTTAACATCGTGTCAAAATAATAATGTCGTTATTATCATAGTGCTCATTTAATTTGTTTTTATATCTAAGAGCAAGATTTGTGGCAATAAAGAAACTAATCATTTAATCCAATTCTTCTATTTCTACGCACACTCTTTTATTCACTTTCAACTTCTTCATGATATCTTATTCTCCTTCAATGATGGGTCTCTCTGCTTCTTCTATACTTTATTTTTTATTTTTTGGGCATTCCTCCTACCCTCTTTTAGATTCTAATACCCCATTTCATATTTTCATTCAAAATCTATTTTTTATGTCTTTGCATGTATGTTTCTATTCATTGCTATATGAAACTCTATTCTTTCATTGTGCATGAATATTATTAGGGTGTGTGTTTTCAATTTATGTAATTCTTCGATCTTGATTCATGTTGTGTCACTTGAAGCTAGTTTAGTTAACTCTGTTTGCTTCATGAGATAATAGCTAGTATTGAAAAAATAGCAAGTGCTCACATTAGGTAGTAGTTCTTGTTTCTTGTTCATTAATCAAGATCAAGAATCTTGAATCAGGATTCAAGATCTTGTGAGTTCTATATATATATCTTCATTTTCATTTCTGTTTCTTTTACTGAAGTGGAGGTAAAATTCTGCATTTTCATTTCTATAACAAGAGTAGATTTGTTTAATGAATTTGTACTTAATGATGGTGGTGATAATAAAGGTCAAATAGAATTGGTGGTGGAGGTAAGTGTAATATTTAGAAGGAGTATTAATGAAATTTAACTTAAATTCTTTTATGTCTTGCATGGTAAGATCAAAATATATTCTAAATGAATTTCAACACATTTTTTTTATAGAAACCTACTTATTTTGAAAATTATCACTTATGAAAACTCACCATCTCAAAAAAGGTCTCTAGTTTATTAAAAAGAAAATCTTATCTCACATGATTTTCTTAACATGAGAGTGAAGGTAGAGATAAAAAAATGGATTTTTATTTTCTATTGAAGGATGATATTGATAATAGATTTATAAACAATTACTATATTATTTAACATTTATTCATCTTTGAAGAATTAATTATGATTAAATATGATAACAAATTCAAATAATATAAGAATCAATGTTTATTCATTATTGTTGATTCTTTACAACCTGTATGAATAATTCTAGGAGATATTTAAATTACTCTTAAGTTACTCATCATAAATTTTTGTTTAATATATTATATTTATCTCTTTTACATGTGTAATTAGTGTGAAAAGTGTTTGTTTTTAAGAAAGAGATATTGTTTATGTAATTTTATTAAAATTAGGGAAGAAATGTGAAAAGTGTTTGTTTTTTTTTTCATTTCACATTTGGTTAAGATAGAATTAAAAAAAATAAGGTAACGCAAAAGTGAAGAAGGTGAGTGTTGTTTTCCCTCGTAATCCATTTGATATGAATTGCGTAGAAGAAGAGTGATTTAGATCGAAGAGTAATCTCATCATAATCACAGATTCAAACAAGAAAATGTTCAAATTTCTGAAAGAAGTTGTTGGTGGATCTGGTTCTGGACTCAAAGATCTTCCTTACAATATCTCTGAACCTTACCCTTCTGCTTGGGGTTCTTGGCTTCATTGCCGTGGCACCTCCAAGGTTATTAATTATCATCATTATCATTATCATTATCATTATTATCCTTAACTCTTAAATAATCAATTATTCTAAGCACTAGCTTATGACGATTTATTGATTTCAATCTTAGCTTAGAGGCTACTGCGTGTTTTCTATTAATATTTGTTAGGATAGTCTTAATTTTGCGTTGATTTGGTTTAATTTAATTTAATTTGATTTGATACATTATGATTTCAGGATGATGGTTCTGCGGTTTCAATATTTTCTCTATCAGGGAGCAGTGCTCAGGATGGACATTTAGTTGCTGGTCGAAATGGTGTCAAACGTCTCCGCACTGTATGTTATTGATCTAATATTGTGTGGTGTGTGTTATAGATGAATCGAATTGGACTGTGGGGTTTCAGTTTTGTGTGGCGTTATGATGTTTATTTTCAGGTTCGGCATCCGAATATTTTGTCATTTCTTCATAGTGCAGAGATCGAAACTTATGACGCTGGTACTCCCAAAGTTACCATTTATATTGTAACCGAGCCTGTAATGCCTCTGTCGGAAAAGGTTAAGGAGTTAGGTCTTAAAGGTACACAAAGGTATGTATTAGTGCCAATTGAGTTTCATTTCTTGATTCAATATATTCCAGTTGCTAATCATTCTTTGTTATTTCACTCATAGATTTGTGTGTCAGCTTTTGGTTTATCTAATAATCTAAGTGTTATGCCAAAGTTTATCTGCGAATTAGAGAGCACATACTTTGTTTTTACTGTCAAGTATCAGCTGGTTTGTGATTTAAATATTAAAAAATACTTTATTATTTATTGGGGTTGTAGGGATGAATATTATGCTTGGGGCCTGCATCAAATAGCTAAAGCTGTGAGCTTCTTAAATAATGATTGTAAACTAGTGAGTATTGTTTACTCGAATATTGTGTTTTTGGGGCTCATCTGTTACCTTTTCAGTTTTTCTTTACAAATTTTGTCTGTTGTAGGTTCATGGTAATGTTTGCTTGGATAGTGTTGTTGTCACCCAAACTTTGGACTGGAAACTCCATGCACTTGATGTTCTATCGGAGTTTGATGGGAGTAATGATGCTGCCTCTGGGCAAATGCTGGTAATTTTATGTTTGGTTGCAGTACCTTGATTTCTTATTAGCAAGCATTTCACTTTGAATTTTTATTTTTCCTTGTCCTCGAAGTTTATATATTCACAATTAATCCTTGTGAAATAATCACTCCACATAACTTGAAAGTTTCTCCGTGTGAGGTTAAAAGTCACCGCCTTTTAACTCTTAGCAGGCTGAAGTGTGCCATTTTAAACTTGTTATCAAGTTTCAGCCATGTGTTGCTTCACTTTGTAACATTTTTGTCATAATTGTCTGTGTAAAGTGAGAGATAAAGAAGAAGAAAAGAGAAGAAGATACCGAAGAGAAGAAGAAAGTTCTAGAGAGAAGTTAGAGTGCTTAGAGAGAGAAAGATAAAGTGAAATATAATCTGATTTTATTGAAATGAATAAGGAACAGTAGCTTAGCTACTTATATAGGGTACAGAATATTGCAACTAAATGAGAAACTGAATCCTAACAGAATTGTAACTAACTAACCATATTAGTTAGCTAGTTAATTACAATATAACAATAAACAGTAATTCAGCTTATCACTCTATTATTCTAATAGTCTGACATTATGGATGCTTCCTTTCAAAGATTTGTTTTCGGCCATCTTGCAAGGATTCTCATGACTTTTTCAAATAAAAATTAAGGGATTAAAGGAATAGTGAAACAATGAAACTTAATATATATTCCTCACATGTTTTCATGTTTTCCTTCTAGCAATTTGCATGGCTCGTTGGAACACAATACAAACCAGTGGAGTTGGCAAAATCTGACTGGGCTGCAATTAAGAAGTCTCCTCCATGGTCCATTGATTCTTGGGGCATGGGTATGTTATTTCTGTCTGTTTTAATTATAATGCATCGTGATAGCAAGTTGGAATATAATGTGGATTGGAACAGAGGAAAATTCTGGTATTGTTGCATTATATTTGCTTGCTGATGTTGACATTTCAGTTTTTCTTTTTGTCTAGCCTAGTCAATATAGGTGTATAACATGGCCGCAACTTATATTCGGCAACTTATTCTCATTTAAAACTAGCTGCTTCCCTAAAAGGAAAAATTAAGTTTAACTTTTAGTTTGTGAAATTGCACTAATTTTCTCATCATTGGAGATTTAAAACCAATCTTCAACTTTCACCTAACAGCTTAAGCTTTTGGACGAATTGGTCCTCAACTTATACACACAGTATCATAGCCTCTATGACTAGGTGGTCAGGAATTCAATCCATGCTACCTCATCCTTCTAAGTAATATTGAATTTCAACACCAGGTAGAAATTGCTTGTGCATTGTCCATTCTTTGATCCCAAATGGCTCTTACATGAGGGGTTATGTGAGAGATATAAAAACCAGCCTTAAACCTTCTTTAAGAGTTTAAGCTTTCTACCTTTGTCTGAGTTAGTAAATTTACTTTAAATTATGTGAATTTCCACAGATGTTGAAGATTCACAGAATATTTTCTATCCTGTCTTTTTTCATTTTTTATTTTCCATGTAGACATGTCTAAGTCATTAAAAAATTCTAATTTTATAGGTTGTCTAATCTATGAGCTATTCTCTGGTACAAAGTTGGCCAAAACAGAGGAGTTACGCAACACTGTCTCCATTCCCAAGGTTCGCCTCCTTAGGAATTTAATCTTTGTATTATTTATTACTGCATATATAGATTTTAGCGGAGTTTTTAGTGTCAGTTACTTCTATATCTCATTCTAATGAAATATTCATACTTCATACTTCATCTTTGTATGTTTTTTTCCTCAGTCTCTGCTTCCAGATTACCAGCGGCTACTGAGTTCCATGCCTTCCCGTAGATTAAATGCATCAAAGCTTATAGAAAATAGTGGTTAGTGCCTTGATATATTTATAGTTATCACTTACAGAAAATTTGTTCAACCTGGCATTGTTTTTGTGTTGCTGCAATATTTAAACGGATCTGTGTGTCTTTTAGTTTATCCAATAAACTTTGTAGGATCCACTTAATTGATGTATAAGACTACTTATAAAATTTGACTTGTTTTATCTAAGTCTTTGGTTTTGTTATAGGCTTTAGGATTGTCATAAACTGTAGCCGAGAACTGCATGAGAATACATTGGTAATTGGCTGCACTATGACAATATGTTTTAGTTAAATGGTTTTAGAGATGGATGCTTACCTTTAGGTTTTGGTAAGAAGTTTCATGTTTTACTTAATCAGGTCAAGTAAGGCTTTAATTTTTCAGAACAAGGTTAATTCAGAAATGTACTGTTTTAACTCTTACCTCCTGATGAGATTGTACACAGGATAAAAATGACAGTTTTTTCAGAAATTCATTTGTGGACAAGCGAAAAGAAAATTCCACTTCAGCTATCTATAGTTCATTCTAAATGTTTGCTATGTTGTGACTGTTATCATTTTTGGTACTCCTGATATATTTTATGTAATCCTTTACTGCATTTTGCCACTAATGGATGTGCAGAGTATTTTCAAAATAAGTTGGTAGATACAATACATTTCATGGAAATTCTCAGTCTGAAAGATAGTGTTGAAAAAGACACCTTCTTCCGCAAGCTTCCAAATTTAGCGGAGCAGCTTCCTCGTCCAATTGTCTTGAAGAAGGTATGACTCTTTGGAAGTTGTAATTTTGAACTTTTGATATGATCAATGTTTTAACCCAATTGATTATGTTGCTCATTTTTTGTTTTCACAGTTACTTCCTTTATTAGCTTCTTCCCTTGAATTCGGTTCAGCTGCTGCCCCTGCTTTGACTGCATTGCTGAAAATGGGTTCATGGCTTTCAGTTGATGAATTTCGTGCCAAGGTAAATAATAATTTCAGTACGTCCATGATGAGGTTTTTCTTTTTTCTTTCATAGAGTGCTCCATTATCACTCTCCTCTCGCTGATCAGGACTCATTTCATGCTTTTATTGAATTTCTATATTAATACATAGGTGCTTCCAACAATTGTGAAACTCTTTGCCTCCAATGACCGATCTATTCGAGTTGGCCTTCTTCAACATATTGATCAATTCGGAGAGTCATTATCAGCACAAATGGTCGATGAGCAGGTATGTAGCCAGTATAAGATTGTCAGTTTCTTTGCTTCCCTTCTTTTATCCTTTTTTACAATAGCCCAAGTTCAACATTAACAATGTGAATACTTGTTGACACATGATTAGATTTACCCTCATGTTGCTACCGGGTTCTCTGATACATCTGCTTTTCTGAGGGAACTGACTCTTAAGTCCATGCTAACTCTTTCTCCAAAGGTATGTCTATTTTATATTTATGTTAACAAAATTGTCTTCCGCTTGGTTTTATGCTAGAAATGAGATATGCTATTGCTTGAATGAGAGTGTTTGAAACATGAAAGTTATTATGACGGTTATATTGCTAGTACTGGTCTTTTGTTGTTTGCATAGTATGTATTGGTTATTGTGAAATTTATGTTAAATGATCTCTTTTCGATGTAAGCTTTGTTGTAAGGTATAATGATGGGTACATTTTAACTTATGTCAATTTAAGGTGGAATTAATATTAACGCTAATAATAATTTGGGTTTGAACTGTGGTTAGATCAAACATGATATGACATGCCTTTATCTCATTGATCTTATTGGAGCGTTAGAGGAGCGGGGTCTTAGTTAATTGGAGGTCTAGGTTTTGTCAGCTATTGGGAAGTAGCATCACAGGAGCGTTATTGCTCTTTCAGAGGTAATCCTCATGTCTTGTCATTTTGGGACCTGATTGATGGTTTGTAAGATTTCCAAGCAGTCATACAGTTGGAAGGGTGTTTTTTGCCCACTCTTTAAGTGGTTGAATCACTCTTATTCAGTCACGTCTCTCTAGCATCACTTTATATTTTCTCTCCTTTTATCATATGCCAGTGACTGTCACACAGAAGGTAGAGAAACTATGTTGGATTTCCTTTGGTCGGGAGCAGATAATTCTAGTAGAGACCACCTTGTTAGTTGGGACTTCGGAGGTTTGCTGTAGACCAATGCAGGGCGAGGGGGTCGGGTCTTGGTAGTTGGTAATTGATGTCTGAGAATATGGCTTTGGGGCTTTCCTTTATAGTCTTGTTTATGGCATCGAGTTATCCGTAGTAAGTATGGTTTGCATCTGAATGGTAGGACACAAATTCTGTGAGTGGAGCTGCTGATGATAGTCCTTGGAATTTTTTTTCTTAGGGATTACCTTATTTCTCCTCTCTTTTATCATTTCATCTTGGTGATGTCCCTTGAGTTAAATTTCGGGGAGATAGATAGATATGGTTCTTCTTTCTACAGCCATTTCACAGTCACACCCCTTTCACCTTCTTTACACAAAGCCCTTATTTGCTTGTTTTACTCTTTTAGGTAACTACTCTTGGAACTTCCGTTTTTTTAGAGAGAAAAACTTGCTTGATAGAAGTTATTTAGCTATAGGCTTTTTGGAGTTTTGCTTGAACCTGTCCATCTATCTTCGTATCCTCAATTCTCGATAAACATCTGAGTCTCTGACCCTCGAATATTCGGGAGCTTTCTCTTGTAAATCTTATTTTGGAAAAGCCCATTTGGAAGCCCAAGGCTCCTTTAAAGGTCAATACTTTTGTTAAGGCTGTTGTTTTAACAGGATTAACACTATCGACGTGCTCCAGAAGCACAAACCTTTCATAGCTTTGTCTTCTAATGTCTATAACGTGCTGTTTTGCCTCATAATCAGGACCCCACTTCTTTCTGTATTTTTTGCAGTAAACCATTCACAGAGTAAACTGTCTGGTTTACGTTATGGAGTGGCCTGTGTCTGCTCTATGTATTTGCATCAATTTCTTCTTACAAAGTTAAGAGATTTTGGCTCTGGTAAAGAAGCAAAGATCTCATGGCTCTGCCCTTTGTTCATTATTCTGTGGTGTTTTGGGGCTGGAAAGGGATGCTAGTAGTTGTAAAGGATCTTTTTCAACACTTATAGCAGAGTTTTTTGACTTCCCTTTGATGTTCTGCTCATGGTTTCTTTAGTGATGTTTCTATCTTATAGCAGAATCTCCTGGTTTTAGCTGTATCTTTTTCGTTTGTATGTGAGGATGTCTTATCCTCTTACTTTATGCTCTTTTCTTCTCATCTAATAATATATCGTTTTCTATATTAAAAAACAATGCTTACTTTATCTTTATTGTTCCTTTTCTTCTTTTTCCCTCCCCAATATTCTCTTTTATTCAATGAATCTTTAGTAAATACCTGTGTTTATTTATTTGAAAAAATGTTGTTTGTGTCATTATTGCAGCTGTCTCAAAGGACCATCTCAGGGTCGTTATTAAAGCATCTGTCGAAGTTACAGGTACTGCCTCAACTTCTAACATGTTGAAGGGTAGTTACTTATGTTGACTAAGAAATTGAATAATGGACAAGGCCTTCTTTTAGCTGCCTATTAGGAGTTTGACTCATTAACTATTAAAATTTGCTGATTAGCTGTCTGGTAATTTGAAACTTCGATTGAAATGGAGACATTTTTGGGGGTCTTATTGCCAATTATTCCCCCCTCCTTTATTTTCTTGTCTACATTCGTGGTTTGCCTTTTTCTAAAGTTTATATACAACTTGTTTTGTAGGTTGATGAAGAAGCAACAATACGGACGAACACTACCATCTTATTGGGAAATATTGCAACCCACTTAAATGAAGGGGTATGATCCAAATGGTACCTGCAATTTCAAACAGTTGGTTATATTATCTTCAATAATTGTAGCATATGTTGCAACGGTAAGGTTGCTTGCCTTGTGACCTTGAGGTCATGAGTTCAAACGTTGGAAACAACCTTTTCGCTTACGAGGATAAGGCCGCATACATCTAACCCTCCCCAGATCCCACTAGGTGGGAGACTCTTAAATTGGGCTGCCACTTTTTTAATTGTAGCATATGTTGCATTGTTAAATTAACTGATGGCTTCAGAACTATTTTTGCAGACAAGAAAAAGAGTGTTAATTAATGCATTTACAGTCCGCGCTTTACGTGACACTTTTCCACCTGCTAGAGGAGCAGGTATTTATTTGTCTTTTTCTTCAGTTTTGTAGTTAATAAATTTCCCAACCAGTAATCTTCTGAGCTTTTTAAATTTTGATTGTTCAGGCATTATGGCTTTATGTGCCACCAGTTCCTACTATGACATCACTGAAGTTGCGACCCGGATTCTTCCTAATGTTGTTGTACTGACAATTGATCCTGACAGGTTACACCCTGCAAATGGCTTATGATGTTTTTATATCCCTGTTGAGATTGTATGGTTTTAGGGAAGATGGAAAAGAGAGAATGAGGCTTTGAATATTATTCTCGTCTACATTGCTGTGATACAAAAGACTAAGATAACGGTATAATATTAGTTAATACCAATTAATTAGGAAACAGATGAGGAAATATAGTGGGCTAGGAAATAACTGTTAAACTTGCTTTTTCAATTAGATGACTAATTGATCCCACAACATATTTTAAATATATTCTAAAATATCACAAGATACAATAAAGATATCATGATATTTTCTAGATATTCTCTTGTTACTCGGAGCTGAGGAGTTCTTTCTTGGCATCACTTTGGTGCTCTGCCCACACAGTTCTTTATGGGATTTCTATGGTAGAAATGAAGAGGGATTGACGTGCTTTGCTGTATACCTTCATATACTAGTTTAGCTGTTTCTTTTTGGTCTTTGTGAGGATGTCTTATCCTTTTCTTTGTACTATTATATTCTTATCTAATATATTTCTTTTATTAAAAAAAATTGTGGGTTTGACTTATATTCTTTACTGTACTGTTATTGCTGTTTGATTCCTTTTATCTTTTTTTAAATTTTTAATATTGGAATCTTCATTATCGGAGTTCTTTTGTATGGGTATTTGTATCTGTGCTATGTGCTGCTTTGGTTGTTTTGCCAGTCTTCAGATTTCGATTTAGATCATTCTTATTATTGAACCTTTGGTTATTTCTTATTTTTTGGTATTGATTACATATTATTATTGCCATGTTTCAAATAGTGATGTCCGGACCAAGGCATTTCAAGCTGTTGATCAATTTTTGGATATAGCAAAGCAATATTATGAAAAGGTATACTCTGAAATTATTTTTGGCTTTTACTCACGCATATTATTGTTTTTAGTTTATCCTTCACAATTCATCTCCAATGCTATTTTTACCAATAGTGTGTCCTCTGTTTCTAGAAATGTCCTCAACGCTTGTGGGGGTAAAACTGCGTACATCTACCTTTCCCATACCCTAGTAGGTGAGAGCTTCGTGCACTAGGCCACCTTTTTTGTATCCCCAATTTAATCTTTTTGGATAGTTGCACACTTGCGCTTTCTTCACATACGAGGTTTCCTTCTAATAAAATGTATTTTCTCCACAACAACCAAGCATTTTTCCTACTAAATGAGATCAACTATATGGATCGAACGACACCATAATGCTATCGTAAATCATGTCCATTATCAAAGCTTTGATCACTGAATATTCCCCTATTCGGTTTGTCTATGGTTTTCCTTTGCCTCCATCTACCTATAAAAATATGGATCGAACGACACCATAATGCTATCGTAAATCATGTCCCATATCAAAGCTTTGATCACTGAATATTTCTTATTCGTTTTGCCTGTGGTTTTCCTTTGTCTCCATTTGATCTATTCTCTTTGGTGAAGCTTCTAACGATCTCCTCCACACATGCCTAAACCACATAAGGCGCGATTCTACCATCTTTTCATTAGGAGTTTATCCAACTTTCTCTCTAATGCATTCATTCCTAATCTTATCTTGTCTAGTGTGTCAATTATATAGAATTACAAAATTTGGGATTTCCATCTTATGTGGTTGGCCACTTTTCTGAGTTTTTCAGACCAGGTTCTGAGTTTAAATTGTCTTTGACAGTGATATTTTTTTTGTTACCTCCTTTTATTGGTGATATGTGTTGCTGATATTATGGTCTTATCTTTTCTATAATAGACGAATGCAGCAGACACTACTGGAGGTTCTGGCATGGGAATCTCATCAAATCCTGGAAATGCAAGTTTACTTGGGTAAGTCATTTCAAAATTTGCCTGAGCAGACATTTTCACATGTTAAACAATATATATGTAGCGTTACAGCCACATAAATAATATATTTATAAGGTTAAGATGTTACACTATGTTAGATATAACACCGACGTCAATAATTTAAGATGAAGAATTTTTTTTATTCTTTTTATTCAATTGTTTTCGATTAAAAATGCACAGAAGATTAGTTTATTGTTGATTTCATGTCTACCTTCTTACATTTTTCTTTAATAGCGTGTTTGTTGTAATATACTTTTAAGTACTTCATTTACTTGCCATATATAAATGCGTGATAAGTGGGGGAGGATTGCTGATGATTACAGAGGATAGTTGTGCTCAGAAGCTGCATTTATGTCTTCTTATTGGCAGTATATTGTTGCATTCTTGCAATATGATGGTATAGTACAGTACAGGATAAGAGATTGTCTATACTGTGGAGGTACATGTTAGAATTACAATTTTAACTCTGGGAGCTCCTTAATCTATTGTAAAATATAGGCACCTGGCTATGGTTATTTGTATAAACAATCTTAAGGGGCTCTCAATTACCTTAGAGTCCTGATGTTATAGTTGAGCTTCAGCCCTCTTCAACTCTACCTTGCTACATATCAGTTCCTCCAGATTTTCTCTATTAAGTTGGTTCTGATTTTAATTGATGCAGATGGGCTATGAGCTCTTTGACCTTGAAAGGTAAACCTTCTGATCATGCTCCAGTTGCTTCTGCAAGTTCTAGTGCACTTGCTCCGACATCTTCTAGTGCAAGCTCGGGTATGCTTCAAGATCATGATGTGTCTTAGTTATTTTGCATTTGATTTGCTTATTGGTTATTCCCCTGAAGATCATGATCAGACTTTTTCTTCTGGAACAAGAGCCTTGAGGTCATGAAAACCTATACCCTGCAAGTTCCTTTTTTTGGAATGGGTTGTCTTACTTATTATGCCCCCTAAAAATTATACTGACTATACATATATTTGAGATCTTCTGTTAATTTATTAAATGAAGAAAAGTGGGAGGAAATTGAAAACTTTGAGAGGAAGGCACAACTGAAGACTTCATCCCCCATTTCTTTATCCTTTGCCCTCAAAGCAAAGCTACTAATTTTGCTACCCTTTATGATCTGTTGATGCTTCTTTTATTTGTTCTCCTTTGTTTGAATGGCTCCCTTCCCAGTAATTTGTCAATTTATTGTATGTTTATTTAATTTCTTTTTTCGGTATTCTAGCTGTAGATACTCCACCAAGAGCACCTGTCCATGTAAGCTCCACACCAGATTTTGCTGAACACCCCGCACCTGTCCGTGTAAGCTCCGCAACAGATTTTGCTGAACATCATGTCCCTACATCTCCCACATCAACGGATGGCTGGGGAGAACTAGAGAATGAAATTGACGAGGAGCATGAAAATGATAAGGATGGGTGGGATGATCTGGAACCACTTGAAGAGACAAAACCTACTCCAGCTCTTGCAAACATTCAAGCAGCTCAACGGCGGCCATTTTCTCAACCTGCTAAACAAGGTATGAACTACTCAACTGCTAGTATTTTGGTAGGGACTTACTCATCTCCATGATTACTTACCATTAGTAACTTTCATGTCCGATTGAAAGTTAATTATCTATCTACTTGAGGCAAAAAATTCTTACATATTTATGCCTATGATTAAAAGAATAATGTCAATATCCTTAAAAAAGTGATTGATGTGAGTGTATGAATTCCTTGTTCAGGTTTGCACCTAATGAGTAGTAGATTGGCGTTTAATGGATTAGTGACTAAGCTCTTTGAGCTTCTGTTGTTTGCTAGGATGGTATTTAATTCAAAAATTATTATTGAAGAAAATAAAAGTTATGATTTAGAGATGATGCTGCCATTTTATATGGGTTGTGATTTGTAGTTGAAAGTTGAAACCTGAAAGTTTGAAAATATCCAAATACAATAAGAATATTCTTTATACCATTTAGTCAATTAATTCACTTATTTATTTGCTTTTATGTATAGTCATGTATTAATTCTAAGGCTGTTATATTTTATTATGTATCAATTTAGCCTCAAGTTTACAACCCAAAAGTACACGAAGGTCGAGCAACGATGAAGATGATGATTTGTGGGGTGCCATAGCAGCTCCTGCTCCCAAAACAGCAAAAGCTTTAAATTTGAAACCAAATGTAACTGATGATAATGATCCCTGGGCTGCCATTGCTGCTCCTGCACCCACCACCAAGGCTAAACCCTTATCAGCTGGAAGAGGTCGGGGAGCAAAATCCGCCGCCCCAAAATTAGGTGCTCAGCGGATAAACCGGACATCATCATCAGGGATGTAAAACAAGAAACGCCAGAGCACAAAAGGAATGATGTAATATTGAATCCGTATGGTGGCTGGTGATCCTGTTAAAATACACAAGACCCCATCTTTTAGAGATAATATGGATTACATTATTCCCTTCCATTGGCATAATTGATTTGTAATATTATTTTGTGTCATATTTTTAAATCTTAAGAGCGGTAATTGTTGAATTGTTGCAAGGCAACGACACTGTAGAGTTTGCTATATATTGAGCATGTTTACATTTTTTTGTTGTTGAACGATTAACATTTTAAATGCAATGTAATTAGTCTCATATTTTTATAGGCTTTCATGTTGTATTTTTTTGCTTCTCAGGCTTTTTTACAAGTATCTAAAGAAACCAATATATAGAACATATAAGAAAAGAGGTATCCAGAAACATATTTCTGGATAAAGTCTATTCAAACCAAAACATATTTCCAGATTTGTGTCTTTCTTAATCCAAAGTCAATATTTGAATTTCATATCATCTATTAACTCTCCTAAATATACTCCCTTATTAAAAATGGTCTCACTTCTGCAATTCTAGAGACCAAATTATTTCAATTATATAAATAACTGGATAATTTTTTTCTCAAGTATTACATTAGATATTAACGTCTCTATTGGCTTAATTTAGTTTACAAGGATTCTATTTAACAATATTCTCCAAACAAAAATTTGGGTCTTCAAAAGGTGCCAAAGACTTCCAAACCAAAAAACCATCTATTACGGTCCTCTGTTCTTGTGTCACCATATGTAACAAAATCGGGTTTTCCAATCCAAATACTGATATTGTTCTTTTCGTTAAATTTTATTCATAAACCCACTCCTTAATTCTTCAGATAATGTATGCATGGATGGTAAAAAATATAGTTCTACATGATAAAGTGATAGGAAAAAGGACAAATTCACATTATACGTTATAAGAATGGGGGATAGCTAATTTGATATTAATAAATTAATTTTTTTTAGAGAAAAAAAGAAAGTATGGCTTAAGAGTGTGAAAGTTTTTATATCATACTTAACCAACCACTTAATTATAACCAAAATATATTTAATACAAATTAATAAAATGATAAACTGATAGCATATAAATATTTATTGTAATCGTATAAATATTATACTAAAATGATTTACTTATTTATTTTGCCTTTATTTATTTTGCCTTTTTGGTGGGTCGGAGCTTCCATGTGGATAGAGCATATCTGAACTTGCAACTTTAATGTTTCAAATTTCAATCACTTTCTTTGTAATTTGAAACCCTAAACCTCAAATCCTCTTACTTTTGTTCATTTTTTCAACTTCACTATGGCCCAATTCGTCATGGTATGCTTTTTCGATTCTCTCTTTCTTTCAATTATGCTATGGTCATTGTTTCTCATCAACTTCAATTTTGAGCTCTATCCCTCTCTGGGTATTATGTTTTTTTTCCTTTCTTAGTGAATTGTATTATATAAAGTTTAGCTACAAACAAAATTCAGAACCCTAATTAAGTTTTAGCATCAAGTTTGTTCCTTTGTTGTTAATTGGAAATTTTGATTGAGGAGTAAGGTTTGCATGTTAAAGCTCTCTATTTGGTGTCAATTTGATAACATGATTGATGGTTTTGCTTTGCCATTTAACTTATTTCAACTGTTACTAAGGAAGCATCTCTTTAAAAGGGTCACGTGTTTGAACATTTTTATGTATTGTGTTTGGACTTTTATACTTTGGTCTGAGTAGTAATGTTTTTTTGTTCCAGGTTGAGGAATTAGCTTTTCTTGTGAAGGACAATCTTCCTTGCAAGCATCTAGTTCTCACAATGGAAGAAACCTTAGTTAACTTTCTTCAGGATGATGATACAAGGTAATATTTATGAGACAGTTTTTGGAATGGTGTTTAAATTTTCATGGCTCGGGGAAGTAGATGCTTTAGTTAATGACATCTATAATGTTGCCACTAGTGTGGTTTAGTTGAAGATTTTGTTTTTTGTTCCCTTTCCTTTCTTGCTCTCTTTCTATGTTTTGGTTTTTGGTTGCAAATGGCACAGCAGGAGAGATGATTTTGAAAGATTTTTTATGTTGTTCTCTAAGCTTCTCTCTGTTATCAGATGAACCGATAGGTTCTTGATTTTTCCCTGTGTGTCTGGGGCCCTAAACAAATAGAGACTTGTTTGATATTTTAGAACTTTAGAAATATATGCTATTGAAAACGATTTGAAATTTAAAGGAGCAACTTTTTGAGTTGTATGATTAATTAAAACAAAATGGGTTTATCAACCAACAAGGCGTTGGTCTAGTGGTGTAAGGCGCCACTAGATCCCCAGATAACCCTTTGGTCAAGGGTTTGATTCTTGAGAGCGACACATATTGGGAGGGACACTGAAGCACCCCGAAAGGGATTAGTTCCTTACCCATAGGGTAATACCCTTGGTCACAAAAAAAAAATGGGTTTATCAAAATATCAATATGCACCAAAAACTATTATCAACTTTTTAGCATAGCAGTTGGTTTATTAATTTTTAACTCTGACATTACATCTCTTGCACATTTTAACTTGGAAATTAAAATTTCAAGTTATGGCTTTGATTCATGTTAAAAGAAGTGGGTTGTTGGAGAGGAGCCAATTGTAGCTGGTTTTCGTGGCAGTTGAGCATGTATGTCTTGTTAAATAGTTGGCTTATAAATGTTAGTAGAAGAAGATTGTAAACTGATGTATCATATGCATTAGATGATAACCTTTAATTAGGCCATAAGAGAAGAGGTTACAACCAGTTTTACAACTACACATATTAACTTCCCCACAAGTTGAGGTAACTTGCATAAACTACTCATAAACTACTACACAACACATAAACTTAATAAAATATTAAAATAGTTAACATTCCCTCTCTTAAACTAAAAACTCTATTTTTAGTTTAATAACTCTACTGCATCTTGCAAACACCCAACAATCTTCTCAGATTTTGGAATGAAGGAAATTTGAGAGGTTTTGTAAAAATATCTGCCAACTGATTTTCACTTCTGCAATATTCCAAGGCAATTGTTCCATCATTGTTGAGATCTCTCAAAAAATAGTATTTGACATTAATATGTTTACTTCTTCCATGAAGTACATGATTTTTGGAGAGTTTAATGGCTGATGTATTATCACAATACACTACAGTAGCTTCCTCTTACTTGAAATGTAATTCTTCAAAGATTTTTCTCAACCAAATGGCTTGACAAGCACAAGTTGAAGCAGCAACAAACTCAGCTTCAATAGTTGATAATGTGACTATAGGTTGCTTTTTAGACAACCATGAGACATCCCCAGTGCCAAGCATAAAGACATAACCTGAAGTACTTCTCCTATCATCTTGATCCCCTGCAAAGTCACTATCAGTGAACCCAATCAATTTTGATTTTTCACCCTTCTTGAAAAATAGCCCAAGTTGTTTTGTTCCTTGAAAAGATAACGAATGATTCTTTTGGCAGCTAAGAGATGCATTTCAGTTGGACTTTCCATGTATCTACTAATTAGGCTCACAATACATTATGTCAGGTCTTGTAGCAGTTAAATACATCAAGCTACCCACTATTTGTTTAAATAGTGTGTCATCCACCTTTTTTCCATCAGAATCTTTGTTAAGCTTCAAGCCATATTCACATGGAGTACTTACAGGATTGCAATCCTGCATCTCAAACCTATCTAAGAGCTCTTGGGCATACTTCTTTTGAGAAATAATATATCCAGTAGCTGATTGCACTACTTCTATGCCAAGAAAATAATGCATCAAACCAAGATCAGTCATTTCAAATTCAATATTCATAAACTTTTTGAACTTTTCAAACATTCCTAAGCCATTTCCAGTAAATATAAGATCATCCACATATAAGCAAACAATAAGCATTTCTCCTTCAGGTCCAACTTTAACAAACAATGTGTGTTCATATGGACATTTATTAAATCATTCTTTCAAAAAATATGCTTCAATTCGACTATACCAAACTCTTGGAGCTTGTTTTAGTCTATAAAGTGCTTTCTTCAATCTAAACACTTTATGTTCATTTCCAACTTTAATATAGCCAGGGGGTTGATCAACAAATACCTACTCATTAAGGGTTCCATGAAGAAATGCTGATTTAACATCCATTTGATATAGGCCATGAATTTTGAGCTGCCATGGCAATCACCAATCTGATGGTATCATGTCTTGCAACCGGAGCGAACACCTCTTTATAATCCACACCATATTCTTTCTTATATCCTTTTGCCACTAATCTTGCCTTATACTTATCAACTTCACAATCTTCTTTTCGTTTAGTTTTGAAAAGCCATTTTACACCAACAGTTTTCTGCCCATGTGGAAGATCAACTAGTTCCCATGTATATTTTCTTTCTATGGCATCAATTTCTTCATCCATTGCCTTTTTCCATTTTGCTTCTTGGACTGCACTCTCAAAGGTTGTGGGATCACAATATGCAAATAATGCAAAATGAGTAACAAAATCATCAATTTGATTAATTCTCGTCGCCTCAAAATCTTCCATCCAAGCCGACCTTTTTCTAATGCGACTTCTATGAGGTTCAACATATGCATCTGAAGTTTCAACTCTGGTTGGTGTTGTAATTTTTTTTCCTTCCCCATGTTCAACTTGTGAATTATTTGTACAAGGCTGCTGCCCATTCTCTTGTTCATCTTCTTCAATTCCAAATTCTGAAATATTTGGAGTAGGTTGCTGTCATTCCATTCCCAAGTTCTTTCTTCATAAAAAACATCTCTGTTTGTCACAATCTTTTTAGTAAGTCGGTTGTACAAACTTATATGCTTTGGATGCCTTACTAACACCAAGGAATACACACTTTTCACCCTTATCTTCAAGCTTCTTCTTTTTCTGATCTGGAACATGGGCATAAGCTATGCAACCAAAAATTCTGAAATGCTCAACACTTGGCTTGTGTCTATTCCATGCTTTTTCAGGTGTCATGTTCTTCACAGCAAATGTGGGGCTTCTGTCCAGCAAATGAATGCTCCAATTTACAGCTTCTGGCCAAAAATTTCTTGGCACTCCACTCATCTTAAAATAGTTCGAACCATGTTCAAGATTGTCCGGTTCTTCCTTTCTGCAACGCCATTCTGTTGTGGTGTGTAAGCTGCTGTAAGTTGCCTCTTAATTCCATATGTGTCACAAAAATATGCAAATTCTTGTGAGTTGTATTCACCACCACGGTCACTGCGAAGAACCTTGATTGCATGCCCACATCCTTTTTCTACAAGTGTTTTGTAGTGTTTGAAAAGTGATAGTGCCTCAGATTTTTCTTGTAGAAAATAAACCCACATTTTTTTTTTACTAAAATCATCAATAAATGTAATGAAGTAGCGCTTACCACCATTTGAGGTAGGATTAAGTGGCCCACAAATGTCAGTATGAATCAACTCCAAAATTTGTTTTGCTCTACATGATTTTCCTTGTGGGAATGATGAACGATGTTGTTTGCCAACAACACATTCTTCACAAATTTGATTTGGATTGACAATTTGTGGAAGACCTACCACCATGTTCTTCTGCTGAAGAGTCTTTAATCCATTGAAATTTAAGTGGCCATAGCGGAAATGCCAAAGCCATGAGGGATCCTTCATTTCACTCATAAGCAAGTCTGTGCACTTTGAATCTTCAAAGGAAACAATTTGTTAGAACTCATTTCAACAACCGCAATGGCTCATCTGATAGGATCATATATTTCACAAGCATCTTTTTATATGGTTATTATATAACCTTTTTCCTGCAATTGACCAACACTCAACAAATTGCTTTTCAAGTCAGGAACATAAAATACATTAGAGATGGTTTCAACCAAACCATTCTTGGTTTGAATTTTAATATCTCCCTTTCCCATCACATCTACAGTAGAGCAATCACCAAAACTCACTTTAGATCGAAAGTTTTCGTCTAAATAAGAGAATGATGACTTACTTCCACACATGTGGTTGCTACAACCAGTATCAACATACCATACATCAGACTGGAATTTCTCATGAGTTGTCATCAGTAATATTTCTTCTTCCTTCTCCTCTACAAAGTTAGACATTTCTCCTTTTCCTTTGTAGTTAGGCAATTTTTTGTAGCAATCAGAGGCATAATGACCAAACTTATGGCATCTATAGCACTCTACCTTGAATTTTTCATATATTCTACCTCTTCATTGTTGTTGGTGAGGATTGCCATTAAAGTTCCTGCTGGAATCTCTATTTCCTCGACCTCCATGTCCTTTACCCCTACCCCTTCCTCTAAAGTTATTGGAATGAGTATTGGTAGAAGCCTTCAATGCTTGTTCCTCCATTGTTGAACTTTTATGCATCTTTTGTTCATGAACCAACAAGGAACTTTGAAGTTCATCAAGAGAGAGTTCATCAGTGTCATTAGACTCTTCAATTGAGCACACCACATAGTCAAATTTTGGTGTGAGTGAGCGTAGAATTTTTTCAACAATGAGGGTGTCTCCCATCTTTTCTCCATGAATTCGCATGTTGTTTACAATTCCCATGACCCTTGAACTATAGTCAGTAACTGTCTCACTTTCCTTCATTTGCAAAGTTTCGAAGTCCCTTCTCAAAGCTTGAAGTTGAGCACGTTTGACTCTAGATGAGCCTTGGTATTTCTTCTTCATTGAATCCCAAATATCCTTAGAAGTTTCTTTGCAAAAAATGATTTCTAGGATAGAGCGATCAATGGCTTGAAATAAGAAATTTTTTGCTCTCAGGTCTTTCAACTTCATTGCATCATGCTCCCTCTGTTGTGCAGCAGTGCCTTCTTCTAGTGTTGCAACACCATCTTCAACCACTTGCCAATACTCCTTAGGCCTTAAGAGATTTTCTGATAAGCACTAGTATCAATTATAGAATAAGAAAGATTACAAAAGAAGAAAGAAGTCCCAGAACTAGAATCAAGAGTGATTCTTGGTAGGGCTCTAGTGTAGTTTTATTAGAGGAGAAGAAAATGAATTACAATGAGAATATGAGAGAAAGAAACAATGGATCCCCGATCAATCCCACATTGATTCCACAATCAGTTTACTTCTTAATTCCCTACTCTTCCTTGCCCTTCATTCTCATATTTAACAACAATTACTAACAACTACAACCCTAACTAATTATAACTGTCAAAACAGTTAGGGAAGTTAGTTATCTAACTTCCAGATTCTTCTCTTTCCTCTTTTATACATGTGGTCAATCCTTTGTGTGGATTTGACCTTATCAATACTTCCCCTAAACTCTCTAACTTGTCCTCAAGTTGGAAACTAGGAAAGTTGTCTTTCAATGTAGTGGTTAGTTCCCATGTGGAATCATGTTGAGGGAGATACCGTCATTTGACTAAGACTTCCAATCTGCCATGTCCATCATGCTTTAGCTCTTCATTTTCTTGCATCCAACTATCCATGTCCCTTGCCATACTTCTTGTTGATACCATAAGAGTGCAGCAAGCAGTGGTGGGTGATCCCTGCCCAAGCAGGTGCCAAGATGTTGCTCTGATACCAGTGATAAGCACTAGTATCAATTATAGAATAAGAATGATTAGAAAAGAAGAAAGAAGTCCCAGAACCATAATCAAGAGTGATTCTTGGTAGGGCTCTAGTGTAGTTTTATTAGAGAAGAAGAAAATGAATTACAATGAAAATATGAGAGAAAGAAACAATGGATCCCACGATCCATCCCACACTGATTCCACAATCAGTTTACTTCTTAATTCCCTACTTTTCCTTGCCCTTCATTCTCCTATTTAACAGCAATTACTAACAACTACAACCCTAACTAATTATAACTGTCAAAACAGTTAGGGAAGTTAGTTATCTAACTTCCAGATTCTTCTCTTTCCTCTTTTATACATGTGGTCAATCCTTTGTGTGGATTTGACCTTATCAATACTTCCCCTAAACTCTCTAACTTGTCCTCAAGTTGGAAACTAGGAAAGTTGTCTTTCAATGTAGTGGTTAGTTCCCATGTGGAATCATGTTGAGGGAGATACCGTCATTTGACTAAGACTTCCAATCTGCCATGTCCATCATGCTTTAGCTCTTCATTTTCTTGCATCCAACTATCCATGTCCCTTGCCATACTTCTTGTTGATACCATAAGAGTGCAGCAAGCAGTGGTGGGTGATCCCTGCCCAAGCAGGTGCCAAGATGTTGCTCTGATACCAGTGATAAGCACTAGTATCAATTATAGAATAAGAATGATTAGAAAAGAAGAAAGAAGTCCCAGAACCATAATCAAGAGTGATTCTTGGTAGGGCTCTAGTGTAGTTTTATTAGAGAAGAAGAAAATGAATTACAATGAAAATATGAGAGAAAGAAACAATGGATCCCACGATCCATCCCACACTGATTCCACAATCAGTTTACTTCTTAATTCCCTACTTTTCCTTGCCCTTCATTCTCCTATTTAACAGCAATTACTAACAACTACAACCCTAACTAATTATAACTGTCAAAACAGTTAGGGAAGTTAGTTATCTAACTTCCAGATTCTTCTCTTTCCTCTTTTATACATGTGGTCAATCCTTTGTGTGGATTTGACCTTATCAATACTTCCCCTAAACTCTCTAACTTGTCCTCAAGTTGGAAACTAGGAAAGTTGTCTTTCAATGTAGTGGTTAGTTCCCATGTGGAATCATGTTGAGGGAGATACCGTCATTTGACTAAGACTTCCAATCTGCCATGTCCATCATGCTTTAGCTCTTCATTTTCTTGCATCCAACTATCCATGTCCCTTGCCATACTTCTTGTTGATACCATAAGAGTGCAGCAAGCAGTGGTGGGTGATCCCTGCCCAAGCAGGTGCCAAGATGTTGCTCTGATACCAGTGATAAGCACTAGTATCAATTATAGAATAAGAATGATTAGAAAAGAAGAAAGAAGTCCCAGAACCATAATCAAGAGTGATTCTTGGTAGGGCTCTAGTGTAGTTTTATTAGAGAAGAAGAAAATGAATTACAATGAAAATATGAGAGAAAGAAACAATGGATCCCACGATCCATCCCACACTGATTCCACAATCAGTTTACTTCTTAATTCCCTACTTTTCCTTGCCCTTCATTCTCCTATTTAACAGCAATTACTAACAACTACAACCCTAACTAATTATAACTGTCAAAACAGTTAGGGAAGTTAGTTATCTAACTTCCAGATTCTTCTCTTTCCTCTTTTATACATGTGGTCAATCCTTTGTGTGGATTTGACCTTATCAATACTTCCCCTAAACTCTCTAACTTGTCCTCAAGTTGGAAACTAGGAAAGTTGTCTTTCAATGTAGTGGTTAGTTCCCATGTGGAATCATGTTGAGGGAGATACCGTCATTTGACTAAGACTTCCAATCTGCCATGTCCATCATGCTTTAGCTCTTCATTTTCTTGCATCCAACTATCCATGTCCCTTGCCATACTTCTTGTTGATACCATAAGAGTGCAGCAAGCAGTGGTGGGTGATCCCTGCCCAAGCAGGTGCCAAGATGTTGCTCTGATACCAGTGATAAGCACTAGTATCAATTATAGAATAAGAATGATTAGAAAAGAAGAAAGAAGTCCCAGAACCATAATCAAGAGTGATTCTTGGTAGGGCTCTAGTGTAGTTTTATTAGAGAAGAAGAAAATGAATTACAATGAAAATATGAGAGAAAGAAACAATGGATCCCACGATCCATCCCACACTGATTCCACAATCAGTTTACTTCTTAATTCCCTACTTTTCCTTGCCCTTCATTCTCCTATTTAACAGCAATTACTAACAACTACAACCCTAACTAATTATAACTGTCAAAACAGTTAGGGAAGTTAGTTATCTAACTTCCAGATTCTTCTCTTTCCTCTTTTATACATGTGGTCAATCCTTTGTGTGGATTTGACCTTATCAATACTTCCCCTAAACTCTCTAACTTGTCCTCAAGTTGGAAACTAGGAAAGTTGTCTTTCAATGTAGTGGTTAGTTCCCATGTGGAATCATGTTGAGGGAGATACCGTCATTTGACTAAGACTTCCAATCTGCCATGTCCATCATGCTTTAGCTCTTCATTTTCTTGCATCCAACTATCCATGTCCCTTGCCATACTTCTTGTTGATACCATAAGAGTGCAGCAAGCAGTGGTGGGTGATCCCTGCCCAAGCAGGTGCCAAGATGTTGCTCTGATACCAGTGATAAGCACTAGTATCAATTATAGAATAAGAATGATTAGAAAAGAAGAAAGAAGTCCCAGAACCATAATCAAGAGTGATTCTTGGTAGGGCTCTAGTGTAGTTTTATTAGAGAAGAAGAAAATGAATTACAATGAAAATATGAGAGAAAGAAACAATGGATCCCACGATCCATCCCACACTGATTCCACAATCAGTTTACTTCTTAATTCCCTACTTTTCCTTGCCCTTCATTCTCCTATTTAACAGCAATTACTAACAACTACAACCCTAACTAATTATAACTGTCAAAACAGTTAGGGAAGTTAGTTATCTAACTTCCAGATTCTTCTCTTTCCTCTTTTATACATGTGGTCAATCCTTTGTGTGGATTTGACCTTATCAATACTTCCCCTAAACTCTCTAACTTGTCCTCAAGTTGGAAACTAGGAAAGTTGTCTTTCAATGTAGTGGTTAGTTCCCATGTGGAATCATGTTGAGGGAGATACCGTCATTTGACTAAGACTTCCAATCTGCCATGTCCATCATGCTTTAGCTCTTCATTTTCTTGCATCCAACTATCCATGTCCCTTGCCATACTTCTTGTTGATACCATAAGAGTGCAGCAAGCAGTGGTGGGTGATCCCTGCCCAAGCAGGTGCCAAGATGTTGCTCTGATACCAGTGATAAGCACTAGTATCAATTATAGAATAAGAATGATTAGAAAAGAAGAAAGAAGTCCCAGAACCATAATCAAGAGTGATTCTTGGTAGGGCTCTAGTGTAGTTTTATTAGAGAAGAAGAAAATGAATTACAATGAAAATATGAGAGAAAGAAACAATGGATCCCACGATCCATCCCACACTGATTCCACAATCAGTTTACTTCTTAATTCCCTACTTTTCCTTGCCCTTCATTCTCCTATTTAACAGCAATTACTAACAACTACAACCCTAACTAATTATAACTGTCAAAACAGTTAGGGAAGTTAGTTATCTAACTTCCAGATTCTTCTCTTTCCTCTTTTATACATGTGGTCAATCCTTTGTGTGGATTTGACCTTATCAATACTTCCCCTAAACTCTCTAACTTGTCCTCAAGTTGGAAACTAGGAAAGTTGTCTTTCAATGTAGTGGTTAGTTCCCATGTGGAATCATGTTGAGGGAGATACCGTCATTTGACTAAGACTTCCAATCTGCCATGTCCATCATGCTTTAGCTCTTCATTTTCTTGCATCCAACTATCCATGTCCCTTGCCATACTTCTTGTTGATACCATAAGAGTGCAGCAAGCAGTGGTGGGTGATCCCTGCCCAAGCAGGTGCCAAGATGTTGCTCTGATACCAGTGATAAGCACTAGTATCAATTATAGAATAAGAATGATTAGAAAAGAAGAAAGAAGTCCCAGAACCATAATCAAGAGTGATTCTTGGTAGGGCTCTAGTGTAGTTTTATTAGAGAAGAAGAAAATGAATTACAATGAAAATATGAGAGAAAGAAACAATGGATCCCACGATCCATCCCACACTGATTCCACAATCAGTTTACTTCTTAATTCCCTACTTTTCCTTGCCCTTCATTCTCCTATTTAACAGCAATTACTAACAACTACAACCCTAACTAATTATAACTGTCAAAACAGTTAGGGAAGTTAGTTATCTAACTTCCAGATTCTTCTCTTTCCTCTTTTATACATGTGGTCAATCCTTTGTGTGGATTTGACCTTATCAATACTTCCCCTAAACTCTCTAACTTGTCCTCAAGTTGGAAACTAGGAAAGTTGTCTTTCAATGTAGTGGTTAGTTCCCATGTGGAATCATGTTGAGGGAGATACCGTCATTTGACTAAGACTTCCAATCTGCCATGTCCATCATGCTTTAGCTCTTCATTTTCTTGCATCCAACTATCCATGTCCCTTGCCATACTTCTTGTTGATACCATAAGAGTGCAGCAAGCAGTGGTGGGTGATCCCTGCCCAAGCAGGTGCCAAGATGTTGCTCTGATACCAGTGATAAGCACTAGTATCAATTATAGAATAAGAATGATTAGAAAAGAAGAAAGAAGTCCCAGAACCATAATCAAGAGTGATTCTTGGTAGGGCTCTAGTGTAGTTTTATTAGAGAAGAAGAAAATGAATTACAATGAAAATATGAGAGAAAGAAACAATGGATCCCACGATCCATCCCACACTGATTCCACAATCAGTTTACTTCTTAATTCCCTACTTTTCCTTGCCCTTCATTCTCCTATTTAACAGCAATTACTAACAACTACAACCCTAACTTATTCTAACTGTCAAAACAGTTAGGGAAGTTAGTTATCTAACTTCCAGATTCTTCTCTTTCCTCTTTTATACATGTGGTCAATCCTTTGTGTGGATTTGACCTTATCATTTTCCATCAGCATGCTCTAGTGCTCATAGTGACCATCAAAACGTGGAATGGCTGGTTGCACAAAATTGTCAGTAGCCATGATGCCAATTGCACTTCTTCTCACAAATTTCTACACTCCTCGCTCTCTGGCTCTTGATACCAATGTTAGTAGAAGAATATTGTAAACTGATGTATCATATGCATTAGATGATAACCTTTAAATAGACCATAAGAGAAGAGGTTATAACCAGTTTTACAACTACACATATTAACTTCCCCACAAGTTGAGGTAACTTGCATAGACTACTCATAAACTACTCATAAACTACTACACTACACAACACATAAACTCAATAAAATATTAAAATAGTTAACAATAAATGTGACTACTTTTTTTCCTTCTTTCCTACCATAGAATATGTTTCTTGACATCTGTTTTTATTGAACTATAGTTTCGATGGGATCTTGGAATTAGAACCAATGAACTCTTACAACCGTCTCCTCTTGCATCGCCTTGCTGAGATATTTGGGTATTTTACTTATGAATTTTATTTTCTGCATCTGCATGTCAATTTCTATGCTCTTTTGAGGTTTCTTTTAAATTTGCATCTACTCTTTATTTATTTGTTAGTTTTATTACTGGTGCCAGGTTTGCACATGAATCTGTTGGTGAAGGAGATGATCGTCACTTGATTCTTGCGAGATGTCCAGATACATCTATGTGTGTGAATTCCCCACTTCTTCCCTCCTGGTCCCTTTTAATGTTTCGATTGTGATATAACCGTTCTATTTGGATGGATTGCAGACCTCCAATCCTTGTTAGTGATATCCTATGGGAGTATGATGAACCACGACCTTTGGCTACATTCCACCAAATATTAAGGAGAAAAGAAGCCTCTCCAGGTAATACATGCAACTGATTCTTCTTCTCTCTGTCAGATAATGTAGTACATTATATACAATATCTTTCCTGCCTGTATAATCTGCCAATATAAGAAACATGGAATATGACATACACTAAATGAGATTTGAAGTTTATTATTCTCTTTAATCATTTGGAATAATAACGAGGGAGGGAATTTTTTTAATGCTAAAATTAGTTTACTGATATAGAACTTGTTTTTTTGGCAAATCAAGTATCTTATGCACCTTTATTGTTTTTATGTGGATGGTAGAAAGTTTTACTATTACCTTAAATGCTTTGACTAGAATTTCATACTTGAAATTTGCTGGATTTTTGTTTGTTTTGTTTTGGTAGGACTGGAAATTGTTGTTTTTGTCTGTTTTTAGTCTCTGTCTCTGTTGCTATTGTACTGTGCGTAAGGTGCATATGCTATGTAGATGGCAGAAAACTATTTTTCTTTAATGTCCAGGAAGCACGTATATGATACAAGACATGGATTTAGGAACAAAGCTAATGCCTAAAAAAGGATATACTATTGCCGGTATACAGACTAATAGAAACTTGCCAGTATAGGCATCCAGATGCGAGTGTGCTTCTAAATGAGTGTTTTGTTTGCAGATGTGTACAACATTGACAGCATAATAAACTTAATTAGCTTCACAAGGAAAATTGTAGTTTTTTAATGACTTCTTACCATTGAATTCCAATTGTTTTTCTATGATTTGGTGTTTTTGTGGGCCTTAATTTGTGTCTTGCATTTTTTAGTTTCACGAGAAAATACAGCATCTGTTCCACAGACACTGGAGGAGAGAAAAGCAGCTTATTTACTTGCTCGTGAGCGAATATTCTCTATGAATTTGGAAGAAGTGAAAGAGCCAGGTGAACAAAAGCCTCGCAGTGTGCCTGTGGTTGCCCGCCGAATGATTGCACATGCACTTGGTCAAAAATTCCATATGAAGAATCAGAATGGGTTGGTGAGTGACAGTATTAAGGATATCGTGTTCACTGATGAACTCAATGCTCAAGATAAGAGCAGTGAAGAGTCCAATCTTGTGGATGATCTAAGAACAAACTCCACCAGCAGAATAGGAAACCCTAGCAGTTCTAATGCAGCCCTGCTTAATAAAAGGAACCATCAAATACCAACTGAAAAATATTTGCCACAAAACTCTCAAGATGGAAAACGAGGGTATAGTGTAAGTAAAGATTACATGAAAAAGGAGCATGTAGGAGCTGCAAAGAGAATGTTTGCTCATGCTTTGGGGATGCAACCTGGGAAGGATGGTTCTGTTCCTAGAAGTAGAAATGGAGAAACAAAAAAGAATTAACACAGAAGAGGGTTGCAACATCTTTATGGAAATGATAATCAAATTCTGTTTCTGTTGCTCCAAATGGGCCTTGCTAGGTGCTCCTCATGTTTCAACCACAAACATCGAGATGAGTATCAGCATGTTTTACTCAAAGTTCTGATACTTAATTCTCGGGATGTTCATGGAAAAGATTATGATAGTATTATGTTGGTTGCTTAGTTCTTCCCTGGTTGTGCTCGAGTAACTTGACTCGCAAATGATCATCCCGAAACAACCGTCCAGGATCTTGTTCACCTGTTATGGTGTATCGATGATGCTGCTCAAACTGGGTGTGGTGTTTTGGCCCGTCATGTAAATGTTGTAAGACATGTAATTATAGTTTCATTCTGGGGTGCCTATTTTGTTATGTCAACTTGTGTATTTTCTTTATGGCTGTCCCCAGGGCAAGGGGCAAGCACATGGTTTCCCTATCATGTTTGTACAGTTTATATGTAAAAAATGGTGGCTCAATGCACGAGCCTTCTATCTTGTGGGGTCTGGGGAGGTCATGAATCATATAGTAAATGAATTCATGAATGCGGCTTGTTGACTTGGGCAAGAATTGGAAGTGAAACTATTCGTTACCTTACCCTTTCAAGTTTCAACTCTTAGATATACACAATGGTTGAAGGGGAGGTTGGGAGATGTAGCCTATATATATATATATATATATGATGGTATATAGATACCAATTAAGCTTTTATTCCACTAGGTGGGGTTGACTACATAGACGATGTCATAATGTTTTATCACAAATCACGTTTATCGTAATATTGTGAGGGCTAGACATGAAAACGACTCTCATTTGTAGTTCGCATGAGTGGTTGGACCACTTTAAACCATGGAAATTCCGGTCCAACTTTGTTAAACCCGATTATAACATGAACAGCTAAGGATGGCACAAATATGAATCTGATTGTATATGAAGCATTAATTTAAATATGAATCTGATTATATATGAAGCATTAATTTCATCTTTCCTTCATTTGCCATATGATGCGTGCATGATTGAACTTATCATGTTATGATCATAGGTATAAGTGTATAACTGTCAGGTCTAATGTCAGAACTCAAATGAATACTTCATCCACACAAATTATGCTAAGTTCAATTTCCCATAGGGATATATCTAAATTGAAAAATTGGCAGATTCATTAACATATTTGAGGCCTGCTGTAGTATGTCTAAAGCGTAAGAATCCCAAACATCCTACGAAGTGCAAATAGTAATTTTCAGCAATTATAATAGGTAAGGGATTCGGTCACTCTAAGAGTAAGTAGAAAAAATATACTTCACATCATAATTATTTATTCTTGGAAAATTCAATGGTTTGAATTGGTAAGTACATCTAAATCATTGAATTTTTTAAATATTGATGACTAAGATGTGAAATATGTTTTTTCCACTTATTCTTAAAGTAATTGAATTCCTCCCAATATAATACGAATGAAACAGTAAGAGGAAGCAAAATAGTTTTAGAGGAATACTAGAAGAATAATTACACTAAAAATGATAACCTTGGTTAATAAAAGGAAAACTCATTAGAATTATTTATGAAAGTTTCATTGGTCATTAATATAATAATTTAAAGAGATATAAAATGTTTAATGTAATTATTTTGATAGTCTAAAAGTCGTTGATGAATAATTTAAAATTTGGAAGCATTTTCGCAAGCTCAAGGATTAATGTTACCAAACATTTATTTGATATGATTTAACTAACAGACACATGGATGTTCACCCATTCTCTCTTAGTATCTATATATCTTTACAAATCTCAAGTCATTGTAGTTGGAAGCTAAAAGTATTGTATTATTCTATTTATTCACCTTATGAATTGTTTGAAACAAACACGTATACTATCTACAATCTACAAGTTTAAAGTTTATTTTTATTTTTATTTTTGTAAACAACTTGACATATTTCATGAAAAATAGTCATTATCATGTTAAATAATTTTATATTATTGTGGATATGCAACTTAAGAAATTTCATGACTGTTTAACCGAAATAAATATTCAGCTGTTTTTTTGTATGTCTTATTTATATCCAACCAATTTCTTCTCTAATTTTGATATGCAAAACAGATTAATTTGCAAGACTTGCATCAATAAAATGTGTATTAGTGTTAAATTTGCTTCTTTACAATGATTTTACCTGTTGCCACAACAACTGTGAAAAATAAGTTGCAGTCACTTATATTGAACGAGAAATGTTCAATAATATTGATAATAAGTTGATAATTCAACAATTTCAAAATATTAAGTCACATATATATATATCATTATAATATATGACTCATTTAATTAGATATATTTAATTTTTGTGATTTTCATATCAAATTTTTTCATCTTTATATATAATAATATTTATTATTTTAATTTTTAATACACGTTTCATACTATACCTCCAAGTCTTAGATCTGTGAGTGCATATATATAATAGTTTATCTTCACTCCTCATTATTATTCGAATTATTAAAATGAGAGTCAATAATAAGTTTTTGTTGAAGAGGTTTATATAAGTAGAAAATAATTCAAGTCAGAACAAATTTTATATAAAAACTGTCATAAAGTGGGTCTTACGACCAATTACAGATTATTATGATTAAAAGTTAATTAATGATCACATTATAATTATGTGTATCTATATTTTAATATTGACAATTTAAATAATATTCAATGATTCATACTAATTATTATCATTTCTATGTTCTAGAGTGAGTCTCTCCTATATAACTGTGTTCAAATGATTAATAAAAAATAATGCTAAAATGAGTTTTTTTAATTGCCTCCTCATATGCTTGTAACTAAATGAGCGTTTGTAACGTCAAATTTGAAAAATAATGCAATAAAAAATAGGGAGTCAAATATAAGTGTATTAAATTTGTTTATAAACACCTGAATACTCATTAACCTTCTCACTCTATATATTAAATTTAAAGTAATTAATGATTACACACACTTCAAATTTATATATATTTTATATAGCTTAGGTGTCAAAATTAATTTGAGGGTAGATAAGTTAAATTCCCCTCTATATGCATGTAACCAAATAAAATGTTTGGTAAACTTTATTTAAAAACTTAATTTTTTTTAATAGGATTGAGTGAGGATTGACGTGTCAAAACGATGAGGTTTTCAAATGAAGAATTATTGACCCTCCAATTAATTTTCACAGCTAATATATATAAAAAATGATGAGTCAAAATATAACACAGCTATCATATATATATAATATAATATAATGAGAGAGTGAGCATTAGTATCTTTTAGGCAATGTTCCAATGAGTGCCAGACCAGAAAATTTAAGTCATGGAGTTGATATATACAAAATTTTATAGCATAATTTTTTTATAAATATATTATTATTATTATTATGAGCTAACGAGTTTTCAACTTTTACAAAATGTAAATTATATACAAAAGTTCTATAATAATAACATAACAATGAATAAAGTAAAAATTATTATTTTGTACTTACATTGAAAATAACAGATAAAATAAAATGTTCAGAATTTTCAACCTTTGGATACCTTTTAATTTATCTATATAAATGAGATAATAAAATTACTATATATAAAATATAAATATATATTGAGAATTTGTGGCGAATATGTCCCCAATGTGGACCTCCTAGCTAGTTAGAATATTCATCTTCAATTACAAATAACATTAATAATTTGAAAATATAGAGAATGAGAGAGCTTAGTACATGAACTTGAAGATACATGTCTAATTTTCTAATGATATTAATAAAATTAAAATAACATTAACATATATTGTTTTACTATTTTATAAACATTTTTTTTATGAAATAACATTATATCAACATATTATAAAATTCAACTTTGACCACATAAATAAAATTATGTTAAATGACATTTTTAATCTTAAAAGATAAGCTTCATGACAAAATTGCCATTATATCCTTGAGTGCACTTCTACCATTTCCCCTTCTCTATATATATAAGACTATTAACAAAGAGTATTGAAGCAATCATTTTTTGCAGTTCACACAAGGTTCTAAACCTTCCTCTAATTTTTTTTTTTTTAATATAGATAGAATTTTTCAACCCTCTAGCTCCACCATCCTTTTCTTTATTTTTTCTTTGATTGTTACTAAATTCCTAAACTTTGCTATCTCTTTCATGGAATGATTGCATAGATGTTCATATATATGGTTAAGTTTTACTACTCTTCAAAACTTGTTTTTAATTGTTTTCTTAATGATATTCAGGTAATGATTCTTTCTCATTCATTTAATTACAAGTTTTTTTTTGAAAGATTATGGTCATATATAATATACTTTCATTTTTTGGTTTGAGTTGTGCTCTATATGTTTTAGTTGACAGATTATTTTACTCTCTCCACTATATAATGGAAAAAATGATGTTATCTTGCCTTTTGTTTTCTCTACCAAAAATTATGATTCTGTTTTGTATATCATATGAGACTTTATAAATGAGTCAGATTCTTCTTCATTATTGGAGATGACAGTTTTATTTTTTAGTATAATTTTAAGGATAAAAAAGTAATTTCATTATAAAGTAAAAAATATAAATATCATTTGAATTGATTTTTCTATGTATTTTAATATTATTGTCTACTTCAGTAATGGAGAGGAATCTGATTCGATACAAATATATTTTATCTCATATTTGCATCACACCAACCCATTTTGAACCTCCAAAGTAAGATTATATTGGTAAGGTTCATCTCCTTTTCATATATTTATTTAATTCAAGCACACTCCTACCCCTTTTTTTCCTCATCCAATTTTCACATTTCCTTCCATTATTAAGTTTATATTCTTTTAAAGTTATTAGAAAACTTTTTTGATAAGTAAATTAATAGAAATTTAAATACAATTTGACTAACTTATTAAATATATAATATTGCTTTTATCAAAGTTATTTTTTCAAATAAGCATTCTTATCTGTAATCAAAGTTACAAACTCTATAGTACAATACACACTTTGTAATATAATTGAACACATGATAAAACATCAACTTTCTATCACCCTCCTCCGAACATAATAAAATTGGAGAAGTTCTCCTATTATTGTAAACATCCTTTTTAAAATAATCAAGAAATTCACTTTAATCTATTATTCTAAAGCTATAGTGGTCAAACCATAAATATTTTAAAATCTCAGTTGTAATAGGCTCAAACATATTCTTACATCATATGTTTTTTTGTGTGCAAATAGTGAAAATCTCTATGCACACTCTAATTGTTACAATTCTTATATATAATAAAGACTTTTAGGTTCAATGTATCATAAAACAAATTTCTACCTCTGAAATTTTCTTATTTGTACTGTGTTAAAAAAAATAACACTGTTAGATAATGAATTAAGATACAAACAGAATTATAAAGTAGCTTGATCATATTTTGACAGCCCTACATCTTGCCCTTGGAGAAACTTGAAGGCTATGTGGTATGAACATGATTTGCTATACTTATTTCAATTTCTCAATTCACTTTCTTGGATGGACAATTGATGTCTCCCAATATAATTTTTTTCAATCAGTATATAACTAACAAGTTCAATTTTCTCTTCGCTTTATTATACACATATGTTATTACAGAACATTATGACGTTGTTTGATCCATATAGTTGATTTCACCCGATCTGATAAAGACTTAGTTGTTGTTGTATTATACAAAACTTTGATATTGTAGAATGAAACTAATATTATATTTATCAATTTTTGTGCATATCTTTCAAATTTCAGCTGCTTCCTGAGTTCATCATGGCAAATAAAGGAACTAATAATGGACGCGAGGTAAATTGACATATTTAATATGTGTATGATTTTGAAAACTCCGTAAGAATGAATTATTTGAATTTTGTCATTTTGTTTATAGTAACAATAGTTTATATTACTGTACTATGAAGAAATCTTGAGTTAGAACACCAGAAGCTCTTATTAATTAGCTTTTAAGAAATTATGGCTTCAATATATTTCAAAATCTTGGACTTGACCTTAGTATCTTTAATCACGCTAAGTCATTAAGTGGCGGTGAATGGATTTAGATTACAAAATCTCTATTGGTCAAGGGTTCATCTGATTTTTTGTGTTGGGTTTTGTTTTGGCTTATTCTCAAACTCTCTATTATTCTGTGTTTTCACCTCCATTGGCAGAAGCTGGGAAGAAACATTGGTTTGACTTTGAGGGAATGAATAAAAAGAAAATCAAGTGTATAATGTATATGTGTTGGTTCACTGACATATATTGATTATGCATATACATTAAGTTCCATCATTAACATTTCGTTTTTTGATAGGAGCCATTGCAGGTGGAAGAAGAACACAGCACAGAAAGTTCATTCCTTGCTGGTCTTTTCTTAGAAAATGATGGTGGCCTTGATGATATATGTACTAGGCATTTCCATTTCCCTAATTCACCTTTGCCAATTAGGTATTGATCACATATCACATAACAATTTATATGTTTATATTGACCACCCTTTAAGCTTTAAGCTTAGATTATAATATAATCTATTATTATTTGAAATTGATTCTGTGACATGTGTTGTTATTATCAGCTCTCACCACCCTCAACAGGAAGGACCATCAAATACACCAATGGCACAGGAAGGACCATCAAATACATCAATGACACATATTATCCCTCCACGTATTGGTGTATGTTATTCCCAATTTTATTATCTGTATAAACAAATTTTTGTTCATAAGCTATATACACACTCATTACTCCCATGTTTTTATTATACTTTACTTTATAATTTATATATATATATGGATGCCTTTAAATTAAAACATGCAGGGAGAATTAGAGAATGCTTTAGAGACTCAGGAGCCAAATTTATTCATGGAACCTGGATTGAATCAGTAAGCTATAACTATTCTTTAAATTTTCCAAAAGTTTATTGGGTTAGCACAGTAATAATTTGTTTACCTAATTTATCAGTATAAGGTTATTACCGAGGAACAATGATTAATTATCTTTATTGATATATAGAAATTATGTGTCAAATTTAATTCAGGTTCAGGAACGTGGATCATCAAGAACAAAACTATGCAGGCATATCTAAGGTTTCTATGGCAGCTGCACAAGGCAATGGGAATAGTTTGGGTAGCAGTAGTTACCATGTGCCAGTAATGGAACCAAATTCACAAGTATGTTGAAAAGGATTAAACTCTTACTAACTTGATGATTATATATAAAAGTATTAGAAATCATAGAGCAAGAAGAGAATATGAAAAACTAACTCATTCTCATTCATTAGAAATAAAGCCTACAATGGTTTATTTATACAAGAGAATTGACTTGTGATCCAAGCAAAAGTGGATGATGCAAAGTTAACAAACTATCTTTAACTCCTAACCACTAACCACCTAATCATCTTCTACAAAAAAAAACTCTAAATATCTTTAATAAAAAGTTCCAATGCTATATCAAAAATCAATTCTCTTAGAAGCTTAGTGTGTTAAATGAAATGTCATGAATGGCTTTTATATATATCTCCAACATTTCATTTCACCATATATTGTTTGTCATTAGAATCAACTTGTATCTGGAACCGGTGCACCATCTCAGTCCTCTCCTGCAACACAGCATGCTAATAACAATACAAATTTGCAGCCACAGAAATCTCAAGTGTCCACTGACCGAGGGTAATCAAAATGAGTCTTCATTTTAGTTTATATATGTATATATATATATATATATATATATATTGAAGTTAATCAATGCCAACTCTTCATTGTTTCTTAGAAAAAAGGTTGCCAAGGACAAGGAGAAGGCAAAGTTCCAAGGATTATTAAGCCAATATTACCCTCTTGCAATGCCACTCAATCCCCAAAATCAATTCCAAAGCACTGAACGAGTATGTTCATATATGTCTTCAAACTTTAAACCAGATCTTCTCATATCTTAAAGAATATTGTTAAGTACTCCTGCTATTCTTTTTTTCATATAACTTTACCTTTTCTATTTTATTCTCTGTAGCAAGGACTCTTGGGCACCAACCCTACTCGTAAGCAACTCAGAATCGGAGAGTCGTCATCATCATCATCATCATCAAGGAATGTTAGGGTACATATATATTTGCTTGCAGCCATTGTATACTGATCTTGTTGCATGCTTAAAAATGAGTATATAATAACTTTTCACCACTAATTTCTTTGACCATAGATGAGAACACCTTTGCTAGACAACAACCAACAATCAACACCAATTAGGGTTGGTAATAATCCATCTACAATGCATGGAAACCATCAACATTTGTCATCAATTCAGATGGAAAATCCACCTGCTCCTTTGGTTAACAACAACCAACATTTGCCATCAGTTCAAGTTGGTAACTTGCATAATCCATTTGCTTTTCCTGACAATGGAAAACAAATGACATTGCATGGAGATGATAGCTTCAATATTAATCAACCCACTTTGAGAAACAATGGCCAACAAGTTGCACCAACTCAAATGGAAAATCCACCAACACATTTACTTAACAACAATCAACAAATGGTATCTGATCATTTTGGTAACTCTCTTAATCCATCTCCTATGCTTGACAATGGCCAACAACTGCCATTGCCTTGGGTTGATAATTCACCTTCTGTGCCTAACAACAACCAACAATTGGCACCAATTCCAGTTGATAACTTGCATAATCAACCTGCTCAGGGTAGTGAAAACCCTCCACCACCAACAAGGTATATATATATATATATATAGAGAGAGAGAGATATTTAATTATAACACCATATTTTTCTATGTTTTCAAAGTAACAAGGGATATATTTATTAACCTTATTTATTGCTACCTCTTTGTCAATTTAGGTATTTGGAAAATGGACTGTATGGTCAAGTTTATGAGCAAATGGGCTATTATGCTGATCCTATTTTGAGATTGTTTCTTTCCCCCAAGCAGAAGAGAGGTTAGCTTTGATTCTTATATATATATATATATATATATATATATATATATATATATATATATATATATATTTATTGAGATCTTTTACAGAACATTAAATGTTTTTCTTATATATACATATATTCATGTTAACAGATGGCATGTAGGATTTACTTTGATGGAATGAAATGACAGAATAGAAGAGCTTCCATTTACAAATATGAGCCATGGAAACTTTATCAACTGTTATGGTTTTTTGTTTTAAGGTCAATTTGGATCCTCTTACTTTTAAAGGGAGGAAACTTAATTTGGATTGAACTCTGGTTTTGCTCAAATTTAGGAACAAAAATTTATTGTTCCAAATCTTATCTTATATATTATCTTTCGTCGATGAAAACATGATACATCAATTTAAAGTTCATTATTATTATTATTTTTGTTTCATTATCATTAGCGAATAACAATATATGAGATAGTATCTTTGTTCCAAATTTAGACAATGTATGGTTTTAGTTTTTTTGAAAGGATATAGATCGAGGTTGTCTTTTTCTAATGGATATATTCCCTTGCTATTAATTGGATTGATGTGGTTTCTTTATATGATCGATGTTTTTCTATAATGAAATTATTTTGAGATTTTAATAAGAAACTTCCATGTTGACAGACATCAATTTATATTTAGTACTCTATATATTCAAAGATTTTCTTTAGCATTAATAGTAGTAGACTAAATTTGGGGTTTTCTTTTGCTCGATTTTTAATTACCGATTTGTTTAGAAACTTAATAATAATATGTCACTGCTTACTTTATCAAATCCAATTACGGTGGGTGGGTTTAGTTTGATTAGTACGTGTATAGCTTGTGCCATTTAATTTTTTCTTTTGGCTTGGTTTTGTATTTAATTTTTTTAGAAAAAGTTTTACAAAAGAGGTTATTTTGTAAATGTTTATTTAAAAAAAAACTTTATTTTGTTTTAAATTTTGGGCAAAAAACAGGAGAATGAGGTCAGGTTGATGAGTTATACGAAATTTCAGCGGAGATTGGATAAGTGTAGCACGTGAGTATAGAATTTTCTAGAAAATTGTACATAGTTAAATAATAAATAATATGTTTAACAACTTTTCCATATCTCTTGAGATGGTGAGTCATCTCTTTGTTACTTTTATTTTTACTTATATATAAAAGAAAATAATGTATTTTACCTCCAGAATGACATTTGCATTGTATTATTTTGTTTTAAAAATATTTTTATAGAAAAATGATTAAATGTTACATATGTCACAATTTTAGTGGTTGGAGAAGATAACTTATCTCCTTATAACAGAAGATACATTATTCTCTATAATTTTATAATATTTTAATAAAAATAAATAAATAAAAATTTAAAAAATTTCAATCTTATATTCCAGTGATCTCTTTAGTAGTAGAACACAAGTATTAATATATATTGTTTCTAAATGACACAATCTAGTAGAACACAAGTAATTCTATTATTTGATTGGTAGCTAGTTCCCAAACATCATGATGATGTTGGAATCTCTCTTCTTCGATGTGCCCATACTGTGATAATAATTTGGTATTTTTATAAAATAATATCACTTTGTCAAAAAATTATCAATAATGTTAAGTTCTATTGAATTTATTATGTTTTTCTCAATATATATTTTATCTCTTTAAAATTATAATTCTCTTTATACTAACGGAAAATAAAATTAATCGTTAATGTTTAGTAGAAATTCTAAACGTGACAGTTAAGAAACGGGAGAGAGTGATTGTTTTTAACTCTCCAAGTTAAAAAAAAACATTGTTAGTGCATGTTGTGAGATGAATTAAAGATGGGGTCGTCGCCTACTATAAATATGATCATTGGTAATGTAGTAATAAAAAGCTGTATTTGGTGGGGTAATAAAGAAGATGGCAGTGAAGTGAATACGCAAGAACAAACGATAAAGACAAAGAAACTGTGTTAATTTTGCTTGAAGTTGAAGCCTAACATCCTAGTAGTGCAAAAGTTCTCTGTTCAGAAGTACAACTTGGTGGCAGCAAAGTGTTTCTTACCTACAGAAGGAAGTGACAATTCCTTAAAAGTTTTAAGGGTCCAAGGACAAATTATCCACATATATCAAATGGTCCTGACTACTCAACCTATTCAAGGAGAATATATAGGATGGTGAAAATAAACAAGTCCCTCAAACATCATATCAGCAAACCACATGACTTGGATCATTATTGACAGTGATGCATCTTCTGAAGAGACCATATCTGATGCATGTTAAGGGGGTGTGAAGGAGAAAGCTTATGACATTTGTTTCTATTGAGTCGTTTTTAAAGTGATGTTCTTGTGGATAATTTTGATTTTTGTTCATGGGATTCATTCCTCTTCATCAATATGTTGAAAATGAGTTAAATCATAACTAAACGAATCTGGAATCAATCTAGCTTCTGAAGTGGACATGAACTCTATTTGTTTGCTACAAATGCTTTCTTCTCTGGATTCTTGAACTGTTTCAGAACTAGTGCACTTAGATGATTTCCAATTAACGAGAATTTATGTCATCCATCAAAGGTGAAGTACCAAGAGTTTCTAAATAAATGAGGCCAAATTCAACCTGTTTCATCAATAGATAGTTGCAAATTCATCCACTTGAGGCTGATATCCTAAACACAAATATAGCCTACAGGGATACTGAAAATATAAACCATCAGATAGGACATGTAATATCTTATGGGCCATCCCTTCTCCAAGAGAGTAACAGTCTTGCAACAAAATAGCATATATCGCAAACTCAGTTCATAAGTTCAAGCATCACATGTGCAAGCATAGTTGTGTACATATGAGTACTAAAGCATAGTTGTGTAAATATGAGTATTAAAGCATAGTTGTGTATATATGAGTTCTAAAGCATAGTTGTGTATATATGAGTTCTAAAGCATAGTTGTGTACAGATGAGTAGTAAAGCATAGTTGTGTACAGATGAGTAGTAAAGCATAGTTGTGCACATATGAGTACTAAAGTTGTTTAATTGGCTTCCTTAGGCCTAACTTCTATTCCTTCAATAACAAGACCATTTTTCCAATTACCACCCTTTGTCTCCAGAACACTCATCTGCACTTCATCATCTTCTAGGCCTGAATTGAAGAACTCACCTATCTCAATCTCCAACCAACCATTACTTTTCATATTTGGACGTTGCAATCCCTGTAACCTGCTTGTCACACTCCTCCCATCTATGTTTGGGTCTAAACATACCTTCTTGGTAGTACTCTGGCCACCAGATATCTCTAATGCTAACTCCACGGGATAGCGAAGAAATCCTTCAGGATCAATCATCTTGAACACAAAATAAGCTGCATAGTGAGTATTTGGGGACAAGGAAGTGGTATTTATCACCCCGCGAATTTCAAGCCAACACACATCCAGAAGTTCAGCAACTTCTGGAAACCTACTTGGACACACAAAAATGCAAAGATAGTTAGACAGAAACAAATGAATGGCATTGACAAATGTATCACAAAATGACAGAACATTCACAATCACAATAATAGTAAAAGTAAAGGATGGAAAAGACCTGAGCTCAGTCTCAATACTACAAACTTTAAAACGAGCTCATTTTGATGGCTCGCAAGCAGCTTGAGCACAACGAGACAACTCATAACATAAAAAGACAACCATCAACCATTCAACTTATACATGGAAGGGTGCATAGATTAGTTGACTGGTATGTCATAACAGGTTTAACTTTTAAGACTGATAATATTATCCATTTATAAACAAGCCAACAATTATAAAACGGTGTAAATATTGATTAATAAAAAAATCCTTTTATATATATTTGTTAAACTATAAACACAAGATATGTTGTGTACTGTATAAAAAAACAGATCGAGATAGCTCATGAGCAAATGAGCTGAATCTATAAACTCTGAAGCTCCACTTCTCAGTTTCGTAGAGAATCACAAATTAGTTATTGCGTACCAATTCGTGGTTCTTTTGCGAATTGGTTCGTATAAAGAACGAACCAGATTTTCACATACAATTTAAGTTAAAGAAAGAACAGAGAAAAGAAAGAGTAATTGGTAATGTGCACTCACTACAAGAAATAATTTTATCTTGAGATATTTCTCCTACTGTGAAGCAAAATAAAAACCTACAAAAAGTAACACTAGAAAACGGTTGTAGAGGAAGCTATAGAAACTCATCTGAGTATACCCCTAACATACCGGTCAATGATGTAAATTGCAGAGCACATCCCTTGATGCGGCACAATATTGCGGTTGCCGCAACCGCCGCAACCGCGTCACACCGTAATCACAGTGTGACTCCGAATCACAATGATGCAACGCAACCACATCGGACCGCATCAGATTCAAAAATATTGTTTTAGTCACAAAATAAATCACACTACAATGACCGCAATCCGCATCGCAACGGCAACAATATATACCGCAACCGTAATTTAAAACCGGTATTTTACATAACATAATGTCGCGTACTGCATACCCATCCTAGAGAACCACGTATGAGGTGCCAAACATTTATAGGTGAAGTGGAGCTTACGAGGGTAGGTTATTGTGTTGTTAGTAAAAGGAGTATTGAATAATATAGATGATAAGGCACGTTGTAAAAAATAGTGAATTAGAAAAGTGGAGATCTGACCTAGAATCCGGTAAGGTTTTCCAGTTCCAATAGTTAGGAGTATCACCCCAAACAATGGCGAGAGCTCTAGCACCAAGCATATAACACTTTTTCCCACTCTTTCTCTCCAATTGAAAGCTCTGTAATTCAAAGTCCCAAATAATAAACCTTAAATATTGAATTGAGAAATGGATTAAACATAATAATAATAATAATCCATGTATGTACCTTAGTGGCGTGATCGATGATGATGGGGCTTTGAGAGAGAGTGATATATATAGATTTGTTGGAAGGAGAAGGAGAAGTAGAGAGGAAAGAAGAATGGGAAACGGATCTGAAAAAGATGGAGACGTAATCAGAAGGGAGAAAAGAAGCCCAAACGGCGTCGGATTCAGAAGCGGAATAGAAGGTTCTGGAAACGAGAGAGAGGATACATGTGTCAAGAGGAGTGGTGCGAGAAAGTATCGTAGCTATGCATCCTTCAGGTAACGATTCAAACCCCATTGTTTATTCTCTCTCTAAACTGCACCGCGATCACCACTATTTATATTACAAAGTATTTGTTGTAAATTCTAAATCCTATAATCTTCGATTCATCTTAAAGGGGTCTCTTTCTGCATTCTATAAAATTTAAGGATTAAATCACTACTCATGTAAAGTTAGAAGGTACTTTTCAAAATATCAGCCACGTTTCCTTAAAATTATTTAGACTTTTATTTCAAAATGCAATTAAAATTTAAACACTAAATAACAAGTTGAGGTTGGATAAATAAGTAAAAAATAATTTATGATGAATAAGTACAAATATAGATTTTCTCATATACAATAAACAATCCCTATGAATATAATTGGAGAGAGAAAATTATGCATTTGATAAGAGATTAATTTATTACTCATTGAATATATCTTTTGTTTTAAAAAAAGAAAGAAAAACTTATAATAAATAATTAATATTTTTTTATTGCATTTCATTATTCTTTTTTCCTTATTAAATAATACAATTATTTTGTATGAACTATGAAGTTTAGCTTTTCCGCAATCTAAATTGGCCTATGTGTATGCATCATGTGAGTAAAGTTGAGTGTCATATCTCATTCCCCAAATGTATCAGGTATGTGGAATTATTCAAATCCATATCCTAAAAACCAATGCTTTTTAAATAAATATAATCATATATGTGTTTGTTTGGGCATAAATATGGGTTTGTTTTCCCAACCTGCCCCTTCCCTACTATAGTTACATTATTATTATGGTGGCTGCCACTACTAATTTTAACAGATTAAATTTAGAATTATGGTTCAATGGTAGGTTTATGATTTGTTTGGTTTCATATTTTCTGTTTTATTGATGGAATCCACATTTCAAGAAATATTGAAAACAAGAAAAGTCATATGTATTAGTGATTATTACATCATATAAGTGATAACCATATTGATGTAAAGAATGGTATAAGCTAGTCAAAATATAAGCTTAATTTAACAAAGGAAATCGCTGTATACCATCCATTATGGGAAGATACAATAGTCACATCCAACTAATTTGAACCCAAAAACTATAATTTGAATTCCACATTTAATGGATTCCATCTAAAAGAGCACCTAATAATTAAGTCCATTCAATTATCTCCCACTTTTCTCTCCTACACTTCTGAGGAGGGAAAACATCACCATTTTTCCTTTGTCACCAAACATGGCTTACTCTTCTTTTGATCTTTTTCTTGTTCCATTCTTATAGACTTTATTCCCCTCATAAAGGGGTCCTTCAATATCATTTGAGGGACCCTTGAAACTTTAATAATTACATTATTTGATATTGCAAATTCTTATTAGTTATTTTAACCAAAGTGTTTTACACTTTTTCAGACAAATTTTGTTGCCATTGATATTGGATGAAAACATTGTTTAGAAGGAAGATTTATAGATATATTTTTCTGTAATTTGTAGTAGTAGTTCCTCAACAAGGAGGAACCCTTCTTGAAGGTTGCATTTTGATATTTTATGTCTGGAAGCATGAATTGCTTACCGTGTTTTACATCTCAGAAAAGTAAGAAAAGCAATAGCAAGAGGGAACATGGAAATACACCAACGGAAAACGTTATGGCAAAAGCACCTGGTAACTTCCCAACTCATATTATATACACATGAATTATATGTTTTTATAAGATGAACAAAATAGTAGTAATAATAATAATTCATGTGCCAAAATGGGTGTGATAAAGATTTATCATTTATGAATCACAACAATAAGTGTCCTTTGGAACATCCAATAAAATTGGATACAAATCAAGAAATAGTCCAAAGTTTACATTGTTTGATGTCATTTGAATGCATGTGAATGGTTGTTTTATTATACATTATGTATGACAAGGTTGTCATTAGTAAATTGTGATTGCTAGCAACATTGTTTTTAACTAGTTTGCATGACAGAAAAAAATGATGTTATCTTTGTTATGTTGACATGCAGATATGAAGAAACCAAGGCCAGATGACCCAAACCAAGTTTTTGACCCTGCAAATATTAATGCACAAAATTTCACTTTCCGTGAACTAGCAACTGCAACAAAGAATTTCAGGCAGGAATGTCTGTTGGGTGAAGAAGGCTTTGGCAGAATCTACAAAGGGATTATTCCTGCAACTGGCAAGGTTCATTTGTAACTTTGAATTGCTCAAAAATAGATTCTCAATAAGTTATTTGTTTGTTTTGTCACATTATTTCTTTGGGTATATATCCAGGTTGTGTCTGTGAAGCAACTCGACCGAAATGCTATGCAAGGTTGCAAGGATTTTCTGGCTGAGGTTTGGGCATTAAGTCTCTTGCACCATGAAAATCTGGTCAATCTCATTGGCTATTGTGCTGATGGGGATCAACGTCTTCTTGTTTATGAATTCATTCAAGCGACACCTCTAGAAATTCGTCTTTTTGGTACTTAACCTTTCCTTCTCTGTATAAATTTTGTTGTCTTGGTTAGATAAGGCAGAGACAATATGCCATTAAACATGTGTATATTGAGCTTATTACAATGCAAATGCAACAACTCATTGATATCATTATGGGATGAGATAAAATATCTGGATTTTGTTTTATATTTGATGTTATCTATAAATAGAAAAAGTATGCTTTTGGAGCAAATAAAATGCTATCTGTTAGGAAACATGCTTGTTGCACATAAAAAAGAGTGAAAAGTATTAATTGTTAAAGTATATATATTATCTTAGTTTTGGTACAAACCAACTTCCTTTTAGTTGTTTCAATCTTAAATATACACTTGTGTGCTTTTGGAGCAGAGAAAAAAGGTGATGAGCCTCCATTAGATTGGTATAACAGAATGAAAGTAGCAGCTGGAGCTGCTAGAGGAGTAGAGTACTTGCATGACAGTGCCAACCCACCAGTTATATACCGGGACTTGAAAGCCTCAAATATTTTACTGGATGAGAATCTGAATGTAAGTTTAAGTGATTTTGGAATGGCCAAGTTTACTGGTGGAGATAATAAAATGACCCCTTCACCTGCAAGAGTTATGGGTACTTATGGTCATTGTGCTCCAGAGTATGTGAGAACAGGTCAAGTCACTATTAAATCAGATGTATATAGTTTTGGAATTGTCTTGCTAGAGCTCATAACCGGACGACGAGCCGTTGATACCAGAAGACCGAATGAGGAGCAAAACCTAGTTTCATGGGTAAATTATACCATTCTCTAATGGACATTGTCTTATATTGCTTTTCCTTTGTTATAGATTGATAAGCATGTTTGGATTGTAGTGTGCAAACTGAGTTTCATTAACAAATGCAATAGGTCATTTTATGAAGCCATAATATTGTGGTTGCGGCAGCCACCACGAATGCAATAGGTCGTGATTGTTGACCATATTAGTTGTAGTTGTCTGTCACCATGATTTAAAATCGTGTCAACTTCCAAAAATTTCATTGACATGCTTTTTCTATAACGATACACATTTCATTTCGCGATCGAGCAGGCACAACCCTTATTCAGGGACCCAAAAAGGTTTCCAGATATGGCAGATCCACTTCTTGATAAGCAGTTCCCAGAAAAGGATCTCAACCAAGCTGTTGCAATAGCAGCAATGTGCTTACAAGAGGAACCAGAAGCCCGTCCTTTGATTAGTGATGTTGTAACTGCTCTGAGTTTTCTTTCCATTGTTCCTCCTGCGGATGCTATTCCACCTTCCGTCTCACATGCCGCATCGATCTCTAAGCATAGTGAAGGTGCAAGTGAAAGTGAAAGTGAAAGCGGAAGCGAATATGGAAGTGGAAGCGAAGAAGGGGTTGATAAGGAGAGCCGCAGAAGATATAGTTCAAAGAAAGGTTCTTCTAAGTATCAGGGTGGATCAAGTTCAAAATACCAAGAAAGTGATGTTTCAGAAGATACAATGGGAAGCAAGGAGTTTTACTCCAAATCAAGCCGCAAAAGCAGCACAAGATCAAGGAATGGAACAATCACTTCAGAACAAGAAGATGGAAGTGTTTCTTCCAGCAACAAAAGTAGTAGGAAACCACACGGAAATTAAGGCCAAAAGAGCACCATGAAATCTTCTACAAGAGGGTTAAGTCAGAAGAGTAGTAAAAAAAACTTCTGCAAAAGATTTAAGCACAAAGAGTAGTAGAAAATCTTCTATCTGAATTTTAAGCCACAAGAGTAGCATGGCATCATCTGAGGATAGAAGCATTTCCTTAAGCCCCAATAGCACCAAGAACAGTGTGAAATTAGATGAGAGAAGTGTTCATTATACAAAACAAAAATTATCAAATATCAACCTATGGTTGCATACATGCATGATGAACAACAGACATGCACATACTTTGACATGTTCCTTTGTAATGTTATGTCAAAGTCTGGTTGTTTATACATCAGTTTCGTTGACCTATACAAGAAGCATAAGATAACCATATATGTAGAATTATTCTCAAAACTGAAACTTGAAAATCATGCATCATTTATATCTATTTATTTTTTTATTAGGCTTCATGTACATTTTATTTATTTCCTTTTGTTTCAAGAACTAGAGTGAAGATCACTGTGAAATCCCATAGAGAAAGCTTGACCTATTTGGTTTATTTGATTGTGACAATTGTAATGTTTTTGATGTTGTTACATGATTGTGTCATGTATGTAACAATTAATGCTATCTTGAAAAACAGAACAATACTTTTGAGTTGAGTTAGCTATCAGTTGAAAGGACTTTATTCATTCTGTTGTATGATAAAATAAATTAATCACTTGGACAATTATGTATTTTGTGTGTTAAAGTAACGAGTGTATTCCATATGTATGGGAAAAGGCTCTGTTGGTAGAGGTAAAATTCAATTCGGTTCAAAAAACAAATTCTTTGTGCAAAAATAATAGCATCACTTGTACCATTTTGTAATGGTATGTTCTATTGAAAGGATCAAAAATAGGAGATTTATACATAATATGTATTGAAAATACATGATAACATCTTTCCCTACTTTTCAATATATTTTGTAACAATCATAAGAGGTCGGTAAGGGTATTGCCGACTTCTACACATGTTCTTAAACAATCACCAGAGGTTGATAATTTGCAACCCGACTTCCATACAATTTCAATATTTCACACAAAAGTTTGAGAGGAAGGATCCATTGACTCCAAGAGTAAGTTTTTTAAACTTACTCAATATCTTAGCCATCAATTCTAGGGAAATCCAATGGTTTGAATTAATGGGTAGATCTAAATCATTGGATTTCCCTAGAATTGATGGTTAAGGTAGAGTAAGTTTAAAAAACTTATTCTTGGAGTAAGTGGATCCCCACCCAAAGTTTGAAGCCTTATTCACGACTTATACACAAGCTTTTCCCTGGAAAATTGGTAACGATCACAAAATGGACGGACAAGATTAATCTATATTTAATCTGAGGGCTAAGAAGCCAATTTGTTTCCATGCAAACTTGGCAAGTTAGAACTGCCCAACATTCACATGAGGCAATCCTATTGGACCAGGGAATGGTAAGACTAGCTCTCAACATTAGATTTTTCCATATGAGGAAACAACTCAAAGAAGCATGTACCACTTGAACTACTCACATGTTCGTCCTTACAAAAGCTCTGTGCATTGCCACAGAGATAAAAGCAGATAACTTGACTGTAGAGTTTTAAAATTTTGAAAGTTATTGAATAGTATGATGCTTATCTTTTGGTATGAAAACTGAATTGCAAGGAGGAAGGGAACAGTAGAACACAGAGTATGGATGGAAAAAGAGATAAGAGGATCAAGTAGATGTTGATACCAAGTACATGCATTAGTCCAAGCCATTGTTACTTCTTAAACAAGTAATTCAGAGAAAGAAAATGTACACAACAGTTTGTTTTATCAATCAGTACTCCTTTCAACACATTATATTGGGCCCTGGTTAGTTCATATTTCCTACTTTTTACATCCTTCTCACCAAGGAGGAAAATATCATTTACATCATCATTCCTTTTATCTCATACAATCATTACTAGCTAAGATCAAGAGCAAAAGAGAAGAGAGGGGTAGTTGATGTCTAAAACAAGTAATCATCCTAAAAAGTTGTCACAATTTAAAAAGTGATCCCATATCAATTTTAAGTTATCTTCAAGCTCCTTTGAAATCAATCCTGTATCAACCTTTTGCACCTGTTGGAGAAGGAATGAGTGGAATGTAAGCAAAATGTATGACTTCAAATATCATTCACACAAAGAGCAGAAATTGGTCAAATCTTAATTGCTTTTCTAAAAGATTAGACAGATCAATAATGAGATAGTTGCATTACATGCACAGGCCTAAACAATAACAGTAATAGAAGGATTTGCATAAACTTTAATTATAGTGTGCCAAACCCCACAAACAGAAAACCTGTCTCCAGAAGTTGATTTGCCTAGTGGCCATCTCAAACCACCCTTTACATTTGGATCTAGAACTGCAGACTCAATCAAACTCTGAATGCATTCCATTTATCGTCCTGGAAACAGATAGCATAAGTTCAATTGCATGTCCCTCTCTCAAATTGGCAAACAATCTATGAGTTTTAAATTTCTTTAATCTTGTTTGAAAACTCTTTTAAGATTTCAATATGACATTTCAAAACAAAGGGAAGGTTCCCTTGCATGAAATCACAACACAAAATTTAAATATGATCCACTATTCTATTATCAATGCAATATAAAATGAAACGATCATGTAACCTTTCAGAAGTCAATAACAAGAAATTTACTTACTTTTAAAACTTTCAAAATCCTTTTGGAGCATAGCATTAGCCTTAGATCCATATTCTTGGTAAGACATGATATGTCTGTGACCATTTGACGAACTTGATTTAGTTCAATCTACAACAACAGCGATGATATTTCAACATAAGCATGGAAAATAGATGAACTACAATAAAAGCGATGGCATTCAAATGAAAAATATTTCTAGAAATGTTATGATGCTTAAAGAAGGTGGACCTCGGTACAACAGTAAAGTTGTTGCTTAGTGACCATTAGGTCACGAGTTCAAAATTCTGGAAACAACCTCTCCATTTGTGGGGTAAGGTTAGTACATCTGTCCTCCCCAAACCCTATTAGGCGGGAGCCTCGTGCACTTAACCACCCTTTTTACTGCTATGATGCTTAAAATTAGGAAGATGGAGTACTAAGTGAATGTTATCATCCAAAGATGTAGAAAGTTATCAACCTAAACTTTGCAAGCCATAATCACTCAACATCACACCTATTAAATATAACTCACAAAATTACATAACACTCATCAACGCTGAATGTTAGAAAAAGAAAAAAGAGAAGAGAAAAAACATACCTTGTAGAGTTTAAGTTTATTCAGTTCCTTCATTATGCTACACTTGCAAGAAATAGTTGTTTCTGGCCTGTTGGCATCAGACAACTAACAAATGCAAGAAATTAAGGATTTGATAGCCAACTTGAGAAAATTGTGCATTGCATATACCTTGAGCATAATCACGGGACAAAAATATACCTGAACACGAAACACATCTTTCTCCTCTGTAAAATTAAGTCCGATTTTTATTGCGTCTCCCTTCGTCATTTTGTCCACATGAAGTAGGAATATGTGTAAAATGTTCTCTTTAACTGTCTCGCCATGGTTCCATCAGCCAAACTTTGTCTGATTTCTTCTTGTGTAGCTGAAGGTGCCCTGGACAGAACAGTATAGATCTGTATATTATGATACTTATCACTCATACAATACAAAAAGGTGAATTTCATCCGTTTCTCGAAGGAAAAACAAGCATGAGCTAAATCTGTAATTATGTTTTTTATAGGCAAAAAAAAAATTACCGGAAGGGTGAGAAGGAAATTTGTGCACCTACCGGGGTTCAAATTGAATTCAACTACTCACACTTTATATCCAACAACCCTATCAAGAGAGTAGCCTCTTGCGACAAATGTGTGTAAGTGTAAGTGTAACTATGTGTTCTTAGGATTAAAGCAACCTGTTAAAACCGAGGATGCAATTAAAGGACACCAAAAATTCAGTTCCAGCAAATAATCATCAATTAAATTTTCATTCATATTCTATCATTTAAAATCTAACTTTGGAAAAATTAAAGAATAATCAGGCACCCAAAAAAAACAAGGTAAATGGAATGAAGCCACAACTGGATAGTGAACTAAAAATAATAATAATTATTTACCCATGAAATAGAATCTTCCCAAGTCTAGCAACTAACGTGGGTTTAACTTGTTCCAAGTCTTGAACCTCCATTTCAGCCCTCACATATTCAAAACATTGAATCAAGTTTTGAAGTGCTTTATCTGCAACAACTTCCCAGGGCTTTTTTTCTTGGGATCCTACTGTAAACAACAACAACAACTTAGAATTGAAAGTAACAAAAAAAACATGAAGAAAAAAATAGTGCAGCCATATAAATTAGAGTATAGTATATATAACCTTGAGGTTGAGGAAGATGAGTGTGAGTGCATATTAAAATATGAGGCTTTTCTATATGTTGATGCTGAAGAGAGTCCAAAGAGATAGGGTGAAGCTTTAGAAAAGAGGGAAAATCATGATGATTGAGATCAACGAAAAACCATTTAGATATGGCATGATCTGCATATATGATCTTATTAATCTTCTTTTGTGAACGAGAACGAGAATTAGAAGACTTTGTTATTGGGTTATGCTTGAAATGGGTATGAGGAGGAGGAGGTGGTGGTGGCAACTCCGGTGACGGCGACGGCTTATCTTTGTCGTTGGATTGACGCTTGTGCGGTGGCACGTAAGACATGTCTTTCCAAATCTAATTCAGTACGAGATGATTTAATACCAACATAAAAATAATTTAAAAAAAACATCATAACAATGAATTAAAATTTGCACCTGGATTCAGCAAGTACCAGTTTCCAGTATCAAGCTCAAAAAATGGAAAAAGAAAAAGAATTGCTTTCACTTCCACATTTATTTTTATTTTGTTTCTTTTTTATTCTTGGTGGGGTTTTATGTTCAAAATTAGATCCATAATATTAAGAGATAAAAAAACATGGTCATTTATATATCATGTGTCTTTATTCAATTGTTCATAGAGTAATGACATTTCTTTGGTCAAAAATATCATTAATTCTATATTTATTATATATTGATAATTAATTATATATATATATATTTCAAATGTTAAATTATCAAAATATTGAGAAGACTTTATTCAAAATAGATATACATTATATTTTATTGTGTATATCATAGAGTTTCAATTCAAATGTTGTTTCAGTTGATATTTGATGCAGGGTTACATTCGGGTTCAAAAAATAACCCAACCAAATAAGGGAGAAGTCTTATCCGATCCAACTCGACATACATTCACCCTAATATAATTATTCCCCCTTTTACTCTTTTTGGGATGGGCCTTACACCTTCACAAAACCAATGCTGATCGTTCCTCTTTTATTTGAATATACTAAACAATGACTCTGAGGCTGTAAAATCATAATGGGCTTTGTATAAAATCGTATTGGGCTTTATCTTCACTCTGCGTTTTTTTTATCAAACTGGTTGTAAATTACAGTCGTGGAACTATTGAACATTATCATGTAAATCTAGATTTAAACCTCAAGATACACGTTATGTAAATTATATTTGCAAGTTTAGGCATCTATTTATTCATCTACAAATCTAATCACTAATATTACAAGGAGTGACAGTGATCCTTACTTTCAATAGGTTCATTCCTCGATCGTGTTGACGTATGCATGCAGAGTAATCTATGATTATTAAATGCTATATTTCATGCATATGTTTCTATACTCTAATTTAATTCCTACACTCCTGCTAGCTACTAAGGTACTTAACTTGGTTGCTGGGAAAATGTTACAAGTTTGAAAGCATGTTGTATGTTTGTATAATAGAAATAAATGAACATATTTGTTTTCTCAAATGTAATGCAAGTTTTACTCTCTTCTAACCTAATTAGGTCTAGGCCTTCAGCAACTAGTACCACTACTAGGTACAATTTCATTAACCTATTATTTATGTACTCATTTTGTCATCAAATCAAGAGAGATAATAAGATAGTTTAAAAAAAATTGTTGAGATTTGAGGATTACACATCTAATGGGTGAGGGATGAGTATCATAATATTCACCTACATGCTTATCAAATTTATTTTCTATCATAAATGTTATGATTTTTTAATCAAATTATATATACTTTTTTTAAAGATGGACTTGAAAATCAAGAATAATAATAAAATATTATAACTAAAATAGTAATATTTATGCATATTGGCTAAAAGATACAAAATTGATGTCTGAAAAGACTTGTGACATTCATTGTCAACATATTACATATCATACTTTTACCCTCCCAACTATATGCCATCATTATCATTGTTCTCATCACCATGGTCCAAACTAACTTCAATGGGGAAGGTGCAAACACTATTATCAGGCCAATCTCAATAGAGAAGCTTGCTACAGAGTATTCATGACTTGAAGAATAGTTCTAAACTGGAGTATTTATATGAGTTGAATAATAGTTTAGAGTATTGTGTTTCAAAACAAAGTATCTAAGTTGCTACTAGCATTTTGAGTTGGTTGGAGCAACAAAATTTTATATACTAAATGGTTTTCGCATTTTCTCTATCATGTATATTAAATAATATTTGTAGGGAGTCAAATTCAAGTTAATTGACATTTGGTATTAATGTTTATATGATTGGGTGCATTGCTCATAATTCATAAAACACACACGAATGTCAAACATATGGAAATTGACTTTGATATTTGAAGTTTTGTCTTGTCATGTATATTTCTTTTTTCACCATTTGTCTCAACTGAAAAATAATTTCAGCCATCCATCTTTTAATGATTTTGTTGTTTCAAATACTTGCTGATATCCTTGTTTTAAATTTTTAGCTCTCAATAACAACGTTTTTTAAATTTATTTTATCCCTAATACTTTCAACAAAATTCTAATTATATATTAAGTATTACGTTTTCTTAAAATTAATTCAAAATTTATTATTCACGATTTGAACTCCTTATTAAAACATATAGAACATCATATATATACAAACACCTTACACCCATGATATGTTGGTTAGATTTATATCATTTTTATACCCTAAATAAGCAGTGTAGTGTTCTATCCTCTTGTGGAACAGTGGAAGGAAAGGGACTAGAATTTAGGTTGATGCGGTATATTTTTCAGTAACAAAGAGACAAGTTATTACTTTTATGTTTATAAGTAGAAGTAAAAGAAACAATATCATCTCTATTAATGGATAGATAAATACATACACTACGCCAGAATTGATAAATATGTCATCAAAAATTATGTTTTTCTTTACTTTTTAAAATATTTATCTCTCCACATAGAGAATCCTAACTCAAGTAAAAGTGTGTCATCTTATATTAAAGATAACAATATCAAATCATATTTTACTTTTTTCCCCCTCTTATTTAGTATATTAAAGTTGAAAACCACATTGTCAAAGTTAGGTTTTGTATGGGTGTGGAAGAGGAGTGGAAGGGTCCCAATCCGTGTGGGAAAGTGGTAAAAAGTCAGTCCCTAGAAACAAACCTAATGGCGCACTAGGCCTGCACAAATGTTGGCATTGCATGTTCCCATTAAAATGTAAGTCAAACTTTCCACATCAAAAAATCACTTCTTGTCTTGTTTAGATACCATTGGTGCTTCGCTTCCACACTACCCATTTCACGTCACATTCTTTCTAATATAAAACTAAGTATAACATTACCATTATTCACTCCCTCTTCACTTCTTGATCCACCCCTTTTACTATTCTTATTCTTTACCTTCCTCACTTACATTGTTTGTTATTATTAATTCAAGGGTGAGTGATTTATTGAAGACTTTGAAAATTTACTCATCCCCGTTCTTATTCTTGTCGTTTAGTTTTGACTTTAAGAAAACTTTTTTATTACTTTTACAAATAATTTAAGTATATATAAGACTAACAATTTACTCCTCTCTTTTAGATTAAGATCACATGTCTTGCATGATGTCTCATTCCCTATTGCAAACCAATCAAAATGATGTTATATGAATAAAAGAAAAATATTAAAATTAACATATACATTAACTTCTAAGATAGTGATACGTGGTAAGAAAAAAATAATAGTTATAAGAAAAGAAATAGCTATCCACCGCCACCTTGTCGTGTCAGCCCACCGCATTGTCATTCTCGTTCTTAACCATAGTTGAGGAAATCTACGCTCCTTCAATTTCCAATTTTTACAAGAAAATGAATGAGATATGATGAAATTTGTAGAAATGATTGTGGTAGAAATAGCGAAGAAAGAAAATTTATTGGGTGGTTATATGATATTCTTTTAAAATATCTTAAGAGAATATATAATATTGAGATCATATTTTAGATTTATTTAGAGTATTTTAGAAGATCTCTTAGGATAGTTTATTATGATTTGTTTGCTATTTAATTATTAGTATAAATATGAGTTAGTTGTAAGCATTTTGAGACAATCAAATAAACACACTATCATCATTCCTACTACTATACAATTTACTATTTTGAACATTTTATTTTCTCCTTCTATACCTCAACCCTATAATTTTCAACAGTGCATTTGCATGACACTCGAATTGTACTACTGTATTTTTTAGTTAAGCTATATGTATTAAAATATCACAAGAGGTATCAAATAATCTGAGATTAGTCGAGTATCACCTCAAAAATTAAGCTTCTCCAACGCATTTTTAGTTAACATATATGATTTCTCATAACTACGAATTAAAGATATTTAATGAAATTTAAATATTCTTCATGTCATGTCATCTGATCTATGGTTTCAAACAGGAAATATACCAAAAGTGTATCGAGTCTCATGTTAGATCTTGAACAGAATATTAAGAGTTAATTGAGTGTTGTACGTACTTTGTATCCTAAATAAGATGATATAGATATTAGGATATGGTATTGCCTTGAAAAATAGGAACTCAATTGTAAAATGAAAATCATATTTTTATGGAACAAATAATCCCATTGAAAAATTAACCAAATTTTGTATAGTTAAGGGTATTTTTTTGGATATATGTCTAGATTAAATTGAATTAGAAAAAGTAAAAGTAAAGAAAGATGTGTGTATTTTCTAAACCTTTATAGGGAATAACCTCAAATATTTATATTTGATGAGATGAATTTACCTTTATTAAAATAAGGTATAGTGATGACATGCTCATGCCATTTCAATTAGTCTTGCAATGCCTTACTAATTATTCCAAAGCTTTTGAGTTTTGGTTTCTTTTATCATGTTTTATAAACCCAAGATGAATTATATGTATTTTTCTCTCAACTATACACTTATTTGTGAAGCATTTTTTCGTGCCTAATTTAATAATTACTTTGATTTTTTCAGTTTTATTATTATGTTGGAATATCTTTAAAATATAATAATTAATGAAACTGGAATATCTTACGAATGTTAACTCAACTACATTATATGTAATAACAACAGTGCAATTTGATTTTTTTTCTTTCATTTTTCAATATATCACTTTCTCAATTTTTACAATTCACGTGTAATTACGCTCTACATTTTTGAATGTACTAATCTCTTTTAATAATTCTTCTTTTATTATAATCAAATTTATGGAAGAAAATTAATTATGAGAAATATATAAAATCTAGTAAGAGTATTTGAATTAAATGATGTTAATTTTTATATATTTGTTATTATAGAAGAGAAATAGATCACGTCGGTGTAATCCGTTGAGACATGTATATAGAAATCAATAGTTGTTTGGCAGAAATAGGCACAAAGAGACAGAGAGTGGCATTTGTTAAGTGCACATGAGTGAGAAGAATAGAGAGTAAACAGTGACAGTTTGGCAGCAGCATCAGCATTCAAATTCCAAGTCCTTTTTCAGATTGGTCATACTTGCCTACAGTAAACACCACTTTTCTGCAACTCTCACTCTGTTTAATAATAAATGCCCCAAATCAAGGTAGGCATGGACATCTGATGCAAGCTTTTCCCATCCCTGTCCTTTCTTCTTACATCATCCACTACCACCAAAACCAATATTATCATCAAACTCCCCTCATTATTCTATGGATCTAATATCAATGAAAGACAAGATTTACAAGTGTAAACTTTTCCACTCGTAATATATTATATATTATTTGATAGTCAATGATAATTAAAATATAAATAGTGAAAGATATATCAATAATATAAAAAACAGCTACACAAACAATAATATATGTATGAATCTTTAGTGGTTAAGTCATTGTCATTAATCCATAGTTTTATTATTATATAAATAATGGTTAAGTCATTGTCATTAATCCATAGTTTTATTATTATATAAATAAAGGTTATTACAGCGAATTGAAGGGAAGAATAGTTTTATTATTATATAAATAAAGGTTATTACAGCGAATTGAAGGGAAGAAATGAATGGTTTGTAAGTTGTAACGGTAGTTGGCAGGCATCGTTTTATGTTTGCTATTCTTTAATGAATATAGTAGTTAATAGTACCACATCACTCTCCTTCATCTATCATTCTCTTTCATAAATTGAAAAACAAAAACCCTTTAACCCATTCTTCCCCTTTCCTCCTCTATTTGAGTTTATATTATTATTACAAGGCCAAAATGGATGTAAGTTTATTTTTTCTCTTTCCTTTTCTTTTGATTGAGAATAATTGTACAATGATTGATTTATGTTTTTTTTATGTGATAGTCACAAGAATGGAAGAAGAAGAGTGGACAGATACCAGCGTTTGGGAACTGGGATTTGGCCAATGATATGCCAATAACTCAGTATTTTGATTGTCCTAGACAAGCTGGTCTTCTTCGTTATAGTAACAGTTCCTCCACTGAAACTGAAACTGAAACTGATCTATATGCTCTTCATTTTCATAAACCTAAACCACTTCACAATAGTAGTAACAAACACAAAAACCAGGTACTATATCTTTTACTTTTTTCCATTTTCCTCATCTCTGTTACTTGCACGATTATAATTTTACACTTTCCTAGCTTTTCGTGGCCGTATAGAATTACAATGAATCTTTGGTGTTATCCTATTAGTGGAACTTCCTGTGATTCCAACTGTATCACACTCATTATAATATATTCACTCAATTTTAGTAACATTATGACATATATCATTATATCAATACTATTTATGTTCACATCATTATTAATGGCTGGATAATGCGTATTGATTTTCTAGAAAATTGACATTTAAATCATGGATAGAGTATATGTGATCATTAAAATTGAATTAATAAATGTTTTAATTTCTAATGTATGGGCCCAATTAATTCTGTCCATTTAAAATGTGGTGGTTGAGTAATGAGTTTTAAATTGAAATTTGTGACGCAACTGCAACCATAATATGATAATATCATAATGGTTGAGAGTTTTCACAATTTAAAAAAAATTGGCTGAAGATAAGTGAAAAGTAGAAACAAGAAAAGCAAATCACATGCGTTTGTTTGTTTTGTTGGTTTCCCACGTTTACATTTTGTTCTAACAAGTCAACGAACCGAACCAACCGGTTTGACATTGGTGTGACTTACTTTGTGGATGTAGGGGACGAAGAACAGGGAAAGACGGTGTCCGGTTGGTGGTAATGGTATGGTTAAGGAAAAGGATGAAGTGAATGTAATAATAACGAGAAAACAAGGGAAAGTGAACGACGTCGTAGCGGAACAGCCACGGAAGCCAATTAGAGTTAGCAAAAAGAAACAGGTGCATCAAAACGACACCGTTCCGCGATCTCCGCCGCATAAACCTGTCGACGAAGATCTCTATAAGATCTCACCCGATCTCCTCCGCACAACCAAGCGGGTAGGTGCCTCATCAAACTCTTCTTTTTTATATTATTTATATTTAAAAAAAAAACTTTCGTTCTTTTTTCGGCAAATGTTAGTTGGTAGTATCTTAATATTTGTCAGGATGAGAGTCAAACCTTCAACCTCATTCACTTCACCTTTTCTCTTTAATCAACAACCTTATAACTCTTTTTTTTAATTTGTTACGAGTGTCGAACCCAGAACTTCCTTCGTTCTATTTCATATTTCATATTTGTCTTATTATTTATTTTTATTAGTGAAATTATATAATTTATCTATCCATTTTTTATACCTACAAAACCAAATCCCTAATTTATATTTGGTCAATATAATGCATGTTTATAAATTATGAAATTTTTGTAGTTGTAAAAAAAATGAAAGTGTTTTGTGTAATTTCTAATTTACTCTAGAAATTTCTCATTTCCTTGCTATTTGTTTTATTTTGATCATTATTATATAAATTGAGGAGAAATAGAAGGTTGACATTTTTATTGGGTTAATTTATGAATTTGTAGAAGAATATGCTGGGTTTCATTTCAAGGTGTCTTGTACCTGCTGCTTGCATTTCATGAGCGATGCTATGTTGCAACTGCCTTCAATCTCCAATGTCATCATCCCAATGAATTTTTAAGAGGGAAATACTGTTTATGTGTATTCTCACTGATGCTGCCTCTATTTACTATCTACCCAGCATTATTATATAGCTAAATATATACTTTTATTATTTGTGAAATAATGTATTTTTTTCTTATTTGTTATTAGCACTAGAATTATTCTAATTCTAAGGAATTTTTTATAATCATTGTAATTTTAATCAGTAATTATTACAGTTTGTTGGAATTTGATATTAGTAGTGGATTGCAGGTGATGATAGTGAATTTCCAATTTAGTTTAGTCATACATTTTATTGTTTCGATGTATGTAACATCTAGGTTTGCATTGTTTTAGAATTATAATCAAATTCTCTCTGTTTTCTTTACTTCCTTACGAAATTATTGCATTTATTAGCTTCTGATATTTTATGTTAACATTTATGTTATGTTATACTCTAATGCAAATTTTGGGAGCTTTAATGAAATTTTGGTAGCATGTTTGAATGAATGTAACAAAAGAGAAAAAGAAATGGAATGGTATTAATAATGCTCAATATTTACTTTCGAACCAAAGGTGGAGCCCAATGAGTCAAAAATTGTTGTTTTATAGTGCCTACTAAAAGGAACGTGTGAATTCTTCTGTGTCTAGATATGCCTTGTTTGTAATTTCATTTCACCATTTTCTATGAAATCGTTTGCCAAAAAAAATAAAATGTAAAAAAAAAAAACCTCATATTTGTTATCATTGCAATTGAATTGTGATTGGATCAACAAGCATATAGTAACATTGAACATATGGTGATGTTTCCTCTCAACCACCAAATTTGTTGTGGTATGTATACAGAAGAGAACTGGTGATGGGTCCCTTGTTACTTTCTTCAAGAAAGGTGGTGAGAGTCAATTAATTTGCTCTGCATTGCTTAATATTTCATCTAAATTGAGTCTTAAATTCAAATACATGAAACTCTTACCTAATAAAATAAGGGATGATAGATATATAATTTTATCATTTTCAAGATTTGAACATTAAATAACAACTTACTGTTGTACCCCTCCGGCAATCATCAAAGTTTGTGATGAAGGATCTCTTACCATGAGATGATGACCTCATAATTGCAATGAACAAGATCAAAAGGTGATTTAGACATGTGATTATTGCACTGAGATAATGTTAAACTAATGACAATGTGAATTTCTATCCCATGTATTTTCTTTTAATATCGACCATCAGATTATTATTATTTTAATTTGTTTTATATATAATAATATTAATACATTAACCACTTTTATCTGTGAAATTTATTTATTTTCTTCTCAATAATTTTGATTTCCTCTATATATCAACACTTACTAACCTGCATTATTGTTGTTATGAGTCTTGTTACATCAATTTCCTTGTAGGCTTATTAGTATTTTAACAATATATTTATATATAGATTAATTTCACTGATCGATAAAGTTTAAATGGTAATTAGAAAGAAATATAATTTATACCGACTACTTCCAAAAATGAACAAAATGAAACATAAGATTTAGGTGCTCCACCAGCTCATTTACTCCAATCCACAATATTAGGATCCTTCTTTTCCATGGTATATTCCATGCCTCCAAAACCATCCTCTATTCATGAATTTGATATCATTGTATGTGTTGAAAGATTCTTAGTTGCCTATCTTATAATAACTCTCTTCTTTTTAGTAAAAGTCCTACCTTACCCCAATGCGTAATTGTCTACAATTCTATCACCCCTTTCTCTAAAAGTAATCATTTACATTGCTCCTGAATTCCATTGAGTTATTTTCAGGCACTGTTATGTGTTTGATATCCTTTGGTTGTGTAAGAAAACATGTTAATTAAGGAAGCAACGTTTTAATTTCAGATTGATAATTGGCAAGATAAAATCTAAATGGTATCTTTTGTTTTTGAATATTGAATAATAGTAACAATATATATTAGTGGTGATTGTGGGGTAGTGATTCTTATCCATATCTTTGAACCAATTTCCTACAAACATTTCCATATTCCTCCCACTAATCGAGTCTCAACGATTTTTAAAGTACAAGATGAAGGAGCCAAAACAGATAAGTTTAACAAAAAGAAACCAATAATATGTGGAATTAGTTCTAAGTAAAACCACCCACATTACATTATAGTGGGTGCTATTTGGATTGTGTAACAGAATGATTTGTCTGAACGTTGAAGTGGAGCATAAGCATCTTAATCTAATATTTTGATAAACACGCCGCCTTAAGTGGCTCAAAAATGTGTTTCATATCGAAACATAATTAAATACAAACAAATTCAAGGACTCCCTATTATAAATAGCTAGTTTTCCACAATAAAACTAACTTCCCTCAACTACCCAAGCACAAAACAAAAATAGTAAAAATGAAAGTTGTGTACTTCCTCTTTGCCTTATTGGCTTTGGCATCCTCTATTGCCTTTTCCTATGACCCTAGTCCTCTACAAGACTTCTGTGTGGCAATTAATGACACCAGGAGTGGTGGTATATATTGCAATTTTTATCCCTCTTATATTCACCTTAATTTTAATGCCCTACATATACATATATATTGCATTTGTATTTGGAATGGAATCTTAATCATAATATTATAGAGTCCATTGCTGCCATTGGCATGAACCATTTATTTTTATAGAGAGAAAATAGGGACAAACATTTATTGTCCTACATTATGTCACTCCTATATTATTCCTTTAATTTAGCGAATGAGCGGGAAAGGTCGGGTTCAACTCACCTTTACTTTAATCGACAAAGAAAATGTTAAGTTATTAAATATTTAAATCAGGGTGATAAAACTATCCTCATAGAATCAAGGTACAAACTTTCATGAGAGATCCATTTTCATTAATACTATTTACTTAAAATAACTAATATTGTAGTGGATCAAAAGTAACATGGATATATAACATGTCATAAAAAATACATTTTTTAAATTTCTATACCACCTAATTCATTTTCAATAACATTCACAAGTTTATGTGATTTTTTTTTCTGTTTTCAATTGCAGTATTTGTGAATGGAAAATTCTGCAAAGATCCAAAATTTGGCACAGCTGAAGATTTCTTCTTTCCTGGACTAGGACCTGGGAACACTTTAAACCCACTTGGTTCAAAAGTAACAGCAGTCACAGTTAATGAAATACTAGGACTGAATACACTTGGTATATCCTTGGCTCGTATAGATTTTGCACCTAAAGGCTTAAACCCTCCACATACTCACCCTCGAGGCACAGAAATTCTTCTAGTTTTGGAAGGTACTCTCTATGTTGGATTTGTCACATCAAATCAAGATAATAATCGCTTTTTCACCAAAGTGCTTAATAAGGGTGATGTATTTGTCTTCTCAATTGGTCTCATTCACTTCCAACAAAATGTGGGTTATGGAAATGCTGTTGCTATTGCTGCCCTTAGTAGCCAGAACCCAGGAGTTATTACTATTGCTAATGCTGTTTTTGGATCTTATCCACCTATATCTAATGAAGTACTAGCCAAAGCTTTTCAGGTTGACAAAAACTTAATCGATTATCTTCAGAAGCAATTCTGGTCCAACAATAGTTAGTTAGAGAATGTGAATGGTGATATCTTTGTGCTTGGATACTTCATAAAGAATAAGTATGATAATGAATAAAATGCATGTGGGTGTCATGTGTAATGTACGTGTTCTGTAAGGATTTTAATTTGGTTTGATATATCAATACTACGTGTTCAATAATAGGATGTTCAAATTTGATGTTCCTCCAAATCAAAAGACAAGATGCTATTGCAAGTTAGGGCAGGACATTTTGTCTCAATTCTAAGAGTGCATTTGTTTCATTTAATGTTTAAGTCATTTGGAGATAATGTGTAAGAGAGTGTTGACATTATTTTTCTACCAAATAGACAAATAGCACCAATATTGTTATTATAAATGATGAAACTAATTTGACTTTTATATTTTAGTACTAAACTCTCTAATACTAGAAAGGATCTCAGTCCGTTATTAATATATCTAATGTAGTACGTACATAAAGTTGAGTTAATGTTGATAACATATTCAGGTTTCTTTAATTATTATATTTTAAAGATATTCCAACAGAATAATTAAAATAAAAGACATACAAACTGCCCAAGTTGTTCTGTCCTACACACAAGAGAACTGATTATGGGTCCCTTGTTGTTCAAGAAAGCTGGTGAGAGTCAACTCATTTGCATTTTATGGTCTGAGTTGCTCAATAGTTGCTCCAAATTCAGTTTTAATTTTTTTATATCCAAGTGCACCAGGCCACTAACCAGTGGAGTACGAGGATGGTAGATTTACAGAGCCTTATATTATATTTTAGAATTTGAATTCGTGATATCTTGGTTACTAAGTAAGAGCTTTATGGTTGCACAAGAGAGCTAGAGATATTTTTTGGTAGTACAAAGGATATCCATTCACCTTTTGGGTGAGGAACTAATCCCTTCCTCTCAACAAGTTTTGCTCTCAAGAATTGAACAATTGACCTTGTCATCCTAGGATCTAGCGGGACCTTAGACCACTAAATCAGCGTCTTCTTGGTGAGCTAAAGAGATATGAACTACAGGTTAGTTGTTTTCATGGGTAAGTTATATATAAAAAAGTAAACTGCACAGGGTGGAATCCAACCACTAATGAAAACTTTGCATTTAAAGTTATGGCTATACTTATTTATGTTACAAAGCCTAATTCAGGCACAAAGACATAAACCTTGTTATTTTCTGTTAGCATCTTGATTCTTGAGAGGGAGAGGAGGATGTTTGCTCTGTCCTTTTGTTACAACTTAAAAGCATTGACACAACTTTACACATAGTTGGGCGTTTAGAAGGATTAGCATCAGTGCAGAGTACAGCAATTTTTAAGACATCAAAAATTTGAGCAACAACTATTTCATCTACTAGATCCAGTCTAGGATCAAAGATGTCTAGAGTCAAAGAATGTTTGTGTATATGGTTTCTCACCCATGTTACAAGATCGCCGCCTTCACCTACGGGTTGGACCGGCTTCTTGCGGGTTAATAACTCCAAAAGGACAACTCCATAGCTGTAGACATCACATTTTTCTGTGACTTTCATGGTGTATGCATACTCTGTTAACATATTATTTATTAGTAATCATTACTATACAACTAAGATTTAAGGCTATTTAGTACAGTTTCCGAAGTTGATTAAATTATCAATGCAAGGATTGTTTTCAGTCCTTGATGCACAGTGACATGATTAAAATAAAAATTCAATGAAACAACATTAAAATCAAACAAAGACAGGAATGTGGAAATCATTGTAAAGTGAAAAAAAGTGTGGTTGGATGAATTCTCACCAGGGGCAATGTAGCCATAAGAACCTACAACTGCAGACATTGATTTAGACCGTGATACATCGATCACCTTCGCCAAGCCAAAGTCCCCAACATGAGCTTCAAAATCATGATCAAGAAGTATGTTATTGGGCTTTATATCGCGGTGAATAATCCTAGGCTTGCAATCATGGTGCAAATAAGAGAGTCCTTGTGCAGTTCCAAGGGCAATCCTAAACCGAGCATGCCAATCAAGACTACAAGATGCTCCATGAAGTAACTCCCCTAAACTACCCATTGCCATGTACTCATAAAGCAGTATATGAGAACCATTGTAGTTGCAGGAACCATATAATTTCACAATATTCTGATGCCTTATTTTACCCAAAGTTAAGATTTCAGCATGAAAGCAACCATTTACATTGATACTCTCCCTGCCTGATGCAAGTTTCTTAATAGCAATTGTATTACCAGTAGATATATCTGCTCTATACACAGTTCCACTACCTCCTTTTCCAATCACATACTTGGAATGAAAATTTTCAGTGGCTTCAACCATGTTTTGGATAGTTAAATCCTCAGTTGGGAAGAAGTACATGTCTGAAACAGGTGGAGAGTGTGGTCTATCTATATTATCTTCCTGTGGCACAATGGAATCCACTGAACATGGACCTCTCATACGATATATAAGGACCACAATTAAAACCAAAGAAACACCACTAATAGCAGCTGCAGCTATAGCCAGAACCTTGCCTAATTTAATTGTAGGTGAGGGTGAAAATGATGTTGTGCAGTGGCCAAGGCGTCCACCGCATAGTCCTTTGTTTCCAGAAAAGCAACTGAGTGTAGAGTTTTGAAATAAAGGTAAAGATGGTAAAGTTCCACTAAGGTAATTGTTTGAGAAGTTGAAGGAGAGTAAACTTAACAGTTTCAAAAAGGAGGTTGGAATTACACCAGTCAAATTATTGTTGTTGAGTTGGAGGGACTCTAGCATAATAAGATCTCCAAGCTCATTGGGAATTTTCCCTGAGAGTTTATTATAACTGAGATTTAGTGCAATCTGTAAGGTTGAGAGGGAACCCAACTCATGTGGTATGCAACCACAAAATGAGTTTCCGCCCATTTGTAACTCGGTCAATCGAAAGAGTTTTCCAACCGACGCTGGAATATTACCAGAAAAATTATTATCTGAGAGCCTCAGAAGTTCCAGTTGTAAAAGAGTTCCTATATCACCTGGTAAAGTACCTACAAAGTTGTTATGGCTGAGATCAAGTCGTTGGAGCATCCTGCAATTTAACACTTCCAAAGGCACTCTACCATAGAGATAATTTGATGAGACATTAAAGGTGACCAACTTAGAGAGATTGCCAATTTCTTTAGGCAATTCAGACAAAAAATGATTGTTAGAAAGGTGAAGTCTTTGCAACTTCATGCAATTGCCAATTTGTGGAGGAATAGGACCAGTGAAGTCATTCTGATCCAATTCCACTGTAGAAATATTTACTAGTTTGCACAAATTAGAAGGAAACCTGCCTCTAAGTTGGTTACCAAAGACACGAAGATGCACCAAGGACTCGCACCTTATAATTTCGTAAGGGATATTTCCAGTGAGCCTGTTTGATCCTAAGTTTAACAGCATCAAGTTAGAACTTTGGCAAAGATGGACTGGAATTCTTCCCACCAAGTGGTTGTATGATAAATCAAGCACCCAGAGGGGACTATTAGCTCCTAGTGCTTGAGGAATGGTACCACTTAGTGAGTTGTTAAAGAGTTCCAGGATGGTCAAGTTGGTCAAATCCTGAAAGCCAACAGGAATAGTACCTTTGAGATAGTTAATAGAAAGATCTACCTCAGTAAGGTTTTTCAATCTTGTAAGCTCATTTGGGATTACACCAGTTAGCATATTCTGGAATAGATGAAGCAATTGCAGCCCTGTTATTTTAGCCAACTCAACTGGTATATCTCCTGTCAGCAAGTTCTCTGAAAAGTCAATTTCTGTTACCTGAGAAAGGTTCCCTATCTCTCTTGGAATTTCTCCTGTCAACTCATTACCATAAAGGTATAACCTCTTTAGGAGCACAAGGTTTCCAAGCTCCTTTGGAATTTCTCCTACAAGATTATTCTGATATAGAGCAAGAACCTCCAGATTTGTACAGTTTGCAAGCTCCTTTGGTATGGCCCCATGAAGATTATTTTCCCTGAGGGTCAAATACTGTAAGTTCTTGAGCAGCCCAAGTGCTTTAGGAATTTCACCAGTTATTTGATTTCCAGTTAAACCAAGATACTGCAAACTTTGACATCCACCAATCTCTTGGGGTAGACTTCCTGATATCATATTCTGCCCAGCTCGGAAACGCGTCAATCTTGTAAGTTTTCCAATGGAACTTGGCAGAGGTCCACTGAGATTATTGGTGTATACAATAAGTATTGATAGTGAAGAAAGGTTACCAATTTCCCATGGAAAAGGCCCGGAAATGCGGTTGTTGTAAAGGTATAGTTCTGTCAAATTTGAAAGCATGCCTACTTCATTAGGAATCTGGCCTTCAAATAGATTATTGTTAAGACCAAGAACCAGCAAATTTGTACATTTTCCTATTTCTTTAGGTATAATCCCAAACAGAGAGTTTTGAGACAGATCAAGTTGATACAAGTGAATCAAACCACCAATGCTGGGACTTAAAGACCCAGAGAGATTCATCAAATGCAAATCAAGAGACTCAATCACTGGGTTGTTGCTGATGCTGCAATTGACACCTTTCCATCCACAAGGTGTGGAATCACTTGAATTCCAATTGTCAAGGTGATTGTACTTATCAAATAATCTCCTTTTTATGTCAAGAAGGTATTTACCCTCTTCATTGAGACCTTCAGATGGACAAATGAAAAGGGTAGTTGAAAGAGTAAATAATAGCATCACAAACAATGCAGATGCATCATTCATATTCATCATTGTATGGTTAACAAGGAAGGAACACTTGCACTTGGAAATTATGCACAAGTTTCTATTTGAGGTGCTTAGTGCTTTCTCCTTTTCCTCTAAAAGAAAAGAGAACTGAAGCACTAGATAATTTGTATAAGGTCAGCAATTGTTAAGGAACAATCACAAAGAATGTTACTTCCCATAATAACGGCAAGGTACATCCCACAGAGTTGGATACTGTTGCTTAATATCTGCAACTAGACATAAAATTATAATGATATATAATTTTGAGGGAGGGGTCAAATGAAGGAATAAAAAATGCCACTTTCTCTAGCTGGCAGGTTCATCTAATGGCGAATGATAGTTACATGGTTTTCTCATTAAGCCTGTCTTTAAAGAGCTTCTTACCCAAGATTGTATAATATTATTAAAGAGCTTCTCAGTCTAGTTGTCTTTAAAATTTCAGATATGTGAAATGCAATACTTTGTTGACTCTGAATTGACCATTACTGGTTTATTTGCACAGTTGCAGCCACCATAAATTTTCAACATAAACTCACTTCATGACGTTGAAATGGAATATCTGAAGTTCTGCACACCAATCAACCTAAAGATAAGTGGAATCTAACTTGAACTTCATCTCCTCATCCACGTGATTGAATTCATTAGTGGTACCATAAAGAACTATATAATTACAAAACAATAATTTAAAATTTTCCTCCACCCCATATTTTATAATTGTTTATACTTCTTAATAAATTAACAAACTCTCTCAAAACACTCTTACTACTACATACACATCAACCTTTGTCATATTCCCTTTCCACGGATAGTACTCTATTATTTCCAAATGGGTTCATTACTAAATACACTAACTCACCATTTCTTAAGTTACCCACAAAAGCTTTGATTATTTTTAAACTTTTTTCTCCATCTCATAGGAGCTTTTTCACCATTTTGTAATTAACAAGTTTGTTTATGCCAAAACATTTTTCTTCCAAAAGTTACAATGTAATAAACCTATCAATCTATTTATTTTATAAGTAAGTTAAACAAAATTACTTCATATATTAACCATCAATTCTAGGAAAATCAAAATATTTGAATTAGTTAGTAGATCTGAGCCATTAGATTTTCTTAGAATAAATAATTAAAATATAAAGTATATTCTTTAACTTACTCAATAAGTAAATGAATCACTTCGGTATAATAGTGGTTGTAAGTTTAAAGTTTAAACTATACACTAACAAACTATATTAATATTGGATTGTAACTTGCCATCCAGGTGCAATAGATTTTAAAAAATATATAGATAATTATCTCTTTGCATAAAAAGAAAATTAATATGCTTACTCCTTTTGATTTTTTTCACTTTTAGATTATCTAGTAAGTACTTGCAATAAAATAGCTATATTTTCAGCAACTTCATTTAAGGTTGTGTTGGTATCCATATTCGTTTAACGTTAATTTTATGTCTTATCTCAAATATTCTTTATAAAAAAAGTACTATCCGTTTTACCTTTTTATTATCAAAACAAAATAATGAAAAACTTAGTACAGATACATAGAGATTTAGGTCCAAATGCAATGAACCTTTTCAATACTATGATTTATATATACGTTGTAGAATGATTTTAAGGAATATTTAAGAATGATAAATGATATTGCCGGAAGAAGTGATATTAAATTAGTTAGTGCTTATACCTTTGTTTGATTATGTTTTCCCCGTACATAGTGCTTATAGCTTTGTTACATTATATAGTGTTAAGTTGTGAAAGTCAGATTATATAATACCTGTCCCAGAATGTACACCACACCAGTGCTGATGGGTGGAGGTTGGGAAAATTCGGGTGCTTTATATCTACAAATAATTTTGTTTTGGACTCTTTCTACATAGAATATTAGACCAATATTGCATAAGTAGAGGTTCAGAAAAGGGTTTGGTTGAATGATGAATCCTACTATTTAGTTTTTCAGCCAAGTCTTCACTTTCTTGAAAAGAGATATGTTCGGGCACCTTCAATAATTTTCAAAGTAATTTAAGAATGAAAATCAATAGCATATTGCAATAAAGTGAATAAACAAAATGTTGGGTATTCAAAAAAAAAAAAAAGTGGATGAAGAAGTTTCACATTTTGCAAAATTGGATGAGTTAAAAGCATATAAGTGGATTGACTCATATAGACCTAATGCCTTAAGGTTTTGAGTCTAGATGTGGTGTCAAGCTCACTTACATGCTTATTTCACTTGGCCCATGGAAAATGATACATCCCACAAATGAAGATTTCCCAATAAGTAATATCATGGTTTGACGGCTCAATGGAGCATTGAAGCATTGAAGCGACAAATGGTCGGTAGAACCACGATGAATCCTTTTGTTGAAAGTCTTTCTGGCTAGAGTTCAAGGCGGCGTATTCCGTTGATGACAGGACAGACCAACCGTGGTGCAAGTAGATAGAGAGTTGAACTCTGATGTATCCACCCATAGACCTAATGCCTTAAGGTTTTGGGTCAATATGTGGTGTCAAACTCATTTATATGATTCTTTTACTTAACCTATGAAAGAATGATATATCCCATAGATGAAAATATCCCAACATAAATTGAGAATACTTTAAACCAAGAATTATGAGCACAGAAGTTAGTGGTTCTGTACAATCACGTTGACAATGCCTCTAGGTGGAGATGGCAGTGCTTTATACTGATACAAATTTGAAAGGTATAATAAAGCAGTAGAAGGAAAAGAGATTTGCATTGGTAATAGCCATAGGTTATCCACGATGCCTGAGTGGGATGCATGAACCACTATTCCTAATGTCATATTTCGTAGTATGAATCAAGTAGCTCACCTTTTTTTGTCTTCACACTAGAAAACTTTTTTCGAAACTTTGTAAATTCAAAACCTGATATTATACATTAGGCTCTCTCAGTTCAGCTCAAAATTTGCATAAGAGTGCAATTATAATATTAAATCAGAACAACTAGCTCTTCACAATTTTCTACAGCACTTGAGGACAGTGTTTACTGACATGCAATCACATTGAGGAAGTTTTTCCACGTTAAAATTTTTTGTGTCATTCTTCTACTCTTTCTATTTACTTTATTCACTTGCCGCTTCCGCAAGTGCCCATTTGGCATCACACAGAGGGGGAAAATTGATTATGAATTTCCCAACAATTACTATCCCAAAGGAGCATATAAAGTTTTTCAGCATACAATTTATTCGATTAATGTGAGCGATACTTGTTGAGATGAACAGTTACACACTCGGAAAAGGATTAATTCCTTACCAATAAGTGAGAGATGGCATCCCTTGATAGAGCCAAAAAAACAACATATGCCACTATCAAGGATAGTTTTCATGTTGTACATATAAAACGACAGTAATTTTGATCTATGTATATGAGATACCAAGCTATCTGGCTATTTCAAAAAGAAGCAAACTTACAGTTAAAAACAAGGTTAGTTACTTGTGTTCACATATTGATACGTGTTTATATATGGTGTTCTAATTTCTGCTATACATCTCATCAAATTCTTACAAATAATGCACTTATATGAATGAGTTATATATATATATCATTAGAGAATAAAAAATTAAATAACTGTTGAAGACATAATTTTTTTTATTCTAAGCTCTCAGTCTTGTACATGAAAATCAGAGCAGTACTCGTAGTTCAATCGTTACAACTCACACACTTGGAGAGTATAATGTAGCTCGAAATTAATTTTCTATCACACAAATTAACAAAAGGGAAGACACAAAAAAACTTGCAGTACTAAAATGGAATTAAGTTCCAAGGACTGATGCAACTTATATGTAATTGTAGTGCATGGAAGACTAACGAATATGATTGGTTGCTGGTTAATTAATTGGCTAGTTTCTGGAATCCAATGCCAAAATGGTGCTGAGATTCATAGGGTACATGTATTTAGTTGTGCCTGACAACATATCCTGAACAATCAAATTGTTGGCCCTTTCAGATGGATGAAATGGATCCCAATATACATAGGTGTCACGGTTTGGGCATAAGTTAGATTCCAAATTGCATGGTCCTAAACCATTATAGGGTCCTCGACCGCAGCACGCTACTTTTGATGTTTCAAATCCTGCATAATGGTCATAATACTAGTGACTAGTGAGTATAGCATATAGGGTATGTGATAGGGACATTGGAATATATATCTAATAAATTAATTATTACCATATGCTTGAGGGTTCATGATGAAATTATTGTGCATCTCTTGTGTGTTGGCTGCAATGAAGACATCTGAACCAAGTTCAGCATTAAGTTGTTTGATTATCTGAACAAGTTGTGGGTTAAACAAAGATGCTGCATGCATAAGTTCAGTTGAGCATCTCCCATTTCTGCCTCTCTGTGCTAATTCCGCTGGAGCACAACCTAATGGACCAGTTCCTGTCACCAAAACTCTACGTGCCCCAAGATCATATAGCCTCTGAAATTAATAACATTTCACATTGATATATGTAATTAATATATATATATATATATATATATTGATGTAGAAAAGAAAATTAATAAAGATAAGGATAAAGTTTATAAGTGATGAATTACCCTTAAAAGCTTCTTGTATTCGGACATCAAATAGTTGACATAATTTGGTAAAGTAAACTGGCGAGACCTTGCAGAATTAGGGACCAAGTAGTAGTTATTCACAAAATCGTTACCTCCACAAGTGATGAGTACTAGTGCTTCATTTACTCGTCTCTGAGTTTGTTCTTCTCCAATAACAGAACTTAACCTTCTTTGGTAATCTTCGAAGTAGTCTAGCTGACTGAACATTCTTATGATGTTTACCTGCAATTGAATTCAAATATATAATGTAATGTAAGTATACATGTACTATATAAAATAGCCTATAGTCCTATACTATATTATATATATATATTATACTTGACAATGTCACTTACAAATTGGATTCCAGTGTCATTAAGGATTCCAACGCCAGCAGAAGCAAAGTTGGCACCAACAAGCAATCTTAGCCCATTGAGCTGAGGACTTAAATATGGCAATGTGGGTTCTGACCCAAGTTGAAGACCTGCAAATATAAATCACATCAACATAATAACAATCAGGTAACTAACTTTTACACTAGAGAACCATTACTCAAGAACTCTGGTGAATTATTTTATATATATAACTTTATAAATATAAAAAAGAGAAGTTATTTAACCGAACTGATAAAGTCAGGAATGTTGAGTCCATTAGAGAAACGGCCAGTGGGTATGCCAGTTGGAAAATCAATTCCATAAGGTGGAGAATCTGCACGAGCTGTGGTTGCCAAGAAGTTATTATTTCCATTATCCACTAGTGAATCCCCGAACACAAAGAATGCACGAGTTGCCTCTGCCCCTATGAAACCACTTGCTAGAGCCATTACTATACCCATAACAATGTAAGATATGAAAACCAGAGCCATGGTTTTGGAATATGTTGTATAAGGATATAAAAGGATAAAAGATTGTTATTTGTGTAATTGTTCTCAACTCTTATAATATCAACTTTATGTTGATGTGTTTGTGAAAGTATGGGAATCTGTCTTATATAGTTTGGATTAGGTGGTTCTGTTTCTGTCATTTTAGAAATGTATACTTAGCATAGGTAGTTACACTAATTTGCATATCTGGTATATATGAATGACATTAATTGTTGTCAACTTGTATTTGATATTAAGGTCATCATAGTACAACTTGTGAGGTTGTACCAGACCATGCTTACTGTTACTGATAAAGATCACAATCTAATAAATCCATGCAGTCACATCTTTCATATAATGTGGGTTTATTTGACTCTATTTTAAAGTACCAATCAAAAGGAAGCATTACCATACTTCACTTACAAATTTTAACCATGATCAAATTAAAAGTAAAACATTGGATATTTGTACCATGGTTGGTCCTTTGCTCTATATATAGGCTAAAGCAAGTTTATAATTTTTTTTGGGAGATGTACTATTTTTTGCCCCTCATTTCACATTATTTCGTTTACACTTCTTTATTAGATGTTAGGAGTTGGATTAGAAATACACTTCTTTATGATACTTTAAAGTTTTAATTTGGTCTTTATTGTAACTTCAGATTTAGATTTGTTAATCTAAACCACAGTTTTCAGGTAGAAAATACATATACACGTTGTGGAAAGGGAATATATGATGAATTTGGTATATTTCGGTTAATAACTGAACTATTATTGCATCAATGAAAATGAAGAAAAATAAATCTCAAGCCAGCTATACTTATTACTTAGCCTATAGACTTTATTATACCAACAACTCTACACCTCATATCATTAACATAAACACATTTTTGCTGGAGAAGCAGTTCAACTAACATTTCTTCACCCACGAAGTGTTAATTTGATCTGTAATTGATTGATCCATTCAAATTTCAAGCTATGCAGTCATAAAAGTGAAGTCCTAAACTTGAATTATTAAATTAATAGTTACTTAACTTCCTTAGTCCTCTAACATGTTACTCAATTTTATTTAGCTAACTACTTACCTACCAAACAGAAATTTTCTATATACACATAAATTACTAATATGTATTATTCTATATGTCACCGATGAATTACTATATATACATAAATTACTAATATGTATTATTCTTTTCTTAGCTACGTTGCATGTATTAAACTGTATGTTCGGCAGTTGATGTGAGAGCAGTGCCTTGGCCCCTCCCTACTCATCATTTACTGAGAGCAATGTACTTGATTATCTTGCTAGTTGCTAGCTACCACCTAAGTTTGGTATATCTTAAATGTATTTCGAGTTTAGTAAGGAACTAATCTCTTTCGGAATATGTTGCTGCTTTATTTAACAAGTGATGCTCCATGAATCGAACTTTTGACCTTTTGGTCGTTATAGGATCTAATGAGATCTTACATCATTAGATCAGTGTCTTATTAGTGTGGAATGTCATAATATATACTAGATTAATATACATTTCAACTTCAACCTCTATATGATTATTTACAATTATTTCATCTTCACCGCTTATAAGCTTATAGAGCTATTTAACAATTATCCATTAAACAATATTCTCATATATTGGTAGTGGAATTCAAACACACTTTTTGTAATGGATGATTCAAATCTTTACTAACTAATCCAAACATTCCTTGAAAAATCAACCGCATCTTTCAGCTTTTGCATTTTTTAACTTAACTTCTCACATATTTAAATATATGAACTATGAACTTTTAGCTCATTCGACTTGATATTAGTGCAATTCATTCACTCATTGCTTGAATAAACGTTACATAATACTTTTAGGAAGTGAATAAAGCTGTAAGCCACAATCATAATCAATATTATACAACATTGTCACACAAAAATTTGCACACCCATTCAATCAAACAATTTAGAGGGCACATACATAGAAAATGGCTACACATATATGGGCCAATAGACCAATAGTAATTTAGGTAGTACTACATAACAAGTGGTTCATCATCAGAATTCATCAAATGTGAAAAACTTAGAGGGCACATACATAGAAAATGGCTACACATATATCTAGCAGCATCAACTTGTTAGAGAAATGTAGAATTGAAAGTTGTAATGGATGAATCAAGTCCTGGAATCTAAAGCCATGATAGTGGTAAGATTCATAGGGTGCATGTATTGATTTGAGCCGGTTAGAATCTGTTGGACTATGATTCGGTTAGCTTTCTCAGATGGGTGAAATGGGTCCCAAAATGCGTATAGGTCTCGGTTAGGACACAAATTTGAAATGGGTGTGCAGAGTCCAATCCCATTATATGGGCCTTGCCCACAGCAAGCAATCTTTGATGACACAAATCCTGTTAGCCCAAAGAAAAAAATGTTAAAAGCAAATTCACCCTTTATTCTAACCAAACAAAAGGTAAATTTAGCCAAAACTGTTTCATATCGTCCAATTCAAACGGTAAATTAGTCTCAATAGCGGTATGATACAATAATTATATTGGTCATGCAATTATACCAGTCAAAATTGGCCAAAACTGGTCATACCAGCCGGTTTTCAATTGAACCGTACCGGTCGATTTTTATTTAAAATTAATTTTTCTAATGAAAATAAAAAAAATTATTTTTTTTATTGATTTTTAAACATTAATGTTAATATATTATATATTTATATCTAACTTCACCGATATGCGGTTTAATTAGTGAACCACCAGTTGAATTGCTATATCACTATACTAGTACTCCTACCCGTTTGATGACCGGTACGGTATTAATAACATTAGTACAAACCTTTGATTTTGTACTCTTAGCTCTTCTTAATTTTGGTTTAAGTCCAACATATGCATCTGGATGAGCACACATGTACTTCATCAATATTAGTCTTATGTTTATCAAAAAATAAAAGGGCACAACAAATGTTCTTTCTATGCAAAATCGTGGAAACCCCTAAAAGTATAGGACATGGGTGGCACATAATTTTGTATAATATAATGTTGGAACTTTTGTAGTTTGATGCCATTAGTGTGGACCTTAGGATGTGAAATTGAAAAAACTCACAAGTCCCACATTGGAAGTTTTTGTAAAAACCTCACAAGTCCCACATTGAAAGATTTTGAAAAAAATCTACAAGTCCCACATTGGAGGATGCAAGATTAGTTACAAAATCTCATTCTATAAATAGAGACCTCCCCCTTCATTATCTTTTGCACCTGAAGCTTGTACGCTTATACAAGCTTCTTTCTTTCTCCCTCCATAAATTCTGCCGACGCAATTCCGGCCTCCTTTCTCTCCCTTTCTTTCCGTGGCACTAGAGTTGGAACATGAATCCAATATTATGGGAAATTCCAATACTGACACTGGTAGTCAGTTGTTGGAATAGAATTGGCATGGGAAGCCAATATTGTGGGTATTTGGAATTGGCACTGGAAGCCATATTTTTGGGTGTATTCAAGAACGATTCTTACAGTGCAGTAAGAAATCGTATAAATCGTATAACAGAGAGCTGGGCTGTTTTATCCTGGGGACGGCGTGGTTGATAGTCTGCTTGCACCTAGAGGCAGTACCACGAAACGTCTTAAAGAGAGCGACCTGGTCGTGACTCAGCCAGTAAAGATTATCTCGTGTCATTGTTGCGGGCTACTGATACAACAATTTTAAGACGTTTCGACTGCAATGGCACTCGTAGATAATATTACTGGTTCGAACAGCTTCGACCTAAGCAAACCATTCAGGTTTGACGGGACTAACTTCAAACGTTGGCAAACCAAGATGGAATTTTTCCTAACGGTTAAAAAGGTTGCCCATGTTTTGAAGGATGATATCCTAGTGGTCCCTGAAGAAGCTGAGAAAGAGGAAAGAGAAAAACTAGCTTTGGATATTGCTCTGTGGAATGATAATGACTACTTATGTAAGCATTTCATTCTTGGTGGGTTGTCTGATGATCTATATGATTATTACATCCCATATGAATCTGCCAAATTAGTTTGGCAGGCACTCAAAAAAAATATGATACTGAGGAAGCTGGGACTAAGAAATATGCTGTTAGCCGCTACCTCAAGTATCAGATGACTGATGATAAATCAGTAGAATCTCAGTCCCACGAGATTCAGAAAATTGCTCATGAGATCATCACTGAGGGTATGCCCTTAGATGAGCAATTTCAGGTAGCTGTCATTATTGACAAACTGCCACCTAGCTGGAAGGACTTTAAAAACGTCCTAAGACATAAGACCAAAGAATTTTCTTTGGAATCTCTGATCACTCGTCTTCGCATTGAGGAAGAGGCTCGTAAGCAAGATCAGAATGAAGAAGTGTTGGCTTTATCAAGCAATAGCACTAGAAAGAAATTCTCAGGTGCAGTTCTGAAGCCTTCGGGCAACAACTTTAAGAATCAGAACCACAATGGGAATAAGGCTAAGATCACCGGCCGCAACAAGAATTGGAACTCTAAAAAGGTCCAATATGCTAAACCACCCGCTAAGAATGACTCTGGCAACCTATTTATCTGCTTCAAGTGTGGGAAGTCAGGTCATATGGCACGAAAGTGCAGGAACCAACCAGTGGATCATCCTCCACAAGCTAACATGGTTGAGGATCCACTTGTGGCAGTGTTAACTGAGGTCACAATGATTGGAGGAAGTGATGGGTGGTGGGTAGATACTGGTGCATCCCGCCATGTCTGCTATGATCGTGCTATGTTCAAAACATACACGAATGCTGATAACAAGAAAGTGCTGTTGGGAGACTCTCACACCACTACTGTTGCTGAAACTGGTGATGTGGAGCTGAAGTTTACATATGGGATGACTCTGATTCTCAAAGGTGTGATGCATACTACAGAGATGAGGAATAATTTAGTTCCAGGTATTCTTCTTAATAAAACTGGTTTCACCTAGACTATAGTAGCAGACTTGTATACTCTTACTAAGAATAGGTTATTTGTAGGGAATGGGGACGCCACTGATGATATGCTTAAATTAAATGTTGATTTTCCATGAATAAATTTTCTACTTGCATTTACATGTTGTGTGCTTTTAATATTTGACATTCTAGACTTTGTCATATTAATAAATGTGCTATTACAAATTTGAGTCATTTAGGATTAATTCCCAAGTTATCTAAAAATGATTTTGAAAATTGTGAATCATGCAGTCAAGCTAAAATAACTAAAAAAAATCACATAAATCAGTAGTGCGAGAATCTGAGTCTTTAGATTTGATACACTCTGATATATGTGAATTAGATGGAACGTTAACCAGAAATGGTAAACGATATTTTATAACTTTTATAGATGACTGCTCTGATTTCACTTATATTTATCTTATGAAAAATAAAAGTGATGCACTTGATATGTTTAAAGTCTATGTAACTGAAATTGAAAATCAATTCAATAAGAAAATAAAGAAACTCAGGAGCGATAGAGACACTGAGTATGATTCTAGCATGTTTAATAATTTTTATAAATTAAAAGGCATTATTCATGAAACAACTGCACCATATTCACCTGGAATGAATGGTAGAGCTGAAAGAAAGAATAGAACATTAACTGAATTAGTAGTAGCTTTCATGTTAAGTTCTGGTGCAGCACCCTCTTGGTGGGGTGAAATTTTATTAACTATTTGTTATGTGCTAAATAGAGTCCCCAAGACTAAGAACAAAATATCCCCATATGAACTCTTTAAGAATAGACAACCTAATTTGTCTTATTTCGGAACTTGAGGTTGTCTGGCTTATGTCCGGATACCAGACCCCAAGAGAGTTAAACTCGCTAGTAGAGCCTATGAATATGTATTCATTGGGTATGCTATAAACAGCAAGGCGTACATGTTTTATGACCTTAACGCTAAAGTATTCATTGAGTCAAATGATGCTGACTTTGATGAAAAAAAATTCCCTTTTAAATTGAGGAATAGTGGGGGCACATCATCTAGTCACACACCTGTGATTAGAGATAGTGATGATGAGTTAGAAGTATAACCTAGAAGAAGTAAGAGAACAAGAACTGCTAGAGAGTATGGACTTGATTATATGGTCTATACATTGGAAGATGATCCATCAACTATCCAAGAAGCTTTGACTTCCTTGGATGCTGATTTATGGCAAGAAGCCATAAATGATGAGATGGATTCTCTAGAGTCTAACAAGACTTGGCATTTGACTGACTTGCCACCTGGTTGCAAACCGATTGGTTGTAAGTGGGTTTTGAAAAAGAAACTGAAACCTGATGGCACAGTGGATAAATACAAGGCTCGCCTTGTAGCCAAAGGTTTCAGACAAAGAGAGAATGTAGATTTCTTCGATACATTTTCACCTGTTACTAGAACAACATCCATTAGAGTACTAATATCGCTCGCTGCGATACATGATTTAGTAGTACATCAAATGGATGTTAAAACCGCTTTTTTAAACGGTGATTTGGAAGAAGAAATCTACATGGAACAACCTGAAGGTTTTGTAATCCATGGGCAAGAAAATAAAGTCTGCAAGTTAGACAAGTCATTGTATGGTCTTAAACAAGCACCTAAACAGTGGCATGAAAAGTTTGATAACTTAATCATATCGAATGGGTTTAAGGTGAATGAAAGTGATAAATGCATTTATTACAAATCAGAAAATGACATTTACAATATCATATGTCTCTATGTAGACGACCTACTCATATTTGGTTCCAACATTCATGTTGTGAATAATGTGAAATCAATGTTGTGTAACAACTTTGATATAAAAGACCTTGGAGAGGCAAATGTAATCCTTGGTATAAAGATTACTAGGTCAAAGGAAGGAATTTCTCTGGATCAATCACATTATGTAGAAAAGATCCTAAAGAAATATAAATACTTTGACTGTAAACTTGCTAGCACACCATATGACCCAAGTGTAAAACTTTTTAAGAACACTGGTGAAGGTGTAAGACAAACAGAATATGCTAGCATCATTGGCAGCCTTCGGTATGCCACTGATTGCACTAGACCCGACATTGCCTATGTTGTTGGACTATTGTGCAGATTTACCAGTAGACCTAGTATGGAGCATTGGCATGCTATTGAAAGGGTAATGAGATACCTTAAGAAAACCATAAACCTTGGTTTACATTACCAAAAGTTTCCAGCTGTCCTAGAAGGATACAGCGATGCTGATTGGAACACTCTTTGAGATGATTCCATAGCAACCAGTGGCTATATATTTAGCATAGCTGGTGGAGCTGTTTCTTGGAAGTCAAAGAAACAGACTATTTTGGCTCAATCCACTATGGAAGCTGAGATGATAGCACTAGCAACAGGTAATGAAGAAGCAAGTTGGCTTAGAAGCTTGCTAGCTGAGATTCCCCTATGGGAAAGACCGATACCAGCTGTGTTGATCCATTGTGATAGTACCGCGGCTATTGCAAAGATTGAGAACCGTTTTTATAACGGTAAGAAACGACAAATACGTCGTAAGCACAACACCATTAGAGAGTTTCTCTCTACATGAGCTGTTAGAGTGGATCACGTACGCACTGAGAATAACTTAGCAGATCCTTTGACGAAAAGACTAGCTAGAGAGAAAGTCCATAATACCTCTAAGCTTATGGGACTATTGCCTTTAGAACGAAGATCACTCACGATGGTAACCCGACCTAACTGACTGGAGACCCCAAGAAATAGGTTCAATGGGTAATAACAAGTTGTGAAGTGATATGAGAATGAACATGCTATGAAATTATGAGAAGCATGATTCCTGCAGTATATGTAAGGATGAGTTAAACTCTTAATGAGATCTATACTCCAATTGGAGTGGAGTACCTAGACTACAGGAGTACTCTTGATAGACTCACCTATGTGAATGTGAAAGTGGGGGCCGCTTTCTATGAAATTTAAGGGGCATAAATTTCTAGAGCGTTCACTAAACTGGGATAGACGTGCATGACCTTTAACGCACTGGCTTTATTGAATACACCTTTGAAAAGGTTGTGTGTGGTTTGATGCCGGAGATAGAGTTCAAGACTACGAGTCACTCTAGTAAAATCTGGATCTTACTCACTATGCAAAGGTTCAAGTCGAAAGACACCTTTGTTTATGCACAATCTTAATGAGACCACATAAATTCCCGGAAATAGTTTTTTAATTTCAAGTGGGGGATTGTTGGAACTTTTGTAGTTTGATGCCATTAGTGTGGACCTTAGGATGTGAAATTGAAAAAACTCACAAGTCCCACATTGGAAGTTTTTGTAAAAACCTCACAAGTCCCACATTGAAAGATTTTGAAAAAAATCTACAAGTCCCACATTGGAGGATGCAAGATTAGTTACAAAATCTCATTCTATAAATAGAGACCTCCCCCTTCATTATCTTTTGCACCTGAAGCTTGTACGCTTATACAAGCTTCTTTCTTTCTCCCTCCATAAATTCTGCCGACGCAATTCCGGCCTCCTTTCTCTCCCTTTCTTTCCGTGGCACTAGAGTTGGAACATGAATCCAATATTATGGGAAATTCCAATACTGACACTGGTAGTCAGTTGTTGGAATAGAATTGGCATGGGAAGCCAATATTGTGGGTATTTGGAATTGGCACTGGAAGCCATATTTTTGGGTGTATTCAAGAACGATTCTTACAGTGCAGTAAGAAATCGTATAAATCGTATAACAGAGAGCTGGGCTGTTTTATCCTGGGGACGGCGTGGTTGATAGTCTGCTTGCACCTAGAGGCAGTACCACGAAACGTCTTAAAGAGAGCGACCTGGTCGTGACTCAGCCAGTAAAGATTATCTCGTGTCATTGTTGCGGGCTACTGATACAACATATAATGAATAGTAACTAATAGTAATAGTGTACATACCATAAGCTTGAGGGTTGGTAACAAAATCCATGTGCATTTGATATGCATTAGCAGCAATGAAGACATCAGCACCAATCTCATGGTTGAGTCCTTTGATCATTTCAACAAGTTGTGGATTGTATAAGAATGCAGCTCTTTGAAGTTCAATGTCACAATCACCATTTGCACTTCTTAATGCTAACTCTGCAGGTACACACCCCATTGGCCCTGTACCTGTTACTAGAACCCTACGAGCTCCCAAATAATATAGCCTCTGCATCCATTAATTTAATTTTCATAATTATTTATTCCACTGAAATTTGGAAATAATCTCTACTCCTTATTTACATAAAATCACAAATATAAAAGAAACAATAAAATTTGTCTTAGAATAGTTGTACATAAAATATCACTCTAATGTTGTGAGTGATGTCCCAATTTGATGATTGAAATTTTAGGCATAGACCCAAGTTGGTTCCAAATAGTCCATCAAATCATCCTTGAAAGTTTATTATTTCAAGCAATCTGCTTCTTAAAAAGAAAAGGTCATTGAAGTAAGTTTATTATTCAAAACTAGATGGTCACATATTATTTGGTGACATTATTTATTTAAGGGAATAAGTTGGTAGAGCAAAATAGGTTGAACTTTGCTCTAGTTTGAATTGCATATACTACAATATAGCATCTAACTGGGCTTAGTTATTAATGAATGTGTCTCAGAAAGCAAATATTCGTGTACATTAACAAGTGTATCGTCATCGTTAGGCACACTGACATTACATCACATTAACAAGTGTCTTGAATCAAGGACAAAGACATATCCATATTTCAAGTTCCATCTGATAAAAATGTGGTACTTAATTAAAAATAAAAATACTAAAAAATATAAAATAATGTTTTTATATTATTTGAAGAAAGATGACCTGCTAGAAATATTGGATATCCAATGATAAACTGAATTTTGGTATGTGGCACCAACCCAAAATAAACATATGTCTAGTGCATGACCAACATAAATTATATAAAGGTACAGCCTTTAAGACATGTCCAGGACTATTCATTTGATAGGTCCATGACCCCTTTTGGAATCTCTATTTCATTTAATTATCATTAAGAAACTTCAACCTCAAAATTCTTGGCAATTGAAATGGCATATATATGATAGCTTCAGAGTTAGTATTTATTGGGAAATTATTAATACCTTGAGGATTGGGCGGTACTCAGATATGAGATAATGTACATAATCTGGTAGAGAAAACTGGCGAGATCTTGCTGAATAAGGTACCAAATAGTAATTATTCACAAAATCATTGCCTCCAAGAGTTATGAGGACAAGTGCATTGTTTATGTGTTTCTTTGCTGCCTCTTTACCAATATGTGCACATAACCTTAGTTGGTAATGTTGGAATAGCTTCAGCTGCTTGTAGATGTGGATGATGTGTAGCTAACAAATAAAACAATAATACTAGTTAAAACCAGCTTTTAAACATGTTCAAGTTGCATTGTTTTCATATACTTCCATGTTTTTATTGTCAAAGTTGAAACCAATTTGCATTCTCTATTGTTCAAGATAATGTAGTGGGGACAACATACTTTTGGCTTTATAACACTTTTGAGTTATAAACTCAAAAGTTGCTCCAAAGTTGTATAGGTGACTTTACACATAACATTACCCTTGGGTTATAATGAATAAGATCAATTTGATATCAATAGTTTAGGTGAATTTCACTCAAAAAAAAATGAATTCGTTAAATAAATGAGCTAAATTTGAATCAAGTATAATTCGACAAGTAAGGTTTAGGAGGTGATTTGACTATATATAAGGGTTGTCTCATTTTTCTTTATATATGTACATACATATAGATGTGTGTTAGTGACCATTTGAGTTAATGAACGACATAAAATTAAGTTTATTAATACGCTCAAAAGTTCGTCAAATTTAATTGAGTTGATCTTAAAATAAAAATAATTTTTTTGAATGTGGACCAAAACACCAATTTTTAACGAGCTTAGTCAAACTATTCTACCCATTTCCATCTATACTGATAAGTTAAAGTAACAATTAACTAGCTTAATGAACTTACAAACTGGAACCCAGTATCATTAAGAATTCCAATCCCTGCGGATGCAAAATTGGCACCAACTAGGAGCTTCTCTCCTTGGAGTAGAGGGCTCAAATATGGAAGTGTGGGTTCTAAGCCAAGTTGCTGACCTGAAATTAATTAATTGCACAACATTATACACATACATTAACCAAGCCATGCATGCAAAAAATAGACAAATTAAAAAGTATAAGTCAGAACAAAACAAGTACACATTATGAATTAAAAAGTGAATAGTCAACAATGGTTCAAACTAATCATACTTATTAAGTCAGGGATGTTTAAGCCATTAGAGAAACGTCCTGTGGGTCGATGTGTTGGGAAGTCAATCCCATAAGGAGGAGTATCAGCACGTGCAGAAGTTGCTAAGAAATCATTGTTACCACTGTCCACAAGTGAATCACCAAAAACAAAGAAAGCCCTTGTTGGTATATTAGAACCAAACACAACAGCCATAAACAAGCTTGTTATTATTATACAATAGCCAAAAACCAAAGAACTAGTACCCATGGTGGAAAATAATATTATTGCAGCAATACTTATATGATATGATATATATGATTCTAAAGTGTGACAGGTAAGTGGTGGTAGTGATTGTGTAGAAAGGGCTATATATATATATATATAAGGGTAAGGTGTGAGAGGTTGATTTCTGTGTAGAGTGCATTCATAAATGACTTGTTCAACTACCTCATCAGATTTAAATTAAGCAACCCCCGAATCAAGTACTTCGAATATAATTGCTCTGGCCAATTGTTTAAGCAGATTTGTCACTTTCCATTGATTCCAAAACATATCATTCATCGTATCAAATGAACAGTGATGAGTTCAGCCAACCCCCATTATTAATCATCACTTTCTGTCTACAAATAGCGCAGTAAATAATTGTGAAACTCATTCCTCATCAAAACTAGTACAAGCAGAAGATTCAAATTGAATGTTTTCACATCTTAGCATAGTGCGTTTTCACATCGTAGTTCCATGCAATTTATGTTAGACGCTAATCTATTCAACTTTTATTTAGAATAATAATTCCTAACAACTTAGTCCTAAAAATATTAGAATCATAATCAAATAGAATGTTTTAATGCACGATACTCTCATGAATGAAATAACGGTAGATGTATATAGTTTTATTTTTGCGAGTTGTTTATATCAGTGGAGTTCATAACCTTGGAACTATAAAACAAACACTTATCCTTAAAAGTTGAGTTCAAAAATATTTATAGTTAATTTCAAATTCATTGATGAATGTGATCACCTAGGTTTCAGATATTTTAATGTTATGCTCTGCCAGCTTCTGTGTACTGCAAAGTTAGTTGTGGATATTGTTTGTTGCAATCACCTTTGAAACTGGACCAACCACCGTATGGCATGCGCCTCAAGTTCCATGACTTGAATCTCGTGATGCTACTGATTAATTATTTGATTGATGAAATTCTTCTGTGCTATTCTTGTTACCAATTTATTTTAATTAATCTCACGGGGGCATTTCAAGCTAAATTAAGATCAGATATAGTTTGAGGTTTACTTCAATTGATAATTGTTCACTCCTCTTAACCAGTCAAACCTAATAGATTGGGTTGACTTCCTACCCGACCAATCGAGAAGGGGATATATCTCAGCTAAGGTTTTTCAAGCATACCTCGATAATGGTAAGACAAGACAGACCGGTTTGAGAATCACACGTGCGACATTCTGCCAACAACTTACTGTCACACCACCTGCAAATCCCACCTAACCTCCTACCAACACGACAAAGGACATACCTGCAATACGTTTGTCACACCTGCCACAGGCTACAAGTCAACAACACATACAGTACGGTCCTGCCAAATCCGTCTCACACGGATAAAGCAGTCCTCGATATACCCAGATGGTCATCCACTCCGACAATACTCCACATGGGCTGTTTCATCCATCCCACCACTATAAATAGGATAATCCCTAGTAAGGAACAATCATCTATATATATTATTCATTGTTATTTTTTCTCCTTATATTTGCTCTTTACTTCCTCTTCAGTCTCATATTTGCTCAACCAAGACACACCAACAGTATTTACATGCTCAGTCTACCAGCCCGACCCACCAGATTTACCGGGCGAAGAACAGTAATAAAGTGATGGAGTTAGATATAATTAGTATTTTCAAAATGTTAGAAAGAATCTCTTTCATTATGATGATAAAGATATGTATCTCAGAACTTGTGAGTCTCGCACCGGGTTATGTTTTAATCATATTGAAGTGACATTTATGTGATTTGCCTAGTTTGATTTAAGAAACAGTAGAATGGTTTCTTTTTTGACGTACTGTTTCCCACTTTCCATGCACATATTAAATATCCATAAAGCTGAGATCCATATATATATCTTGTGCAGCTACCAGTTTTATATTTGTGAAAATTGTGACATTAAGCAATGTTACGTTAAATCTAGATCTGATATGTTTAATATATTGGGACAAAAATATGAAATGGTCAATGATCTGTTTTAAACTAAACAGTAGAGAATGAAGAAGCTATGTGCCTTTTTCTATAATAAAGATTGAAAAGGTGGGGACCAAGAAGGAATAGATGTGCATGTGATAAACTTAAATAGAGTGGGGTTTGGTCACATCAACCCTCCATCATTGGCTCACATGCTTCTATTACAAGGAAAATAATGTCACTTGCAAACCACAACTTACATTTAGATGCATTTAGATAACAACACTTCTTCCATTAATGCAATGCTATTTCACATAAACAGATATTAGATTAAAAATAATATTATCGCAGCTGCCGGGGATCCAACCCGGGTGTGACCCACGTGACAGGCGGGAATACTTACCACTATACTTGTTGGGTATTACAAGTTTGAATGGAGAAGTCTCACGTTGTGGAATAGTGGATGAGTTTAAGAGCATATAAGTGGATGGACCCATGGACTTAATACCTTAAGGTTTTGGGTCAAGATGTGGTGTCAAACCCATTTATATTAATGGTGATAACTAATTTTTATGGCAGAGTTCATCCTCTGGCCTCTCTATCTATGGCTAAGAAAACACTTTTTTTGTAAAGGCAAAAATGAAAGAAAGTTAATCTTGTTAAAACAAGGAAAAGTTTAAAAGGGGACTTATAGTGGGATTTGAATCTTTTCCCTGAAAGTATGTTAATTATTAAAACCGTATCGGTTATCAAACCGGTCAGGGTACTGGTACAGTGGTTCAATCGGTAATTAAACAATATATCGGTTAAATCGGACATACATGCTTATATATATAAACCTATAACAAAAAATTTCAAATAAGTAGGTATTCAGATTTATAATCCATATTTATAATCTACTCTAAATTCATACAAACAAACAACATTAAGTCTTTAACAAAATCAAAGTCTAAAATACAAAACATATATCAATCCAAAATTATCACTTAACAAACGCAAAATACAAATAAATGACACAAGTATCAATTCTTGAAGTTGAAGAATTTGAAATTTGAAATGTGAGACAGTGTATTTTCACTTAAGGAAACCCTTTCCCCTAAACGACGTGGATGAAATTTAAAAAAATAATAATGTACAAACTGACAAATTTTAACCGATTCACCGGTTCTATTGCATATGCGATACGATAGGGTTTTTATAACATTGTTAACTATACTTAACACAGAAAAATAAGTTAAATAGAGAACTTGTGCTGTAGGAAGGAAATGCATAAATGAGTTTTAAAATCACCCTAATAAATTAATATAAATAATGTGTTAAACCTATGATAGGTGGAAGAAAATATGATTAATGAGACATGAAATGGAACAACTTGGAGCAGCATAATAGATAAAAATTACTTGTCTCATTTCCTGTCCCGGATCAATCACAATACTGATTTTTGTTACTTTTTACTTTTAAATTTTATATTTTAATCATATGGCAGCATTGTGATTGGTACGGAACAGAGTTTGGGACGAGGATTGGACAACTGATCTGTATCCCAACAGAATATTTGTTAGAATAGAACTATTAATGTTTTCTTATTTTAAAGCATAACAGCATAGTAAATTAATTGTTCCCCAAACTATCGAATCACTGCACACATACGTGGTTTGCCATTGTTGGATCACATTCACGAGAGAAGGCACTACACTAGAGTATCCTCTCCATTAACGATAAAAATGAAAATGATAATTAATATTATTACGTTTAATTTTAAAGATAAAAATGTTATTACACATTAATTTAGTCATGTAAAAGAGAAGTAAAAGACAAATGAATTTCAATTTTCTTCTATATAGAGATATCCCATCACGAAGTTAGAGACAATCTCGTATGTTATTAAAGAACAAATCAACTGAACGGCTCATACTGTAGTTGAAGTATCCATTATTCAGTGCCAATCAATGGACCAAATGTTGACATCAGCGTAACATGAATTATATACTTGCAAATTACATTTTTGTCATTGAAAATATGAGGAAAAAAAAGGATCTTATTTATTATTTGAATAATGAATTGATTGTATCTTAAATCATAACATTGATGTTAAATAGTTAAAAAACCTAAAATAGCACAAGTTTGAGTTATATTAGGAAAATAAGACAAGTATATTGTTCTAAATCATATTATGACTATAATAAAAATGAAAGTATTTGATTATAACTATGCATGGTTACAGTGATTGATCAATTGGAGGAAGAAGAGTCAAAATTATAATGCTTGTCCACTGCAACAGATACGTGCCATGTGCAACTAAGTCCTTTGGGTATGATGACAAGGTCACCTGCACCAAACTCAACAAACTCAGATGATGATCCTTTTGGATAAACCTTCACTCTCCCTCTCACCAAGTAACATGTCTCTTCTGCTTCGAATTTCAGCATGTACTTCCCAGGAGGACAACCCCATCTAAATAAATAACAAATTATCATCGGATCCATCAAAATTAATCATACTTAGTTGTGAACAATTTGTTGTCTAGAAAAAGCATATATACTAATATAGGAAAATGAAAATGAAATATCTATTCTATTAATTAAACTTAGACATTGGTTACTCACTTGGGCCAAGAATTTATACCCAACTCTAGTAGACGTGATTTTGAAGGATTGCTTTCAACTTTGATAGTTAGCTCTGAAGATGATCCTAGTGTTGATGTTGATGCCATGAATATATATATATATATATATATATATATGAAATTTAACAGAGGAATATGAAAGAAGAAGAAGAAGAGAAAAGGGAATAGGAGTGCAGAATTAAATTGATTAAATGAGTAGTTGGCTTTTTGTTTCAGATTTATATTAGAGGTAGAGGAATAGAATCTATTATATATCAAAGTGTGATATAATAAAAGAAATAGATTTTGATCACGCAATTATAAATATAGGAAGAGATTTCTGCACAGCAGTGGTAAATTGACCTTATCTATTACTATTTGGTGCCAGCAAACAATTTTATTTCCAACTGCTACACACCACTGTGCATGGATTTCATCATAGTTCCCTTCAACTAATACAAACAGCGGAGGGAGGGTCACAGTTGAAAATGTGATCCAATCTCTAATATTCTTTATATCTATATTCTATATTGATAAATTTTTTGGAATATATATATTAAACAGGTTCTGGGTCAAAGTTTTTTTTATTGATATAGCTGACAGTATCTCAAGAAACTAATTTATTTCGGGATATATGATTATCACTTTCAAAACAACATTAGATCTTTTTTATCTATTTGAAGATTTAATAGGATATTATTCCACTAAAATAATAGCTTACATGTATTTAGGTGAAGGCTTGAGTTAATGGTGACAAAATAGTGGTCAGTGTGAGTGAGAAGAATGTTTGAAAATAGGGTTATCACAAACTTTAATGGCGACATACATGTACCCACCCAAGTTGCCTTTTGTCTTGAGGCTAGCATTATTAGTGGCTGACTCAAATGAATTACTATAAGGAAGAGCTAAGAAGTCAATCTTGATATTGATGTTGGGGTAGGCATTACCCATGAAGGAAACTCATTAGCAATGAATAATGCAATATCTATCTATTGCAAAATTGTATCAATAATACTTCTAAATCTTATTATTGAATGAAGCTGTGGGTAATTATACAAGAGAGAGTAATTGCTTGTGAATGAAGCAACTAACTAAGTTGGTTAACTAACCAACTCAACCGTTATAATAAAAGAAACTAAAGAAACTAGGTTATTCCTATGGATTAGAAAACAAAAGACTAACATATGTTTGATCTAAAACGGAAAAATAAGCCTCCAATATTTATTTGATAGAGTTCCAAGGCATATTGGCATGCTACTTTAATGTTGCTAAATTGTTTTGTCATAGAGGGATCCATGGCCAGGTCGTATCCTCAGACACGAGTCGTGGATCACCCTTTTGTCTAACACAACTAGGATGTGTCCCCAGGCATGGGCCATGGGTCACCTAGTTGTCTAACACGATCAAATCGTGTCCTCGAGCAAGGGCCATGGGTCTTGGTCATGATACAGCTTTCCCTTTCCTTGGTCAATATTCAAAATACATTAGTTAAAAATGCTATGGTGTAAGTCTTGACTTACCTTTAATAATATTAGGTGTGAGTTTACAGTGTTTGTATTTAGAAATTTTGCTTTGACTTAATGAGTGAGGATGTTTAAGTAAATTTTGGTGGATGCCGAACATTGAGTTTGATCATTGTTTGTTTTTGGTACATTGTTTGATATTATTACATTCAATTAATAAAGTTAGATCATTATTTGATGTAGATTAATGCACGTTAAATTCTAATGTACGTGCAAATTACACATCTTTACCATAATTAGCTTGGTATAAACAATAGAAGTGGGGCACAAATAAGAGGTATTACAACCCTAATTTATAAAAATAGACAATGAGTAAAATAGGCAGAGAACAAAGTTTCAAGGAGAAGTATGGGTTATTGATTTTGGAAAGGTATGACCCTTAAATAGATGATACAGTGAAAACTAAAGAAATGCTAAACTGACCTAAAAAGGCATCAAAACAATCATCTGATTATCTAAAGAAGAAAGAAGAGACTGAAAAGACGACAGCATATTAAATTTACATATCTTCAGTCTTTTCTTTCATCCATAGAAAATAGGAAAATTGTTAAGCTGATTTTTAAGAACAAATTAGCATTAAAGGGCATTACTGAACAAAGACTCTTATATTTAAGGATATATCTATCTACCACAAATTGGTATTTTTAAAACCCAAAGGCTATTTCAATCAGGAATTTACTCGTAGTCCCCGTTCTCATCGTGTGACTGATGTGCTCCATGACCAGTTCTTCCTGCATATAGAAAACCACACTTAAGTCTCCTGTCTCTTCATTTTAAACCCCATCTAAAAGGAAGAGTGCGGCATTTCAAAAACCACCAAAGTTCATACCTGACAGTTCAAAGTCGGCATTTCTTGAATCCGGATGATCTCCCCAGTCAGAGTGATGGGAATGTGTCCCTTGCATACCACCTTGTTGAATCATGAAATGACTTCCTCCAATAGTCTGATGTTCCTCATTTCCCCTTATTGGATTCCCAGTAGAAGAGTCAACTGCTCGGCCGAAACCAAAGCTTGATACTGATTCGCTGACTGGTGGTGGTGGCAACTTGCTGGAAGAAATGTCACCTTTAATTCCAGCTCTAGCATCCTTCTTGGGGTCAACAATGAACGTGCCAACGATGACCTGCATGAATTAAATCCAAAGTGACTTCATGTTGTAAATCGTACCAGCTATTTAGTATAAGTGAGAATAAGAAAACAGAAAGTAGAACAGTGAAATTTGACAATATATTTGAATAAAGTTAGTCTTAGTATGCATTAAGAATTGATCAAGACAAAAGTGCGAGGTCGGACATAGCTCACATCTCAGACCACAAGTTCAACAGATGTTCATTATGAAATTACCTGAACTGGACCAGCAGCTTTAAGGGGTCCACCAACACCACCACCTATGATTTGCCCATCAGTATTAGATAAACATACACTGAGACCACCAGATCGACTTCCGACTTCGTTACGGATATAGGAACCATTAAGTGAAACAATCTCAAACCGACCCTGATAACATAGTGAAGAAATAGTTAAACAATGACACCGGGCCAAAGTTTTTATAAAAGGGGAGCGCAAGAGATAAGTACATAAAATGACATACTATTTTGTTAAATTTAAATTCCTACACTCTATTCCCAACTATTTTTACCATCATAATCTTCTAATAAGGGAGACATTGTGTGCATCTGATTCTGAACCTCCTTAAACCACAAAAGGGAGGGAACCCTGTCACTAGATGACTAGACACCATTTTATTCTTTTTTCTTACTTTATCCACATTAGTTGTGAGCAACTGAACATGTACAAGTATATGCTTAAAATCAGAGACAGAACTCACTCACTCAGAAAAAATATAGAGATGGAAAGAAAATCCAATGAGGCAGAAAAGTGATTGACAAATGAGTAAAGTGGAGAGATAAAATTAGTTATTATAATATCCATGTCATTTGTATATTTAAATTTGTAATCCTGTTTTAGAACTTTATGTGAGAGGGGGAAAGAAAAACAGGAGGTGAAGGCGGAACCTTGGTCTATTTATTAATAGTACAGAACTACAGATAACTTCAAATTCAACATATCTAATCGCTTTTGTAATTAAGGGTATAGGGATCATAATAGACATGGGAAAAGAAAGTGATTAACATTCTACCTCATATGTAATACTGCCTCCTGATGTTGCTGGCTGATTAAGAGATGCATTAGAGATCGAACCAGATGCAGACAAAATGCAGATCTCACGCCTGCTTTGTTGCATGAACAACATAATTTTTTGACCAACATCCTATTGAAGGCATGCTCAAAATAATTATAGGAGTAACAGATAGACAAAAAAACTGATGAATTAACCAAAACTGGGCAAACGGCAAATATAATAAATTCAAGCATCATGGAAGAAGAAAAATTCAAGTTATTTAAAAGATCCAAAACTATTTTGAAGGTGGATTTTGAGAGTAAAGGAGATAAATTCAGAAAATTACGCACAATCATATAAAGTTCCCACAATCACATATGTGGAAACGCAGAAGATAAATCAAGACATGTTGCTCTGACTCTCAATTCATGTTATACTGTTGTGTCTCACCTGAATCCTTTATCAGCTCCTTTAAGCAGGTTGCTAGAGAGTAACATGTGAGAGTGTGTTGTGTGTAACAAATATTTCGCTACGCCAGTGTGAATTATATACTTCAGACATACGGTCATATATAATTTGGTTGATACATTATAAAATATATAGAAAAACATTACCCTAACAGTATATCAAAAAATAAACTCCCACAAGCATATTAAGTACTAACACTACCCCTCTGTAGTATATCGACGCATTGACTAAGTTTAGACTCAAATGCAAGCATGTTTGCATTAAGTTCACTGTTTGATAGATATAGCTGGAAGCAGGGTTCTAAATTGTGGTTCACAACCACAGTTGAGACCACAATATCGTGACTTTGCAGTCTCCCGGACAGAAATTGTGGTTGCATCAACCACAATTGCAGCCACAACAACCAAATTTTCCCGAAATTGTCCAAAATATTGCGGTTTTTTTGCACTCTCTCCAACCGTGGACACAATTTTCAACCTTTGCCAGAAGTGTACAATAAACTAAACACTTGGAAATCACCAAAGTCACTATTTTGAAAACTTACCAACAGATACTAAACGCAGATACAGAGATAGAAATGCATACCTCACCAGCAAGAACAGTAATAAAATGTGTAGTGAAGTCTTGTCCTGCAGTGCCTGCATCAACAACAACAACAAAAAATTGAATCAAAACACGAAATGATAAAAAAGGAAAAGGAAACCCTCAAAATTGGAATAAGTAAGAAAACCTAGAGAGAATGAGTGAGAAGATTTGTTGAAAGAAGAAACAGAGAGAGGAACGGGAGAGGGTGCATGGGAAGGAGAAAACGATGTCGTATTGAGGTTCCTAGCAGCAAGAGCTTGTTCTGGAGAAGCGTATTTTCTAGGTCTCCCTCTCTTCTTCTTTTGAAATTGGGACGAGGGAATTACAGTAGTTGCTGGTGCGGTGGTTGTGGTGGTGTGAGGGTACAGCATGTGAGAGTGGGAGTGGGACCCATCAGTGGTTGAAGGAAACACTCCATTGGTCGGAGACACGGTGGTTTCTTGGTGGTGGTGGTGGTGGTTGAAGTGGTGGAAGTAGGAGGCGAGGTTGTTGTTGTTGGTGGTGTTGGTGTTGTCATTGTCTTCCATTTAGTACAACCACCAAGAAAGAGGGAGGGACAAGAAAATAGGTACACAGTTGTGATATTTGTTTGGATTAGATGTGTGATTGGTTTTACCATATTATTAGATTAGATGCTTTGAATCAATTGGTTACATTTGCTTGGGTTAATCACAATCCACTTTCACTTTACTTTTTCTTTAGTTATCTTCTCATGAATCAATGAACCAGGAAGTCATAGATCTCTATTAAGGTTTAGTTTCACGACACCTTTTTTTTATCAATAAAAAAAAATGAGCTTCATTACTGTTGATAATAATAATGCTTTGTTTTAGAAATTACATTCATTCTAATATTTATTATTTATTTTTAATTATTATTAAATCTTTAAAAAAAATTAATACAAATGAATAATATATTAATTGTATATAAGTTTTAAAACTGACAATGCATAGTCTAAAAATTTATACAGTATATCATCTATTACTCATTTATATTAATTTTTATTTATAAACTTGCAAAAGGGACAAGAAACTAGGTTGACATACAAAAGTCCTCTCAAATATTCTCAAATTGATTTTTAAGGATAAAAGTATAATTTCAATATAATTAAGAATGATATAAGTATTATTTCATGTTATGTTTTTCTTTGTTTTTTCACACAACTTCTCTCCATTTAATGAAAATGAGTCTCACTTAAGTAATTACTTTTTCGAATGAATAATCTTCGCGTTTTTTGGCATGGCCCAATTGGACTCGAGTCCGAATCTGAATTGTTCCAAATCTTCAACCATTTTTTACGGAGTGATCTCATTTATCTCAAAATTTGTATCATTCTATGTACCATATATTTATTATTGATTAGAAAAATAAAACAAGAATCAAATATATATTAACTTTATATTTTGACCAATAATAATAAAATGATATATGAAGTGATATATATTTTGAGATAGAATATGTGCTCACATTTCTTTTGATTTAGGGTTTTTGATTAAAAAAACACATTATTTTAGGCTTATAAGTGAGTTGCAAATGGCTATTTATTAAGTAGATTATCACTATATTTATTTATGATTGTGATGAATGAAATCACAATCGGAAAATAAAAACTCATCTTTTTTGAAAGTTTGTAAAAAACATATCCCTTTCCAAAATAAAATTTTCTTTTATAATATAAGCTAGTTACCATACAAGCTTTCATTATACAAGTAGGTTCTTAGATTAGCTTCTAGCTATATTTTCCTTTAACTTTCAATGTGATCAAGACCTATTGTTTAAAAGTAAACCTCACATAAACTATCACAGATCTTTAACACAATGTTTTTCGTTCTGGGCTCTGGCTCCAAAGAGTACAAAATTATCTATCAACTTTACCACTCTGTAGTGAATTGAAACATGTACAATAGTGTAATTATTGCAGAATACTGATAAAAAAACAATGACCCAAGATACTCAATGTGACAACCATAATCTGCATCTCGTAACTAAATATGATGGTAGATATTTACAAGATTCTTCACCAGAAAATGTACATCTATATCATATTAAAAGCACATGCCAATTCAAGTATATGTCAATTCAACAAGTTATATAGATTTGTTCCATATCAATTCATATTAAAGTATGTGTCAATTCAACTTGCTAGATTTCCAGCTAACACAAAAGATACATATAACTAAACATGATGGTGAACATTGCTATACAATAAATTATGTAAGTGCCAAATTTAGGTGAAAACACTTAAAATTATTTGATGTATCTTGTTGAACATTTCACAGAGGTTGCAGGGATCATTTCACTCTTTACCAGTATAGGTATCAATATATATTATGCACTGCTCGAAAGTGTACAAAACAAAAACAATAACCATCACAAAAGGAGAATAAAACCGGGTTTTTAGTTTTTTCTTTGTTGTATATAAGAAATGTATTCAAACTACTCCAAGAAGCACAGAAATAAAATTTAAATTTAAGATTCTTACTACTTTTGAGCTGAATAACATCACGACTTAATTTTTATTTATTTGATATTTTTTATAAGTAAAATTTTATTAATAGAAAAAAAGGTAGATAGGAAGAGCAATATACAGATTAACTTAATAAGAGTGATAGAACATCTCTCTTAAAAAGTTTATCCAACATACAACAAAACCAAAACCCTAACAAAAAGAAGTTTCATTAACAATAGCTTAAGAGAGGATAAGAAATCCATTAGTACCTAGACATAGATTAGGTTTATGTTTTCTTCTAATCCATATCAAAGATTTGGTTTTGATATCATCCACGAGCTCCTCCAAACAAGCTTCACTATTGCAGAAAACCATGACACTCTTATCATTCGAACGAGACCAAATACCAACCATCCAAATTACCGAAAAAACTTCATTCAAAATTATACATGACTCCGGGTGGAAGTGTTAGAGAGAGTGTTCCTTACCACTAGTGAGTAAGATCACAACAAAACCCAACCATTGCTAAGTAAGTTGTCATATCTGATAAGAGAAATTACATGAGAAGAACTAATGATCCACAATTTCTTGATTAACATTATACCATACACAAGATTGATAGCTTCCATTAACATCAAGAGTACAATTTTTTTTAGTATTCTGAATTATACCTTGGATATTTATAACATGATTATATTAGGAGGGACGAACATACCAAAATATTGTACATGATTAATACTACAATGGGGCAGTTACCCATGTTTTTATTTGATGTAGATTTTCTACTTTGAAAGACAAACTGAATATGATATATTATCATATAAATTTAACATATAAATCATTCTACAAAATAATACTTAATCTTTTGTACTCTTTCCAAGTGTATCATTTTTTTAGCATCACATATTTGTATCCAACTCTTTAACTCTTCAACAACAAATTAAGTAAAAATAATTCTATTTAAATTATATAAAAAAAATTATAATATTTAATCGAGGGTGAAAAAGTTTTGAATATGATTGTAAGGGATGAAGAATGGGGAATCGAGAATGATTTGCGATAGCGAAGGAAAAGCTGAATACTTCAATAAGGATTTCGATTGGGAAGAACTAAGAGCTGAAGTTGAATCAAATCCTTCCTTTCATTACCACTTTCTTCCTTTTCAATCTTCATTTTCTCAATCTCATTCTTCAGAAACAGACGTTGATGCTTGGAAACAATTTCATACTCGCCATTCTTCTGGAAAATTCTTCAAGGTTTCCTAATCCTTCTTCACTATCACTTTCCCTTTCAAATACCATAGTTAACTAACTTATTTTTATTTTCATTCAGGAGAGACGTTATTTATTAAAGGAATTCCCTGAACTTCTTCATTGTGGCCCTAACTCTAAGCTTTTGGAAATTGGTTGTGGCAATGGAAGTACTGTTCTTCCAATTCTTAGGTTTCTTTCTCTATATGCTTCTTACCAATTAATTGCAAACATGTGTTTTTGGTAAAATATGTCCCTTAATTTTAGTTCCTAAGAGATGAAAAACTCAACTTTGTCCCTAAGGATATTAGGTAACCATCCCTTAATAGGGAACTCATTTGAGATTATAGAGGACCAAGTTGGAATTTTTCA